>CM055838.1:32466745-34866745 GCA_029490765.1 Euthynnus affinis | reverse complement strand
CACCAGATTTAGACCTCTGATTTCTTTAGTTGCATGATGTGTGTAAGGAAAATAGTTGATCAGTATCCTAAGGCGTTTTTCAATAAAGCTGTACAATTGCTAAATTAAAACACACACACACACACACACACACACACACACACACCACACACACACAGTGGTACATGTGCGTGTTCTCTCACTCCCTGAACACAACCACTGCTAGTGCCTCTTGACAATCTTTATTACTTTTCTTTTCTTCTGTGAATGTATTTTGTGTAAAACGATGCTACATACACATTATTATTATTTCTATTAACAGTTCATGAATTTCCATGCATGTGTCTATGTGTATTTGTACCATATGGACAGTATGTAACTGATGATGCTCCAACAAAGAGTTAATTTCTTAATAAATATCAATGCCTCTTCCCTTTGCCCACTTCCTCAACACCCTGTTCAGATTTCTATAAAGACTCTCAGTGTACAGTTTCTTCATACCATGAATACTATTCGCTGGGAAATTCATATCCTGGATCTATAGCAGTAAGGTCACAATGCAAATTAGAGAATAGACAGACCATTTAAAATAATAGCACTTAGGTATGGAAGCTATGAGTTCTTGGTTCTCAACAAGAGAAACAAGAGAAACATAAAAACACATTTCCTGCTGTGCCATGCTGTAACTGAGTGCCAGAGTGTCAATCAGGGACTGAAGTAACTGACATTTTGCTCAGCGTGATGTCTTTCTGAGCCACTGAATCCAAGACGTGTATGAATTCATTACTTAAAGCTCATTTTCAGAAAATTCTGCAGATGGTGTTCAAAACTTTACAGGTTAAACATGACACACAGCTTGGATGGTTATGGTATGTTTAAAATGTAGGCTAGAGAGTGATGCATAAGTTGGTTTATGACTTTCTGCTTGTGGTGTTCTGTTTTCTATTTTCACTTGACAGGTTGGGGTTTGATGAAGCAGAAACAATTAAAATATAATAACACTGGTTTTGGTACTATTTTCACATAACTCACCCATTAAAATCATAATAATAATCACCCTCTCTTATAAGATTTAAATAGCTTTATGTTTTGTTATATATCAATAAATCCTTCACCAATGCTATATGAATCAGTTATAAGCCATTTATAAGAATTCAGAGTTAGCAGGATATAAACAGTTGCACAAAGCAGAATGACAAATGAATTAACTAATTTAAACATTCACATTATTTAATACCCAATATCAGCTGAGATTGGCTCCAGCCCCCTCATGAACCTCTAGAAGAACTAAAGAAAAAGGATAGATGGATGGATGGAGTATTGTTAAATAGTGATTGTGTACACTATTAGTATTATTTAAAATAAAGGTAAAACTTAAAAATCCCTCAGGGTAATGATTGACTCTGACTTGATCCTTGTGGGACACCTTTATTGACTATATGGGTACTTGATTTTAAACTATCATTAACAACCATGTAAACTTTACCAGAAAGATATATGATTAGATTATTCCAGGTGTAAGCACAATCATCAAAACCAACTGAGAGCAGCCTTGGACAGATGTACAAAGAGTGTTTCTTTTTATCACGCAACTTAACATCAGCACTTTGAGAAGTTATTGTGAACAATATATGAATTCCTTCACTTGGGGCAACAACTCACTCCCAACCCAGGGGGAGCAGTCCACATTTTTCCAGCAGAGCACCATGGCCTCAGATTTGGGGCTGTTGACTCTCAGAGATGCAAAAAAAAGCAGATAGGCAATCCTTAGGTCCCAAAAGATACTCTCTTCCCAGAGGCTGGACCTTTAGATTCTGTCCATGAAAATCACAAACCGAATCGCTGAAAAGAGACAACCATGGTGGAGCTGAACACAGTCTCTTTACAGTGATATAAGGACTGAATGACTCACAGCAACGTACCCTATACTCCTGCAGCACCACCCACAAGGTGCCCCAAGGGACACTGTCATAAGCCCTCTCCAAGTCCACAAAGCACATGTAGACTGGATGTGTGAACTCCCATGTCCCCTCAAGAATCCTTGCAAGGGTGAAGAACTGGTCCTCTGTTCCATGGCCAGGAATCTACATTGTTCCTCTTGAATCCAAGGCAATCAGCTGGAGCCTCCTTTCCAGAACCCTGGCATAAGCTTTCCAAGGAGGCTGAGTAACATGATTCCCCAATAATCTCCACACTGAAGAGACATGCCAGCCATGACAGTCCAACAATATCCAGAGTCTTCAGCATCTCAGGGCGAATTTCATCCACACCCAACACCTTGTCACTGAGAAGGTTTTTGACTACCTCAGAGTCTCACTGTCCCTGCAACACATAGTCACAAGGAGGAGACCCTCTTGTTCCCAGGGAGAACTCCAGCAGTGCTGTGCCCCACCCACCCACCACCTCTTACCCTGGGCAACTCCGGAAAAGATAAGAGTCTACTCTTCTCCAGGAGTTTGGTTCCAGAGCTAGTGCTGTTCGTAGCACACCCAACTATATCTAGTCGGTACTGCTCCACCTCCTGCACTAGCTCTGGCCCCTTCCCAACCAGGGAGTTGACGTTCCGGTGCCTGGGATCAGCATGTCCAAGTCCCTGCCCCTGCCTGCTGCCCATTTGGCACTGCACTGGACTCCAGTCATATCCTTGCAGTTGGTGGGTCCACAGGGTGGCGATCTGTTATTTTTTCAGGCTGTGTCCAACTGGGCCCCATGGGTCAAGGCTACCAGACACTCCCTGGTGACCTCCCCTCTCAGACCTGGCTCCAGGAGGGCACCAGGTGCCAGGTGGTTGTTCCAGGCATGTCCAACTGGTGGGAGAACCCAAGGCCAGAATATGCTGGAGGGGCTAAATATCTCCTCTGGCTTTGAAGGATGTCTGGGTTTCCTTATTCAGTTTGATGCCATCAGTTACAGTTTAACCCTTTATTACAAGTGATTTATAGGAAAATAATACCACCATTTTTAAAACTATTTTGAAAAAGTTCAATATAATATTGTGTTATTTCTTCTTCCAAGACCATTTTTCAACAGTGTGAGCTGTATTAGCTCTATTCTAACTTTGAAGAATGATTTATAGGTGTAATGGATCAAATGTCTCATAATAAGCCACATTAATGTTAAGCATCAACCTTTTCCATTGAATTTTTGACACAAGATCATCTTTATGATGTGATTACAAGAGGGAAAAAACACAACATGACTCTGCTTGTGTTGTAGGAACAAAAGAAAGGAATGAAATAAAAGATTTGGAGTTCCATCCTCCCACGTGTTGTGATGAATGGGAGCTAGGTAGCTAAAGCTGAGGTCATCCATCATGAGCTATAGTGTTAATTAATGTTGTAGGAGGTGAGCCAACGAAGCCTGTTCCACATCAGCAAAAAGAAAAGCTACTACTCTTCCTTTAGCCTCTCAGAAGGACTGCAGATTAAAAATGTAGCTGTTTTCAATGAGAATCACTCAGATCAGGGTACATGATATACACAGGAGACACAGACTGAAAGAAACATAGACAAACACACACATGCCGTCCATGAAGCACTACTTTCTCACACACACAGATTCACATACTGAACACCTTACAGTGCTCTATGTGTGACTGTGGCTGAAACCAAAGGTATCCCCTGCCATAATAGCCTCGCCCATAAACCTCACTCTTATCAGCCTGAGATGTGACTGGGTTTCATAATGAGTTTTCATTACACTATAATATGATTTATGTGAGCGGTCATTTTTAACACCCTGCCATTGTAAATCATCCCAAAGGAAAACCCCGCAAATAAACAAGCATGTCATGATCATCAGCATAAAGTGATTTTAATTCATAACAGGCAGCCTGTGGGAACACATCTGTTCCTTGGAATGCTGACCAATAAAAAAGGGTCATGACAAATGACAGAAACAAAGTTTTATGTACATAAAGATGCTGTAAGATCTCAGAACTTTGTATTTCTTTGATGTATTTGGGGACTTGGAGGCCAGCTTGGGAGAGAAATTTATTTTTAAGTGTAATGCTACAGCCTTGGGCACAAATGACTCAAAATATTGGTGCATGGTTACACTGCATTTTTGCCATGACTACACTCATGAAACCCAGTTGAATTCTTGGCCTCATATATTGTCCTTTCTCACTGTTGTGGTTTGATATTTCCTTTAAAGGAAAATACATTTTGCATTTGCATTTGCTATCTAAGAGTGAGATAACCACCTTGTGTGTGTTAATATGAATCTGGAGCCAGCAGTTTGTTAGCCTAACCTAGTAAAAAGACAGGGGGAAACAGCTAACTTACCTACATCTAAAGGTCATTAACATTTTTATTCCTTCAAAAACTGAAGTGTAACAATAACAGTTTGCAGTTTTGTGGTGTTATGCTGGTTAGCTAATCCATATACTCTTGTTATTCAAGCTAATTGTCAGCTGGCTGTAATCTTATACTTATCAAACATATATGAGAGTCATCTCCAGGGGTTAAAGTGGGATGGAGCCCAAAAAAGCTGAGTGCTGCCCCCTGACATCCAAATCACACCCTGTCTGAGCCCAGCTCCGCCTCAACTCATTATCAACTCGCATTACCAACTGTGACACTTTTTGGTGTGAAACATCTGCTTTCAGACATTGTCTCACAGTGACCTTTGATTTTATGAAATAGCTGTAACCATCACACAGCAGCTGGATCAATAGTGTGTTTTCAAATTAAGAGAGGGGCTGTGCTCAATTTATGCATGTGGCACAGCAGTAGTAACTAACTTTACTATTTAGATCTTCTGATGTGGCTTTGGGATCTGGCAGGAGCCGTATTAACCTAAGTGCTTTTCTGTATCGCAAAGAGGTCACATGTTATGCACAGATTCCATGTATACAGTGAAATCATTGGTAACAAAGCAGCCGTACTTAGAGACAGGAGCTAAATCGGCCTGTTTCAGACAGAGGCTAAACTGAGGGGCTGCTTAAAGGGCCAACGCGTTTTTAACTGTAAATTCCAGTAGAGCCCTGGAATATAAATATAGACATGGAATTTTGCATGATACATCCCATTTAAAGATGTTTTGATCAGTCATAATAATAATAATAATAATAATAATAATAATAATAATAATAATAATAATAATAATAATAATCATAATAATAATCATCATCATCATCATCATCATCATCATAATAATCATCATCATCATCATAATAATCATCATCATCATCATAATAATCATAATGTCTCAAATTTTTGTGGCTTTAACATAAACATAGAGTTGTTTCATATTGAAGACGGTCTATGAGCAAAACATTCTTACTCTAATGAACTCAGTGCCAACAGTGTGCAGAAATTCAACCTTTTCTTTCACATGGTGTCATTTTTGGAAAATGACCCAGTGTGCATCAGACAAACATACACATTGGTCCATTGGTGCACTGAAAACTGGTGGCAGATGTAAAAGCAACATACTTGCTCTTGGTTTCACCTGCAAAAAGGGCTAAGCACAGGTTTTAATCTTAAAAAAAAATTGTGTATTCAACAAACTGAATGTTTTCCTCTGTGAAGAGGGCAGAAAAAGAGTCCAGTCTGTCAGTGTGATAGGTTAAATGTCAAAGTATAAGGAGAAAATCAAAGATGTGTCTTGAAGTCTGAACTTACGATTTGCCGTGAGTGGACGCAAAAGGGCATCTGGCCAAAGCACTGTTAAGGACAAACAGGTCAATGACGTTTCCTTTGACATACAGAATCTGAAAGAATTAGACGCATTAGGTTCTATCTAAAGGTTATGAAATCCACACTGTGTAACAGGGCTCTGCTCAAAGGCAACAACACCCTCATCTGAAAATAGATGCCCTCCCTACTTTAATAAATTAAATTTAGCACAACAATGAAACACAAGTTTTTACTTCTCACTGAACTTCAACTTTATTACAGCTCATTAGTCACCACAAATTCAACCTGCATGCCCTTTAACTGAAACAAGAAGTCCACATCTATGAGACAGCAGTGACAAATGAAAGTACAAATGACTTAATAAATGTCTGGTCCCTCTCTTTGGATTTTTTGTTGAGTCACTAAATGCATCTTGCTTACAATGTTCTGATCCCGAACAATATATCCTCCTGTCTCCGTGGAATTTCGCCTCCATTATTCATTTACAATCACCCATGCTCTGCTGGTAGATTTTTTCCTTTTTTTATACATCTATCACCGAGCAAACCAGAGTCAAAGTCAGCATAGGGGCAGATATCGAGAAGGCAAATTATCAGCTGCCATCATCTCTCCGAGGGCATTATAAATATGGCATTTATCTCAGAAGCGATCCACAAACCTCACTTTAATATATTCTCATTTGACAGCAGGCAAAGTGATAAATCTCTCCTTGGACCATTTTAGACGAGGTAACTACAACTTGGAGAAGCAACAACCAGAAATGAATAATTCACACACTGACAAAATGGTGCACCAATTACCCAGCACATTTATAGTTCAGTTGTATTCCATTTTGCTTGCAGTTAAATGTAGGCGTGATTGGGGAGATAGATGTGAGATCATAGTTTTCACAAGATGGAGATACCATATCTCTTGATCTCTCACATACTCTCTTAACAGCATTTGTTGCACACCGTTGCTCTTTGTAGTGAAGCAATGTACTGCACATGAGGCAGCTTCTCTTACTCCTTCACCAATCAGGTGAAAGTGTTTTTATTGATTAGTTTAGTTTAATATTGGATTTGTAACGTGAATGCATCATCTAAAGTCAGTATTCACTCAAGTTGAATAATACACTTGCTTTATTTAGTATGCTTTAATTCAAGTATTTGTTTCATTGGTTTGCTTTGATTTCAAATCATTGTTTTCTTCCAGGTCCACTTCCCTGTTGAGGATGGTTTTCTAATGAATGTGCACACATGAATGCCACTTTCTTCACCAGTTTTCCTACCAGCCCTAAGCCAAGTAACTAGGACTATTTGTTGAGTGGATAAGTTAGAAATAATGCATATATACATACATACACAGACACACACACACACTCACACACACGTTTACATATCACGTACAGTTATTGAGGTAGTATCAATGGAAAAGTTAATGTTACCATCATGTTCATATTCAAAAGTGGCCTAAAAAAGTAACATTTGGCAGCTATGAAAATATGACACTAAGGTTTGCTTACTCCATACCTTTGAAACAAACAATTAATAGCCTACAGAAATTGTGAAAGAATTCAGTGTCACAACAATCTTGTGTAACAGACTCAGATGTTTTGGGTGACGTAAGTGAGGAACAAAACTTAAAAGTCCAACCAATTCTTCACTGAAAATCGAGGATGCCTGGAGCTTATTCTGTACCAGGATGCTTTTGAAGAAATCAGTGCCCTCAGCTCTCTCTTATTCACTTTTAAATTCATTGGAGAGAGGAAAAATGACCAAGTCCACGACTGAGAAGGGAGATGGTCTAGATTGTGGTTTGTGAAATGATGCAAAAAAAGGTCTTGTATAAGTAGAAGGAACTCTACTGAAGTTACCAAAAAGATGTTGGCAAAATATCCCAAATCTTTGCATGGCGTAATAGAGGGAGGCGTGATTGGGCCAGGGTATCACTCTCTAGTCATGCAATTGCAAAATAGGACAGGGAATGTGAAGCGATCTATGACCCCAAAGATAAGAAAACAGAAGCATCAAACTCATGAGCATTAACTTATTGTTTATTGGGTTAATTCTGCATTCCATAAGTTAATCATTTTCTTTGTTACGTACCATACCCACGATCAAAAACAAAAGGAGAAGGCACCTAACTACTTCCTGTATTTATCATCATCAGTGATGTTACTGGGTTAGACCAAGTATAGAGGGGATTTATATTTAGTTAAATGTTTGGTTTAGTATCTATGATTTGTACTTGTTTAGCTCAGGTTAGTTTAATGCTGTGGATGTGTTTTGTGTAAAACAATGTTGACTGATACAAGTAGTGTTATATGCCAAGTGGTGCCCCTGCAAGAAATGTGGTTCCGCCTGGTAGATTGGAGGGCCTATTTAAGGGGAGAGATGTATGTTAGGGAAGGGGCAGAAACTGGAGGATGACAGTGTAGCTGTGAGCACGTAATCATGCCTTAGGTTACTTTATCCTGAGTTGAGTTAGTTAACTTTGATTTGCTTGTGTTCACTTCATTTCTGAGGCACCTTTTGTTTACTTGCTGTTTTTTTTTTTTTTGGTACACTGCACACCTTTTTTACACATTCAACAAGGTTTCCTGTGTCTGCCTACCAAGTGACCAAGTGACCAGCCACTCCAGTCAGGTTTCTTCAGTCTGACACAGAAGAAGTCCCTCCAGAGCGAAGAGCAGCAGTCAAGGACACCTATGGGTGCATTAACTGGGATATAAAATTCCTGCCCCTTGGAGAGACCCATCAAGGGAAGAAAGAAAATCTAAAGAAGAATGTGATGCAAATCCAGGAGAGGTCAAATATCTGATGAAGTTGACTTTGTACGCGCAGTGTAAACAAGTCAACCAGGGGAAAAATCTAAAAAAAAAAAACCTCCTGGAAGAGTGGCTATTTTGGTTCAATGAACTTGGGGTGGCAGTCCATTTCAAGGAACTCACTGAAAGAAACTTTCGCACGGAATGTGGATGTGAAAGGGAAACAGCTCTTGCACTACATGAATACTGTTTGTGTCAACGAGAACAAAAACAAGCTACAAGCTTAAAGTGATGAGGGGAGAGCTGCATTGCGTCTCTGAGCATATCAATTTGTTACACAATTTAGGTATCATAACATACTGCAACTGACACTTTCAATCATCATTTTATGCAACTACTACATAAGGAGCAATGTATTAAAGTGTGACGGTAATTCTGCTGTTATCTACCTTAGTTATAAAACCTTTTAGAAATTATGACATCACAAATTAACAAGCTCTTGTTTATTAATTAAAATTTACCCTGTACCCTGCCATTATCATATGTATTGGATGCATTTTTTGTGTTTTACTCCATGCATTTACAAACCATACTCAGTCTGGCTGTTTGTTTGTCTTGTATGTAGAGGATGTATATATAGTATTCAGCTGTCTTTGTGGGCTTGTGTTCAGCAGGGAGCACTTTGTAAGTGACAGAGAATGACTGACTGAATACAGCATAGCAAAGGACTATTTACTCTTTTGTCCCTGATTGCTCATGTTTGCTTTGATGAACCACTCTTCTCATTGTTACTGTCACATATACAGTCATCCAATACACAGGACGGTGTGAGTCATCTTGTGACAACATTGTGCGGCTCATGAACAACCTTTTACTTCACAATGCCATCGTATACTGAGAGTGAATAACAGCTATCTAAGAAGTGGAGTAATCAATAGCGTATTTACTCAACACCACATTCTGATCTCTGAACCAAACCGTCTTTACACGGATAGACTGTATCTAATGACTAACACAAACATAATCAGTTACAGGTATCGTGTTATTATATTAAGAGATCCTGAATATCAGTATGCTTACAGTGGGTGGTCACTGGTGTATTCTGTGCATGTGTCAGAGGCTGCTCTAGCCAGCTGGAATACCTTCTGCAGAACACTAGTGGCCAAATACAGATTTCCTGGAAGGCTGTAGAGTGACCCCTTCTTGACCTCACCAGGCTCTGAACATGAAAGAAACATGTAGCATTAAAGATGAATTTGGGTATCTTTCAATGGAACGCTCATTTCCTATTCTTTAGGAGAGAGGTTATGCTTTGTGTGGAGTTCCAGTTTGTTGTAAGAGAATATCCTTCCACAGTAGTCCTAACCAGACCGGTAGCTAGGACTGAGCACACAGAGGTCATACCCTTTCCCTTATTTTCTGCTTTTTTTCCCTACCAAGTAGAATCTTTTAAATATATCAAACTTTGATTGATTTGATTTCCATGTTTTTTCATGTGCCAGTGTTGGATGGAAGTAAAGCAACTTATGTTTTAAGCAAAAATCTACATACTCATATGTTTGTTGTATCCTGACACTAACAGGAATAAGATGTTAAGATTATGGAAATGATGAAGTATTCAAATTGATCTGCAAGTATTGTATTGCCACTAAGAGGCATGTAGGGGAAGTGTTGAGGGCAGAGTGTGGACAGGAGCTGGTATACGCAGCAGCTGAGTGGAGTGTACAGGTTTGTAGTGCTGAACCATGTCAGCAATGAGTGTATACAGCTATGGTGTCAGACTCAGATTACAAGGCTATGGCTATTTCCTGGAAGCAGAACATACCAGTGCAGACCCGTACATACATAACTTGGAATGTCTCAGTAGAAAAGATTTCTTTGTTCAGTTCTTGTCAGCACAATTACATTTTAAATTAAAAAGTTACACTTTGCAGGTATTTTTTAGAGCCCAATGTAATTAAGTCTGATGTCTATTAGGCCACCAGTTAGGTGACTGTATTTATAACTTTGTGTTAGGAAATTTTTAAAAAAGCACTAAAAAAATTAAGTGAAAAAAAATATAAAAACTAAAATATAATTTTAAGATTTTCTTTACAGAGTCTTTAATTGGGGTGATGAAGCGACATCCATGTGTAATCAGTAGGCTATTTATAAAAAAAACGTGGGTGCAGCCCTCATCCTAACACTGGAATATCATTTAGGTAAAAAAGATGAATCTTAATGAGATGGGACATATTACTCCACTGTGATTTTGGATGCAGTGCTACTGTCACAAAAGGGGGTCGAGGTGGCAGGAGGACTCAGGTGCATAGACAAGGTCATGAACAAAAGCCTTTATTCCAAGGTGATTTCCAAGACTTGGACGACAAAGACGACCAAAAAAGAAAAAAAAAAACAAAAACAAAACAGCATAACCAAAGAAACCAACAATGAACAGAACAGAAAACCAGGACTTAAATACAGAGACAGAACTGATGAGGGAATGGGGAACAGTTGAGGGCACAGGTGGATGCGCTTAGGGTAATCAGACAGACACATGAGGAAAAGCAAGTGACCTGAAACGAGGGGAGTAACTTTTCAAAATAAAACAGGAAATGATAAGACAAAAATGGAGAAAGGACAAAAACCTAACTAAACCTCACTATGGCGTGACAGTTACATAAAATCCTCCATAACTCTTAAGGCCTTTTCACATTCAACATCCACAGACTACACGGACATGCACACACGGCTTTATACGACACACTTGCTATGTATACAGTGGACACAGTCTCAAATTTTGGGCTGCACTCAGACATCAGCAGAGGGGCCATGCAGAACCTTCGGACTTGGGTGAATGATGGCATTACACAGACCAACACAGACCCTTGTGGCCACACGAACATGGAAAATGAATTAGCCTCTATGTTTCATGTATGTTTTGAGCTAGTATCCATGCGTAAAGACTGTAATCTCTTGCCACATTTGACTGTGAAGCAGCTTTATGAGTGGTGTTTTGAGTGCGCTGAGTGTGCCAGACAATCTGAACAGGAAATCATGTCTGAGCTCACTGGCCAACAGTGGAAGACACTGGATGTACTTGTCAGTATTCAGGTGTCAATGAGCGGAACTTCATGAAAGTAACATAGAGCATTGCTGAACAAACAGATGCATTCTCAAAGAACCTTCACAGAATAAAAAATGGTTTCAAAGTAGTGCAAAACATGAATGACACTTGACACTTTAATAAATGCATTTGTTGCTTACAGAATTGTGGACAAACACCAGGCAACCCAAACCTTAGTATCCCGGACATAAGAGATTAATCTCCTCAATTTAATATTTTCACCTGACACAGAGTAAACAGATTGTTGCTGGAATGGCCTTATGGGTCCTCTTCAGGACATCTATTATAGCCCTTGTTATTAATCTCCTCTGAAACCCTCTAAACTTCCCAGTGGATGGCAGAGTTTCACTTTACACTTCTGGTCTTGACGGTGATTCTTAGCTTTATGATTGGTTGTTTACAGAAAAGAATTGTATTCTGCTACTGCTCATGGTAAGCACATTTGCAAACACTGTCATTGTTTATGAAAATATCTCAGCACAAAAACAATTACTGTGGTTTTGTCTTTCCCATTCAGTTATTGAGGAAACAAACAAAGGAAAGTCATGAATATGTATGCCTCTTTACTTCTTGACTTGATTGAATTGGATCGTTGCCCGCTTTTTTTTTTTTTTTTGCTCCAAAGTCATTTCCAATGATGTGTGGCACTGTTACAATGTGTATTGTAAAAGACTTCATGTGGATGCAACAGTGCAACAGAGAATGTGTAAAACTGACACAATCTGTATTTTGTATGATATAATATTATGATCCTGAGACCAAATATTCATGTTATCATGCTAAAGTGTCCAGGGATTGTACTGACAAAAACTTTGCAATTTCATAATATTGAACAATAGGATTACATTAGAGTGTCTGTAGATGGTGTTAATATTGTATTCAAAGTCAAGTATAACCATCAGTACTACAACTTCAAATAGTTTATATAAAGTTGTCCAAAAGCATTGCTATTTTGACCAAAAAAAAGTACATGTTGGTTTATGAATCACTTAAAATACTTTTACCATTTTAAACATACGCAACTGATAGTCATGTTGGATTCCAGAGAACTGATGAGAGAGACTGATGACTGCATGTATCAAACCAAATGTAATGAGCTGAAAGATTAAGTCAAATTAAAAGCCTTGTTTTACAAATGAAGCTGAAGACATATTATTGGCATATAATTTGCCATTTTTCCATGTTGAGATCAGGTGGAGATGACCTTAAAAGAAATTTTAATTTCAGAAGTCATTCATGTGTACACATACACATAAGTTAAAGCAGATTTGTATTATATTATATGGATTCCAACTGTTCTGAGGACAGTTACTTAAAATATCCTTCCAATATCATTCAGTTTAAGATGGACAAGATTCTTAATTCAAGGTCCTCTTACTTGCTTTTTTTCTTGAGATTTCAATTGATTCTCACAGAGTATGCTCAGTTGTCAGTGAGCTGTACACTTGACTATAGCAGTGTATTTCTGACTCGGCTTCTCTCGTTATTTTGAGAGATTTGATTTTGATTTGAATATGTGATAATATGGCCTTATCTGATGATTTCAACATTGGGCATATCAGATGGAATACAATGCAAGTTACTGGTCAAACACCTTTCATACTTGACCTCTGTCTGTATAAACCCTACATCATTTGATAAATAAAAGTGGACACATTGAATGAAGACAGAAATGACAGGATTCTCAAAAAGTGCTGTAAAGGAATAGTTAGACATTTTGGGGAATACACTTTTTTGCTTTCTTCTGGTAATTCTGGTAATTTGTGTTAATGTATTTTTTTTTTTACATTAATTTCATTATTCAGTTCATCTGAATAATTATAATGAGTTACTTGATGATAAAAAAGGGGGTGTGAGATCATGATTGAGCTGATACAGCTGTGAGAGTTCATCTCAAACCTTCGTCAGGATGCATGACCACTGAGAGGGCATTTCCCGCGGCCCATCATCCCACTGCCTGACTCTACTGCACAGACGCTGGCTCCAAAAGACATCACACAAGCAAGATGGCAGCTTCCAGAAAGTAGATATTTTGGCTTCACCTTTGCATAGTGGTAGAAAGTGGAGACACACGACCCACATTTATATACAGTTAATGCTCTGTATGCTACATATGAAATGAGGTGATTAGTTTAGCATACCAACAGCTAGTATGGCTGTCGCCATATGTCTTATTTCCTTCATCTTCAAGAGAAAAATTTAAGCTACACTGAACTGCCAAGCTGAAGACTTGAAATCCCTTAGCACCACTGTAGGAAAAGTCTCCAAATATAAACAATATTCTTTGTCTTAACAAAATCATCAATCAAGATCATGAGGCGTAAAGAGTCAGGACTCCCTGAAACGACTTTTATCATCCAGTTGGATATGAAAACTGGGGCCAGATTTAAAATAAGTCCAGGAAACATGCAGTGACAATGGCTGCACTCCAGATCAAGTTTGCATCACCTTACAACAGTGCTATGAATACTAAAAGCCTGTTTTGTGCAGGATGCACAGTCATCTTGTTGCTGTACTCAGGATCTTTCTTGGTTTTGTTGACGACCAGCACACATTTGTATATAAATGAGGCTACAGTTTCCCTTGACTCCATGAGTGCCAGCAAATTTGCCAGGTCTAAGTAAGCTAAAACAGGTGGAAGCTTGACCATGTTAGACTGCAATTTCCTGAGCTGCTGTGTTTGGGTCCAACAACCACTGATTTGTTTAGTACTTCACCAAACTTTATATCTGGAGAATATAAGAAAGACAGCGTGATGCATTCCCTTTCTCATTTAATGAGATGTGCTATTGTCAGGGTGACACTGTGCGGAGGAGAACAGACTGCCAGGTCTCATGCATGGCACCAGTCTACAAAGTTTTGTGGGTGTGCTTCTTTATTTCAGTTATTTATTTCATGAGTTAAAGAAATATCTATATATCTGCAGTTACCAGAAGCCTTCACCATCTTTAATGTACCTACAACCTTAGAGGAACTCCAGCCTTGCAATCAATAAATAAATAACAAATGAATCATAGAGCTCTGCTAAATCACCATACACCATAGCTGCCACTTAATTTGCAGTTACTCCTCCTCTTCTCGATATGGCACTTCAGTTGTACTGGTTCTATTTTCTACTAACTCCAACATGACATTTCCTAAAAACTGAAACATTACTGAACACTAAAATAAAGCTTTATACTAAGGTATGGGCAAAATGACTCAAATGTTTTATATCCCATCTTAGCTCAAATGCAGATCAAGATTCCTGGCCTTGCACCAGTTTGCAGACACCTGCCAATATGCCATTGAGGTGGAACCCTGAAGGTGGACAGGGCACATGCATTCTGAATCGAAGAGACGGCTGAGTCAAACTGCTCAGTCTCACTTTCTCAACCTCCAGACCCTGAGGCATCACTCCAGAATAGGATGTGAAAGGATGGGCCTACAATCTGGGCCAGTTTTGGCAAATATATGGCACAGCTAGTACTGGCTGATCAGGGTGTGAGCCTAATATAGCCCATATTTGACATGATGAACATGGCCTAAATATGGTTGAACACTAATGGGCCACTATAAGTAAAGATGTGGTGTAATTGATACTGTGGACACAGTGAATATAACCATGTATTCTGAAAGCATACTTCAATCCATTTTTCTGTTAGTATTTCAAAGACTTTGAAATACTGCAAATTCCTTTGGTTGGAGAGGTTTTGACTAAAATATTCTGCTCAGGGTTCATCCTCTGTTCTGGACTTATTTTCCATTGTGTAAGTTAATACAATAGCCTGCCTCCTGAGGATAATACAATACAATACAACACATTAAATATGAAGATATTTCGTTGAAGGAAATACAAAGATGAGGTTTGAGTGATGAGTGATTTTCTTGTCATAGAGTAATTATGCTTTAAAAGTGTCCATTTTCCACTATTATCTTTTTTTTCTTTCTTATTTTGATTTTCCACTAACATGTTTTGAAGTATTTTAACTCATTAAATAGTTTTATCTAAGAAAAAGTGTGTTTTGTGTGTTAGAAAAGAGACTTTGTGTTTTTCTTGGATCTTCTTATTTTTGGATTTTGTTTTCCCATTGAAAGAATCAGTAAGCTAAAAGTGTCAGAACAATATTGAGTTTATACCTAAAATTTGATACATATATTGTATGAAGATAAAGGTAAAAATTTAAGATATTAGGTTAAAGAACAAATCACAAATGTCACTTGTTTTATCAGATGAACTGTTCTTGATTACAATTAACCAGTTTAACCTGTAACTCCAGTTTGTGAGTGCATGTCAGGTCTTTCATGCTCATCTAGTTGACCCATCAAACAAAACTGTCTCACTAAACCTGTAAAGCACCGAGAACAGTTTATGAAAAGGATTTTGGTCGACACAGATGGTGAGCCTCCCCGTTGATCTCACCTGCGAAAAGACATCTGCTTCATCCCTCTGATCTTGCTTTCACTGGGTAGTGTCAACCATGGTGACACACACGTCAAGTCAAATCAATTTAATTTATATAGGCCAAATCACAACAGAAGTCATCTCAGGGCACTCAGCTCTAGACTGTAGGGGACAGTAGGGTGAGATGAGCCACTTTTTACATATATTGTCCTCTAGGTAAAAAAAAAATGAGAAAGAACTAGAAAGAAAACATTTACCTTCATTTCAGGATGTCTCATATCAGATGAAATGGTAAGAAAAGATCTATGACAAGGGGCCTGAACATATGACTTCTCAAAAAAAAGTGCTCCTATGCCTCAACTTCCCCAAGGTTAGGTTTGATCTGAGTGAGTGGGTAAGTTGTGCCATCTCTGGACAAAATGACCATCTGACTTTTTAAGACAATTGGACAATAAAAAAACAACTAGTCCATTCCATTCATCAAGGTTGCAGGGAAATCTGAATTCTTGCTCTCCCCTTGCAGCTCTAGCCTTCTAGAGGTTGAGGTAGCTTGTTAAACTCATCACTCAGTGGGAAAGACGCCTCATCATTTTCCTTGAATGCAAAGGTGGTGCCAGCCACCTCACAGGCTGAAGCTCTTCCCAAAGATGTTATTTCAGGCATACAACAGGAGAGACAGTGGTGTACCATAAAATACTTGAAACAATCTTGACCTAAAAAAGTAGGCTATAATTCATCCTATCATGATGCTGTATTAAACTACAAAAGACAAATTAGTCTATACTGACCTAAGAAGTCATATAATTTCCTGCACATCCTACCTGTTAAACAATTCTCTTTCCAGTCTTTCTGCCAATTCTATTGCCATGATTTCTTCGGAGTAAGGACATGGAACTGTTCAGCCAGCTTCTTGATATGGTCTGCAAGCTCCTTATGTACCTCTTCTGTAAGGACCCTCTTTGCTTCTGCTGTCCCACTGTACCTTACTGTTTTTGCTTCCTTTACCTCCTTTTTTATAACCTGTCAATACTTTTTGATCTGATGGATTTTCCATTCTTGACATAATTGGCTGCTCTCTGCATCCCTTCAAGGGGTGTTGAGCCCCAGTTGTTTTTTTTTTTTCTTGTAATTTCTTGGCATGACAATAAAAACGTGCAAATTGCAATTCTTCATCATTAACAGTGCCAATGATGTCCCTGCATCACCAACTGTGTTTGAAAGTTTCCAAATCCAGCCACAATCTGGACCTGATGTTACAGAGCCACACTTATGCGGCTTCCTGACCTGCCCTGTCCTCTATTTTGTTTTTCTGCTGACACATACAGTAAATTTAGCTTCTGCTGAGAGAAAATGTAGTAGCTGCCACTTCGCTCAACTAATTTTTTTTTATAACCTGCACCCAAAATAAATCTGGTCTCAGATAACTTTCCATCAAACAGACTAAAAACATGAGTTAAAAGAGTGAAGAACTCTGTGAGTCTTGGGCACTCTGCGACTCTTATGCCCTACTGCATCCATCAGCTGTTTCAGTCTTTGTTGGACAGTGCCACCATTAGCCTGGGCATGATGCCACTGCAGATGTCCAGCCTCATCCCACGGATCAGCTGCTCCTTTAACAACCAGTGCAGAGAGTTTGAGTTTTCATATCTTTTACAGTTAAAAAGTGCCCAAAATTTAAAAACACTCTGACAAACTTTAAAAACTTTAAAAATTTTAAATGATCCAGAAGAAGTTAACCGTTTTTATTTAGATCTGGGCTAATAAACCTGAGGGGAGGTCCACAAATACTAGGCAATACCACAGTAGAGAGGCTATCCAGTTATTAAGAACATGTATTCTGTTAGACATCTGAGGGAGCAACCATTTCCATTTAGTTAATTCTAATTCTGTTTTTTTCTGTGACAGTCTCCCAGTTCCTCTGGACCATTGTTTTGTTTGTTTCCACAAAGACACCAATGTACTTTAGGCAATCTTTTTTCCAGGCCAGGTTCTGGGGAATAAGCAGGAGATCACCATACAATTCACCAACAGAAAGTGCTTCACTTTATTTCCAGTTCACCATCACTTCTGATACATCATTAAAATTGTTTGTTATATTAGATACAATATCAACATTAATGACATCATCTGTGTAAGCAGATAATACAATGTTCTCATTAAAACCAAGTAAAATCATCCTTTAATGATATATGCATATTTTTTCCAGCAGGGGTTCTACGCATACAGCAGACCAGTGTTCGTACCCAATGAACTGGAGATGCCACCCAGCGTATTTCTTAAAGGAAGCATATATAAGGTGAATAGCATTAGTCCAAGCACATAACCTTGTGGGACTTAATGTCTAACTTTAATGTAACGGGTCAGGTTTAAGTGGTTGGTTAACGCATATTTTTGCAGGTTGGGTGGTATGGATTGGATTACAAGACACATTGTTAGAGATCTTTTATTTTATTATAAGTCACCTGAAACAGTCTTTCACTACTGCTTGATCTGTGAGTGAGCACACGCTACAGGATGCTGACTGCAGCTCACTTAAAACCCACCGTTCCAAGATAGCATACAGTAGTGGACCACTTCAGGCAGTGATATGGCACTGCTGCCTTCTTCTGACCTGGACAAAATGGATGTGACCCTGAAGTGGCCTACATGTAAAATAACAAATATGGACCAAATATCCCAAAACAAATGTGGGCCATTTTTGGCAAAGGTGCAGTGCTCTTGGCACTGTGAACTGGATGTGACCCTAAAGTCGCCCATGTGATACATAGTGAATATGGCCCAAATATCACAAAACAAATGTGGGCCACCTTTGGTAAAGATCTGGCACAGTCAACAATAGTTAATATGGATGTAAACCAAAAGTGGCCCACATATGGTGCAGCAAATGTGGCGTGGTTATCTTAAACATATCTGGGCCAGTTCTGGCAAATATATGACACAGTGAGCACTGGCTAATCTGGGAGTGAACCTAAAATGGCCCACATATGATATGGCAAATATGGCCCAAATAGCTTACAACAATATGGTCCATATTTGAAATGGTGAATATGGCCCAAATATGGTTTAACAGTATTGGGCCACTATCGGTAAAGATGCAGCACAATTGGTACTGACTAATCTGAAAGTGAGCCTAAAATGGCCCGGATATGATATGGCACATGTGGCCCAAATATTTTACAATAATCTGGGCCAGTTTGGGCAAATATATAGCACAGCTAGCACTGGCTAATCAGGGTGTGAGCCTAATATGGCCCATATTTGAAATTGTGAACATGACCTAAATATGGTTGAACACTAATGAGCCACTATAGGTAAAGATGTGGCATAATTGGTACTGGGTTATCTGAATGTGTGCCTGAAATGACTTACATATGATGCAGCCAATGTGGCCCGTTTATCTTAAACATATCTGGGACAATTCTGGCAAATATATGACACAGCCAGACAGACAGCAGAATTGCTGTGGCCCATATCCAGCCCACACCAACACTTTAATTACAGATAACTAGATGTTTTAAGACTATCTTGCCAGACTACACAATATTCTTCCAGTTTGGTAGACGACATATCCTTTCAAGTTTTTTAAATATTTGCTTCAATTTGTGGGTTTCGGAGCTAACCTCTTATGTTTCATCATCATCTTTTTTTAAGCGGCAATGAAGTTGATGTTTTTTGCAGTGAGGCTGTGGCACTACTAACATCAATTTGGGAGGGACTAAAGTTCACATAAGAGACCTCTGTTGTATTGAGACATGGCACTGAATTCAGTACTCATGGAATCACTTCCTTAAATTTTGTTACAGCACTATCAGATAGACATCTAGTGAAAACATTTTTCTCTAATGGCATGTAGTCCAGTAATAAGAATTCAAAAGTTATAAAATAATGGTCCAATAAAAGAGGATTTTGTGGAAGAATATGAAATGTTCAATATCAATGCCATAAGTCAGAACAGAGTCGAGGATGTGGTTAAGACAGTGAGTGGATTTATTTACACTAAGGACTAAATTTGATAAAAACTGATACACTATAATGAAAACAAACAGCAATAGCATAGCTATAACACATATAATTGGCTGTAAAGTTTTCAAGGTTGAGTGTGAAAGACTAAGAAAAGGCTTTTGAATGAGTTATAATTAAGTTTAGGTCTAGGTTTGGCCTCCTTGGCCAGTGTCTTGAGGAATGTGAATATTAATATGACTCGGGGGAGTGGATTCATTTAGGCTAACATATTCTTCATGACAGCCAGGTTTCAGTAAGACAAAATAAATCAATATGTAAGTCTGATATTAGATTGTTTACTAATACAGCTTTAGATGACAGAGATCTAATGTTTAAGAGTCCATATTTAATTCTCCTTGTTGTACTATTGCAGCAGTGGTGGGCTTTTATTGGGTTTTTATGTACAATCCCTTTTTT
Source organism: Euthynnus affinis (assembly GCA_029490765.1). Lineage (NCBI taxonomy): Eukaryota > Metazoa > Chordata > Actinopteri > Scombriformes > Scombridae > Euthynnus > Euthynnus affinis. The sequence goes on along the minus strand of CM055838.1, from coordinate 34,846,466 downwards.
GTTTATGTTTGATTTAACTTTTGACTGACTTTTTGGTGATGTTGGCGTAGTCCTTTGGGTGTCCTGTCCTGCCTTGACACCTCCCCCTGCTCTTATTACTATTGTTATTGCTATCATACTATCATATCTCTGTTATTATTATTGTTGTTATTGTTATTAGTGTTGCTTCTCTGTTTCTCTCTCCTCCTTCTCCCTCATTCTCTCTCAACCCAACTCAAGGCAAATGGCCACCTACCGAGCCCAGGGAGTTTTTTGCTTGCTCATGGGGGAATTGTTGGGTCTCTATAAATTAAAGAGTATTGTCATGACCTGCTCTATGTGAAAAGTGCCCTGAGATAACTTTGTACCAAAAAGTATGTATTTGTCATTACTGAGAGACCACACATGAACATAATGAGATGAGACCATATATTTACAGACATCTGTGGATAGATGAAAGAGTTATTAGAGAGTAAGAATTAGTGTGTCCATCCAGGTGTCATGTTTCCATCACTGGCGATTGGAGCTGGAGCCCATAAATACCCATGACCATTGCAGAGTTATTTGACCTGGGAACGAATGCCAATTGTACTCTTTCCCTCTTACGATAAAAGCCAGATATTAATGGGTTTTAGTGGATTTTTGTCCAGTGTGAAAGGGGCTTTAGAAACTATGGAATTGTTTTTATTGAAGTTGAAAATTACATCAATACTTACCTGGTAATAACCTCCAGAGCTTTCCTCTAATGTTATTGTACATCTTAAATACTGGCTACATTCTTGCGGTTTTACAATTTACTAAAAGTAAGGTGAAACTATACTGTGGTATTACCAGGCTCTTACCCTATCCTTTGTTATTTCCTTTTCCATGCAATAAACACAAACTTGCACCATGGATGTTCTGCAACATTACTAAGAAAGACATAACAATTTACAAAGTAAACTGAAACTGTACTGTAAAAGAAAGCACTGTTTAATCCCAAAGTCCTTACTACATCCTTTCATCAGAATGGATGGTTTCCTTTCCCATGCAATAAAGACAAACCTGTGTCATATTTTCATAAGTCATAAGTGTTACTGACTAAAACATGACATTTCATTGAATAAGTACGCTGAAACAGGAGAACTTTAAAAGAAAGGCTTAATGACATGATAGTTCTATCGTAGTAAAAAAACAGTGAGCTTGTGATTTAAGGGTTACAAAACTGTAACAACTCAGGAGAATTTATTTAGGGACTGGTAGCAGTTGCTATAGCTACCTATATCCAGTTATTTGTGTGAACTGCTGGACTGGCCCATAGCTATCCTTATTATACTTAAGATAATCACAGAGTACCTTTTTTGAATGAATTACATGATTCATAGACATAAAATTAAAGGAAACTTACACTTGAAATTAATTGGATAGGTATAGATGCAAAATAAATTGAAGCTGGGTTTGGTAAATAACCATAACCTACAAATAATTGCCATAACACATTAACAATTATGGGTTCGACCTGAAATGTATTGTGTTGAGTTGTGTTAAGTATCTCTTTTAGTAGGAATCCAAAGGGGTCCTTTAATTTTTTTTAATTGGGAAATGAAATAATGGAAGCTGTCCTGGAGGTTGTGAAGCAGCAGCCATCAGCTCCTCTGCAGTAGCTACAGGGAACAAGCAGTCCCTCTTCATCTGAAGTCCACCTCAAAGCAGATGATTTGAAGCTAGTGAGTGCAGAGAGGGAACAACTGAATCACAGGCCACAGCTACAACCATCTGAGCCCTTTTTTAGACCAATAATAAACAGTACTGTGCTCTAGGTTTAATACACAATACAAACTATAACTGTATTACTGTATATTGAATGCAAAACACACATTTCTCCCTAAATAAGGAGTAAAACTGAACAACCTAAAGCTACATATTCCTTTGGCATTTAGCTTGAAACAGCATAAACCAAGGAGAGAGCTAGACTCAGCACAGAGGTGGCAGAGCATTCTCGAGGGGCCTTTTTATTAGTCATTTTAAAATTCACAACTGTAAAATAGTTGATATATCCTATCCTCTTCTGTCCTATCCATCAACACAAATTGTCACTCACTGAGCCAGGCAAGCCTATGTCTAAGAAAACATACAGTGAAGCCACCTTGTCCGACAAGCTTGTTCTGAAGAACTAAAAAAGAAAACAGGTTGCCACGTTGTCACATTCAAATGGGTCAGCACCAAGGGCAGCATGTGGCTGATGAACTGTTCAGCACCACGGCTGATAGACAGTGACAGGTCAGGTGCACTGTCTCAGACATAGATAAAGAAACCTAGATGCTTCGTTTGAGATTTGACATAGGCCTGCATAGTCGCCAAATTGGGACGGTCAACAGAGAGAGTAGACCGCTTGGAACAATGCTGCAGGCATGTGCTGTTTTGTCTGCACAAACAGACGAAACATTCAAAACAGGCACTGCAGGATTATTTTCACAAATAGTTGGCAATTTTATTGTATTTTACTGTTATGTAAATTAGTGAACATGAAATATCATTCAGACTATCATGTAAATAATCTGACGCTGTAATGATACACAAAAACATGGTGTTACTGAATAATTATTAAAGCATATGACCAGGGGTTAAACATGATATTTACTTGCTTAATTATTTGTATATTTTACTTGATAGAAAATTATCAGCTGGAATGTGTTTGTGCTCATGAGATCATACACACTAGCTAGCCTAAATTAGCTAGATCTAGTGAATTGCTAGCTTAATGCTCTGGCTGCACCAGTGAAGAAGAACTTCAAAGGTCATTATTGCTTTGCACTTTAGAGATAGCGATGTAACCAACCTGAGCACTGGTAGCATGTTACATGTTGTAATATGCTTTTTGTATGAAAAAAATATTCTTAAAAATCTCCCTATTTGTGGGTTCATTCATAAAAAAAACCCTCACTATTTATGCTTTGATGAAATACGTATTTATATTTGAGCACACCCCTATGGGTAATACCATGGAAAAAAACAGGCCCTATTACAGTACAGTTTTACCTTGCTTGCTAAGTAAATTGTAAAACCATATACAAGAATATATCCAGTATTTAAGATGTTCCATGACACTAAAGGACAACTGTGGAAGTTATTATCAGCTAAGTATTGATGTAATTTTTCAACGTAAATTAAAACAATTCCATAGTTCCAAAGGTAAATCTCATAAATGCTTTATAAATGGATGTAGCCGTGAAAGATAACTATATAAGAAAAAGTAATTTATTGGAAAGTACTATCTTAATTTCTAGATAGTGCATAATTAAACTTGGGCTGTTATCAACATAAAACTTTGACAACTACAGTTCTAACTTGAATCAATGGATAATAGAGTGTTTCTAAGAATTGGTTGTATACTTTTCTAGGAAGTACGCAATTAGATCTGAGTTATTACCAACCTAAACTGGTTGCAGCTACGCAGTATTTAGTTGAGTTCATGGGTAATGGAGGTTTTTCTTAGTATTTCAGTTGTAGTCTCTGTATTTACCTACTTATTGCCAGTGGTAATTACCCAATAATATATTATCATTTACCATATATTTACCGGTCAAATACTTAATTAGGGGACAGTAAAAGGAAGGATTGCCGAATTGTGAAAAAAAGACGTGTTACTGCTGATTTGAAGTGGTTTTCTCTTATCTGTTATTCATCCATTATGTTGATCAAACATATTTTCAGCACCAGGAGCTGTCCACCAGATGACCTTCCATGTGGCATAAAACAAGATATTGGGGTAAAAATGATCGGGTTAAATTTATATAATTTCTTTTGGACTTAATTAGGCTTTATTGTTTACCTACCATAGGTTACATACATGCAAGTTTCAAGTTGCGTATTTCGGTACAATGAAATCATAATGTGAAGTAGAGTACTGTCAAGGTTTTTCATTCCAAGTTAAAATTGGATGAGATGTATTTTGTATTTCAAGGGGGTATTCAAGGAGCATCCCAGGCTACATCCCACATCTTTGTCCCACATAACCCCAATACTGTGTGTGTGTGTGTGCATGTGCATCTTTAGCAGTGAAGTCAACAAAAGCAATACAGTAGCAGTGTTGTAGCAGTTGCATGTTGCTGTTAATGAGCTTCAAATTAGGCTTGTTTGAAGTTAAAAGAAATCTCTAGATGAAAGAGACGTGTAACAGCATAATGTGAGATGGAATGGAATCCACAAGCAACACATTTTTAACAACTGAAGCCTCCTCATTTCAAAAAAGTTATACATTGTATCAAGTGACTTTTATAAACAAAACAATAGAAAAACACTTTGAATTACCATGATTTCAATGAGATGGTTGATTGTATAGGATATGTATATCACATATCTAATATTACAATTCTTCTGTGTTTCTTGTGTAAACCAAATGAAATATAAGACTGCAGGCTTTTTCCTGTTTTAAAGAGAGACTGAGGTGATGCCTCAGCACAGCTGACCAGGCCCTGTCACTGCAGATAATTTAGCACCCAGGCCACTGCTGTTTCAATTTTATGCTTTTCTACACACACATTTTTAGGACTGAACACACCAACAGCATCAAAATTGAAGCAATCTTTAGCTCTGTGAATACAGTTTTATTCATATTTCCATGGCTTTGAAGACAATAACAGACAAATCAGTTCACCAGTATTTTAAGTTTTTGTAGCATCTGTGTTTATATGTGCTTCACTTAATATTAGCAGAACAGTGCTGTCATTAGGAAAGCAGACTCCATCAAGTAAAAGCATATTTTCAAACCTGAATAAACAAATATTAAGTTATCTTTTATCATTTGTTCTTTCTGACTTTGTTATGTATTGATTGTATTTGAAATCGTGTTAAACAAACATTGCTATGATGTATATTTTACATTTCTGTAAAACATCTTCCCATCAATTGCATAGATACATAGAAATGTAGATGCATATGTTGATATGGGTGAATATCACTGTACTATGTAGCTATGGGAGAATCAAAGAAAAAACGGAAGGTCACATCAAAGTAAAGTCATTGTCACTGCTTCGCTTGTCTTTCATGTGCTGCTGTATGGTAGTGATGAGTGTACGTGATTTAGTATTTGATGGATGTACACAGCCACACTCCACTCAAGCTTTTGTATTGTTAAAAAGTGATTTTTCCACTTTCAGTTGTTTAATCTGGTTTCATGGCCAATAGGTTTACCCCTGCAACATCATGGAGTGCATTTCTTACATTTAAGCTCTGATCTAATAATCACATTTAAAAGAGAATTAATTACTGTCATTCAAGATTTTTCGACATGACTCCACCTACTTGTCTTATTAATCAGACAATTGTAATTTTCCTTTTACACTGGTTTAATACCACACAGTCGTATGTGAGCTTGCGTGGGTTCAAACCAGGAACATATGAAAAAAAGTGACATTTGTAGTTTGCTATAACCTGCTATTAGTTTCAAATGGCAATTCTGCTGTGAGGATGCGTTAAGATAAACAATAAAGACTATGGCCTAATGTGCAAATCAATTTAAATTTGGCGAAACCTTCCATAATCCGACATCATTTTATGCAAATGTGCTCATTACTTGATGTTAGTCCACCCTGGGAGCTAAAAAAATCCCAGATGTGCCACAACTACGTACATCCAGGCCAGCATGAGCCATGAATAAAAGAGACATCATCTGCCATCCCAAACTGTGATGTCCAGCTGTTAGTGACGATGCAGAATTCACTAAAACAACCTCAACAACAACTAATAAAAAGAACAGAATCTAGTGCCTCAACCAAAAAATTTTTATCTCTTACGTAATTTACTGAGCCAACCAAAAAGCCAGATAGCGTGAAAATGTTTAAGGTAATAAATGCATACAAATATATACAACAACTTTGCAGTTACCAGTAGCTGCACCAGTTGTTTCTATCATCAACAGCTTCCAAGTGTTTGACTGCAATCCATGCACACTTCCAGCTGTCGCACTTCCGAACCTGGCCATGTTGTCTCCTGGGGGAGAGATAGTGTGTGAGAGGGGTATAAAAACCCAGCTTGGGTAATTACATCTGTGAGCAGAGCCAGTGGTAGATGCTCCAACACAACCCCATCCCAACAAGCAGGGATCCTGTTGTAGCATGAGGAGTCACTATCTGCACCTGTGCAGTAAGAATTACATCAGTTGAAGTTTGTATAACAGTTCACATAGCCCTGAACACCAGTACAAAACCCCACATCCTGCCAGTCTTTTCCTAATGTTGAATTTTCTAATGACATTGTCTCTGCTTCCTGAAATGAATGTGTCTTCTACATCACATCCCAATGCCATCATCTTTTTCATACATTCCTGGTTACATTCCAAAGCTTCTCTCTATTTACAGCATGCTCCACCATTCCTGTGAGACTATGAGGGCTAACATATTCTGTGTCCAAATCGACTTGTTGTATCCATGCCACCTGTGCATGTATTGGCCTTACTCTTTGGGCCTTGCATGAAATGTCTTGCAGTAACTACGCTGTCTATCTCTCCATAATACTCTACAATTTGCAATTAGTTGTGAATAGTAGAGGCACAACAGTTGGTGCATTTGTAATAAATGTATAAAATAGGAACTGGCAAAATAATTTGGCCACATGTGGATTTCCTAATTGTTCTACACTCAACTCCCTTCGAAGTCCTTAACTCCCACATGTTTAATTTAATTTTATGCACAATTTGCACATGTCTTGACTGTTCTCAAATTAGACAACTGGACTATTAAAGCCCTTTTGTCGCCAAAATGGCTTGGCCACTTTAGCAGCCTAAATACAGCACACCAGGTTTCTGGACTCAACCCAGACTTATGATGAATGACATGCCAGAATCAGCTCAAGTACAGGGGTCTGATCATAGGTTCCAAAGCTGGCCCTTGTGCTGATAACTGGAGCTGACTGTCAGCCCAAATTGGCCCAAGTCCAAACCACCAAATTCTGGCTTGGAAGCCAGAAGTGACTTGGACTTACAACTTTGTTTCCAATCAAGGCAGAGCCACAATCATCCTGACACAGCTGGTCTCTTGGGTGGAAATAAAAGAATTAAACCATGAGTGATGATCACTCAGTTGCACATAAAATACAGTCAGTGCACATTAAGTCATCTCAGCCCAGTATCATCCCAAAGTGTGTAATACATCTGCCTGTCCATTGTGTCAGTGTTATGTTTTACTTCGCCTAGGTGTGACAAGTACACACATGTATGCTCAATGCCACCTGCTATATGACGCACACTTCCTTATTTTGACATCACTCCCGGAGTTGGGGGTGTTCCCCAGAGATAAAGCTGAGCTACTGACACATGTGAAATGCTCCCAAGGGAATCTCCATAGCCTGCTGTTCCCCTTCTCCTTTCCACAATGTTAAGCTGTAAAAAAATAGACAATAAATGAAAAGTGCAAAGAAATAATCACCTTTGAAGTTCTCTACATGTTGCATATTGTGCTATGTAACATTTAGAGATCTGACAAATATACACTGTATATTTTTCAGATAGATATAAAAATGACTCAAATAAATGTTACTCTGTATCTGGATGGCTGTGCAAATAAGCACCTGCTTACTAGCATGTTGGCCAATCACTTTGAAAGGTGATAATATGTGAATGTCATGTTTACAGCTTCTTTTGTTTCTAAATCCTCTAATTCCTCACAGCTGGGTAATTGTGGTAGACCGATTAAAAGAACAAAGGTCAGAGGCCAAGACTTCTTTGAGGACCTCTCTATATGTCTATTTAAACACATTTGTGCTCATCTGGACTGGTAAATATATGTTGACATGCAAAATCAGAAGTCTGAAACTGAACAACCATAATCAACATCTCATCACAGGCATAAGAACAACAAACAACTTTCCTTTGCTGACAAAACTGATGACTGTTCACACATTAACTTGTTCTCTCTGCTCATTCAGCTCTGCAGGAAACAAATGGACTGCTAGTGATTTGTTGATAGTGTTTCTCACAGCTTGAACACACTTTAACTGCCTTTTTGTTCATACATTTATAGCATTTAATTCATAATTTACTACAACCACGAAAAATCCAGTATATTATCATGCCTTTGCAATTATTATTATCATTATTGATTTCTTTGTATTTTATAGACCCGTTGACACAACCATAAAGAATGTAAAAAAAAAAATCATAATAAAAAATAATAATATTTATATGTACATACATTGCCTGATATCAGACAGAATTGTTACACTCCACTTCAGTCAACTTGACTTGGTAGAATGGGCACATTCAAAGGTCTTTACCCAGGAAAGTGCATACATACATTCACACGTGCATGCAGATATACCTATATCCACGTATATCACATATACCAACCAAAGAGAAAATAAAAAAAGTGTGTGTGTGTGTGTGTCTTCCCCTCCTCTAAGATGTGTGCACTGAGTATGTATATATGTTTATTTTCCCATGATTTTGATTTTGTAAATTATTTTGTTAATCTGATTTTAAGTAATTTCATAAATGAATGAAATGTCCTAATATCTCATTCACTTAAACCAATGCATTTATACTCTGTCTCTGCATATCTGACTCTATAAGTTATTCTCCATTTCTGAGATGTACTGTGTCATTACTTTCCATCTGATGGACTTTCTGGTTTTAGCCAACTCCTAATTATTTGCTTCATGGCTGTGATTCTGAGTGTTCTATAGAGGTACTCATTTGTTTCCATTAGTGATTTTCCAAGAACAATATATATAAGGTTAATTGTTTTTTCATATTAAATATACCCATGATATCCACTATGGGCCAATAAAAGTTTATGCGGGGCAAGTTGATTGGCCAGTCAATGGCCTGTCTGGGCCAGTGACGACCAATCAGTCTGTGACGTGAGCAGGTTTTAGGAGATATCGTTTTCAAGACACATGATTGATGAAATTCATTGTGATTCGTTGAAATACACATGGCAAAGACTGGACTCCACTAGCCTCTTACTGGTGAATCGGATGAGTCACCAAATACAGTGTAACACTGGTACTGTGTCAGTGAAAGAAACTCATGAGACTATGAAAATAAAGAAGGGCTTTCTACTTTTGTGGAAGCAATAATAATCCTGGATGGAAAACAGCGAGTGTGTTATGTCTTGTACAATTTACCAGCTAACTCACTAGCCAGTTAGCATCCTCACTGCATAGTTATGTGCATGTGTTCTAAGTGACTTTGACCACAGGAGGCACACAGCTCTCTGCTTAAGTGCTAATCACTAAGGCTTATAAACAATAACATCTGCAGTTTAGTTAAAACCAAAATGCTTGCTGCTGATCACCAGGGGTGTTTTTCATGACATTATTGAGGTGTAGCCTCATCTCTGTGACTCCTGCCAGCTTCTCCGCCATGATGCCATTGCCCTCGGACATCTTTGTCAAACCACAGGGGATACTGGGTAATGCAGGCCCAGCAAGGGCCCTCCTCTCTATGCCAAAACAGTGACAGAAAGTTGAAACTGTTGAAACACAAGTGTTTCAATGCCAATGTTTCCTTTTTTAGTTCAGTTTGCTGTTCTGGCCCAATGCCTTTTTTCAGAACTTTGTTTTTTGAATAAGCTGATGTATTACTTTAAATTATGCAAGTGACAGCATTTTTGGAGAGGAAAAAGAAAAACAAGAAACAAAACAAATATTCTTTCCCTCTATTTTTTTCTTTCTTTCTGACTGGGGAATCATTACATGCAACATTACTCCTAAATCAATACTGATTGGTAAAAGATGCGTGATGATATACGTAACTGTTGGTAACACTGAATATTTTCCTGCTCTCAGTTGTTGTTGCAGCAATCCGGCTCCACTGGGGGAATAATTGGAGTAGAGAACTAGATATTGAATTTTTAATTTGCAGTACCCTGAGAGGAGAGTGACCTGCTATGCGTTGAAGTTATTGGGAGTAATTCAAGTCCCATTAAGAATTCTCCAGGTATGTTAATGGAGGTTGATGAAGTGACCAGGAATCCATAGTCACTTAGCAAAAGGGGGGCAAAAAAGTGAGGAGGAGCGACAATAATATCCACTGTGACATTGTCCACTGTGCCCTGATGAAGCTCCGTTACTGAAAGGATAAATATATGACAATATTGAGCCAGTTATAAGTCAGAAATACTCTAAAATGAACTCAATAAATGTTCTGTCTATTCCCTTGAGTGCAAGTAAAGTGAGAGTGAAAGAGCTTCAAAGCCTCAGATCTGTTTAGCAGTCTGCAGGTAACCAGGCATACAAATTATTGCTCCAAACTGCTTTTCTCGAATGTTGTCTCCCCCTCAGTGCAACTAAAACAGCCTGGGAAGTTTTATGTTTATCTCAGCTGTTCATCTTGATATGTGTCTCCAGGTGCTTTGAAGTGGGTACTTGCCTCCTGAAAGCTGCAGCCCATTCTCATCTTAATGAACAAATCACCTTGTAAAATATGTGAGGCACCCTATTGATGAAATGGAAATGGGAATGCTGACCCAGCAGCATCGTTCAAGCACTGACATAAATTACCAATTCGGGCCCCGTGTCTTTCTTATCAGCACAGCTACAGTGATAACTGAAAAGACTAATTAATTTTCATTTAGCACTTTTTAAAAAAATGTTTTTTGCTATTCTTAATCATGTTGAAATATCTGACATCGATGTATTTTACTTATTTTTTTAAAGACTGAATATATATGGAGAGATGCTCTAAAGAAAACATAATAATTGATGACAAAATGCACTTTTAAGGTACCCAAGAGAAAACTAACATACAGGTTGGTGAACCATTGCTGTATGTAACTTGTCCATGCACTAGTTAACATAAAAAATAAAAAGTTACAAAACATCTTCATTTAAATATAGAGCTCATTTCATTATTTCAGTACAATAATTACAGGAAAACAACTGAGTGGGCTGATTAGCTGTCAGTGTTGAGACACTGTTAATTTGTTTCTGAATAACAACTCACATCTGCATAGCATATCTCAGGAAAAGTTAGCCTTTTTTCATTTAATGATTTTTTAAGTGTCTTGCAGCAATTTCAGTGGTTGAATAATAACATTGTCTTTCTCACACTGATGATATGGCAAATGAACAGCCTGTGGCAGACATACTATACAATATCCCTGCCAGGCCCGGACTAGCAATTGGGAGCACCAGGAGGCACTTTAAACGTAGAGAGAGAGAAAGAGGTTGGCAGTTGCATGTTTCATGTGGCATAAAATGCATTTAGAGCTAGCTAACATAGCTAATGTTATATCTATCATCATCGGACAATCATTAATAACCCAGATAGCATACAGAAGTGGGCCACTTCAGGCAATGACACGGCACTGCTGGCCTTCTTCTGGCCTGGTCAAAATGGATGTGAGCCTGAAGTGGCCTACATGTAAAATAACAAATATGGACCAAATATCCCAAAACAAATGTGGGCCATTTTTGGCAAAGGTGCAGTGCTCTCGGCGATGTGTAAACTGGATGTGACCCTATAGTCACCCATGTGATACATAGTGAATATGGCCCAAATATCACAAAACAAATGTTGGCCACCTTTGGCAAAGATCTGGCACAGTTGACAATAGTCAACGTGGGTGTAAACCAATAGTGGCCCACATATGGTGCAGCGAATGTGGCCTGGTCATCTTAAAACACACCTAGGCCAGTTCTGACAAAGACACAGCACAGTAAGCACTGGCTTGACTTGTTGTGAACCTAAAATGGCTGACATGATATGGCAAATATGGTCTAAAAATTATACAACAAATTTGGCCCACTTTTGGTAATTGTATGGCACAGTCAGCACTGGCTGTCATAGTGTGAGCCTAATGTGGCCCTCATTTGAAATAGTAAACATGGCCCAAATATTGCCCCACGTGTGTCTACATTGAAATGACATCTTCATTCTTGAAAACCTGAGGTTGCAAGCAAGACGAGTTGGCGGGTTTTCAGTCTGTCAAAAGAGTAATTCGTAAAATGTTGGCGCGCACGCATACATCCACCCCTCCCCCCACCACACACACACACAGACATACACACACACATGCACACCCACGCACACACACAAATAAATGTCTAAAATAAAGCAACATCTTTACGTGTTCTGAACATAGATCATCAAGCAGTGTAATTACTAGTCCGGTTGTAGTAGATATTTGATATTCCATACTTCCATGTTGGCTTCAGCCTCAAGCCTTAATAGATGCAACTTTCTTAAATGTTGCTGTCATGTTGTGAAATAAATGAGATGGATTCACCATGGAATGAAATACGTGAAAGTCACTTTTCTTGCTTTCTTGGAAGCAAATTCAGCAGTAAGATCTGTGTAATTAATCTTGAATGCAACATAATTTTCAATTGATAGAATAGTGAACCCACACAAACTGTCCTGAGACACTGATGTATGCAGGCGGGATTTGGCAGGTGGGGGACCCTAAGAATTGATGGTGCTTAACTGCCTCCATCCCTCTCTGAGTATCCCTGGTTTCTGAAACTATTCTGGTGCATTTATGTCCTGAGATTTGGATGTACTCGATTTATGTCTCTAGATTTGGACATAGTACCTTTGACAAGGATGTAGGATTGGTTTCAACTTTGGTAGGGGCATTTTTTGTCACACAACCCAAATAATTGTGCATGTGTACTGGCTCTCTATCACTCTTTTCTCTTTCATACACATGTGCGCACACACATACACACATGAAATCATGTAAGATGGGTGGGGAAAAATAAGTAAGTGCTTACCAGAGTTTATGGGCCGGTTTTGGTCAATTCATTCAAGGAGCACTTTCATCTGAAGAGCACTTTCATCTTTGAGACCTTTTTGGTAATTAATTCAACTGCCCACTAAGCTCCTGTGAGACACGTTTTGTTCCGAGTCAGAGTGAAAATCAAGCTTAATTGACCTTTAAACTGATATTTAATCTTTGCCAGATTGCAGCATAGGCATTTGAGGAGCTCTTACCCTGTTGCTTGCTGTCAGTGTGAGTCGCAATAAATAACCAACACAGACAATAAAACTGGCATCCGCTCTCAATCACATGCTGTAGACAATTGTTGGTGCCTCATTCTGTACAGCCAGCTGTATAAAAGCCAATCTCAGTGTGAGTCTCCCAGTATTTGGGTGGAACAAATCTCATTGCCAATGTATTTTATGATGAAATGTAAATTAAAATTTCTGTTCACAGTGTAGCATCTCGGACTGATGTGAAGCTGCCTGATGGGTTTTCTGTACTTGAACTCATTGAATACTTCAAGCATTTATAGGCAAAATATCAAATACAGCTCAAAAAGAGAGAAAAAAATCTCCCCATTTGCCAACCAAATCACAACACCCATCCTTTCAGTGAGGCGCAAGGCATCAAGGACAAGCACCAATTTCCCAGGGAGTGAAGGAATACACCAGGTTGCCTTCTTATATGCAATTCCAGATGCCTCATTAGGGCTTGATGTCTTTCATCATTATTCTTTCATGTAATTCTGTACCACACAGCATCTGCACTCTTCTCACAGTGTTTGTTATTTATGTAAATCATTTTCATCAAAAAGCAAATAAACATCCTTTGAAAAAAAAAATTGAAAATCACAAGGTGAACAGACAACATTGGCCCAATCCTAAGGAGTTTATAACTTACACAATGCAGGTCAAATGGTTTCTAAAACTGTCACTCCTCTGCTATCCTGAGAATGAAAGCCTTTGGGTGACAGGTCCAAATAGAAATTTTGATGCAAACATGCCAAAAATGTTGTCATGGAAATATTGATGTTCAACCTTTTCCTTTTTTTCTTAACTCCTTTTCGTCTTTGTCGGCCTGAAAGTTGAGTTTAACATTTCATTCATAACTTTGGAGAAAGCAGTAAAACCTGCATTATTTGATTTACTTTTTGGCCACTAGGGGGCAGCACAAGATCCGCTATCCGCTAATAAAGCTGTTATGGACAATGCCTTAACAAACAGTTGCCTATTTAAACATCCAACAACATAGAGTAACATTAGCATTTATTCAGAGTTGTATTCAAAACTGTATCAAATGAAAGTACGCATAGTTATTTTATTGTTACTATAAAATTATTAATAAGTGCAGTCTTAAGTTGCAGTTCATTTTATTTGCTGATGAAGACAGTGAGATACCGTAGAAAGCTCTAGAACAAGCAGTTGAGTGTACCTTGAGAGTGAAATTTTGAAAGAAACAATGAAAATTCATTTTTTCAGGTTTTATCTATAGCACAAGTCATTGCTGTGTAAGGAGCAATACAACCACAAGGATTTCAGGGGAAATGATGATTTAATACAACTTGGATTTTTATTTTTTGTTGCTCTAGCAACAAAATGTCCAGATCCATGGAGTTTGCTAGAAATAGGTCTAATGGGGCAACAATATGAGCAATTAAAGAGGTTCGAAACAAACTCACAAGTTTGTATAATTTATTTTGATGAAAAAAATAAAGGTTTATGGTAAATTCACCAAAACTAGTCCATTGTACATGTCCATCTTAGTTTGCAGCATGACTTACTAGTTCGACCTTGACCTATAACATTTGCTGTAGTTGCATGGTTTTCCTGTGCAATGAAGGATTAATAGTGACATTAATAGTGTGCTCACTTTTAGCTCCAAATAAAGTGGCCAATTTGGCAAAACTATCATCTTGTTTAGAACCCATATAAGTGTCTCATCACTTGTTTCTTCACCTTTTTTTTAGGGATGTGGCTATGTTCTGAAATCTCAGTCATTCATCTGGTGAGTACAATGTTATCATCAATAGATAGAGCAGGTAGCCCAAGCCATGTAAATAAAACCTGAGATTTCCTTCAAATGCTTGTTTTGTTTCCTGTGGATATCTTGCACATACATTTGAAATTGATAGGTGAGTAATTTTAGATTGAAATGTCATCTGCCAAAGACATATAGCCCACACAAACAACCAGCAGGTTAAACTATTTTAGAACATCATTGAACTGGGTGTCTCTCATGTATTGCTATGCAGGGTATGCAGTGGTGGGTGTAACCTTATTTCAAGGTTTCTCGCTGCAGAGGTGCATACTCCCAAAGAAGCCAGGCTCGGCTTTTCCTTGATTGTTGTTGCTACCTCTAAACTCAAAGTTTATAGACGAATAAATAAACCTCAAGGCACGTCTTGGAGTGTTTATCTCCAATGGCCCAGCTGAATAGGATTATAGTGTATCTCACATCAGAAATCAACCCTTTCTGCACTGTCTTGAATCTGTCGACAACACAAAGCCAATCTTTTAATCATTCTGGGAAAAAAAAAGATTTTGAAATGCATCCGCATCGAGGCAACGGGGTGCACGGATAAAACCTAAGTAGCAGCGTAAAGAGCTGAAAGATCTGCATACAAAGTGACACAATAGCTTCAGACAGTCTCCATATGGGGCTTTGGAGCCAGTAAAATTGAAAATGAAAGCACAGATGCTGTCGCAATACATCGGGGGATCACAATTCAACAAAGAGTCTTAGAACTGTCAGGATGTGGCAACAGGACTGTGACTACTGTTGCTGAGGAGAGGCACCTTCTGACAGCTTCACTTAGTGCATCATCCCTGTTTTTATGGGAGCCAAATTATCATATTTCATATGTCAGTCAAATATGAAAAGATGGCTGTTATCCACTGGCTAGAGCAGCAGTGTGAAGTGTTTTTCACGTTCAGATAGATAATCTTCTTTATGAAGTACTTTTTGATTAAAGACTTTAATAAGTTTCAATCCATTTAGCCCTCTTAAAAGTAATCAAACTTAGCAAATGCCTCAGTATCTCTTATACTTATCTTTTAATGGGTTATTTTAATGGGCACTGCTAATCCAAATATCTAAATTATTATCAAGATACAGCAACCATATTGATGTTAGACTCTCTGTATCTGATATATCTGTCTCATCTAGCTCTGAAGCCTTGCTGAACCCTCTAATTGGCCTCCATGACCTTCTGTTGAAGACACAGAATCCAGCTCTGAGGCTCTGCCAGTTAAATGAAACTAATTATTTGAAACAAGACTTGTTGTTTTATGACATGCTAAGCTTACTGATATTTGCTACCCTGCACCTGCTGTGTTGTAAGCTTGGTGTCATATCTGTACAATCACTGCACAGCTGATAAGAATCAACTGGTGAAGCTTGACACTGCAGTGGGTTTTACAGTTGTAGAATATCAAATCTAACTGGGTAGATTCTGATTCTGTAACATTGATTGAAATTAATGCTGAGCAAAACAGTCCCAGTTTAACACACTTCTGGTACAGTTGATGTTGACAGTCAGGACAAAACAGTTGGCATATGGATTCATTCACACTATGAATATTTTAAAGCTGCTGTAATCAATATTTGTATATTAACAGTGTATCAAACGTCTGTGTATAATATGAAAGGTGCTGTTCATACTAACATCACCGCAGAGCATATTTCCAGAGCAGAACAAATACAAGGTTAAAAAAAAAAGCTCTAATAAACCTACTGTACACTACCTGCTCAGAACCAAACAGCAGATGGACAAATTTCCCTCAGAAGTTTGTGGAGACACAAACAGAGCTTAATATTGGAATCACATTTGCCAGGTGGGCAGAAACATGATTTTGAATGAATGCTAATGTTGCTCAGTGTCTTCTCAAACTGTGGTTAGTCAATTGCTTATTGACAAGACAACAACTTTTTAAGGTGATAATGTTGTGTTTTCAGCTTATTCCTCTGTTCCCCCAGTGGACATAAAATCTGTTTAATGCAGCTTTAAACATGTTTGATCTTTATATCTGGAATCACATCAACACTGTGAGTGAGCCAAATAAATACTAATTGAACTGTTTGAAAATGATGAAATGTGCCCATGCAACAGCAACATTTTATAATGAAAGTGAAATGAAGTTCACTTCCTGCAAAGTTCAGTGACCTTCAGCTCTCTGCACAGTTACTGCAATGCAAATGTAGTGTTTTCCTGTTTCTTAGAGTAAAAAGTAGAATGGAACATGCAAATTCCGATTCCTTCCAGTGTGTTATATACTGCATTTACTTGGTTACCCTTTCCGTCTGACTATAGAAAAACAACAACAAACAAACAAATAAACAAATAAAGAAAGGAAATGATCATGGATTTCCGCAGGTGTAAGCCCCCTCTGGAGCCAATGATATAATCTGTGGGGTGGACATTGAAGTGGTGCACACCTACAAATATCTAGGGGTCCTTGTGGATGACAAGCTGGACTGGTCCCCTAACACCGACGCTCTCTACAGGAAGGGGCAGAGCCGACTGTTCTTCCTGCGGTCACTGAGGTCCTTTGCTGTATGTGTGGAAATGACAACCATTCTATCACACGGTGGTGGCCAGTGCACTCTTTTTTGCTGCAGTGTGCTGGGAGGCAGTCTTACTGACAAAAACACCAAATGATTAGAGCTGGTCAAAAAAGCGGGCTCAGTGCTGGGCAGGAGACTGGACCCTCTAAGATCGGTGGCGGAGAGAGGCACACTGAACAAACTGAATGCTAATAATGAAAAACAGCAAACACCCTCTCCATTGCCACCTGGAATGACAGAGGAGTAGCTGCAGCAGACGGCTCCTCTCTTTGTGCTGCAGAACAGAGAGATTAAGGAGGTCCTTCGTCCCCACAGCAATTAGACTCTTCAACTCCCTGAATTGACTGGATAGTTTTTTTTTGTTTTGTTTTGTTGGTTTTTGTTTTTTTATAATCAGATGAGCTATGGACAATTTGAATTTCCCTTTGGGGATTAATAAAGTATCAATCAATCAATCAAAAAGAACGTATGTGAACGTGTATGTGTGTGTGAATTAAAAATAGTTATTATCTGCAGGCTGTCTTGTTTAAGTCAAGCAGACAAAACAGCTGTACAGCTGTGAGCCATACAATAAGAAAGCACTATTCTTGATTGTTGCGTAGAAGACTTGAGTGACACTTTAGTTTAGTAGTTTTTAGTTGTTTTTTTTTTGGCACAGTTAAGTGCAATACAGAACAATACTAAATATTCTAGCTTTGAATTAATGACAAATAGCCCTAGGCCTGCCGTTCTAACTGATCAAAAATGCCGGCCTCTCTAACAGCTCTGACATCAGGTACATGATGCATATTAATGATTTCCATCTGTGAGTATAAAATAACAAATAAATAAAATATCTTTTTTCAAAGACTGTTTCTGCATACATGTTTTATGAACATCTTAACAGTTTTGTGATGCAGTGTGGGGATACAGAGATCACTCTTAATACTCATTGTCTTCATCCAAGTGTTGTAAATAACGATTACTTAATTGCATGAATAAATAAGAGAGGATTTTGTAATTTACTGTGTGGTGAATCATTGCTCATATGTTATTCATATGGTAACTGATGCAGGGGGAGGCAAAGTTTCCTCTCTGTGAAGCCCAGTTTAGTTAATTGGGTATGAAGCCTGTTTTTTTTATGACAGCATTACAAAGGTCAGTGTCCCTGCAGTCTGCCTCACTGGCTAAATGTTGATGGAGCTCCTGAATGAGCAAAGAGCTTTTGATCTCACTAAGTGCCTCTGTTTATATAATGTGCCCTGCTCTCCAAATGAGATTTGGTGGTAGATTTAATAAATTGATTATTATTATTACAGAAGTTCAGTATGCATACACCCAGCCTAATGGTTTCTGTTCTAAAGACAGAAATCCCCCCTTTTTCAGGAGTTTTACAAAACAGCTCAAAGTCACAAACGTATTTCATAAAGTGTTACCTACTTTGTAATTTCATTATGTTACCCCACACAGGTGAGGAGAGTAGAAGCTGGTGATAGAGTTTGCATACCTCTAATAATAATCTCTAGCATCTGAGCATCTGTATCTCACAGAGATCTAGTTTATATGTTGAATAATTCCCAGATCTTAAAGCACATGTTAAGGACTCATTTAACTTGAAAATGTTGATAAACTAACTTATAGGCAACACTTAAACAATTAAAATGTGAAATGTTAGGATAGTTGTTAGGATAAAATCATTGATAGAGTTTATAACCTGCAGCTGTGACAGTCAGTTAAACATACACAGTAGTTACACTGTAATTAATTACAGATAAAAAAAAAATAAATACTTTACTTGCCCTGTAAAAAAAGAAAATAAAGAAAACATCATCCCATTGTCTGTGTTATATATATCACATATGGATAGACTGAGAATTTCAGCATATGCAGTATGGTGTTACCACTGGAATGCTTTTACTGTGAAACAGCTGCAGGAAGTGTTAAGACTTGCCACTAAAGGTCATTTCAATCATTCTTTGACTAAAGTAGGTTTGAATCTTGACTTCAGTATTTTTTGCATTTGGGAGCTCATTCTTCTCTAGATGTGCTGTTGGGACAAACTATAAAATAATAAAAAAGCCTTTTCAGAAGGTCTGATGAGGGGCAACGATTACTTCTCAAAGCTGACAATCTGGCAGCTCGGCCCACTTTCTACAGCGACTGGCTTGCTGTGAATAGCAGTGAAAATCAGACTAACTCCTTCATGGATCACAATCTTTAGTGTGGTGGCAGCTAAAGGTGGTCTGGACAACAGCTGGGACAGATAAACAAATATGTATTTCACCTGTAAATGTAATCCATTATTTGGAGTAGTCTGTTTATGGATGTATCATGATTAGGCCATTACTCCTCTCATAAAGCTGTCCTTTAAAATATCTATGACTTCACCCAGCCACATTCTGATATTCTGTAGAGCGAGGGTGTGGTGTGAGTCTGTCCACTCAATAATGTGTTTTTCTTCTTGTTCCTTCAGTTGGATGCTTGAGTTTCACTGTGCAGAATGATGTATGTGCAGAGTTTGACACTAGAAGAGTGCCCCTTCAGTGATCTGCTGAAGGGGTAAAGTTTCTCTGTTTAATGGCTATACTTACGAAGAGGATTTATGACATCACAACTAGTTTGGAGTCAATCTTGGTCCATCATTCAACTTACACAGGTGTGATGTAGAAACACGAAGCCTCCAGCACACATGCACTGAGAATCGACTTGTCAGTATAGGGGACATCTCGTGCCCAGCAGTTAAACCATTAAAATGAAAGAGATCTGCATATTCATAAGTTCAAAGTAATTGATTTTTGAATGTATTTAAGTCAATTTGTGTGTAAAAACATATTACACTCGAATTATTATTCAAAGCTGTGTATTTTATGTCTTAAAACGTGTTTGGGGAGGATCTTCATTTTTCTCCTTTTATTTCCATATGTTGATATACTGCGCCACGGGTGGAGAAACACTCATAATCACAAAATCAAATCAAATTTGACAAATCAAAGCATGTATATGCTGCTTCTAAAGTCAACTGCATATACAGTAAATGTGTAAATCTATAGCTTCTCCTCATGTTGCTTCCTTTCTACTCTACTGCAGCAAAAATGTAATAAAAATCAACCAGTGCAGAAAGTGTAATACTGAGACAGTGGAAGCCAACCTTTACCTGTTTTTTCCACGTAAGCCTGCACCGCCGCCTTGGTCTGTGCCTCCGTCCTCCACCTGACATGCAAGTCTATCAGTAACCTGCACCAAGGGTTAGAGTATGTGTTCAGGATTCTAAGAGCCCTGTAATACATTGTATCAGGCTCCCAAGGTGAAAGGGAGAGACAGGGGCCCAAGATTAATTCGAGCTGCGGTATAATGAGGCTGCTCTCAGACTTCCCCGGTGAATAAAGACAAATGGCTTTTGTTTGTGCCAGCTTTGCCATCTTGCATTGGTAACTCCAATGATTCCATTTCATGTCTAAGTCTCATCTGCTGCAGCAAGAGAAAACTGCAAAAAAAAAAAAAAAAGTGATATAAACTGTAATTGAGGGAGGCTTTTATGAAGTGACAGGGTATTTTTTATACTCTGGTGGAAGTAATCCCGTGGGGGTTGGGTGAAAGAAGGAAGAGCAGGGAGCTGGTGGATTTCAGATGACAATGCTGTCTTCTCTCAAGAGAAAAGTCTTTCATTGAACACAACAAATATCTTGCTTCTAATCACTTTGCTCTTGACTAATTGGACATTTGCATACAGGGTTCTTGTAGGAGCCATCAAATGAAAGGTTTTACTTGTCAGGGTCAAGCGATGCTAGCATGGATTTCACTACCGTACTGTGAAGTCATACAATCACTGCGTTGATAATCAAAGCCCCAATCAATAATCGCTGTAATTGCTCCGCCTCTGTCATATCGTGGCTGTGGCTACATGGTCGACAAGGTCAGATCTGTCACATGTAAGCTGGACCAATCATGTCTACCCGTGACCCTAAACCTGACCCTAACCCTTTTAAGTGCAGTAAAGCATAACAGTGTAAAGTGAAGTACTGCAACTCAGTCTATTAGTCTTTAAAAGCCATTGAAACATGCTTTCTTACACACTATTTTATGCAAAAGTTAAATAGTTTGGGTTATTTTTGTATCTGAGATTTTAGTGTTTTGATTGTAAATATTTTATTGTCACTATTTTTGGGCTCTCTTGGAAAAAAGATGGTCTGGTTCTAAAAGTCTGCTATTCAAATAGTTCTTGTTTTGTGCTCACTGACAGCTGTTTCTGCAGGTTGAAGAAGCAATCCACCAATCAGAATTTTGTATGCAGGAAATGGCTTGGTTGTGGTGACACAGTTTAAATTGACACATTTGGATTACTTCATTTTAAATGAAATAGCAGTTCAGTCTGATTACCAGGCTTAGAAAAGACTGATGTCATGTACTTTTTTGCACCGATCATGATTTAGTAACATTTGTTTAAGACTCTGACGACAGTTTCTTGCCTTTATTTCTGGGACACCAAAGAATTTATTCAAACCACAGTCAGAAGCTCCTGATGAAGCAGATTAGAGTTCTTTTTGTTTGTTTGATTTGTTTTAAATTCTTGAAACTCCATTCATTATTTTTTAATCACGTGGGTGCAGCACAAGAAACTGTAAACACAACATTGATATATCGTCACCTCATAAAGCTCACATTGCAAACATAATAGTAAACTATTTACACAACCAACAGATATGGAGAAACATCAGTAATTTCAAAGTCATGTTTCTGTCCACCTGACAAAACTAACTGTTTTTTAGCTCTGTTTTAATCTCCACTAATTTGTATTTATTTTATTTTTTAAAAGGCTGCTAAAGCTGCTAAATGATCCACCATGTTCACAAGCTAGACAAAAACTGTGTGTGCTGTTTGGTACTGAGCAAGCAGCATACAAGGGATTTATCAGAGCTATTTTGCTAGAAACAGCTGCCTCCCGTTGCTGGAATCAGGATTGATGAGAGCAGTGAGACTGAAGCAAAACAATAAAGTTGCAGGTTATAAAGCCAAAATAATAAACAGAAAGACACTTAAACACTGTGTAGAGCTGAGTGGAACACAGAACTGAGTGATATTTCTCTGTTGCTTTGTCACCTCGTGTCATTTTTTTATTTTTAAATATAAAAATACTTATTAATGTAACTTTAAGATATAAAAAGACAACTCACCGGGGCTATAATAACAATAAGAAGAAGAAGAAGAAGAAGAAGAAGAAGAAGAAGAAAAATTGGCAAAGGTAATTAACTAAATTAAAATATTAAACTTTCAGACACAATTTATGATAGATTATTACAAGTGTTAAAAATGCATATAGACTTGTTTGCTTTGACTTGTTTGCCAGCCTTGATGCTAAAAGCTTTATTGCTTCTTGTTCATCATTGACATTTGACATTTGGATGGACAAATGTAATGTATGGTATCATTTTAAATGAGATGGACACTGTCTATTTGTTGTCTAACATGATTTAATAACACTATAATTATTTATAATTATTGGGTCTGCTTCTTTTGAATCTTGTCAAAACATTACTATTCTGATAGAACTAATTAGAAGTGGCCTGTCACTTGACCTTAGTGTTGTTTTTCCTCTTAACTGCCAGCAAAGCTAAGTGACAATGGAATGCAATGAAAGAAAAGAAAAGAAAAGAAAACACATATCAAATGTGTCATAAAGTTATATTTGGGAATAAACTGCAATTAATATGCTTTTAATTATGTTAATGCTATGATATATGTCAAAGCAGCAGTGTGAGTTATTTAGAAGGATAGTAAATCATATCATTCAAATCATGGTCTCAAATCAACAAAACAAGATCACCTTAACTTACAGTGGCTTGTTTACCCATAATGCACTGTAATATAAGAACTCACCTGCCTGCTGATAAGCCCTGATAACAAAGTCCTATCATTGGACAGACAGGCATGTGGAAGGAAAATCCCATCTCCCTACAGTGGACTGCATTAAGCTCACACAATAAAGGCTTATGCACAAGAGAAAGTGGTTGAGGGACTGCTGGGTACAGTTAAGCCCAGAATCTATCTCTCATTTTCAATCACCGCCTCTTTCTGTTTTTGTCTTTCTTCATGTCTTAGTGCTTTGAGAGTTCAGCTTAATGCAGATGTATCAAAGAATTTTAAGTCTTTTAGTGCTGTAGTTTCTGACTTAAAGGAAAATGGCATTTTATTGTGTCTCATGGTTGTAGTTTATGTTAAAGAGATAATTAAGGTAAAACTTGAGTCTTCTTCTGAGCTTTGACCATAATTTCTATTGGTTAAAAGTAATTGCTGAGATCTGGTGACACTGCAACATCAGCTCAACAGGGCAAGAAACACGACCAGCCTGGCATTCAGACAGGTTGTAAACAGTCAGATTATCTTAAGCACTTTAAGGTAAAACTAAAACTGAACACACACAAAAATGTCTGTATAATCCCTTACTCAGAAGAATTGTGTGCACAGACACTCACTTCTATTATTGTACATGATTTTTTTGGGGATTTTTTGTTTGTGTTTTTTGCATGAGAGCTCTGTTGGAAACGGCTTTACAGTGGACTCCAATGGTGCCAGAGATAAGTAAACTGCTTGTTTCAATACAAACAAAAACTGCTCTTTACTTCAATTTGAACCACTTACACAACTTTCAGAAATTCTGTAACCAGGTAAGGTCCTGTAAGCGCACGGGTACAGTTAGGTGATAAGAGTCAACTATCAGACTCGTTTGCAATGCAAAATACATTAGTGATGGATGTGTTTACCTCGGTGTAGAATGACTAAAAATAGCTTTTATTTGGTTAAGAGGATTGAAATTCTTCAATGGAATCAACTGTAAAGCTCTTCTCTGCAGGGGCCATGCTTATTCCACATGGTATATTGGCTATTCATATAAAATAAGACCCAGATTTTCTTTTAATCACTGTGGTACTAGTGTTTCTCCAAATAACCTCCATCATTTTAATGTACATACCTGTAGGTCTGATGTCGTGCAGCTGTTTTACCCAATGGAGAAACAATCAATGCCAATCAGTCAATCAAGTCTGTTTGGGAAGGATTAAGAACAGCAATGACATTGTCCTGCGCCATAGCTGGAAACATTGGTGCATTCTTGAAAAATAGCATCATAAAAATGGTGACAAGCACAACTAGGATTGCAGCAGCCATACAGGTTGTTGTAAATCAACTTACAAAAATTGCAACTCTTGAATTGTCAAACTAGTTGACTGCTTATGTGGCAAGCATTATCGCAGCTTCCTTATCTAAAGTGATGGTATGTACCTTACCATTGGCTGATTAAAGCAAAAAAAAAAAAAAAGCGCCACTACCCCACCATTTGAAAAAAGAAATCAGCTGCTTAGTCACCTAGCTAGCTTCCTTGATTCACCCATGAGAAACAGTGACAGAAAAACAGGCCAAAAAAATTCAATGAGAAACATGGATAAGATCCACACAACTGCCCATATTGCCATAATCAACCCACAGAATAAAAGAAAATGGCTATTCAGTCTAATTATCAGGTTTAACAGGATCTATAATTAATGAGTTTAGCTTATTTAGCTTGGGTACAAGGGTTTGTAGCATGTATGATAACACATATTGTCTCAATTGTCCTCACAACCCAGTCTCACAGCAGTTCATGAAATAGTCACAAAATTTAATCTATGGATTTGTGTACATGAATACAAATTTCCCATTTTTTTCATGACACTCAGCACTACTTTCAAACTAATGTATTTCAGTTGAAAGTATCTTTTGTGTTTACACCAAGTTTTTCTTTTTTTCCTTCTTCAACTGCTACATTACTGAACATTTAATCACAGAACTTGAAGTTGATTTTTACAACCTAACTTTTTTACTAGCTTGGCTGTATTAGATATTTGATATATGCAGTGGATATATGTTTTTACAACCCTATTTACAACCCTAAACCAGAAGAACTACAACTGTGGTGCTGATTTGTATCAAGCTGCATGGCGTGGCTCTAGGGAATTGTAGTTTTTAAAAATGATTAGTGTTTTTTTTTTTCTAAAATTGGAAGTTGTAAATATTGAATTGAGAGTACACTGAGGAGTTTAAGGGGATGATAAATACACGTGTAACCATATTTTGTATATCTAATTGTTAAATGGGTGAAAATTAAGTTTAACCTAATTTTACCCATATTTGACAGCGCCCCCAGTTGTTGACTTTACTCTTATGATAGCTGAGGTCAGTCCCATGTCTGCAGCCCTTCTGTTGCTGAATTATAAGCCCTCAAACATGCACCAAGGTCTAATAATAATAATAATACTAAAATTAAAGTGAAATTTTAAAATCTATTTACAGAATGGAATAGTCATAGTTTTGAAATGGGATATAAAACTTGAAATGAAATATTGACTGTACACAGGAAATATGGACTGTACAATGGATAAAGAAATTAAATGTATGAAATATATGACGCTGACAAAAGCAACAGTTAAATGTGACATGTGCCTAAATAATAAAAATGACGTAACAGTAAAGGTTGAATGCAATGTACCATCTAAAGTTCAGTTTCATGAAATATATGAAAGTGACAAGTGCAGGGATTAAATGAGGGGCGTGAAATGTAAAGTCCAGTTTGACAACCCTGTCTTCAATGTGGCATTGATACACGCACACACACACACACACACACACACACACAGTGATGGAGGGCCTTATTGGATGACATGGCTCAATATTAATTGAGGAAGATTGTATGTTTTAAGAGAGATGATTTCATATTAAATATTCCCAGCCACATATTCTTGGAAATATCAAATTAAACAAACGCAAATGCCTTTTCTTAACACAGATAGTGGTGTTTGGATTCATGTTCCGACAGACTGGCAGCAATTTGAAATGGAATGAAGCCCACAGATTGTAGACAATAACGCAACACCTACCACTATCAAAACCTGACCCAAAAACAAGGATTAAATCTTCATTAAGATAAAATAATAAATGAGAAAAAAATACAGCTTCTGTGCTCCTGAGTCTTGACTGACAGAAAAAAAATGTGGTGCAGACAAATAACATACTTCTAAATGAAATAAATTAGTTTGAAAGTCATGCTGAGTGTCACAATTTTTTTTTTTTAAATGTGCTTTCATGGGCAGCGCATGGTGTATAAGTCTGTACATTTTGTGGTAGGAATGGTATTAAATAACATTGCTACAGTGGTACCATTTTATAGAATAAGTGAGAGATGACACGAGCAGTGCCATATTTGGTTGTTTTGGTTACTCCA
Source organism: Euthynnus affinis (assembly GCA_029490765.1). NCBI lineage: Eukaryota > Metazoa > Chordata > Actinopteri > Scombriformes > Scombridae > Euthynnus > Euthynnus affinis. The sequence goes on along the minus strand of CM055838.1, from coordinate 34,820,012 downwards.
AATATTCTATGAGTACAGGAAGAAGAGGGAGAAATGAAGAACACTGGTGGTTTTTTTTTTTTTTTTTTTTTTTACCTCTTTGTGTGCTTAACCACGATAGATTACTGGTACATTAACTCATAAACCGAGCAGTATAATTTGCAGTGAGCATAATTTTCTTTGTACCCCTCAGTTCACAGGAATTTCATCACCCAGAGACCGAATGCGTTGATGTACAAAAATACATTTATTTGAAACAATTTCAAAATGACAGTTTCTTTACCGTAGAAATATCGAAATAAAGATGAAACAGAACATTACTGATGATGCATGCATTGTAGATTTTTGTGCACTGAAGAACATTATAATGCTTTTGCCTTCTGAAGTATCACAAATGCAAAAATCTTGCTTCCATTTTTTTAAAAGTATGGATTCCCCCCAGAGATCTCAAGCTGGTTTTTACAGTATAATATGGCATTGAGTCATCAGATAAGACAGAAATTTCCAGTGATCAAAATGGTGATTGAATGAAGAATGAGGAAATAAATATCAGGAAATTACCCAAATTACACATGAGCTTCTTTTACTGGTGACAGTTCCAATATATCTGTGCAGATATAAAGCACAACATTATCTGGTGGCCAATCTTTCCTGTCTTTACAGTCTGTTATGAAATACCTATTTTCTTACCCAGCAACAGCTGCTACCACGCATTATAGCCTGGTTATGAATACTGGACCAGTGCAGTTGTCATACATTCTTCACAATTCGAAAGGGTCCATGAAAAGAAAAAAAACACACACAATGAAAGCATGACTAGAGCTGTGTTTAAAGTTTTTGATATTTCTTTTTCTATCTCCCCTAATCCTGTTTTACTAATAAGTTTCAGAACAAAGTGACACCATCAAAGCCCCCAACCAAACAAAAATCCAGCCAAGCAAACAATCCTTTGCTCATGACATATGTTGAATACAACAAAGCTATAAAACAATCTCTGTTCAGTGTGTATTCTGTCTGCAGTAACAAAGCTTGGCCTGGCTGTTTGGTTTAAGATGAGAACATTCTGTTCAAGGTAATGCATATGTGATGTGACAGCCTATATCTCTGTGCAGTGTTCCCCTGCCCCTCCCGCCTCTCCCGCAAGTGCTGTTTACTTGAGCCGAGCATTGTGAGAGCTCCGCATGGGGCATCCTCTGCTCAGCTGTCCAGCTTTCTGATTATCGTCTCGCTGGATACCAGGAGGCTTATACGAGTCAACTCGAGGCCACTTAGCTTTTGTAGGGCTGGAGAACATAGTGCTGGTGGAGAGTTGCATGCTGGGAGGACCCTGCTACCTCTTTTCAAACTAAGTAGCGAGTCAAGTGTTGGGTTGTGAAAGGAGCCTGATGGCATCAGGGAGAGTGGATTAATAACATAAACCCAGCTTTAGTGTATTGTTTGTACACTATGAGATGTCTAAACAAATACAAATGCTTCCATTCCTCATATTTGGAGACATAATTTTGGTTTTGTTGGATGAACAAGACAGCAGTGTGGGAGCTGACAGAAGGAGCAGAGTGGGCAAATAATTCTGAAGCTCTGTAACAAGTGGCAAAGTAAAACACTCATGTTGCATGGAACAGACACCCCAAAACCCTGAGCAACGGACGCAGTGAGAAATACTGTACTGAAGGGGTTCATTTACAATTTATGTGTGTGGTGTGTGTGTGTGTATATATATATATACATACAGTGGTGATAAATTTCTTCAAAAAGAATTTTTGATATCTTATATTAAATCCAATATAACATATGCATTGTTATATCCTCTAAAATACAAATATTCTATAGGCCTACTTAGTGTTAGATTCAATAGCATGAGGCTTTAAACACATTCAGGTAGCTGAATATAGAAATATCTATTCAATTTAGCTCTCTATTCACCTTTTGTTAGCTGAGAAGACAATTTGCAGGTTTTGAGTTTTAAGTCTAATCAGTGTTCACTGGTTATCTGGAAATGGGATGAGCAGTATAAAATACACTGTGTTGTATCTGACAAATAGAAAAAATAAAATACTCTACCCACTGTATCTTTCAGAGCTTCTTTATCACAAAATCACCAGTCCCAATTCATAACCATTAAGTTGACAAGCTTATGATATGATATAATATGCATACGTTTAACTGGGAGACTCTGACCACTGAAAATGCTGTGATGTAATCAGCAAGATTGTTTTAATAACAGAATAACAGAAACACACACAGTCCACTAACAGTCCTAAAGTGGTGTTTCAGACTGATGTCTCACAAACAGCCAGACCAGTTTGCAGAGTACCTAATGTTTCCAGATAATAGCCAATTTCATTTCACAACATTTCATTCTGTCTTCTCGTTAAGTTATTTATGGAATTAACATTAATTAGTAGATTAATAATTCTGTCATTTCTACCTGCAAAAGTTCTGGCTAAAGAGGAGATTAACATTATCTGAATGTTTTGTACATTAATCTTGCTAATTAGTAATTATAAAAAACAGGGCTGAATGATAAAAAGCAAAAAAAAAAAAAAAACCTTTGATGATTTATTATCATCAGACTTTAGCGAATTTGGACAGGAACCAAACACAGAATGGATTCGGCCGTCTGGTATTTTAGAGGATATATATATATATATACACACACAGCTATGTATGATATCACATTTCACAAGGTTTTGGAATGACTGTCATCATGTTTGTCCCAACAAGTGGATATTGTGTATTTGATCACTGGCAGCCACAATATAATAATTGTTTCATCCTGATTCAGCTTTTGTTCTGAGGCTAAATCAGAAATTTCAATCAGAGCCATTGACTGAAAAGGCAAAAATGAATCCAATGATTCCAATGGCAACTAATGCTCGGTTCAGGTAGTTTAAAGACTGTCATCTATGTAAAAATGTCAGACTATCTATTGTACTTTCTATGTTTACTGAAAATATAAACACATAGAACATGTTCATGTTGATCCTTTTCATGTTATTTCCAGGGAAAAGGAGGGAAGTTAAAACTATACTATGCCATTGCAGTCCTACCTGCATGAGCAGATAAACCCCCTGCTATTAGATACATGAATGAAGAAAATAAGAGCAGAACAGAAGTTTAGGCAAAACCGATTGAGCTCTTCTGATGAATGATTAGAAAATAACTATTTACAACACTTGCTTATCTACAACACAGAAATTGTGTCCTCAATTAGAACATGCACAAGTCAAGGACCTTATCAAAACAAAGTTGATTTCTTTAAGTAATGTTTGACTTTTTAAACACACTTTCAAAAACAGACCATTGTCAGATCTTCTGTCGTCGCCATGGTACTCAGACTACGAGCATGTAGAAAGTAATAATATATACATTTAACAGAACAGATAATAATATTGTACATTTCAATAATATTCCCTGTTTGATTGAAGACTCATACATTATAGTCTATATATAGGCAGAAATGATTTTCAAAGCAAACTCCTTAGGAAATTTACATAACTCTTCATAGATTTCCACGACAGATATTTCACTCTGCAAATGAATGTTGTTATGTAGCATCCACAAAACAGAGTAAGTTCGCCAGTAATTACAATGATCTCATTGAGTAAATTGACATTTGCTGCATGGATGTTGTTGAACGAGACATCCATGCAAGTCTGTATAAATGAGGTCCCTTAGAAAACTATTAACATCAGTTGTGTTGAGAATTACAAAACAGAAAAAGAGAACCCCCGACACTGTAATACTTTGCTCTGTACATAAACTGTTGCGCTCTCCGGCTTTACACACTAGTACAGTTTGGAATCTCCCTTGTGCTCTCGCAGGCATTTCCGACTCCCCCTGAGCAGAAACAAATGAAACAAAAGGAGACAAACAAGCCAAGAACAAAGACACTTTAGAAACAAGCCAAGCCAGTAACAAAGACATTGGTGCTTAAATGCCTGAATACAAATACAGTATTCAGCTGGAATTACAGCAGAATACTAATGGATGGTGATTGAGGGTGTCCACTTCTGTGTAAGACCTGTTTCCATTTTCTACAGCTATCCTAAATTTCTACAGCTAGGTCAATATCAGCGAGCAACCCTAAACTGTGAAACTACAGGAGCTTCAGCTGTCCTGTAAACTATGTCAGAGCCAAAGGAATCCAGAGATTGCACTGGCCAGATGACCTGCACTGCTTACTGTTGGTAATGTTGTAAAACAGACTGTGAGCATCATATAAGGTCAGAATGAGCAGTATGTGACTAATTAGCTTTGGACAACCTGTTGTTTTTATGGTGGACTGAAATATTTCTTTTAAACATGTCATATTGTGACTAAATATTCAAGTAATTAAGGCCGCTGCCTCTGCACTCCAGCTGGCCTATTGAATCCTGAGGCCACATGCTTAAACGTGTTAGTTTTATTAATTATTCATTGTTCTCAGAACTGTGAGTCTTGCTGGAATCCACTCTTTACTACATTAAAATCCTTACAGTACTGTCTCTAATCTGTAGCTCCCTCTGCTTTCATGTGCTCTGAATAATTAAAAATGCTAAAAGGAGATTAAGTTGCCAATTCTCTGTTTATAAAATAATCCAAATTCAAATAACTTAAGTATGCCTAAGGGGTGAATGTGCACACATTTATTCTGTCTATTATAAAGTTGACTTTTTACTCCAAAATAATTTTACGTATTCCTGATAGAAACAAAACCTGTCTCACCAAACCACAAGCCCTTTCAAGGAAGTGGGCAAGGAACTGTCAGTCTATGAATATGTTCATGAATGAATATCTTCATTACCTTTATGGGAGCTTTTCACTTACTTTTGACCCTGGCGTCCAGTTCCTTCTCCATGAGTTCTTTGGATGTGGAGAACTCACTCAGGGTGATTTTAGGCGTGCTGTCGCCCTGGCCCACTGAGCCAATCATCTCCTGCTCTTTCTCCTGGTTCACCTCAGCATATATGTTGATCCAAGGTATTTTTCTAAAGATTTGCAAAGGGTGAGAGTGATAAAAAAGATGCTAGAAAACCATCTTGTCTTTCTGGCAATATTAGTTTGGTAATGCTTCATTTTTCAGGTCCTTAAATTTGATGTGAACTTAAATATTAAATTCTCATTTCCTGGAAATTTTCTGAGTAATTATCAGGTATGTAACAGTTCATTTTATAGAAATGGTGGTGTAGTTTGGCCAAAATTATAAGAAAAAACAGAAAGTGGTTGATTTAGTTGGTAAGTTATATTAGGTTAGTTGGTCATTATATTTGGGTTCATACATAGTTGTTAATTTATAAAACTTTTAACAGTTAGATTAGATAATTTCTTAAAAACTCTGTAATGAGCACATTACCTGTATACTGCCAAATTACATATCCCTTTCACAGAAATGTCTTAAAAAATAACAGTTACACAGCAGCTACTTACGCTAGCTAATATATTGTTTGATACACAAAACTACACAATGAAAACTATTTTCTGTCAGTTAAAGTTTTATTAGGGGTCTAAGTTATTTGAGCTCTTACAAATCTATGAAATTCCATTTTTTCTTAGATTGAAAACAAACGTTAAGTTTTTTCTCCATGAGTCATTAGTAACTCTGAGATGACAAACTTTTGTTAAAAGCCCATTTATGTATTTCACAACTAACCTTAAAGAAAGTTCCTCTGTTTCATCGTGCTGATATGGACATACCAACAATGTTTGTCTTGACTATAATTATTCCTCAATAACTAATTTATAGGCAAATGACCGTAACAGTGGTATCTTTTCCTATCTGTATTTATAACCACTAATATACATCTTTATTTAGTCACTATCCAATTTATTTCCAATTACTATTCATTTTGGTTATTAATTGCTCTATTTTGTCAACTGTGAGATTTCTTGAAAAATGCATCCTCTTTAGACTTAATGGGAAAAATTTCATATCCATAATTAATGACAGCTTTTCCATTTCCTTCCGACTCTTCAAGAGAATCATTTTGAGTATGAATAATTTATTCAGCAAATAACAGCCAAGGCACAGCAACCGCATATTAAATGGTCGTTTTCTCTGCATTTGATCACTGATTAAATTCCAATGCATGTGCCTCATGCATTGGAATGATGCTGCAAATATGTCTACAACCTCTAGGGGGATATATCAAATCTCCAGGCGCAATTGTAATTGTGTTGCTCTAGTATCATCAATAATGGATAATATAGTAATTTATATAAAGTATACCAGACCAGAGTTCTATATGATCATGCTGTGTGTGCAGCAGATGCAAGAAATCACAAAAGTCTGTACCTCTTGAATTTGTAGATGAGGAACACTGCTAGCCCCAGGAACACCACTGACAGAAGCATCAACATAGCCGAGCTGCTGTGTCTAGGATTTGAGTCCACCAAGGGTGCTGTGAGACAGAGAAGATCCTGCTATTGTTACATGTAAAAGTAAAATTATCAGAATCCTGCATATAACCATGAATAACTGTTCATCATTTATTTCCATCTTAACGGTTTAGATGAATGCACAATGTTCCCAGGGTGCAATTTGTGATACAATCAGGGTTGAGGTGTGTTTTTGTACTTGTCAAGGAACATTGTATCGCCACAGCGTATCGCCCCTCTTTTACCCACATCTTTGCAAATCTCCAAGCCCAAGCAGGGAAGGAGGTGACCCATGGTCCATTTACTGCATCATTACATAGCCTAAAATTAAGTTAAGTTGATTTAAGTTATCACCTCGTATCTTACCACATATAATGTTTAGGCAGTTAAAATTTACTTTGCAATGATGTAAATTAATGTGCATTGTTCCCAGTAATAAAGCAAAATAAAGTTAAGTTAGGTTATATTGAGTTGATGAATGCCCTATATACAGCAGTAGATATATGGATATGTTTGGGTTTGTATGTCATTATTATTATTATTATTTTAACAGTAATTTGAAACAGTTTTGGAAGAATGGGAGTGGTCTCGGACTTCTGGGACCCCACTATATATATATATATATATATATGTTGGGGGTGATGTCCAGGTGGATGTAACTCTCCTTGTTGAGACCTGCTGTAACAGCAGAACAGGGGAGAGAGACTGAGATAGTGATGTAACCGACCCGTGCACTGGTGTTTTTTCTTTCTTCCTGAAAACAAATCATTTTTAAATTATTTGTATGTTTGTAAAAACACTATTTGCGCTTTGCCACGTATTTGTATTCAGGCCCACACATATATATATTTTATATATATATTCAATAGTGATGCATTAGAACCCAACCAAACACACACTTATTTCTGATTAATGTCACTGTACATGGTTACATGGTTTTGCTTTGTGTTCACCTTAAATTCTTCTCATTATGTTGTAGAATGCAATAGTGTCTGTCATTTTAAGGAAATCACATTGCATTTTCCACCATTTCCATGTTAGCTCTTCAGCTTAGAGACGAAGGCGCATACGCTGGTGACCTTTCTCAAGCAGCTTGAAGGCTTTTTAGACCTTTTCTTGGGAGGTGAAATATAAAGAGGGATCCAGCTGGGTACACCTCCAATGTCATTAGAGTGCAGCACACCACAGAACGTCACAGAGCAGCACATGCCAGCTTGTTAATACCCAGCACTTTGAGCTACAGACAACTCATGGCTGTGTGCCTCCAGAGAATGTGTGCCTAATGAAACCAGCCAAGCAATGAATACAGTGTAAGATCTGTCCAGCAGTGGGACACAGGAGCTGTTGAGGACTACTGTGGACTAAGCCAATAAAAGTGTAGTTTTCCAGACCAACCACAATATTTACCACACACCTGCATGAGTCCAGCATGGACTTGAAACTCATAACAGCAATTTGTTTTTTTGGTAGAAGTGCATTTGAAGGTCTCAAGTGTCAGCCAACCTTTCCATTTTCAGCAATTACGAACTAAACAGTGCTGTTGACTCTTCAAGCATTCTGATTTCTGCCTCTGCCCTTAAATTGTACAGTGTTCTTTCTCAAGGACTGAATATTCAACATAATTATACTTGGTGTAACACTCATTTTGTGGTTGGATGGCTGTAAAAGAAATAGAACAGATGTTCAGCTTTTGATGGCAGGCATAAAAAATCCCTTGTCTCAAGGAGCTCCACTTAAAATCAAACCCCTCCCACACTCCCCTGTGTTCTTTTGCCTGGGATGGAGGGAGACTGACAGGAATTTTAATTGGTGGACCAAAGAAAAATTCTTGTTGTCAAAACATGATTATTATAGTTCCATTTTTTGGCACTTCAAAATGACAAATAAAGAATGCTAGGGTATAACAAAATTACTCCTGCAAGTTAATATTATGGTTGATAACTTAATGGCAATATTGAAAGCAGTGAAAGAAAATGCTTCTTACCCAGTGTTAATTGTGTATTGTACACAATCACTCTTACACCAGGCTTCAGCTCGAACTCCACCAGATTTTGGTTCAGTGCACTTACAATTATGTCAGACACCTGTTAAACAGACACAGTGTGGTATTTTCAGTCAGAATAAAACAGTTTGATATAATTTCAGCAATTTGTCATGTAAAAAGCAATCATAGTCTCCCATACCTGCTCTAGCTCCTCCTCACTCTTTTTCTTGCCCTCTGATTGGTTCTTATGAGGTAACAGGAAGAGCTCAGCAGCTGTTGGAACTCCCGGGAACACGGCTACCAAAACCTGCTCTTCTGGGAAGTCGGACACCTGTGGTGAGACAGGAACATGCTCCATTAACTATCACACTGTGACAGGTAGCTTTGGTTCTAAGTGAATGTAGAACAGGAACTGTATTCATCTATGGCATCGAGACTCTGACCCACTCATCTCTGCCAAAGATGCGTCAAGTTCAGCACAGTTGGGAGTGGGGGGTGACAATAACTTCCCTCTAGACACAAAACCTCAGAGCAAATGAATGTGAACAACACCAACAGTTTAAATACACCACCCCAATCAAAATAGTGTGCTGGAGAGAATGAGAAGAGTACACCATGTGAATGTAGTGACAGACTCAAGATGACTGCCTGAACTAGCTTTGCTGCATTAGGTGTGCGGTTGCTATCGTCACTCCCCACTGCAACAAAACAGGCTAGTTTATGTATAACAACTGTTACCAGACAGCCAAGGGCAAGATTGATTTTTTATTTATATAGCACAATTCTTTACAAGTAAACTCAATGTTCTTTACATGAAAATTCAAGAAATTTGTCTATACCTCTGCAGGATTCTGCAAGATTCTTCCATGAAATGTTCACCTTTCAGTCATCAGAGAATTTCATTATGTCCTTAAATTCTCATTCAAGATATAATTGCCTGTCTGTAAGTCTCTGCTGGAAGCTAAGTGGTTGTATAAACTTGGCACTTAAGCTAGAAAAGCAGCAAAGGTTCAGGAGTTGGTCTTGAAGTGCCAGATTTTTTCAACCTCTTCAGACTTTTAGATGACTTAATGTTTTGCTTGTGTCATTACATGTAATTTCTGTTTTCTGACACATTTTGAGTAAATGCTTCAAACATACAAATTAAAAAAAACAAACCTCAAATCAAACATAACACTTGAAGTATTACTGGTGTTGCTAGTTATTTGTTTTTAAAGGTGAAATCCACATTTTTGTCAGTTACCAACTGACAAGACATGACATGATTTTTGAATGATAGCAAAGATTTTGATTTACTTCAGTAAATAATGTAAACATATGAAATGTAAAATAAATCATAAAAGCAAACTGATTACAAACACGATGAACTGAATCTGTTTGTTCTAGTTCAATTTTAGTATTCTAGTACTATTTGACTCAGCATTCACCAGTGCATTAGTGTATTAATTTATCAACACCAATGGGCAGTGGAGTTACTATTTTCCCTCACAACTACTGCTATTCTATGCTGTTCTTTCATTGAGAGAGAGAAGCGGAGACCAAAAAAGAGATAAAAGAGAGGCTGTGAAAGAGAGGGTGCTACAGATACTGATAGCAAAATAGTGAGAGATACAAGGACAAAGAGTATTGAATGCACAATGACCTTTATGTCTCGTCTTCCTCTAGTCTAGTAACACATCAGACACCATTTTCATATTGTACTAATGTACAAAATGTTCAATGCCAGGTTAAGGCCAGGTGATTAAAACTGCTTGGTGAAGGTCAGAAACAGATTGGGATTATATTATTATTAAATACCGTATTGGTCTGAATATTTTAATATGTCTGAAAAAGTGAGATCATCTTATATTCTGGGTCTTTACAATTAAATGTTCACAACACCAGATCTTTTTGAATGGATAAAGAAGTGGTACAAAAAGAGTCTTGCATTATGGGTTGTTTATAGCATGTTAATGTTGCTAGGCTAGCAAGTGTCTTAGTCCAGTTTAATCTGCAGGAATTTCTGAAGGCTCATGTCATGTGTTTTTCTTCTATGGAGGATATAAATTCATGATGAGTTAAAACAAGTTCAAAGCGTCTTCTGACATCTCTGCTGCAGAAACGGAATATGTCAAGCTGCCAAATACCACTGTCACAGTTCAAAAAGACAAATAGTCGTATAAATGCTAACTGCCAGAGAAAATCAGGTTTGACTGCTTCTAAGAGTGTAGTAGGAGAGATTTTATTATTATTTAAATTTACATTTATTTAAGTGTATAATAAAGCAGAACAGTCATGGGACAGTTACAGCAGCTGAATGTCAAAGTCTAACCTACCATCAGGCAAATAGAAGTCATTCGTAAGAAACAAACAATAGAGAACAAATTTGGTGAAAGTTTTCTGGCTTTGTCTCAGTTTCCATGGTTGTCAAAAGCTTATTTTTCTTTTGATAAAAAATATGAAGCCAAACAAATGTTCTGTCTTTTTTGATGTTTGTTTTTTTGTTTTCCAGAAAAGGAATTTTAAGCCTTAAGTTTATACAAGCATGGAAGACAGAGCCTGGGTGGTGATCACTCTTCATTTTAGAGCTTGTGATGTTTTTATGTTTTCTCTGTGGCCTGGGCAGACAATGGAGTGGGTATAGCCAAAGCACATCAATTATCAAGCACAAAAATCACTATCCGAGTACCAAAGTAGTGAACAAATGATAGCCACGGGCAGGACTTGCAATGAGAGAAGGGGTGGTGGAGGGGGAGATAAAGTGAATAGGATGACGGAAGAGGCAATAGCCCCTGAAAAAGAAATCAATACACTCGGACCATGTTTGTTCTCATTGCAATAAGTTATTAGTTTAAAAAGCTGGCTGGCTTCTCTGGAGTGCTCCCTTTCAGTGCCTTGCAAATGTACTGCTGGATACAAAAATCAGATTGGGATGGTAAGCAGGAAGGGAGGTGAAGCCTGGCTCAAGTTGGTTTGATAAAAAAACATTCCACATTGCAATATTTATGTGCAAGTTTATTTGAAGAAATACTATTTGAAGAAGCTCTAGGGACTCAGCATGGAACAAAATCATGTGTATTCAGCTGAAAGGTATTACCTTTCTGTACATTCAGTACATTTTGTTTTTTTGCATGTACAACTTGTTTTGAAATGCATTTGTTCTTTTTTTTCAAATACATATATGTATCTAGCATTTTTGGCATATAATGCCAATGCCAATTCCATATGATGTTTAGGTAACACTGTCACCTGGATAATCCAGTATTCATGCTCAACTAACTGTCAACAAGATTAGAAGAGTATTCAGACAGAAAAGGAAGTGAGTTCTTGCCTTGCACCATTTGAGCAAATTGATTCTCCCCAAACAGTCAATGTAGCAACTTTACAGACATTAGCTGCAAGCTAGCTAGAAACTGACACTCAATCTGTGTCTGAGACTGTGTATTTATGTGTGTGTGGCAGCTTAGCCTCTGACTGAGGCTAGAATCAGATAACTATTTTTTTCCTCTTGTCTCTGCACGTTTACACAATCGATTCTTTAAGTCCTGGGATAAAGAATAATTTTTCCCTCAACTTGAAACATTTTGAACTCGCGTGGACATGTCTTTGCCTCAATTTTTACTGCGCTTAGCATATTTATTCATATTTTTCTTTTTGTTAACTTTACATGCGATCGTGGCACTTTTAATAATTGCATTCTGTCTGAACACACGTTAGCGTGAGCTAGTCTCTCTGTGGGGCTGTTCTTAGGCACACCAGTGCTTTGAACTAAATGCTAATGAAAATGTTAACATGTTTATGTTTAGCAGGTAATATTTACCTTGGTTGTCCTCTTTAATGAGTTTTTGTTAATTAGCACTAAAAAGAAAATACTGTTGAGGCTGATAGGGAATGTCATTACTTTTGCAAGTATTTGGTCATGTACTGGACAAATGCATATTTTGACCTGATATTGGCAGGCACTAGAGGACATTCAAGATGATCACCAAAGTTATGGTTATGGTTCATCTTATAGGAAAAAATATAATGACAAAAATATAATGGCAGTCCATCCAGTTGTACCTTAGTGGCACAAGAATAAAAGTCAAGAAATCATTAACATCAGGGGGATTCATTATCTAGGAACCCTGAATGTCTGTATCAAGTAACAATGACAGTATATTGACATGCTTTATTTGACCCAATAATTAAAATTTTTAATGTGCTGTTGGTGCCAGATGAAACATGACTTAAGTCAATAGGAATCATCCCCTTTGACCTAAAATATCTTTTTAGGGCAGTCCATCAACAAATTGTTGAGATATTTCACTCAAAAACCAAAACTGTCCACCTTATATCATAACTAGAGAAACAGGGGATTACCAGAGTCAGTAGGATTCATCTTCTGGGGACCATGTACTGTATGTCAGTACCAAATGTTCTAGCAAATTTCCAATACCTGTTAAGACATTGTTGCCTGGGCAAAAGTAGCAGAAGAAAGGAGCAACTGGCTGACATTCCTTGAGCTATGCTGCTAGCATTACTACAATGATGTCTTTCAAACTATACATTGATGTGTTGCTCCTACTGTGCAGACTATACAGTATAACACTACCTCTGACCTCTAACACTAACTTATGTTTTTATAAAATGAATCCTAATATTAGTTGGGATGCTGATTGTTTTTTTCAATTATTAGGAGAATCACATTAAAACCCAATATTCATTCTAGTCATTTGAGAGTAAGTTAATTACCAACATTGCAATTGTTCAACAGAGTGAAAAGAAGAAAATATCACATTACTCTGCGTGATTTACCATGCATCAGTTTGATGAGAAAGTAGTTTGTGCCTTAGAAGAAGCAATATGAGATGATAACTTGATAGCTTGCATTAACCTTCAAGGGTAGCTGTGGGGGAGTATGAACATTGTAAACTCTATGAGTCTGAGCTGAGGGAATGTGAGAGGGAGGTGGCTGGAGATAGACAGTGGAATGAAATAACCTCTATTACTGAATGTGCATTCAGGACCAGTAGAGGCAGTGGCACTAAAATGAGCCTAGGTGAAAAGTGCAAAGTCATGACTTGAAAGATTCAGCAAGTGGGCTAAGCGGTACAGCACCCCAGTTAAATGGACCTTGACTTTAATTGCAAGTTGTTCCCTTTCTCATCTTCTATTTTACTGTTGGGGAGTTGTTTACTATGTTGAAAAGTCATCAGTTCTATACTGGCTTCTGTCTCAAGCAAGAGTTCTCAACCATAACAAAATAGAGGAAAAATAACCCTTCCTGTCACCACTTGGATAATATGTTTGACTGGAAATGAACTTTGTGTCAGCTCCAGCCTCATAAACAGGTCTATAGCCCTCTCTTATGGGTAGTAGCTGATATCAAACTCTAACAGGATAATGTGAAAAGATGTAAACAAACAAAAGTGACATGTCAGCCACTGTCCACAAGCATAATATGAAAAAAAGCACATACTGGAACTGTCACCATTTTCACCTACTGTTCCACGTTAATATTTCACTTCAAAGGAATGCTGTAACATTGGTTATATTCTGTAACCTTAGTTTAAGGATTACTGGTAGAGCCCCTCTAATGTAGCTCTACCAGTAATCATCTAAAAATGATTCTACAGGTTTATCCAATCATTTTTGCATAGTGGGGCATTGAAAACTATGTATGCATATGATCAGTTGAGTCCATTCAAGTGAATAGAGGTTCCAAGTATAAAACAGCGTGACTTTAAATCATCAATCACAATTACCACAAACTGATTGCCACATTGCAAAGCCCTCTGACCTTTTGAGAGACAGGGGCTTTTTAACCTGCTCTCATATAAAGCATAATTTTCAATAAGCTAATGGTATTGAAGTACCTTTACAAATATAGCAGAGAAAGGTGTGACGGAATAAGCACTTTATATATAGCTAACAGCAGTCATTTGAACCATGTAAACATTGCAGCCCTGTGACAAATACAAACACTTGCATAGTTTATACTGGTAGCAGCAACTATCTAGTCATCTACAACCCTGAAGCAGAAATCACTTCCTCGGATCATAATTACTACGGCCACTAGATGGAGTAAACATAACTGTTGGTTGCCGGCCTAAATTTTAGCCCTATATTGTCGTTTCTCTTGTGAGAATGGGCTGTGAATTACACAAGCCCTTAATAGCTTGTGAATGCATCAACAACCCTGGTGATTAATTTAAGGGGGAAATTTACAGCTTCAGTCCAGCAAGTTCAAACATAAACAAAACCAGTGTGTGTACAGGGTTGTTAATATTGATTGAGTCTAAATAATGTAGCGGAAAGGTGTTACTTCTGCTCTTGATGGAGAAAAGCAATTTCTTCATATAATTTCTTAACAGAATAAAAAAATGTAATATCATGAAAACTGAACAAAATTTCTTTTTCAGGCAAAATGAATTTTAAATGACATGAAAGTCCAGTTTGAGTTGTAAAATCAATCGACTCAGAAGCATAGGCATGTGTCTGGGTTATCCAGGTTACTCATGAGATCCCCTTCAACCATTTTAATATTCTTCCAAAAGCGTCCACCTGCAGCTCTAGCGTTCAATATGTTGGTAAGATGCCCGAGAGCACAGCACCACCAATGCGGTCCACCACTCATAAACTGTGAATGGGGAGATGAGTACCACTTAACAATGATGGGTGAGCTTCCCACACAATATTAGAGCATGCACACCCCTCCTACGTTCAAGTACGCTACCACATACACACATTAGACACGGTGACAGGTATCGTCACTCGTTGGTCCCGACCAAGCCCTGATTTGATACAATTTTATCTGTGACTTTTAAAATGAAGGAATCAGCACTCATGAAGCCATCTTGGGAGAGAAGGAAAGCAGAGGCGTCTTCACACCTGTCTGATGATGAATCACAGGGTGGCCCGAGGGCGTTCTCTTGCCGCACCAATGAGCTCAGAGTATTGGGCAGCACAAGTAATAGGGGCATCGGAAATAATTGAGAAATAGCAGTGTGAAAAAAGAATATAGGAGATAAAAAGACAGAAAGTAAAGCAGCAGAAGACAGAGAGACAGAAGGATGGGAGGAAAAATGGAGTGAGAGGGGGAAGGTGAGAGAAAATGAAAATCACTCACTTGGAGCAGAGCCTTCTTAATTACTCTCCCCACATCCTGCCTCCACTCGGGTATGTCGGGGTTGAACTCGTCCAGATTAGGGGAGAAAGATAAAAGTAGAGATTTGAAGAATTCTGTCGAGGAGAGTCAGGGGAGAATCAGCCATTAATTCACCCGCATCCGGGGGCATTATTCTCAGGGAGCTGTGCCAACTGTCATTTTGCTCAAGTTGAGTTTCAGGTAGTTAACACTTGATGAAAAGAAGAGGGTTTCTCATATCCCCTGCACTTCCCTTTGGCTAAATGTACCAGATGCACTTCTAGATAATTAGAAAATGTCACAGCTTTACGCCAACCCATCCGCTGGTAATAAATCATTGCATTTTAGAGATACTTGCAGTTGGATTACTTTATTCCAAATGAAGACATGTTCTTTAGAAGTTCTAACAGTAAGCTAATGTGATATATTTTACTCAAGTAGGAGCAGTTTTATTTCAGAAATATTTTACACAAGGCAGAGTCAGAAGATGACTATACAAGTAGTCTAAATGGAAGTATTTGGATGTATTTAACTGCTTCCATTTCAACAGCCTTTTGTTAGCATGTTACTACTTTAGAAGATGCCAACAGTACGGACTTATTAACATGTGTTGTGAACTCCCACAAACAATTAGAAAACCAGTACTGACCTTTGACGGCAATGGTCTTGGTATCCTGTAGTATGGTGTTGGCTGCAGCCACTTGGACTGTGATGGTGTGCATTCCCTCGTTGGGGAAGGTGTGCGAGATACTCCCATCCAAACTTATCACTGGCTGCAAGTGAAGAAGGTAAAGTTACAAATAATATTAGAGTTCACAAGCATGTGGCATGACCTTTCTCCCAGTACACCATGCATTATTCACCAAACACTTTCAGCTATCTTGCCTTCATGAGGGTGGTGTCCAAGGTCAATCAGTGGTATGTCTTGTAGATTCACAAAAAGCAGGATTTTTTATAAAACAATATGAAATAATCCTTAATGACTACAGTCCTTCTGGTGGGGATAGATGAAAAGTCAGGGGATCACCAAAGTCATTGGGATCTGTCCTCTGGGTACCATGGATAACTGTACCAACTTTTATGGCAATGCATTCAATAGCTGTCAAGACATGCATCATATCTGTGTGGATCTGTGAGACTGTATGGTTCCTCAAATTAATACAGGAAACAGAGAGAAATGTCATATATGGTTTAATGGCCTCCAGCTCATCAGATGTTTATCTCAACAACCTAACTTTAAATAATACCGCAGTAGGTGGAGAGTAGGTGCATTCATTTGAATTTTCTTTTTGTCGATTTTCTGGATTATTCATGTCACTACATTAGAAGGAAACCTAAATGATGGACCAATTAACTGACCAAAACTGTCATTCCTAGAGACACAAATATGAAATATGAGGAAGGTTAGATAGCCAAAAACATTTGGTGAATAAATACAGCATACTGGAGAGGAGGTGTTTCCCATTTTCATTAACTTTGACTGAAGCTCACCTTACTGTGTGCATTCTCAAAGATAGAAACATATATTCCTTGTTTTTTGTTAGGCGCCACCCCTTTCAAAACTGTATGACAGATGCAATGCTTCACAAAAATAATGATGCTTTACAAAAATAACACAGATAAAATCCAGCAAGCAATAGAAACTAAGACTGACATTTATATTAATCTAATATATTAGTCTTATCTTAGAGATATTACCTCAGTATTGTTGCCAAGCCACCAGAAGTAGGTGACTGTGCGTGAGTGGCTTGGCAAAACCACTGCTGTGATGTTCACCTCCTTGTTCCTTATGACCACGAAGGGAGCAAGAAGCTGGACATGCTCCACTGGACCTAAGAAAGAAACGCCACAGAGGAGTTGATGGCTACTTCTAATGAGGCACACTTGAGTGTTTGGTTCCCATGCAAATGAGAAAAAGCCAGTTGGCCGGACCACAAATCCCAAATACATGGAGTGTAAGGCTTATTTCAGTGAGAGAAAACATTCCGAATAACATTCCCAGCACTTTGCTTAGTGCATTCGGGGATATGATCCACCCCCATACCCTAGGCAGGATAAATGGATAGTGTGGATGGACGCCTTTTATTTTATACTACCTTTTAAGAACAAATGTAGTATAAATATCACTTCCAGAGAGGATTTACTCAGCACCCCAGTCAGAGGCAAGGTGTTGCCAACTTCACAAGCATGAAGCAAGCATTAATATGACATAATAGATAATAAAATGTGCGACTTCTCATAACCATTCAGATGCAATCTGAATCAATCCACATAAAAACAGTCACATCATGAAAAAGATGGCAACAAGCAGACAGACAAACAACATTATAATGGAATCATTCTTTCTGTTTGGTGCCTGATTTTTTATACTACAATAAATGCAAAATGAGCTGCTTGCTGGCAGGTGTACCAAGATTAAATACACTTGGTAAGACACTGCTGTTTTAATAATGTACCTGCTGTGATGACAGGAGATGAAAGACTGTTACACTATGTGTTCATGTGATTTTTCTGGGTCTCAGATTCTGCTTTGTTTTTGTCACATTAAGTTGTGACAGTTTAATAATTATTTATAACTATGACAGTAAGTTGGTAGTATGTATGTTTTTGTTTTTAACTATCTTATCCTCATTAAATATTTGTCATTGCCTTTTGAGTCTTTGAACAGGTTAAATCAGACTTTGCTCTCTGGGGTGAAACAAGGTTACTAAATACAGTATGCATTTATGTGCATATTTTGGTTTGATAAATTGACATCATATTCTACATTGTTTCACCTTACATCACTACACTTAAAGCCTGTCCAACAGATATCGTCAGTTGTCATCGGGGCTAAAAAAAAGTTAACTTTACATTTTACACATTTCTGTCATTTTTTTTCTATGATAGTAGATAGATAGCCAGCAAGCTATGTAGAGAGACTGACATTCTTAATCTTGCCTACAAAGCTATGACTGTTTGATTGTTTCTCCAAATGGGCACAATTCCACACCCAATAACTCACTGAGGAAATCTGAAATGGGGGTGGTGATTCAGAGGTCTGAAACTAGACTAGGCAACGTTCCGACCAAATCCGGCAATGTGAAGATGCCGACAGGAGGAAGAACCTCGTTTACCGTAGAGTTGGGCCGTCCATCACCAATGGCTGACCACTGAGCCTCTACCATTGTAACATTGTGATTTAAAAGCCCCCCCCCCCCCGTCATCTGTCCATCTTCTGCGTAGATTAAATTGCTCTTATTGATTTTTTACCCATGAAGCTTTTATTGTGCTTACGGTAACGCAAAGAGTGTAGTTAGTTGCAGAAAGAGAAACTTAGCACAACCACAAATGGCAATAAAATGCAGTAGACGCTCATACTGAGCTGAAATGAAATGAGTATAAATTAGTTAGGTAAATAACATAAACACACAATGTCTACTGTGTTTTGCTGTCATTTATGGTTTCTCTGTACTTTTCTATACAGCTTCTCTCCTCTCTTCTCTTTCACTGCGGGTGGGGCTGAGCACTCCATGTGTGTGAGTGTGTCCTGGAGAGGAAAGACAGTGAACCAGGTGAAGTACTCAAGTTGACGACAACAACACTTGTTACGTTACTGTAAGTGCAATAAAAGCTTTGCAAAATCAAAAGCCAATAAGTTTAATGTATCCCCCCCCAATATCATTGTCCATTGCGATGTTTCACAGTGGACATCGTCATATGCCAACTCTGTAGACATCACCCAACCCTAGTTTACCATGTAGCATTGTAGCATTCTGCTGTTTACTAAGGAGCTATGAAGATGGGAGACTCATCACCACTGTGATGACCTTTCCAGAGCTGTACAACACTGCCGCAAGGGAGTACAAAGATGACGTTGTCCACTTGCTTGGTGTCAGAATGGGCGGAATTTCTAGTTAGTATTTCTACCTGTGCTACGATCAGATATGTCAAACAAATGGGCCATGTAGTGACATACCCACACCTTTGGTCTGAATGCGGTCCTGCTTTGAGCTTCACGTCAGCATTGACATTTTAGCCAACAGCATGATCTTTCCCTAACCTTGAACAAGTTATTGGAGTTGCCTATTCAAAGCCATAATATTCTTAATCATGCTTTAGTTTGTTACAAGGGGATAGTGTAGAGAAATCAAAAGAAGACATCATCATTAAAAACCTTTCCTCATTATGTTGATGCAGCGAATATGGGACTTCAGGCAACACAATTTCTTTCAAAATTAATTTGTTGCTGCAAATTATTTGTATATATATATGTAATATTTAGAGGACACTGTACTCACTCCAGTCTACCTTGAGCAATTAGTTGCTAACACATTTTATTTATAGGCCTACCAAAAAGCAAATTCATCTCCGAGATCACAAACAAGTTTGTGTATGTTGTATAAAATACAGGTAATCAAATCACTTTTGACATTCTGACAGTATTACGCAGTGACTGCAAAAAATCATAACAGGTCTACATGGTGGTGATGGCACCTCAAAAAGTCCTAACACTGAAAATTTGTTGACGCCATCATGTATTTTTTGACATACCTTCTGGGTAATGCTGCAAACCTCCCCACTAAGAACCTAATAGGACCTGACAGGGGTCTAGGTTGCTTTACACTAATCTCAGGGATGAAGTTTCCCGCCGCGGACAGATGTAATTCACTACTTTCGTGGAAAAACTCCAACGAATGGTTCGTGCAATGCTGTGGTCTGGGGTGTTCGTCTCGCCGAGGCTTCTGTTAACTCTCATCCTCTTTAACCAGAACTAATCTTTATCCCCACTTTGATATGCTCAGTGTGTGTATGTGCGCATAAGTGTGTCAGTGTGTGTGAATCAGAGAGAGAGAGAGAGACTCATTTGGTATTAAATATACTCAGCTGAGAAATCATTGTAGTAGTTTTTGGCATTTCCCTTAAAAGCATCACCTGCAATGTGAAGTAAATCCTGCTAAAATTACTGCTGTCAGAAATGTATAAATGTAGAACACACTGGCTGACAGATCAGGATGGCAGGAGGTTAAATTAAAATGGATTGAACAAATCAATGAAAGAGAACCACACACGATAATGAGACAATTCAACACATACTGAGATAAATTCCCTTGGAAACTTAAATAATATAATATTTTATTCCTGCAGGACTAGAACTGAAAACCATGACCATACTGTAGTTTGTTATGTATGCGTAAAATCTGCTCCACTTTAAAGTAAGCTATTATTGTGGTGTTGTATCCTCAGATAACAGGCAATTAGCTACAGTGGCCTTAAAGGCCCACTTTTCAGTCTCACATTCTGCCCACAGTGAAACCATGCATAAGCAAGTTAGTAATGACCTTCCTGCAAAATGTTGTTTGTGTTCATCACAGCTGCTATATTACATAATTCTGTGTATAGGTCAGTACAGTTCATTTCAGATTAGTTAAGCATGGATCAACAGTGTAGCTGTCATTCAGGTGACACCTGGAGCTAGCCATTGTAAAATGTACAAATGAAAAGAACATATTGCTGCTTTAGGTTCAATTTTGTCTCCCTCATGAGTTGTGAAATTTTTTTTTTGGAGGATGTAGTTTTGAAACTGCACAGTGCATTATAAACCCAGGTGTTAGACAGAAAAACAACCTGGTAAATTTTTTAAATGTATTAGCTTGAAAGCAGTGGCATGCGGTTTTACTTCGTCACAATATGTACACTTACATGTTACATGCAGGAAGAGTGTTGTGGTGTCATAACCCAGGTTGTTCTCTGCCATGGCTGTGACACGGAATATCCCGGCAGACTTGTAGACATGTTTGATCCCCTCCTCAGTCCAGCTCAGGTTGGAGTATGACACGGCAGTGCCATCACCGAAATCCAGCTGGATGTTGGTCCGTAAAGAGTCACCCTGAAACACAGCAGGGCTTCTTTCAACTATAGCTTAGCATCCTTTATAGAGAGGATGCACTGACACCACTTTTTCATGTGAAACCCCCTTCCTACCACAGAAAAGCCAAAAAAAAAAAACCCTCAAAAACATCAGGTGACTACTTCAAGAGAGGAGAGCTGGAGAGCTGTCTACAGTGAGCAACTGAGTCATCTGTTGATGTTGAAATATGTATAAAGACATGCAAAGAAAAGGATAACCATGAGATCAGGCATGGAATGTAAATTATATTTTTGGTAAGAATCCAGCAATAATCTATTAATCTATAATGTTTATGTCATAGAATTGTATTTTGGTGTGTGAAATCTGTGTTCGATGACACAATGTATGTGAAACTGAATATACATTAAATGCTTTAGTGATTTTAGAATGATCTGTTCAAGCACCAAAACTATCTTTTGCACTTCTGTTTATAATAAGAGGTGGTCTGAGGAGATGAAAAGAAAGCAATTTTATGAGAAAATGATAACCAGATTGCACGGCGGCACATGATCATAAACACAACCTCAGCAGCACCACTCCACTCATCTGGAGCGATGAAAGAGGTTCAAGAACATAAAACAGATCAACAGACATGAAACTGCGAGTGTATTAGTGCTTTACATTAGCTGGTGATCAGAAGATTTAATGCAACCCCAAACAATGCCAGGAAAAGATGCAACAGCTTGCAGTTTTGTCCAATCTTAACAATATTTTTATGCAAAAAAAAAAAAAAACAGTCTAATGAGAAGAATGCTTGTGAATTTTTAAATTTTCAAATTTGCTATGCTTGACGTCAACCTTGTCGTATTTTCTTCCAAAGTTGGCTTCTCGAGCAGACACCTATTTCCGAGCTGTGTGTGACCGCACACTACAGCTTTACTCTACTTATTGTACCTCCTCCAGTTCCTTTCAGATGGATATACATAAATAAAGAAAGGGAGCAACTGAGAATGGTCAGGTCAAACAAAATATTAGAATTAAGTAGTAAGCTGCACACAGACCAACACATCTACACACAGTTCACACAAGAGGCCATTATGCACAATGAACTTGAAATATATAAGAAGTGAGTTTTTTTTTCTTCATTTTAACAGCATTTATAACCTCTTTTAAAATGTATGTTCATTTTCATCAGTTTATAGTCATGCTATATAATTATAGTACTTAGATATAATTGCATAGTTGGATAATTACAGTTCTTTCAATTATTCCTCTTCCAGACTAAAAGTATGAATGTCTCTTGTGTGGAATTAATGCTGCTGGTTTCAGATGGTTTGTCTGGATAGTTCAGCAGGAAACTATTTGTTTCACATTTGTTTTGATAAATGTAGCAGATACTAATTTGCTAAAAGAAACTGGTAAACATAAATAAATTTAGTACAGACAAAAATATCTGCAATTATGAAACTCTGTTCTAAGGAGTTCTTGCGTACAGATGATGTGATTAGAAGTTAAACCATTAGTAGAATAATTATGGGTAATTATTTATAGTCAGCTTTGATTTGATCCGTGTGTTCTTAAATTCTTAATATCACAGTTATTAATAACTTCATATTTTAATATTAGGATGGTACAGAATTTCGGTATATCAATAGGTTATGTGCGCAAGGGTATGGGAGAGGAAAAGAGAGAGTTTTGTATGTGTGTGATACAGAGAGTGCACATGTGTGTCTGTGTAAATATGCACCCACCCCACCATGTTTGCCTTTGCATGGTGTGTGAGTCTTCAGCTGCCTGCACAGAGTCCTCTGGGAATCACATCTGGCACTATCCGAGGATCAGCACACAGCACAAGTGTTGGTGGCTCCAGCTGCCACTGCAATCAAATATGCGCTCACCCTCCCTCACCCCCCCCCCCAGGCCTGCGAATACAAACTCCCAGCCTCCCCTTGGCACATTGTAGCGCAATGCTACTGGGATCTTCATTTGTAACACTGCATTAGCATGCTGGCTTCGCCAAAACGCACAATGACACTAAATAAATAAAACTATTATTCATTTTCTCTTTCCTGCTCTTTGGCTCCTGCCACCCCTCGCTACCTGAGTCCCTTCTTTGTGTGATTCCGAGTGTGAAAACGCAGGAGGTTTGGTTGAGTGTTCTGGGGATATTTCATGTCACTTTGCCTGGAAAATGATATCTTTGATAAGTGGCTGGAGAGAATAGAAAACAGCTAAGAACAGGGTTTGACAGTGCAGGCATTGTTAAGAGTTGTAATGAGCTGGCACACAAACAAAACTCGGGCTTGGTGGCGCCAATGTCACTCAGCTTTTCACTGTGTTTGCTGTACATTCTGTGTTCATGCTTGGTCTCAATATCAGCCACCATGGGATTCACTAATCTGCATGAGACTGATGCTGACCCATCTCTCTAAATGTCACTCTTTGTGTGTATGTATCTCTCGGGGCTGAGCAGATCCAAACGCATCATGGCTGGAGCTTTGAGGCTGGGACATCAGTGTTGGTTCACAATAGAGGAACTGTTGTACACGTTGACAGGGGTTTGGATACACAAGACAAGCATTTGTTCAGGTGTGTCAAACCTGAATCCACAGTGTCAATGTGATGAGTGACGAAAAAAAAAGACACCGCAGCTGTAAATGAATGTGGAAAGTGGTTCATGTTTTTTCCACAGTATTCAGGATATGCTATAATACTTTGTCAGCTGTTTTTTTTTTTTCTTTTTTTTCCCATTAGATAGAGCTATTTATAACAAAGATACCACTGGGGAGATAAAATGTCAGCAATTAAAATTTATGACATATATAAATTAATGTAATGACTTAATTTAAAACTGCACTTATTAATATTTTATATACACAATGGATCAAATGACTTTGTCAGTTTAAAGGTGTCACTCATAGTCACAAACACTGAGAATTAACTGTGTGACACGACACGAGTGACACATGGTTTCATTCCAATATTATAATTGATTGTTTTCAGCTGTTTAAAGATGATTATTATTATTAATTACTTTACCACTGGTGCTATCGTTGCTCCTATGCCCAGCGTTATTCGGTATGTCAGTCATGTTGAGATAAGTATAGATAAAAGTTAATTTGTTATGGTAATGTTACCTTGCTACCAGAACTACGTAGGTGGAAGTTTTTTTTTATAGTTCCTCTTTATACATTTTATTGCGTTGTGCTGGCTCTGGTGTGTCCCTTGTTGGTTGAAGCTAAAATTATTTATAACAATGGTAATTTATGAAAATGGTTACATTCAATTTTTTTAAGAAAATGAAAGAAAGAAAGAAATATTTGACACAATTATTTGACATTTGAGTTAAGAAGCGGTTGCTCTTCTACACTAAATAAAGTCGGGTTTTTGTTTGTTTGTTGATTTTTTTAATACACTAGAGCTGAACTGCAAATGAGAAGGGGGAAACTAAGTGATCACAAGAAAAAAATTAAGCGTACTCATTATTTGTCTTGTATGCATGTGTAAACAAGCAACTGATTGCTAACACGGTGATAGTGTGTCAATGTTGTACTTTCAGCTCATTTTGCTGCCCCCAAGTGGCCAATAAAAATCAAGAGTTACAGCTGTTCACATTACATTTTTACTTAACTGGAATGGTTACTTGCAACTTGGAAGTATAAAATGAACCAGAGCCTGGTGGGAAATAAGAGTGAAAAGTGTTTTTTTTTTATGTTTCTCATATTAACTAATTTGGGCTAATAGCTAAGCAAATCAGCATAATTCCATTTAGTATTATGATTGAACAGAGTTTGAACACTGCAGTTAATATTTTAGCTGGGAATCCACAGAAGTTGTGCCTGTCATGTTCGATCAGAATGTTCATCGGCAGGATCTAGCTTTTCCACTGGGGCAGAAAAAAAAGTTTCACAAAAAGATAACATGAGCAAGAACAACTGTAGAACATTTTCTCCCAAATGTGACTAGAGTGTGAAACAGAGAACTGGCTGATACAAATTCAAACTGACAAATCAGTTGTTAGGCAGATCACAGGGAGCTTATATTAACTGAGAACGAACAACTGCATGATTCTTTAAATTTTAACCCCTTTTGGTGAGTATTGAACTGATGATTCCATGTGATGCAGTGATAGCTCCACACCAATAGAAAGAGGGGATAGGGCCACACATCTCTCATCTATATCAAGCTGAACACTACAGTGAGTGAATAAAATTCCAAATTTCAACAGTTATAAATAAACCCTTTCAAGTTTTCACATCCTGAGGCGACAATTAAAAAGCTATATTAAAACCTAAAATACCCACTGACAAATTGAGGAGAAAACAAAGCTACGCCTGTCTACGAGAGAACAAAAATAAAGCATGCTGTCACCAGCGTCTCCTCTACAACTTAAGCACTGAGCTGGCAAAGCTTTTCGTTACTTTAGCTTTGCCAGCAAAAGTGAAGCCAAATCTGATTCATGACAACACTCAACCAAGTGGGAAGCCAGTTTATACACAGGCAGAATTTAATCTGTCGTACTTGTTGATATAAAAATGAATCAGCCACTGAGAACAAAATTTTCTGTACAGTATGCATCTTTTTTTTTTTTTATTTAAGGATTAGTCTGACAACAAGCAGAGCTGTAGTGAGGACTTTAAAAATATTGAGGTCATTAGTTCAATTTCCCACAGCCTAACCCTCCAGTTTAGACAAGCTGCTACACTGCTATAGCTGCCAAAGAGAAACTTCATAGTGGCCACTTGTGGTCCTTTACAACATGCTGTTATGCATTGCTTTTCTAACCCAGACTGGCACCATGGGAAGACAAGTTAGGCAAGGCACTGTTAACACCTCAGCAGACATGCACAAAATGTTGCTTGTTATCTGTGTTCTAGAAAATGGAAATAAAAAACATGAATTAATTGTAAGAAGAAAATGTGCCTTAAGTATTTATATATACATTTTATTTCAGTAAAAGATTTAAATGCCAATTATATCATGGGGAAGTTTGACCAATGAGTATCATTATAAAAATATGGATCTAAATGCTCTTTCAAAACCTTTTTTGCACTGTTAGGGATATAAATCTGTAAACATGCCTTTATTTTATTGATGATTTATCATATTCCTCGATAGAACAAGGCTGATTTCATTTTATGCAAATCTTAAAATCTTAAAACAAATATCAGAATCTCCCCGTACAAACCCTACACATGAGTAATTTGCGTGTAATTGTAGAACATAAACTTCTGTCCTCCTGTGTGTCTGTTTTTGTAATCCTCTTGGGAGAGTCTTGACAACAGTATTCACTAGGGAGTTGCTGTAGTTTTCCACTGAGCCACAGGTTCAGCAGTGATCTGTTCCTTGCAGTCAGTTTGTTGATGTGCGGTTATTTGTATAATTTCATTGTGCAGTTATTTGCGTTGACGTCCTCATGCAGTTATTTGAATTTTTCGGTGACGGAGCTTAGCCTCATGCATTTCAGACATGCTGTATAAACAAGAATACAAAGCAAAGATTCTTAACACTGTATATTCCTATAAAGTGTCCTCCACCACACTCAAACTCTCAAACACACCATATACTGTGAACATCAAAATATTTTAAATGGCACAAAGAAAATGCAGAGAATATCTAAGTGTCTCAAATTCATTCTGTCTCTTTCCTTTGATGCCAAATATGGAACGACAGTTAAATTCTTTATGAATTGTTTGAGATTTGGTTGGTGTCATTTAGGCAGAAACCAATCACTCCTCTGCCAGCCACTTAGTGAAAAGTCAGTCGCCTTTACAAAGCCCATCTGTAGCTGTAATTACTGTGTTGCACTGAAGGGTTCCCAGCCAATACATAACCATTTTTGACCAGGAAAATATAGCTTGTGGTCATGCTGATCTTACCATATCCCAAAACATGTGTCCATTTTTTCTTAGTTTTTGCCCTTATTTCTAAATATGGATGCATGCCACAAAGTCTTCTACCCATGAAATATTTAAGGCCATTTGCTCTCCCCAAGAAATACACCCATTGCAGGCTTCATGAATATAAATTAAACTTTGAATTCATCTTGAGAATTTTCTCAAATAGGGCTGATGCCACAAGGATTCTTTACCCCACCCCTCTCTTCTTTTATCACATTGCTTTGCCACCCACCTCTCTCCCTCCATCACCCCCCTCCTCTTTCCATCAGACAATCCCCCTCTTAATGAAAGAAACGGGCCTCCATTCCTCAACTCATCACACAGTAATATGACAACTGGGCCTGGACAAGACCCTGGGGGGACACACTTTCCTTGAGTTGTTGCAGAGGCAGGAAAGCATGGAAAGCACTCCCTGTTGCTAACGCCCCAAAGCCTGCTGCCAGCATCAACAGACCGTATTCTACCTGTGTAACATGTGAGCCAGTTTCTCAGTGACCAGACGGCCTGGTGGGCCTGGCTCTGAACACAGCGCTCTCACTCACTAACAGGGTCTCTGGTGAGGTCTTTTACTTTTGCCTCTGGCTGAGAATTCTAGCATTGCGTGGGTGAATTGGAGCCATTTGACTCTATTAAACTTTAGAGAGTGTTTAGAACAAGGTTACTTTCCTAGACAGCCCCAGACAGTATACTCAAACTTCAGCATTCGTTTTCTTCTGGTATAGACAAACTCTCTGTTCTGATTCCTTGCTCTGCAGTAACAAACACATTAACTTTTATTTCATGTGTCTTTAAACTTACATTAATACATATTTACATTACACTAAATGAAACCACTCTGTGGTAATGTGTGTCGTCCTTATAACCAAAATCATGGAGTAACTGCTCTATAGAGACAGAACACAATTAAGTACCACCTACCCCAGAGGAGAAAACAATACATTGCTCTCCAATAGAGATGTGAAGACAACCCAGTATTTGTATTAGTATCTGTATTTGTTGAGGCAGCAAAATTATTTGTATTTGTATTTGAATTGAAGTGGAAAGACGCTTAAAAAATCCTGCTTTTGTTCATGAATAAACTACCTTATGAAGTAGGTCCCCTCTTTGCCTAAGTATGCAGCAAGAGATTTGTCACTTGTAAGTGAAATAATTAAATGTGAATGTTAAGCTAACTTTATTTCTTTTAAGCTAAGTTAAGCTAAAGCATTTTGGCAGAATGCAACTTGTGTTATAATGAAATGTGGATAAGTCAGAAAGCTATGCAGTATTGTGTTTGCAAACAAGCAAGGTAAGGCGTGGGTGTGGTTTTCAGAGTATGACGCATTGCGCTCATGTCTCTATGGACCTTACTAGCTTCTCTTAGCTCATTGTCTTGGTTTTATAGTTTTTGGGACATTCACGATACGATCAAGTCTCCCAGATATATGATGAGGACTGTTATTTTAATGTTTTTCTGCCTCAGGTGGACAAGCAGCTTAAATGAAAATCCAGGTATCTATTTTGACTAGCGAAGGAGATGTGTTGGTTGTGTTCTCACCTCATCCAGATGCACCAGGAAAGTAACGTTGTTGCCCAGGTTGGCAGTAAGTTTGCCATCTTTGGTGGTCAGTAGAAGTCCTTTAGGAGGTCTGTTGGGGCATTGTTGCTTTCTAGCCGTGTACATTTCCTTAACTCCTTTGGTGCAGTTGTTTAACACCACTTTACGGTACCTTTGAAAAGATACACAAGTTGGAAATTCAGAGTATTTCTATTCTATTATTTCCCATATAATACAATTCATCTACTAAAATGAATCCGCTTGATGCTACATGAGTTTGTGGTTTAGAAACAATTTTGTTGAACTTAGCAGAGTGGTGTGTCAGTATAGCTGTTGTGTTTGAGTGGCCCCACTGTGCAAAAACTAGACTAGATGACAACTGACAACACAAGCTGTGTCAGAGGCTGAGACACCTTGCAAAGCTTAATCATAGCAATGGTGAACAAAACACTACCACTGTGATTAAGCTTTGTAAGGTGTCGGTCACCTGGGGAGCTTCAAAAACGAACACAGAAGACACATCTTGCTGACATTAGAAAGAAAAATAGATTTAAAGTAAATTAGTACACCACAGATGGAAACAGTATGAAGTTATTATTAGTTTCTAAAATGTATGTAAAATGTCTAAAATGCTGTGCTGCAGTAGTCGTAATTTTAATTTGAAGTGAATTAAGTAAATTTGGATACTGAAATTACTGAAATGCAAAGCAAAAATAAATTAGTGATGCTCTGATCAACAGGGCAGTGATTGGAAATTGTTGATGCTCATTACAAAGTATTTGATTGATGGTCCCTAATTGATCAGAAGAGACAAACTGCCTCAAGAACAAATGTCTTTCTCCCTCTGACTGTTGAGAATCTAATGCTTCGAAGGCGTCTTCTAGAGGGGGGGCCATTTAAAGAGGTGTTGAGAATGTGTGAAGGGTCTTGGAGGATGGAGAGCTGGCTTATTGGACAGTCTGTATTCAAGTACTTCTTGTTTTGGATGTTTAAGGACTGATACCAGCAATGAATGAAAACGTAAGGTTGCTTTCAGTAAAACAATCGTAGGAAGAGATGAGTATTGTCCTGTTGAGTTTATCTTGAAGAGGAAGTATCACCCATTTCACAATAATTGTGAAATACCTGGAACAACTAAATAAACTTTGTTACAATACCTTTAAGCATGGCAGATAAACATGGTGATGTCTACCTATCTACAATAATGCATTATATTTTTTAAGTTGACCATATGTTTTGTGTGTAAAATCAAAGTAACTAGTAACTACAGCTGTTAAATACATGTAGTGGAGTAAAATATACATTATATTTCTCTCTGAAATGTATTGTATTATACATTTACTCATATGAGGTTCTTTAGTTACTTGCATTTGAACATTTCATTCCAATTTAACTTAGGTACAGCATACTAGAGTTAATGTAGCCACTTGTTGCTGCACAGCATCATCATTCAGTTTTTTGATACTTATCATAATAAACCTGTCACTGCTATCGGTTCTAAAAAAGCCTGATCGAGCATCCAATGGAAAGCCCCCAAAACATACACATTTGTGCAAAAAATAGATTCATGTCACATGAATGTATTTAACAGTAAAGAGTATGAATATGAAATCCTCACCCTGTGCTGTTGAGGTAGTTTTGACCCTGGCTGCAGCTTCTGGAGACAGTCGATGGATTGAACCAGAAAGCAGGTCTGCAGTTCCCATCGCCGCGGCGCTCATATCCATAATCACTGTTAGACAACAAAGCGCACCCACACAGCATCTGATCAATATCAGCATGTGAAAAGGGACATATTGTCATACAGTATGTTCCACATCCCTCTCTTATCTATCTCTTTATAACTGGTGACCAGGGGCCTGTCTGGCACAGAGGCACATCATTATTATGTATTGATTAAGGCCACTGTTGACAGATGCACCACAGCCATGTGATGCAGTGTGTACGGATACACATCCAGGGGGGAGTGTGTTTTCTTACACATGGATGACTAACTCTGACCTGCCTGCTGAACATGATTTACATCTCACAAAGCAAGGTAAGCAAGTGCCCATTCTAATAACAGTCATGACATTGATTTATCAATTAATTAGCAAGCTAGAACAAATAAATTAAACTAACAAGCCTGTGGCTGACTAGTCAAGTCTGATTCTGTGACTACGAAAATGTGAACTATTCATTAACAAGATGTCAAGGTATATTGGCTGGACAGGCACATATGACCACAGAGATAAACGTCAGGATAGTGTCCATTTTAGGACAAAACAGTCAGAAAATATATATAGTGAATGAGATTGTGTAGACCTGTGTGAAAGCTAGATGTGCACACAGAATTGGGATCCTAGTTCAACCATTTTATGGAATTAAAACTAAAAATCTATCCATATCATCAAAGAATGATCAAAGACTAAAACTGTGTTCAAACAGAACCTTGCATTATTTGCACAAGTTTGACCATTTGTCAGTTTCTGTTCAGTTCAGCCTTTGACTGAACTCAGAATTCACCAGAGATCACGATTCTTTCTATTTCCCTCCAGTCTCTTTCCTTTCCCCCTCTCTTTTCTTTACGTTCATGAGGAATATTCATAAAGCCTACAATATGTGCAAATTATTTGCCCAAGCTGAAACTATTTCAACTTGCACAGGCGCATATTTACTTACATCTCTGCAATGACTTGTGTCATATGTATGTAATTACGCCACGCTAAAAATCTGCTTTGCATACTTTTTGATCAGTACTTAGAAAGTATCAAGGCAGATTAGCCTTAATCTTTGATGAATGGACTGCTTTAGTCTCTTCTATTATACTGTAAATACAGTATAACAATGCATCATATACAGGCACGTCTCCACTATGCATAGTTATTTAATACAAGTCTAATAAATATGCACTTGGGCTAATCATGTGCCAGACACTCTTCACACCTCAAATTAAGTTAAAGGATTTGGGCTTTTTCTGCTTTGGTGGTTTTTCAAGTCCTCATTTTAGAATTTTAAGCATGTATCAAATAATTCCAGCAGAGACAGAAAGAGTAAGATAGACATGCAGAAATCAGACTCAGACACAGAAAGAAAATAAACTATACACTTGTTCAATGGGAACCAATTAGCACTCACTCTCTGACTTTCTACAAACACTATTTACATAACCGCTGTATGTTGGGATGACTTTTTTTCTCTTAAGATAAAAAGTACAACTGTTTGGGATTTGCATACAAATTGAAACTATTTACACCCCCACATCGTCTCAACAGAATTACAAGCATAGCAAGCACACAGACAGACACTATGGAGACAGACATTATGAGCAAATTGTGTAAAATCATCCCTAACTTATCAGATTATTGGAAAAAAACACAGCAAATGGAGCAAATTAATGAGACACATGAATAGCATATGCAATGGAATTCAACTTAAATGACTGAAAATTGGCCTACAGAATGAAGAATGCAAATGGTATTTGTATACATCTCCTCTCTTGTCCAGGTTTCATGCTTCAGTTGTCGCACTGTTAATTCACTGATCACAGAAAATGACACACCCTGCTTACAGCTAAGGAATAAATCACCTACTTTGCATATTTTTGAATGGCAGTGACCATCTTTAGGTTGTAATTTTGTCTGTGTTGCTGCAATATAAACTCTCTGCTCTGCTGCTGAGAAACCATATCTGCAGTATTAACATAGAGAGCACACATCCATCATGCTAATTTTCTTCAAAATATGTCCATATCCACAAAGTGAGTTAAGTAACAAGAAAAAAAAAAGAAAATTAAGAAAAAAATACATGTAAGAAGACAGTGGTCTAGAAGTAGCTTTATGGCTCAAAACAAATGTGTTATTACTAATCTGTGAATTTTGTTTGCCTGTCACCAAATTCTGCTTATTAAATTATAGGGTTGAATTAATGTGGGTGAAGCAAAAGTAGGTAGAATAAAGCAAAGAGCATATTTGAGTGGACTGAGGGTATTTAAAGGAGAACTCAAAAACATCCTTTTATGACTCCAGAGTAAGCTTTGTGAAATCTGATAAATTAATTTAATGTTGGTTGGGGTTGATCATTAAGTTTGACAGTGGAAAAAAAAAAGAATCTGAGTCTGTAGCTGCTCCTCATTTCTGTTTGAGGCTAGCGTCTCAAGGCTATGTTAGCTGTTACTAGTACTAACACACCTGAATCTCCAACCCAACCACTGAGGTGTGTCATCACCCTTCTGGAGCCAGGATTTTCCAAATAAGGAGCGCATTGTGTTACCTTTCACACTCTGGGAACATACTCTTCTACCTCTTACCTAAGCTAACGTTAGCTGTCTGGGAACACCAAGTGGTCTGCACATAGGCTAATGTTAGCAACTTTAACTAAATTGTGCTAATAGGGCAGGTATCATATTCAAGACACATTAAACCTACTGAAATATTGTGACAATAGTCTGACTCAGTGTGAGTCCCAGAGCTGGAAAGAGCAGGTGAGGCAACTGTCCATTACAGTTGTTAATCAATGCCCACACAGCAGTCATCAAAGCTACCCTAAGTCTTCAAATCTTATTAACGAACAATAAAAATGACCACCAGCATACTTATTAGGGGACCCAAATTTATTGATTGAGACTATAACAATTTATTGAAAAAAAATGACTTAGTATTGACTTAGAAATGATTTGGTATTTCTAGAGAGAAGCTGATGATTTTTGAATGGGAGTCAGTTGGAGCCAGGTATTTTTTGGAGCCAGCATCTGGTGGCCATCAGTGGTACTGCACTGCATTTAAGGTACTTCAACGCTGACCTCTCGCTTTGGTAATTGCCACTTTTACCCAACTGTGGGCTGTCAAACTGCATTATGAGTAATGTATGTGCGAGATTTTGACAAAGATGAAGAACACATGGAATACAGAAGGCTATCTCTGGTTCTGCTACATCAATTTTGATCCTTTTTAAAACCGTCCATCCTGAGTCTGACAATATTGTTGAGCCGAAGTCATGACATCATGTCTCCTTCTGTAACTCAATGCATTTGCCATTTTAATGAAGTTAAACAACAAAAACAAAAACAAAAACTGCAATAACTGTGATGATGTAGGGAAATCGTGTTTTGTAAAGGTGGGTTTTGTAAAGGCTGCTAAAATATTGAATAAACAATACCATCCTTATCAAGACATATGGAGTGAACAATATAACATATTGTTGAGAGAGGCTATGCTCCAAGGCTGAACTTCTAGTAATTTGCATTATGTCAATGGGGTTTTAAATGAGGTTTTCCTACTTCTGGCACTTAAGCATTCTCTCTAATGTAATGCTAAACTTGTGGAGGACTCTTTTAATGGAATTTGGATGGTAGCTATTTTGCAAGAAGCCAGAGCTTTTTCTTACTTTTACTTTTACATACCGTAGCATTTAACTGGGTATAGCATCAGCTAAGTGGCCCGTTGAGTCACATTAATACTGTTACAAACTTTCATACTGTATTTAGCATCTGCCCAATTGAAAAAAAAAGAAGTACAAACACATTAGAAAGTTCTGAAAATGTCAATGAAAAAAACACATCCATTGAAGGTAGCGCTTCTAAATTAACATGAAGTGTTCCCTTAGCAGACAGTTGAGAGGAACATAAACCCTTTTATGACGGAAGGAGCTGAGCAAAGACCAACTTAATCTTACCATTCAAAATCATGGGCTCGGCAAATACAGGACTCAGCTGAGAGGATTCTGGAGTAGTCCTTTCCCAGCATGCAGTAGTTTCCAGGTCTGCGCTTCATGTAAATCTGTTTTTGTCCCATCACACATGGCTCACCCTGTGGGCACAATGAGCAACATTACAGAAAGTGATATTGCTTTTATAGCATTAATTTCAACAAAAGCTGAAGAAAGGCATACCTGAATCTCACAATGTTTTTTTTCTTACCTGGTTGTGCAAGTGCCAGGTTTGATAGTCTTCCTCTGTGCATTTCCTGCTGAAGATGGACTTATAGTCTATCTTGATGAGCTGCCATTCAGAACGGTGGCTGAAATGTCCAAAAAAGCTGCAGAGGCAAATGACAAACTTCAAAAGACTGATTATACTTTGTAGTTTTTGCCATAGTTTCAATGTGTAATAATTCCATTGTACTCCAAAGTAATTACGGAAACATGGCTAACACACTCCAACAAAGTCAGATGGGGCAAAAAAAATAAGCAATAGGATGATCAAACAGGTTGGAAACAAGCCAACTGTTTGGCCAGATGGGTTGTAACATCTCAAGAATAATCTGTGCAGTCAAGATGATAAAAGATAAAGGGAAAAAAAAAACTACAGCACAAATATTTTCTTATTTTTTTCTGACTTTTTTTTTACTTTTTACTTTTGTCTTGTGAAATACTGGAAATGCTTATCATTTTAGGCTTTTTAGGAGCTCTTCAACTGAAACAATTTGAGAAGGAAGTACCGTATCACTCTGTGTTTCAGTTGCTCAAGGCTCAAGCAGACATTGCTTCATTCTAAGGGGTCAGCAGTCAAAAAGGTCAGGAGCCATTGGTCTAAACCACTTCAAACCACTTTATTTGGGGATTAACCCCAAAGTGAGCACACCCAAAAGGTCAGTAATAGTCTGTAATTGCACAGCTAAACTGTAGGAGCTCAAAGCTACACTAAGTACACTAGAGGAAAATTGAATCAGGAACTTGGTCTGTAATCTGTTTGATGTACACTTAACGCTTTAAATGATTTTATTAGACTTTGTTTTCTCTTCAAAATGAGTACGGATAATGGTTTAAACCTTGATTGTCTAACTGCTGGTTTCTTCCCCCAGACTTCTTTTTAGTGGTGTTGTTGCATTCCAGATCTCAGCTATTCACTTGTTGAGTTGGTGTTTACTTGAGGAGTTAAGTTGTATCATGGGCAATGTAGCCAGAAGAAGAATAAGTGGGAAAAAACAACATCTATCTCTGATTCTGCTGCATTGATTTTGATCCTTTCTTTTTTTTTACTGCCCATTATGTGTCTGAAAATGTTCTTGCAGTGCAATGCTAAATCAGTGGAGTACTCTTTTGATATAAATGAACGGAATTGGTAACATATCTTTCAACACACACTCAGCCCAACAATAACCCTTCAAAGGAAACAAAAATCAACACCTTTTAACATGTCATTTGTTCCTTTTGGGATTTTTGGGACTTACGTCATGATCTGGTTTTCAGCCCCAGCCTCCACCAACACACCGTCCACGAACAGAGGAACTGAGGAAAAGCTGTGCTGGATCCACTGCCTCCCCTCATCAAAGCTGACCCTGTGTATGTGTGTCAGAACGCATTCCCATCACAAACCCAGCAACAGCAATGGCACAGAAACAGACACTCTCTATTAGAGCCTGGTCATAGGGGAGGGTTTAGGTGAGGATCAGAATGACTGGCTTGTCTAAACAAACGAGTCTCAGACTACGTCCACGCTAATACGTTTTCATTTTAAAGTGTTTTAAAGCGAAACCCATCTCTGTCCTCACAAGCATTAAAGAGCCATTTCAGAAATAATCTCCATCCATACTAACACGCTTGAAATAGCAGATCACATGACCATTCAGTGGGCATGGGCCACTGGACATAGGAATTGTTGCAAATTGCCTGAATATTAGCTTGCCTATAGTAGCATTATAAAATGCTGAATTTAACTGCACAACAGCTGCTAGCAGAAACATCAAGCAACACCTATAATTTGTTATCCATGTTGAATTAACCATTGGTAGTCAAGACTGATGTTTTTGGGGTTGTTTTTCTTGAAAAGCATCACTGAATAGGGGCATGAGGAATCAGATGTGGGTGTTTGTGTTATAGTTTTCAAAAGTCAAGACACAATCCCAGAGTTTTCAGAATAAAACAGGGTGTTTTCAAAAGTCTCCATTTTAGAGGTTCGAAAACACTGGAGTAGTGTGGACGCTAGGCATCAACATAGCAAAAGTTATGCCTTTTAAAACAAAAACGTATTAGTGTGGTTGTAGCCTAAGAGTCTCTGCGCAATTAGCTGCTGTAGCTTGGGGTAAATATCAAAAGCCTGAGCACTGAAGGGATATTTAAGAGACAGTCTGTCTGGTTATCCAAGCAAAGATGCACCAAGCCGCTTTCAGAATACATGAAGAGAGGAAATGTTTTGGGGTCAAAAAGAAAAAGAGCCATGTCACGGGTCTGGAGTGAAGTTAACATGGGTAAAAAAAAAAACAAGACCAGAATAGAACTTTTTCATTTTCAGCTACAAAACTGCAGAGGGGGAAGGAGAAAGCAAAAAAAAAAAAAAAAAAACTGGACAGCTTTCATCATCAGGGCCTGGGCTCTATTGATTCTGACAGCTTATCAACATTGGTGCTGAAGTGACAGCAACTAGGAGTACCTGAGTGTGACATGGGTAGAAACACTGCTGAGGCCTGTGCTTGGAGAAAGAAAATCCTCCTGTGCTGCCTCTAAAAAAAAACCCCCACTGCCTTCATTTGGCTAAAAGCACTGACAACAGAAAAAGCGTTGACATGCACCTATTATGAGATTCAGGTCGGGGAAGTGTTTAACTTAACACTAGCTGAGAAAGCAATACTGTTCAGTAGCTGCTGTACAGAGGCCATGTAGATACACAGGCTTCTTTCTTTCTGTTATTTTTTTCCCCTCCTCTACCATCACACTTAAATTGGTTGGGAGACAAAAACCCAGCAGGCTACACTTCACTGGCTCTAAAACTAATTTCAAAATTGTTGCAAAAGCGACTGGAGAACAGATCTGGTCTCACTTGGATTAGCCTGCACTGAGGCAAAGCGTAGGCACCCGATTTGGAAAGAGGAAGGCAACATGTTAATGAAAACACTAAAAGGGGGGGCTCAGACTGGCTGGCTGTTAATGATAAGTGGCTTGAAAAAAAATCTTTCAAATTAGATTGCCTATGACTTTTCTGCAGGAGCCACAGTCAAAGTGCATCACTAAATGGATCAAGTGTCACATATAATATATACATGCTTATTTTTTTGGTGCATAAGGGTTGAATTAACCGAAAAAAAAATAGCTGTAAAAGGTAGGAAGAGTAATTTAAGAGTGGACAAGTGTCCAAAAAAAAGTTATCTAAATAGACATACCATAAGTGTCTGGTTGGCACAGATGGCTGTTTCACAGCAACAAGGGCTCCTCCTTTATCCAGAAACCACACATTGTGCTCCTCTTCAAAAATCTGAACAGACATACACACACATTCAGCTTCACAGGGGAAATATTAGTGTAACAAAAAATATTTTCATCATTTACAGGAAGTTCTGAGATGAGGAATTGATCATTTGGTAAGCCCCATCTCCAAACAGCTATTGTCCAATCATAGCTTAGCAACCAATGATTTCTAAAAATGCAGGAGCTCTAAAAAAAGACAGCAATACTCTGTATACAAAGAGTTTGGAGGGTGATGCCACAAATTTGTTAGGAAAGAATTAAACCTTGTGTTTATCTTCTCTAATATCAGTTACGAATGTTGGAATGCCTGATTATCTAGTTTACTTCCTACAGTAGTAACCTAGCGTTACATCCAAGGCCAAGAGTTAGCATATCCTTCTCTAATTCATCTCTTTATTGGATTTGGGGAGGTGAACACTTTAACAGCCCCAGACAAACTTGCTAACTGAGATAAGTGTTACGTTTTGCACATGGTTAATCTGCAATCCTTAGACGCTTCTATCTTGTAAAAGTGAAACATATTATTTAAAAATACAATAAAGCATAAGAAACCACTGTGTCAATTGTCAAAAGTATGTTCTTCTATAATAAACATTTAAGCAATGTTATGTCAAAAGAAAATAACATCATGTCATATATCATGTCACATTTTTGAGGATGAGGATACTGACTTTTTGCCCAGAATTGTCAGCTTTAGCTTCAGCCTTTTAGCATTTTATAATGTATAAAGCCATCAAGTGTGCGTAAAGATCCTTTTTTTTTAATGAATCAGCAAGAGATATTCAACATACATATATCTGTAAAATCTGGTAGAGATAGTTATTATTTCAGCGGACAAAACTGAGACTAAAGAGAAGCCTGGTTTTGCCCCGTTTTGTCAAAAATCAACAACCCGGTGTTTCAGAAATAAGTTAAAATGTGTGTGGTAGTGAGTGGTAAATCTGCCACTGTTATTATTGTTAAACTGCATCTGTTCCATGTTGCAGTTGGAAGCTTGACATGCATAGCAACAGCTATTAATCGGTTTTTTATAATAAGACATGACACCCTCATACAATATTAGATTTGGAGAGCCATTAGCTATTCTGTCAACATTTCACACTGCTTTACAAATCTGTCAGCTGGCTTGATCTTTGTGTGTAGCTCACCTGTCTCCAGCTATTGCCAGCATCAGACGATACGAACATGCCCACATTGTTGTAAGACAGCTCCGCTCCGATATTCCCTGCAGTGAAAATGCCAACAGAATATGTGACATAACATAACACAGCGAGATCACACAGATAAAGAACCATATGTGTTTTAAATACACGCTGCTAACCACACAGTCCACATCTGTGATTAATTTATTCTTCTGGCTCGAGCCCCAGATCAGTTTTCTGTCTCTCAATTCATGTGACTTATACAAAGAAGACCCCAAAGTTAATTCCTATGGATGCCTGCATCATTCAGACAATATAATGTGAGATGTGGAGGAGGTACGGGTGCCTCCTTCACTCTGGCAGTGTGCACTGTTACAACACAATGCCTCCAAAGCTTTTTTTTTTTCTGTGAGTATGCAGTGAGTGAACTGGCTTCTTCTGTTGATCTGCTCTACTATCTTGGCCACGACTCAGTAAATAGGCATGTGTTTGATCTGGATGCTGTTTGTCATGTTGGTGAGATGATCTCTGCACCAGCTGATGTCTTAAAAGGCGCAGCAGGCAAAGTGAATCACAGTGCCAAAGCAAAAGCTTGGCCAGTAATACACACACACACACACACACACACACACACAGGCCCACACAGACATACTGTGCAAGCATGGCAGCGGAGATGTATGTTTATTCAGCATTCTCACAAACCGAAGACAAAACAGACAGATCCAAAGTCAAACACACACTCACACATGAACGTACACACACGCACACACACAAAGCAAAAAGAAGGCTTTTTTTTCTGCTGACACCGCTACTGGTTCTATAACACATCTATTTTGTCTCAACTCATCTTTCTTGCTTCAACTCTTTCAAATGTTCTTACACTTGCAGGCACACTGACACATCACAACACAAACTGTTGCTTTTTCTCACACATGTATAACTGGCAACATGTCCTCAAAACAAGTGGATATTTTGGATTGAAATAAATAAAATGTGATCCACAACAATAAGTCTGCTTGTAGAAGGATGGGGGGGGGGGGGTGACATCACTTAGCACTTCCAAGTTGAGGCCAGACGGTGCAATTATTATTATTTTTTTTCTTTTGAAAGAAAACTAATCGTTGAGTAGAAATATGTTACAATTGATCAATGTCCTCTGTGGTTTTACAATACGCAACTTCTCACCTGTGGCAACAATGACCCCTGGTGCAGAGCTCTTGGTAGAGATTGTTCCTGACAGGTAAGGATTCTCTGACATTTGCAGTTGGAGATGAAGTGAACAGAAAGGCTGAAAAAAGAGGAAGAACGGCTGAACCGGATGTTTACATGATGGAAAAAAAAATAGGCTGACACACATACAAAATACTGTATATTCATCCAGAAAAAATGATACAGGAAAACCATCTCTTACTTAAGCTAGAAATTATGTTTGAAAGAGAGTGCATCACTTTGTTTAAGTGGTGGATCTTTTATATTGGGTCATATTTACTGTAAATATATAAATCCTTTTTTTTTTTTCTCACTGTGCATCAGGGTATTTAGCTACCAGGTAATGACAGAGGAGAGGGAATGTGAGTCATTCATTTGAAAATGATAGGGTCAGAACAAAATGCTTGAACAAAAAAACAAACCATCAAAACACACGCCAGATTCATTAGTCTTCCAAAGAGAACCAACTGTGCCTTCATAAGTTTTGCTAATTGCATTTAATCTGTCATTAATACAAAGAGCGATGGAATTTGCATTAAAAGTGTGAAGCCAAGTCTCCGGGGCATGCACACAACAGAAGACAATTACATTTGTTCACAGAGCAGAAAAAAAACGTGTCGGCTTTCATCTTCGCAGCAGACAGCATGTCACTGGTGTAAGGACATCAAGGGCAGCGGGACTGAACAGGGTAATCAAAAGGAATCGGCGGTAGTAATTAAAATGTCACATGAATGTGCGATCACAGTGAACCGGTAAGCCATACCACACAGCCCCAAAATCACCTCTTAAACCATGTGAAGTCCTCTTAATGTCTCAAACATGATTCCTACTAACAGATAACCGTTTAGTTTTAGTTGCAGGAAGCTGTCTGATGAGGAAGGAGACAACATCAGCAAATGCAGTGTATCTGGATCTGCCCGGATAGCACCTTATCTGACTTTTTTTAAAACCTTAACTTCCACTTCCTTAAGCATATTCAAATAATACCAGTGTTAAATATACATAAAAATCATCATCATTAAACAAGTTTATGCCATTGTATGATCCCAGTGCTGTGAATTGAGGAACTTAAGTATAATATATATAAATATATTTTAATTTTTTCTAAATCAGTCTCTTTCAGTCATTGTTTGGTTACAATTCGTGACCAACATGACATTCGGGTTGTGAAAAGTCTTCATGGTTTATGTACATCATCCTCCAGCGTTACACTTGCTTGGGGATGCTGAAAAAAACCCAATAAAGTGTTCTTAAAACAAAGTGCGCAGCTGTAAATGTTAATAAGTTGTTAATAAAACCTAATGAACTAAAGATAAGCAGGTGCGTGACTGGAGGGTCGCTTGTTCAATCCCAGAGCTAGCAGAAGAAGAAAGTCTGGCTGGGAATGACTCGAGCCTCTCTCAATACCACCACTGAGGTGCCGCCTGTGATCAAGGTCCTTAACCCAAACTGCGCAGGTGGAGCTGCTCGGTAACAAACAGATCAGAGCGTTTTGTACTGGGAAGCTTCCGGGTGTGAATGTACACCCCTGGACTAGTTTAACAGTCTAACACTAACGTCTGTATATGTATTTACATACAATAGATTCCTTCACATTCATTCAGGTGTGAATCCACAACAATCCCCATGTATCATATTGGATTATTTATCACTATTTACCAGCACATTGTTACTGCAGGAGCTCAGCCACTTTCTTAGCCAATCAATTTGCTGCAGTAATTTAATGATCATTTGTAAGACTACTGATGACACTAACGCGCCACTTCCTGTGAGTGTTTGACTAATAAATATGTTTTAATATCGGGGCAGTCTTATACCTTTACTGTGAAACAATCACAGGAAATGCTAGCAAGGAGCACTTGTTTCAACATTTTTCGGCAAGATAGTTTTAAAGATTGCATGGATGAATGATGGAGAGCAGACTAAAGAACAGCAAGAAAGAACATGAACACTCGTCAGCTGTTCTTAGGGATAAGAACAAACAACAAAGATCTATAAAGCATTAGTAAATTATTTAGTAGCCACAAATGAAGCCATTCATTTCAGCTTATGAACTCTATAAAGGTTGACAGAAATTCAGTATTCCAGTCTTGCTTCGCACAGTTGTGCATGGCATATTTACGTCTCATTTGAAACATGAACACAAACATCTTTTGAGCTATAGCAAATATACAGTGTCTTACCAGTATGCAGTGGATGTCTATTCCATCCAGGTCAGTAGCAGGGGCCTGCAGGAGCCTCCAGTCCCGGCCTTTATTGTAGGTGATGAAGGTCTTCACCTGGTTGTCTTGCCTCTTGTTAGCGATCAACATGCCTTTAATCCCTGCCACCTGACGGATACAGACAACACAACGTGTTGAATCTGATCTTAAACCATTAATGCAAACCAGCAGGGAGTGGTTTACATCTCTCCAGT
Source organism: Euthynnus affinis (assembly GCA_029490765.1). Lineage (NCBI taxonomy): Eukaryota > Metazoa > Chordata > Actinopteri > Scombriformes > Scombridae > Euthynnus > Euthynnus affinis. Next base: position 34,777,391 of record CM055838.1, on the reverse strand, counting down.
GCTTCCATAGCAGTTTGGTGTTCAGTTGCAGATAAAAAAAAAGTATACCTAATACTCTCATCAGAAAGGGCATTTTGTGTATTGAGACAGCAATCTTCACAACACAAGCTCAGTTAAATGCAAATAGGGTGTGCTTATCCTTTCTCGCTGTGGCTGACAGCCTGGCAGACACCACCAGCAGAGTTGGCTGCATTTTCTTATACTGATCTAAGTGCTATCTGTAATTATATCCTAACACGTCTCGACAATGCAGACAGTACAAAATGATGGTCGTTGAGAAGTGACACCTTGTCTGTTTTCTCACACACACACACAAAAACACACGTATACGGACGCACACAGACCCGGCTAGTTTTTTTTTCTTTTTTCCCAGAGATTAGACACATCCCTCAACCAAACGGAGGCGTGATATGCAATGGAAAGGACAGAGTCACTCCACATGGTTGCTATAGTGAGGAGCTCCAGTTGGATATGTTTCCCTCCCTGAAGGGGCATGTCTGTATAAGTGGCACTAATAGGCAACGCATTTGACATTGTCATAGAAACATGGCGCTCAGGATGGATGCAGCTAACGAGGGGTCCTCCAGTCCTCATTCAACCCCACCTGTCAATCACTGCAGTAATTATTTATTGCCTCCACCTCCTCTACCATCCGTGCACGTAAACACACACACACACACACACACCTGCGCGCAAACAAGGAGAAGCATTGCATTCTCACATACTTTTCTCTTTATCTGTCACTCACAGCATCCCCACTCTTGGCGACAGAGTGAAGAACGCAGATGTAGAACTCTCTCCTACAGCACAGATGACTCTCAGCAGTGTAGCATTAAAGGGATACACAAACATTTTTGGGGGGATTTACTTGTTTGCTGCTTTTATGCACAGGGGGGTTCAAGCGGTTCTGCTATTTGCTGCATGCCAAGTGAGTGAAAACGGAAAAAGAGAATAAAGCATGAAGATTGTGCTGCAGTGTGTCTGGAGGAAAGACACTGAACATCCTGCTGGTTTCAATAATGTCGTACCTTCGGCAAAGCATATCTCAGTAATGTGAGTCACAACTTTGACCGTGATGTACAAGTGGCAAACAGTGCAAAATCTTATATTTGATTGTTTAATACTTTTTACTTCACACAGTCCATTCTGAGGCAGTGGACTTTGCCTTTGGAATTTTTGTGAATCTACTACAATTGACTCTGAACAAACAATCTCTATTTGCTGATACTGTATGCAGCACAGGTCACTGTTGATCTAGTGCTTTTATCATACAATAGGGAATTCTTAAATAACACAGGGGGTGAACTTGATTGTTCAGCATTTACTGGTCATGGAATCTCTATGCATGACCCTATTTTTTTTTTTTGCATTTCAGACAAATCTAAATATACCTTACTTGCCCCTTTATGGGAAAGATAACATGCTACGGTTGCAGTTTATTTTGATATCACGACATCAGTATGAAATCATTTTACTGTATCTGTAAACCTTTGTTCCCAAAACACATCCTGCACACTTAGCTCGGACTAATAATTATTTTCAATATAATTTCCACTTGTGTGTGTATTGCATCACTGTATTGGTTTGGAGAGCTTGAGATACACTGTACATTTTATGCCACATCCTACTCATAGATGAAAGCATTTGTTTCCTTTTTGCGATCATAAATCTTCCTTCAGAATAATGCCAGTAGGTGTAACAGAGTTCCTGGAGCCCTACTGAGTGTCATTTGTCCAAAATTCAAAGACATTCAATATACAATCTAAATACATTCTCAAACAGATTTGAAAAGCTTTACATTTTTGCTTGATATATTTTTTATTCATTTGTTAATCACCTAATAAATGATTCAGCTAATCATTTCAGCACTACTTTGTCCTTAAAGCTGTATTTCTTTCTTTCTTTTATTTTCACTTAGGGGCAGCAGAACAAGCTGCGAACACATTTACACATTAACATCTTATAAAGTTGCTAAGGTGGACTTGTTAGACAGTTGCCTCTTCACACATACAGTAGACACGGAACAACATTGACTTTCATTTTGAGCTGACATACGGCAAATGTAAGTCAAATATTCACTCTTCTTTTGGCTCTCTTTCAGTCTCTGCCTTATCTTTGAAGCAAATACTTGGCTCATTAGCTGCTAATTGCAAGAAACTAGCTGGTGAACATCGCGGACTATGGCCATGTGTTCATTTTGAAAATCTTTCATAGATTAAAACATGGCTGCCAATCTGAAAAGGCTGCATTTCGCTGAAGATGGACCGTCTTTATTGAACAGCAGGAAACCAGCCAATTATTTAATGTGAAGCAATTTAGCTTTCCACAGAATATTACATGGTTCATTTATTGAATCCCAGCTTTGTAGGTTTAACTGTGTTGGAAGGAAAACAAACATGAAGGGCCACATCCTCGTGAGTGTCAGCAATACTCTCCACCTACAACGATCCACTCAGTGTCTTCAATCAGTCATTCAGAGCTGCCTATAGTGATGCGAGAGAGAGATAAATGATTTCTGATACAATAAACCCAAGTTAATCAGAGTGATCATTTTCAGAGAGCCATCTGCTAAACCACCTCTCAGATTGAAGGGAAGTTGTATAGCCCCGATGTCAACAGAGAACTAGTTTGCACAACAAAAGCTCATGATTACGGAAATTGCCCTTATGTAATCTGATTGACAATAAAATAATCCTTCTAATTTAGGAGATAATTGTGCAATTTTCTGTGTGGAAATGGCATAATTGATTTTAGGGAAGGAGGATGCAAAGCAAACGGAGGCCCTCAAGGAAGAAACCTGACTTCTAAGTGGAAGAACAAAATAAAAGAACTTTCATGTACTTCGCTGCCCCCCCCCCTCTGGTCTGACTGGAGCTGTGTCCTCTCTGTGGAACATTAGGTCTGTGAAGTGCAGTTTTTCAGGGCCTAGCAGCAATAAATGAGATGAGTTCCATAGCATATATCTTCCCCTTGTGTAATGGGTCTGATTTATCAGAGACAGCAGTGTATCATCTATCTCTTGTTTAGGCTCAGATCAGGAACGGAGCTGTGACCGTATGACAAATGCAATTAAAACGCCTTATCATCTAGTGCTGCATGGTGAAATGCCTAAACTGCTGCTGCATGGTAATAGGAGCTGCACACATACACAAACACACACACACAAACTCAGACCCACACACACACCACATACTGTGCAGGGGAAGTAATGGCATTGTTAATTACCACAGCCCTACCACTGCTGCTGGCCAATATCTCACTTCCCTTCACTCTCTCAGTCACACCTGCCAGCGTAGGAGTGATAAACTTGGTTCACCAGGGAGTGGAGAAGATGGGAATTTGACTTTCCTGCTATGAATGATAACGCAAACACATACCGTAGCTAGCCAGTAAGCTAACAAGGTCATTACAAGTCCGGAGGTGCATGACAGTGAGCTCCATTAAGTATGCGTTTTACACTGTGTATGTCTGCTGTCAGGAAGATAGAGGACCACAGGCTGTAATGCAAACTTATCTATACTGTATAAGACAAGTAATGGAAAGTCTCTGTCTGCATTATATATATTGGGGTCCATAAGTCTGAGACCACTAGTCAAGATACTTCTATTTTGCATTTGTTTTAATGTACTACTGTTTTTTTTTTTTTATTACAAACAATAATAGCAGCTTAATAATTTGAGTGAAAAGTTCAGTTTTTGAAAAATGTACATGAATTTCAGAATATCTTAGTATTCGGTCCCCCTTTTGCTTTAATGACAGAATTAGGAGTGTGAATCTTTGGGACAAAGATAATTTTTTCTCATGATTCTATTCATTTCTGATTCATTATTGATTGAATGAATGAATAGAAAAGGAGGCTCTATTCTCAGTCTCTTTCTCCAGTGCGCCAAACCACTGACTGGTGTCCTTATTCCACTGAAATAGAATATGAAACATAACTGGCAATTAAGACAAATGACAGAATTTTATTATAAAAAAGTTAAATGCATTGATTAATTAATAAATCAATTTGAAAGCGTCTCATATCAGCTTCTCTACTGTTCGTCTCCTTACATACACCTTTCTGTTACTGCCCTAAATCTCAAACTTGGATTCATCAGTAAATAGGACTTTTTTTTTCTTCCAGTCATCCACATGAATCCATGTGAAATGCTGGTATTTCTTAGCACACACCAAGTGTTCGGCCTTGTTTCCCCTCCTGAGAAGTGGTTTAAAAATTGCTACTTGTCCTCTGAGACCAGACAGCTTTCTTTTGACAGTACTTTTGCTGATTAGAGTCTTGCGTTCTTTATGTAGCAAATTCTGTATCTGTGATGAAGTTACTTTTCTGTCTCCCAGGGAACTAAGCTTAATGTATTGATCTTCTGATGGTGTGGTCAATTTTGGTCTGCCTGATCCTACTTTGGATATACCCATTAACTGCTTACTAACTGGTTAATTTTTATGAAAAGTTGTGATGTATTTTTGTTTGTGAGAGCTGTCCGGCGGGCAGTAAGAGCTAGCTTGTCCGCGCTGGTTAGGTTGATCTTTAGCTCGCCCTTCTTCACCTCAAAGTGTTTTCAATGTGTTTAGTCGCAGTAGCTCTCGATGCCTATAGACCAACATGCGTAATTGGTCAAAAATAACAGTCAACCATTGATATCTCTAGCCCTAAACTGATCATAACTGAAAATATTGCCCTGTGTCACTCTTACATTGCTTTGCTTGTAAAACTTTCATGTCAGATTTTGTTGTTATCCATTGATGCATTGAAGTGATTTAATATTGCACTTCAATAAAGCAGGTGGACTCAAGGGACGGGCTAAAAACACAATAAGAAATGGATCAAAAACACTGGATCCTATACTGCCCTAAACGCATCACGTCTTTCAAATTCCTACAGTTTGTAGAGGAGACTTTCCATTAAAAATATGTAGTGTGATGACATCATCAGAGTTATTTTTTCAGAGAGAGAAATACATTATATAACTGATTTCACAGGCTGTCTACCACTAATGACAGGAACCTGATCTCAATGCATAAAACTGGTGAACCCTTTTAAAATACCCTATATAAATAATAGTTATTTTAATAGTAAATACATTCTCTCTTCTCATTCCAAGTAAAATAAGGGCTGCATTTTAAAATGAAATACAAACCGAGAATAGATGCGCATCCTAAAATAAAGTGGATCAATCATATTGGGCTCTTAGATCATTTATTTTCTGTGCCTTCAGTTTGGATTTGAGTGGGTATGTTTGCTCAAAAGATTTGTGCTTTGTCTCATAGTGGTGTTTCACAATGGTCTCCAGTTGCAATGTTAATCGAAATGCGCAGATTTTAATGGCTGAGCAGCATCATGCAATTGGTCTGTGAGTTTCCTGGGCTGCTAAACTGGTTGAACTGAACTCACACTCAACACTGGACACTGCACTTCCTTGGGTCCCCAGCAATACACCCACCAAGTAGATCAGAGGAACTTTTGTCAAGAAAAGTGAAGAAGAGACAGACATACAGACAGAGACTATTAATCATCTCATAGATTCAATCAGTGAGAACCTCACTGTATGTATCCCTGCAGGATGACCAGTTTCATCAGGTGCCTACCTCGTACAGGTCCAGCATCTGGTTCCCCCCGATTCCCCTTGTGGTTTTGACATTTTCCATGGCCAAGGTGAAGTAGATCCCTCTGGTGTCAGACAGGTAGAGGTTATACGTATCGTTCTGGTTCCACTCCTGCACCGCTGCAAAGACCTGCTTCTCATCAGTGCTGACAATGTGTAAATCCTATCAGGGAGCACGGAGAGATTAAGAGGAGTTATGACTGGAGGCGGAGAGGTGAAGGATTAGAACATGCTGGCCCTGTGAGACTGGTCATGAGATCAATGCTGTGGTATAAATATAAATGGTTGATGACATATTGTAAGGTATAGCTCACTCAGGGGTTCACTCTCAATGTGGTACTACAGGTGAGAGTATGACTTTCAAAGGGCAGTAAGGCAATTCTTAATTGAAAAAAACCATTGGCATGTCTGTGGCTTAATGCATCTGCATAAATTTAACCATTGTGACAGCATCAAATTCAATATCTAATTAAATTAAATATTTAATTAACTCTATGACATTCTGAAAAAAGATTTTTATGAGTCATAGAAAGTAAAAAGTAAAAATATGTCCAGTTAATTTTGCTGCATCTTACCTTTGGCAGGGAATACTTTGGCAGTTTGATTTGGATGAATGAGTCCCTCTTGTAGGATACGTAATAAGTGGCTCGTCCTGATGTAGGAACCTACAACACATAAATCTCACTTAGTTGCATACACTGAACTTTGGTTTAATTCTAGCTTAAGTTAAGCAACATTATACTTCACTTTGATTTTTTTTTTTTTTAGCTGTGATGGAGCTGTGCAGGTGAACAAATGCAGAGAACCCCTTGTATGAAGGCCTCGGGTATATCTCATCACTGGCACCAGATCATATTTCCTCCAATCAATTAAAGTGGTGGATGCACATCAATCACTCAGTTTCTTTGTTCCGCTGTTTTTCAAGGTGCACGGGTATCCAGGGGGCTATTGGGTTTTTTTCTTTTTTGGCCATTTATAGTGATCTCCTGGCTTGCATTCAGAGGATGCCCTCTCTTGGTGTTAATGCACTTGGTGGTTTCAAAGTGGACTTTGGTAAATATCTTGTAGGACAATCAATACTCTCATTATTCTTTGTCAAGAGAAATCTTTAAGTTACCTAGCCAAGCCTCATCTGCTGTCCAGGAAAAAAAAAAGTTGTCCTTAATGGTCTAGACCCTTTGCAAACACTCCAAGCTGTTAGTTGTTAGCTTATGCAGCAAGAAAACACAGGGCTGCTTGGTGTTGGAGAATTGTCATTAGCCTTGAGGCCACGGAAGCTGCACTTTATACACATACACACACATAGAGAGACACACTGAGCAAAGTGAGACTGCAGCTTCATAACCCACTTGCTTTTCTGTCCTATCAACAACAACATGAAATTCATTAGAGGAAAAATCCTCCAAATCAAACGTGTGACTCTCAGTTGAAGAGAAGCGATATTAAGCAGCATTAATGTGGTATGACAGGGCCAGTTCTTTTACTGATCTTGTAAGTACTCTGAATGGCTCAGAAGAGAGAAAACAAGCTCTGAGAGGAAATATAGCAGTGAGCAGGACTAGCAGTGAGCACTGCAGAGCAGTCCCACATGCAATCGAGTGAAGGAGCAGGAGATCGATGGCCAGGTAACCAGAGGCGGTTTGAACTTTAAGAGGAATTGGTATGATTGATTTTTTTCCCATCCCTTTCAGGGTCTTTCGTCTGTGACGCATACGTGTTAAAATGTGGAGGTGCTTGAATTGAAGGGGAGGTTTAGGTTGAGTACTTGTGAGTTTACTTGAAAGACTTCGGAGAGGTCAAACAGGATTGAAGGATCTTTTGAACAACTCTATTTCTTTGTCTAATGTGCTGCCAAGTCAGTGAAGGTTCTGGTCCCTGTAGGTAACTCAGATAAGTAGGTTTCTGAAAAATTACTTTTCTCTACTGATTTTTTTGTGGGATCAAACAGCAAGAAGCAACATTAACACTACAGGTTCATATAATACAAATCATTTCCTAATTATTAATACTTATTATCTTATTAAAATATACTTTTAATAGCTCAAAGGCAAAAGTACATTTAGTGCAGTAGGATTATCCAGGGTTACATGGTTTGCACAGGCTGATGTCAGACTGTGTGATGTTTGCTATGCTGTTGGAGAGGTGAGGGGATCAGGATGAGGAGGATTTTTTTAAACGTCAGTTACAAGTTTGTTGTGTCAGGGAAGGTTTTTAGAGGACAGAGGTCATCTACTCTCTAGGGCAGGAAGTGCTTTTAAGTACACTTTCAAGTTTGGAAGCACTATCAGATGATTGCAGAAAGGGGTTCCACTAGATGCATACTCTTAACGTGTGCTGGCCTTCGCAACAAGATAAACTTTTAAGAGGTGAAAAGGTAATCACAAAATGTAACCAGATACTTTTTTCCCCTAAATGCAGGTGCTGAAATCATATTAAACAGACATCAAGCTCCGCAATTGTTTTGAGGTAAATCTGAATAAAATCGGTGTTGTTGTGGACTAGCCATGTCATTATTCTGACTTTTCTTGTTGACTTTTAAATGTATGAAACTTCATTTACACGATGCCAAAGTAAATAATATTCACACTGCAGAGGAAATTAAAATACGAGCCATAATCTTCATCTGTGATATTTGGAATTCAGGACATTATGTAACATTTCAGATTTTTCTGTCACAAAAACTCTGATTGATGACTCACTGGGCAGTGGCTAGGATGAATATTAAAACTCGTCTGGCACTTAAAACAAAGCACAAATGTTCAGTTGAAGTTTAAGTACAATCATTTTTGCATATTTTTTTTCCGTGCTAAGCAACATTATTTATATAAAAGGTTGAGCCTCTGCATAGAAAACAGATCTCCATGATAACTCCAACAATAACTGGAAATATTAAGGTTCTAAAGAAGCAACCACCCCAAGAGGATCAAAAATTACACCTGAACTGAGCTAAGTATATGAATATTCAGTCAAAGGATTCTGTGTGACCTGATGAGGTGATCAGTTCTCACATAGAGCCAAACCCACTGAGAATCAATATCCAACTCCCAGTTCTGAGCAGCTTTTAGCCTGTTCTAGGCCATCATTTAGATTTTCTGGCCAAGACACTAAGCCTGCATTGTTAAGTCTCACCATTCATCATTCAAGTCCCATACACGATAATCTACCTGCCCGACACAAAACAGCAGTGAGCAAGTTAAAGTCTAGGCATATTTTTATGGGGAGCTAGCAGAACAAATCCAAGATACAAAGTGACTGGATATTGATATATTGAGCTGATATTTTTCAGGTGACCAAAAACATGATTTCTAAAGGATGCTTGTGTTGTTCTGTATCTGCTGGATCTGCAAGTAGGCACCGGTTCGCTAACAGGTTAGCCCAAACTACTCAAAGCTGGATTGTAGGTTGGTTCTGTGAATTTGTTTAGCCTTTCTTCCTGACAGCAATCAAAAGTAGCTAATAAAGCTTAGAAAATTAATATGTAACATAATAGGTAACACCAATGAACACCCATATTTCATGCAAAAATAGCAAAGTTGGTCATAGTGGTTTCCTCAGTATACTGTATGACATGCATTACATTAGGGGTGATAATATCTAGCATAATCAATCAGGCTGGATGTTTGTTTACATGAAAGTTGCTTAAAATCAAATATATTATTATTATTATCATCATGTCCCATTGTTGCAAGTCGGCCGTACAGTTTAAAGACCTACCTGTATGAATATGTAGTCATCTTGAACCACCAATGAGCTGATGTCAATGTATCCAGGGAACGGGTAGTTCCTGTTAGCTTCTGTACACATCTGAGCTCGGCATGTGACATACTGCACACCTGTCACATTGGAAGACATACAGGAAATGTGAGAGGTTTATAACTACCAATGTTAGTATGCTTCTTATGTTATAAAATATAGAGCTGTAGCAATACCTTATGTGTTACAAGTGATACGTTAAGGTCTGTGTATGGTAACTGTTTTTTCTCAGTTGTACACATAATTAAAGTAGTGTTCTAAAAGATATTTATGTGACATGCTTGAAGTGTGTAGGGTTGTATTCCACCCATCCCTGTAGTCTGACATTTTCCCTGACTAATTGCCTCTCTTTGTTGTTGTGATTTATCTTTATCACGCGTAGATACCACAAACGTGAGCATCTCCACCTGTCGATCATACCACTGTTACGTGAGAAAATAAAAACAATGCTTATATATCAGAGTGATGCAACTCCAACATCATAAGCTGGCAATAAACAGTTCCACCTTTGTCATGTATGGAGGGCATTGGTGGTATTGCCATTCAGAGTTATGGAGCTGACATTCAGAAAGTGAAAGGGAAGAGAAGAAAGGCCATATTAATCAAGAATCATGCACTGGGTTTATTGGTGAGGCGAGCCACCACTGTTTCCCTGGGGATGCTTTCTATATTCTGAGAGGAATGCATTCCTATAGAGACCTATTCATTACTCCTCTTTGATGTGTATGTGTGTGTGTGTGTGCGCAAGAGAGACTCACTTCCATCTGGTGTGTGAGCCTCCATGTGGACCAGATCTGGCTCCTTGTCTAGGCCTGAGACAGACCTATGAGAGGATGACAGACCTTAGAAGAATACATAAGCATAATGACAAGGAATAGAAAGGGATGTGAAAGGGAAAAAAAAGAAGAAAAGAAGACCAAGGAGTCGTCTGTGCAACGAGAGGGATGGATGAAGGTACTGCAGAAGTAAGAGAGAAGGCTCTAGCTGAGGCATTGTGCTCCATTCTTTCCCCGGTTCTTTAACTTGGTAAAGAATAGAAGAATACAGGAAAGTTTCTACCCTAGTTTAAATGCCACATTATGCCATCCCAGCAACTCTAGGATAGGTCCCCTCCAGCAAAACTCAACAATACAAAGAAATACAAATATAGTTTCCCCATCATTGGTTGGGTGGTACAGGGTCATCACACTCTCCTACTGTGAGTATCTCTCAGTAAAATCTTGCTTTCTTGTTCATTTCTCTGCTTGTGGATTAGACGGGATGGATGCAGCTTTCCCATTGTGGCGATATCTCATATCCCTTGGAGGCTGATGAAGCCATTGTCTAAATGCAGCCAACTGGAGGCCTGCCTTGCCATAGCTACAGGGCTATCCAGTGTTTAGATGTCCTTGAAGGGGCTTTGGCAGTGGAGGGCAAGCTGGCGATGGATTTTGCACATTATTTAGGATTATGCTACAGTGGCATGGAAGCAGCCTCAGATTTATGCAAGTTACCGTGGATATAGCCAACGGCAATCCTGGGCACACCCCAGTCACCTCAGAGAGAGAGAGAAGAGCAATGAGCTGGAATATATCTGGGCGTACGTTTGTGATGAGTGTGCACTTTTAGACATAGTAGGTACACTGCAGGGGGAGTGAGCAGCAGACGTGACTGGATGAGAAGCGACAGGGACGTCCCGGATCCATTATTAGTCATAGCTCTCCGTACTGTATGTATGCTTCTGTATCTGCATGTGTGCATCTGTAGAAAACCTCCCCCCCACCTCCTTCTGCTGCTGTTGTAAAAATAATAACTTATAAATTTATGTGCAACATACCTGATACGAGCAGGGCATGTATGAAAAATGAAGTGGAATGCCACATGCCCTTAGATGGGGAATGCAAAGTGTGTTCTGAAGGAGGGGATAAATCCCTGCGTGATTGTATCAAGGGTAGAAAATGCGCAGATTTTTAGCAGCAACCACCTTGTTCCAAGTTGTCAATATCAATATCACTTGCTCAGTCACGCAGAACACAAGCAACAGTTTCTGCATTTCAAAACTTTGGAATAGAGGAATGCAACAGAGGGAGAAATGACTCACCAGTAGAATCTGTTTGGCGTGACATGTTCATGGATGAGCTGCCATTTTCTTCCAAAGTCCATTGAGCTGTATAGCTGCAAAAGATAAGAGGGAAAAGTCTTGTTAGCAAGATGAATGCATATTTCTACATTGGTCCGGCTTCTAATTAGACTGGCTGATTTAAAAGTTGTAACGGTGACAAGCGAGCTTGAGACATGGCCTGATAATTCCAGGCAGAAGGTTAGTCTGGGGCTATAAAGCATTATCGGGAGATAGGCTGACATAGCACTGAAATGCTATCATCATTACCAGCCGCCCATTGGAGCTAACATATTGTCACAGATATAAGCATCTCTCTCTCCCCTTACAAAAGAGAGCTATGGGTTCAGAGAAAGCACATTGCAGGAATAATAACGGGCACCTGAAATAGATGTGAAAGGAATGGGGTTACTTTAAGCTTGATCAGCAAAAAAACTCAGTGTGATTCAGTAGGTTTTAGACTGTCATCGTACTGAAAATAAATGTTGGACACGGAGCCGCAGCAACCAATCAACACCTGCAGAATGAGCTAACATGAATGCGAAGAATGATATATAGCTAAGTTGACGTGTAGGTGTACAGCTGGAAGCCAGTGGCCCAATTTCGATGTACTAATTACATTTTCTGGTGTTCGGGCAAACAATTAATAACCCCTGTGCATTTCCCAACACTGTATTGATTGATGTGGTAGAAACAGCTCCCTACATCTTGCTGTGTCTGTGCATTGTTATTTCCTTCCCGTGCAGCGAGTCCGTGGCCCCGGTTGAGCTCTGTGTTAATATTCCTACTCGTTGCCTTTTATCACGGCAAATCTGACACTTACTATGATAAAAGGATACACATTTGTCACCTGCTGCAAAGGGTAAATCTATCTCGTTATGCCAGCAGGTGTGTTTTCCATAAACAAATTAGAATATCAGTGTTCTCAAAATGTGTACAGCGGCAGCGCCAGACGTACACTGATTGCAGTATTAATCTGTTTCTAATTTGAAGATGGCGTGATTGTTTGGATATCACATACAGTATGGATGTCAAATGCTATCTTCTAATCGTTCCATCATACAATCAGCACTTGGAGGCCACGTGACTGTTTGGAGTGCTTGACAATGACGAGCAATGGCAGGAGACTAAAGCATTCATCTTCCCTGTATGGTCAGGGAACGGGTCCAGTGTTAGCTGGAAGAAAACATTTGTGTAAACCTTTATGAAGTTGAGCAGAGTCTAATATACAACACCCATAGGCGTCTATTCTGCAGAAATGTTGATTTCTGATTCATCCAACTTCAGTAAAGAAAGGTGCCCCATCGGAGCCTTTGGGTCGGTATAACAAACAGGCAGGGTCCCTCATCACTTTGGACAGTGACATATGATGCCAGCAGGCAGGCTCAGCCTCTCCTCTCTCCATTCATCAGTTCAATGACATCTTAAATTTTAAAGCTTCTGAGCTGTCACAAAGTAAGCTTCATAGTTTCCCACTCACTTCGATAAATCAAAAGCACAGCCAGCCAGCTGCCACGCCACCAATGGAGTCGGTGACAGCCGAAGACGGACTGAAACCGAAATGGTGATTGAGGAATTGCAGAGAGCATGTTAAGTCATCTATTCATGGTGATGGTGGATTTAGAAAACATTTGGGTTGTTCTGATGTCAGGTTGCAGATGGGCATTCAGCTGAAGGTGCTGTAGATTTAGAAGTTAAAAAAATCTACAAATAATGTCTTTGTTGGATAACAAGGAGACCAGTATTAACTTACTGGCTCCATATACCACTGTTCAAAATAATAAATTAAATATGGTTGACAAAACTTTTAGCACAAATGACCCAAATATTGGGTTATATGCTTCGATCTCCCCACAGCTCCCCATTGAGAAAAGCTGTGCTCATTTCTGCACGAGGCGAAGCAGCACAACTTCATTGATTGTTTAAATCTCCCAACACACCGATAGGATCGGTCAGGATCTAATGTGAATCAATGTTCTGTGTTCTCCTACACATATAAAAGGTCAGCAGTGATACACACAGTCCGGATTCATACATTGAAATTGTTTGGCGTAAAGCAGCTGTCCTCCTGAGCTCATCGTGTTGAGCAGCACAGCAAAACTAAAAGACGTAGTTAATAACTTGACAGGACGGAGGAAACGAGTTGTTTCATGGTTTTGGTTTAATTTCTATTCCAACTGCTAATTTGAAGAGGAAAACGGCTTAGGGGAAAAACAGGAAAAAAAAAAAAAACAGGAAGTGGATTTGTTTCTGTTATCAAACAAGTGGAACACAGCTTTGGACATAGGGTACATGGACTGGGTGGCAGCAATGTAGTGCCTAGTGTGCTGGAAAATAGAGGACATCAGTTGAGTAGGTGGTCCTTTAATGTAGCCCAGGACACATTCATGTGCACACTGCAAGAACAATGTGGCCATATGCTGCCCAGACCACCTCTGAATGTCTTCTGAGTGATTAGATGTCCTCAATATGTGTTGGATGTGTTCAAACCCGCACTTAGAGTGGTCCACTTGTGATCGGATCACCCGAGACGCACATTAATGCAAGGTGTACAAAGGGCCAGAAATGTGCAGGTAATTAAGCAGACATTTATATGAATAAAAGTATGCTAAGTAGGGCAAGCTAACAGCACTAACATAATATTAACACATCAATGATGTTCATGGTAAACAGTGACGTTACTTTCAGCTGGCTATCTTTCATGTTTACTTGCTATCGATTGGGATGGCTAATGTAGGCTGTCAACAAATCTTCCTCTAAATGTTTGCTAATATTAGTGTATTATTGTTTAGCCTCTCATCACAGGCTAGTCCCAAACAGTGAACAGTATGTCAATGATTAAGTGTGTCAATACAACTTCTTAGTTATCATGTTGCTCTGTAGTGGCCGGAGAGCACAGGTCGTTAAATGAAATGACAGTGATGGCTAACAGTGCTTTTTACGCTGAAAAAGCAAAACACTGTAATAAAGTTAGCTCTACACATCAAAGACAGGACAGCTGTAGCCTTGGAGTGCTTTTAAAAAGGAATGCACATTTAGATTTTCACTAACAGGACTAAAAGACTTAAATTTGATCAAAATTAGGTGACAAATTAACACCAACTGCAACAGTTCTCAGAAGAGTAATGGTAGTTGCATATGCCATACTACAGTCTGTCTATTTCCCATGCATGCCTTACATTACAGGCCAAATATGCTGTCAAAGCTCCTGTATAAAAACAAAAACAGCCAGGGGTCGAAGAGGCTGTTTCAAAGTGTGACTAAGCTTCTCATCTCAGGAGTAATTCATGTTAATGGAGATACAGTGAAAGGCACTCAAACACTGTTTACACATAAGGTGTCACAGCCAAAAAGAATGTTTCACTCTGTGGTATAGATCAGAGTTAAGGTCTTAGAAGGCCATATCTCACAAGAAATTAGTTCCAGGCAGCACCAGTTTTATCACATTTAGCCATTAAACAGTTTAAAGTATACAGCAGGCATATAGGCATAATAAGCGGGTTTTGTTTCACTACTCTTAGCTTAGCAGTTACGCGGCAGTATTGGATTTCACTGTATACATATGGGGAATAAATCTGAAGGTTTATGTGTTGGTCTACATTTGTTTTTCCTCTTGTAGGCTCGACTTGTGCTTTATAGGAAACAAATCTACACGGGGAAGTGAGGTAAATCAAACATAGGTGGAACCTAAATGAGAAATGAATTGATTCAAACTCTGTTCTCTCACAGGAGCGCTTACATATCAACCACTGAAAGATGAATTTCATGAAACCTTTTCATGACTTTTTTTTTTTTTCTTCTCTCGGAGGTGTGCAGGGAATACTTTGGGAAAAGTCGCATTATTGCATTCGCTGTTGCTATCCAACTATTTAAAGCCTGGTGTAAGTGCACTTTTGCTCGAGATGAAATATAAATCAGAATAAATGATGAATGACTGTGCTACAGTGGCTGTCTACCCTTGAAATCAATTAAAAAAGGAGTCTTGGTGGTGGTGCAAAGACATGTCCCCTGTGAAAAG
Source organism: Euthynnus affinis (assembly GCA_029490765.1). Lineage (NCBI taxonomy): Eukaryota > Metazoa > Chordata > Actinopteri > Scombriformes > Scombridae > Euthynnus > Euthynnus affinis. The sequence goes on along the minus strand of CM055838.1, from coordinate 34,761,919 downwards.
AACAACATGGGTTTTCAGTGTTCCAGGAAAGGCCAACCTGCTCCCCCCACATACAAAAGAAAACTGACCCTGCTGCTAGGTTTCTGATACAAACTAGCAGAAGCTACTTGTTAGCAGTGTAGCTGCTGTACCATCCTCTAAATCTACTGATTGCCATTCACAGACAGAGATCATAATCATGTATTTGCTTAACTCCCACTGTGAGCTATAAAAAAAAAAACTGCAGACAGAGACAAGCCATTTTTCTCACACACACATGATAAAATGTGTCGGACTTGTGCAACTAGTGACAGGTGGCTGTGATTGTGCGGGACTGTATTTTTTTCAACCGCACAACCGTCCATCCCCACAGGATTTACGACCATTACCAGATGCACCGTGCTATTCCCGCCTGCACCCACAGACGTACTGATCACTACCACCTGCAACAAGGCTCTCCATTGACAGTCTGTCTGCTCCGTTTTGTAATGAAAATAAGACATTATGGATTTTACTGGAGGTAGTGGGAACTAAAAGTAGATAAAAATGTGGGGATTGTGCCCAATGCGTCTCAAATTGTCCATATTGTTCCCATAGCAACGGATAGAATCAGATGCCGAATGCCAGTGATAGCCTTATTATTTACAGATCAGATTAGTATTTAAAAATTATTAGTGTATTTCTTGTAGTAAAAGGCTTTCTGTCTTGTGTTACCTCTAGTGGTGTCTAGACTTTATTAATATTAATAAAATTTCAAATGTGGTGCTGAGAGCATCAAAAAATCCCATTTAAAACATTTAAAAACAACATTTCTTTCCAGAAATAATGTGATATTGTGAATAATCAAAAGACCTCACTACCATCAGCCTTCAGTGGCACTTCATTAGAAAGTAATGAAAACTGCTCATTTTGTGTGTAGATTGGGAAAATCACACCTAACCTATATGAATGGTTAGATAGAATTGGGTGATTTGGGTGACTAGCAAGAAAAATAAGGTATAACATACACTCAAGAGAAGCTTCTCTCACTGAGAGACATTTTCTTTCTTTGCTTCAAGATATGGGTCCAATTTCATCATGGGTTTTGCCCTGATGTTGGGAAAATGTGTGTAAACCTTTGTAAACACCTTTGCTATAACACATTGCAGTAGCATAAAGTAAGGCATATGTTTTTTGCCTTTTTTCATTTGCACTGTTCTTTCTGCAGTATTGCAGAGGCAACACTCTGCCACCCAGAAAAGCTTTGTGCATTAACATCAAAGCGCAAATAGCTCCACCAACACATAAAAGTTCTGAGAAGAGAATCAAGACTTGGGAGTTATGGAAATGATAACTGCCACATTATAGGCCCCTGTGTCCCACACAATTACTATAAGTCACTTTTATAACTCCTAATTAAGTCTCCTATAAATTCTTGATGCATCTATGTACAGTGCTCTAAATCAAACTGCTTCTGTTGGCATCGCTTTGGCATAATCTGTATGGGAAGGAAGGGGAGGACTGGTTTAATACCCCACAATTTATGGAGCGTGCAAAGTACACAGCAGTGGGGATGACCCTATGGAGGGAGGTATAGGAAAGGCCTATGCAAATGAACCGTCTGGGTTGTTCTGAGCGAGAGTCCATAGGAGTCCAGATATAACCTTCTCATTGCTTGCCACTGTATTTCTGTCAGACAAAAGAAAATGGTACTTGATGTACCATGTCAGTTCATCTGTCTTTTCAGATTGGTATTCCTTCTTTTTCTCAAGAGACACACATGAGCATTAGAAGCCATATAAAGGATCAGAAAGTAACATTTTTGCCCCCCAGTGCAAAGACTAAGGGTTTGATTTTCAGAAGCAGTAACTGTGGCTCAGTGGTGTGTTCCAACAAACGCAATTAGCCATTTTTGCTGGTGGGAAGCCAGTGGGGGATCAAGTGAGTTCAGACACCTGTTGGCTTTTTTAGCCACTGAAAGGCAATTTAGACTTGGTTGGCGCAATAATCTAAATAAAGGTGCACTTACTTAGCTTTTTCCAGAACTTTCAACTGTCTTCATCAGTGGATAGATTTTGAAACTGTAAACTCCATGACAACTGAGCAAACGGTCTTCTGATTAAGCCCATGAGATGTTTGCTGAAAGCTCTGGAAAGAAGCTTGTGAACGGACATAAAGATCATGATTATTTTGTAAAACTATTTCCTAGGTCAAGAATGAATTTTTCAAGCTCCATATAAACTTGGATTTTCATAATGTAAACTTTCATGATAATGACACAGATGTGATGTATCATATCTAAATAGCGACCAAAGTTTACTCTGATCATACATTCAAGAAGCTTTGAAAGATGAAAGCTTTAATATAAAATGACAGCACATCAGTGGGGTTATTATGATTAGAGCACAGCTATTGACCTCATAGTGTCATGCTATTAAGCTGACACTGTACATTTATGTAAAATAGGTCAACAAGGTGCATAATCCAATTATTCCTACAGCTAATCACACATTGTCCATATTTGATCACAACCTTTTATCACATTACATGGAGGAAACACTCAGAGTCATATTTTTCATCTGAGGTACATTGTGTGTGTCTACTCAAAGATCAACAGTTCTTATTATCACAGCCTGTGCTAAAGGTGCTTCTTTCTGAACCAAGAACAAATCTCTAGATTTATTCTTCTATATGTATTTACTTTGCCTTGAAATACATTCATTTTACAAAGCAGAAAACATATTACAACACAAATCCAGTGTGGTTTTCAACCCCTTGCTGTTAGTGCACGCTCAACAAATTAAAATATTATCCTGTATGATTATCAGTGTCAAACACTAATGTGTGCCCAGTCAAGTCTAACAAATGGATTCCCTCTGGCTTTGTGCTCACTTTCATACTGCACCATCTCTTCTGGGTATCCCCAATGAATCCTTGTTATGCTATCTTGTTGCCTTATAGCTACATAACAAATGATAGCAGGCAACACACCTGCCTGGTAGTCACACAGGTACCACTTGTAGTCTCATATGACAGTGAGACATGTACTTCAGTTCTCTCTTCTGTTCAGCTGACCAAGCACTGTAACAGCATAAAACAACATACTATTGTATAACATTGGTTGCTGAAGATTCCCACACTGCTTTTAATTTTATGTCATGTATTGTATAGGTTGACACATAGAAAGTAGCTCTCATCAACCTGAGCCTCCAGGCAATCTTTTTTTTTTTTTTCCCCACTTAGCAATGATTATGCTGTGAATTGCTGTACCCATATGCATGAAAAGGAGCCCTATTATATCCATTGTGCTAGCAAGTGCGCTGTCTATATTGTTCTGATCATGTGTTTCAAATTAAAGTCCATTAAAAGTACCCTGGGAGGGCGGGCCCGCTGCAGCCCGATGGAGCGCAGCAGAGCTGTCGCAGCTGAGGACAAGGGAGCTGAGCACTAAAGATACCTGCCATCTGGAGAGTCATTGAGTTGAGAAGTGCACTGCAGCAGCTGAGCAGCCTTTTTGGCTCGAGCTTGATATCACCTTTCAGACAGAGGCAGGAAGGGGTTTCTTTTCAAAAAGACACACTGTGATAGATTTGCAGTATTTGTTTTGTTTCATGAAAAGCATTACCAACTGCCAGTCCATGAATGAAATTACTTTTTCTTTTCTGCAGTGGCATACAGATGTTCCTAAATTATATCTCCCATGCTCCCTTTCAAAAAAATCATATATAAATATATATATATATATATCTTTTGTTTCATGGTGACATTACATATAGCCTACTATCATCACAATTCATTTGTATGAAGAAATAATGTTCTCCTTCTACTGTTGGTTGAAAGTGGCAGCCAGACAACAGTCACTACACCACACATTAAAGAGCCTCAAATGGTGACCTGCAGCCCACATTAGCTTCCCAGCTAATGTCTCCTTCTCCTCCCACAGGCATAGATCCACATCTTGTGTTGTACCTTGCTGCTGATCAAGCTATAAAACAAAAACCCAGGGAACGTTCACAGGTTAGAAAGCTCATTAGCTACAGCTGAGTCAGTTAACTGGTCTTTTTTTCTTTAATGCCACTGCTAGCTTAGCTTCTGTTTCCACTGCAAGTTTGTGTCTTGTGCCCCTGCCAGCACAACTGTCAATCTGTATGTATCTCCTTCTACCTTTAATCATAAAAAAATATTAAACATCCATGCCAGACAGGTGTCATTATAGAATCTGCCTGAGGTCCTATAACATTATCGAAATATAGGTATGCAGCTTTAGTAGAATGTACGTTTAAGTGGAGGAAAGTGGCCCTGCTGGAAACCACTCTTGGCTATGATTGGTCTGCTGTAAAAATAGCTTTTTCATCAGTGAACTGCTTTACTCTGTATGACGTTATAACATCCTTTTGCATGTATATGTCACATATCAGAGGTTTAAATGAAGACTCATATTTAGCCAGCAAAAAGGTGTCAGCTGAGGATTACAATGACACAGAGTGATCCTGAAAGCAACGACACTCAGGGATGTAGACTCACTGCTTCCCATTAAATAAGGTCTGAATTAAAAGAGCTTATCTAAAGAGGACTCCTCAATACCAGAATCTATAGCCGCAGACAACAATATCACCCGTATTAGTAATGTTATAAAATGGAAAATGCAAATTCTTTTTATGGAGTCAATGCAAATGAAAAAGAATGAAAGAAAGAAAGAAAAAATAATCCTGAATAATGTCTTCTCCCTCTCTCCCTGAATACTTTATTGAGTCTGATGTCCCCATTGCATTTCTGAAAACGTTTAGCCAGGATACGATTCAGCTAGAAATAATTAACAGCATAAATTTGCATCATTAGAGTGGATTAAGTCAAACAATGTTTGCATATTGAAGGACTGAAGGGACTGTGCGGCTCTATCAGAGAGGCGGTTATGCCGGTTCCTTTCTCAGTCAAGGTGGGCTGTTAGATTCCCATGGGAGAAGATAGTGGAGAATATTCCCACATTTTCTGGGAGACAAGTATGTAAACACTTTGGTTGTGTTTGGGTCTTAAGGAAACAAATGTGGCATGTGTATGCCTGTATACTAGGGTATGCCTATGAGTAAGGTGCCCACATATGATCAGCGATAAAACTGCTCTGCGCTGGCCATGCCATTCTTTTCCTATGGAGAGAGCAGGGACATGCAACTAGGCAGAGGCGCCACCCTTGGCATGGAGCACTGCTCAAAATTGCCACCAAACGCTGCGTTCAAAGTGCAAATTATTTGAACTTTGACTTTGGTTGCCACTGACCTTTCAAAGCAACAACCAGTGAGATAACAGCTGTATGTGACGTAGCCAGAAGCGACACACACACAAGCAGGGGAGGTAGAGAGCTTCTGCACCAAATATTTGCACTATGCTCTGACCCCTACCTCGCAGTAAGTGAAGAGCAAATTTCTTATAATCTGGAAGGCAGCTTAAGAGAACAGCAATGGGAAAGAATAGCAATTACAGGCAGCAGTGTAGTGTGTTCTAGTTGTCCCCTGAGCCTCTTCCAGTCACAACCATAGCAGCTAAAGTATCTTGCCCATTTTACTTGACAGAGTAGTTTCCTATTTCCCAGACTCACTCTGCCTACTGCTAACACCCACTCCAAAACCTATGACCCTGACAGACTTGGCCATCTTATCCAGATGTGCCTGCACCTGTTAATGTATTTCCCTGCAAAGCATTTAGACAAAAATGTTTTTGCCAGTGAAATATCGGTCAAATTCTATGTACAGTTTATGAAGGTGAAGCCTAGTCGGGGCATGTGACACAAAATATAATTTGATCAGTCAGAATCATATTAATTGTATAGGTCTTTAGGCTGGGAACAGACTTTAAGATAATTCAAACCTACTAATAATTGTTAAAAGTTGGTAATCCAGCCTTCTAAAGCCAGTTTTCTAGTCTTGAAAGGCTAGCACATACAATGTTTCACAATGGATTAAAGATGATAGACTACAGACTGGGCGATAGATCATATTATAATCGTAGTTGTGTAACGAGGCAATACCCAAAATCCCACGAGAACACATAATCTTTTGTGTTTCTGTAGCAAAATAGAAATCTTCTAAAAACTGTTTTCCTAAATTGCACTGCAAGTCATTGGCAAAGCTAAACTTTTACCGCTATGTGATTTCCACAGTCCAGATTACAGTCATAAAAATATACAATCATACAAAAATATATCCCAGTTATATCCCAGTTTTTATTCACTCCTTAGGTGTGGTCCTCGTATACAGAGGAATATACAGTAGACTGGTATAAATCTATCATATTTCCTCCAATAAAAGATGGTAGTCAATTAAAAGCTGGGTTTCAACCAATAAAGGCCAGGCCCCAAAATAAAGGTGGATAAACTGGTGCCCCTCTGTGTAATGTGCATGCCAGTTAAGCATAAATAATAGTTACCTGGATGTAACTCCGGTTCTATGAGTACATGCATAGCCCTCTAGCCAGCTGTCACAGAGAGGGAAGACATTACAAAAGCATGGCTAACCAGGGTAATGCTGGTGAACATGCAATATATCTGGGCAAGTGGGTGCAGTTCAAATGACATCTATATAAGATGACAAATTTCCATATTCAGAGGTTAAATCCTAACACCTAACCTTGCAAAAAGTGGACTAAGTGGACTTTGCTGCAGGAGACCACTGTTCACTTCCTGTTTTCAAACGTGTCAAATTTCTAAGTTTGAATCAGCACAGTCTTAAAAAACAAAACAAAAAAAACTACAACTGTGATTATCATGATGTTTACTGTTGACATGACGATGAAGGTTGCCTAACTTTAAGAAAGTAGTAACTTTAACCCACACCATGTTTCAAGTGATCATCTTAATACAAACCATGATTTTTAACTCTAATCATGTGGTTTTTGTGTCTAAACCTAATCAGACCTTAACTACAGCATTACCACACCATAAAACATCATTATTTTTTATTGGTTATTTGTAATGGTTTTGGCAAGGGATACTGTCCTGCTGATTACTGCTGATAGAGGTGCTTGGTTAGAAAGCATTCCTATGGATCGTTCTGGAGTGCATGGTCAAAAAACCTATTTGGTCGTTTAATTTGGAGAACTTGTTGTTTTAGGCATTGTTGAGGAGCAAAAAAAGTGTCCCTCCGATGGACTGACTTATTTAGTTCAATGTCATGTAACGTCACTGTATAGATTTGTGCTTTTATCTATTCACAGACATGAACAGATGTACACTTGAACCCCAGTCTCGCCAAGGTGATAACAGAAGACTCCTGGCAGACTTCATAACTTCTTCAGGGAACAAGTGCCAGCAACAACATTACCTCAACTGAAAATGACTCTGTCAACTTAGCTCAGTCATCACCATTAGTCAAGTAGAAGAGTAATTCAGCTTATCCCCATTACACATAAGACAACAATATGGCACAGGGACGTCATTGGGTGCAAGAGTGGAAAAAAAGTGATGAAGAGCTCAGTGAAATGAGATTAGATTTAAACAAGTGCAGCTACTGTCCTGGGGGCCTTACATGGATGCTCTTTGAGCAGATAGGTGGAGGCTGCATAATGATGAGACACTTAGTTTCCCTACTGTTCAGATTTATGGGCTCCAAGGCCTGTTACGATCATTAGGGGGATTGTGAAAGGAAAAGGGAAATGGGGTTGAGACTATACAGGCTTGGGAGGAGGTGGAAATTGCACAGAGATTTTTTTCTGGTAACACAGCACTTTTGAACCATAAATCTTTGATCCTCTCCTCCCTATTTGTGCAATGGCATTTTATAATGGAAGACTCCCTATAATTTCACACTCCAATTAGTAAATTACTAATGGTGTCCTAAAATACTAGACTTGGGGTGGTAATAAACAAACAGGTCACACCCTGAGGGAACCTTCTTGACTAAAGAAAGACTATATATTACACAAGGTTAACAGAATTTAGTGGCTTTTGTTTGATTGTGTTCGAGGTTAGTCAAATAACCCCCAAAAGAACTATAGTAACACTGAAATAAAGAGGCATAAAGGAGAAATAACCCTTGAAACAACAATATAATGATTGTTTTTATTTTTGCATAATGTCTGTAAATAGACCAGAGGAAACCAAGATTCCAGCAGTTGGTTTTTCTGGCAAGTGCTATACAAACATCAGCAAAATCGTACCACCACTAAAACACAATGAAAAGGAGTCATTAGGCATTTGGAACATGTTGAATAATTCATATTGCATAATCAACTTAAATCAACAGAAACATTTTCTTTTATGTTACCTGGGGTGGATTTACAATAGAAAAAGCTAGTATTGTTGCCCTGATGACTCTTAGTCTCTTGAGATTAGTTCCATTTTTTGCTAATGTTTGCTGAGGAAAATACCACAAAACCTGTGCATTAAACTGTTTTTGTCGACCATTTCCATGCTGACGCACCACAGGATAAAAATATATATTAACTGACCCATGAATACAAAACATCCTGGGATGTGGTTTTTAAAAGCTTGTGTTGTGTGTTTACATTTTTGACCTTGAAAGCAGTAGTTCACAAAACAATCTCAACTCAAGGTCCATCCAACTCGCTTATTCTGGAGCTTTCAACCATGGTCACCTTGAGCACACATGGAAGACCTCAACGTGCTCGGAACCATGGAACATCTACAGTTCCATGACAATAGAGCAAATTATATCGACTAATTCAGACTTGTGATACAGTTGAAAAGTAAACCCTAACCCTAACCCTAACCCAACAACCAAATACATTAAGTGGACCTTGAACTGAGATTATTTTGTTCATGTTAGTTTTGGTTTGATTTGAATCAATCCAGTATTTTTGCAATCCTCTTGAGCTGCAAAAAGTAAAATTCAATAATATCAGTTTTGCGACTTCCAATGGTACGAAGTACAAAAAATGGATTTAAAGTTAAAGCAGTTATTTTTATTAATTCAGTGTATCTTGTACCATGCAAAGCCAGTTCATACCAGTGACAAAAATAGTCCTTTCCAGTAAAAGTTTGCTAGATTATGTTTTATGCCCTTTGCTGCATTGTGTTTCCGTACACTGACAGACTCGCTCGTGGGATGGCGGTGACTAAAATAAATGTCATAATTGCCTGTAGCCTAAAAACATACACCTTGACTCCTGACTGTGAGAGAACAGCTCAGAGAAAAACCTGCATCCATCCTGCTGCCAGCCACCGCAGAGACAAGAGGAATGAATGATATAAACTGTCACATCACCCCCCACAGAACAGAAATATGCAAACCGTTAAAGTGTTTTTTCTTACCTCTGTCGGTGTGATAAAAGGGAACGAGTTTGATTCTAAGAAGTGATTTTAACTTAGCGTGTCATATCAGGGGTTGGCTCGGCTGCAGCGTCAGCGGGGCAGACGATGAGGGAATACACCGCAGGCCTGTTTGAAAACTGATAAACAAGCCAACAAACAGATCAACTGATATCTATTCATCTGTTGCCGCGCCAAAGGATGTCAGCAAAGCCTCCATAACAGAAAGAGATGGTTTATTTAATAAGAATTCAAGCATGATCCATCAATCTTCATTTGCCCTCATTTATTGGTTCATTTCCTTCCCTCTGTTCCTGCGTCCCTACCTTTTTCTCACCCCAACCCTTCCCTTTACCTCATACACACACACACACATACCTGCTAACAGCCCCCTCACCTTCAGTCTCTTTTCTCTATCACCCGCACCTGACAGCTATGTTTCTCTTCTGAGAAGAACTAAAAGTGGACTGACAGGCCCACACAGCTCAAGGAGAGCAGTGGCCACGTAAAAGAGACGTAAAGGTTACGATGAATGTTGAAATATCAAAGGCTCCTTCTTCAGCTGGTGAATTCTAAACACCTTCAGAGGACAAAGGGTGTTACCAAGGGCAAAGAGGCCAATCTCTACATCCAAACCATCTTCCCAGTGGAAACACTCCCACAGTCTTTTGATATAATGAAATATTAACACTGTTGTATATCATACAGCATACCAGTTTACTACTGGTATTTGCCTGGTCTGAAACTACTAAGTCAGCATGCCTATATTAGGGATGTGCAGAGGGCCCAGTATTTGTATTTGTATCTGCATTTGTTGACGCTGCAAAATCTGTATTGTATTTATATATGTATTCGAATAAAAGAGGAGAGAGGCTTAAAAATCCTGTTTTTGTTTTTATTACGCTTTTAATTTCAGTAAATTAAAATTTTACAATAAGTGTTCATGAATAAACTACTTTATGAAGGAGGTCCCCACACCTGGTCTCGAAGTGGAGTCTCCCAGATCATAGACGACTGAGCTGACTACTGAGCAAAACTTTATTCATCACCTCATTGCAGTCAGACCTCTAGACCTCTACCTATTTATACACCCATAACACAAAGACAGCACACTGTGTAACATGTAGGGAAGAACTTCAAAGATGATTATTGCTTTGCACTTTTCATTTATTATATTTACTATTTATTAAATTAGGAAATGTGCGTCATGTAGCAGGTGGATGTTACTCTACTCGTGACCTGCTGATAGATGTAACAGTACAGTTTTTTCATTTGTATGAAAAAAAAATATTCGTAACACTATTTGTGCTTTGCTTAATAACATATTTGTATTCGGGCACACCCCTAGCCTCGATTAATCTATCAGGGGTCCCTCGGTTAGAGTTAACGTTAGATTTAGAGGGTTAGTTGATAATTTCATAATTTATTATTAATTTTGGAACCAGCATTTTTTATAAAAAAAAAAACAAAAAAAAAAAAAAACAATCTCAACTAAAGGTCTGAGTGTTTGTTTGCTCTGGAGTTTTCAATTGCGGTCAAGAATGAACCATCCAATTTTGAAACTGTTAAATTTTGACACAAAGCCTGTTAGGTGAAAAAATAGGATCTTTCTTGGTTGATATTGTTCTTTAGTGGTTCTGTTTCCATGTCAAATTTGCAATTTATTAAATTAATTTCACAATAACAGGATAGGTGATAACCAGTGTTGGAAGAAGTACTCACATCCTTTACTAAGCAAAATGTACTTAAAGTATCAAAAGTAACCTTCCTCAGTAAAATGGCCCCCTGTGACTGATATATTATTCCATATGAAATTATTAGATAGCTAATACTGATACAACAATATGTAAGCAGTATTTTACTGTTGTAGCTGCTTGAGGTGGAGCTAGTTTATTGACTTTAGTAAAGTTATTTAGTTCAGTGGTTCCCAACCTCGGGGGTCGGGGCTCTTCAGTTGTTCAAAATATATTGATCACAGTTTTAAACTTGCCTGTCAATGACTTGTACATGTGTGTAAACAGTAATTAATTAGTTAGATGTATTAGTGAAAGAACCTACTTATTTGTGGAAACTAACATTTAATTTTGCAATATTCATCCCTGCTGTTGCAAAGACATGACTAGGAGGATATTCGCATTGTGTGGGCATCAATGACATCAATGAATCACATTTAATTCCACCATAATGCACAGAGTTCTATATAGGATGTATATTCATACTCATTAAAAGTATATAAGTAGTAGTAACAGTATGTATTGTGTCAACTACAATGTCCAATCACACACTCGTGACAATTATACCATGAAAAGTATACATAGTGCACAGTTTACTTAGGGGTTATCTATGTAATTTGACTGAGTCATCCCCAGAACAGGCCTTTTACAGGAGTCCACATTCCAGTTTTGGTAAGGTTCCAGGTTTTACTCAACAACATTATCCAGTTAACTTAGAAAACACATTTCTTTGAACAGACTCAGGCTCTAAATAAAAAGTATGCTATATGCAATTTGCTCAGTCATGTTCAGCAGAAAATATATTTTGTTGTTTAAATAATCATTGTCCAACAGCTCATTTTTGTCATTTCTGTTTCATTCAGTCATAGGCTTTCTTGTAGTTGATCCAGTACACCCTGCCTACACTGGATCGACCACAAGAAAGCCTATGACTGAACGCCACACACGGATGCTTGGAAATGTACAACATCAACAGAACACTAAGAGTCTTCATCAAGAACTCAATGGGGCTGTGGAAAACAACTCTGGAAGCCAACTCAAAGCCAGTCGCACAAGTTATCATCAAGTGTGGCATATACCAAGGTGATGCACTATCCCCACTGCTGTTCTGCAAAGGCCTGAACCCCCTCAGCCAGATCATCTCAAAGAGTGGCTATGGGTACTGGTTCTGAAATGGAAGAACCACCAGTCACCTCCTCTACATGGATGACATCAAGCTGTATGCCAGGAATGAGCAAGACATCGACTCACTGAGCCACCTCACCAGGATCTACAGCAATGACATCGTGATGTCATTCGGACTAGATAAGTATGGTCAGATGGTATCGAAGAGAGGGAAGATGATCAGAACCGAAGATGTTGAACTACCAGAAGGCAGCATTGCAGATGTTCGGGACAGCTACAAATACCTTGGGATTCCGCAGGCAAATGGGAACCTTGAGGAGGCCACAAGGAAGTCAGCCACAGCCAAAGACCTACACAGAGTGTAGATCCTGTGGGACTTGCAGATCCAGACTGACAAACGGGTGATGGCTAACCAACTGGCACAGCCATAAGGAGCAATTTTGGGGTTGCCCACGCAATCCATTAGTTTGCCGGACTCAAAGGTCTTCTCCTCTATCTTCCTCCAAAAAATGTTTACGGCAAACCCTGGAGTTAGTGCCCATCTGAGGAATCTCTCTTTTCTGTGCCACTAGCCAGTGCAGCAGTGCTGTTCTGTTATTCAGCAGCAGTTTATGAAAATCCTTCGCTTTAACCCAATAAAACAAATTTTTACATCCAGGAGCAATACAATGGTGGCCTCCTTTTTGTATTCTTCTGTCCTGTGGCTCCCCATTCTCTGTCTTTCAGTGTTTCTACCATTGTCTCCATCTGTAGAACTCAGCCAGTCCAACCACCTCTGTGACATCACAGGTTATAGTACTGCAAGATGGTGACACCCTTGTCACCAAAGATTTAACATGGTTTCACTTTTCTTTTATATGTTTATATTTGTCATGTTTGTTATTAATTGTTGATTAGAGTGGAATTCATTTTTAGTAAATTATGGTAACTAAGTACAATGCTTGAGTAAATGTGCTTAGTTACTTTTCACCACTGGTAATAATGCAAAGACTCACTCAAATAAAACACTTGAGCACACAGTACAATTGTGGCTTTGTTCCCATGAAATCAATGAGCTATATATATAGACTGAAGTAAAATCTTAAGTGAGGGCAACCAAGGAGAAAAGTTTCTTCTCTTCATTGCTGTTGCCACACTCCACCGTCGGCTTGGCAGCACACCTCCATCTGCTGTTTTGACAACGGATTACTATTCCATCAGAACGAGTAACTCCATCTGTTCTGCCTGCCTCTCCTTGCCATGTAGCTGTCACTGCTTCACTGTATCCATAATTTCCCTTTGATTTCAGAGCTCCTTTCCCTGTTTCATCATGCCAGACGCAACAAAACCACAATCAAACATTTCCTGATGAATCAAGCCATGCTTGACCTGGTGTCATCTCTCACTATCTCACTCTATTTCAACTTCATATCCTGAAGTTTTCATATGCCTACTCAATTGCACAGATGCACCTCCCACACAAACTGTCTGAGGCTTGTAATAATGTTTTTTTTTGTTTGGTGTTTGCTCTCTGTTTGATAGTGCATATGCTGTATGTGAGGGTTTAACATTTCTACAAAGTGATTATGACCCTGCCTGTGCTTTTTCTTCCCAGTACCAAGCACACTTCTTCTACTGACTAGAATTAACCTACCAAAGACAGCTCCCTCCATGATCATTTAGTCATGATCTATTGTATTATTACTGTTTCACTTGGAGCTATCCATCACCTGACTAATGAAATTAATCCTTCTGTCTGTAGCAGGCTGCCAGCTCGGTGCCATAGAGAGTGTTGGTTGAATCCCATATGTGTTCCAGTTGAGACTCAGTATTGCCGCTGAGACATCAGCTCCCTGCCACAGCAGCTGCCCCTCCAGCAGAAATACAAACACACAAATTAAATGTTTGCTTGGATCTATGGTTTGTTTTGTGCCGTCTTAGGGTAATGCAATTTTGGTGCACCGTGAATATGCACCGCATTTCCGTGTGAATGATTCTTTATGAGGTTAGGGCTGAACCATGAAAGCCCCTGTCCTCGTTAAACTCAACACTTGTGGTGTGAATATACACTTGTGGCATTTTTTTTTTCTCTGAAGTACAAGTTCGATTATTTGCTGCTCTGGCGTTTAGGGTTCAAAAGAAATGCGAGGAGAGGGAATTTCAATTTGTCAGTGTTCGACTTGTGTTTCTGCAGGCTGGTCAGAGTGGAGCAGACCAGCAGGAAATACACTTTCTGAGTGTTTGTGTGTGCGTGTGTGCGTGTGTGTGTGTACGTGTGTGTATGTGTGGTTGCGTGCGAGAGACCACTGTTCAGAGGTGTGCTGGAAAGTCACAACAGGCGCCTGACAGGAGCATTTTTAGAACATGAGAGCAAAACAAAAATATGTCAGTCACGGACTTGTTTGTGGAATAGCTGATACCAAATCATTTAAAATGTCATGAATATGATATGACTGTAAACAAACAAAGGGAACAAAGCTACAGTACATTATAGACTGGATTTTAAAGGGGACTTAGCCAGTTTTTTATGCACTGTTGAGCCTATGAAATAGTTGTATAATGTCTGCTGTGGCTATGGGGGAAGTCTGAGATAATAACGGTAATGCCATGATCAGGGTTAGATGTTGTAATTAGGCATTTTCTCACCTTGGCTTGGATTTTTTTTTTTAATTTTTAAAGGAAAGTCTGCTTTACAAACTAGGGGTGACAGTGAATACTCCCTGAACTTCATGGCAGTCCAAAGCCATAATGTTGGTAATAATTATAATAATGATTAATGACAAATAGCAGCTAGAGGCATATTCTATTTAGTCATAGGTCAGGAATTCACATGAGGAAATAGCAGAGTGCAAAAACAATTTGTTATTGCAGTGTACAGCACTGTACTTGTCTCTAATGCAATTATTGGATGAGTTAATCACTACACAGACCATTAGAGTCATGGCCTTGTCTCTCAAGTTTCTTGAGGTGTGAGGGGAGGTATGGTAATATTCTGTTCTGATTGAGCCACTCTTTGCAAAAAAAAAAAAAATCCCTACAACTCCATTGCAAATGACATACAAGTTAATGTTTATCTTCTTTCTTTATTCCTGAAGACATAGATTTCTCTGTAATACCCCTCAAACACTTATAAGTGTCTGTCAACGCGCCATTAGAAATATTGCTGTTTTGAATTCAGCTGAAGGGTACGTCAGTCTCTCAAGAGTAAATAAAGACATTAGAAAAACCCACCTGTTATTGCCTGAGCTTTAATCAAAAAGAAAAAAGGCAAATGATTTTAGGCAAGATGTCCCAACACCTAGTCTATTGGGTGCTTGGGTGGTTCACAGGGAATAAAATAAAAAAACAACAACTCCTATTTATTCTTTGTGTGGAGCTTCATTCCTCTACTGGTCTTCTGTGAAGGCTGTTTACATAACTCACTCACTTGGCAGCAACAACATTGGCCTTATTCTCAGAAGCCAACTTGGGACTACATCAATGAGTAATTGTCTCCACAAACCCCTCACAGTCAAGAGATAAGCCTGAAAAGGTCAGTAAGAGTTCTAAATCTAAAAATACCACCATTTACTCAAGGAGGGGTCTGACCTGAATGTTATTTTTTTTTTTAAAGACATAAAAGAGAATCAAGAATTACAACAAAATACTTCACTCCAACCTATTTGTCCTGACATGGATCTATCTGATGTCTTACTACAGAGTTTCACTCCTGCCTCAAAGTTAAGTCCTCTGGGCTGCACTTAACCACGGCTAAGCACCAACTTATAGCTGATTAAATTCAGAGTGACCCAGTCTGAAAACTATTAGCCAGTTACAAGCTGAGAATGAGCATATTAAAGCTTCCCGCTGCTGGCTCAAACTGTCAAGATGAAGTGTCGAGGCTGCAAGGGAAATCAGGTCAAATTAAGCAACCAATAATATCTGTTATTCCTTTTTAACTAACTCGACGAAGAACATATTCTTTATTTGCAACAACAGCCGTGGGGAGGTTGTTGCAGTATGCAGATGACACACTCAGGAGGGTAATGAAAATGAGTCTAGCAGAGGTGGTAATCATGCCCGGGCCTTCTGCTTTGGGTGCCAAGGTCCTAGTATTAATGCAAATTAAAGCCACATTAGTCATATTCTCATAATACCTACTGTAATCTTAATTGCAAGCGCTGACCTCGACTACCTTGTTAGTGTTGAGATGCCAAATCCATGTCTCAGCTGCCTCAGCCTTGTTCCGCTCTACACTGCTTGATGTATATCCTGCCTTCATGACTGAGCTGTATTTAATCAGTGAGATCAATAGCTGTTACTGCCATCATCTGAGTCTATTTCATGGGCGAAGCAGGTGCACCTCATATTTTGTATACGCTGTAATTTTCATAGAAAATGTAAGCTGCTACGGGCTGTTTTTAATTAACATTAGGAAAGACTGTTTTGGAATAATATATCAGCGGTGACTGATAAGTATTTTTTTACTCCTTGCAATCCATCAGAATAATTCCGTGTTTTGCCCAGAACCTTGGCTGAAGGCAGACAGCACCTCTCTTTGAACTACACTCCTACCCAGACTTCACAGGGAGTTGAACTTCTTGAACTTGGCTACCTCGTTCATCTTAATAGTTGCTCTAAAATAGCAGCAGCAGAATTTTAAGGCTTCACGCTGAGTTAAAATACTGGAGCAAAGTCGTGGAGCTCAAATTAAAGTTCTGACTTTTTTTGCTTCTTGTGACCGACGTGTGAAAATAAGATTTAGAGGAAGATGAGAGACCTGAAAGGTGCGAAGGATGCTGTAAAAAGCAGAGCACAAATGCCACGCAATTAACCAGAGTCATAATATTTAGAAGTATATAATACACTCAATTAAAAAGATGCAAATAAATAGATTCTTAATATCTGGTAAACATAATCTACTGTGCAGGTACTGTGTATGCATTCATGTGATGGATGTATTTATGCATGTCAATTTGAATTGCTCACCCATTTTTGTAACTCCTATCTGCCAAGAAAAAGCCTGACATTGGCTCATGCAGTGACAACCTTTTCAAAGATTTGCCATTCTCAGGGACTGATATGGCCACCACTGTTCACCAATCATCACCCTCCTGCACCATGCCTCCCATGTGGGTAGACCACTTTGGCCCTCAGGACAGAGTCATTGACCTTTGCTGGGTACAATCTTAGATCACTGTGTGACGATGGTGTGGAGAGCTTCACAGTGTGACAAAGTCCAGTGAAGGTGACACAATGACAAGGACTGGTATAGACTGGTATACTAATAGTTCTGAAATAAAAGTTGAAATTCAAAATAACAGCCAGTCTCAAAAAAAAATAGCTGGGGCTGTGCTCTGCTCAAACGAAATGGGACAGTTCCAAATAAAGCCAAAGAAAAACAATTTACTTGGATCTTTACTGTTATGGTTTAGGAAATGAATTAAGCATGAGTACAACATAGTGGTGCCATACTCACCAAACCATGGCTTTGAGCTTCTCTTTTTTTCCAGAAATACTGTTCTCACTGACTAAATCATTCTGAACTGTTGCATTTTTAATGCCTTTTCAACGAAACTTCCTGCAACTGTTTCACAATGAAAGAACCAAAAAAAATCATAGTTGAAAATTCTGAATTTTACCTGATAAATGTCTGAGAACTGAGGAGCACAATGTTATTAATGACCTCATTTAAACCTTGAACTATGTCTAGATATCCTATTAGAAAAAGGAAAAATGCATGTTAATGTATGTGTAAATGTACTCAGAATGCACTGTGATCAGGATGCGACTGGATCGGTCAGACCACACCTTGAGGCTCTCATCATGAACAGATCTTAGCCAGGTGTAAATATAATCCATAAAGCGTGACAACATTCTTAAGAATAAACTCTGTCAAGTGAGGTGAGTGAGTAGTAGCAGTAGCTTTAAATCTTCCCTTGTAAAAAAATGAATGAGCACATCCAGCATTGTTTCCCTTGACTTGGAACCTGCTGTGTTTGCTGACAAGTCTAGCTAATTTGCATGTTTCAGTCACAATATGGGTAGAATCAAGACAATAAGAGTGCTCATTAGCACCAGATGTAAATGCAAAGCCTCATGGATTAGATGCCATCATCCAGATAAGTTATTCTGTTATAGATCACATGTCAATATCAGGTGCAAACGGGCCCCATGAAGGCAGTACAACTGATTGACGTCACAGTTTTTGATGATGTATGATGAGTTTTTGAACGCACCTGTCAAGAAGACTTCCTGGTACACAAGAACTTTGTAACTTTGTAGTGTTGTGTTAAGGTTTCACAATGAAGTCTCTTCCAGAGAAGCAAAGTAATTGATGTGTGGGTATCAGAAAATTTCCACATGGTGACTACTTGGTGGTGGCTAATTTTGTTTGTGGCAAAACAAAATGATTTGCATTGGCGTCCTGTATTTTTCAACGTTTTTGACAGTTCTGTCTGTTCCCTCAAAGGTCAGCACTATCGAGATGGTTGGGCCTCTTACTATGATATGATAATATATACCTAAATCATTGGTGAATATTCTGTAGAAATAAAAGACTGTAATGATACCCTGTCTCACATAAATACCTGGTTCTCTCTTCATTTGAAGGAAATAAAAGCTCAAACTGCTCTTTTAAAATTTAAAGCAATCAACAAGCTTCATATTCAGCCAGTGAATAAATTCCACCATCAATGTAATTAGGTAAATTGATGAAAAACATAGGCCCTTATGAATATGTTCTGTGTATAACACAAAGGTAGAGTAAGTGAATCACATGCAGCTAATTGTGGCACAGGAATAAAAGAGATGACATCAAGCACAATCTCACCTTCTGGTCATGACTATAGGCTAAGGCCCAGTCCTCTTCAGTGGGGTGGAATAAAAGGCTCAGGACGTAGAAAGTGAGGCGATACTTCTGGTAACTGGCTCCCTCATCAGAGCTGATGAGCACGCTGCTCTCGAACTCCGGATCAGTCAACACCATAATCTGAGAGCAGAGAGAAGAGAGAAGTAGAGGAAGGAAAGACATATGTGTGGGAGTACAGGTGTGAGGTTTTTTTGGACGAGGGAGAAGAAAGGATTTGAAGGGCGAGTAAAGATATGGAGAGATGAGGACGGAGATGAGAGAAGGTAGAAGAGAGATGTTAGAGGCAAGAGCAGCGTCAGCAGAAAGGCCCTGGCTTTTTGGCACACGTCAGGTTTACACTTGGCAAACAACTAAGCTATATTTTCAACTTCATTTCATGAGTGTGACTCTGGCGCTCCTGTTGCAATGGCTCTGTGACTCTTCCTGTGCACTCTGGGGTGAAGACTTGGAGTTTTCATCATCATCTCTCCAAAACAAGATGAAGGTTGTTCACAGCAATAAGATGTAAACTGGTGTATAAAACCAAGACAGACCAAAAAGAACACTTGAGGCAGGTTGGTTGTAATATATTACAGCCAACATATATTACATATATTACAGGTGATGGAGCATGTAGTCTAGTTACAATTAAGCTCTACATACCAGGCATTAATCTGCATATACAGTATGTTACTCTCTTTATCAGCTAGTCCTTTAGCATGTAATTTCTTTGCATTTCTCCTTCCAATAAAATTCTAATTTCAAATTTAACATTGCTACTGTGGTAGAGGCCCTAATTTCATGCTTGGGATATTTCTGCTAGAGCTATCACAGTTATTATAGAATTCAATAAGAACAAGGATTCCACAATGCATATTTCTTTCAGCTAATGACATTTAGAGTCTTTGTGGAAGCAGATAAAATGGTCACAGGAATTCCTCCTTGAATAAAGAGAAGGTGTTTAAATAGGTGTGTAAGAAAAATTGTATTCTTTTGAATCGGAATATACTATTACATGTTTCCATATTAGAAGATTTTAGAATTTCAAATGTTGGAAGAAACATCTGTCATCAGTACAATTAACTGGATATTACATTCAACCAGATGACTGAATAGTAATTTTGGCAGCTAAATATTATTTTATACAGAAGTCACTAGAGGTGTTTGTCATAACAATTTCTTCTTAATGACCTTTAAATGATGGAGATCGGATCTTGTACAAGAAGGAACGTTTTACACAAGTGGGGTTACAAAGAAAAGGCTCCTTGAGGAGAATTCACAGGTAGCTTATATACCTGGGTTTTCTTCTGATGTTTTCAACCACATGCCACAGGTTAGACATTATCTCAATTTATGGCCACCCTTAAAATACCTCAATCTAGCTAACCTCCTCCTGACCTGTCCCCTTGACCCTTTCTGACCTCCTCATACATATGTACCCTGGCCTCCCACCATTAATATTGACTGGTGTTACTATCTGTGCTAAGTTACTGAATAAAACAGAAACCTGTATCTTGACATACCAAAAGGAAAGGGGCACACACTCAGTATAATCCTATTTTTTTTTTTATAACAGTGTTCATTCACACTATATGCTGTTCTTTTACTGGTGACTAAATATACTTTATCCTTCCAGAATCAGAATCCAAATCAGAAAAGCTTTGTTGTCCATGACGTGACCCACAAGTAGGTAAAAACACGCAGTAAACATAGAATAAAAGATGAATGAAAGAAGATGAACATATTGTAATCAATATGGCTGTGCAAGAAGTGCTAAAATGTAAGCTAGCCTGAAAAATCCAGTGCGTGTTTCCATATTAAAGCTGAATTAATTGGTTTTTTGAGCAGCAGACTGATCTGAAACGCAACATTATCATCTTACAAAAAACACTATAGCAAATGTGTTAGGAAAGAGATGCGTATTCATACATACAAAGCAAGATTAGCATTGTTAGCATTACTTTGGAGAAGGGGTGGAAAATGCGGCCTTAAAATAATAATTGTTGACCATTGACGCAACTTCAGCCGATCAACACCGAACTTTAAGCTAACTTCAACTCAGTGTAGACTGTGTTGGGGAAAACATGACCTTGCTTTGTGCCTTGACGGTGCTTTTTATTTTTTTATGTTGTTGTGACATGCTGCTCTGATGAATTAGCGCAAGTGAACGTATGATCTGATAAATGATCAATCGTTGTCACCCGAGCTAAATTAGCAGCAGGGGCCGAGCATAGACTGTACTATACTGTACTGCAGCCAGTACAGGTTCATGTTATCAGATCTCTCCCACACTACTTAAATTGTTCGATTTTTGAAGATTTATACATAAGTATTATCATGAATTATATGATATGGCACACCCCAGTTTGGAGTCATGTACCTGACCACCTGATGCAGCCTTCTGCTGTCCGAAAGCAGCACTAGCCTTAAAACTTGAGCCTTTCATCTGGCTTAATCTGTATCGCCCATGCCTCTACGAGGATCGTGCGGTGGAATTGTGGGAATGGCGACTGTGCTCGTGGCTCAAACGGCTGTGTTTTCTCTCGTCAATTCTGTTTGAATTGGAAAAACAGCAGCACATTTGTCACTGACACAAATGCTAGTCCTCTTTCCAGAGATTTCACCAGAAACCCTCCCTGGTGGTGATTTAGATAAATTGTTTTTCATTAAGAGCCAATAAACAGGCAGCACATTCTCAACCTGGATTTTTCATTGGCCCGTGCCGGCCGATCTTGCCATTCATTACCTGTCGCTGTGTAATGCCAAGGCCTCCTGATATCTGCCAGTATTGTCGAGGCTTGTCAGATGTAATTTACAGTTTTTAAGCGGTAATCATATTCTATAATATTATAGTAAGCAGCAGTTGAATAGAAAAGTAGAAATGCCTTGAAGAGGTGTATGCACATACATTTTACATTCAATCTAAACTTGTTCTCTAGTCAAGCCTTGAACTGAGTGATGACTGTTATGCTCCCCTCTCTATGCTCTCCGTATTACTATAGCCTTCAATTGCAGTGCTTTATGCTCATCTTTTCTCAAGCCTTGGTTCAGGGAGGCTCACAATGTGCTTTTTTAAATACTGGGAACAGGGCCTAGAAAGTATCGTCACATTCACATTACTCATTTACTGCCATGTAAGTGTGAAAACAGTCGCATTATTTCCCAACCTTACACATTATCGTAACAAGCCAGTTTCTGTCTGTCCCCCCTGCGATTAGAAAGAACACACAACCAATTCAAAGCCAATACAAAGGCGGGGAATTTGGAGCGGTAGCCAATTTCTCTCCTGCCTACTAAAACAATCACCCACACACAATAATTACTCACTTCCAAAATCACAGTGACCAATGGCATTAGCAAAGGGGTGATTAAGATTTTCCTCACAGCATCCACTCAGCCTTTGTGAGGAAGCGGGGCGAGTGAGGAGGGTAACAATACTGAATCGATAGAGGTTGGAGGGATAACCTTTGTGTTTTATCAGCCTGATGTTGAGCTGTGCATAAGCTGGAGCACACAGATAGAAGCCGGTAGTTGTCAGATCATGAAGTAAGTGGAGGTATGGATCAGAGACAGAGGGGAAAAGACACCCCGCAGCAAATGAATCACGTCACGCCAGATCAATTGAGCTTAGTGTGTCTTTGACGGAAGGTTTTAACAGAGTTATCGCCGCAATATGCTCATTAACCATGGATCAAGACTTAATCACCCACATTTAGCTATCATGTTTTCACTGTCTTGCTTCCTCAATGGCATTTTAAGCATGCATGTCTTTATTTTTAAATTAACCTAATCTACCAACCGTTCAATCAAGCCATTCGAGGACGGAGCGCACACAGAGCTCAGAAAAAAGACATCAAAACTTAGCCGGGAAGATTCATGGGAGGTGTCATTTTCAGAGGCTTTGCACTAAATGTCATTACTATCATTCAAATCTATAATGTGACATTGTAAAAGGTCACAGTTTCGGCTTTTTTCCACGGGCAATGTAAAAGAAAAAAAATTCTACATATGCTCCCCGAATCCGCTGCAGTGGACGTATAATGATTCTTTTATTATGGTTGAAAGGAATATCTAAAAGAGCAGCAGATGATTATATCTTATAGTGAGTGATTGGGCATCTCTTTTTATCCAGCTGAACACAGACAGAAGCTAAATAAGGCCACTCAGATGCAAGGAGGCTACAAAGGAATGTAGCCAGCATACAGGCCAAACTTTCATCCATCTAGTGGATGGCAAATCGAAATAATTAGATCAGAGATAAGGTGCAGAGGGAGAACTGGCCAGCGGGCAAAGTCAGAGGTCAACCATTAGAGTAAAATATTCTCACGATATTGTTACTAGTTCTTAGATGTCATGACTCACTTTCACGGTAACATGCACACAATAAAACCTTGTTTTTTTTCTTCACAGATCAGTTCGACAAATATTAAATACCGTGTTTTCATTCTATATACATGTGGTGAAATTAATATCAGGGTTGTGCTGTTCCTGTGTGTTATTTACATGCCCTCCCTGGCATGTTAATAAAGTTTATCTAATCTTATATAACTGAAATAACAAAAAAAAAAAAGATCAGTTATAGAGAGAATCCAAAGGACTACATTCCTGCTCTGCCCTTGATGTGGAATTAAATTTTCTCCACGTAAGAAAGAAAGGAGTGAGTCATGAAGAGTAATCAGCACCGGCTATGATCTGTTCCTCACCCTGACATGGTTTAGCTCAACAGTCCCAGGATCCTATTAACTACTGCGCCATGCAAATGCGCTCATGGTCAGTGCCTTGGCTCTGCCTTGGAAAAGTGAGGATGATGAACCCGAGCACCCCCACAACTCCGAACACACCATCGCCACACACAAAAGTCACGCTTTATTTTCTGTGAGTCTGTTGACGCCACTCTGATTTGTAGTTATTTAAAATATATTCGACCAGGCAGGTCAACCTGAAGCGAGCGTAGCATTTTTGTTTTAAAGTTTTGCAAAAGCTGTGATATTGGAGGAACATTCTCAACTCTACTATAGGGTGGCTGTGACTTGTTCTTTACGAAACCATTATGCTCGTATCCTATGGTTTCAAATTTTCATGGGTCCTTGAATCTGTGCAAAATGTCATCGCGCTCACCTGTTTATTCTGGAGAAAAATAAGTCTGCATACAAAACACAGGGAAAAAAAATCTTTCACTTCTACTACTCCTGCATATAAAACACAAAAAGCACGTTATTAAGATTTAATCAAACTATTTCTGTTGCTGTGGCCTATTATTGACATTGCCTTTTTACACATTATAAAGCAAGACTAACTATGGACACTGTGGCCATGATTGACAGTTAAAGGATACAACCTGACTTGTGGAATGGAACCAAAAGTAGGAAATATCAAACATGTCTTCTGTTGTGTGTGTGTTTGCTTGACCACTGAGATAAAACCACTGAAATATTCATCTGTTAAATGTTAAAATGTACATAAATGTAACGGTAGTACAAGTCAAGAACATTAGCCACCATTAGCTACTGGTTATACCAGAGCAAGTAATGCTGTAGCAGTCAAACCCTTGTGTGTATTAAACTGATCAAAAAAGCATTTTATAGCTTATGTAATCAATTTTTTTTAAATGGAAGACTGCATTATGTCTTTACACGTCTTTTAGTTACATTGTCTTCCTTTAACCTCTAAGCAGCTCATATCTATTCTGGTTCTTTACATGTACTGTAAAAATCATAAATAATATGTCATATTGTTTTTCAAAAAATGTTGGAAAATTGCTGAGTGACATCTGAGACTACACTAAGGCTGCATTCGCACCAAATCCAGCGGTGTGGCGAAAACACTGGTCGTCCCATTCATTTGAATGTCAACTTTTGGAAAACAGCAACCCGACATCATATGGCGGTGGCCAATCACATAGGTCCACAATTATACCGGAAAACGAAAGACCGGAAGAGGAATGTTGTTTATTTAGCATGTAGCATTGTAGCATTTCAGCATTCTGCTTTGGGCCGGAGATGATTGATATTACTTTATTACGAAGATGATGGAGGAGAGACTCATCACCGCTGTGAGTAATTTCACAACCTTATATGAGCGCTTCTTCTTTGTCTTCGTCTCTTTCGTTGTTTGATGGTGGTTGGAAAACTACTGTCACGCATATTACCGCCACCTTCTGGACTGGGAGGATTAAAAGTTTACAACATAACATCCACGTAGCCACACGCCCACAAATCCGCCGCACCGCTGGATCTGGTGTGAATGCAGCCTAACTCAGACATGCTCATCAATCTCATGGAAAATATTTAAAGAAGGACTTATTATTATTACAACTAACTGTCATGTTAATCTGTAATGGTAATATCTCCAGCACTGTGCTGCGAGAGGAACAGAGCAGTTTCACACTGCATCCCAACCCCTCCATATGCATGTAATCTGTTGTAATTAGAGGTGGGCTGCTAAAGAGTTGAGTCAAATGGTATTGTTTTTTTATATAATGGTTTTATTTTTTAGCTACAGTATTGAATACATATTGATACAGAAATAGCCGAGGGGCAGTCTAGTCTACACATGGAGACTGCTGTAACTGAGCTGCTTACAGCACTCTGACCTCTTGGCTACGATTCCACTTGTCTATCACATTGTGCTCGGAGCACCAGGCGGGTGAAGTTCACCACACGAGGGCAAATCAGATCTACTGCCTGATACTATGACTTGTGTATCACAGTATAGAGAAGTGTAGGGATTGTGAGAGTGTTTCCTATACAGGGATACAAAATGTGTGATGCGTAGATGAGTGTAATCTTTTAGGAGATCAGTTACCCGCATAATTGAATTCAGCCAGATTAAAGGCTGAATGTGATTTTTTAATAACAAGGAGGTGAAGATGGTTCTTTCACTATTTTTTTTTTTTTTTACATTAAATGAAATTAACAGAAAATTGAGACAGATGTTAAAAATGAACTGCAAACTATATACTGATCAGTTAACTTTTTTTTTTTTTTTTGGAATTGTTAGAAACAATTCTCAGGCAAAAGAAAGAAATTGCCAGATGGTTGGCAGCTGTCAGTGCTCATACTTTATTTCCTGACTTCATCTTGTGTGGCCCGAAATTCTGAAATTTCACTTTGGTGGTCGCCAGAAACATCTTTATGTAGGAAAGAATACATATAGTTTCCTTTGTCTTGTGTGCAATACTGTTCACTAATTGTATTTTGCAGAGAGGCAGTGCTGCAGCAACACAATATCCACAGAAAACTCTATACCAGAGGTTCTCAGATCCACTTCAAATAACGTCTGAGTCTCGAATAATAGGTGAGCAAAAACAGGGAAGGGGTGGAATTACTTGTTCTCCACCAGGACAACAATAGAGTCAGTCATACTCACTTCACAGCCTTTGTTCACAAATGAATTCCAATCTTTTCAACTTTGCTGTTTTTTTTTTTACAATTAGAATTAAGTTACTGTGAAGAAACATTTCCTGTGATTGTTTTAAATGAAAAGCCTGGAATACACACAGGAATAAGAAAGACCTTTTCTGAGTGGTTTGAAGGCTTTTAATGTGAAATATCTGTGCTGGAAGTAGAGTTACATTGACAATGGTTTGACAGCAATCAGAAAATCAGCACATTGTCATTCAATAGAATGATTAAACAGATTGATAAGTATGACTTCACTCTGTTGTTGTACTGATAAAATAAGTGCTGTGAAAATGTACAATGTTATATAATATACAGTAGGGTTTAAGTGAATTGGAACCCTACTGGGACAGTAATCTCAGACTTTTGGACCCTACTGTATATGATATATGGAGTAACTGAATTTCATCAACAGAATGGATAAACATGAAGCTTTGATTGACATCAACAGCAAATCAGAAAGAAGGAGGCCCTTCACTAAAACAGAATAATATATCAACACTTGCAACGTCTTACCTTTCTCTTATTAGTTGGACAGACATAGAGGTAACTCAGTACAGTCTTGGATCCGACTTTGTCATTCATTCTCTCATATGTGGAGCCATAGTCAGTAGATCTGAATGGAGAAAATAAAGGGAAAATATAGTCAGAAGCAGCCAAAGGCTGCTGTAGATAAACCAGACAAAAGATGACTGAAGTTTTTCTGCAAAGCTAATGGGTAAACAGACTGAGGATTACCGGGACATTGTGTGATTCATGTCAAATGATATTTATTTTACAGTGATGAAAAAGAATGCAATATCACACCCTACGGTAAAACAGCAAGCAGACAGAGGCGGGTATGGTATTGTATATATATATAGTTACTCTGTGCAGGAGTGAAATGTCTGGCAATAGAACAAGAGGAGGTTAACCAATCATCTATAGCTGCCAACAAAAACGAACAATTCGAGAATGTCTGGGGACTTGGCACTGTAAATAATTAATTCTCTCCCAATGACTACTATGAAATAAAATATGACGAGTGCAAAAACATGTGGATGTTCCTGAACCCATGGGCTTTAATAATTTAACAGTGGGAATGAGCCTGTTAGCCAGCCTAGTCCCTAGAAACTCCACATGAATCCATCACCACTAGTAACTACCAAATCTGCCTTCAAGTAGAATATTACAGCATCTACAGGGCTGTAGTTGCTTTTCCTTTTTTTTTTTCTTCTTTTCTATGAATTTTGCATTCATGTGGCCAGTATTTTCAAATATGTCTCTCTGTAGAGACAGAAGCACCCACCCACAACTGTGGCATAACTCCCGTTAGGATTTGCAGTCTACTTCACGGTGTTATGAGGGAAGTGAAGATGATACCTATTTCAGTGTTCTTTCCTCTTTTAGTCAGACCGTGCTGCTCGCGCTCCTTCAGCGGGGATGGGATTTTAGTGGAAATTGCAAAGAGATTTCTCTGATTGAAATTCATTCCTGAATGCCTCTCAGAGACACAGTAGTTGGTATGATTACAAAGCACAATAATGAGTCAGACAGACAGCATCATTTCCACAGCATATTAAAGTGGAGGTGTGGGGAGAAGTGTTGCAGCGAGAATGATCCTGATTTGGAACCAGGGCAGTGAACTACACAGAAGGAGAAGAGGAGACTTCATAAATAACATATAAACATATGTTGTTTTTGGCATAAAATGGGGTGAGCACCACAGTCAGCCATGTAGTCTTTCATCAAGTCACCATAATGCATATGCTTAGATGTCTTAGATGGGAGTGGTGATATCATTGGCTCGGGCAGCAGGAAGATGTCAGCCCTCGGATGCAGACCAAGATTAAACGTGACACCCCCCCAACCAAATATTCACACCCAGCACAAGAAAGCTAATCAATATGAAAAGGAGAATGAACTGATTTTATATAAGAAGATGGCAGAATGACAAAAGAAAGGTTTCCACCCATTATGTTCTTTGAAACAGTTTGTAAATGGGAACACTGTACACTGTATCCAAAAGGCAATAGATGCATAATAGCTGTGTTCAACAGGCACTTTACTTTATGCTTACAAGTCTGTGTGGACCATCAAAGGTAAGTTTGCTGCTAAGAAAACAAAACTTACTGCCTATTAAACTGAATTAAAGCCCACTTCATTTACTCATGCAGTCTGTTCTCACTGGGAGACTTTTAGGCAGTTATAGGTGCCTTGTGGAGATTTGACCACTATCAGTGCAATGGAGCAACATTTTTATGAGCAAACCCCCGTTGTTTGTAGCCTATGCGTGCATATGAGGAAGCATGAGCAAGTGCGTGTAATGTTCCCAATGCAAATTTCGGAAGATTCCAAAAGATCAGCTTTGCAAATATTTTATGAGGAGGGAAATTCATTCGACACACAACACATTTTGGTGAGAAATGCTGAACGTAAACAGAAAAGTCCACAGGGTGCAGGGTTTACACTACATTATCTTTTCACAGTTATTTTCACACAAGAGCATTGTTCAGGCTCTGGACAATAATCCCAAGCAAATTTCTAAATATGTAGACTTTATGAATTAGTATCTAGAGCGGGTGGAGATATAATATGCAACATCTGCATACAGTGTAACTCAGCACAGTAAAATAGTCCTGTGTGAAGCTGGTAATATTCCTCTTGATTGCAGTGGGGTGAGAAGTATGTTAAGTTGTTGAGTTGTAACTGCTGAGACCCATCATTTGCTCACTGTAGAGTGAATAACACATATTTTCTTACTTGAATTAAATTCACAACTTGGTATAACAAGTCAGTTGTTATAGTTGTTATGCTATAATGCTTTACAATTAAATTTAGACAAACAGAAAGTGTTTGTTACAGGACGAGCGTGTTTCCAGTCAACTTTGGCCTGCCCTTGTCCCACTAATCACATTAAGTCTTCAGGAACTGACAAGCCTAATTTGACCTGAGCCATACTTTTAAGCATTCTCAATGGTGCGGAGAGGATTATCCATGCTTATATTTTATAGTACATCAATTACTGCAGTGCCTTGTTTTCTTAAAAAGGCATAATGCCTCAGGCTTTTAACCCAAACTAAGCGCTGGGACCTTCTTTGTTTTTATTTTCTCTTCATTGGATGCCTCTATATATCAAGATTGTATTAATTATTTTTTTAAGGATTAATTGTTAAGGATACTGGCTTCTAATTAAACTAAGATATGAAACTCCTGTTCCCCACTTCTGCATATGTCACTGGAAAGAGACCTCCAAGTGTGAAACCCAGGGGGTGTGTTTTACACTGCTGCACACACAAAGACTTGTGTTGGCTACATCACCCACCGCCTTCTTCACCACCAAGAAGAAGAGGTGGGATGTAGCACTCCGGCTGAGAGCCTGCCCAGTGACCATCAGACATTCAAGCATCTGAAGGCATTTGCTCTTGACAAAACAGATGCAGGTCTGGTGTGGCCAGTGAGTGACAATTAAGTCTTACTGTCAGTGTCTTACAGCAAAGAATACAGTGGGCCTTAGTAAAATAATATGATGGTTGCATATTGCATACCTCGGTCCAAACATAAGGGGCAGAGCTCTTTAACAAGCAAGGGCTGAGCAATATGCAAATACATGCACTGACTATTAGTGACAGGCTGAGTCTGTGGCAAATAGACTGCTTTTAGCTGATTTAAATAATTTGAAATGTATTCGTTTACTTCTAAAGCGGTTTGTGCACATTCACGGTTGCTAAGTCATCAGCAATATAGAGCTCAATTCACTGATACCCTGTGCCTGAAAAGTATCCCACACAAATTAAACTATTTATCTGTAGCTCCACTGTGCCTTTATAACAAACATTAGGTGGGTCTATTTTCTATTTAAAGACTTTGTAATACGCAGGGCCATTTCAGTTTTGTTGTGGGACAAATTGACCATCGCCATTCGAAGGGTGATGGGGAAATTTTTTGCTCTGTCCTGTAACCAGCATCTTTGCCGTTTCATTAGTCACTGAGAACTCTGTGTTTGTGAGATGAAAGAGGAAGAAGAGGAGAAGAAGAATAGCATAGTCTACCTTTTGTTCATAGAACTAAGGTTATTTTGCATAACCATCATTTTCTGTAAAGTCATATGGCTACATATTTAAGTCTGCACAGGAATGAATCTCTTCTCATAATCAACATGTGATTACAACGTTTACCCATGCCTTGCTTTTCAATGCTTCCGCACTTCACTGACACACGTTTCAATCTTTTTTTTTTTCCCCCCCGTCAGCTCAGTCCATTGAGACTCTTGTTTACTTCTTGTTTTGTCTGGTTGCAGTGTACGCAAAAAAATGAAGAGGCAAAATTTCTTAAAGACAGTTTCTCGAAAAAATACTGCCATTGCCTTGAGTGTTCTACATATTTTCAATGTGAGGCACAACAGCGGTATGCTTTCTGCAAAAAAAAGCAACCTGTTTCCATTTCTGTTTAGACAAGCACTTTGTGAGCTTTTCTGTGGAATTAATGGCTGTCTCTGCCTTATGGTGAAAGATAGCAGCTGGAAATATTTTTTTTTGTGACTATCAGTAAAAGAGATTAAGGCAGATTTGACTCAGAATGTTACATCAGACTCTCTTGAGTCGATGATCCTCAGTAAGTCCGTGACCATGAAACAGACTTACCACATTGGCAATACTATGTTCTTGGGAGTACAGTGTTTAAAGAGCATAATCGATTGCAGAACATGCCAAATCTACCTCTATCACCCTCTTTTATGTGTTCAGTCTTTTCAGTGATAACAGTGTTTTAACAAAAAAAAAAAAATTCAAACTCAGATTCAAACATTTGCAAAGCAGGTCAGAAATGTGACTTCCTCTTGAAATGAAAGTAATTCAAAAAAATACCATAATGGCTTCAGATGTCTCTGAACTATCACAAAGTGGAGATTTCTGTTATTTTTCTTTTGTAAATTGAAGTCCTCCATTTTTTTTTTCAAGCGCCAAAGAGAGATACAGGGCAGTGCATTGCAGTGTGTGAACATCAAATGACTGGGAAAAAAAGGCAGGCAGAAATTGCATTAGGGAATGTTTGTGAGGTTTTGCCAGATGGCTGCCAGTAAAGCAGAACAATTCAGCGTTGGTGTACAACACCGTTGACCATGCTCTGGGGAGTGAGACAAAGAAAAAAAAGCCATCCACTTCAAAGACTGAAGGATGAAAACTCCAACCAAATCATCTTAGTTTCTCAAGCTTGTACGAGCAAAACACATCACCCTGAAGCGTATGGGAATTAAAGAGAAATGAAGTCTGTTGCAATGTTGTTCCAAGGAAAACAAAAGGTTACTGATCTGACTCCTCTGACTGTAAACCTGACTGGCTTGCTTCTCAACAAAAAACTGTTTGCGAATGCATGCTAGTGCATAAGAAACAGCAAAGAGGTACAATGAGAACAGAAAGCACCAAATCAATATTCATCAGGGGTCCAAACATGACAGCATCATCAGGTGGTTGTTTGGAATCAAACCAAAACAGCAACAACTCCATTGTCTGTCCTCAAAAAGGGAGTCATACAAACTCAGGAGGCTTAGAAAGTGAGTGAGACAGATAGGAAAGGTTTCTTCGCAGAGAACCCTGCGGCAAAATCAAGCCTGAAGACTCTGAACACTCACTGAGTGTTGCGCTCGAACAACATCCACAGTACTGGTGAGCCGAAGTGTTCTGTGCAGTGCTGAGGGGTCAGAGGTAGAGACGCCTGAATGCGTTGCAGACATTTCCACTGCAAATGTCTGAATTGTTGCAGTCTTTAGTCCCAGGAACAGACTCTAGGGGGATGACAAAGCCAATTCTATTCCAGCCACAGGTCCTTGACACAAGCCTGCTCTCTGGATAGAATCCAAGGAACTTAGGGTAACCAAGAAAAGAACAAAAGAGAACTGTCGCCATGACAAAACGCCTGAGAGAATGAGACACCAGATTTGGAGAGGCTGAAAATCTTCTTATTAACCTTCATTTACCAAGAAAAGGCTTGGTTGAGCACTTACGCTCTCTCCCTATACACGACGGCGGTGCTGTGAATTCAAATACAGACTTATATTCATGTGCACACTGTACATTGCTTGGATCCTGGGTTTAAATTCTGGTCCTTTTTATGCAGATGTTTTCTGCAGGTTTGTGTGGGCTTCTTCCTGCTGCTCTGATGTCTTCCCACTCCAACGACATGCAGTTTAGCGAAAATTGAACCTTCTCAGTACGCATTGATTTGGTGATTTGCAGGTCAAATGACTACTAAGCGCCTAGTTCACATTTGGATGAAAATCTATGTCTTTTAGTAATAGATTACATTTAACATCAATGACTTCATGGATGGGTGACAAATTAAAGGAAAACACATAGAAACATAATGAATGTTTCTATGATGTGACTAGTATACGAATGATTCTTGTGCTATGGCCTTTGCTGTCATTAGATCTGAACCCAACTAAACATCTATAGGAGATTTTGGACAAGTGTGTCAGACCATGCCATTAGTTTAGAAGCAATATCTGTGTGTTGCAACTATGGTATGGCAAGATCATGTTTACACAACTAAGTGGTTGGGTTAAACTGTTTAAGTTGGGGAAAGACCATGGTTATGACTAATAAAAGGTAGTGTAACTGTGTAGTGGGGCCTGCTTGACTGTTAATGACAATGGTTACATTTCAACTAAATGTTTAAAATACGTCATTTAAAAACAAGTTTCGCCCAGTTTGAACCTACAGTAGATGTGCAGACATCTAGACAAACTGAAGATCAATGCTTACTGAGTCAGAACTGCCCACAGTGTAGTTTGTAATGTTTTTGTCTGGCTGCATGGCCCTGCAGCGACTGGTGACCTGTGCAGGGTGTTTCCCTGCCATTTCGTCTGAGGCATGAAGAGAAAGGCTCGAGCTTCTCTGTGAGCCAGAAAAGGAGTACATGGGCAAATGAATGGATGGATGGTTTGCTCAGAGCAATTAGTCTGTTGCTTGCAGCCAGCGTTAAACTTCATCCAACCAAAGGATTATTAAGTGTTTTATTCCAGAACACTAGGCTGATGCTCTCTAGCCAACGTTCAAGCAAAAACACTTTTGTCATAGTTCACTTTTATGATAAACATGGTTATCTTTAGCATTTTGGTTCCATTCAAAGCAGCAGTGGTCCAATCATTTCATATTAGATAGGGCAAAAAAGTAAACAGCCCAGGAGAATAGAGAGTCAGGCATAAGAAAAATAAAATACATGTTCAAATGTCTGGTTTACCATAGAAAAGGTTAAACCAGTCAATGAATCAGCATACATGTAAAAGGTCTGTTTTTTCAGGTATGTCTTAAAACAGGAGCCCAAACGAGCATTGAACTAGATTTTTCTCGCTGTAGTCATTCCTGCTGTTCATACTGACCATTAGGAGATCCCTTCATAATGCACTTACAATGGAAGTGATGGAGGATAAAATCCACAGTCCTCCTTCTGAGCAAAAATATATTTAAAGGTTTAACTGATGCTAATATGAAACTTCAGATGCCTAAATGAGTCAAATCAAGTAGATATGTTTCAAGGTTACAATCTTTTTAGTGCCAAAGTTCCTCTTTTTGTTACTATACTTCCACCACAGCTCAACAGGGAAACACTATCCGAGGATCCACTTGATATGACTAGCTCAGACTGCTGAAGCCTCATATAGATCAACTTTTAAATGCATTTTCGCACTAAATGACGATGAGGACAGACTGGATTTTTGGCCTCCATCACTTATATTGAAAGCACATTTGAAGGAGATCTTTTAATATCCAGTTTGAAGAATGATTACAGCGAGGAAAAACCATCTTTCGGCGTTCATATGGACACCTGTGAACCTGTCCTCTAACAAAATGTATGTGAGGTTTGAACAATATATGACAACATATAAAATCTGACTATACTTTACGTCAGATATTTTGCTGCACTGTTTATATCATGGTGCCACAGCTATCCCTTTATTGTTTTGGGGTGTATTCCAATGTAGCAATGTTGCAAATCAATGAGCTGGACTGCTTTATGACAAATATTGGATTTTTCGCAGCAATGAGAAGTAGTAGCTTGATTTGTCAGGTATTAGATTTGCCAGACAAGCTGTTTTTCTATTGATTTTCCCATAAAATGCACTACACGACGATATTTATATTGAAATGACGATAGGAAACGAGAAATATCATGATAGAGGATTTTATCCATGTCACCTCCTATATAGGTAATGCAATAATGGCCTATAATGAGCAGCATTAGTTGTGTAAAACCCCCACCTGTAGAATTCTCATATGGCTATAGCATCTTTTTCGGCAGTTGTGCAGTTGTGTTACTTTATTCAGTGTGCTGATTTTTTGATACTAAGATACACCAAAAAAAAAAAAGAAAAAAACATAGTGGATATTTGGACTATTCCACTTTTAATGGATTGTGTGATGCTCTATTAGGCAAGAAAGTTAGTGTTTCATTTCAAAACATGTTACAGGAAGAGGTAGAATGTAAAAGGCAGTAGGTATACATGTGATAATGAGGCAAATACTTGCAGGCAGAAAAAGATGGTGGAATCATGAGATTTTATGAAAAAAAAAGTATATCAGATTCAGACTTTCATTTGGAATTCCAAGCCATATACTCTATGCTGCATCACTTTTTTTTTTAATGGCAAATGACATTACCCAAGAGCTAGAAAAGGTTCCCTAGCATCTAAACTAACATTGAAGGGGAGGAAGTATCGGCAGGAAGCTCTGTGAAAACTCCTCTATGTTTACGAATAAATAAATCACTTCTTACCACTGGTGCACAAAAACTTCAATCTCGTTAATATTTATTTTCACATATACAGTGTAGATCTCCTCTGCAAAAGTAATGTTTAAAAGGGATTCTTTTAAAAAAAAACACCAAGAACTAGACAGAAAAGACTATGACACTGTGGTTGCTCATTGTTGCTTGCTAAAATCAGCATGTAACATAGCATGATATCAACTGGAAATATACAATACATTTCGACTGGCTTCCATCAGAAAATGGATATAAAAAAAACTTTAGGACAATGACAACCCACCCTTATATTTGCTGCATGCCAAGTGAATAAAAACTGTGATATTGCATGAGATCTAAAAGAGAAAAAGGCATGAAGAGTTTGTGCTGCGGCGAAGGCAGTGAACATCCAGCAGTTTTAATAATCACTGCCACCGTCAGCAAAGCATATCTCAACAGGGAGAGTCATAATGTACAAGCTGTCAAGAAGTTTATCTGTGAAATATACACTCACCCTTTGCTGTACTCTTGTGAAAACTTGCACACCGACTGAAGCAGACACACAAAAGTCACGCTCAAAGTAGGCACGCACTCACGCACGCACACACTCACACACACACATGTGCTTGCATCCTTCCATGTTTTCACCCCGAGGCAACTGCTGCACAATCTCTCCCCTAATGCAGAATCCACTGAAGCATAATTGAAAATGACTTCGGAGAATTGCCACATTGAGATCGGAAGATACTGTATTTGCAGGTGTTTCTGTGGGGAGAGCGCGGCGTTGTCAGAGAAACACATGTGAGAACAGAGGATGGCGAAGCATGGATACAATAATGGAACCTCAAAAGACTGAACACTGTAAGTCAGAGACTGTCTCTTTTTCAATGGATTAAGAAATGTGTTTATGTGCATATTCATCTGTGTGTGTGTGTGTGTGTGTGTTAATGTCTGTGTTAGTGGGAGATAGTGAAAGGGGAAATATAAAAGCAACCCATGTGTGAAACAAACAGAAACAGAAAATGCGCCCGCCGAACACACTCGGATCCAGGGCTGCTGCTAATACAAAGCGCTGAGAGAAAGTCTGCAACAATCCTGCGGTGTCAAACAAAAGATTTCACATATCAACAGTGTGTTGGAGTGTGATACATGTAAACAACAGGCAAACAGAAAAGGGGAGAGCAGGAGATGATATATACAAACTGTAAAAAAAAAAAAAATCCTCACAGTAGCCCATGCTGCCATCAGGCCATCATCCCAAATATAGCCCTGACCGCATCGTTGCACTGCGCCTGACAAATGCAGCGTTGAGGAGATACCTTAAAGGAACAGCCGGAGTGGGACAGAAGTGCTGACATTCAAAGATCGCTCTCAGTGACAACATTTGTCGTGTATCCCACTCACAGCCCGTGTTCTCCATTCAACCTTGACAGTGGGTAGGGGAAGTATCTCTGCTTCATCCCCTTCCCTGCTCACCACGCTCTAGATTTTTTTTTTTTCTTTTCTTTCCAGAATTAATCTTTAAATAAAGTGTAAAAATTTCCTCCCAGACGTGATGATTTTTTCATGAGGTCTAGAAGGAGTTTTTACGTTACAAAGATAAATCTGCGTTTGACATCCACCTTGGTTTTTACTGTGAATGCAGGTTCCTGACCTGAAGCATATTATCTCACGACTCAGTCACCTCACCCAACTCTCTCTCTCTCCTTCTGCTCTGTCCGTTCTGAGGTGAACCAACAACCAGCCTCCCCCCCCCCCACAGTCGATCAGAGATGCTGCTGTACAGTATGATTTAAATCTTAGTCAGAGTGCAGGCTTTAGGGGGGGAAAGCCCCCAGAGTATCTCCCTAACCGTAAAGCTGGCGGGCAAAGAACAACCTGAAATGCCTTCCATTCATTATTCATGCCACGAGAAGGCCTGGAAAACAGCTATTCGATGGGCCAGATTATTACAGCTCTATTGCTGGAGAGTGGCAGAGCACCACAGTGGCCGGTAGGTTCGAGTCTGTGCTCCAACAAGGTCTCTGGAGTGTTGTTAGTGATGATAACTGACATGTTGGGGTCAGGAAGAAGTGGAAGTCTATGTTCTAAAAAAAGGGGCCATGGAAGTAGGGGAGGTCTCTAGTGGAGAAAGGTCATAGATATAAAAAATATATTTACTCTTCACTATATCTAACAGCAAATTGGAAATTCACATCATGTATTTTAACTATGTAAGTAAATGCAAAATGCAAGAGCAGCAGGAAATAAAGCACAACGTTTTGAATAAATGTTCTCCATCGCTGACTGTTAGTCAATTAAATTTTAATTTATTCCAATTAGCTATTTATCTATCAGCCACTCATTTTCTTTTTTCAGCTATTTCATTTTCGTTTTTTCTGTCTTGGCACATATTTAATAATTGATCTATTCCCTAAAGTGTCCTATTTTCTTCACCACATATACAATTTTCCATATATGCTTATATGATATTTGCTGTAGGCGGGTATACCCATGTATGTCTAGAGGAACAATTGGTCCAGGCTGTGTGTGTGTGTGTGTGTGTGTGTAACATCATTAGAGCAACTGAGAGCGGTGTTGCCAAATTGGACAGTTTTCCATCCAACTGGGCTACTTTTTATTTAATCTGGCAGGTAATAAATTGTTTCTACCAACAGGAATTTGGCTATTTTCCAATGAATCTGCTCCTCCTCTCATCTGAGTAGAAGGAGATTGATACTACACTGAGTTCAGTAGGCTGATGTGGTGTTCATGTCATATCAGAGTTATCGTAATTACAAGTTTTCCGACTTGCAAATAGTGTTCACGTCAACATCCAGGTTTCAATTATGATTGTTTTTTTTTTTGTTTTTTTTTCTGAAAGCTCTGATATATCCAACTTGGCACTTAATAATACAGAAGTACATGAAAACCAAACAAACACTGACGCCTCACATCAGCCAAACACCTCTGTTCAAAGTAATAGACCTACATTTAATTGTGTGGTGTTTATACTGTCAGTGCTTAGTGTTTTAATCTTTACATGACTAACTCTGTAATCATTTGCTAACCTTCATGATGACACGAAAGCTTATAAGTAATTAACACAGGAACCTTCCCCATCCTCAGCTGAGCATACACCTTGGGCCAATCACAGAGCTTATCGTCTCACTGTCAAATAACAGAATTCAATCAACTGATTGGTGGCAAAGGGGAAAGGAAGTGATTGAAGGAAAAGTGTAAAGCTTTACATTTCTTTTTATACTCCATTTATATGATTCCCTTAATGATATTATATATCTGTGTACCTTGACTAATTTGACAACCATTTACTATATTTAAATAATTATAATTATTATTATAATTCAAACCAAATTCATCAGTGATTTGGCATAAAGTTTACATTTTCTTTACTTTAACCTATTTTCTTGCAGGATATGTCTATGGGGAGATTGTTGTAAAGCACTGACATGGGGGTCAGGTGTGCTTTCACACATCATTTCCTCGAATGTATCTATCCCATGGCATTTGGAGATAGCTTAATGATCTGCCTGTAAATGTACTGAGTTACTCTATAAATGCAGCAAAGATATGAAGCTTACTTTTTAAAAGCGGTATAGGTGCAGAGGCAAACAGTGAAAAAGAAATATTTCCCTTTTAAACATATGAATCACTGACTGTAGGAACCTCTCTGAATCCTCCCTGCCTTTTTCAACCGTGTCATAATGGATGAGGGCTGCAAACAAACTTTTGATTTATATCTACCATAGCTCCTTCGGATTTATGCTCAT
The DNA here is from genome assembly GCA_029490765.1 of Euthynnus affinis. NCBI lineage: Eukaryota > Metazoa > Chordata > Actinopteri > Scombriformes > Scombridae > Euthynnus > Euthynnus affinis. The sequence goes on along the minus strand of CM055838.1, from coordinate 34,723,148 downwards.
CATGCATTGTGTATGCAGAATCCAATTTTAAATCATTCCCTCCTTTTCTGTCAGCGCAGGAGTCGCTCGCTCGGGATGAGCGACTCACAAATGCAAGTGTTTAGCAGAACACCAGCTGTTTCTCTGGTGGAGACTTGGTAAAGTAGAAGTGATAAAAGCCAGGCAGGAGTGTAAGAAGTATGTGCGCGCTCTAAAAGTCTTTTGTTTGATCGCCGGCTCATTTGTCATCGTGCATCCTGTTGCGGCGGCACAGGGGTAAATACATGGTTTGTTGCCATTTCCAAAGAGAACGGGGGAAAAAAAAAAGTGCTCTCCTGGAAGGTGAGTGGGAGCTATCCTTCACGACTTTGCAGTGCCTTTATCCGTTTCCTTTCTTCTTTCTGATAAGCAGCTCCAGAGCCAATCATGTGGAACTTATAACTCAGACATGTGAATCTGAAGTTTTTTTTTTTTTTTTTTATTGAGGTAAGTAAGCAGAAGGAGAAGAAAATGAATAATAAACTTTTCTCCAACCTTCACTAAACTTTCTTCCTATGCCGCTCACACTCTTATGCTGTTCACACATTCAGCAGTCCTGGCAGCATCTCTCACTGTTGGCAGCAACGCTTCCATAATCTCAACAGATCTGAGCCCGTGGCCTCAGCGCAGACTGTATAACTGGCCGTTGTGCAAGCAGTAGGCAGCTGGTACATGCAAAAACAAAGCATGTACCTAGCTATAGCTCCCATGCCACAAGCTACATCACCAGCCACTACGGGCTGCCGTCCAGCACGGTACTGTGGGCGACTGATGTCAGGATGTTGTCCTCGGTGGAAATACTTGTGTCATTTCAGATAAGCAGTGGAGTCAGAGCTCTCAGGCTACCGCTGCTGTCAACAAACATAGGACATTTTTTGTCATACATTCATCTATTCACTTATATTTGGTGTACTTGTGAGAACATTCGAGATTTATTAGTTAAAGATCACACAAAGTGATAACTGTGATATGGATGATAAATCTAATAACTTTTAAACTACTAAACAATTCTCAATTAAACATTCCTAAACAGAAAGGTAAAGAATTAGCTTTAATCACTGCAACATCTGGACAGCTGATGAGACTGTAAGTTGATTAGAGCGAACGGAAAAACAAAACCAGAGCGGCCTCAAAGAGAGATGCCCTTGAATCACAGCAGAGTGAATTTCTACACTGCCCTCAGAGTAAAGCCTCGTGATGAAATCTAACATTTGCAGTGATGACAGGAAGCAAATGAGTATGTGCTTCAGGATATGCGGAAAAAGCCCAAGAGTGTGTAATTAAAAAGGTAAGAATTTAAATATTGTGAGAAAGGATCAAAATAAATGACCTCTTTAATAATGGTGAGGGTGATTTATGTGGTAACACTCAGGGTAAAGCAAGAAGGGGAAAACAGAAAGGTTGCTGTAATTCATAGGGAATGTTTTTTAGAGCAGTGTGCATTCAGGGTGCACATAACTCTGTGCAATCTTTTTTTTTTTTTATTTCAAGAAAGTGTATGATGTGTAGAGTCATGCTTTCAAATGTGTTGGCTTTGAGTTGAGTGCAGGTTGACAGCTGCTTATGAATATTCTAGTCTAACTTGTTCTGTCTGACAAATACTTTAACTGGCTTTTGGTGGACACATGTGATCTTTGTAACTGTTTGTATTGTATTGCTAACATGAAAAAGCACAGACTGAGACCAGCAGTGTATATGAATGACAAAGCAGCCTGGCAAATTAGCAAAAATTCAAAAGAGATTTGTTTTATGGTGCTGTTTTTAGTTTTATTTCTTCATGCTGGTCGACTCTCCAATGAACAATTTATGCACAATGCTAATGTTCGGCACCAAATACAGGTCACACTGTGCATTCAAGGTCGAAAATTAAGAAGTGAAGTGGTGGTCACGGTGGTGGAGGGTTTTGTAGTGTTTTAATCTTATGCCAGAAACTTCAGTCTTTTCTACAGTAGCCCTTAAAGGTCAGCTGACTGAAAACACATGCGAAAAGACAAAACAGAAACAAATGACGAAAATATCAATTCGCCACAACACATGCACAGCATTTAGAGAGAAAATGCCTGCAAAGTGAGAAATATAGAAAACACAACCAAAATCAGGAAACACAACTAAATACACAAAGGAGCTGTAAATACAGGAAACAATACAGGAACACATACTGGCCTAATTCTGAGGACCAAATCTGTAATCAGAAAAACACAATGCAAGACCAGTTTTAATAATGAAGCAGCCTCTGTGTGTCTCTTTCTCTCTCTCTGTATTTGGCTGTTTTCTGTATTTGCAGCAATGAAATGAGAAATGGTGGATAGTTGCAGAGTTGGGTTTATCACTGTGAGTGACACATTCTACATACACGTTTTGAGCCATTGTTTAAAAAAGGTAAATAGTGCAGCTTTAACCATAAGGTAGTTGCCATGCACGGATAATGTAAAAGTAACAAATGCTAAAAAATTTTTTTTAAAAATCATTGAAAGTGAGCAAGGGTTTGACAGAATCTTCTAAAATCAGCATGTTGACTGGTGATAGAGATGTTATCCGTCTTAATTTTCACTCAGTTCTTCCACATAATTCTAGGAGAGCCTATCGTAGCTATATCAATCATATCGTCTCCAGAGTGTTTTCATAGAAGTGCTTTTGAAAAGTTCTGGTGAGTCCAGGCTGGAGAGGTTTTGAGGAAAATACCAAGTCCAATTGCAAAAGGTCACAGACATCAGGTGGGTCTCTCTCAGAGAGCTGGGCCCTTATTACAGTCACTGACCTGTGAAATATCACATAGCCTGTGAGCATGCTCAGCAAAATGATGCAATTTGAGAGGATGTCACTCCTCACCCCTAGGTGACCCCATCCTGGCACAGCAGGAGAGGAGGAGTCTGCAGCCACGGAGTGATAATACAATCTCTCTCGCTCTCTCTTTCTCTCTCTCTCTCTCTCTCTTTCTCTCTCTCTCTCTAAGCCTGATGGTCCCTTGTATTTGGGCGAGGGAATCCCCTCCAGTGTCTTCTCAACTCTGATGGCCTTTTCAACAGAGACGTGGTGCTGATCCACATAATTTTTTTATTTTTCCCTTCTTCTTCTTTTTGTTTACTCATAATTTACAATAAAAAGGAACTCTAAAAGGACACTTTATAGATTTATGTGGTTAAATGTACACTGGTCCACCTGCCTTTAAATAAGAATAATAATAATGAGAAGAGGAAGAAGCTGACTACATAAGTATACGATATAAAATATAGTTATTATGGATACAAATGAACCAGGATAAAAGTTACCAGTTATCGGTTACATTTATGAGCTTAAATGTGGTCCTGAGGATCTAGTCTCTACTTCAGCACTTTAGTATTATGAAAAAATTGCAGATGGCACACAGGCTTAATTCTGGACATATACATAGTTCAAAAGGTAAACTACAATTTGCGTCCAAAAGAAGGTAATTTTTGAACTGTCTACAAGCACAATATTGTAAAGAACAAAGTGGTGGCTATGAAAAGCACAGAGTAAAAAAAAAAATAGCAAAGCTTAAAATACCTTAGCTCAAAAAGGTCAAACTTTGCATGTCTTGATTTTTTGCTACCGTACTACAACTTTCTGTAAAGAGGTACTACATGAAGTTATAGAAAGGTCATATCGCAGCAGTGGTGGTTGAGATATCCTGACTTTTAGTCCTTATGTGGGTCTACTTCCAAAAACACTGGATTCTACATTTCCCATAATACCACCCAAACCAACTGTTTCTTAGACCCTCCCTGTCTGATCAATTTCCATATCGTTCAGACTCCATGCCCCCAAGTTCATAACACACACTTTCTGTTATAGAAGTCTGTGTTTCTGTCTGTCTTTCAGTACCTTGAAAAGTGTGATTATTATTATTATTATTGCAATATTCTCACATGAGGAGAATTTATTTGCCCTTTAACTCCTTGGCATGTTCCAGATGACTGATTATTTTCCAGACCTGATGCAACTAGTGCTGCACAATCCATCCGTCTCCCTACCAGTTGTCTAACTGCTCCCTAGCACTTAATAATCATTGTAATTTTTAGTGACACTAATTTCAGGCAGTTATCCTCATAATGAATATTTCTTCATACCAAACATCATTACAACTGTAATCAGGATGTTAATAGGGGACAAAGAAGAGTGGAGAGAGTGCTCTTTCTTTTTCTTTTTTTTCTTTTTTCTTTTTTTTTTAAAATCAGATCAGCATTAATTTGCTGAAGGCGAGAATAAGACCAATTAAATCAAAATAATTAGACTCAAACGCCTGATCATTTGGTGTGAAAATATTCCTTAATGAAATAGGACAAACTGAGTAAGACTACTGCAGTGTTCCCCAGAGGATAAGATGATAAAGAGTAGACAGTTACAGCATGTTTGTTGGTGGTATGGTGTTATCATTTAGAAGTCCACTGGGAGAAAGTTGTTCATTTTCACAGATATTGATTGAACTGTGTCAGACAACAAAGATAATAGTAATTGTTAAACTGAGTGTAACTTCCACTACATGCACTGCGGAGACAGTGAAGCAGTAGAGCCTCAGAGCAACACTTGATTATAAAAGCTACATTACTTCCATTGGTCTCTTAAAATGAATTCAAATGAATTCAAAAATGTCCAATGATTAATGTCATGTGTGTAAACATTTGGACACATTTTATGGAGTGAAGTGTGAGAGCTAGTTGTCTGGCAGACAACTTGAGTCTGCTGCCTCTTTCACATGACATGAATATCTCACTGGATCATATATCTAATGCACCCTTTGTAATATGGAATTAAGCCAGCAGTGCTCTCCTATACCCTACTGTATGCTGCACTTAGTATAGCATTGCAAAAGCACACTTGCCTGCCATTGGTCTGATCACACGCGGTATCAGATCAAGCTGAAGCTTATGCGGTAGCAATGTCAGCTATGAGGCTGGTTGCAGTCCCACAGACCTGCTATCGGGAATGCCTTTGCCAATGGTCATGCTCATATGCTGCTAATATCTACCTACTTAGCTCATTTTTAACACAAGCCCTCCAGTCTCGAGTTTCGCTCCCAAAAATCTATTTGGCAGTACCGGTTCTAGTTGGCTGAAGATGTGAGGACAGGCCTAGGTTCAGGTCTCGATTTTAGGCCTGTGAAAAACCCTAATGAGACTCTGCTGATGTGAATCATTTCGTCCAGTTCAAAACAAAGATATATTTAGTAACCGACCATGTAGTTTGTTCTTTTTTTTAAGCTAAGCAATCAGATCACATAAACATTCAAAAGATTTTTAAGTTCAGTCTGTTTCATTTAGTACAAATCTAGTTCTAAATAAGAAGGTTTTAACACTTTAGCAAATACCCATTTGCAACACAGTCATCACATTAAGATTCCTTGTGAGGCATTTGCAGTCTTTCAGCTGGCATACAACCAGGAAATAACTGTTCTGTTTATTGAGCTGGCTATGAGGCTTTTGGTCACCATTGAGGGGAGCTCCAATGCTGAAGGCACTGTTTCCTGCAGTAAGAGTGATGATTCATTATACTCAGTTCAGCTTGAGGATTCCATGTTCAAATTTCTTTTGTTCATGTACTGAGCACCTCCGGTAATTAAGCTTTTATTTTTAATTGCTACAATATCTAAGTCATAGTTATTTGAACAGAACACATAATAAGAAAATCAGACTGGATTTTGCATCTTGTGGTGGTATATATATATATAAAAAAAAAGATTAACACCAGCTCATCCCCAAGCTTTCCAGCTCAGTAATTCACCAACATAACTGTGAGCACAACTTCAATAAACTCACTGCATATAGCACAGAAAACAACTGCTGCATAGGCTTGTCTTGCAAAAAAAAAGTACAAGTATAGAATATGTCAAATTCATATAGTGATAGGAGGGAAATACAACCTGACTTTGTTGTTGGCATTCATTTGCCCACGTCTGAATACCTGCAAATGAGTACAGGGCTTGTCATATTTGATAAATTTTCATCCACAAAGGGACAATACTCCAGAGGCCAGATGAGAGAGGCTGAACAACTTTGAAGACGAATTGTTTTGCTGAGTTGATTTATTGTCAACAATGAATAACTCGCCTTCATTTCTTTCCCCTCCACCACGTAGGTATGAAGGCTCTGAATATTATGCACAGACTGACTGATCAGCTTTCATTGTTTAAGGTCAGGATGTTCATTAAAACTGACAGACTGACTGGGCGATACTTTGATGTGTTGCCACTGCCTTGACCTTTGCAAAAAAGACAGTGTTAGACTTGCCATTTGGGACGTCTTCCCATAAAGTGATAAACATTCTCTCCAACTGCTCCTCTTCAAACCCTATCAGAGCTGCGATCTCAATTAGCCGGCAAAACAGAGTCGGGTCATGAGCAAAGCTGACATGAGACAGCTAAGATTCTCAGCCTGGCCATAGCTGGAGTGATTCAAGAAAAATGGCTGCTTCAATAATAGTGGTACTCCACCATTTATCTTTCTCTTTTTTTTTTTATCCCTTCATCAAATGCCCTTCCTTTGACATCCTGTACTTCTACCATTCCTATTCCAAATGCTCTTTCGTTTATTGTAAAACCAAGATTAATGTGATTATTTGTGACCCTGTTTTTTTTTAACATACACAAACCCCCGCATCTCTTCTGACACTGATATATTAGAAAGTCAGGACAAGATGGACAGCTTCTCCCCTCACTGTAGGTTTGCGGGTGAGTGACAGGGCTGGGAGTGCTGCCAACGCTGATTGCCGACCACAGAGATGTCCCTGTTCTCACACCAAGTATAAGTTGCTTCACCTGATTATGTCCCCCCGACAGAGTTAAACTGTCATGGTGCATTTACCTCTGTTGGCAGTGCCGGTGTTTATGTGAGTCAATCATCACTTATTTGTATGTAGAAATGTTCTATATAACTAAGAATAACATACAGTTGTTGTTACTTTACCCAGAATATAAAGCGTTAAATGCTGTTACAATGATCTATGTTGTTTATGTAGGGGTATTTTTGCTGTATTTCGGTGGGTTTTCCAAGTTCCAAGTGTTATCAGATGCTGGCTTTAACCTATTTTTCTGCCTTATGCAACTAGTTAAGGACTCATGTGCGGCAGTTTAGCCATTTGGATCTTTTTGAAACCCAGCTTTAGAGCCTGCACCTGATTGTCTACACATGCATGCACATACACTGCAATTAAAGCACATATTACAGTTAACAAGGGTTATAAAGAAGCACCATCGAATGTAACATAGGAGGGATATCAGATGTTGCTCAGTAATGACCATGAATATGAAGTAGGGCAGTGTAGTTTCATTAGGTAGAACTCGGCTCCTGGTAAATGCATGTCGTGTCGCGAGGAAAGCAGATTTCTCGCCCCATTCAGTTTGAATTATTGCGGTTATTGTCACCTCTCCTGTAGGCTACGGCATGGCTTCTCTCTGCCATCTGCGGTGGTTGTGATAGCCGCTATGTTTGGGGGTGTTTTTTTTTTACAAAAGGGACTATAAGGATCATCAAAGTGAACAAATTTCAACTTCTACACGTAGGAAAGCATATTTTAAAAAAGAACATATTTAGTTGTGTATTACAGTAGTGCAGATGAGGTAAGTAGACTAACTTTAGGGATTGAAATAAAATCCTTTTGTCTCCTATGCTTTGAAATGCAGATTGAGGCTGATCACAAAAGTCAAACTATTTTACCATCCATAGTGTGTGTGCAGTAAAAGCAGCTGTGTTACGTCTTACCGCGGCAGTATCGGGGGACAGCATTTTCTTTGCAGTTAATCAAACACCAAAACACAACTCTGTTTTTTACCTCGGGGTCCAAATTACACAGTAGCTGTCTAAATGTCAGAAATTGCCAGGAGTCACTTTGCTACCACTTATCATTGTCAAGCTATCATTTCAAGCTGGGCAGACTAAGAAAACTCGAGAAGTGTAAATGCTTTTTTTTGCTTTAAAGGACTGCCATCTTGAAAATCTCAAAGAAAGAAAAAAAAAAAAGCACATTGATGGGACATTGTTAGTTTCTCCTCAGGCAAACAGACCTGTGGGGTTTGAAACAGTAACTGCATACACAAGTATGGAACTGCGTCTTTGGCTAGGGATGGGATTGAATGCCTTTGAGTTGTAAACAAGCAAATCACTGTTACTCTATTTCAATAATGCTAGTGATATAGAATTGACCCCTTTTCGCTGTCGCTGCACCTGTCAAGCTTGGCCCGGCACATGTGCAGTTTACATTGATAACAAAGGCAGATTTACCATCAGAAATCTAGTAATATTTGAAACAGTGGGTCCTTGATTTCAGGTAGAGAAATCAAGGACTGGTAGCAATTGTTAATTTTGCTGACAATCACTAAGACTACGGGCTAATATCATGTTCAGATGGTTGAAAGCACCTTTTTTTAACGTTTCAAGTTGAAGATTGTAAAGAGACCTAAATGTGCTCGTGATGGCTACTAAATGACATCAAATGACAGAGTGTAATGCTTAATGCATGTGGCAAACAATAAATAACCCCATAAATTGATGATCCATGTTGCTTTTTTTCCAGTGTAGAGCTAGTTATCCCTGAAAAAATGTGAGATGAGACTCATTATTATTTCATTCTCATATAACCCTGTTTGTTAGGTTACTACTGCAAATAACTGCAGCTATATTTTACAGCATAACGACATGCTGTTTAAAAGGATGGGTTCACATTTCTGTCTAAAACAACACAGACATGCCCATATCTTGTGTTTTTGGTTTTGGAAACTCTTTAAACGAAGAGTAGCATATGGCTTCTAATATGGCACATTACTTTGGCATGTGGAGACATCCAAAGTTCGACAGACTTGCCGTGTCTAGTTACAGTTGCTAAGCTATAATTGGACAATTCAGGGGAGGTGTTAAGCAAACTGTCATGAGAGGAATCTTTCACCTCAAGTATACACTTACATTGCAAAATATGGCCAAATCTAGCCCTGCCTAAAACTCAGTGGAATAACTGTATTTGTGTGACAAAAAATCCATCCGAATTTGAAAATAGGTTACACGCAGTTCCGACTCATCAGGGATGTGTTACCCATCATTTTGCGAGTGTGTTTTACTCTTTACAAGCACTCGCTCGCTGTTGCAGGGTGCGTGTGTGCATGTGTGTTTACTTTATTCCCGGAAGGAGTGAGGGAGTGCAGTACATCAGATAATACGCCAGAACAAGAGCATGGCAAACAGCATCCTCCACCCTGAGTGCCCTGTCTGACCATGCATGACACCAGAACATTGTGTTCATAGCACCAAAAGGACGGGTGAAGAAAGAACACGGGGTGATTTCAGACAGGTGGGAAAAGACAGTGATGGTTGAATGAGTGGGCAAAACAGAGATGACTATCAAGTAACTGAAACATCAAGGCAAGCCACAAGCTCATAATACAAGGCTAATTCTACCCTTAGGTACTCCTCGAACTATTACAGCATTCAAAGACATTTACTTATAAATATTTCAGGTATAAAAATCTCCTTTGTACTCACCTCCAAAGAGTGCTCTCGGTGACGCTGCCGATATGAAAGTCGTACAGCTTGGTTAGAATCAGGATCACCTGTAAAGAAAGGGAATTGAACTATTACAATCTTTCATAAGTCAATCAAAGTAAGTAGTGAATTCTTCGCTGTTGCAGAATCTGCTCTGTATGATCCTGATGTAATACCAGAGTTTAGGAAACAGCTACTCTGGCTTTGTTCAAAAGTTTTTTTTTTAAAAAAAAAAAACCTGCCTTGAACCTCTGAAGTTCAAGACAACAAGTTTTGGTTTTACGAGGGGTTGATGCGCTAAATTATTCCTGTCCAGGTGCAGTGACTTTCCGAAGTCATCATTATGAGGTTGCCAGGCAACCAGCAGAGATTTGAAGAAGTTTTTTTTTTTTTTTTTGCACCTCACCAAGAAATAGTCTGACTGAGTTAGTATGTGTCAGATTATTTCTGTCACATAGCTTCTCCTCTAACTCTCAGCAGATGGCGAATAAGTGCATTTCCCAAATGTCAAGCAATTTCTTTAAAGATGGGTTGGGCAGCTTTGGTTTTGTTACTTTGAACTGAGAGAAGCCAGTTGGAGCATCTGATCAGGAAGCCTCCTTCACGCCTCACCGTGAAGATATTCCTTGCACGTCCAACTGGAAGGATATCCCGGGGCAGATCCAGAAAAAAAAAACTAGAGTGGTTACATATCCTGTCTGGCTTGCAGACACCTTGGGATCCCCCAGGAAGAGCTAGAGGTTGTGGATGTGGAGAAAGATATTTGGGCTATCTTGTTTTGCCTACTGCCACTGCAACCTAGACCTGGATTTATACATTTATAAAATGAATGCTTAGATGGAAGGGTTTTCCTTTTTAAGTATGGTGGTAGACAAAACACATTTATATATATATATATATATATTGTATTTATTTATGTCCTCAACTTTTTGATGCAATTTTGGCACAACATAATCATCTTAATAAAGTTAGTAGACCTTCCTGCAGCTGCCTCACAGTAAATATTCCTGTATAGGTTTTACAGTGAATGAAGTGCAGGTTTTTTAGAATAGGTAGATTATTAATTGTACATTTGGAAATTGCTACAATTCTATATTTGGACTTTTTTTTTCTCTTGTCAGGCCATATTTGCTCGTCTGACTTGCCTGCTTAACCTGCTTCAGTCTCATATTCTGGTTGAACGTCACAACAGTTCACAACACAACAGTTTGTTTTCCCTTTCTCAATTATAAAATACATACTTTTTAATGCCTACAACACAATAATTAATTGCATTTTAGGTAATTTGAAACACTGCTGAGGAAAAACACTACAAGGTTCTGGAAGTAATAGATAAGCATGTCGGGGGTGGTAGTGCTTTGCATAATTAGCACCATGTAACCAACCCTGTGAATGCTACTTTGAAACATAGTTTTTCCTCTCAATGACTGCCATCCTCGCCCCTGTGGAAAAGCTTGATCCAACAGTCTCTGTGTTCACAGCTTTGGTATCTGCTCTTTTGGAGCGATAATCAGCAGGCGGGGTACTTTGATAAGCACTGCGCAAGTCCTCAGAGCAAATCATAAGACATGAAAACCAAGTCTGCTTGTGAAGAGGATCAGTGGTCAGCTGTGATACTCCAGAGTGGAGGATCAGAATTCTGTTGCACAGAGAGACAGCTGTGTGTATGTAAAGTTGCAACAGAGATGAAAGGTAATACACTTAACCAGGGAGGAAAAAACTGATTATTATACCTAACCATCTGCTGACTCATATTCACCTCTGGGTTACAGAATGCAATCAAAGATGTGTGAAAAAAAATAGTCAAACAAATGTAAAAACACAGGAAAGAATGACTTGTGTACACACACCATTATTTAGCATTTATCACACACTTGACCTGACCTCACTGAGGGAAACATCCTTTTACATAATAGATGCTATTTTCATCCATTAGACCATGTGCTGTTTGCTGTACTGTTTTCCTTCCCTGACTAAAAGACTGCTGCTCCTCCTTATTAGCATCCACATCTCTCGTTAGCATTTCCCCCCTGCAAGAAGCTTATGCTTGTTTAAAGCAACTTGACAAGCTTGACTTGAGTCGCTGGGAGGGCTGCGCTAGGTGTGGTCTTGACTCAGGCATCAGCAATCAGCAGCTTGATAAGAAGAAATTTCTGTACAGATGGAAAAGAACCAGTGTTCTGGCACCCTCAGTCTCCTGAAGTACTCATCTCCTCATGAAGCTCTGAGGACTGCAGACTTCCAGGACCTTACCATATCTGGCTGGCCCTGTAAACATCCAGTCGCTCACCAGGGACCCTTGAATGATTCTTGGGCGAAGATGTGCCACATACCCAGGGGATCCTCCTACCAAGACTGTGATCATATTGTTAAGGCCAAGCAGATTGCAGCACCAGGGAGAGGGCAATGCTGAATAATGAGAAAATGGATTTTTGCCATGCTCCTGCACAACAAAGCAAAACTGGTTTTATGTGTGGATGCACATGTGTATATTTGGTTGCAAGCACACACATGTGTGTGTGTGTGTGCCACTGCAGAAATGAGTATATCTCAGTGTGTCAGAGAGCGTGTGTGTGTGTGTGTGTGCTCCTGTGGACTTCGTGCTGTCAGAGATGTGTGGCCTCTGCTGCTTGTGTGGTGACGCACACACAGACACGAGTCATCTCATCCCCACATGACAGTCTGAATTTGAAATTCACATTAAACAACAACAACAGCTGAAAAATGGGAAGTACTTTTGTCCCTTCTTAAGAAAATCTTAAAATATGTCTCAAAAGCATCTTTTCAGCAAACCGTAAAAGCTTTTTTTAAAAAAAAAAATAAAAAAAAAGAATATTTAATGCATTAAGCCCTTGAATGAGAACAGCGTGTGGATTTCAGAGAACACCAGGCAGATACTCTTGCTCTTTATTTACATGTTTGCTCACACCTTCAGTGGTCTTTGTACAGTAGACAGCGGGTATAATGGAAGGACAAAAGTGCAGCAGACTTTAAAAAAAAAAAAAAAAAGTTTAACAGGGTGACAGTATTTCAAGTACACTCTCCGCTTCTGAATCCCGCCAGTTGACTTGCAATTACGGAATCAAAATGTCAGTCACATTACACTTGCATTAGCCTTGTTGCCTCAGCAACTAACAAACTGCGGTGAAAACATATTATTAGCATAACTAAATGTCTCCCTGTCCTCAAAGACCAAGTCAAAGTGTCAAACACAATTCCGAGCATTGGTTCAGCTCATAGCGTGCTAATGATGGTGTTAATGACTTTTCGGAGGGAAAAATGTTCCGCTTCTCTCTTTGCGGAGTGAGCGGCGATAGTTTGTGTCATCATCTTAAGAGTTGTATCCTTCAATGTCAGTTGTACAAGGCAACATACCAAGGCCAATCACTGAATCTTGTTTTCCTGTGAAGAGTAGTGGATGAACGGGTTATTTCATGAAGAATGGAATAATCATTAAAACACGCAGGAAACTAACACTGCAGAGCCATTATTAATACTGAAGCATCAGTGTTAGAGCAGCATGTTACTGTCCCATGATTAACGGGAGAGGAAAGAAGAAAAAACAAAGTTCTGATACACAGATCTGTTTTTGTTTTTTGGCTTTTTTTTTCCTCCAATCTTTGATTTTTTTGGTGAAATATTGAATTATTTGAACATTTGTTGAAATGAAAGCATGTGAGAAGTTTAGAGGGAAAACTCATTGACATGTGAAATGTGACCCCGACTACCCCGACGACACACTGCTGTTTGTAAGACGTCAAAAGCCAAAAAGGTTGGAAACCACTGGTTTCATCTTTAACAATGTGTTGTATTTTAAAAAGCTTGTTATATTATCCATTGTGTCAAATCATATTCTGTAAAGTTAGTTACTTTAGTAAATGTACTTAGTTATAAAAAAAGCTTCAAGTCAGTTTGATTTGTTTTTCACTCAAATCCAACTTTTCAACAAGCACTCACAAAGTAAAAACTGTGATGTGATGTGAGGAAAAAAAGGAAAACAATGAAATAAAAAAAGAACATGTTTGCATGAGATTCATTAGATTAATGACATTTAGATTAGATTAATAACTTTGTGCAGCATTTATATCATTTTGTTAATTCATCCTGCTTAATAATTTGTTTTTATTCTACTCAGTGTCCCTAGTGACATCAGTGTAAATGATCAAAGCCAAACAAAGGATTTAAAACTTGAATCCACACATCCATAGCACATGGATCTCCTCAAATATAATGACTCCGACACTTTGTATTTTGGCTCCAACCGTTTCAAAGACGTCCACTTTATACTCTCTGTTCTGAACAAAAGCGTTCTCCGTGCCTTTGATTGCGAAAATGTCATGCTACTCCAGTATTGACAGTCTCACACACAGTTGAAAACAAGCTTTTCATAGTCTGCAAACAAACGTCAGGATAGTCGACACCAAAATGGCAGCTGGAACTGATCATTATCTGCAAGTGATTAAGCATCTCCCCCTCTCAGTAGCATGTCAACAGCTGAGCAATTACTTTGTCAATTGGCAAGAGCTGTTTTATGAGACACAATGTCAACTGGTGGCAACACGTCTACAACTGACATCAAGGCAAGGCCGAAAAACACTGGATCCTTTCGCACAATTTGGCACGATTGAGAGGGAAAATTAAGCTATTGACTTAATGGTGAGTGTATAAGCACACAGTGAGATGCTTTCGAATAATTGTATGAGACCTGAAATGAAAAAGGAGACAACAATAGAGAGTATCTGACGTACAGGAGCCGACTGTCATATGTTGTCTTTGTTTACCCATTACAGAAAGGTCAACGTTAGTCTGTTCACCACAAAAATGACCATTAATCTTGGTGGATTAAAGCTGCACTCATCAATATTTTTTAACACAATGGCCCAAATAAGGTTTTGCTCCTGGTGACAAACCCACAGAAAAATGATCACCCCCCCCGTAACTCCCCCTTGACTATTGTTTTAGTCTTTTTTTCAGCCATTGTTTTGGTTTTATGGCCCTATACATATACTGTAAATAACCACTATTCCAGCCTTAAAGCTCTAATAAAGCTCCAACTTGCAGCACAAAATAGCAGACCATAGACTGTATATGAAGATAGATATAGTGAGGTGTGACATCACTCATTGGTTTGCAATAGAGCCGGTTTTGAAGGCCCAGCAATGCAGATTATGTTCAACATCATCTTTTCAGTTTTGAGCCTGGTATGGTGTCGCCTTTCACACTCTGGAAACACACCCAACTACCTTGGACCCAAGCTAACACCAACTTAACAGGAATACCTAGCAGTGTTGGGTTGACGTCAGCTATTTTCGCTAACAGGGCAAGTATCGTAGTCAAATAACATTAAACTTGCTAAATTATTGTGACAGTAACAGTCTGACTCAATTGCAGCAAGCAACTGCCAATCACTGCTGTTAATCAGTGTCCACAAAGCAGACATCAAACTAGCCCGCGACAAGTCTTCAAATCTTACAACGGATCAATAATTTACAAAATGACGACCAGCCAACTTATTAGAGGGACTGAATTTTAGTGATTGAGACCATAATGACTCATTAATAAAACATGATTAACTTAGTATTTGTAGAGGAATTCTGCGCTTTTTTTAAAATATTTTTTCATATAAATGAAAAGTAAAATTATTTCTCACATTGTATCAGTCTAAGATGGAACAAGTGGGAGGTAATACTACTACCAGTGGAAACATTACCATGGTGCAGGGACATGAATTGTTAAACACCCTTATTGTTAGTAGCAGACACAGTAGAGTAGTTACATTGTAGAATGTCTATTTTACATTGACAGTATGGTTATACGGCTTTAAAAATGAACAAGGCATGCACGATCATGACAGATTTTCTTTTATAATTTAAAACGGGACGGCCTGAGATTATTCTTTGATTTGAAAAGAAATTCGTAAAATGAAAGGCTTCATGGGTCTATCCTCATGAACCCCTGCCTGCTTCCTCCTATATTACTACCCATTTGTTTTAATTATCTGCCCTTCAACAGCGAGCATCTCTCTTAATATTCAATTATTCTGGGTCCGTGTGGAGTCAGTATAACCGACAGGCATGTTCCACAGTTTGTGCTTCACGGACAGCAGAGAGCCTTGGGCTGTCCGTGCATTTTAGCACACACAAATACTATAACGTCAAGCCTCCATGTCAGGCTTGAATAATGTGAGGATTCTGAGCAGGAGGGGGAAAAAAAAGGATTTCACTTAGAGAACTGGATCTAGGTGCATTGTGTTAGGGTCTGACTGTGACAGATACTTTTGCTTCTCTTCCTCTATGTTTCTATCATGCTGCACTGTTAAGGGTAAAGTGTCAGGCTTGAGCGCCACATGTGCGTGGACTCATCATTACACATATGTAAACACAGGCTACAAAGAGAGATAATCTTTTTTAGCCTTGAAGGGATGTCATTGCCTCATAACAACCATTGCTCACAGCTAAGAAACACCAAACCCAAGGTGATGGCAAAAGTTCACCACCATGAATGCTGTAATTATTGTGCTCAAATGAAATACATGTAACATTCCTGAGCTTGAAGGCCATCGCAAGATGAAAGGAAGCGAGTTAAGATGTAAAAATGAATTGTCTTTGTGTGTGTGTAAACGCGGTCCGCCAGGGTATGCTGCAGCTTGTGGCATGTTCACGTCCCAGCAAGACCGCACCACAGAGAAGACTGTGCCCCTTCTGGACATCACTCACTCTGTTTGCTTGCAGCTCCCTCTATCCCTCTCCCCCTCCCCCCCTATTCCCTCCCCTTGCTTCTTCACACTCCCTCTCATGCTCTCTGTCGCCATCTGAATCACTCTTTCCCTTCTTTTGCTTTCCTTCTTCCTCGTATGTTACCCTGGAGTGAAGTTCTCTCTCATTTATTCCATCCTTCATGTATTCTGTCTTTCCCTTGTTACTTTTTTTCCCTCACCAGCCATCTCTCACCCCACCATTACCTTACCATCTCTGAGTATTCCGCCCAACTAAAGCCCCTTTATCTCTGTTTATCTGGGTTCATCTTCCACTCGCATCACTCTCCCTTGGTTTTTCCTAGTCTTCTTGCCTACCTCTTATCTTTATTCTCTGTTGTTTCTCATACCCCAACCTAATGTGCCCCAAACACTGCTCCTCACCTTCACTTTCTCCTTCACTGTATTTAACTTTCTTCCTCCTCTCTGTCTACCATCTTTTTTTTTCACTTCACTTGTCTGCCTTGTTTTGTTTCCTTCTTTTTCTTTCACTCTCTGACTGTTTTTGGCCTATTAAAGTAGACAGGGCAAAGTGACAGAGGCCCTAATTAAAATGATTTCAAAAGTAGTGCTTGTTGAACTACAAATGAGGACAAAAAAGTTCTCCTCGCCTTGAAGGTTAGTTAGACTCCGCCGTTTTTACACATCAGCATCAGTTTACTCTTCTTGAGGTGAACTATTCAGCTTATGAACACGATTCTGAAGTGAAAGCTTAAAATCTGAAAGAGTAACCCCTGACGACAACGATGACGATAATACTAGAAGTAAAGAACATGATCCATTTAGCGACTGAATCAGGATGTCAGAGCCTCTGTGGCATCAATTTTGAACGGATGCATGTATAAAGATCTAAATTCCCCTGTAGCAAAACATTTTCTAGTGCACAGCCACAAAAATTCTACGGACTGAATGAAGGGCTAGACTTGAAGTGTTTCCTTACAAACCAAGTTTAACTGTTATTTGGTTTTGATACAATTTGTTGGAAATTATTTTGGATTTTTTTTTTTGTTCTTTTGGCTGGATTGATGTGTTTTAATGTAACCATAAGATGTTGCTACAATATGTAAAGCAAACACAACCGGCAATGCAGGTAACACAGATTATGATTTGATTATCAAATAACATGATGATCCTTTAGAATGTCTTGTGATGTTTGGAAATGTATAAAAAAAAGTGGTTTTCAACCCATTTCTCCTGTTTGGCCATTGATGAGGGTCAAAACTTTGGGCTTTGATTCAGCACAACGCTGTTTAAATTGAAGAAGTTGATGAAATGAACAAGTCTGTATGTGGTCCTTCAACTAGGATTCCAAGCTTACCAGCATCAAGTTTGATGGGGTTGACATGTTACTTCATTTGGATGTATAAATAGGCTATTTTTTGCTAACACATTCGTGCTAACTTTTTATGTTGCTATGCTATTGTTGTGTTTTCAGCTTGTTCTGCTGCCCTCAAGTGGTCAAAAATCAGTTAATGCAGCTTTAATTTCATCCTGTTTTTTATTTTCTATTTGAAGATATTAGAGGTCTAATCATTACTATAGCTCTTAAATATCAATATTTTCTTCTTTCATCTAACTTAAATTTAACTTTTCAACTGACAAATATCATTTGGTAGCAAAAGCACTTTATTGGATTGTTTTTATTATTGAGTGGTACGAGGTAAGTTTCTGCTTGAGCAGGTGACATGGCATTCAAAAAGAGCTTGAAGATCGATCTGGCACTACAAGGTGAGGGAAAGGTCAATTGATAAACCAATCAAGTGCCTTGCATGGTAGGAGTGAGATTGTGAGACTATCTGCTTTATCACCTCAGCTGGACTTCTACACTGTGGGAGGAATAACCTTTCCAGCACACTGAGATAAACCTGTCATATTACACTGTGCATGACACCCACCCCCCACTAGAAAAAAAAAAAAGTTTTAGGTGCTGCCATTTCACACAAGCAGACTATATCCTACCCCGGCTTTAAAGACTTGAGATAGAGACGTTGCCATAACAACCACAGC
The DNA here is from genome assembly GCA_029490765.1 of Euthynnus affinis. NCBI lineage: Eukaryota > Metazoa > Chordata > Actinopteri > Scombriformes > Scombridae > Euthynnus > Euthynnus affinis. Next base: position 34,704,884 of record CM055838.1, on the reverse strand, counting down.
TGCAAGTGCTCGCAAAGCGCCAGCCATTCTGGATCCACAGTTTTCTAAAAGTCTAGAGAAACCCACTGCTATCTTCTTTAGAGAGCTTAACAATTTGTCAAAAGTAAGGACATTCTGGCACAGGTGATATGGAAATGCTGAAACGTACCTAAACGTAAAAAAAAAAAAAAAAAAAGGAAATTGGAAAGTGATTTATTTTACTTGCATTACTTTTTGCTGCATTGCCGTGAGCTGGCTGTCCATATGCAAAGCATGATACTGAGCTGCTACTAGGCTGCATGGCAACATTTGCTGCCATTCTGGATGATAGCAGTATGCTGATGGATGATTCATCTGAAGAAAAAAAAAAAAGAACACTGCTACAGCCCTTCAGATTTGAATAAAAAGCTGTATTTTCAAATAATTCTTGGCATTTATTTTGCCCCACTTGGAGCATACCCAGGATATTGTTTGCTGCATGAAGAGAGTTCCACAGAGTAAGGTAGACATCAGCCTCATTCTAACACCTAATTAGGCTTAACAATGCACATAGTTTACAGATAAGATGACAACTACATTTTCCTAAAAAAAAATCTGCTTTTCAAAGTTTTTTGGGTTTGTGGGAGAGAAATTTCAATGTGATTATAAACAGTCTCCATTTGCATGGTCTATTTTAGGCATACAGGACACCAGCCACTAAGATCTCCTATTTGCCCATTTTTCTGTCTCCTGGTGCATCTGTCTCTCAGGCCAGCTCTCGAGGTAGCCAAGCGAAGCAAACACTATCTGGCGGCCGCGGAGCCTGCACTGGAGGTTAGAGCTTATCACAGTGCAAGCAAGAGTGCAATAAAAACAAAGCCTCTCTGACTTGACTCCATCATACTATATAAAACAGAGAGACAGGCAGAAAAATGGAAGTGGTGACATTTCATTGACACACAGACTTACCAAACACCACAGTAAAACTAATAGACCGCCCACAATCTCATAAGCTAACATTAATTACAGAAAAAAAAAAGAAGAGTGTGAACATATTGTTATATATATTTGACAATAAAGAAGAGAAGCAAAGCAGTCTAATTTCTCTTTGTTCTACTGCATCTGATTTTTCATATCTTATCATTAAACACATAGAGGGTTAATTCAGTTGGAGCCCACAGTGACAATCTGGGAGATGTTCAAAGAATTTTCATTTCTCTGAGGGAACTATTTTTGTAAGAATGTAGCCCTGCATGTTCACTAATTAGAAAACGGGCCAGTAGATGCTGCATATATAGGAAGCAACTGATACCTCATGTTGAAAAATAGACTGCGGCACAGAAAGAGCCCAGAATGTCACTAATAAGATGCTGTCATTGGACTTGACCAACTAAATGAATATAGTTTGTTTATGAATGCTGCAATAATTACATCTCCCCCTACAGAAAAAAAGTGTAACGATTAAAGAAGCTACAATTACAGTTTATCTAACAACAAAAGAAAGCCCTTCCTTATCGAAGAGAAATTCGGTGTCTACAATTTACAGTATATCCCTGTTTGGGTATGATGATGCCAGAGGAGAGCTTATGGACCTATATGCATACAGTGTACTGTGTATGAAAACTTTTGATCTTTTCAGAGCCTCATTTTGCAATGTTTCTGCATGCTGAGCAGTTTTTATCTGTCTTGTAAGGTTTCAGCACATATATTGTACATACTGTATTGTACAGGTTTATAGTTATGCCTACAACAAAGGAAAATCAAAGTCTAGTCAAATGTGGGTCAAAACTAGGCTGAAAGGAGTTCAAAACTAAATCCAAAACCGCTGATTTGGATGGTAAACAGCAACAAAAGAATGCTTTTAAAGTTTCTTTAGTGGATACTCCAGCGAATTTGGCATTTCTGAAAAGTTGGGAAACTTAAAATGACAGATGGTAAAGGCTGAAATATCCTGACTTTTAGTCCTTAGTATGGGATAAGCTTCAAAAATGCAGAATATTACACTTCACATCATAAAACTTATAGTACCACTTCAATAAAGGGAGACTCCAGCTTACAGGGTGTGGGTCAAATGACATCCAAGCACTGTTGAAAACCTCAATAGGCTACGTTTTGGAGCCTTGCGGAATTTGTATGTTCATACAGATAATCAGTGAAGAAGTGCATGACACGTCTGTCAGTGACAAATTCGTAAAACTCTCTACAGCAAAGAGACAAATGTAAACTTTGTTAAACTAATAAATGCAAAAGTTAGACCCTACCTGCCCTATAAACATCTACATCTTTGAAACTCCATATTCCACGTTAGTAATGGAAGCTTTCTGTTACATTTTTGTACTCTCCAAGCCTGAGCTGAGATAACCCTGATGACAACTTCAGGGTTGTTAGTTCTAGACTTTAGAAAGCTCTTCCAGAGCCATAAAAGGCACCATCCAATTGTTTTCACAGGCTGAGTATAGTGCTCCCCATGACAAATCAGCATGTAAAATTGGTGGAGTGCCCCCTTGAACGGCAATAATTCTGATCTGTAAATATCTTTTTAATGCTTTTCAGAATTCACCAGCACCAGCTTTTTGCGCTATACAAAACAGCGATAAAAATGGTGGTGGTGTGAAAGCATGTTTCTGTAAAATGTTATCACCAAATGTATGACTGTCCTTGAAATTCTGCCATGGGTGTTGAAAGTATTTGGAGGGAATTTTCTCCATGTGGGAAAAAAACTATGCTCTCTAAGTTCTGGTAAAAATGCCAGAAAATAGGACAGAACCTGACAGAAGCATTATGCACTTCTTGCCAAGAGGGAACCAGGTGGGCTGATGGTCCATGGCTCACAAGTGACAGGCACCCAACTGAAATGTGTGAGTGTGAAATATTCTGTAATACCCAGTATTTTCTTTTGAAGGGGGGGTGGGGGGGGGGGGGATGGTCAGTTTTTTAGAAATAAGTGTGAAAAACTAATTCACAAGTGAGAGAAGACACATCACCAGCCACAGCTGCTATTGTGGCCACTATAATTTTTTTACTTTTCTCTTAAAAGATGTTTTCCTAAGACCCTCTGTATACTGTTAACATAATGAAGACTGCTAGATTTGATTCTCAAAAAACATGAGCTACACTGACAGACGAAGGTCTAAACACATCCCCCAGCACAAGCTCCTATTAATCTAATCACAGTCATCTTCCACTACAGCAAGTCAGATTTTTTTTTTCTCCTAGTGTTACCACAGGCACATCATTTCTGATTAGAGGGACATATCGCTCTTTATTCAGCAAACGAGCGACAGGAATTAGTTGGAGTCTGTCATTTTCATCTTCACATTATTTCTTTTTTTTTTTTTCCCACATCCCTCTCTGAGCTCGGGTAATTTCTCCCACTCTGGTGTCAGCAGGAGCAGAGGAAAAGAGAGGAGAAGCGAGGCAGAAGCTTTAACTGCAGGCATACTCGTGTGTCATTGCAAATCTTCTCCAAGGTGACACAGCACGGAAGCAGCAGGACAGCTGATTAACACCGGGCTCCGTCTTAAACTCTTAATTACGTTTTTTTCCCCTCTCATGCCGTCTCCTGTCTGTAGATGGTACAAGAATTGCTCAGTCACTGATAGCATATCCTGAGCCAATGCAGGTGTACCACACTAGACGCCGCAGACAAACCAAAGGCATCAGAAGTGCGTCGGGCGTAATTAAAATTGCAATATGTTGTCCTTTTAGGGACATTATGCTATCCATCAAGCGCTTGATCCATCAGCTTGGCTCACACACAAGCCAGCTCGCTGATGGCTCAGGGGCAGCTTACATTGACATCTTTTGTGACAATGCTGGGTTAGCAGACGCTGGAGTGTGCTGCTGATGCCACCCCTGCACACCATCCATTACCATTATGCCTTCCACCTGACTGATCGACTGTGTTTGGGGAATCATTTAAGGCCAGACAGGTTTTTTTTTTTTTTTTATCGTGGAGAAATTTTATAATCATGGAGTAGATAAAACTAAACTGTTGCTTGTCTTTGATCTGTCACTAACAGCATGTTTTCCATTATTACTCATAAATCACAGTCTCCTTACTGATGGTTAAACTTATTCAGAGAAAAAACTTTATATTCACCTTTATATTCAAGATCCCATCCCAAAGAGTTCAGTAAGATTAGATAAAGCTCTGAACAAATATTTGAATGAAAAATGTCAAAAAAGTAGAGGGGATTTCTGTAACTAATGGGAAAATGACTCATGGTAAGATACAGTAATAGCTAAATTAATGACGTAGGACTCAAAAAGCAAATTGGAATCTTACATCCATTTTAAAATCCTTCAGTCTTGTTTTGTAGAGATCAAAACAGCATCTACTGGTGGAAGTGGGAAAAAAAATAAAAAATTCAGTCAAGGAAATAATCCAAAGTCCATTTCTATAAAATGGGCCCATCAAACTCCACAGTTCCAGAGAAAGCACAAACTGTCACTGTGGTGAAGTTCTAGTGAGACAGTGCTGCTCTCCAGTCCCGTTGACACGCTTGGGACTGGAGCTTCGGAAAGCCTGCGTGTCTCAACCCATCATCCGGTGCCATTGCGGGTAATGGGCATCGGGCATCACTTTGTGCCACCAACAGTAACCCGGCAACAAAACAGTTTCTTGCCATGTGTTGCATGGCATGATTCATTTTGACAAGCCTTGCGTCCAGCATCCTCACAGCCAAGGAATTTTAAGTGAGTCATTTCTGAGAGTCAGCTCAGACTCCAGAGTGAGGGCTCTGGATGAGAGGACGAGGTCCACGGGGCAGCAGGTCCCCGAAACAAATGTCTGCACGGACACTGAGAGAGATGTTAAAGGTTTGCTCTGACGACAGGATGTAATGTCCGGCCTGGGAATATAGGTCTGAAATTCAGCCAGCAAAAATGACCTATGTGATGTTTATGCATTCTAGCAGCTGTAATTATGTAATTATGACCCGGGGAATCGATGCAGTTCAGATGACGTCAGTAAAAGGTTACAAATTACCCTTGTTAGGAGGAGCTCAGATGGTTACGTGTGGATTTAAAGTAGATTTGGCCACTGTTTGCTTCCCACTTCCAACTGCAAGTGTCATGTTTGGATCGTGGTGGTGTTTACTGTCGCCATAATGACGAAGGTTGCCTAACTTTAAGGAAGTAGTAAACATGTTTAAAGTGATCATTTTACCCCAAACAATGATCCTCCCTAACCCAAAGCAAGTGGTTTTTGTGCCTAAACCCAACTGGATCTTAACTACAGCGTTGTCACACCATAAAACAAACTGTGATTTGTAACAGTTTTGGAAAGCAGCATATAACGCTCCTATTTTGGAAAGCAGCCTATTACGCTCCTATGGGTGCAGGTACAATCGACAGGCAGTTGTGGCAGTTTAACTATGAGGATGTGTTGTTAATGTCTCACATAATGAGACCTCTGTATTATGAAAATAGACATGGTTTGCATAGAATGTTCCCCAGCATGACCACCTGTAATCATGTGTAACAACATTCAACAGAAAAAACTCAGTCTGTGCGGAGGCTGGAAAAACCTAACATCAGTTTCTACAGAAATTGTTGACAATAAATTAGTAATTACATGAACAGAACAACTTTTTTGCACTTTGCAACTGTTGTCTGCTTTAACGTGCAGGAAGAACGGGCATTGCAGGTTATTCTGGGAAAAAGCAAGAATAAACACTCTGCTTCAACATCATGCTGCACTCTGTATTTCAGAGGCCAATCCATCATAGCTGCAGCGTAATGATGTTTATTTGTGTAGGGTCCATCGATACAGGCGTTATTAGTGCTTGATGCAAGTTTCTTGAAATAACTTGATGTATTACCTTTAATGTTGACTTTACCAGAAGACACCATCAATTAAAATGAGGTCAGTGTTTCACAGCGCACATAACATTTACCTGCAAGGTAGATTAAAAGTGCCAGATTTTTAAAGGGAGTTTTGTGACTTTTTGTGTCTGTACAAGAGGAGTTGAGAATATTTACAAATCAGGGAGGTTAATAAAAATGACCAACTTATGCCTCTTTTATGTTTTTCATGAAAGCTGTCTAAATCACAAGCCATATCTGTGGTTCAGGAGGTAGAGCCATTCATTTCAGAGGTTGGTGGTTCATTCCCTGGCTCCTCCCGTCTACATGTCAGTGTCACTGAATCAAATTTATTCTTATGGGGGACCATCGGTGTGTATATGAATGGGGGAATGAGAGGCTAATTGTAATGCGTATTGTCCGCTAAGGTAGACATATTCTATATAAATGCAGTCTAATTTGAAAACAAAAGTTCACTTGTGTCATACAGGCAGGTACTGTCTTTCAATACAGACTATCACACAACAGCTGTTCTCGTTTACATGTCTTTCTTTTTCACTGGTTTGATGTCAGCATGATTATAAAACCGGATTTGATCTAAAATTGCCACCAACCCAATTGGCCAATAAGCCTTGGTTGGCTCATGTAGCTAACTGTTTTTCCTCCTGACAATTACATATTTAGAAAATGTCACGTTAGTCACCTCACACAAAAATAATGCAGTACCGGACAGTTCATAACCAACAAATGTGATGGATCAAAGTGGCATGATATTATATGCTGACAAAAAAAACTGAGTTCAGACATTCCTAGAAGCACCCTGGGGCAACTGGGTACTTCAGGGTGCTTTACGGTCATGCCTGCCCCATGTGTGCATTGTAAAGCACAAGATCATTATTTACCAGATCAATTATCCTGCTCTGCTGCCTGCAAAAAAGAAACCATTTGACCTCTTAACACAACTTATGAAATGGAAACTATTTAGTTCCAAATAAAACCACATTTGGAATTTCTTCACAAGACATCTGATTCTGATTGATTCTGCAAAGCTGAACAATCAGTTAGCCTCGATGAACTTTAAAAGACTATGCTCGTTTCACAGTTCATGAAAAAAGCACTATTTTTTGATCATGCATAACATTGCTTGAATGAATGCTCCAAGTTCAGTCCTCACGTGGGGGAATAAAGAAAACATTTGAAACAGCCTTCACTTATCTAGGCCTAGCTTCGGTGCAGCTGTGAGAGACTTTCCGTAAACCAATTAGAGGAAGAAAAGGTCATACAGTAGCCTTGGAGAAAAAGAGATAAAAGACTGATTGGATTGGTTCATGCTCTAATTTTGACCATCACACTTTTCACTTACTGTAATTATTCAATTGAGCATAGAAGTAGAGAGTAGATGAGACTATATGCCCATTTCATTCTCTCTCTGAAAGCTGCTGATAAAAAAAAACTTATCAAAATGGCTTGCAAGCTCCCAGATCCCTGAAAGTGCCCAAAAGAAGAAAATTGATCATAATCTATAATGAAGTTTTGTAAGAATCACAACAACATGAGACATGACTTGCTTATCAGTGAAAAACAAGGGAAAAGAGCAGTCAGCTGCACACCGAAAATCCTACAGTATGCTGTAATACAACACTGGTGCAGCCGACACGCAGTATTTTATGAGAACATCAATTAAAGTGAGTATGTGTTTCTACTGAGCAGCGGATCATTTTGTTTGTTTGTTGTCTACCTTAATACATTTAATGTAGCTGCATACAGACATACATGTGTTTGAAATGGGTAACTATGGACTCCTATGGCAACATGCGTTTTTTCCACTTTCTTGCCAAGACAAGATCGATGCCACTCTCATGTCTGCGCAGAAAATGTCTCTGTTAAGCTTAATATTGACAATCGGAGGATTAGCCTGACTGTCTTGAAAATTAAAAAAAATATATACCAAATAACACCTCCTCAGATAGTAAAATTTCTATGGCCCATATCTGGCCCACACTCTTCACTTTCATGTGGCCCAACATATCATATGGAATGATGGCACTTGGGCGGTCCGCTCCTGTTTGCCATATCCGGGCCACAAGCAAACCATAGCAACGCCACATGTAAACCAAAAAACTAAACAAATAAACCAGATCTGGCCCATATCCGGACCACAGTTCACTCTGGCCCTGATCAGGCCCTTGTTCCATATCCTCATCCGGTCCACATAGAAACATGGACAAAATACTTCTTAACATTCCAGAAGTTAATTGAATTATGTACATTTTTTTTAGTTTTTGAGATATGCTCATTTTTATGAGCAGAGTGCAAAGACATTTTGTTAGTTTCATCTGCAATACACATATTTCCCCAGGGCCAACATTGGTATTTTTGCTTATTGTGATGCAATTTTTCAGAATATCTTAAAATGCTTCATATCCTTAAAGTCTGCACAACCTAAGCAAAAAGGTTATGTAAGCCAATAAACCTTAATTATTGCTATAAGTATTGAAATTGTGTCATAAATTAAACAAATACAAAATGTGCGTTGGTATGCTTTGCCTCTGGGTGGTCCTCTGTTGCTCCTTCGTCTCCAGTGGGGTTAAAACAAAGATAAATGAGATAAAACATAAAAGAAATATATCACTAAAACTAATGATGAAGTTGAAAATAAAATCTTTTCAGAAGTGGAAACATTTTGCCTTGTGGGAAAGTCTGAAACTTCTTCCAAAAAACACACACACCCGCCATGCACACACACACAAAAGCACAAAAATCAATAAATCAATAGCAAAATAATTGATCTAAATGCTCACACTGAAGAGGTTGTGAATGTGTATCATATCAAAATGAATATGGATAAAAATTTTTCACTAGACCTGATGTGCATGCCAAATTTGGTGAGTTTTTGAGCACTTTTATAGCACTACTGGCCTTCTTCTGGCCGGGACAAGATGTATGTGAGCCTGAAATGGCCCACATGTAAAATAGCAAACATGGCCCAAATATCCCAAATCAAATGTGGGCCTTTTTTGGTGCTCAGTCTCACACACGAAAAACAATAGGATCTGTTTTAAAGTAGTTGTTTGCCTTTTGAGCTCAGTCCCTAAAAATACCAATAAGATATGAGTGAACAATATCAATCCTTGCTCTTGGAAAAATAAATGCTCCGTAAAAAGACACTTAATTTTCTTTCATTGTTTGTTTAGCGTATTCTTTAAACCTTTTAATAACGTATCCTTTTCACACCTATCATTCAGTAAACTGCACAATCTTCCAATATGAGGAGTTATCTTTGTTCTCGATGTGAAAAGCTCAAAAATCACTCTCTCCCTGCTGTTGTTGTGAGAGCATAATCTACTTTGTTGCCTTGACTGCAGGAGGAAAATAAAGGATTCTGTATTGATGCAGAGAATTAGGGCCATTAGGTCTCATTAACAGACCTGATCAGAGCCTGTTTGTGTGCTTTTCTTGATATTCGGCTTGCTAGGGAGATAGCAAGGGCCTACAGTGATCGTTATAAAGAGCAGCACATTTATACTTTCTGTCAGCCGCTGAGACACAGTGGATGCTGCCAATGAATCTCTAATTTCTTAAGCCACAGAGCTGGGGAACTTTCCAAATAAAGCACCTAGCAAATCATGCTTGTTGTTGTTGTAGTACCAGCAGGGGAAGACAGATTTAGAGAGGGAGATCAAGGAGAAAGAGATGGGAACAGAGTATCGATTTGATCTCTTTGTTTTCTTGGGGGTGTTTTCTTTTTCAAACTGATCAGCATCATGGAAAGTCTTTTGAATGCAAAATAATATATATGGCTTCTGCAATGTGGAGCCATTTTTATTCATGACAGTGAAAACACCAACATAGCTTTATATTGCCTTTTTTTTATCAACAAAGCCTTTTGTGTGCTCCTCTTTCATGCTTCCTCAGCGCTAAATCTAAATGTTAAAAGTGGGACTTCACCATGTGGTATAGTATTAAACTTACTCTTCGGCTGCTTCTCTTGGCTGCTGTTCTCTTTGTATCTATACCAGTATTGCTAAGCTATAAATAGGGATCCTCAGAAAAGCAAGGTAATAAAAGTGTCAGGATTTTGGAAGGAAGAATGATGCCTTTGCTGTTAAGTTTCTCCATTGGGCTGATGTATCATTGAGGTTGAGCTCTCATTATCAACTCGGAGGATTATAGGACCTAACTCTCTCGGAGGAGGGAACTGTCTGCACTTCCTGGATCAGGTGTAATTCATTAGCATAGAGACTCACTAGCAGTGGAATAGGGACATGCTATCCTCTGTCCCGTTTCTCTTGCCATCCTCTTACTCCTCTTTCTGCATTTTTCCTGCTATCTTTCCCCTCTTGGCCTTTTCCTGTCCCCTATCTCTATTGCCTGGCTTCATTTCTTTCACGCTGTCTGAAAGTTCAAGGCTTTCATTGACTTTGCTGACTCTCATCAGACTCTGAGGACTACTGGAGTTGAGTCTACCAATCCTGAAGCTGACATCTATTCTCAATTAAATCTGACACCCTAGTTGCAGACTGCGATGGCTTTGGTGGTCAATTAAAAGAAGGATTTGGTTCTCTGTAGCAGGGTACAGAGCTGAGTGTAGAAACAGAGGTGGTGGTTCATTTGGATTAAAGAGAATATGATATATAACCATGACACCCTTTGTCTTGTGACCCCCAGATGATTTAGTTTTCAAGAGGCATTTCTTTTGACAAAACACATTAATTATACTCATAACAGGGTCATGTGTGAGCCATTTTAGTGGTAAAACAGAAGCTAGCATTCATATGGTATAGTGATGATGTAGTAGAGGCGGCTGTGGCTCAGGAGGTAGAGCGGGTCGTCCTCTAATTGGAAGATTGGCGGTTCGATTCCCAGCTCTTCCTGTCCACATGTTGATGTGTCCTTGGGACACTTAACCCCACTTTGTGCCATCATGTATGAATGGTTAGTTTCCTCTGATGGGCAGGTTGGACCTTGCATGGTAGCCCCTGTACCCATTCAGCGTGTGAATGGATGAATGTGATTTGTAATGTAAAAAGCGCTTTGAGTGGTCAGAAGACTAGAAAAGTGCTATACAAGTACAGTCCATTTACCAGCGGCAAGTAGCATATAGTACAACCAGAGTAAATAATAATGTTGTTAAATAGGTGGGATTATCCTTGGTAAATTCATGTGTACTGCCTGAAATTGGCTTTATTAAAGAATGATGCAATGTAGTTGTGTTTTGTGATGTAGGGGCTGGAGTTGAGTTGGGAAAGAGGAGGATGTATGACAGTGGAAATGGGAAACTACAGAAAACATCCCATCATAGACTGCAAGGAAGCCCATGACAATCACCACCAAAAAGTGGAAAAAGAATTTAATAAAGATGTTCACTTTTTATTTTTATTATGCAAACAAAAGATTTCCCTAAAAGCAGATATGCTGCAGTATGATCTATAGCACAACCAAAGATTGCAATAAGTGTCAACAATCACTGATACACGTCTGAAAAACTGCTTTGAACCTACTGTATCTGCCCAATATCAACCAGCAGACAGGCAAGTAAACAATGAATTGATGGACACAGAGGAGCATTTAGCAACTAAATAGACAGATTTTTTTCTCAGGAGTGTGTGAAGACCATGAGTGAATATTGGACTTATATTTGTTGGGTGGCTCCAATATGACCAAATGAATGCTAATGATGCTAATGAAAGTGGATAGTCCTTGTCTGCTGAATGTGTTAATCATTTTTTTTATTATTATTGTTTACCATGTCAATTTTATGTGGTAATATGTCAATGTTGTGTTTTCTGTAATACTAAAGCATAAAAATACTTAAAAACATAATAAAGTTAACAGTTTTACATGAATATAAGATTCAGAAATGTATTGATAACATTGGTTACTGCATTCGTTTAAATGAAAGCTACTCAGCAATATGCCAAAAATGTTCTTATAGATCCCTACTTCTTACTTCCATAACAAAAGATCATTTGTGTGTCTCTTGTGTTGTTGATTGCTGGTAGTTTTGTGAAAAATGGGGCAACAAGTTGCTAATGAAATGTTTATCACTCACGCTTCCAGAATAGATACAAAAATTGATAACACCATCTGGCAATGAGTGACAGCAGTGAGTTATCATCAGGAGTTCCCAGTCCAATCCATTTTGGAAAGCTGAGCTCAAATGTAGCATCAAGCCATCCTTCATGCCAGGTAATAGAAGTGGGGGTGGATGGGGTTAGGCGGGGTCCAACACAGCAACAAAAAAGCAGCATTCAGAACATAGAGGTTGGTTGCTGTATCAAAGAATCACAAATTGGTCTTTAAATCATTGTGGTTTGAACCTTGCAAGTTGTTTTGACCAGAATGTGACTTTGTGGAGTTGCAAATCATTCATTTTTAAAAGGTGACCTGGAGTCAGTGCACTCAGAGTCTGTTCCTGAGTGTGGGAACAGCCCCATGTGGGCAAACGCACACATGCACACACACACACTGCAAATGAACAGAGAGACTTATATATATATGTGTACACGGTAACATGTTTGATGATTTGCCAGATGACAAACTCAGCCACAAAACACAAATATCATGTCTGAGAAAAAAGAAATATTGCCATACATTTCTCCATTTTATGTTCAACTACTAAAAAACAATGCTAAAATACTGCCTGTCAGCCCAAAGGGGGTTTGTTGAATTATGGTAGGAAACAGGAGAGAGCTATGTGTTCAGCAGAAAACAAACAAAACATTTAATATAGCTAGTGGAGGAAAAAAAAAACACAGAGGCATGGATCCTCATGTCTTTATATGACAGAGGAGGTAGGAGGAACAGCTTGTTCTGCTTTAAATCCCTGGAAATAGGAATTTATGTTCATTGTGAAAATCAATTAAACAAAGCCGATGGACCATGAAAGCTAAGAAGTGCACATTTTTAAACTTACATCATGTTTGGAAATGTGTTCTGTCTCACCATGAACTGAAACAGAGCTGCAATTCCCTCAAAAATCAATGCTTCATTTAAGCTTTCATTTCTGATACTTGCCACTATGCTTGAACTGCTCGACTCTGCAATGTTGCAGAGTGCATTTATAATCAAATCTAACCTGCTTTTGTATACTGTTAGATTTTAAAGAAAGAGTGTTTTTTTTTATCTATTCATTCGCTTCATGATTTCTATATATAATAAAGGAATGAAATATTGCTGTAATTCAACCAATGTATCATATAATGCTATCAGGTTGCTGTGTTCTTCTATAGCACAGAAGCATCTCAGTGGGTATTGCTTTTTCAGTGTGATGGCAACAGTAAATTGAACAAAATGTTACACTGGCTCCTGATTATATGTCCCTGTTCCAAAGTGCACAAACAGTTAGAGATTACATCTAAAAAAAAAAATCTTTCAGCGTACAGGCATTACAGTGCACCGTCAAACAAATACAACCTTTTAAAGTCTGTGATCCAGAATACACACATTTCAAAATAACCTCCATTTGCTTTTGCCATGTTCACAGAGTAAATGCGACTGTGCATCTCCATTGCATTAAATGAAAAAAATAGGCAATGAGGGCTACTGCCCTAAAGGGAATTCCCAAACTCATTGCATGTCGACTGGTTTTGCTAATTTAATTAATTGGTAAATTGCATTAGGAAAATTGCATCATAACTTTAATATTAAATGCACCTTGTGCAGTTTTTGGCTTCTAGTAGTGTTACAGAGCAGTTTTTTATATATATATATATTTTAATTTGGGTCTACATTTGTCTCATGTAAACACGTCAGGACATGCGCACATGGACACGGGTGACTGGTTTCACACTGATCTGCTGGTGGTGGTAACGTGCCAAGAAATTGAGCCATGCCCCGCAAAGACAGGGAAGAAGAAGACTGCAAACTGGACAGTTTTGTAGTAGTTTGACTTTCTGAGGAACATCTGCTTTGCAAATGTTTCATGAGGAAGGAAATTGAATCAACATGTTTGTTAGACCTCTGGATAAACAGTGTGTTTTGGTGAGTGACAGTGAATGTAAACATAACTTTTTGTTTGTTTTCATGAATACCACAGGGTATCTTTAACTAATATAGGTCTTGCTTTATGAGCTACTGTTGTTGACCATTATTGCTTTAATTGATATTGTGCTTAAACGGTGCATCTTTCTATATAAAGCAAGGGATCACTTCTATGTATGTATGTATGTTTGTTCGTTTGTTTGTTTGTCCTTTGCATATCTCAACATTCATCCAATCTACTACAAAGTGCAATGTCGATGTGTGAAGTTGTTTGGATGAACGGTTCTCGAAAATTATATAAAAATACCTCATAAACAAGGTTGATTTGCTTCTTCTTCTGCCCATGGAGTCAACAGGCGGAAAGACGGACAGCGCCACTCTGCCATTGCGACCCATATTGTCGTCAGAGATGGGATTACATCCATAGTGACGAGAACTACCATGGATAATGAATTGGAAAAAGTTAAGAGAGTTCAGCTCTATTCCTGTTTCTCATGTACCGGAACTTTGTATGTATGTTCAAGACATAGTGCAGGCACGTTTTCAACAAGCACTACAGTTCATCTGATCAATGTCTGTTCAGCTCAAAATTGTAGTCTCCAGATATTCTGCATGTGAGGCATTTAGGGAGCATCGGTACACTGTAGTGTATACCGATAGTGTGCATGAGAGGCATTTAGGAGACGGGCATTGCTCTCTCTAGGTATTGAGATATTGGCCCATAAAGTTACAAATTACCACAAACTAACTGACACCTAGGGAAACCTAGGGCCAAGTATTATTCCAGCAAAAAAAAATACAGGTAGGCACAGTCTGTTGTGTCCATTGCACTCAATGGGAACAGGAAATATGGACAATGAATGGAGAACATCTGGTGAGGGGGGTGGAGGCCAGCGGGTTAATCCAGCCTTGCTGTGGACACCCATGTCCACATACTTTTGTGCACTTTTCATCTGGGGCTGTTTTTCATGGTTTGGGTTACACCTCTTAGTTTTATTTAAGATAAATCTTAATGCTACATAATGCATTGATATTTTAGACAGTTTGTAGGATGCCTTTCCTCTTTCAACATGTCAATGCCCCAACGCACAAAGCAAGATCCATTAAGAAATAACTTTTCCAGTTTGGCGCGGCAAGAACTAGACCAGCCGGCACAGTCCTGAACTCAACCCCCTCCAACAGCCTTTGGATGAATTGGATTGCAGATTGTGAGTCAGACATTCTCACACAACATCGGCGGCTGACGTCACTAGTTCTCTTGTGGCTAAGTTGGAGCAAGTGCTTGAGCAAGGTTCCAAAATCTTGTGGAAAACAGACGGGTGGAGGTTGTTTTAGCAGCATATTAATGCACATGATTTGAAATGATATGTTGATATGCGCTCCCATACTGGTGTTGTGTTTGGGGGTCCACATACTTGGCATGTAGTGTAGGTAGGAGAAGCACATCATTAGGTAATTCCCTAAAAACACCAAGCACTACCATAGTTTCAGGTGGGCAGATATCCCACAATCCATAATACACTTGATGAATTAAAATGGCAGGGTGCCCATTAAAAAAAAAAAAAAATCCTCCGGTGGAATTTTCCATAACCCACAAACCATTAAGGTGGAATTATTAGAACTTTCTCAGACATTATTGATGATCACTCATCACATAGATATTGGACAGGCTGTAGGTATGAATTAACAGTATATACTTAAAATACATGGCACTTGTAAAACATTTTTCTTCTATGGGTTTGGATATCAGAAATGTTGTGTAAAAATCGAAATTTATCACCTACTTTCCACCCAGAATGCTTGCCATGAGTCATAATGTGACTACAAGAATGATGAAAAACAATATGTAGTGCAGCTATATTTCTGTTTGCATTTCAACCACTTTCATACACTGCAGTATACATGAGTAATGCTGCTCAGTAAGAGCTGTGTTCGTTCATTTGGTTGCCCATTTGTTTCGTTGTGTGTGTGATTCAAGCTACAATATTTTCTTTATTTTCATTATGATAAATTTAGACTCTGCAAACCAGCAGCTGCAGTGTGCTCTGAGTTCAGACCTGTTGAAGGTCATTATCTGCCCGATTTACATAAAAATCCTGCATGAAGTATTTATATTTGTTCCAGAAAATCAGTTATATTTAAGGGTATCTGTCAGGTCCTGCCTCATTTCAGCATAGTTAGCCAGCTCTGTTAGTGATGTCTGTCAGGGGTTGGAGCAGCCAGTGACCTTTCAGACAGCCAACACACACTGCAGCCTCCAGTCACCTCTTCAGCTTTAACTTGGCATGTGAAGACTCTGCTGAAGGCTCCCCAACACCCACCAGCTCCAACACATCGCTCTTTGGATGTGCATGACAGGCAACACACAAAATACACACTTGTTTGCTCACAAGTGTATGTGCTATCACACAATAAGACCACACAAAGCTGTTTCAACATCCTGCCAACCTTATGTATGCAGTCATATGTCTCTCAGACTCTAACTCTCTCTCTCTTCTCCCTCTCTCTCTCTCTCTCTCTGCTCCTCTGTCTCTCCCTTCTTCCTTTACAGTCACATGCAAACACACTCAGTGGATCAATCTCCTCGGATTGGATTGATGGCCCGCAGGCCTTCTGCTGACTAAGGCGTTGCCAAATATGGTGAGTTATTGGGAAATTATGCTTAGCTGCCACTCTATCTGGGATGGTGATCCACTTTGTCAATCCTGATCTTTAGCTGCTGTCACTGTAGTACCACCCAGCATGCCTCTGTGACCCAGTGCTGCTTGTGGAGACAGCAGATGTCACTACAGTTGTGATAAATGCATTTCAATGAGTTCAGGCTTCCGTTATTTTGGTCAATATTAGTGACCTGCAAAGAGGAATGTAACATTTCCTTGATGAATTTTAGTCTGAATTAAGTCCAGGAAATTTGGGCACACAGATATCAGCTCATTGGAAACAAAACACCTGCCATGGTCAAGTTTCTTGCAGAAACAGTGAAAGAAACAGAAACAAGTGTCTGTGTGTGGTCAGGGGGTGGTGAAACAAAGGCACACAGAATTTCTTTTTTCCTTTCATGCCCAGTCATTTCCATATGTCCCCCTTGCTCTCCTACCCATCCATCACATTTCACTCTGGGCAAGACAGCTGTCTGGGGCTGAAGCATATTCACAGTTCAACAGTCCATCAAATTGCACCAAATACAGTAATTCTTCAGTCAAGCTGCAGCAGGGTGTGGAGGGATGGGAGGCAAAAAGTGTCAAGGAGGCAGGGTTGTGCTGGTGAACCCTGCCAACCTTAACTCTTTGTACACCAGGCGGATTTAAGACACGCTCACTCCGCATTCAGTGCGTAAGTCCTGATGAAAAGCCAGGTGTCACTTTTTTTAGTACACCTGGAGGTTGCCCTAGATACATTAACGGTTGCTTTGAACAACATTGCAAATAAACAGTATGAGAAAAGGCTTAAGAATAGGGGTTGAAATAAAAATTATTAATGAATTATTTTTTATCAACTCTATACTATACTATAAAATCTCTATTTACTATGAAATCAGTTTCCTTGACTCATATTTTTGCTCTGAAGTTGACAATGGTGGTCAAAAATAAAACATTAGGTAGTAAAGTGATTATATGAACACAATTCAACATTTTTTATTTTAGTATTGCAGATGCTTGAAAAAACATCTACATGACTTACATTATTATATTATATTGCAATTATTTTGGAATTATTTTAATATACATATGGTTCCTTATTTTCTCTTAAATTTGTTCTTTAAGAAGCCACATGAAAACAATTTTAAAAAATTCCTGCATCTGATTCATGAAACGTGCATAAACCGCTGAATTGTTCTTAATGATATTATAAAATAATAATTAAATAATGGTGAATCAGATGCACTGGGGTGGAAATTCAGAGGATGATAATTTAAAAAATGAAATCTCTGTTTTAGGTGTAGATCTTTGCAACAGATGATTGTACTGCATCCATAATTGGAGAGATTGCATTTTTCAGTGTGCAGTCTGAAGTGCCACTGGATGGTAAGGTACATTATGACAAGTGGATAATAACATTATACTAACTCCACACACTCAGGCATCAAGGTCAGGTATGTTGTAGAAATCCAAATGATGTCTTAGACTGCTGTTAAGGGGGCTCTCTATAATCTACAGCATGCGCCATCTACCATATATTTTGTATGATGAAACACCAATACATTTAAAACACATTATAAAATGAGTTAGTTCTTCTAAAATAATTTGTTTTTTTACATCTTAACTTGTAGGATAAGAAAAAGTCAGTGCATGCAAAGAATTCATGAATAAGTCCCATTCAGTTATGCAAATCATCAAATCAGCTGACACTCTGTGAAATGCTGTTCTTGTGTACAGCTTCCTCTCCAACAAGAAAACATCACTGAGAAAACATGAGAACTGTTCTGCTTGTGGAAATCTAAATACACTATTATTATTATTAGTCGGTCTGTTAGCTTGTTTCAGTCAAACAAGTAGAGATTCTTTTCACTTTGATGCTGATAGCTCAAAGAAGAACACTGTCACTGCAACAGTCCACAAGGTTGCAGAGCACATGTGATAACAACGAGGCTGGTGGAATCCAAAGGGAAATCAAACGTGAAGGTGCAGGGGTGACTGAAGGAAAGCTTCAGGTCCAGTATTGAGATGACACACAGGATGACTTTGTGATTGATATGCATTTAGTATGCTATCCTTAAGATTTATCTTGGACCAGCTTTGAATGCTAAAGAACAAAATGAGCAGCAAAAAAGGTACACCAGCAGTACATACTGCCTTGGATCTAAGATGCAGTGCTTTCCATAAAAGAAAACCACTACTACTATATACTAAACAAAAAAAAAAAGAAAATGGTTGTACAGAAACATATTCCAAATGTCACTTTAACACATAAGGTACAATGATTTAATTTCCTGTAAACATAACTGTAACCGTGTGAGAGGTTTTATTGTGCTGAGCTCTTTTTCCCTTCCTTTTCCCTTTGAGAGGTTTATGACTTTTTGGAAAGGCTTGGATATGAATGAGCCTTTGTTCTCTCTGGGGCATGTTGATTCTTCACTTGAGAGTGCCTTGTTAACCCACTCAGCAAGCACACAAGTGCACTTTATTTAATGCATGGGGGTGGCACCTAGCCAGTTTCTGCACATTTTTATATTGTGGCAGGCTTCACTCAAATCCCCTCTATTAAAAGCAGTCAGCTTCCACTCCTGTACTTACTCATTATGTTGTGATCAACCTTCTTCACCATGGTTTGTCCCTTTTTTAAGCATCCTCATGAATGCAAATGAAAAGCAAATTATATGACACATGAAAACAGCTTTATTAATGGGGAATCAGTCCCCCATCTGCATCACTCGCTACCTTATCATGGGTTTGTTTGCAAGCCCTGGTTACCCTGGGAACTGTGTTTTCAGGGGTGAAAGCTGCTGGTATGTTCTCTGCAGACAAATTGGGCCCAGGTGAGGGGCCAAACGTTTCATAGAGCCCTATAAATGAGATCAGCAGGAAGGAGTGACCTTACTTGGAGTTGGTACACCAGGACTCCTGTCAGGAGCCAGGTGAGTGTTTAGTGGTGAGATCTTTACTCATCACCCTTGCAAGGCTATACTCAAAGAAACAACATGAGGCTATTAACATGTGAGCTCACCACCCATAAAGATAGGTGCACAACCAAGTGCATAGCCAATCAGGTGGCAGGCAGAGGAAGCAAGCATTGGCATATTGACTACTGGCTTCAGAAATTGGCTATTGTAATGTGGACACTGTAGTTTTCCTGAGCAAAACTCCTTGGTTGTACTTGCCGAGCTGGGGAAAGTTTGGCCATCTTTCTGGCAGAGGTCAGTGAGGCAGCTGAAAAGCTACAGAGTGGCCAGTGGTAGTCATGGAGGAGATTAGCCTTGAGAAGGCTCTAGACAGTGTTGGGTCATCTTAACTGACAGGCCTTTACAATGTTGTGAAGTGTATTAACTACAGACTCATGGACTGACAGAGGGGATTGGTGATGCCCATCTTTATCTCTGGAAGGTCTGTCAGAATACTGCACTGCTCAGGTTCACTGAGAATATCTATGCCAGAGCAACAGAAGGGAGATACCAACAGATTGTTGAACCTTGGATTTCAGATGAGCAATGTGGATCCTGACCTGGTTGTGGAACAATGGACCTGCTCTTTACTCCCACAAGAACAATGGAGGGGCATGGGAGTTTACCTTTCCAGTCTGACTGTACTTTGTGGAAGTGTGAATGAGCTTCCTTCAAGGCTCACACTTGAGGATGAGGTGAAGAACTCAGAAATGGCATACAATGTTGGGGTAGAAGTCCTGCTTCTTCACCTTGGAAGGAATAAGTTGAAAAGGTTTGTACATCAGAACACCTCTCTGTGGAAATATCTCAAACTGAATCCAGCTGGAAGATGACCTCTGAGTAGACCAAAAACACACTGGAAGAATTACATATCTTGTCTGACCAAAGAATGTTTTGGGATCCCCCAAGAGGAGCTGGAGGGCGTTGCTGTCAAATACATCTGAGGTACTTTGCTTTGCCTGCAACTGCAATACAGACCCAGACACGTGGTGGAAATAAATTGAATAGCTTTGTATCCCTATTTCCCTTTCCTACATTTCAGAACACCTATTTGAAGAACTCTTCAAACCAACGATTTTGGGTACAATTGCTGGGTGAACCGAAACTTAAAGTCAATTAATAGTTCTGAAACAACAATTTCATTCACTATAACTAGACTATAAGATAAGGGAACAAAGTCACATCAAATATGGACAAAAACAAATTTCATAAAATAAAATAAATGTTCAATATTGTTTCAGTACTAGCAATGCAAGGTGTTGAATTTCTTATTGTTAAATGAGATGCTACTTGTCATGCAAATAAACAAACAACAGACAGCAGTCTGGACAATGAATACAGATTACATCTGAAATATTAGCACAGTTAATTAACTCCAAATCATGGTTGGGTAAACAGTACTGCAGTTTTGGAATATCAGCTCCTGGCTTTGAATTAATGTGTCAAACTGACAGTAATTTCCTACCATTTCAAATTTAATGGAAACATTTGAAACTGGCACTGTCAATGACTAGAATTATAAATCACTTTATAGGATGGAGATCATGCTGGAAAATAAAATGCCAGCATAAACACCATGAAAACACCTGAGACTCTAAATAAAATGTTAAAGTTTGCAAAGTTAACCTACTTTCCTCTCAGCAGTTCATGTGACTCACATACTTTCAGAATTCAAAATCTCAATGTACAGAATTAAGCCTTATATGAAAGAGCGCGAGGAAAACAGTCATTAAATTCTGAGAGCTGGCGATTCATTCCCTGTAATGTTTTATTAATGCTGCCTCTCTGCCTGAGGGGTAAATGTTTCTTTTCCAGTGCCACACATCCACTTTAAGAAATCAATCATTCTGCTCACTAATGGCAGATCATCTGCGCTGGCAGGCTAGCAACATCTTTTCAAAGTCCCTATACCTGAGTGTTTGCACTCTGATCAGAAACTGCAGATTAAAAGAGAATAGCAATGATGGACCTGTAAACCCCTTTTAAGGTTTTCATTTATTCTGTTAAGAAACTAGCACCGCAGTGGAGGGTATGTCAGCAATAATCACTAGATCTAGTCAAATGAATGCTGAATTATCGCTGGAGTTTCAAGAGACTGAATCTGAATCAAAGAATATAAGATATGCCAGTCCTGGGGACATTATCACACTGGCTTAGCCTTTAGCGCAAACTCTTCTAACAGTCTAAATAGCTTTGATAGGGGACTGTTGTGAGAGGTCAGGTTAGAATATGCATAATAAGTAGCTGACTTGTAGTCTACCTCTAGTACCTCACCTGTTTATCAGTAATAACTATACTCTAACTATTATTTAAATCATAGCAAAAGTGATTCTGCCATTTCAAATAAGTGAGTAACCAGCATTTACAGCAGAGGTTCTTTCCTGCTCCCCTTTGACTGAATCATCACTTCCATCACTAGCATCTCCTCATTAGTATCTAACTCCTCCCACTTCAGATGCAAAGGAGGAATACCTAGACAAGATGTGAAGACAGAAGCATGCACACAACTCTTTTCTGACAAGTGGGATCCTTGTTTGTGCAAGTGTAATTTTAAAGTGACATCAATTCTTTTGACACACAACTGTATCACCTGTTACTGAGCTGGTTGTTCCTCTATTTTTTCTTGTATTTGAACCCAATTTTCTGATGTAGACCTATAAGTCAGTTTGTGTGGTAATGGAAGCATAATTACTAAAACCATATAAATTGTACAGCTTGATGTGCAAGGTACCATAGACTTTCTCTTGCATCACCACTACTCATTAAGGACTGTGTGAATAAACCTTAATCAAGTCATTATTTGTAATATGATTGATGATGATGATGATGAGTGACAATAATTGTATTCCACACACTTAAATGGATGTAATGCATCACATCAGATTCCAGCCATTCATTAATGGACTTGTTATTTAATTTAATCGCATTAGGTGCATTAAAAATGATTTGGGTTGGAAAAAAATTTAGAGACACAATCCGTATTCCACTCTCTCATCATCATTTTACAGTCTCATCAGATCATTGACAGCATCATTGGCCAAATGATGCTTTTACTTGATTAATCAAGCAAACACAATTTTTATTCATGTACAATTTTTCTGCAGCATATGCATTATTTTATATATATTTTTTTTATGAAGAGGGAAGTGGTAAAATTGTAAGAGAGAAACTGTGAGCCAGGTGACATGTGGTCGATGAAGAAGTATAAGCCAAAAGCTACCGCGCATGAATGTTTACAACATTGTCACTGTGGAGATCAAGATGTGAAAAAAGGACGAAAATCTGCATGCAGGCACATTTTGGAGGTGTTTTTCCTTGTTTCTCCCCAATTTAGAATGCCCACTTCCCTCTGCACAACAACCCTTGACAGGGTTATTGACAGCCACATTGTATCTCTGTGACACTTGCATAATACCCTCTCCCCTGAGATCCTAAGCCTCTCTGTGCAGGCAACCACCAACTGGATCCACTAGTATAGCGACAAAGTCATGACCCCTAACTGTCTTCCCTCGAACAAATATGACCAGTTGAGTTTGTTTGAATATAAGATCAAGCCACAGTTACTGGCCCTGGGAATGGAAGCCCAGGTTGTTCTGTAGTGAAAGTGTTGCTCCTGCACCACCCATCAGAGTAACATTTTTTCCCTAATGGTCCACTTGGCCAGTAGATCAGAGATTTACTGGTCCCTTGTATATTTTCGCTGACCCCACAGCCAAAAATAACTCAATAACTTGGGTGATTTATTCTATTTAACATGTACAACAGTGAGGTTCCCTTTAGATTTGGTTATTTTCCTTTAGTTATTGATATCTAAGGAGGTAAGGTAGGAGGCAAACACATTCAGACAAGTTCTTAATATCTACTGTGCATTCAGTCTTTGCTGTCACTTTCTTTAGTTATGGATATGTAATGTCGATATATTGTATAAATATGCAAAATACAAAATTAGGCATTTAGTTGATCAGTAAATGAATGGTGTATAATTGCATTTCATGTAAAGCCAGAGAGTAGGGAGAAGAGAACAGAATTTGTGATGATAACATTTCATTGAGTATGGATGACTCAACTGAACAAATGAACATTAACAACATTAACATTTAAATAAATGGTGAGAGACCTGCAGAAATGCAATAACAGTGAACAATGAGAAAAAACATATCACAGCATTTGTTTGTGTTCACACTGGTTTAAACCTCAGATTAGTTACTTCAGGTTTAACCTTTACTGACTACAGTTAAACAAATGGAGACAGAATAGCAGCTGTAATATCTGTGCTTTAGGAGAAATTTCTGTGGTTGATGTTGACAAAGCTGGCAGGAGCCACAGAGATGAAGGCTCCACGTCAATAATGTCATAAAACACTCCTGGTGATCAGCAGCAAGCATTTTGTTGGTTTTAATTAAACTGTGTTGTTTATGAAGCGGGGTGATTAACTTAAACAGAGCTGTGTGTTTCCTGCAGAGACTGCTGCCGTCAAACTCACACAGAAGACATATGTGCTTGTCTTTAACAGCAGTAGTCTCTCACACAGTGAGGATGCTAACCAGCAAGTGAGTTAGCTGGCAAACTGTACAACACATAACACAGTTGTTGTTTTACACCCAGGAGTATTTTTTTTGCTGACACTTCTTTTGAGCACCGGTGTTACACCGTAATTGGTGATCCATCAGATTCACCTGTAAGAGGCTAGTGGGCTAAGAGCACAGTCTTCCCCACATGTATTTCAGTGAATCACAATGCATTTCATCAGTCACATGTCTTGAAAACGATGAGCGTCCAGGCCATCACTGGCCCGTCCAGGTCAATCAACTTGCCCTGCATAAACTCTTACTGGCCCTGGGCCATTGGGCCATGGGTTATGTGGAACCCTGCCCATACACCTTACCTTTATGAAACTTAATTGTTGTGGGTTGTACGGTAAAGCTGAGGATACTGAGAGTTCATCCAGGTACAAAGTAGATAAAACAGACAACTGACCAAAGCTGGTGACCTTTACTATTCCAAAGCAGATGGGCTCCTAACAAGAGCAAGAACTCTCCGCCATCCACAGGAGGACCTAAATTAGCTGCCAGTAGCCTATTTCCTTGGTGTATGAATCGTTTATGACAATGCCAAATACATTTGAAGAGTCTAACAACACAGGCTGCATCACCAATAGTAATAAAACATTACAGTAACATTTTGATCTACAGGAGCACTGTATATTAGGCTTGAAGCACATTCCTCTTGAGTAAACCATCAAAAAGGATTCTATCTACATTCCAGTGCGTGGTGGAAAAAGTTCACCACAAAGTGGTGTCTTGTCATCATTAATGTAAAATATGATATGAATATTCTTATCGGTCCCAGTCATATCACTATCATAGAGTACAACTTTTCTCTGTATTATTATCTGCTTAATTGTTTATGAAATCCATCTATTTTTAGATTTTCAGTTCCTGTTGAAATCCCACAGCCCTCCTGCTGATTTCTTCTGATTTGCATTTTATTTATTTATTATTTATTTATTTAGTGATATCTCTTTCTGATACTCTGCTACATAGAGATGTGCAGGCACCATGGCAACAGAAAGAGATCTTGGTCATTTGCTCGCATTATAAAAGCTTGCCCTGAAACCATCACTGTACCGGAGTGTATTCAGGCAAAACCTGTCTGGCTCAGTTCATGCACCACACAGAAGTGTAGAAAATGCAGAATATCCACAGAGCTAACCTTGACCGTGGCTGCCACTGTGGGCGGCTGATGGAGGAGCGGGGGAGTGGAAGAGGAAGAGGTCATGAACTGCCCCTCTGGTACTAAATGGATAATTCAACTCTATTCCACTAAAACACCTACCGGAGCAGGAGGTAGTAGAGTTTGTACAATACCTCATGCCATCAACAACATAACAAGCTCCATCACCTCTTGGAATAAAGGAATGAACTGGTGAGCCACCTCTCCACATAAACACCTCCTGCCCCCACTTTCTTTTCTATTACTTATTTCTACCGTTCCCTGCCTGTAGCTTGATACAATCCATCATCTTCTGCTGTGGTTGTGCCTCCTCAGGTTCCATGTGTGCTCAGTGCACCATATGGTTTCCCTAACAAAACATTTCTCCTCACTGAATCCAACTCTCTCTGCTCCTGTTATTTTGACCTTGTGTTATTAATAGACAAGATACAGTCCAAACCACTTAGGGAAATGCTACCACACATAAAAAAAAAAAAAGACACCAAAGACTGAATGCACAGTAGATAATAGGGTCCTTTCTATATGTCTTTGCATCCTACTGTGTTTTCATTTAGTTTTAGAAAGTAACACTTTCAAATTACACACTCGCTTCTTCATTATACAAATATAGTCTGTAAACGATGGATGAAGTGATGATGAAGTAATGCTCCAGAAAGCACAAAACAGGGAACTCGCTATTTAACCGAGGAAAAAAAAAAAGAAGCTGTTCTTTGTGCATTATTGATAGGAATGTTCTCATGGAAGACGCATTGTTTATTAACTTGTAACTGAGAAAATTCACTGCGTGTGATGGGATGCAGGTCACGAACTGCACTTCAGCATATCAACAAGTGAGCATACGCAGTGTTAAGCAGTACACATTACTCAGTAACAACTTTTTTTTCCGTTATGAGTAGTATAAGGAAATTACAATATGAAATTTGGTAATTAGTTAATAAGTTCTAGTAGTGCTCATAACTTTTAAATTTCAGAGGCTCAGCTTAGTTGCTGTTTTGGAGTGGAGTGTTGGATAGGAGGGTTGATATCAGTTTTGTCTCTGTGT
Organism: Euthynnus affinis; assembly: GCA_029490765.1. Taxonomy (NCBI): domain Eukaryota; kingdom Metazoa; phylum Chordata; class Actinopteri; order Scombriformes; family Scombridae; genus Euthynnus; species Euthynnus affinis. The sequence goes on along the minus strand of CM055838.1, from coordinate 34,678,761 downwards.
GGTCAGTGAACAGGCTGGTTTGGGACATCTTAGCTTAGCGCAGAGGTGGGAGCGGAAGGTAAACCTCCAAAAGAGGAGAAATACACCATTTCCCAAGTTGTGCTAGTTATCTGATTGGTTATCCACTGGTAAACCTGCATTCAGAAATCTAAATAGGGAGGCTTACGCCTGGGACACACAGGAGGCATAAGCAGTGCTGTCAATGTGCATCACTGAACTGCTGCATCTCGCACACTTGCAGCGTCCACACAGGCAGCGTATCTGCTGCTGCACTGCTACTGGCAGCCCTACTATTCTGTTGTTTTCCCCTGTCTATTTCTGCTGAGAACTGCACGCATCATGCAGAGAAAATAGGCAAGACTCAATTCTCTGGATGACGAAACGCAGTAGCCAGGCACGAAATGTGTGTCTCACGCGGGCTGTGTGGCTACTCTAACCTGTTAACATGGGCACCAAAATGAAAAGCAAGAGGTTCCACGATGCACACGCGCGCTCCTCACGCATCCTGTGTGGCCCATGAGGATGTGTTGCATCACCGGGGCTAAACTAGCTGTTGATGGTCAGTAAATAAAGTTTAGTGTCCAGCAGGTTTATCTCAGTTTTTCTGCTGAAAATATAAAAATATTGAGTAGAGCAGCTTTAAACAAAAATGGTTTCCTTTGGCTGTTGTTACACTATCAGATGTAATATGAACTCTGCTATAGATATAGAGAGTATGTGTACAGTACCATTCAAAACACACTTTCTCATTCAAGGGAATGGAAAGGTATTGACTGGCACCGGATATATAACTAATACTGTAATACGCAGTTGCTGAAAGTCATATAGTGCTGAATATTTATCATTGAAACGGCTTCAGAGCCCGTCTGAAAAACATACTTAGTGAAGATCATCCTTGAGTGTTTCTGTACAGACACATTGCTACTGCTCATCAAATATTCGTACTGAAGGATGTACAGGGATTAGTCACACTACAGTTTATCTATAATTGCAGTGTGTTGTTTTATCCTGTTTTAATGGAAGGATTATTTTGTACTTTGAGTTGGTTTTTATTTTATTTCATCCCCGGTTTGATGGAAAACCTACTATGATATAATGATGGGATGCACTTCTCTGCGTAGCTTGTGTGTTACAGTGTAACAAAAACCTTGATAACCACTCAACATTTCTTATGGATGGGTATTATCAAAAGTGACACCAACTGCGGCGCCGACAATCAATATTCCAGGTTTCTTCAACATCTGCACTCGATATCTCTCACACTACTTAAATGCCACTGATTCTCCAAACTGAAAACACAGCAACTAAAATGTGCAATAAAAGCAGACCGAAGCACTAAGGCAGCCAGACGGTGGAACTGCCAAAACATTAATTTAGGAAAATCATTAAGCCACCTTCAAAGACCTTATCGAGGCAACTTGTCTCTCGGCTGCCTCAAAGGGGTAAACATATCCTGTCAACAGCGAAACAGTTTTGTTAAGACACTCACTTTTTGTTGTAAAGTCAAATGAAGGATAAAGAAACAATCCGTCTCATGTAGCTCATTAGAGGAGAGATGAGCCGGGCGCTCTCCGCAGAGTAAGACCCATCAGCTGTCAAACACCTGCTTTCCATGTCTGGGAGACACGCAGAGAGGGAGCCTCAAAAAGCTGAGTGCAAACAGTCGGTGCGTCTGTAAAACATCCAAAACAACAACATCAAGAGGAATATGCCATATCATTACGACGAGAACCCATTCCACGAGAGTGCCGTGCCATTGGTCTGACGGCCCATTATTCTGCAACCCCAATAGTTTGAAAGACTTCCCATTGGACCGAAAGCCCATTAGTCTGATACCCTGAAAACAAAAGCCCACTGCTCTGAAGGATCATTGCTTTAAAAATGCATACCCTCCCTAGAGGTTTTCACCCTTAATGTCTTGCAAATGCAAAGACACCATTTACAAAATGCTTTTTAGTGCATCCTAACCTAAAAGATGACATAGTGTGGAGATGAAGAGGTAACTTAATTGGAATGCCTAACCATAAATAATGGTTGGGCATTGCAGGGGGATTCCCCCGCCACCAATTCAGCAGCAGGAGCAATGGGTATTCCCCTTCCACAGGTGCACAACGATATGATAGCGGATCAGAGCCTTTGTGGGAATTCAAATTGTCCCATCACAGACAAATGCTTGATGGAGGCTCAATTTTCATACAGTAAAACTAAACGAGAAGCAGAGAATACATATTGTAGCTCTTCTGTAGGTTTTTTTTCCCCGTTTTGGTTAACCTCAGTAAATGTCAAGCTGAGTGAGGCATTTATTACTTACAGTCTGCTTGAGCCATGCTGGAGGTGTAAAGACGAATTGTTCATCAAGCTCATGCCTGTTCCAGGAGAGCTTTGAGGGATATCCCACCACTTGGTCTTTTTTGACCAATCGCATTGATCAATTTCATGTCAGACTAGTTGAGATAAAAGACGCCCAGGCTACAGGCTTATACACGCCGCCATCGATTCACACTAAGCGTTCCATCTTGCAATGAATTCACTGATATCTGATGACCTTTGCCTACATGATGCTATTGAGATGATTATATATTCATATTTAACTCCAGCTTCAGTTCAGTTCTCACACTTACATTGACACTTCAACTTTATTCAGTGCTTATTCAACTTCTCTCTGTGTTTGCATTTCAACTCCCACTATAGCTGACACGCCGCGGTGCAGCGTTTCACTTTAGTCTCCTGTTCTATTTACATATTCGTATTTAATTTCACGATGGTGTAACTGGTCTCTGAATAATGACTGTTTTCATCAGAAAGACAAACAAAGAATTTTTCTGTTACATTTTTAGACAGAGAAATAAGGCATTCAGACTGATAGGTATACCGCCTGTGTAGCCTTAGATACAGCACAAATGAGCAGAGCCTTTGTGATACACAGCCTATATCCACCCACCCTCTACTTCCTGGAAAACGACTGTGAATCTACACTTCCAATTTTTAATAATAATGCCAAGAAAAAAACCCTAAAATTCAACATTTTTCGACAGTGAGAAAATGTAGAAAGTACAATTACTCTATATTACACCTTACTTCTGGCTATATTCACCCCTTAAATCACACACGGCTTCACTTAAGAGGAAAGCTCATTTTGTCAGAGAAGTAAATGATCTTCTCGCTTCCCTGCTTTTCCCTTGTTTCACCAAGCAAGAGACTCACTCTTAATCTCTTCATGAAATGAGACTATAAACAATGAGAAATTCACCAGACATCTCCTATTCCATTCCACAGGAAAAAGGTTGAAGTTAGCCTTGGGCAAAGCTGTTAGTGCTTCATGCTCTAGCAATCTGGCAACTACTTCTGTTGGGGAACCTTCGCGCAAGGGTGAGAGAGGTTGTGTATCTTGCCAGGCAGCGTAATGTGTCTTTTTTTTCTCTCTCTCTCTCTCTTTCTTTTATTTTGAAAACCAATCCTTAGATTTGTTGTGTACAGAGGAGAAAAAAAGGGGGGAATGAGGTTGTTTTAGTTGCGGCACGGACACGTCTGAGACGACTCTCTCTTTGTGACTGATGTTGCGTTCCGAGCGCTGCAAAATTGAATTTAGCTCAAATGTCGGAATGACAAGGAAATGTAATCCATGCGTGTTCACATCAGAATAGCTGGCTCATGAACGAGATGACAAGTATAAATTGTTGTGCCTTCCCATCATGTAGTTTAAAAAATCTATAAAAAGGTCTTATGGAGCATTATTGAATATTTTTTTGGGATAGAACTGAACTGATATTGCTTTTCAAATCTATCTCTTTAGAGATTAAATTTACTCATGTTAACCTTGTTCAGCTGAGTGTGATAAGGCTGTCACTGTGGCTGACGTTCTTTTGGAAAATCGATAGATAAAGGTGCAATGTGCTGGCGCTCTCAATGAATTTCTCTCTCATTCCGAACTTCTTAGGATGGTGATGCATACTGTATGCAGCCATCTTCTTCCTCTCCTCTCTAACCAGGCCTCCTGCAGAGGATCTCTCTGCTCATTAACCTTTGTGCTCCAGCACACCCCAGGGCTCCGTTTTTTGGGGCGTATTTTCTTCTTTTATGTTACTCAGGATCTGTGTGCCGGGCCATTTCGCTGCTTGACCAGATGCCTCCTATCACTCCTTCTGAACTTCTTTAGAACATTTTTTGCCTTTCCTTTCCTGCCTCTGTCCTCTGATAAAAGGATTCTATCAAGCTGGTTGCAGAGTCCTCCTGTTCTCCTCTGCAAACCACCAGAGGGTATCCCTTAACTCTGCACTGTCCTTGCACATTAAATCAAATAGATGTCCTCTTTGAGCAGGCTCTGCCTTATTCCCTCTTCGCCCCTTTTTAAGGGGGGGTATCTCATACAAATTTGCTCAAGGTCACATGCCAAGATTTTCAACCAAAGAAAATCAACTTAGCATTTTGATTTGGGCTGCCAACTCAAGTTCCCAAACTAATTCGAAGTTACTTTTCTAATCACTAGCTTACTGACACTTAAGTCTAATTAAAAGAAATTCAATCCAAAAGCAAGTTTTAAAGTTAATGTTAATCTTGCCGTTATATGCTGTATTTGTCATGCATTACATGCAGTCTTTAACCTCTAATAATGTATTGGCTCTCAAAACAACAGCGACAACAACAAAATGTGGGCCTTTTTTTGCGTTCAGATACTGGCTCACCCATAAAAATGTAGCGAAATAAAAGTCTGGCAAAAGCAGCTCAGACAGAAAAAAAAAAAAACAAAAATAATTGCATTGCACAGATTATCCACAATCATGCTCCCTCTCCCTACCAATGCAATGCAGTGTACAATATGCATATTCAAAGATGCTGATAAAAGCCCTACTCAGTATTCCAATGGGGTGTTCAACAGGTCCCATACAAAACCATTCCACTCTAACTGTTTGTTTTCTACTGCAATAGGGACTTCTAATCCCAGACATACAGCCCTCATGCAGCGTTCCCACCACTCATGTTGTGTGATATGTAATACTGATGTCTGTTTATGTTTTATTATGATTACCTTCTACTCTTTATCAAAAACAAAAATCCACAGAAGCCAGCAGAGTGGTCAATAAGCTGCAACAAAAACTGATTTTGTCAGCCACATGCGGGGAAAATCACTCCGCCAACAACCTTTAACAATCTCTAGCAAATCTTCACTTTATGAAGCTCTTAGCAAACACTGACGAGTTCATTTGGAGTCATGTTTCTGTCGACTAACTTACACTCCAACTTGTCCAAAGAAAAAAAACATCAGTGTTCACTTTGTTCACCAGCTAGCCACTAACTTTATCTGTCTGCCATTTGGTGCTGGGCTTTATCTTTTTTTTTTTGCTGAACACTGCCTGATGCAGTGGTAAATGAAATAGATTTGTGGTGGGACTGGAGTACACAGTAAATGTGCTGCACAATCAAAGCAACAAGCTTAACAAGGCTAAAAAAGCTGCGTAGTGTAGGGGAACTGCAAAGTCGGGTGCTGATTCTGTGCGACTTCATCCACTAGCGACACATTTCATTTTTTGTCACTGTACTCCTGAACGCACCATAGTGTTTCACATGCATCACCCTCCGAAGGTAATCCACAGGATGTAAGAACACATAGTGAAGAGTGTTTGCTGAGGCTTGACAAAGTGTTCTGCATTTGTGCACCATAGGAAATATTTTTAGAAAAACAAATCAATGGTCTCAGCACCCAAAGTGGGAGAGCTGAGGTAAAATAAGTGAGAAATTAACTCACTCTCATGTATTTTGACACACTTTATTCACATATTTGTTATAAGGGTAATCTCACATGCTGCACTTAATTTTCTCGAGGGAATGCGGGATCTTTAGCGCAAAGTAGCAAAGCAGCAGAAGAGTTTGGGTCTAATGAAGCAAAAACTACACAGCTATCCATTTGTGTTTCATTTTAATGAAATGACTAAACATTGCCTTGGGCTTGGATGTCAGTATAGAGCTGTAAAGAATGCATTACATTGTGTCTCTATTCATCACACCACATGTAGCCAAAGCACGTCACTGAGTTAAAGTATTTTTTTTTTAAAAATCCAATGTGATGAAACTGTTCTCAATATCCTGCCCCGAGGTTGCACAATAAAAACATTTTGAAGGCCTTTGTTCTCCATTATTGTCTTGAGTCTTCAAAGACAAACATGATGAGCAGTCATGTATGCAGTTGAAATACAGTGCAACACTTTGGCAAAAATGTTTCTACTTTGTAAAACAGTGAAAACAAACAGCAAGAATCTGCCATCGCCTATTTTATACACTGCAATGTCACAATGTAATTATTATATAATTGTCGCACGGAGTTATTTCCAGTGGTGAAATATAAATATAAAATTCATCACGAACCCTAAAGAACTTCCTCTCTCAGAGTTCACTTTACTCCTTCGCTGTCTTTATCTCTCTCTCTCTCTCTCTCTCTCTCTCTCTAGCTTTCCGTCATTTTCCTTCGCTCCCATTTTCTGATTCCGTTGACACCACATCACAAGCACCCACTTTTATTATTTCCAATGTCGTATCCTCAACAGACATTCTTCCCTCTCCTTCTTGCCACCTTTATTTTACTTCCCCCTCTGTGTCACTCCCACTTTCTGGGCCCCAGACTGTGTCTACCGCTTTGCATTCTAATGAAAATAGGGAAGCAGAGACACCCCAAACAAGGTCATTCGGCACTGATTGCCTTAATTCTAACTCCCTCTTATCATCTGCCTTTTCCCCACAATACCTCGGTAAAGTTCCTCACAGTTTCCCCTAACTGTTACACAATTGGTACCCACTAATATAAGTCTGAGGTGCAATTCAATTTGTTCTCTCTCCCCTTCACTTACCTCGTCTCTCCACCCACCCACCCACTCCCCCATGCTCTTGTTCGTCTTTCTGACAATAATTCTGTCTCGTGTTTCACCAGGGCAATGACTATTATTCACATTCTTTCACTTAGAAAAAAAAAAGACCCTTCCCTGCAGTCCTTCAACTGACTTGACTGTAATGGGGTTAACCATTTCTTAACTAATGTGAAACAAGATAAAGAGTGTACAGCCATGCTAGCAGCTCTCTAACACTGTATTGAGGCACAGTGCTTTGAGCAAACTACTGCTATTGTCTACATGCTAGCGTACTCACAATAACAGTGCTAACATGCCGATGTTTAGCAGGTGCAACTTTTACCATGTTCAACACAAAGTATCAGACAAATATGAACTTTGACCTAACTGCAATGCTTGATGAAAACTTAAAGGGTCGCCAAAGTGACGACAACTCATTCTAAAGGGGAGATGAATGTCTTTCAAATTTCATGGCAATCGATCCAATAGTTGTGGAGACATTGCACTCAAAACCACAGATGTTAAACTCATGAAGGTGCTTGGGAATCCAGGATCCCCATGTTGGTTTCTTCTGGGCACCATGAATTTCATTCAATTGTAATCCGCCCAGTAGTGAGTACTGAGATATTTCAATCTGGAACAAAGTGGTCCAGATCAAAATATCCCAAAGTCCAGATATAAACCCACACTACCATTCCTAAAGCCTTGGTGCTAACATGGCAAAAAAAGTGTATTTTCTTCATCTTTCTCTGCAGCAGTCAGCTTTTGGATATCTCTAAGCGCACAGTTACCATACACAGTACTGTTGAAGACGCACAATTAGAAAGTTGTGCTTGTTGACAGTGTGTCTGCCTGTCTGTTGGCCTTAGCAAAGGCCCAGTCATGATGACATTAGGGCTGTGTGTTTGGTAACTCCCTGGATGTCGTGAATCTAATTATGTTCATCTCTGCACTCACATCACATTGCTAGGACATTTCTCCCCCTGTCACATTACTGTGCTTTTTGGGATTTCATCTCTTCCTGGAGAAAATCACAGATGGCACATTACAACCGATGTGTTCAGGACTAAATGGGCCATGAACATTTTGGCCTGACCTCTTGCAAGAGTGCACACCTTCCAAAAGAGAAAAATGCATGTCATCTTTGTCAAAGCTTTTCAGAGCTTTGCTTTCCTTCCCTGTGTCTCTCTCTCTGTGAGGCTGTCAGGGATTCAATTTAAAAACTTGCCGCAGCTCTCATCAATGAAATTCCATCTAAGTCAATAAGCCGTGTGCCAGCATGACATAAAGTTCTAATAGTCAAAGTAATTTACCGTTACATATTGGGACTCCACGGGGAGACTTGAAAATGGACATATGGACGGAGGCTGTGAGATTGTGAAAGTCATTGCAATTAGTTTGTTTCCTTATTGAGGCCATCAACAGCTTGTCAGCACGGCATTTCATTGCCACATTCTCAGCAGGGTAAAACTAACAGCAAAGACGCTGGAGTGGCCATTAATAGCACCTATTATTTCAATGGCATTGACATGGCAGCTACATGCTAAATGCTATGGCTAAATGTTTGGACATGCACAAAGAGCGTGTTCTAAAAATCTGTAGTCCATTTCTTTTTTCTTTTTTTTTTACATGTGCGCAAGCCTGATGAAAAGTAGTTAATTTGGAAAAGTCTAGGAATTTCATTTATTAGGGGATGAAGAAAAAAGGAAATCATTTACAAAAGAATTGCGGTTTCTTCCTTCCTTAATCGATTTACAGATTCTAAAAAATGATTTTAATTAATAATGGTGGAAGCACAATTCAGCACTCAGACGATGTACAGCAAGAGGTAGATGTACTAAAGTTACTAGTTACTTTGTAACAAAAGAAGGCAAATGTTTGGGCCCATTTTGGATTTAGTAACTTATTAATTAGCATTGTGAGACAAAAGTTAAGAATATTCTAATGCTCCATATGCCATCACCCAGACACTAATGTTAGTGGAGCAAACTCCAGCACTAACTAATAAATTTTACAGAACTTCAAGCCACCTCTGGTCAGATGAAGAAAATAACTCTTTCATTTCAAAAGCCAGTGGTGGGGATAGCGATGAGTTGTTGGAGATCTTATCATAGGGCAGAAAAAGGAAAAGAAGTAGAGTGATCTGCTGTGGTATTAATACTCCATACAAATAGATCAACTTCTCATATACAAAGGTAAACCTACCCACATGTGGGACTCAGGAAACATATCTGGTGCCCTGTGCTTTGTATTCCCACCATAAACTCCATGTACTGAGCATTAGAAGAACACTGACTGGACTGGAAAAAGTTTTAGGTAAACATAATCCAGGAAAAAGTATGCGCCATTCAAACAAAATGTAAACATTATTTTATTGCACAAGGTTTTCTTTAGGTATTTTTGCCTTAATTTCATAGCAGACATTATAGATAGGGAATGAGGGGAGAGAGATAGGCTATGACGTGCAATGGATGCCGCAATATGCGCCTTAAACAGATGGCTATCAGACCCACCTCTGACCATTTTTTCAATGATAACTAATCACAAAAGGAGACTCAGGGTTTTATGGCACATTGACAAAGGAAAATATGCAATAACGACAAACAAAAAAAGCTAAATTTGCCAGTTTCTTTTACACTCACAGTATAAAATGGTTGAGGAAACATTTTATAAATTAAGTCAGTGGACCAGTGAGGTGTCATGACACTCACTCACTTGTCTAAACATTGCGTGAATAAACAAAAAAAAAATCAGTTCATGTGACAGTAACTGTCATCATATATGCACCAGCTGATAGCTTCTAGTTGTATGAACATGAGCATGCTAACCTTTCCTCACAGTTCATGCGTGTGAATCGGTGCAATGTGAATAAAGAGTATGAGGATCATTTCATGGTGACCTGAGCTATATGTGGCTCCTCATCTGAATATAAGTGTTGAGTAGTTGAATATTTTATACTTGAGAACATCTACATAACCAAGTGTATTGAGCTGATTCAATCGAACCGTATAACATAACATAACATTACATTACATAAGTCTGAGATTTGACTGTTTTACAAAAGAATTGAGTATCTCCACACTTGTGGAGCACCTTCAGAGTGTTAGTTATGTGATTGAAAGACAACAATTGATTAATGCTGTTCAATCACAAACACAAACATTTGTGTCATGTTGAGGTGTAAAGGTCATCTTTGGTTCCAATTTCAAGCTCTTTATTTTGGTGCCTGTAATTCGGTGGAAACGAGGAGGAAGATGGAAATGGTAAACATAAATCTCTTGGAGTTACTTGTAAAACAATCATATCCAACAAGAGCTTCAAGTCTTTTAGAAGAAGAGTTTTTTTTTTTTTCAGTCAGATGATGTTGTGCATACAAAGTGGTCGATTGTGCTTTTTTTCACTCTGGGTTTCTAAATTTAAACCGTTTGCAACCATAATAATCTGATAGACTTATCATGTCAAGCTGTTTTCTCTGCACTCTGTATCCTTTTCCTTATCCCATCCCCCATAAGTTCACATCCATGCCTCTCCAAAAGCCAAACCATAACCCACACATAGCACGTAGTGCACTGCACTCCCCAAGGACCTGCCCCATACTTTGACTTTTCATTACACAGCTGAAGAGAAAGTACAACATATGGATGCCATATGGATAACTTTGTCCAAAGTGCTTTACAACATAGTAAGTGCATTAATTTTTAGCAAGAGTGTTGGCAATAGGAGCTGAGATTGTTAATTACGTACCACAATTCCATATTCTATGAGCATAGGCATTGCCCTCTAAAAGCTGTCGCTGTTGGGTTTATCCCTGCATGCATGTGCAGTCATGATGATTTGCTTTCATGCCACTTTGCCCCATACAGTTGCCCCCTCAGATCCTCATCTGCTGTATATAACACCATCCTGACCTTAGGTCTGTTCTCAATAGCCAGTACTACTAATTTCACCTCCTGAATGTGCACTAAGAGGCGAGGAATCAGGGGAACTAGGGCAAACATTGGGCCATGGGCAGTGAGAAAAGGTTGCCACTCCCAGTGAAGGGTCATGGATTCATGGAGAACCACAGCACACAGTGCATTCTCTTGTGAGGTGAATAGATTCACCTCTGCTCTCCTCAATCGGTCCCACCACATTTGAATTGTGGGAGGGACCATCCGTGTGACATCAGGTCCAGGGCTCAGTTCTGTACGCCACTGTGATGGAGGGCAAGTGTTTGTGAGACAACAGCAGGAGGCTCCTGGCTATTTCCAGCAGCCGAGCTGAGCACACGCCGCCCTGGTGGTTTGTGTACGCTGCAGTTGTGTTGTCTGTCACCACTACATGCTTGTCCATCAAGCAGTGGGGCCAAGTGTCTCAACACTTTCAGCACCATGGACAGGTCCAGGCAGTTTAGCGATGGAGGCTCTGGCCTTCTCCCCCCTAGAACATGAGAATGTCACATTCCTCCTTAACCGAAGAGAGATGCACCTGTGTACACTGAAATTTGTGACGTCCCTGTCCTGAGGGAAACCCCTGTTGACAGAATATAGGGGGGTACCTAGTACATCAGATCTGATTTCAGTGAGGGAGGAATAGTTATTATGCGTCTCTTGTGCCACATCAAGTTGGGGTGGAGATGGCTCAACCACCTCTGGAGCTTTCTCATACGGAGAAGCTCTAGAGGAACAAACATGTAATGCGAAATGACAGAAAAGAGCTCTGATGGTAGAGGAGTCCATATGCACACCCATCTAATCTATCAACTGGGAGAGAAGAGGGGAGCTCTTCTGCCAGTTTGTGGCCAAACCCAGCGCTGACAGATGCTGCACAAGCTGCACCATGTGGAGCACAGCTCTCTCCTTTGAGGGTGCCATGACGATCAGATCATCTAGGTAAAACAGCACTCTGAAGCCTCTCCTGCGTAAAAAGGCTCCAGAGCCATTTCCACACATCTGGAGAAGATGCATGGAGCCAAAGAATAACCAAAGGGAAAACGGGTTGTATTGATACTGTTCTCCATGGAACGAGAAATATGGATGATTGGTATATGAAAGTATGCATCTTTTAGGTTGATGGATGTGAACAAATCATTCGTACTCAAGCACATTTGACTGCCAACAGGTGGAAGGGTATCTTCATTATTCACTTGTTGAGGAGAGGTAGGACCAAAGTTGGCCTCATCCTGCCTGTTCTCCTCAGCTGGAGACACACACACACGAGATAGGCTCATGGGTGGGGGGCAGGCTTTGTCCTGGTGTCGGACATTGAGAGAACCTTGGTGAACATAGCAGGACACATCTGCCTTGCACAGCAGATCCTGGATGTAAGAGCTGTTGCCAACTGGAGAAAGTGCAGGTGGGTCCACTGGCAAACGGATGCCCCTCAGATCTGCAACCATTTTGATGATACCCAACAGGTCCTGGAAAAGTGTTTTCATGGTTGTCAATTGGAAGGTTGTGGCGAAGAAGGAGAGAGCTGCAGTCACAGGGCTCCTGCAGCAGCGGAGCTCCTAACCTGTTGTCACCAAGTTCAAAAGCTCTCATTGGGGAGGAGGGAGAGCCGAGGAGAGAGCCAGTGATGGAGGGGGCTGAGTCATCAGACTCATGACCACCACCGTGCTTCTCCTCCGGGATGTCCAGGAAGTCAGAGCTGAAGATGCCCAATGCCTCCGGTGAAAAACCTCTCAGCTGGTCCAGCTGCCGTCACTGTCACCCTCCACAAGAAGCATTATGAAGGCGCCTGCTTGCGTGAGCACAGGCGAGCATAAAACTGGCAAGCGGCCCGGGAGGTGAGTGCCAGTCTGGCGTGATCAGCACCAAGGCATGACTCATAGTGGGATAGTGGGGGTGGAGATCTGATGGCAGGATGTAGCCAGTGTGGCAGGCAGGACACAGGCAGCCTGCTTCAGGAGGCTGAATATTCTTTTACTTATTCTCTTACTTCACTTTTTGACCGCTTCATAAAATGCTGAAGAAAACTGGGAGCAGAGCTCAGGTCTAGGTGGTATTATATACCAGAGATGAGGACCTAAGTGGGGCAACTCTGCGGGGGCACAGTGGTGCAAAAGAAAATCTTCCAACCGCGCATGCGTGCAGGGATAAACCCAGCAGCAACAGCTTTTAGAGGGTGAAGGCTATACAAAATAGAAACACAGTTGTACAAATACAATTCTTACTCACTATTTTCACAGACAATTTGAGTGCATCACTAATTTCAGTGACACATATGAAGAAATCTGTAAACTGTCAGTAGTTTAGAAAGGTAGATTCACTTTGTATTCATTTACAGAATGAAACTATATAGACAGATGCTGGGTGACCTGCATCAGTTTGAGAAAAAGTAAGAAGAGTCAACAACAGTTCACAACAAGGGCATGTGTCACTAAAATGAAGCATAGCAGGCAGCATCATACCGCATGCTAAATGACCCATGTAATAGCTGAGATGGCTAAAAGAGGGGCCTTCAAAACTACTACAGGCCAATGTGGAGTCGCTCTTTCTCCCTCTCTATTTCTCAGTTTCTAGTCACTGTGCACTGACAGATTTCAGTCGCTGCTATACCATAGTCCTGTGTGTTTAGTGATCTAGTTGGGTCTGAGGTGGGGACTTTTAATTGGTAGATACAATATACTCTTGGATTCGGTGTATTTAGGATATTTTCCAAAGGTTAGCAGCACTTAAAAAACGTATAATTAAGCTCACCTGGGGTGGTCAACTGTTTCATCTTGGCCTCCTTTACAATCCTTGCATGGGAGCTTGTGTGCAAGAAGACTTGAGTGCTCCCATTTCAACAAGGCAAAGCTTTATTTCATGCTGAGACTACAGACAACATCAACTGAAGCACTGAGTAATATCGAAAGGAAACCTGCACACTTTAAAATTGAACAATATATCTCTTTTCATCTCCTTCTCATTTAACTCACACAGAAATGCTAAATGTCTTCTCACCTAAGCACATTATTGGGCATGAGGCCTACAATCCCATGCTAGCTGGTGCTTACAGATAAAACCTGTGTCCAGAATCTGAGATCCTCTCTATCCTCTAAAAGCTTCCTAACAAGATCAGGGTTTGAGTCATGCACGTTGTGAAACAGGGATTCCTTATCTTCGAAGCTAATTAATGGCAGAAGCTTGGATGGCATTCAACATGGGAACTTGCACACGCAACACTTTTAACACAGCATGACAGTTTAAGCACGTCACTAGCGGAGAAGATCAAAGCGGAGATGCTAAAGTGCGCGGCATGTTCTTTTGCACGCTAAAGTGTTGAGATATTTTTAGTTGTCTTGGAAGATAGACTGAATGAATAGAACATTTCAGACAGGTAATAGAAATGCCAATGAGGCTTGATTACTAGAAGGGATTTAGTAATTAAATGAAATAGTAACACCAAAATTCCCAATAAATGTTATTATTTTATTTTATTTTTTTAGTTTATAGTGCAATATAAGTGACCAATATGAAAAAGCAACATATGGCAGAGCACAAGTCAATAGGGGAAACTAGACTCAAATAAATCGAAACAGAAATATAACATAGCAGCAACAACAATAACAAGAACGACAAAAGAGCAAACACAGAAATAAACAGATGGAAAAAGGCATAAAGTTGGGCTTAGGTTTTCTTATTGTGACGCACATGTGTATAGGTAGATGTGTGTATGTTTGTGTGGGTGGGTTTTCTGTATGAAAGAAATAAAAAGGAAGAGAGGGCAGAAGGGGCAGACAGTATTAACCAAAGACAGAGAGAAAAAAAGAAAAAAAGCGATCAATAAATAAATAATAACATAGCTACAATTCTATTTGGTCATCTCTGGTTTGGCTTGAAGGGCAAAGAGGTGCTAAGGTTTATCCAGGGTGGACCAGGTCAGGAAAGCTAGGTCCGTGGAGATTTTTACGTATTTATTTTTGCTTTTCCTTCCTTTCAATTCTTATTTGTTTGCTTGTTTTATCCTTTTTTTTTTTTTTAATCATTTCCCTTGTTCCTCTTCCTTGCTTTCTTTGCTCTCGCCTGGTTGCCACCGGGTCTGTAGGAGGTGGCTGGCCTGTTGGAGGTCAGATGCCCTTTTAGAACAGCCCCCCACCTCTACAGGAGGGTCTGATCAACTGGGTCTGAGGAGCATCTTTCTATTTGGAGAGGGGGGCTTAGCAGGGATCAGGTCCTCTGACACCAAGCTGTCCCAAACTCCTAGTTTTTTTCTTTCTTCTGTCATCTAATTTTTTTTTTATTAGAGGATAGAAAGTATACTTCAAAACACACTCCCACAAGTCAAGGTGTTACAGGTAAAAATTTAGCAAGTGTGTGTGTGATTTATTTCCGCTTTTAGCAGAAACAGAGCAACACGGGCATCCTTCTCACTATCCAACAAGTCTAAATCTCCACCATGCTTTAGCCCTGCATCTGGGCAGCGCCGGATAACTGACACTTCTGTTCAGTTATCTATTTATCCAAGGTCTTTTTGTACACATTTTATATTTTACATATCTTAGCATTTTGGTATTGTTATTGGTAGATATCCTTTGCCTTATTCCACTATAATGAATGTGTTTAATCCAAGATTTATACGACTTTATCTCCCAAAGTAAGCCACATTTTTGCATATTCACTTTATATCCAGAGACATATTCTCATAGTATGAATCAGAGCTGGTAAATATTTTTTTGAAATAAATTGCTTTATAAAATAAAAATAATATTTACTCTAACAGTGTGCTAAACAGAATTAACCAAACTTGATTTTTTCAGATATGCTCATGTTTAGACATGAGGTTAATATGAGATGATTTGAAAACTTGTTAGAGTGAATCATTTCAGACATCCCAAATCTTATTTTCAAAATTTTTAAATCCTATGTTGTTAATTTTAAAACTATAGTTTACACTTTCAAAATGTACTTTAATGTTGTGATTTCTGACAGTGATCTCACCTCATAGGTTAAAATGTATGGATCATTTGTGGCAGAAAACACCCCGTTATAAACCTGTGTCCATATCACTGAAATCGAATGAGACTTCTCTTGTAAGATTTATCAATCAGTCCCTGGCTGTATGCTGTCTGCTGGGATAAAAGACGGAATTCAGTCTATGAGCCCTTTGCCTCGTTAACATGTTTCAAGCACTGCATGTCTTCTTGGCTGTTTTCTCATTCTGCTTCTCTTTCTTTCCCTGGTGAAAGCCAAGAGTTTGTGGTCAGAGCCCTGTGGCACCAGGCAGTCGAAGACATCCATTCGTCCATAGTCGGACTTTCAATGAGTTGTTGCAATTCAAAAAGAACCTAGAGATACCAAAGAAAGGAAGAAAGAAAAAAGAGAGGATAGATAGATAGATAGATAGATAGATAGATAGATAGATAGATAGATAGATAGATAGATAGATAGATAGATAGATAGATAGATAGATAGATAGATAGATACAAAAGATGTCGCTAACCAGCTTCAAAGTCTACACTCTAATTTTAGCTCCTTAACACAAATTGTGTGAAACAAAAAACTTATCCAGTTATGGGATGAATATCCAAGTATACTTATGCAATCAGGGAATTTGTGTCATCTTACTGCCTGAAAACATGTATATGAAAGACTGAACATACCGAGCCACTCAGCTCATGCACTATTTCATATATATAGTTAATGTGAAGTGGCGCATAAGTGTTTTGACAAGTCTTTTTCTGTACAATGTGTTTCAGTGGATGCTTGATAAACAAGCACCTGATGCTCGGAGAGAAAGCACTCCTGGCAACAGGGTACTTGGAGTGTTTTCACATATATTTTTAAAAAAAAAAAAAAATAATCAGACTCAATTCTCTTTAAGTGAATCAGCTGCAAATGAAGCTTTCTTTGTGTTCATTACATATAGTGTTGGAGAAAGTTCTTCCTGGTTAACTTTAGCATTTATAACAATATGTGTGATCACTTTTCACATGATGTACCTAAAGTATTAATTTAGTAATATGATTATTTTTTTATATATGTATATATACAGATATTTAGTTCCTGTAAAAAGTACCCAACCCTCTTGGAATGGTTCATGCTTTACTGTCTTTAAAGCGGATTTAATATGGCTTTGAAATGAAAAAACAGATCTCTACAACGTAATGCTGAATTACTAAAAATATTAAATACATCATCTGTTTTACTTGTCAAATATATTTGTACCACTTAAATGTTAAGCGCAGCCTAAACTTAAAATATTCACATGAACTACTTCAAAATTGTTTTTGAGTAGCCTTGGATACTGGGCTAACCGAGCCTTAGTGACGGGCTAAAATAACTGAAGTGTGAGGACATCTCCTGACAACAAGGATTGTTGAATAACTTCCATCAGGGACACATGTCATGTTTCTAAATCTGATGAGTAAAAGATAATATATTACGGGCAAATTAATAGGTATTTCAGAGGACAAATGAGACAGATCGAGCAAATGGCTAATGGCTCATTATACTGCAGGGTGATTATTCAGTGGAATTCAATTTAAGTGAATTCAGCCTGGAGAGTTATTACGCTCATAGCTCATATCCAAATGCAATCAGGTGACCGAAGGGTCAACCAGGGTCAACACGGAGAGAAAAATGTTCTCCGTCGCGTGCTCGGCTTTACACAACAGTGGCCTTAGCGAGCATGTTCATCTGAAACGAAGCATTATGCATTTGATTCATTTGAAAATTCAGTATAACCACCGCTTAATGGTTTTCTCTCTCTCTTGCATTTGCCTTGCTAACTAGCTGGACGGCTAATAGTAAAAGAAACATCAATTCAACCTTGAGGCAGCCAGCGTGCAGTGTTTTGCATACACTAATGACCAGCTGGAGTCAGCAGACGTGGCTTTAAAAAGTAGTGATGAAGAAGCTTCGGTTGATTCAAAAACATATCATTTCATTATCTCGGTGTGGAGCTGGCATGCTTTTTTTTAATTATGACCCCATAGATATGTCTTCACCTGAAGTCTAAATTAAGGCAAAAAAATTAGAAACAAATGCATGGATTTATGAAGGACAAGCTGATTAAACTCAAATAAACATACTTCAAGATCATTATAAATATGCATAGGCTGTCAAGTTGAGGGTTAATATATTTATGAAAATCCCTCGTGTTTCTTTTTATATTGGATTGCAACTCCTATGGTATGCAATAATGATTCTTGAGTGTTTTTAATGTGGCTATATTATAAAAGAGCTACAGTCAAAAAAAAAAGGAATATCAAACTCTAAAACTGTCAGAGGGCAGAAAAAAATGAGGCTACAATACCTCAGTTCAGCAGATATAAGTAATGGATTTATGATACATGGATAATAGAGTGAGTGGTACCTATAAAGCGATGAACCTGAAACTTGTTTCTCGACTGTGAAAATGTACAGAATGATCTGTATCCTTCATTCAGATGGCACTGATTCTTTTCGGAGCTCAATCTTCCTTTATTCTCTTCCTTTTGAGTTTCTAGGCTTCTATTTTGGTAAAGAGGGAGCGCGTGTCTATTTTAAAAAGGGCCCAACGACAAGCATTTCCAAATGTACACTAAAAGAAGTAAGGAAACAAGCTTTCCACAAAGCTACAGTCAATCTTCTGCCAAAAATAAACAAGCCTTTTTTTTTTTAATTTAATCAGCATATCGCGTCATAAGCTATGATCCTGCCTATATAGCTTTTCACTTTCCTATTTTTCCAGGGCCGCGGCTGCCATCGAGGACACAGAGGTGTCTCATGCTCAATTAAGTCTTAGCAACCCGAGGGGAGTTAAAATTCTACCGTTTAAAAATACACAGCAGGTATTTAATAGGCTTTTTCCAGTGGACTCAGTATGTTTTAAAACTGCACTAATCAATATTGTTATATTAACAATGACTACTTGTAAAAGGTGTTACTCATAATGACAAACCCACTGAGAATTATCAACCAATTAAGCTCTATGAGGCTTTTTTTTTTTCATTTTTAAGCTTATCATTTTGGTTTTACACTTCGCAGCTTTAATATTTTTGGTTTAGTCTCAGCAGTCTCATCAGCCTCCTTTTATAAGCACAACAGTTAGCGTTAGGTGGTTAACACAGTGGAGCATTTAGAGCCAGATTTCTTTCAGGAGTTAATGGAGATGAAAACGGAGCTAAAGGAGATCGCGTTGTGTGTTGGACTTACTTCATCAAGTGGCCGGAAAGTCAACTCTAAATGAATGATAATGTTGCTTTATGTCTTCTGGATGATTAAATAGGCACAACTGCTTGCTAACATGTTAGCAATAACAACTTTACAAAGTCAGTGCCCTCGAATAACCCCCCCAAAAAAACAATTAATACCACTTAACATTTGACTAGTTTAAAGCCAACAAAATAAAAACATGAATAAAGGAATAACTATTTAACTACCAGAATTTTTTTCATCATACTGTAGAGAAAGTTTTGAAACAGCAACACCTTCATGCTTCATACATTGACAAAAAAGTGCAATTCCACAGATACATAAAAATACCCAAACAACTACAAATAATTGAAAAAGACTTTCCCATTGGAACCTGGTCAGTATCTTCTGTGGGGGGGTGCTTCAGGGGACTTGGACTCGTGGCCTCGGTATTTATAAAATCTATATGAGAAAGCGCCGCTGAGTTACTGTGTATCTGCGCTGTCTCAAGGTGGAAAACAAAGATCTACTGGAATAAAAACTAATCTACCCCACTAGATGCGATCATTTATTAATAGAGGATATGAAATGTATAACAAGCAACATTTCCTAATTGTGTGGGGAATATACAGATTCTCTCCTAAGAGCGTTAAATACCCCGAAAATCAAGTCGAGCTAAATGACAATTGGCAAAGCTCCTGGAGAGTAATACCCCCGGATCAGACTGAATTAAAAGGGGATTTTCCCACAACTCTCAGAGAAGGAATTCTTCACATCGCCACTTTCATCTGTGTGTCTGTGTACAGTCTGCTCCGCCGTCAAGCGTTAAACTGATGCTATATCCCCCCGAATGGAGGAGCACTTTTCCAGACTGAGGGACAGACGTTGCCAGCTTTGTCTCGCCTTCAAGCCAAGAATGCTAATTGGTCTATTTAAAGGCTGTCCATTCCTGGCAAATTAAACTGAACCGTCCATATTTAAGCTGCTTCCTGGATCAGTGTATTATGTGTCTGGGGGAAGGCATACTGTACATTTATCACTTACAGTATGTGGGATGACTCTATTAATTCATAAGCAATGTGGGATGACAGTGACATTCGTGTCACACACACACACACAGTGTTGACTCTAGCAGTTTGCCATTGTGTGTTCTCGGTGATAACGACGGGTGTGCGCAATTTTTCTTTGAGGTTTTATCCAGTATTGCAATTATGTCATCTGATGATGAATTGACGGATGGTTTAGAACATATAAAACGCAATAAATCAAATTGATTTTATCTGAAGAACTGCTAGATTTATGAGTTTGCGTGCACAGGCAGGCTCACGCACACGCTCCACACACTCCCATCAGGCCTCACGCCGTCGAAGACAGGGTGACATGATGTGAGAGGAAACACTCTCACTGCGGGATCTATGGTGCAATTAATGAAGTGATGACATTATATATTTATTTACAAGTCATTAGGATTCAGGGCCCGAGGAGTCACATCCTGTCTCTGCCAAGGCTCTCGAAGGAGCATTCATTTTGTTTGGTCTACATAACAAAGAGAAAAATTAAAAGCTGGCATAGACGCCCTCAAGCTTAAACCGCACAAAGCCTCAAGTTTGTGCTGTTGACAGAGAAGCTTAAAGCACAGAGAGTGAATTTTTGCGACTGAATGTTTATAGATTTAATTAAATTACAAGACGAGACAAAAAAAGCCCAAAGGCACAGCACTTTAGTGTTTAACACGGGGTAGCTATGGCTATTGTGTGGAATGAACAATCGACTGAAATTTCTTTTTGAGCTTTAATTCTGCGTAATATGCTGACTAGTAACGGTAAGTGGGTTTATTAACTAATGCCTGCACTGAAGAAAAAATTCTCGGCAGTGTGATCTGGGGAAAAGAAACAGCAAGCACGAGGGAAATAGAGAGTGGATGTGTGGGAACATTCAGGTGTTGTGAAACGAACGCCCGCATGTGTATGTGCCCTATCCAATATTTCTCTCGGTGAGTTCCAAGTGTACAAACCGTCCATCTACAGCCCCATCCGCCCTGCACTTCTCACAACCCAGGGGTGATGAACTGGCATGGAAGACTGCCATCATTACGTTATGTCATCAATTAGTCTCATCAATTAATCTGGTGACATAACATGCCCTCTGACTATACTGAGAGCTCGTTCTCAGTGTGCCCTTGCCCATATGTATCCCCTGTGACAAAAAAACCAAAGTGTTGCCAAGCGCTGATATCGCCGCGCAGAAGGTCATGCTAAACAAAGGGGCTTGTCCAAGGACTGACGCTTTTCACATCTTAAAGCAGAATGGCCTTCCCCGCTACTAAATACAGGTCCGCATCAGAGAGACGATGACCTTTTTCACGTGGCGTAAATGGATTTTCAGAAAGCATGAGAACTTCTTAGAAAGCCAGGATAAAAAAGATCAGACTGGAACACAGCACTGGGAGATAAGGTATTCAAGGTATTGAAACTAGTAACAGAGTGATGGATCTTTATTTCCAACGGCTCTGACCGGGTTAAAACGCTGCAAATTTGCAAGTGGTGAATTTTAAAAATCCAGGACCTCACAGTCAAATTCGCCCATCAAGATACCGAACCTGCGCTTGTGCCGACATGCTCCGAGATCCAAAATTCAGCGTTAGCCGAAAAAACCGTAATGAAACGACACAGGAAATGATGTGTATTGTTTTGTTCTTGTGAGAAGAAAAAAACCCATCTCCAATAAATCCACTTGCGACATGCAGTCAGTGAATAAAACAGGATGAAGCCTGAGACAGATTGGAACAAAGCCTGGAATCATAGTTTGATGATGAAAAGCACTGAGGATGGAATACCCTACCTGTGCTAAATCCCCTCTGCTCTATGCATGTTTACTGTTAGGAATATAAATTCAGAAAAACAGGTGTTTGCAAACATATTTTTTGGGGGACAAAATCTACCTTAGTGTATGTTTTTACCTCTACTCCAATAAAGTAGAATCCCATTTTTACTCGCATGACCTAAACCTGTTGTGTTTTCTAATATTAGTTTGAATCCTCATCCCTTTTACCAGCTACAAGAGGGCTACTGGCCAGGTGTTGCAGGGGGTTACTGGGTCAGCTCAGCTCTGGGGGCTTCGGCAGCGACTGGGAAACAAGGTGGAAATGGTGACAAATTGGAAGTGACGCTGAACCCCCCAATGGAGAAACACGGATGCACTGTATAATTTATGGAGCATCTGAAAACAACTTACGTATCCATGCATGCTGCATATAAACGAAAAGTTGTATTCTTATATGCTTGGGTGACGAGACATAACATTAGGTGTTATCTAGAATTTTTATGCAGGAGTTCAAGAGTTCATGGCTCCCAGTCACAGTATGAGGTTAGTGAGGTAAGTAGGTAGCATCAAAGGCAACGTCCCACCTGACTGTGTGTGTTAGCTTTAAACCCGAGGAGGTCCCTAAGCTCCAAGGTTTTTGGGGGAGAGGATAATAAGATTCAGCTATTACTTACACCTGCATATATTTTGTAAGGACACAAGGAGCTAAAGCCTACCCCCGTTCACAAGTCTAGTCTAGCATAGTTCTCACTTTCCCTTTCATTCCTAATCTTCCTCTCTCTCCACTCTGCTTACCATCTTCTTCTTCTTAGCCATTTTCTCCATCCTGTTCATTTTCCCTTTCATTCTCCCCGTTACAAAGTTCAGACAAGTGCAGCTTCAAAGCAGAAACATTACTGGGACGAAAGGATTGCAAGTCGTCCCCCCCCCCCCACCCTCCCTCCTCCGTCCCACCACATTTCGCTCGGAAAAACCGAGCACACAGAAAATGATCGGCATTGTCAAATCAGCCAATGGATCAAGTCAGCCATAAGCAGTTAAGCTGATGCTCGGCAGGCAAAACAAAAACAACGTAGGCCCGATGTAGAATTAATGACTTGCATCACAGCAAAGGCTTTGTTTACAAAAACATTACATTGCGGTTATTGCCGCTGTTCAGAAAATTATATATGGTGGGAGAAAGTCATACTATATCACATTAAGCCTATTTTGAGTTATGTATTCGAGAATTAGATATCACTTTTGTTACCGCAAACAATATAGTATAATAGTATGTGTATAGTGAGAGAGTTGGAAAAACAAAATGATATCCATTTGCAGCGTTCCATGGGCATAGAAAGCAGTCGTATAAGTACTTCAGATGAGAGTTCAAGCATCATAAATTGTTTGTCTGTTCATGTCTAATCTCTGTTAGATCCTATTCTCTCAAAGAGGGAACTTCAAATGTGAATATCCCTGCTGGCATGTAGTCATGCATGCTGATTCTCTTTTATGTGTAAGCCACTTTATAACTGAGTGATGCTACTGGAAGTGCATGTGCATCGTATCATAAGGTATGAAACTCACACTTTCAAAACCAATAATGTTCCTTTTTTTTTTTTTTTTTTTGGAAATTCAAGATTCAAGATGTTTATTTTCACTCCAGTTACACAAGTACAGTCATGTGAAATACTTTGGCTGAGAGGCTCCGTTACAGATTTTTTTTTTTTTTTTCCTTTGTCTGACTGACATTTTTTTGATCAAACAGTCGGATGTAACTTGCAAAGTGAAGGGAAATATTTCTAAAAAGCTTGATAAGTTCAAACCCTGCCAATTTTTTTATACCTATTTTTACACCATGCCAATCACTGCTTAAAGGTGGGTGTGAATGTCAGATTATCTGTTTCAAAAACTGTCAGAGGAAAAAGATGGTGAAAAGACAGTGGAAACTTTATTCTATGCCTGACCTCTGAAGTTTAACTCTTCGCACATTTTATAGAAATGAGAAAATAATGAGGAGTTATCTCTACATGAAGCGGTGGTGTTGTGAGCGGCTGGGAGGTCGGGAAATGTACAGTATGTGAGTGAATGTAATTTAATACTATGTCAAACAGCCCGGCTAAATTGACAGTAATTAATTAAAATGGTTGCATTGCATCCCTTACTTGGCCTCCGAGATGTGAAAGTGGAGAGATAAAGGTAGACCTTGAGCAAATTACTGAGCAACAGAGAGAAAGACATCATGAGGGAGGCAGGGAGACAGAGGGGGGGGAGGGTTGTGAGTTTGATTAGACAAGCTCAGAGAGGGGCTTTATTTCGGCCAAGGGCTGTTAATTACCGCTGTAGTTCAAAACAACCTCTCTCTCTCCTGCTGAGTTCCTCCCTTCCCGTACAGCATCATGCAGCCACATGCTCTGTCACATGGAAGCCCCCTTCATCAGACTCGGGGGGGGCCCGTGTTGTTCATCGCATCCTCATCACCCCAGATTGGTGCAGATCACCCTATCACCCTGTAATTAGCTCTTTTAGTCCAGTAGCTATAATCAAGGCAGTGTCATCACTGTTGTAGGAAGTGCAAAGTTACTGATTGAGCTCCTTAACACGCTAATATACTTGTCAGCGGTGTTGTTTGTAGGATGCATTTAGAGAGGTGTATCAGACACTCCTGAATGGCTTTACCTTTAAAATGCTCCTTGTAGAGTAGTGCTGTATATACTGTAACGCTATTTGTCATGATTATTAGTACATTCCATACTTGCTATCTATGTTCTATGGCACCTTGTCAAATCATACATTCTAACCTGAGTGTTGCTGCATTAGATATAAAACGGCAAATTGAATCATTCAGTGGTTTTATTGGCGAATGACATGTCCTTTGACATTAGGTCTAAAGAGAATGTCAGCTCCATTAAAGAAAAATCTGTCGTTATATATCAAAAGTAAAGAGGACACTCAAATTTTCTGACTACCAGGTCTTCTATCATGACTAAGTAAATCCCTTTTTTTGGTTGTATTGGTCAGACTGAAAAAGCATATACATTTTTTAATCAATTTTTTCTCATGATACAGAAATTAGGAGGCTATAGGCTGTTGTGCAATTAGCAGAGATGTTCACTGGCCACTACCTGTCCTCTCCCTGGGTTCTGCACAACAACAAAAAAAAGCAGGAGATTATAGCCAACCCCTCTCATCCCTGCTGTCACCTGTTCAATCATCTCCCATCAGGGGGAAAGCCCAGGTCAAATGTGACAAAGAAGCACTTACTGCAAATCCAGTTTCTTTCCAACTGTATCATCGCCCTCAACAATGTTTATCCAGATCAAAACTCCTCGTCCCACACACGGGACATGCTACAAGACTAGACTTTCCACTGTTTTCACTATATATACTGTACAGTGTAAGTGTTTAGGGGTTTTAATCAGTTGGGGTTGTTGGGGTTTGTTTCTTTCATAAAATGCCAAAGGTACAAACCTGTATACATAAAGATTTAGGGAAATTAGTTAGCTATCACTCTCATGGAAAACTTCCACAAAAAAATCCATCACCAGACTTTGTATTCTGTTGTGCACGCCGCTAACAGCAAGCAAAACCTAAGATCATGTTTTGTAGAAACCTGCTAATATATTCAGCATTTTACAGTAACAGTCAGAAGAATTGAACAACTATTGTGTGTATTTTGTTCCCAATAGCAACTAGAGCAACTCACAGTTTTTAAAGTTTGCCATATCAGGCTAACAGAAAAAAAAAACATGATTGCTGGCCATAACATGAAGTGACTGTTAGATTATCCAGGAGACTGCTGTGTTTCTATGTTGAGCTACACTGAGGATATCATCAGGGTTAGAGTTAGAAAGGGGAATTTGAACATTTTCTTGCAACCCCTGCACTCTTAAAGATTTACAAGTCTTTACAAGTTTAGTTACAAGTCTTGGAAACACTTTCTAAACATTTGTGTACATCTTATAAAACTAAATTCTGTGTGAATGTAATAACACTGATATTAATTATCAGCAGGCCATCTCTATCTTTCTTTTATGTATTTTGTGTTCAAAGACTTCACTAGTTTGAACTCATGCGTCATGTTTTTCAGATCATCAATCAATCTATGACAACTTCCTGGTAAATTACAATCATTAAATGGAGTAATCTTGATACTGATATTTTTAGTTCCAGGGGCGAAAAAGATAAATGACAGCAGAACTCACACAGTGGTTTCATATCTGTGCCAGGGAGGCATGGCAGCCATCTTCTTTCAGCTGGACTGTTTTAATGCAGAGCTCTAATCGATCAGTATTCATCCCTCATCCACACTGGATTTACGGAGACACAGCCCACGGCTGCCATAGGGCTGCCAGACCTGAAGAGAAATGGCCCGGAGGAGCTCTGCCATCCACCATCCACACTGGGAGGTTCCAGACGCCGTCGCCACACAGGCTGTTTACTAATCAAGATTTACGCCATTCGTTTGTATATATCAATAAATCACTTCTGAGTGCTTGTGGATGACCATGAATCTAAAACAGGAGTAGATCCCTAATTGCCTCCCACAGGGCTGAAGCAAATATATACCATGGTTTTACCTCACAGGGTTTTATATTAGACTACAGGGAACAAATGCTTTGTTTTTAATTGCTATATAACCACGGCTTATGGTGGAGATTTTCATTATAAGGCAGTCTTGATAGCAAGAAGTGATCGTCCCAAGTGGCAGAAGCAAGGCTGTGGATTCATCACCCACATTTTCCACTCAGTATTTTGAGAAAGCTCATTTCTTTTAAGTCCCTGTTGAGAGAAAATGGATGTTTTCTAAATCTGAGAGGACATGATCCGACAACTAAACTAAATGTGTCACTTAAGACAGATTTTCAAATTTAAAATGTCGTCCTCCTGATGAGGGTGAAATGTCGCGTTTCCCAAGGTGTAGCCAGCGGACGGATGGGTGGGAATATTATATGTGTCTAATGGAGAAAGAGATATCCTCTCAAGGTCACAAAGTGAGACCATGATATCTGCAATAGACAGAAGGACCCTTAGAGGAGAGGAGGAGGTGGAGGAGCTGAGGAGATGGTTTAAGTTCCTGTCCTTGGGGAAATCTCCATCCATCTGGGGAGCCTCTGAGAGCGCGGCCAATTCACACGCTCTAACAGGCCCTTAATTTGGGGAAACATATGCCACCGCTTAGGCCTTTTGGAATCCATTCACATAGCAGAAATCGGTTGTTGTGGTGGACATTAGCTGGTAGACTAGATGAGGAATAAATAATGTTATTTGATTGATTGATTGATTAATCCCCAAAGGGAAATTCAAATTGTCCATAGCTCATCAAATCATTCAAAAAAAAACAAAAAGAAAAACTATCCAGTCAATTCAAGGAGTTGAACAGTCTAATTGATTGAAATCTAGAAGTGATGTACACATTATCACTGTCTCCTAAACAAGCTTTCTCTTCCTTGTATTTGTGCTGTATTTGCTTACTTGTGACACTAAGATATATTGAATTTTACACATATAATATGGAAATCTTTAAGACCACAATCTGAGCACATATAATCCATGACACCGAATGCCCCTTGTTTTTATGCATGGGGATACTGCAAATTAAATTCACACAACAGCACTAAGTCAAATCCCTCAATAAAACCTGACAGACAAAAATCACAAGATGAGAAGCATTCAAACAACTTTGACATATTATCACCTTTTCAAGTATACATGCGAACAGTTGCCCATTGGTCATCCAACAGACAGAGAGCATTAGCATTCATTTAGAGTTATGTTCCTGGTCTCCACACATCCTGAGGGAAATATTTGAAACTAATGTTTAAGAGCTAAATGCTAGATTTGTCTAGTGGACAGGTTGTGCACAATGACTTTATCGGAGCTTTTTTTGCTGAAAAAAGTGTCTGTTTGGGCTGGAAATGAGATTGATGAGAGTGGACTGAACAGTAAAGTTGTAGTACATAAAACCTAAACTAATGCTGAAACATTGCATGGAGCTGAGGACTGACGGTTCTCTATGAATTTGTCACTAGAGGTCTAACATCGTCATTTGACCCATTGTTACTATAAAAATACTGACTATTGCAACTTTTAGTGCTGGACTTGGACTGGTCTTGAGAACTGGTAATTCCCAAAAGATGTCATTGTCTGGTCAGATTGGTGGTTTTGTTAGCTTACTCTTTGGTTAAAACATTTCTCATTATAAGTTTTTTTTCCATTTTTAGACTATTTTACTAAGGCAAAGTTCTTGCATCACTATTTGCGTTTAGATATTTAACATCTGAGATCATTGGCTTCTTTTGTTTAAGTGAGACTTTGTGACATTTGCTGAGTAAACAGTGGCCAGAAATGACAATTGCAAGACAACGGTGAATGCTAAAATTTCCTGTAGCAGAAGAGAAGCATAAGCCTTAAGTCAATAAAACGACTCAATACTTTCAGTTATACGGTATCCATCTGAAGTTTCCTGACATTATTGGCCACCATGAGCTATTCATACCAGATCAAGTAAGGCTGTAGCAGAAAAACCCCAGAGTGTAATGAAGTGAGCAAATTTGCATTTAATTGCTTATGAATTCCACTTAACTTTTTATGGGTGAATGAATTTGTTATTCACAAAGCCTTACTTTACAAAAAGAAGAAAAACACTTTTATATTTCTTAAATGTATAAAAAAAAAGGGGGTATCAACACTGAATCAATTATTGTCTATAACAATGCACAGCTGATTATATGTTTAGTGTGTAAAACTGTAATCTATTAACAGCTGCCGAATAAATGTAATGGAGCAATATTTTCCTCTGCAATGAAGTAGAGCATTACGTGTCATAAAATGGAAACACTCAAGTACAGTACAAGTAAACTACAGTAAGAAACCATATTGAAAGGAGAAAATAAAGAAATGTATCTGCTTGTATGTTGTTGGATGGGAGAGTTAGTGCATCCTTCAGGGATGGAGCTTTGCCAGTACGCCCATACTCAAATACTTCCTCTTTGAATAAATACAATTTCCACAGGTCCTGGCACAGTCACTCGTCGTCCAAGCTCTGTCTGCTGCTTACTGGGCTGAATAGCAGTGACATCTTAATGCTGATTATTCACACCCAGCCGCTGCGCAGATAGCATCACACTGTCAAGTTTGCAGTTCACTCTTTACAGTTGCTCCGAGGCCTCAACTGTATGCTCCTGCAACACACCACAGCGCTGGGAGAAGTTTTCTACTACAGTGGCAGGCCCCCGGAGGGAGTACAGAAAAAATGTGGAGTGGGCTCTTTCAGTAATTTCACTCCCAGCCCCCACCATGCACATCGGAGCCTGAGGAGCAGATATGGTCCGAATTGTGAATCCACCCACACTGCATGTCACTCTCTATAACGCAGAAACTGGTGAGCATACTATCTATGCCGACCACACATGCATGTCCACACACACACACACACACATTCCCACATAAAGCCTTGCAGGAAAAACTGTGTTGCACACTTGTATATCGAAAAATGGAAAACTGTGGACATAAAGAGATGGAGTCCATGATGGGATCAATATACTGTAGATAACAACAGGTATTACATACTCCGACATTCCCTTTGCACTAGTTTCAGAGTGCTTCCAGTCACGCTCCTGCAATAAGTATCTATAATCTTTTCTTAATGTTGCATCTAAGGTTTGATAATGAGTGGGAGCTTGGCATGTTGGCACGCTCTTTGTCTGCCTCCTGATAGTTTCCACTCGGCTGGATTACCCACTCCATGATGACTCGATGCAGCAGAGCAAAAAATGATGCTCCCCATTCCCCTGTGTATTCATATTCTTTCAAATGGATTCCTTAGGCCCCCCCCCTCTCACGCTGCAGACCGGAGCAGAGCAAGGCTTTTTGATACCCAGCTGATAAGAAAATGTCAACTATGTTTAGATTTTTTTTTCGAGAGATTTCACAGTGTGTATCTCTCTGTGTGTGCAAATATGTGCGTATGTGTGAAAACACTCATTTGATTTGTAGCAAAACTAAAAAGGCCACAAAATGTTTGATAGGCAATTAAGTGCATGCTCATTTGACTAAAATGCTAAAATGTGTTGTTTTGGCATTGTTTGATCCTCATTTAGTCTCTGTTTTGAACATGTTTATGGATGCACTGTAGTAATTTAGTTGATTGAAGGATATTACCATCACTAGAAAGAATAAAATTACACGTTAACTGTACTGAGGAAAGAAAGTGCTCTATTACCAGATGGAATAAAAAAGGAAAGATTTCAATTTAGATTATTTTAATTTCCATTCCAGCCTAGGTTTCTGTGCTCACACAAATTTACAGAATCATTTATTAAGCTGTTTTACTTCCATTGTATCGTGACTCCCCCTCCCCCTCCCCCTCCCTCAGGTGTCATTGATTGGTTTGACCCATCACCTGTCTCCTCTCCTATCAGCACTGCAATGCTCTCGGTGCACATCACTCTGTGTGCAGGCTGGGGGGTAGGGATCGCACGTATCGTGACCTTTGAACTTGTGGCGACAACTCAGCCTCCTCTCAAGTTGCAGAGGAGACTCAAGCGTGTCTTGGTTAGCATGGCAATGACGTGAGATGTAATATCACAGGAATATATTGGCATGCGACTCCACTACTTCAACATTGACATTCTGTCCACAGAAAGATATGACATGGCAGGCAGTATGCAAAACATATCAATATTGTTATGCTGGGACGCCTTTTTACTTTTATGTTTATTCACAATATGGATGGATGGACTGAACAACGCACCAAATAACTACTGTTTATACAAAATTCAGCAATGTTGCGAGATGAGATGACATTACATAATCCTTATTATTGTCTACACTGCACCCTTTTCCGCAGCAGCAAATCTCTAATCTACACGGTGAGCACATTGGTGCATTGAAACAAAGTGAATTATTATTCTACGAGGTTCAAATGTTAAACGCGACCTTTGTCACGACATCCCTCCTCTCTCTTTCTCCTTTCCTGTCACTCCTTTACCCTGTGCTAAAAAGCAAAGCACACAGACCTTAAAATAAACCTTTAAAAATAAAAACAGCCCAGAGATAGTCAAGTGGTAAACTCCACATCTGGGGCCCCAATGGCCAAGGACGGAATCCCACCAGAATTTTTTTTTTCTCCTGTCTGTCTAGTTGTCCAGTGCCTGAATAAAAACTTACAATACTATGAATATAAAGCTTTATTAGTGGCCCTTATAGCAAGGTTTGCAATTAACAATTATTTTCATCATATCATATATACCCATCACAACTTCCTAAAGCCCAAGGTGACATCTTTCTTGTTTTGACCAACCAAAAGTCCAGAAACATTCAATGTACAATTATGTAAAAGAGAATTTGATCATAGCTGAGAAAAATAATAGAAAAAAATAGTAGAAATAGAAAAATACCTTGAACCTGTAGTGTAAGAAAAGCTTTGGATGGAACCAGAGCTGGAACACTTTCTTGATTAATAGATTAGTCGAGTGACAGAAAATGAAACATTGTAGTCATTTATGAACTCCTACTATTCTCTGGTGACAGATTCTCCACTCTAAACATTTGCTTCTTCTCTCTGAAAATGAATCACTTTTGAAGATGTCACCTTGGGCTGTGGTAAACTGGGATGGATCTTTTACTGGTCACTGACGTTTTATAGACCTAGCCTAACTTGATAAATGGAGAGAATACTAATAAGTAATGAAAATGTTCTTTAGGTGCAGCCCTAGATGGAACATGCAACATACCCTCGCTATTGACATCTAATCCCTTTCCTACAGAAGGACAAACATTTAGTCCTGAGGCTGGCGCTGGAGGAAAGCTCAGCATCAAAAAAAGACACAAAGGAAAGGAAACATGGCCATGTTCAGCAAATTTAATGACAACCTGTCTATTAGATTATATCTTGTGACAAAAGTTGACACTCCAAAGAAAGTCACAATGAAAGGTTCATCCTCTGGGAAGTGTGAAGGGGCTTAAATTGGTAAATGGGTCTGATGGTGGTGCTATGGGGGCGGTCAGGGATTCACAAAAATCACTACAGATATCAATCACCATATGAAATTTTACTGTCATCTGTACGAGATGTCATGCTCTGGACCAATGTGTTGGGTGGACAAATAGACAGATAGGCTGACCAACATTGTCATCACCAGCAGGGTAAAAATGATAAATGTTAGCTGACATTCATCTCTCTTTAGGCAAAATGAATGAAATGGAAAAACTGAAATCATATGCCACACTATGACCACTATATCCTGAAGCACAGCACCAAGATTTGGCTCCACCTAAATTCCCTCTCCCAGTGATGGCTGAAACTAAAGCTCCTTAAACGCAGCGATAGGCTGCAGAAGCGAGGAATCTTTACTAGCCGGATTATCTCTCTTGTAGCAACCTGCTCTACAAATGCTTTTCTATCTGGTAAACCATGTAGCTCTAAATTCAATTAGGGCCACATAAACATTTTCATGTGTGGCAAGTGAGCTGTGAAAGGGCAGCAAACAGGCTCAGGCTGCAGCTGGGAGAGAGACGAGCAGGGCCTGATCTACTTCGGAGGAACAGAGGAGGGAACAGATTTGAGTTGCTGCAGGAGATGCACTGTAATATTTAGCATGCACTGAACTAGCTGCGTTGTGAGAGTCCAAGAGTGCGGTTGTGTCTTTTTATCACTCAATGTGTGTCTGCTGCTGTCATGTTCCGATCCATCTATCTGACTGTTGTATGCCTCCCCCTGCCTTCTCTCATCACACACAAACAAATACAGACACACACAGAGCCTCTTACCCATGATTTTCAGTCAGTTACAGAATCTTTTTATCTACCACACAACAAGAAATGTATCTGTGCAGGATTTTTCTAATGACATCCATCCAGCTAGACTGCATTTACAACATACAGCATATGCATCATCCATTATCTAAGAGTACCGAGGCTGTATAGACTCAGTGTGGCTGCAGCTCTAAAGTAAGGGTAATGAATAATCAGTGGTCTCTCCCTCTCGCTCTACTTCTCTCACTGTCCTCTTGTCCTGCAGCTCATATTACACTTCATTATTATTTAGGCTACCCACTCCCTCTAGTGATGGACAAAGGCACTGCCTAAGGAGCAGCCGGCAGGCAGGCAGGCAGCAAATGTGGGACCACAGGAATGACAGGAAGAGTCAGCCTCCTTCGCTACAGGCTGGATGGCGTGCCAGGCTGCTGGTGGGAAGCACAGCAGTGGACTAAGAGGAACACTTGTTTGACAAGAACACACAAAGCACTCACTTCCGCATAAAAATGACCGGTTTGGTGGAAGTGTTGCACTGTTTCTGGAAGTGTGGTGGGCTAAAGTGCTAAGAGGCACAACATAACAAAAAGCTTAAAAAAAAAGAGGCAAAGGGCAAAGATAAACACACACAGAGACACACAAACAGACTTGATTAAATTGCTCTCTGCTGTGAAAAGCGTGTTCATTTGTATTTAAGCGGCGCAATGTGATAATTACCTGCGCTGGGTTTCTTCAGAGCTGCATGCTACTCTGTGGCTTCCCAACAATGCTTACTTTCCCTCAGCCCCCGCTTCCCTCATCCATCTCACTGGTCTGGATGATGTAGCGATGCCTTCACTTGTAGCCCTACCTCGGTGAATGTTAATAATCATACACAGCCTCCACTTTCCTATCTACATTCCCAGCACTTATCAGTGGGATATGGTCGTTGAATGATAAACGCTGTGAGCAAGACAACAACCGAGACTGTTGCTTTAATAACCCATCAGTTATTATAGCAGATTATGTCCTTTGTTCAGAACAGAGCAGATTACAACAGCAAGAATCAAACTGAATGTATAGATACATAATGAATCTAATGACTTCCTCTGGAGCTACATGGACAGAACAAAGGTGAGTGGGAATTCAAGTCACTTTGCTGAACAGAATTAATTAAATAAAGTTACTACAGAGAGCTCACCATGCAACAAATCATTGCTTCAATTTGAGTGGTTTCATTTAAATTCCATTATGTCTTTACACTGACCTGTTTAAAATCAGATAGTAACTGGAATGAGATCTATCCCCTTCAAGATAATTGATACAGCCAGAGTCTGGGCAGGCCACATAGTGGAAATAGGGCATTATTCATAATTCATTAAATTTTATATAACTGACTTACTTTTGAAGATTACACAATAACATATTCATTGTTAAAGCTGGAAGCACAGACTACAAAGGCATTATTGTATTGACAGCCCAAACATAATGAATTTAAATGAAACACATCCCATGTTTTGTCTGAGACATGCTGTGTGGTCTATTGCAAAACTACAAGATTACCACAGTATCTTTAATGGTGAACCTAGGTGATTCCAGAGTACAATTTATCACACTGCTATTAGCCATTTACAGGTTTTGTCCATATTTCTGGTGTGATTCTGCTCATCTCCTTGATGAAAAGGTCATGCCTGAGCTTATGCTGTCATAATAATGTGTGGGATAATGTGTGATAATTGAGATGGCTTTAGCATACGGCTACTATTACTAGCATGCTGTGTGAGTCAATGGGAGCCATTTGGGCCTTGTGGGGAGAAAAGAAAGATAAATGCGATTGTTGATTGGAATTCATGTATCAGGAAACAAAATGCATCATAATCATTGTTAGGTTAGTTTTAATTTGGATGTGTCAAGTTAAAGCTCAATTAATGACTTTTTGATGACTGGCAAGGAACAAAAAAGCTACATAATACATATAATAAAATATATAGCAATAAAAATATCTATTAGCAAACAGTTGCAGCTACCAACTCTCAGGCATTGACCATGACACAACTGACACTTTTCGCACACTCTCACACTACATGTCCATTTTCTCACGCAGTGAAGAACAAATTCATAACTGATAATGTTGTGCCATGAAAAGAGGACACTAACAGACAAGACAGAGCAGCATGGTGCAGCAGCAGGGGAAAATGAGAAATATACACAAATATAATATGTTGTAATGTATTCCCATGCGTGCTGCGTAAGAGTAATCTCAATCAGTGGCTCTTCTGGCTGCAGCACAGCATGTCTCCCTCTCCTTTCATGTCTTGTGCATGCAGGCAGGAGTGACAGTGAGTTACTTTGGATAGGTAGGTTTTCAGGTAACTACTACTATTTTAGGCCATATAATGTTTTTATTAATATAATTACAAATATGAAATAGCCATCCTTCTGATAATCATTTCCTGTACTGATACACCCAATTATTTAGTGTTCTTGATGCATTCCTGGTTTTCAATCTAACTAATCTAGACAAGTGCAGGTGGCTGTTTCTGGACTTAATCCAAGAAGTTAGGTGGTGTAGAAATTAGGAGTGTGCCCAAATAAAAATACATCATTTGGCAAAGCACAAATAGTGGGTTACAAGTATTTGTTCCATACAAATATTTTTAAAACTATTTGTTTTCAGAACAAAAGAAAAATGTAAAATACCAGCATGCAGGTCATTTACATTGCTATTTCAGTCTCTCCTCTGCTCCGCTGTTACGTCTATCAGCAGGTTTCAACCAGAGGAGTCACATCCACCTGCTACATGCTGCACATTTCCAAATTTGGACATTACTCCCGGAGTAAAGGGTGTTCCCCAAAGATAAAGCTGAGCTACTGACAAAAGTGAAGTGCTCCCAAGGGACTCTCCATAACCTGCTGTCCCCTTTCTCCTGAATACTTATTTGAACCTAAGTCAAAAGTAGGTAGCCCTGTAATTTGTCTACTTGTTTGGAGTCATATTTCTAGCCACACTGCAAATTTAAACTTACAATATATGCATACAGTGCATACACACACACATACACATACACATACCATACACACACACACACACGTATATATATATATATATATATATATATATATATCAAAGTGCCTTAGTAATTATGTGTTGGGCCACCATGTGCCACCAGAACAGCTTCAATGTGCCTTGGTATTGATTCTACAAGTCTCTGAACTCTACTGGAGGGATGAACACCATTCTTCAAAAAGATATTCCCTCATCTGGTGTTTTGAGTACAGTGGTGGAGAGAGCTGTCTAACACGTGAGTCCAACATCTCCCATAGGTGTTCAACTGGGTTGAGATCTGTTGGCTGCGAAGGCCATAGCATATATATATATATGTATGTGTGTGTGTGTGTGTGTGTGTGTGCATATATATGTATGCATCTATATACACACACACACATATATATGCGCCAGTGGATTGATAAATATTCAAGTGTCTTCAAAAGCTAGTTGGTTAACTTTGTCAGTTTTCTTTATGAGCTTTTTTGCTAAATAAAAAAAAAATGATAGCAGTGAACCATACAGCAAAAGTGGGCTGTAACCCAAAACAATGAGCTGATAGAAGCTGAAAGGAACTCTGTACAGAGTTGGGTGTAAGCTAATTTAGCAGAAGTTCAGTGCTACAACTGACCCCTGTCACATTTTGGTCATTTAATTCATTGTTAATGTCAAAAATATTGATAAATGCAGATTTTAACTGTCCCTAAACCACAAGAAGATACAGCATCCAAAAAAAGTCTTAGTGTGGCTGAACTGTTACTGCCTTATTTTCACTGTAGCCTGGAGGTATATGACACTCCAAGAATGATACTGAGCACCATTGATTGTAAAGGCCCACTATCAGTCTCTCTATGACAGGACTGGGGCAGCACTGTGGCTACCTTTCCTGAGAATTATCGGGATTTAGAAGGTTTAAGCCACCACTTTTGGGCAAGAAATGTACTAGAAGGTGCCAGGTTTGGAATGACTAAATTTACTTTCCATCAACAAATGACACAGCAGTATAACTGAATATTCAAGAGGGTTTCTTCATTACAACTACTACAAAAAAAAGTGATAAAGTTTACATTGAAAAAGCGCAACCCCTCATTGATGCTGCTTTTTATGTGCTGCTCTCAGCACGACAAGCAACACTGCAGAAAATCACTGTGCTGTTGACGCAGGCAAAAAAAGGGGCTCGCAAGCTGGAGCACGTAAAAAGTGTCAGACTAAGGATATTTATTTAGTTACACGCCTGTTACCACTCATTACTCAACATTACTGCTTGTGTTCAGTACTACCTCAACTTAAGACGCTGTG
Organism: Euthynnus affinis; assembly: GCA_029490765.1. Taxonomy (NCBI): domain Eukaryota; kingdom Metazoa; phylum Chordata; class Actinopteri; order Scombriformes; family Scombridae; genus Euthynnus; species Euthynnus affinis. The sequence goes on along the minus strand of CM055838.1, from coordinate 34,641,961 downwards.
AATAAAGTGGGGGAACAAACAGAGGAAGTGGGAAAACAATCAAAGAGGGTCAAAGTGGGGCCACTTGGGGATGTCTTTATTACACCGGCATGAAAAAGAGATTATTTAGCTGTTTGGGTTAATGTAAAGTAGAGGAGACCTCAGCGCTTTCCTTTTTCAGTATAGGTTTGCTATGTATGATTATCCTTTTACAGCATATTTGCACTACAGTGTCGTAGTGTCGTTTTTTTTTTTTTTTTTTAGTTGCTTCAAAAAATTACTCACTGGGGAAATGAATAAAGACTGAACTTTTTATGCTTGAGCTATGATGATTGCTTTGTCGGTTATAGAAGCAAAAGCTGAGAATTCTCAAATCATCGTGTTTCATTAGGTTTTTATGAGTTAGTAGCAGCTCACATCCATTAGCATCACACATGAACACATACAGTATGTATACATATAAAAGGGCAAGCACACATCCCATACACTAATGCACACCAACATGCACATTCACATATCGAAGCCATTTATCACCATATGTGACAGCATGAGGCAACTGCAGTCGAGTGTCTAGAATCTGACAGCAAGCAGGAGCTACGCACGTGGATGAATGCAATCTCCTCTCATCTCTCTACTGAAAACAGACAGACGTCGACTGGCAACAAAAAAGCAACCGCCTCACTCTTCTGTGCACTAGCTGCACCAACTTGATTACAGGTGGCAACAGTTTGTTGTCCGTCGGATCCAGGTGCTCATTCTTGAGAGCAATTATCAGCTAAAACAACATAGCAAACACCATTTGGCAGATATCCTGCATGTGATTCTGTGAGTGTCCAGAAAAAGCCCCAGTGCACTCTAAAGCAAAGCAACTGTCCTGTAATGAATGCAATTTTTGTTCAACTAAATTTAAAGGTTTAACTTGCTTACTCAATCCTAGTAGCTTTTGATCATATCACACATTTTTATCAGCAGAAGTATCTTCAATTTTTCTAACATCAGCCACCAGAAGCTACAGGTTATACCAGAGTGTATTGAATGTGTGTTTCATTATTTAGTTCAACCTTAGTTACAGTGCTACTTTAAAAAATCTGGTGAATTCTAGCGCTTCCGTTCATATCACATGGTGACATTAATTTTGACTTGTTGCTATATTTATAAAAAACAGTGCATCGACTCTTAAGTATCAACAAGAACTGACATTTTCAACAAAGCTGTATTTATTTGTATTTTCTAGTCACTAAGAGCAAATTACTTCAAATGGGGCCTCAGTGGAAATGAAATGCCAGGTTTTCAGTCTTTCTGTCACTCCTATCCACTGACTAAGCAAAGGGATTATTAGCGATACCTTTACCTTGGCCTATCTTACTCTTTATTCACAGTATTTTTTTTTCTCAACAGGATTATGAGAAGGCACTGCACTTTCTGTTCCAGTGGAAGCTCCACCCTCACAGAAAACACCTATAAAAGAGCATGAGGATTAATAATTCATTGATATCCATGACTACTCACAGTCTCCTTTATAAGGCAGGATTATATTAGCACCGTACCCGTCAAGCAGTCTAAACAACTCTTACGGTGTCATTAAATTTTTAAAAGCAGCTCGGCATAGAGGCTGGGTAAATAAGAGACAATTACTGTGTTTGATAGAAATGTGATGTGGTTCCCATTCAAAGGAAGTGAGCGCAAACCTTAGGGGGGGGGGGAAATGACTTATAGCCAGTTGAGGGATGATTTATTTAAAGGGCACTTTTCAAGCTCCACACCAGATAGTATGGACAGTCACAAGTTCAGTCACGTATAGCAGCTGCGGGAATATTTTTGCCCTGCTTGAGAGGGGTAATAATAGAAAATTGAAATCCAAAATCATTAGCATCTATCTCCTGCCACCATCGATGAAAGATGCTTACACAATCTGTTTAGTAATGGGGGATGTTTAAGCAGGTTATTAGCATTAAAATCCAAATGGAAATAAAGAAGCCAACCTGATTGTAAAGTTAATGCAGCGTGCACCCATTTTACAGCCACTTTCAATCTCTCATAGATAAACCAGTAGATCACTTTAATTAGACAATGTGTTAATTGACTGCAGGTCCTGGGGTGTGATGTGTCAACATTAGTCTCCATCAATGACAACCTCCTCCAGGCACGACACCATTCACTCCGACCGAGAGTGAGACATGATACTGAGAATGATTGAGGGTGTGCGTGTGCATGTTTATGTGTGTGTGTGTGTGTTTTTTTGTTGTTTTTTTTTTTACATGAACATGTGTGCAAGTTTGTGTCCGCATGCAAACAAGTATGTCCCTTGTTGCCTGTGATTTTTTTTGTATTTGTGACCTAATGAATACATATCAATGTGTGGGAGGGACAGAGTCTGCTGAAGGAGGACAGTGAGGAAGATAGAGGGGAAAAAGTGAGGCGGAGAGAGAGAGAAACACAGCGTGTGGTCTATCGCTTCACTGTGGTCTGACATTATTACGTGCTCATTGCCTGACCGCTCTCCCCAGCATGCCCATGTTTCGGAAATGGCAAGGGACATCAACATTACAAGGTATCGCACTTGGCTCGGGAAAAAAAGGTGGATAAGGTCAAAACGCACAGTGCCTTTGGGACTCAGGAGTCTCAAAGCCGAAGCTCAATATTCCTTAAGTCAATCCATAGGTGTTCAAACTGTGCGCAGCAAGAGGAAGAAGCCAGGCTGCCATAGTAGGTGGTACCCCACATTCTCTGGATACCCCAGATGGGAAAAAGGCATTTAATAGAATAGAAATTAAACCAAATTAAATCTGACACTGGGGTGTACCAATGTAATTAACACACATATACTTACACACGCACTACTCTCTACCTCTCTGTCTTTCCCTCACACGAATAATGTCAGCACCCTTGTACTGCCGAACGGGATCAGTGGCCAAGCGTATGATTATACTCCAACCCTCTGAAGTCATAGCGAGGCGGCTTCCATCAGCGCCTCAGCCACAGTGGCAATCATACAGGAAACATAATGAGGCTATTAGGTTTGGCGAACGCAGCCTTAAAGCCTCTTGTCCGAGCGGCTGGGTTTCCGCTATGCACGTGCTCATATCTTCAAAGCTTTTAGTGGCTTGATTTGATCCGAGATCCGCGGTGCACTGCATTGAATCCTGATTGGATGGCTTCCTGAATGGCTTCCTTAATGTGGTAGCGAGTGTACGCCAAGCGCAAAAGAAGGTTTGAACATGATGTGACACTTTTAAGTGCATCCGATGACCTTTAACAGGGGTTATGAATGGCACTCTCAAACTGTGCTCACTTAGTTTAACTTCCGGGAGAAGAAAAGAGGTAGGACTATTTTTTGTGAGAGCAGTCATACGGGGTGAGATGTTTTTGATAGCAGTGCATGTTAATTTGATATGTTATGCTTCACTGTATTTTCCTGGTTTTATTTCAGATGACGTACTTGGATGCACTGCCCTTCCCACACAAAACCTTTGTAAGCAAACAATGGTTTTTATTCTGCGCGGCTAACGTATGTTAGATATCCTGAAATTAAATATAACCTATGTGAGTCATCCTACACATGGAAATTTAAAAGCTTAGGCATACAGTGCATGCATTAAGTGACATAACGTGCTTTTAAAACCACACTGCATGGAATCAGGAGGTCAAGAGTGCGCCTCATTCCGGCCCCAACTGTTTAGGGAACTGTGGCCAAGAGTTTAGTGCTGGAGGCCAGTCAAGACGGATTTCCCATTCATGTTTTGTGGCACATGGCTTCTTGCCATACCATCATACTTTCACTGCAAAAATAAAAAAATAAAAAAATAATAAAAAAAAAAAAAAAACAAGGGACGGGAAACAAATTTGTAGACACTAATTAGAGGAGGAGGAGGAGAGGTTGTAGCGAGGAGAGATCGAGGGATGAGGGAGATAAGGCCCGCTGGAAGGCTACATTATTTATGATATTCTATTTTTTTTTTTCCCTCTCTCTTCCTCCAGAGCAGAGAGGCCACCAGGGTAGAGGGAGAGGGAAGAAAAGAAACAACTTTATAATGTATTATCATCAGTAATTTAGGCTGACGGGTTAGAGGGGTTGATGAAAAGTGAGCGGGAGCAAGACCCACCTCCTCATCTTAAATCACATCCCCTTGCTGCAGAGGCTGCGGTTGAAAATGCTACACACGGCTCTGTCCTTGTCTTCCTACACTATGTATGATGCATATAATGACCATAACATGCAAATAGCAGTCAGGTCAGGTTGATAATGCATTCTACTACAATGTTTTTGCTGGATGTCATGTTCTAAAAAGACTCCTGTGCTGAAAGATTATGACATTTTGCAAAATGTATCTTCTGTGATCATTACGTTTAAACCTTTAAAGCCGAGCGTGTGCATTTACAACATACGTGTGTGTGTGTGTGTGTGTGTGTGATGCCTGGTGCATGTGTGTTTTGGCCGCATGACATTTTTTGCCTTCAAATGCCACTCACTAGCCTGCGTGTGTTCCTTCGGGTTCTCAAGGGGGAGCTGGGAATTTCAAACATGCACAGTCAGTCCTGATGATGTGTCAGATATGACTGACCCGTCTCAGCACGAGTTCTCACGACTTTAAAGACCACTCGAGTCCAGCCCATACTCGCACCGTCTTATGCTAATTTCCCTCCCGACGGATAGGGGACAACAAAAGCAAACGCCGAGTGCTACAGTACATGAAATAAACATCAAAGGGTGAAAACGTGGCGTCGATTAACCGAAAATAAGCTGATATTTACAGTTATGGTTTCTTTAAAGGGAACGTATTCATTGTGATTATGCTGTTAAGATGAAATCTCAAGGTTCCCCTAGAAGAGATGAATCTTTCAAGATTACATTAAAAGAGACACTGCTAAAGCTATCCATTTTATATTCAAGCTGTCAGTCACAATGCCATTATGCTCGAGACTGTGGAGGGTGGGGGGGGTTACACAGCCTCAAAGATACTTGAGGAGAAAGAACTTGTCGTTTTGCTGTAGGGACGCTTCATTGGAATTATGCCCATGAATATTATAAATGACAGTTAGTCTCAACATTGCTACCTCTACATTCTCAGTTAATATCAAAGGTTAAGGCTCCAACATAACCATCAGACACATACAATGACAGACAGAGAGGAAGAGAGGTAAGGCAGTGGGGGGGCAGAGATGGTGAGTTAGACAGGTACAGAGAGACAGTGAGAGTGCATTAGCCTTGTGTACACGCCTCAGAGGACACCCCCCCCCCCTCCTCCTCCAGGGAACCCACAGCACCGTCATGTCCTCCAGGAGGTAGTCACAGTACAAGACACGGCCGACCAATCCGGCTGAAATAGGACTGAGAGAAAGTCTCTGCACCAAGAGGTTGTGAATTTATGCTCAATGCCGAGGCCAGTCAACCAGACAGCATACCAGTGAGCCAGATGAGATTCATTTACATTTATATTCTAGGCATTTAGTCCAGTGGAATTTAAATGGATGAGCAGGTAGGGATTTAGCTGTCCTGGATAAAGGTCAGCGGAACGGGGCACATGACTGCCATCAATCCAATCAGTCCTTCAAGATCAATTATGTTGCATCAAAAAAAAAAAAAAGAAAAGAATAGAGTACCAACAAGTCCTCTAACATGAACAATTAAGCAGGTTGTTTGACAATGTCTTCCAAAAACCAAAGCATATGAGACAGCGATTGTTGTCAGGTTAGAGAGAGAGATTGTGGTCAAGACTAAACAAAACCAATGTTGACTGTTAAGTATGTGACAGGATGATTTTGATACTGCAGGCTGCTACTTAGTTAGGGGTTGGGGAATGATTATGGTAATGGTTAAAGTTGGTTGAGCTCAGAGAATGATCATGCTAAAATGAAGAACTCTTTGGTCGGGGTTAGGGAAAGATTGTTGTCAAGGTAGGAGACATGGTGCAAACAGCAGCCTCTGTTGTTAGGGTCGACCACTTTGTACACTTGACCCTGCTTCCTTAGAGGTTTTGCAGCACGATAAGGTCATCACGCTATAACGACTGTTGCTTCTAAGAGACGACAGTCATTATCTGCATGGCCATTCTTTGTTTTTTTTGCCTTCATTTAATAGCACACAGTGATGAAACAGACACGTGAACATCTCATATGCAATGAAAGTCCCCTGCGGGAATCAAACCTTGGACATTGTGGTTACATAGTAAACATCTTAGGCCACCAGGAAAGTCCAGGTGGTTTTAAGCATCTAACTAAACAAACCAGTGCTGTGCCTTTCCTCACAAGGACAGTCCCTTTAGTGAAATGATGTGGGGGAAAAAACTGAGACTGCAAAGGGTACATTAGGCGGTGAGTACATAGTCAAGGTTAAGGTGACTGATGCGAGCAGGGTCATCCATCTAACCAGCCAGTCATCCCGTTAGCCACCCCACTTACTCTTACTCTAACTTAACTACTGCTGGAGTTAAGTTAGAGGACTTCAAGCTCAATCTCCTTGTCCTTCCACTCTATTCATCACCAGAACAAGCACCAACAGCCAATGAAGATTAAGCAGCAGGTCTCCATCTCTTGAGGATGCTCTTGAAGCCAGGCCTGATTCCACTTTTTTTTTTTTTTTTTTCCAATGAAAGAGGGAAAGACTTTGAAATAAAGGGCCTCAGTCTTCAAGATAATTATTAAAAGATGTAAAGCTGAGGGGGCAGGGGGCGCACACAATGACCCTCTCACCCTCACACACACACACACGTACGTGCCCACACAGACATGTTCCTCTCACAAGTGCCTCAGTCTTCACTGCAGGTTAAAAAAACAAGTTCACATACCGTGTCATAATCAGCTCAGACAAGACTGAATATGTGGTTGTTGTTGTCTCTTTTTTTTTCAAACAGAATAAAGTGAATGGAGAAGCCACAACAACAAATTAAGCTTGTGAAACCCTGTCGGCTCTCTGTGAGCTTAAATGGTCGCGCAAATGACTTTGGTTCATTTTTTCTCATTATTCTCCTTTCTATGAGGGCCCTCTTGTGTAAGAGGGGCAGTATGTTCATCCATTTTGTGTGCAGAATGGGCTCGACTATGGTCTGTGTCATCTCAGAGAGGAGTAAGCGGCACTGTGAGAACTATTCGCTGCTGCTGTAAAGATTTACACGTGTTATGGCATGAGGTTGCCCCTGTCTTTGACCTGTACAGTAGTGTTGTGACACTCAAAAGGACCACATGTTGTCTTCCTACACTGCATGGGGAACCTAGTAGGGTCCCAATTTTGATTATACATATTTTTTTTTACAGTCTTAAATTGAGCATCAAGTATTCTCTAAGTGAAAACTATATTTTTTGAAGGTAGGATGGATGGAAAAAATGTCATTTCTGTCAACTGTTAAATAAAGTTTGAAATGAAAAGATCTTTTTTTCTCTCTATTTGTATTTTTGCATCACTACTGTCACCATGGTACAATCCAGTGTTGTGTTTATTGCCCATGAGTCCATGTCATTAGGCACCATTGTTTCAAGGAAGCACAGATCTCTTCCTTGGTGATAATGCAGATGGGGGTAAGACCCAACCTCCAAACACTGAACACCCCCCTTTGGAAAGTCTGTGGTAATGCATCCAGACTGACACCTTTTTTTTATTATTATTATTTTCAGAGTAGAGACTATATGATACATTGATGCTGGTCACCATTTACATTTGAAAAATATATTGGTCCTACATAGTGAAACCTGGATGAATTCACTGTTTTTAAGTGTTCGATTCAGCAGCCAGTAAAGCCCCAAATTCAAAGGAAGCATAAGCAATTAGAGAAGAAATTCATGATCTAACGAATTAAAGGATTTATGGTAGATTGAGCAATAATTTATGACTCCCTCCTTCCCCAATCGATTAATTTGGATGAAAAACCTCGCTTCATTAGAGGGGAATGAATCATGCATTAGCATATCTCAAATTCGGGACGCAAATAAATCATAAATATTTTCCCCACCAAGGCTATAAATCACGACAAACTCAAATATTAAACTCACAGTGTGCGACATTCTGGGGTCACGCGCACCGGACTGACACGAGTGTAGATGTTAAGGATAATGTCACAAAACAGCAGAAGAGATGCAACAGCGGAGAGGAGGGGATTTTCGTGCGTAATGGGAGAGTCAAAGGTCGAGGCCGAATTTGAATTCACAGTCGCTGCACAAGTCTGGCATTTAGGGAACAAGTGTGCGTCGGTGCGCATCTGTAGCCTCCAGTGCACCTGTTAACAGTGAAACCACAACTCTAGCCTGCACGACAGAGCAGAGTCTCTCCGCTCTGAGCGTCAGGGAGTTTTATTCACCAAGCTGCTCAAAAAAAAAAAAAAATACCCCACTCTCAGGAAAGAGTTCATCTGAACCGTGGAGTCGTGAAAAGCAACTAAATATATAGAGAGGGGGGGGGGGGGGATAATAAAGCAGGGCTGTACTTACGCTGCTGTTTTGCCCTGACCAGTAGACCACCGCGTGGTTATGCGCGGAGTCCCCCGTCAGAGCGAAAGTGCTGCTGGCGAGCTTGGGCTCATCCTGCCGGTTATTCCCTCTCCCTTCATCCCTATTCCATCTGATCTCAGACCTGCCCTGCCTCTTCCCGTCTAACAACGAGCCCCGATCCTCCGAAGTGCCCGCATCCACGTCAGACCGGCCGGTCCACCCGCTCTCGCTGAACTCGGCAAACTCAGGACCGCTTCTCCTCGCTCTCCGGAGCGCAGCATCCTCACCCAATTCGGGCTCTCCTTCCTTACCACTGCCACGGTGACTTTTTTCACTGGACCCTGGTGCATCATCTTTTGTACTAACTCCATCCAAACTGGCATCTTGAGGGAGCCGGGGGATATCCTTGGCAGAAACGCCTGTCTCATGGTCGTCGTCCACTCCAGTATTTTGGTCTGCAACCCCGAGTTCCCTAAACTCTAGTCGGATGTTTTTTAGGGGGCTCGGCTCCTCTGTCGGGTCAGTGCGCATACCCAGCTGTAATTCCTCCAGATGAAGTTGAACTGGCGACGGGCAAGATGCGCAAGTTATCTCCGCCTTGACATTTTGTAGGGTATGAGCGGCTATCATCACCCAGATACCCAGAGATAAGTGCAAGCCTGGGCAGAAGCCAGCCCAAGTCTCCATCGTTGACAGAGATTTGGGGAGGGTGAAGGACCGTTGGAGACCTTATCCGACACCTCAACTCCCTTCTCTCAGGTCGATATGGAACAACTGACGCCTCGATTGTCCGTCTGGTTATTTTGGGTGGGGGTAAAAAGGGGGGGTTGCTCTTCAGCGAAACTGTTCACGTCCAAGGATCTTTGGTCGGGAAAGCCACCACACAGGAGGGAGGAGCTGTATCGCAGCCAGCTGCCGAGTGTGCGTCCGGAAGAGACAGGAGAGAGTGAGAGAGTGAGAGAAAGTGAGAGAGAGAGAGAGAGAGAGAGAGGGAGAGAGAGAGAGCGAGAGAGAGAGGAGCGCTGTCCATGGTGCTGAGCCTTCTCCCATTCTTTCACGCTTTAGAAGTAGTTTAGATGTGACCTATGTAGAATAGTCTACAGCGCAAATTATATCATAATCCAAAATGAATCTTTTTTTTTTTATTGCATTACATTTTTCTTATTTATTATATATTTTTGTTGTGTATCATATTATCTTAGCTGGCATTTTATAATATTGAATTTTCATTTAATTGGGCTTCGTTCAATCATTCTCACCACTATGAGCTGTATCACCCCGGATTGACACAACTAGTGACTCAGCCGGAAGGACTCTGTTAATAAATAGAATCAAAGTAACATAAACTCAACTCAACTAAAATTATATGCAATGCATTATTATTATTATTATTTATAGAACTACAGCAGACCTGTTCATCTGTGCGGTTGGCACAACAGCTTTTAGTTTTTAGGGCGATGGATGCTCTTCTTGTGGTATTGAAACCATTGCAGACCTGTATTGAAATGCTAGACAGCCAATCATTTTCTTTACACTCCACGCTGGACTTATCAGAATGAAGTAGTCAATGCCCACAACTTCTTATATAGTTATCAAGTTAATATGCTTAATGTTGGCTTTGCTGAAGGGTCAACATCAGCAGTGTCACCCTGGATTTACTTTATGATGACTGGATGTTCATTGAAAACATCAAACATATCCAACATCTCATTACTGCTGTTACAAGAGATATTCAATAAAATAGCATTACATCATATTAGCAACATCAGAAATATATTGTATTATATGGTAATATTTAAGTTTGGTCTGATGAAATATTATAAAATAGTAGTATATATGACAAAATAGTTAATGTTTTTTTTTTTTCATTTCCTTTTCCCCAAACTTGGCATGGAATTACATCATTCTGCTCAGTTAGACACCTGACACTTAAAAATGTGTTCAAGAAAACTTTATCAAAACAGAACCATCCATAGTTCCATTAAGCATTTACTTACTTCAGCAAAGTGGTAAAGATGACTCAGTCCGCTGGAGTTAAGAACAATTTGTTTTTTTAACAAGATATCACAGCTAAAATGTGATCAGACAAGGTGATTTAGCACAGAGACTCTCTAAAAACACTGTCGTCTCAAAGTTAAATAATTCAATAAATAATAATAAGAAGAATTGTGTCCTTTTTTAAGCCACAAAAGAAGCAAAATATCACATGTACAGTGATATACAGATGCCTGGCCAGAGACCAGCAGCCTCCACTGATCAACTGTTTGTCCCTTCTGTCAGTGTGCTGTGTCCATTAACAGTATGCCAATCTCTCACTCTCATAACAAACTCATAATGTGAGGAATGAAGCAGAGACAGCTCCTACTCATTGAGGACCCCCGGTCAATCTACTGGTATGGGGGATAAAAAAAAAAAAAAACCTCAGCGCCGGTGTATGTGGTGCCTCGGGGGGGCAGAACACTCACTGATGGATTGGGGAGAATTGGCAGGGAGTTGCACCACTCCTAGGGGGGAAATAAGGCTGCGCCTAGAGGCATATGAGAGAGGAAGGAGAGGGAGTGCTGGGATACAGTGCCGCGATATGCACATCAAGGACTTAGAGCACGAATGGAATGGTGATATAAAAGCAGAAAACGTGTGTGTGTGTGTGTTTGTGAGTGTGCGAGGAAGGGAGAGTTTGTCTGTTTGAGTGGGTGTTTGTTTGAGTGTGTGCCTCAGTACAGCAGGGTTATTCATTAACGATCTGGCATGTTGTGTCCTTGTCTATCAACTTGACTGCCCACAAATTGCCCATCAGGGAACACTCAGGGGACTCTGTCTGAATTTCAACAAATTTCCAATCATATCAGTGTGAAAAAAAAAAGATGGTTGTGTGGATTTCCTACTCTAGCTGCAGAGCAACATGATACACATTCATGTGTGAAAATATCAGTTGGAGGGAATCGATTCGGCATTACATAGAGAGTAATGTGAGTCCTCTGTATTCCACAGAGCCAGGCCATACACGTTTCACCCAAAGTGTCGGAGTGAACAGGAAATTAACCGTCTCGGGAGCTCCTTATACAAAGAGCCTCAAGGTGTGATCATCCAGTTTTGAATTTCTTTACCCACAAGGCCATGCTGCTTGTCCCTATAGGACAGTGGTTAGCAACCTTAGGGTAGTGACCGCTCCTCTAAAGGGCTTATAATATGGTTAACATCACGGAAAAGCATATGTGACACAAAACTGATATTTTCCTTGTGAATTCTTAAATAATTTGACCTCTTTAGGCATCTAAAAAAGGGTCCAAAGTCTGTGAACTCTTGAACTGGTCTTAACCTGTGACAAGGAGTTGCAAGTAGACATAACTTTTTTTTTTTTCACTAGCCAGAAGTTGGAAGCCACTACCCTATAGGCTCTATCCTCTACCACCTCTTTCCTATTAGAACTATGGCAGTGCAGGTCAACAAGAAAAACTCTGAGCCAGTCAGATCAACATAGACAATAACTGTATGCTGAGACTGAATTATTTTGGAGAGAGACATGTAATGAGATTTTAATGAAAGCGAATGAAACTTCTCATCTCTTGTGATGCCACCATTCATCAATTACCGTGGTTTACTAATGGAGTGGAAATTATTAATCCCTTTTAACAATAAATCAGATGGAATTTTTCAAATCAATCAACATCCAAGTAAGATGTATTTGTAAGTTGGGGGAAGCACTGCACCAAAAAAAAAAAAAGATACATTTTATATCTCAGACATGCCTCACATGTATCTTACAGCTATGTGGAGCGCTCTTTATGAGCAGGGTTGCCTGGTGCTTAGAGACCGTCTTTTAACGGGAGGAAGAGTCCTTGAAGAAGACACTTAATTCCACAGCTCAAGTGGAAAAAAAAAACAAGTGCCAGTAGTCCCCTTGTGTATCGCCCCGGGAAGGGTGGAGGGACATAAGGAGTCACTGTCGGGCCCTGATTACTATGAGTAGTCATAATAGCAAGGCCAAGATAGTGATAGACTAGCCTACATGACAAAATCTGGGTGAAAACACAATCAGCGACAGCGCACCTTGAGAAACATGAAAACATTAGCCTATTGGTGACGGCACACAATGACACAGATGGGAACATTATCAGTGACAGCACACCCAAACATTGTCAACAGTATTGATGCCTGTGCATAGGCCTCATAAGTACTAAACACAAGTGTGCAGGTTGATTATTAGTCAAATATATAATAAAGAAGTTCTACTTACATCAGTGGTTTTGTTTGTTACCTTAAAATGAACCCTTTATATCTATCTTTCTTCCATTGCATTGCTATGTTTCTACAGTAGCCCAGAATGGACAAACCAAACACTGGTTCTAGAGAGGGCTAAATGGTGAGTACCGGCCCACTTCAAGCACTGCTTAATTCCTTCCTAAACTAGAGGTGCTGATCTGTAGCTGACCTTGCCCTCCGTCTTCCCTGGAGCAAGGCAGCGACTGTTATTACATTAAAAGCAAGTTTTTTGAAGTGTTTATGAAACATTTCAGCCCTGTGAATATCATATTGTGTCATAACCCTGATGTAGAAGTTAGTGGGTGTTAATGATTGTAAAACCAGGGATGAGTCATTGTTTTGACATTGGTAACAGATGTAGATGAAAAAAAGTAATTATGACCTCAGCCTGTAATCCAGTTGAAACATAAAATGTTTCAGTTGTATTTCACCACTTTCCAGTGGAAATTATAAAATAACAACATACATAAAATGTTAATTTTAAAAAAATACCTTTTTCATGTTTTATTGATTGCTAAATGTTTTTTTTTCCTTAACTGTTCTTAGTCATCTTTAAACAGCGACTAACTTTCTGGTAAGGAAAATGCTGAATCCTTTATGTATTTATTTATTGGAAGCATACAAGTAGTAAAATTCCTGTCAGCATTATGTAATGCAAACTGGCCCAAAAAGCATTTATTTCCCATAAATAATCATTAGAAAAGGAATGTTAGTAAATAGTTTGTGTCACACCCCCCCCCAAAATGACTCTTTTTGACTTGTCTCTTTTCAGAATTTAATTCAACAACATGTGTAATGTTCAGAGAAGCTTTTATTCATGTGGGGGGGAGTCAACAGGAAGTCAGCTGGAGGAAGTTGCAAGTGATTTCTCTGAGACCTGTTAACAGACTCTGATGCGCAAAATCCCGTTTAATACATGATTTGGTCAAACACCAAAGAATGAGACAAAAATCAGATATTGACCTGCTGGTGGTGCTACAGGAAAAGTCAGGAGATCATCACAATCATTAGGACTCATCCTCTGGGTCCCATGAATGCGTGTACAACATTTCATGGCAATTTATACAATTGTTTTTGAGATATTTCAGTCAGGCCAAAGTGGTGGACCGACAGATCCTTAGAGCCACACTGCAAGCATGACTAAAACTCACAAAAATATTTTTAAAACATAAAAAAAAAAAAATCAAAGAGGAACATGGCAATAGAGTCCATTCTCTTCTGTGAGTGTTTCAGGTGCCTCAGAGTACAACATCAACAGTCATTATTTTCCCTTCTTATGAAAACTATAAATATATAAAAATATTAGTAATATAAAGCATTTTACAACCATAAATCATCCCGGCTCTAAAAATGTCACATATTCATTATCTGCATCTGTATTGCAGATATTGATGAGGTTATTGCTGCCAGCTTGTCTTATTACTTAAATTAGTTTTCCTGGTAAAAAATAAAGAAATAAAAAAAAATTCAATCAGAACACATCAGCCAAGTCAGCAAGTAAAAGATATTTCAGCTATACTAACATGGTGCTTTGAAAGCCAATGACTCAATTAGTTGAGGTTCAAAGGTGTTGGTGTAGCTTTATGTAGAGTAAAATGATGCTTGGTTGCTTGAAAGAACACTGATTCAATACAGATATATATATATATATATATCATAAAGGCAACATATCTGTATTTAGGGGATATAGACATCCAGGCTGTTAGTCTCCCATAGGATGGCTGAAAAAAACAAGAACAATCTTTGCTGTATGTAGTTGTGGTCACAGCCTGACACCAAGAGCAAATCATTTGCTACTCATCTTCTGTACACTACTACAGCCTCTGATGTAAATAGAACAGTTTTTTTCCTCTTTTGACTATAAAACTTACCTCATGGTATTGTCATTTTTGATGGTCTGAACACAGCACATGAATCATTCTAAATTCTATTTTTTATGTATCACAAGCAATGTGGACATCGAGACTGTATAATTAAATGTATTTCTATCCCTGGTTCAGTTTAAGATGTATTGTATTGATTAAAACTGAGACAGATGACCAACAAACTTGGCTGAAACACGTCTGGAAAATAAAGGGGTCAGTATATTTCAAACAAAGTGCTTGTCATGTTGTCAAAGAGCAAGTGAAAGCCATTCACATGCAGGAATACAGAGGATGTATAAGGTATGCAGGTAAGATCCACTTTTTGCTAAATAACCTCCCTCACTTTTTTTTGCATACAACAGAGTGTAATACAATAAATGAGTTTCTGTCCAAAAGTGTGTGCCATCATCACCAATTGTATGATTTATCGCATCTCGCCCTTCTCTACGACAGCAGGCTTTTCACCTCGTCTTTGAATGTGGTTATATAGAACAACTATAAACACTTCTGTCTTAAGCTGTGTTCAGACAACACTTTGTAGGAGCTTGTGCCTTTGAAGAATCATGTACCCTTAAAACAGATGTGTATCAGTGACAGCTGGTGATTATTTACCTGATGTGGCTACAGGCGCTGAGGGCTTTTGCTTTCAAACTAGCAATATCGGTGTCTATCTTGGTGCACTAAGATTTGACTCCAACTACAGACAACTGTTACATTTATTCAACAACTGAATCACAAAACTTAGACTTACCTACCTTACCTATAAACCTTGGACTAAGAAATAAAAAAAGCTTATTTAAACTTAAACATTTTAATTCGATAGGAATGCTGAATGTACATTAATTCCTGTTTTCCATATAATAGAAATATTGTCTTGACTTGGGTGTCACATTCAGCTTTTCTGCTTAATGCTTAAACGGTCTAGTGCTTCTGTGATAGTTACAGTAATGTAAATATGCAATAGTGCAATTACAAAGTGGCAGTAGCCTACAGTTCAGCCTATCATGCCATCTGACAGCTCATTTTGTGGTGTTGCTGCCTTCTGTTGGACAGGACCAGTCAAGCTAGCAAATGCTAATGTTGTGATAATGGCTTCATGTAGGTGTGCATGGTAGATAGTAGATGTCCTACTATGGCTGGATGTAAACAGGAAGAAGTTGAATAGAGTCAGAGCTCCAACTGCCGCAATGTGTCCACCTCATATTAATAACCCAAATATTAGACCTAATTTAATACTGTATTGTAACAGAGTGGGTAAAACTCTCTGCTTTTCTAAAGATAAGCAACAATTGTTGACAGTGTGAGAATTACAAATGTTTAAAATCACAAAAGATGGGCAACTTAGTCAATCACTTATCTATCTCATTGTTCTACTGGTTATCAGGTGCTGTCTCCAGCGTGCGTTTTATACAAATGTACTTGCACTAGAAGAAGGTGGGATCAGGAAGACACTAGTGATTAATTAGTGTGTGTTACATGGCCAGGAGGTGCAAAGTAGGAAAGAAAAATACAAAACAGACTCATTTTTGTGGTTCATTTTAAATAGTAATATTCAAGTAATATCAAGATGCTTTAAAAGTAAAAACTCTAATTTATTTGGTTATTTCAAACGTTGAAATAAAAGTCTGTGATCACGGACACGTGGCTGTGACTACCGCAATCACAAATCCGTAAAATATAGTGCGCAGACTTTTGCATTTCCAACTCCCGCCCACTAATTGTAGGATTTCATCAGTGGGAGGTCACATGCACTGAATCAATACAAGCAGGGAACACAGTAAATACACTAAAGCTTTGGGAATCTGGGGAATCAAGCACTGTCAGGAAACATGTGACATTTGGAGGAGGCTATTGTGGGTTTCCTGGCACGTCAAGCCAAAAGGTCATGCTATGATAGAGTCCTTGGACACGCATACTGTAATTGACCTTTTCCTTTGATAGTAGGCCGTGGATTGACATATGCTTCTATAGGGGCACAGCTTCATTCACTGCTGTACTAATATAATTAGTCAAGTTGCTCAGGGAGTCATTAGGGACAGTAAGTATTAAGCTTAGAGGACGGGGTTCAGCAGTGGTGACGAAGTGAAACACAATAGCTTTTTTTTCCTTCTTTGTGTACAGTTCTGTTGTGGATTTATTGCACATGAAACAGCTTTTATTCAGAAACAAGATATTCATCATTCAATGGGTGGAATGGGCTACCTATCTATTAGATACACCTTTCTGTATCTAATCGTGACTGTTCTTGCAAATATTGATCAAAACATATAATAAAACATAGGCTTCTGTTATGACTGATGCAATATGACTATTTTCCCATTTACAAAAGCCACTGTAATACAATAACTTTACAATGACATTAATTGACTTCTAGCCTTGCATTGTGATCAGCTGATGTTGAATGCCAGTATCTCATGATCAGGCTCTCTTATAGCGTCACTCTGCCTTATTTAACTTTTTGTGCTTGTAACTTAGCAACCTATCAACAGCCATCAGTTAACCAGCTTTACTGAATTTCGACTGTGTGAAAATAAATCCGAGCGACTCTGTCACGTCTATTAGCTTAATATCTGAACGAGCCTCCAATTAGCCATAGATGTTGATTAATGAAAGACATGGAGTTTACATCTGTCCCATTAATGCAGTGCCACTCAAGAGTCAACCGACTGTCAGTCGCATTTGAATGGAAGCTGGCTGCCACATCCTGTGTGTACACCAGCCTCAGCTTAGGGACAAATACTGTTTAGATCCTTTCCGGTGCTGTGTTGGAGGCAAAGAGATAATGAATGCAAGTGGACATAGATTGGAAATATCTCCTGTGTTTCTGCAGACTGCAGGCAAGGTGACAGAGCAATATTTTCTGGCGCTTATGGAATTTGTCTGTTAAATGCATTTTTTCCCACCCCCTTTAATGTAAATTCACTTTCTCACCGAGTTTTACTGTGGCATAGTTCACTAAACAGCTATTCATGAATGTCAGTAATGTCACTGTGTAATAATAATAATAATAATAGATGAGGATGTGTGATAGCATGTGACACTCCCTGAGACTGGATTAACCTGTTAGGAGGCCCTGGGGTAAAACATTTGCTGTTGGGGCCTTATTGCTTCAACAAATCTTATACTTACAAGGAGCCGACATTGGAAGCATTTCAGCTGCTTTTCTGTGTTGTCTATCTGAAAGAACAAATGAACTTTCACTATCATCAGTAACAGTTAGCTTTCAGTTCCATTTAAAACCCAGACAGACGAGGCACTGTACTATTTTAAAGCTGCACTGATAAATATATTGTTTTTATTAAGACTCTATTTCAATATTCATTATTTTATGCTGACCTGCTGCAAGCAAGCGTTAGTTGTCTCATTTATTAGTCGCGATGGGTGATGACAAATGACCAGACTGTCAAAACTCACAGCAACAGGTAGTCTTGTGACTTCAGAGCTCATTATATCTCACACCACATGATCCTAAATCTTGACATGGAACAGCCCAGTTTAGGACAGCCTCATCCACTGCATGGGAGAGAGTTCTGGACTCTCAGGGAAGCTGACAAGTTAACAAGATGTACATTTGCCAAACCAACACCACTTAGTCCTCACCTTTTCCTCAGTCTTTTCTCTTGTGAAACTAATAAATTCTGTTTGAAAACACCTCTGATGAAGCATAAAACCCAATTTTGTGTCGTTTGTCCGAGCAAGTTTACGAATGCAGCGTCTTCTTCACGTTATTCTGGTGTGCCAAGCCATAATTGCTGCATTAGCCATATTTTTAGTAATAGAAATATTTCACAATTCTATTATTGCAGAAAATCTAATTCATTCAATAAACACAGATTTTAAAATACCATTACATAATGACCATATAAACATTCATTAATTCTTAACATAAGGAAATTCAAAGTCGTATCACTAGAGGATAGTAGTGTCACATGAAGTAAAAAAAAAAATGTAATAAAATCTAAAATGAATATCTCCTCAACAGATAATCACACAGCTATCAAAATGACACCAGTCTCCATGTACTTACATAACAATTGGACATTTAATTTACATGAAATTCAGATTTGGCTCAGATTTGCAGGTAAACTCCATGAATGTCTTCCAGGAATGTGAGTTGTTCTGTGTAGATAAAGAGAGGGGTCGGTGTGTTATTGGTCCTTTCTCCTGGTTCAAATGATCTCAAAGGTATTTTATGCTTTTAGTTCAGGTCACAATTTAGCCATTTGTCAGAAACGGGCACTCAGGAGGTCTGTTCAATCTCCATTTTTTTCCACAGTGTTTACTTTGGTCAGTTCGGGGTCCAGGGTGAGGCATTAAAACCATGTCTCTGTGGTATGCACTCATTTCCTCAGTTTGAGATTAAATAAGAGTTGTTTTATCCATGACATTAAAGAAAAGTAGCAAAGACTGTAGTGGTCACCTTGTCCACTGAGGAACATCCCTTTAAATCAGAACTTTTACTGAATGTAAATGCATCTTTCTCATCATTGAACACCCAGCCCAGCGTGTTGAGTCATTGCTCCCGTGGTGATTCCTATCTAAGATCACTTAAAGACTTTCACATTGTGTCTTTCCCCTTGTTCACTTATCATTTGATCAGTCTACCACTAATTGCTTGTTCTAGTCACTATCACATCTGGCAGCCTGATTTCTTGTATTGCTTTCGTGTGTTATTTTCTTCAAGAAGAAGAGCACACGTGATGAATCTATCCCTGAACACTGTGGTTTTCTGTGACTAATTGTAGCAGCCTCGAGGCCTTCATAGCAGCGTTTGTTCATGAGTAAGGACGCAAGAACTTTTATCTGTTGGAAGTTTTTTAAGTATTTCAAAACCATAAATTCATCTCTGTGGATTTTAAGTCTTCCACTTAGTCATAGACAGCGTGAGGGGCAGGGTGAACGGTTGCTGTATCGATTACTGCTTTAATTCTAAATAGAGACTGACAGTTCAGGCAGCTACTGGATCCTCCAATGGCTGAGTCAGTACCTTGTCGCTGTCACAGCTGTGCTTGCCAGTGGCAGGTTTGTTCCCCTATCAGTGGATAAGGATATCCATCTTCACACCTCAGGGTCCTCAGTAGGCAGCCGCTCTCCCAAATGGCCAACTTTGCTGAATCTAAGCAGGGCATTTCAGGTAACCAGCCTCTCTCTCGATGCATTATTTAGCCATACTTCAGGGACGTTTTTTTTTGTGCTGGAGCAGGAAACTCAGGGGCAATGCTTTGAACTTTATCATACCTCTTTTTTTTCATGCTTGATAAATTTTATGAGATAGCCAGCATGTCTAGAATCATGTCCTGACGATATACAGTGTTTCCAATGTGTTAACGTTTGAGGAAGAGAGAAAAGGTATGTCATGAAAGGGGGCCTGAGCCCTCATCCCTACTTAATAATACATCCCACAATTTATAGTGTATTTTGTAACTTTGTGGTATGAATCAGGTTCCAATGAAATATTTAAAGTCCCCCTCCACTCAAAAATATGTTTTTCTTCTTGTTCCTACAGTTGGATGATTGAGCTTCACTGTGTAGAATGATGTATGTGCAGAGTTTGACACTAGAAGGCTGATTTCACATTCAGCTGCTGAAAGTGAAAAATTTTCTCTGTGCTTATTGAAAATCTGATTTCAAGAGGTGGGCCTAAAAGCATGATTTGTAACATCACAGCTAGTCTGGAGCCAGATCCTGGTTCAGTATGCTGCTTACAAAAATGTGATGTGTGGAATGGACTTTTCAGTGAACAGAAAGACATCTTGTGTCCAGCAGTTAAACTTTTGAAATGAAATAATATTCATAGGTTCTTGAATTGTTAATGAAGGAGAAGGAGTAGATGTCATTTTAGGGATTTTAATATAGTAATTATACTTTTCTTTGTGGAAGAAACATATTGGACACACATCATTGTTCCAAAACCGAGTATTTTTATATGTCTTAACACATGTCTGGAGGAGATCTTTAACAGTTCTTACTGGTACTGAAGTACAAAAGCTGCCACAGAGATATACTCTGACCCGCTTTTCTGATTGGTCACAATGTACCTGCAATAACCAATAACTGCTGCTAAAGCGGGACTGAGATCATTTTAGACAAGCAGAAAGATATGCTCTCTGCAATGACTGATGGGAAATATAATGTTAATTGACCTCAGTGAGAGTTAATAGAGAGGACAACTTCAATCACTCTCCCACACTCCTTCATTCATTATTACCTCGATGTACCTCTTGGCTTGTTTCCCTATTCCCTCTATTATCTTGTCAGTTTAAAGTATGCAGTGACAACTCCTTCGTGTTTAACTTTGTCAAATCACATAACACTACGGCTCCTTTCACTTACCAAAACGGGAGTTGATCACTAATCACAAAACCCGCTATATCAAATCAATTAAATGCACATGTACCACAGTGCCTTCAACTCCTGATCAGGTATTGACCCCAAGATACAGTACTGACCCTCAGTGGTAGAAGGCTAGTTCTTGATGAGATTTCAGGATATTTGAGGAAATTTCCTTACAGGCTTCATTTTTCATAGCTGCATACTTTTCTTTTCTTTACTTTTTGTTATTGTTCTTCAGGCTTTTTTTTTTTTATCCATTTTATATTTCTAAACTATGCCTCTCTTGACAAGGTGAAGAAGAAGTGAAGACACAAGCTGAGAAAACATGGAGCTTCCATTAACAGCCAAAATCATTCAACACTTTAAAACACTTAACACTAAAAGGAAGGTTTAGTTTACAATCGGTTAATTCTCAGTGCTAGTGGTTGTCAACACATCCGTTACTCATAAAAACTCGCCATTTATCTGTAAGAATATTTACTGGAACACTACATATAGTACAAGACTGTATTCTACTGTAGATTTATATAGATATAAACTCCCCCCAGCTACAGGTACATGCTCTGTTTTATATTTTATCATGGACTTAGGGGATTTCACACAGTATTGCGGCGATACACTTTTAGCATCTCAGTGCATCTATGAAGATTGCACACACCAAAAGAAACAATAAAAGTGCTGAATGTAAATCCTTACAAAATAAATGTAAAACATTGCCCGCAGGTGGCCAAAAATGTTCAAATTGCAACACTTGTTACTTTCTCTGCTTGTAGGAGAGGACGCCAAACTGCTGCTGCTACTACTCTTTTCCTAGGTGGTGTAGGCTGGCTTGACTGGTGTGACAATGATCAAACAGCTCTGACTGATGAATGATTTTGTGTATGCTACAACTATCTATCAATCTACCTGAAACTTTTGTCTTTTATAGCATTTGTAACATGTAGTTCAAGATACATTTGCAAGGTTTTCTTTTTTTTTTCGTAAGATTCCACTTGACGTTATACACTGCTCAAAAAAATTAAAGGAACAGTTTTTTTATCAGGGTATGGCATGAATTCAATTGCACTTTTCTGATAAGGTTTTGGTCAGGTACGTGGCAGAGGGGGTTGTTAATCAGTTTCAGCTGCATTGGTGTTGATGGAATTAACAACAGGTGCACTAGAGGGGCAACAACGAGATGGCCCCCAAAACAGGACTGGTTTTGAAGGTGGAGGCCATTTCAAGTTCCTCCCTCTTGATCTTTTTTAACCGTTTTTCCACAAGTGTTGGCTTTAGCTAGAGTCATTATCACGACTGGGAGCATGAGGCGATTTCTTAACCCTCCTGAAGTTGCGCAGATTGTCCAACTCCTCCAGGATGGCACATCCATACGTGCTGTTGCGAGAAGATTTGATGTGTCTCCCAGTACAATCTCCAGAGTATGGAGGAGATTCCAGGAGACAGGCAGTTACTCTAGGAGAGCTGGACAGAGCCGTAGACGGTCCTCACCCCATCAGCAGGACCGATATCTGCTGCTTTGTGCAAGGAGGAACAGGTTGAGCACTGCCCGAGCCCTAAAGAATGACCTCCAGCAGGCTACTGGTGTGAATGTCTCTGCCCAAACAGTCAGAAACAGACTTCACGAGGGTGGCCTCAGGGCACGACGTCCTGTAGTGTGCCCTGTGCTCACTGCTCAGCACCGTGGGGCTCGATTGGCATTTGCCATAGAACACCAGAATTGGCAAGTCCGCCACTGGCGCCCTGTGCTTTTCACAGATGAGAGCAGGTTTACCCTGAGCACCTGTGATAGACGTGAAAGGGTCTGGAGTAGCCAAGGAGAGCGCTATGCTGCCTGCAACATCATTCAGCATGACCGGTTCGGTGGTGGGTCAGTGATGGTCTGGGGAGGCATTTCCATGGAGGGACGAACAGACCTCTACAGGCTAGAGAACGGCAGTCTGACTGCCACTAGGTATCGGGATGAAATCCTTGCACCCATGGTCAGACCCTACGCTGGTGCAGTAGGTCCTGGGTTCCTCCTGATCCACGACAATGCCGGGCAAGAGTATGCAGACAGTATCTGGAGGATGAAGGAATTGACACAATTGAATGGCCCTCACGATCACCTGATCTAAACCCGATAGAACACCTCTGGGACATAATGTTTCGGTCCATCAGACGCCGCCAGGTTGCTCCTCAGACTTTACAGGAGCTCACTGATGCCCTTAGACAGATCTGGGAGGACATCCCATAAGACACCATCCGTCGTCTCATTAGGAGCATGCCGCTACGTTGTCAAGCATGCATACAAGCACGTGGGGGCCACACAAGATATTGAAAAGAATTTTGAGTTGCAGGAATTGAATTTAGGCAAAATGGACGAGCCTGCCACATCATTTTTTCACTTTTATTTTTGGGGTGTCTATATACTCAGCCCTCTGTAGGCTGTAAACTTTTATTTCCACCAAAAGATGTGGCATCCTTTTGTTCCTGAGACATTAAACTGTCCATATCGGTATAGATATCCAACATTTTTTTTTCACCATTGAAATGTGATGTGTTTTCAAAGTGTTCCTTTAATTTTTTTGAGCAGTGTATTTTGCCGGGTTTAGGACACCACCGAACAGTAAGGGGTAATCTCGAGATTCCAGTAACTCTCTAATTTCAGGCACAGAAAAACAGAACATTTAGTCTGTCTGTGGTTGTAGATAGATTATTCAGTAATAATATGTTGATGTGTTCAGTTATGGAAAGGTTATTTTTACTAGGTTTATTATGTTTTTACCAAGTTGTTTTTTAGAAATTAACAAACATGAACGAATGATAAAAAAATGTTTTAGAAAAGTTTTGTTGCTTTTTTTTTAATCTGGATTTTTTCAGGAAATCTCATTTTGATAAGGATCTCTTTTATAAGAGACACCTGAGAACAGGCACTCACACACACAACTTAAAACAATCAAGCTGTGCTGCAGTTCATTGTAGGGTGCGTAGTGCTGGTGACCAGTCTTCCCCCAGTTCAGAGTTTGTATGACTCTGAGGTGTTTCTATGCAACTTAATAACATCTGTTTGAAGGAAATGCAAAAAAAGTGCATAGCTGCATTGTCTCAAGTCTTTGAATAGGTCTGCATATCCTCAATTGTTTGCAATCAGGAAAGCCATCTATATTATTGATCAAACTGAGTCAAGCCTATTGTGGTGGGATGAAGAAAGAAGAGAAAAGAAAAACATTTCATTCTGCTACTGGCTTGCACATTGAGCTAGTGATTTTAACCCTCTGTTAAAAATATTACACATTAGACATTTTTGGAACAGATCCAATTAAGACATACATTACATTATGAGTCCTGAAATATCGACTCCTCCTTTTAATCAGTGAAAACACAATTTTTATCCACTAATTTTTACAATCTTCATCTTTTCTTCTTTTTTATTTATTTTTTTTTCTATGTGTGATATTCATTTTAAAATTGCACTGTGGAGTTTTCATGGAAATAATACTGCTTTTCCTGGTACATTACAACCATCTGTAGATCATCGGAATGATGTAAAAAAAAATATATTTAAATATTAATCTGAAGCTCATATGATGCTTCAGCCATCCATATAATCAAATCTAGTAGATATCTTCCAATGTACGTCTTTTTAGAGCCACATTTTCTCTTTTTCTTACAATCCTTTTCACTGCAGCTCGACAAGGAAACACCTACCGAGGAAATACAAAGAGGGAATTTTAAATCCACTTGATTTGACTAATTCAGACAGCTGAAGCCTCGCATAAGCTTCAGATAAAATTTTTAATACATTTTTTGCACAAAAGGAGGCTTGTGGATTTTTGGGCCCCGTCACTTACATTGAAAGCACATTTGAAGGGGATCTTTTAAATAGTCGGTATGAACATGAGGAATGATTACAGTGAGGAAAACTGTTCATTCGGGGCACCTGACTGCTGTTTTAAGACACACTTGAAAAAAAAAAGGTAAATCTACTTTAAAGAGAAATCAACTTCTAGGTGGAGTACATGAGCTACCAACTGCAGTCTATAATCAGTGTATGCACTGATTGACTCCTGCTGCTGCCAACTCATTCATCAGCATTCCAGTAGTATTATTATGATATTGGCTGTGGAACTTGTGGCACTTGTGATAATGCTTTTAACACGAGCCGATGCATTGATAAAGAGACGATGAATTATTAATTTAAGTGCAACATGAATAGGAATAATCCAATTCTGATCTTCTAAAAAGGCCAGGAGCCTATACGTACTTTTTTTTTTTTTTTTCCCCTTTTGAATCTTTTAAAAGTGATGTTTTTAATTGCACAAGCATTGGAGTTGTCACCACTTCTATGTCGTTTCATTTGCAATTCTTTTTTTCTTCCTTAAGAGATAGAAGAGGCAAACTGCTTTATTTCAGTGCCTCTGAATAATTGATGCGTAATGCTGTTGTGAAGTGGAAAGCACCTCATAGTGGCTGCTTCAGCGAGCAAGAGAGACACAGTGCACCTTTTCAAGCCTCCTCCTCCTCCTGCTTCGAGAACAGAGAGACAGAGGGGGAGAAGGGCAGAGGAACGGATGGACAAAACAGAAAAGCAGCAAAATAAAAGGAAACAGAAAAAAAAAAAAAAAAAACCCCATGGTCATTGACATGGCTGGCAGTATCCTTCTGCAGCGTAGACAGGAGCTGTGACTCAGAGAGCAGAAAAACAAAGAACTACAACAACTGCTTTCTTTCCACCTGAGTTCCTCTGACGGTGTTTGTTCATTCCTCGTAGCTGCACCCTTTGCTAGATGTTCCCGGTGTGAGGAGATCTTGTTTAAATGCTGGGAGCTGTTGTGAATAGCGGGAGGCCTGAGATGGTGATTAAAGCAGCAATCATTGCTGGGCTGAGCAAGCAGCTGGAGCTGAGGAGCGGGAATTTCCATTTTTCAGTTTCTCATCATCCAATATTTTTCACAGGCCAATTCATCTAAAAGCCTCCGCCCCCTTTGAGGAAGCATTTGGTTCGTGGCACTTCTTAAGAGGAGTCTCTGTGTGAGTGTGTGTGCATTCACAGAAATAGATATACTGTATGTACACATGAATGTGAAAAAAGTGTGTATCTGTAACCGATCATTGAAAGAAGCAGCAAAATGCGACAGGCTTGGGAAAGCGAGTTTGAAAAAGGAAAAATTAGCAAAAAAAAAAACCTGCATCTCTAAAATCTGCTCTTACTATTCATATGCAAGTATAAATATTAATGCAACTGTGCTGCCAACAAGCTTTTAAAGACCCGTACACTGAAATGTGGCAGGGACTCCACTGACACATTTTGTAGTCGACTCTTAATGCTTTTAAGTGATTTGGACAGATGCTGACAGAAACCATCACAATCATGAACTTTGAACAAGGCAAATCTGTTCAGTTGTCCGCAGTCAACTGTCATCAGTTACTAATATGTTAACAATGACTGACAGTGTAGTGTTAGCAGATTAGAATGAGATTAGAGTACTCCTACTCAACACTCTCTATCCAAGCTTAAATTCACTAGGTGTTCGGCTTATAATAATAGCACATGGTGATTTTGAAGGACGTGGAGGTTGTGTTGTAATATCAGAATTACTGCAGCATAGCATAACATGTTACAGTAATTTATTACGTTTAATTAACTAATTCCCTTTTTCAGAAACGAGCTGTGTAAAAGTCCCACACTCTCGCCAACATGACTGTACCATTTCAGTAGCTCACATGAAACGTATGAGAGGAACATCTATGTGAACCTCTCTGAATGGCCCCCATGCTTGTTGCCTACTTGCTGCCAGCATCAGCGTATCATTCGATGGGCTGAGCACAAACCAAACGTGTCATAGAGGAAGATGTGGGAGTCAAGGTACAGTAGCTGGGATGTGCAGAATACGATAAAAAAAAAAAAAAAAAAAAAAAAGCAATGCTTTTCTGGAGCATTGAAGTGCATCGACACTGAAAAACAGGACAGTTTCATCCTGAAATGTCAAGAGACTGCCTGTGTGGACTTACATAAAGACAGTAAGTGCAGGTGTTTTGATGCACATAATTTGCTGCCAGTGTGTGTTATCCTTAAGGATTTACAGTTTGTAGATATTAGGTCAAAAACGCTGCTGTCTCTAGCGTGTGTGTCCTTTCAACTTCCCGACTTGAAACTCCCAAGGATGTGAGTTTGAACTTGGTTTACCCTGTATTGTACTGACTGAGAGGTCTAAACATCATTCATTATTCATTCACCCAACTTTCGCCTGCTTTTAACCTAAACGTTACCCATAACCCTGCTACTGTAACCCCTAACCACTATACTTACTGGGAGAAATGGAATTCTAGAATTCAAATCTTGGATGTTTCAGTCAATTTAACAGAGACAATTTGTTATATGTGAAATAAACAAGGCTGTATTGTCATCAGACAGCGTTCTCCGGATCAGTTCAGTTGATAGAAAGACTTTTCAGATAAACCACGCTGTGAAGGCAGTACTTGCAGTTCTAAAGTTGGAAATCAAACCGTACCTTAGGAAAAACATCCTCTGCGATGTTGCATATGCTAATTTGTTCCCCTTGTACAGACAGTTTGCAGTTGAAAGGAATTTGGACAAAGACAATTTCTTGTTTTATTCAATGGAAAATCAGCAGCCAAACCTGTTATCATGTACATCATGTTACTTTTGGATTGCTCTGGGAGAGATTTACACAATGGATGTCTGTAGAAAAATGTCTAGACAACGATTACTAGTGACTGCTTTCACAAACGTGGGGGTACAAAAACTATAATATTGTCACTACATCCTGATATTGTCTCTCCATTTCATATTACAAATTATACATCTTGCCACAAGAGAGGTTCTGTATAATCATAGATGTTTGGGAGGAGAAAGATACAATGAGGTCAATCATGTGTTTTCAATCCTCTAACATGGTGTACAGAGCTACTTTCTGACAACTGATTTGTGACACGCTGCAAGTATTGACAAAAAAAATCACACAATCCAAAATCGGTGTTTGATCGTAGCATTCATATATTCAGGATGTAAATTTGTAATGAGAGAATGTTCATCTTTGGTGCTTTACACACAATCTGCACTGTAACAGGAATGCATACTCTTTGAACAAATGTTCTGTTTCTAGCAGGAGGAGCTTTCTGTACTTCCAACTCCTTAGTTTTATACTGTATTGTCTCCACTCCACTCTCTGTGTCACTAAACGTGCTTGCTAATTATCATGGTAAGACGGTAGGTGTCAAGCAGCACAGAAGATTTGGCATGGCCCCTTCCGCCTCACCTTCCTCTGGCAGCGTGTATAATTAACTGCTTTGGATTGTACCTCTCATCTGCTTTTAATTTGGTTTGCAGAAGGACACTTTATACTCCCTTTATCTATACATACTAGGTCAGGTCCTTCTTGATTTGGAGCTATTTACTCTGATTTGGAAAAATGTATTAACCAGTTTGCACAACTAGCATTACTGATTTTAATATTATCTTTGATAACAACGCTCTGTGAGAGTGCACAGCAAGGATTTCATTGTGGTAGAAAAAAAAAAAAGAAAGATTCATTTTCACAGGCGGTTGAAAGATCAGTCTTAATTATCTCAGGTTCTGGCCTCTCTGATCTCTCTGGTTCCTGCCCACGTCTCCGGGTGCCTCAGGTTTCTTTACACATTATTTTGGATATATTTGAAGTATGGGAGTGTGTGCTTGTGTCTTTGTGAGAATCAATGACATCACAATGATAGAAAAATGAGGAAAACCTTTAAAACTACTGACATTTTTATTGGTTCCCAGTGTGCCCAAGTGAACTCTGGGTTATTTCTGGACTACAGCTAATGTTCCACTCATGGGCGAGGGTTAAGGTTCATATTAAAGTTAGGGAAGGGGGACTATTAGGAGTCATCTTTAAAAGAGCAGCATCCGGAAACACAGCTAATCTGGTAAGCAGGGGAACCAGATATCAGCCCCTAGGCATCAATTTGATATTAATGATTCCCCTTTCAACATTGCAAGGACCAATTGGTTGTGTTTGATTAGGAGATTGTCTTTATGCAAAAAGCACACAATGGTAATTACTGTACATGCAAATGAAGTGGAAATACATGGGATTAATTGAGGCTCCTGGTCCCTGCCGAAACCTGTGATTTAACTGTACTGAAGTGTGGCTTGTTTTGCGCCACTGTGCCTGTCTGTTGAGCTGAACGTGTAGCTACGATGTTAACACTCAGTGAACTGATTGGCTTTTGTTTCTATGTGTACAACACATGTCAAATACAACTAGATTATTTTGAAAAGAAAGAAATGTTTTTTTTTCTGCTATGAATCTAACTCTGCAGCAGTATCATAATACGTTTAACATACACACTATGTTTAATTTCACTACACTGCCATACTTTGCAGGTAATATTAGCCCTCCGGTAGGACATTGCTGCTTTTGAAGTCAGAAATAGGCCCAACTAACCACAGCACCTTTGCCCTATCATGTAAAAAAAGCTCCACTGCAACTATGACCAAATCTAAGTTTGTGTTAGCTTTTAGCTGAAGCCCGGGCCATCCTGAGTTCCCTCCAATCATGTTTAAACAATGTCTACGACTTTATAATGAAGCATGATGAAGCCTAAGTAATGAGGTGGCAGTGAAAGGCCCTTGTATAGCTTTTCCCAAGCCCTTTAACACAGAGCCCTGACCTTTTTAACTAGCAGAATTAATTGGGCCGGGCTAACCTTTTAGAGGCTAGCTGTGAAATAAGACCAGCATTCCCGGGTCGCCTCATTATACCACACTAGCTTTGGAGTGAGAGTGTTCCTTTTCCCCTACAGTTTGGGGACGCACAGCAGCCAGTCAGCAGCTTAGATGGAGAATAAATTTCAGGTCAGTCCAATTGAGCCTGATGCTCTAAACCTGGTCTTTTAGATTCTCCAGTCAAGAGGGTAAGCTACTGTTTCACTCTCAGGGAAGGGGCACCAGGGCTACAGTACATCTTAACTGTTTTCATGGGACAAGGCAGTACTGCGTCAGAGTTGTCCTTCTAAAATACATGAATAGCAACCTATTGAACCGAATTATCATGGTTCTGAATAGCTTCAAAAGTGGTATACAGAGCCCCAAACATCCACAGTTAAGCAGTTAAGCCATTGTTAAAGAATTTTCTGAAAATGGCTTTTTTTGACTTAACAAGAATATTCAACCAATATGCAAGATCACAGAAACGGAGTTTTATGAGGTGAACAGTTTTACTTCCAACTTGCTTAGTATAATTGGTAAATGATCTGAGGTATCATTTATAAAACAGTGCAAAAGATCCATACCAAAAGCGTATATGTTCACAAAAGCCAAAAATGGCATGGGTCAAACAATAATTAGATTCATAAAACTATGCACATGCACAAATGCATGCATTTTTGTCTTTATGAAATCACTTGAAACTTGAAAATGTGCATACATGGATGAACCTCAAATCCCACCCCCTACACTCCCACAATTAACCATTAATAGTCAATGAAAAACCCCTTCATGAATACTGATGTACATGTTGTTCCAGCTGGAGAACAGCAGCAGTAACAGAAGAAAGTTTGAGAGGCTGACAGCTGCAGCGAGCAAGCAAAGTTTATTTTTATAGCACCTTTCATAGACACCAGTCACAAAGTGCTTCGCAGTCAAAGAAAGTAAAATCAAATACAACCAAAATAAATAAAAACAATGACACCAGATAAAATATATATAAAGGAGAGCAGACAAAATAGACAAATTAAAATACATCATAAGACATTCTACCCAAATGTCACCAGAAGGTTTCCTTTAGATTTAACACCCACTATCGAAAACCTGGGTGGGGAGTTTTTATTTTGAAGAAAATACATCAAAATACGGTTAAGAATATTTCTGATCCCACAGTTTCATTGAACTCCATAAACCATCAATAAGCTGAATTAATCAGACGGATAGTTTAGCTTGCAAAATTATGACTGATATAAAATCATAAGTAGGCATTTGCAAGGTCAGCTCTCCATGATTGGAACATCTGTTGCCATCATGAGAAACTCCCGACATTGACAAACAAAGGTAACCAGTTAACAGAAAAGAACAGTTGAGTTGTAACACCAGCCCTCTCCTCTGTGCTCTGGGGGGTTGGGAATGTGATGGTGAAACAGCACATTGTGCTCAATATTTTATTCATAGTTCAATAATACATCATAGATGGTAAATCGTTAAAATTTGAGTTGGCTTATATCTTTTAAAATTGAAAGCTGCTTATGGAATGGTTATGGCTCACTACAAGCACAAGTAGCACTGCTGACTTGAATGTTTATCATAAAGTGAATCTATAATTAATGTTTGATATTAAGTGAAAATAAATGCGTGAGAGGAATCATTATACAATCTGGCTTGAATTCAACACCTCACCATCTGTGTGGCCAATTTCCCCTGTCTCCAAAATGTTCATACGCATGGGTCAGTTTCTGTACAGGTGTGCACATTCTCCTGTCAAGCTTGTTTTTATAATTTCCAACCTTTTTGTGGGACGTGAAACATCTTTGAAGCCCCATTTTGTGTGTAAGCAACAGTTATACATGAGGTCCCGGGTTGGGTGGTGATATGAGCACATATCAGTGGATGTTGGACCAAAGCTGTCCCTTATCATTCATTCTGTTTGTGATTTCTGAGCCTGTGGTACCATGTCAGAACTCAACGAATTTACCCTTCATGATGGAAACAAGTTGCTGCCCCAAGTGAGTGAGCCAAATATATCAGGGTCTTGTTCATGAGTGAGGGGAAGATGAAGTGAAGGATCATCAGGTTGTGATTGGTACATCCTCTACATCCATCCTTTCCTCCCTATTCTTAATTAATAGGCAGTTAAATTCTCAATTTACCAGTTGATCTAGGTTTCAATCCTTACCATTGGTCAGT
Source organism: Euthynnus affinis (assembly GCA_029490765.1). Lineage (NCBI taxonomy): Eukaryota > Metazoa > Chordata > Actinopteri > Scombriformes > Scombridae > Euthynnus > Euthynnus affinis. The sequence continues at coordinate 34,610,224 of CM055838.1, read as the reverse complement.
TTTTCAACGTAGGACAATGAATGAAGCTGGTTGAGATGGCTGAACATGTCCCCTGTGGAGTTATTCAAGGCATGTCCAACTGGAAGGAGACCCTGAGGCAGAACCAGAGCATGCTGGAGGGATTATTTGTCACATCTGGCTTGGGAAAGCCTTGGGATCACCCAGGAAAAGCTAGAGGAACTAGCTACTGCTACCGCTGTGACTTAGACCCAGAGAAGAAGTGTCAATGAACTCAGGTGGCTCCTTGCACACACTTTTGATTTATGTCAGTTAAAGAGTTACTCTTCTACCAAATGAGCCTGGAGGATGGTTATTTAAAGTGGATACTTTCCTACAGAGAATGGCAGCTACAGTCAGCTTGAATTTACATTGGTTATAATACATGTCAAGAGTAACAAGAGAAGTAACAGTAACTTTCTGGCTCAGCCGGCCTCAGCAAAAATAAAAGTTGTGACATTACAAGAACTGAACAGACAATGTTGCTTTGTCCTTTTAAGATGCGACACAGAGAGGTACAGTAAATATTCCTGCTGTCTGGTAGGAGAGAAAAGCCACCTGTGTCTGACCTGGAATTGTATCCCACTGCCTTGCACGGACTGAACTGTCATGAATATTTTTAATACAAGCCTCCTACATCTTGTCAGTGATTTTGGTTTCTGTATGTAAATTTGCCTAGTGGATCACTAGCCATAAATGGCTACTAGACCAAATAATTGCATCCATTTCCACATTTTTATTGCTAAAAATAAAAAGACATAATTTGATGAATCTAAAAACATGCACTGTACATGATTTCACAATTAGCCATAAATTGGAATTCAGTGTTAACTGGTAGAATATTAATATATGCGAGAGAGATAGACTCTGTTTTCCCATTTGTTTACAGGCCTGAGTAACTGAGCATGTAACTACTCACTCAACCTAAATTCAGGTTATTTGAGAAACCAGGTCAAATACAAAATTCTCCACTCACAAAGCAGTTAGGTCAGCTTTTATGATACAACAACAGAGACTGTTAACATCATGTAGTTTTCTTTGAATCATCCAGTACACAGTGCAGAGCTTATACTGTTTGACTGATCATTTCCACTGAGCCCATGTCAACCCAAACAAGGGACATCTGCTTTGTCCAGTGGCCAAGCACACTGATGCTGCACTGGAACCTATCTTGAGGTATGTACTGTCTGCTGAACATCTATTTTTATATTTTGCTCGACAGTTGCTGTTAGCCTGTCTGTGAGTGGTTTGTTTTTGGGTCCCAGAAAACAAAAAAACAAACAAACAAACAAACAAAAAAAAACTGTGCAGCTGCAGTCAGGTGTGCAATGTCGACACATCTGAAAAATATGAGAACAATCTGTGGTACCCTCAGTCTCTTTATAATGTACCACTGCCATTTGCATTGCAATTACAGTACAGATACATGTGAAATACAATACATGTTACAGATCTAATATAGTATTTGAAAAGAATCAAAAATTTAGTACCTGCTGCGAGGTTGGTTTATTTCAAGATATAGAAGAGTAGCTGTTGGTCTAAGTTAATTTCCAGCCCTGGTTACAGCATCTGACTCACTCAGACAGGAACTGAAGTCACAGTCAAGATGTTGAGAACTTGTGCTGAAAATATCTCTGACAGCAGAGGCAGAGAAAGACTCTCCTACCAGACAACACTTTTAAGTGACATCTTGAAAGGACAAAGCAACATTGTTGTTTCGGTTCTTGGTATTTCATTACTTTTTTTTTTTTTTTCCTTAGTAAGTTTTCTTCTGACCTTCTAACTGTGCTGTTACTGTTACTCTTAGTAATTTGAATGGGTTTCTACATTTGACATTTTGCTATGGGAGCTAGGTATCTAGAAAATGCTGGAAACTATTTCAGCAAGACAGGAGCCATGTTTTACTTATTATCAGCTACCATTGGGCCCTCTGTCTATCACCTGCAAAAGACATTATTAAATATGTTAAATATAGTAACTATAAACGTGTATTAACAATGGATGGAATAACTGTATAATGTGAAAGGGGTTGCTAGTAGTGACCAGCTTCACACAGAATTTAGTAGCTAAGATATGTCTCTCAGATCCAAAAAGGAGAGTGAATATTAGAGTTGAAGTACAGTTGTCAGTAGCCAGAAACACAAGCCCAGATGAATGTGATGATGAATGTAAATAAGCTACAGTGCACTAACATGCTTGCCATATCAACTTTAAAAAGGTGTTAAGTTGCCCGTGTTGTGTTAACAGCTTATTATGCTGCCCCCCAGTGGCCAAAAATGAATTAATGCTGGTTTAAAGAGATCACTGAGCATAAATTTACAACTGTAATTGTCCTCCTGCTAGCATAGTTTAGAGCAACATCGTCACTTGGCTCTTTTCTATTTGTTCTCACTTACTTCTTTTACTGACTCCATACATAATGAGCACCTGCACCTTTAAATGTTACTTTCAGCTACTACAAAGTATATACATACAGTTTTTTTCAGTAATTCATGGCATAATTTAGGGCAAGAAACAAGGCCAATCATCCATAACGTTTGTCTGTACTATATCAAAACAGAGATAGTTACGAAACAAGTCTTGTTGAAAGGATTGAATCCTTGATTCAAGAACTTCATCTTTATAAACAGAACAAATTGGCTTACTTTGCAAAGTTCAAAAAATTTCACCTGCCTGTCAAGAGAGTGCTTTCAGACTTTCAGTGGCAAAGCTGTAATATACAGAGCCTTCACTGAATCCAAATTCCTTTCATCGGCTTTTGCATTATACTGTATGTGTTTGGATAGCACTTGCAATAAAGACAGATAACATCATCATCACAGATTTTAATATTTAAGTCATTCAAAAGAAACTCTCTCTCTGGACAATCACACATCCTGTGTGACATGGGTAATTGCAGAACATTTTAGAAAGCTTTGGGAATTTATTGGGTAAACTATATTATCTTGTTATGAAAAATGACAATGACCTCCTAAATATTATTTACCATTTGAAGATACAATTTGATTTGTCAGTTTAATCCTCATTAAAGCATTAATGTATTGTTTGAACTGCATTATTTTTCTAAGAAAGAAAGCTAAACCTAAGCAAACAGTACTAGCCAGAACTTTAGCGCAAATGAAAAGGTCCAACTACCTGCACTTTCATTTTAAGACAGTTTCACTTGGGTGGCAATTTCCTCATCTCTGGCAGCCAGGAAAATGGCAGTCTGCATTAACCGTGTGATGTTTAGTTCACAGAGTATTAACCAGGCTTATCCCTGCAGTGTCTGATGAGCTCCTTATCCCTACTAACCCACCCAGTGATTTTTTTTTTCGAGGGCAATTCCTGTTTCAAGAAGACCTGTGAAAAAGCTAAACCATCAGTAACGGTATCAACATTGGAACTCTAAGCCTCCACAAAAGGTGGCTAATAGTTGGATGTTCACTGAGTTCCTTTTTTGGTACAACATGTGAGCGAATGTATCCTCTGTGTGTGCTTATTACCTTATTAGATGATTCATGCATGATTCATCCTGGAACTGTGGTATTTATGGTCTGAATTCAACCCGACTGGGTAATTGCACAGTAGATATTGTCTTTCCAAACAGAGAAAACACTTGCTTTTCGCATCCTGTTTAAGGTCTAATGAGTATTTGTCATTTGTAATTACATCTTCAAGTGGCACACTGACAGTCTTGCCTTCACCAAATTCCAAGTTCCACCCAAACATTCAAATCAATCCACCCTCAAATTGTATGCCAGCTTTTGTCAGTATAATTCCGCTTGAAGAAAAATAAAAAAGTACAATTCTACTTTATATGCTAAAGATTTAGTCTAGGTAAGAATGCCTTATCTATATGCAAATTATAAGTTATCAACTTCAATAACTGTTGAACGAGGTGTCTCCAAACATGCTATTGCCTTCATTTGTCAGGCTGCCAGGGTGGCCCAGTTTTTAATGCAAAGCATTCAATCTTGAGGGAGATGGCAGCAAACACAGACAAATAGTCCATGGAAAAGGAGAAGGTAGTTAAGAGCACAGAACACCAGTGATGATAATGAGTCTTCTTTGTGTTGCCCACTTCATCTTTATAAGAAATGATAAACCAACTAGTCAAAAAGCAAATGAAAAACACCTCTGTAAAGCTAATTGAAACTATTTTCTCTGTGCAGTGAAGGGAATTATCCCGTTTTAGAAAAGAAGGCAAAGTATGTCCTTCAGAGGATTCGGAGATGCAACTTTGTCCAAAAAAAAAAAAAAAAACCTCCTGCAATGGAAAAAGTGGCAAGCATAATTCCAAAATAATGGCTGACATTTTCTTTATATATATCGTCGGCCCACTTTATATTGTGCGGAAGTTATTTCTTATGGCCCCAGGGCAGCTCCTTTCATAAGACTTATTGCTGGCACAAAAAAAAAAAGGGCAATGATATCACTCAGCTTGGAGATAAAATATGGAAATCATACTGATACTTAATTTCTGTTCAAATGGCATCATGAGAGCTGGGGTGGGGTGACATGGAGGATGGGTGATACAACCAAATGGTCATAGTTTTGAATAAGAAGTCTTCTAATGAATAACAACACATTCCCTCCTCCTTCCAGCTAGTGTCCTGCCAACAATAAATATATGTGACCTTGAGCAAGGCACTTACCATTCACCTGTTTTATTAAGTTACATGCAGCATTTCTAGATTTGAAGCATATAGTTCCTTATATATGTGGTTTCGCTTCTGTGTGTGTTTTATTACCATAGTCTTTTGATGAGAAAATTCTTTCTTACTTAAATTACAGACATTGGATTTAAAATGATTAAATAAAAGAGGTAAACAAAAAAAATGTGCTAGTTGTTATTACACTACAAATGCTCTAACACATTATTACAGCATTTACTATAAGAAGCAGTATTTCCTCCTTGAAATTGGGCTCTCTTTTTAACATCCTATCATCTTGTCTTAGCCTTCCAGGTTCATTGTGAGGGTGTAGGGACTGAGTCGCCAACATAAACCTGCTGAGAGGAGCCTGGCTGCCTTTTCTCCCATCTGTCTGCCTGCAGAAATGAGATCCATGAAGGCAAATTGTCACCAAAATCCAAAAGGGAGAGGGTCTCTTTTTTTTTCCTCAGCCTCTTTGAATGTCAGGCAGTTGCATATATCTAATACACTTGAAGGCAAAACTGTTGAGATCCAACGAGTCTAAGGCAGATGATTTGAGCCTTAGAAGCCCTAAGAGCTATAGTCCTTATCTGGTCCTCCCTTCCCTCAGCAGACGGCAAACGTATGAACGTCTCCTCCAATCGTCTGGGCTGCAAATGCTCTTATCTCCGCTCCACTGCATACCTTCTCTGTGCACTCACAAAACTGAGCCACAATTCATTTAACTACATGTTAACGGTTTCATCCTAAAATGTTATATGTGATATATCCATTTGGGAAGAAAAAGTACTTATATTTTTTTTCCCCTTTTAACACATATGATTGCATCCTCTAAAACATATTACGACTTTGTACGTAAAGGTCAAGGGATTGTTAATGACACAAGGGATATTCCAAAATAACTTGTCCTCTCTTCATTCAGTTTGACATTAAAAAAAAAAAAGCTTTTCAGAATGCGACTGTCTCCTTTTAAACTCTTAAAAATATAATCACTGATAGCAACAGAGTTGCTGCCATTAACCAGCCCTTCTGAAATGTTGTAAGAGCTGAAATCCACAACAAAAAAAATCAATAGTGCGAGGAAGATTAATGCTTCAAAGCATTGCAGCAGCTTAAACAATAATTTTGTTACAGTTGAGTACTGACTTAAATTCCCTGCATGCCTCCTACAAGGGTTATTAACAAAGGTAGCGTTTATCATGTTGGGCCCTCCGACGAATAAAACAACGGGAAAAATATGCTTGTGCTTGTTGCAGTGTAACACACTGCATCACTGTAATTGAGTATATGCTGTATATGCAGGCAGAGTAAGAAAAGATGTTGAGTGGCCACGCTAGTGATTGTGTTTGACATGCGCGCTCATTTTTAAACAATCACACTGTACATGTGTATACAGCTCAAAGAAGAAATCACCTGAACTCAAACTTTGAGATGCACGAGGCTGCACACTTTCTTTTTCTCTCTCTGTCATTTTGTTGAGAAATATATTTCACCATCCCCAAAGAATTCTTCTCACAGGCATTTGTTTAGCCCTGCAAGGTATAAAAATACAGTTAGAAGAAATACAGTGTGTTGGCTATAGGCAGTAAAATGAAATGAACTTCAGCGTGCTGTGTGTCAAAATGTCAATGTTTTTGAGTTTGCAGCTTGCTTACTGCACTAAAAACGGTAGAGTTCTACAGAGCCTTGTCAACAGTGAAACATGTTGAGGTGAGTTTAGATGAATGTAATGATTGACAGTTGAAATCTGTCAAAATACACGAATATTAACATATTTCTGTTCATGAGAGCCTCAAGTAATCAATTAATCATGTTTACTACTCCGGGTTCAATCCACATGCTTTAGGCCTTCTTTAAAAGGGGACATATCATGCCCATTTCCAGGTCTATATCTCTAATCTAGGGCCCTACTGGAATCTCTTTATATGATTTACAGTTCCCTTTATCCACTGTTAATGAATTGTGATATTAGGCTCTGTTTTACTTAACTTTTATATCAATTTCATGCACTGTAATCTACCTGGCGAGTTAGACAACTGCAACAAAATAGGTGGATCATTCCTTTAATCAAACTATCACTAATATCCACTGTTAAATACCTCTAGTGAAAGAAATAAGGAAACATCACACTGGCATTAGCTTTAAAAATAATGAACTTCCGTTATTTATTTGCAAATTTCCCGTATAAATAATGAAATAACTCTCTCTCAAATACACTCAAAACGTAAAACAATACACTCAAAGTGTAGCTCTGCTATAAAGTTATATCAAAACCTGTGGGCCCACATTCACCAAGCACACACACCATACACAAGAACATAAAATAAAATAAAAGATCCCATTGCAGGCCTGATTCACTTGTGAACAGAGAGACCCAAAACTATTTTGGCCACTTCACTCAAAATAGCAATAAATAAAACGTGGTACCTTGGTCATGAAGTCTGACTCCAACCAGCAGTTTAAACAGCCTCATCGTCTCTGGGAAGGAACAGGATGCAGTTTATGCTAGCCCTCGATCTCCGGGGAAGGACAGGATACACACTGAAGTCCAAAAATGGCGGGTCCGGCCCGTGTAGTTAAAAGTCTCTGTGAGTGGTGACGTAGTAGCTCACGGCACTGTCCGATAAATCCTCAGGGTTTCCACGTCGAAAACGTTGAACTAAAGCCTTTAGCATAAACTGGGTTAGCTACACAGTGGCGATAAGTCCATTCACCGTGCTAATGAATGCTAATAAATCACTTGTGTGTTAGCTATAGTAACTATGAGTCCATTCACTTTGCTAATGAATGCTAATGTGCTCACGTTCGGCTAATGAGCTAATAAACAAACAAATGTGAACAACTGCACAACAAACTTCGGGTAGAAGTATCTTCAGCTGCTTCTGCTGCAGAAGATAGGTAGCATGAGTATCCTGCCAAGACTGTCTGGTAGATAATCTCAGACACCAGCTACACATTTGTTTGAAAACACTGCGCAAACATAACTACTCACTCCTTTGAGTTACGTGATTTCAGTCACACTCTACTTCCTCCTCCTCCCCCCGCCCCACCTCTCTCTCTCTCTCTCTCTCTCTCTCTCTCTCTCTCTCTCTCCACCTGTGTGATCCCGCCCACATCAACCAATGAATGACCAGTATTAAACTTACTCTGGAATACTTTCTTTTACCACTCTCTTCAAAATAAAACAAATATTTACAACTATAGGTCTGCATATTTTGAAACTTATTTATTCCACTGAATCTTTTAGGAAATAGCTGTTTTTAAACATATCTATGATGTCTCTTTTGACCTTGATTAACTTTATCTTAACTTCAACTTTATTGCAATATATACAATGAAGATATTACCTCATTTGGTAATTTCGATGATGGTGGTGGACAGCGCTGTCTAACATATCCACAGTCCAATGCCATCAGATCCCCTCACTGTAGAGGTCAAGCATTCAGGCCTGTACTAGTTTTTCCTTTAATATGTCACCCGTCTGTGGATATACCTGACATCATAGCAGTTGTAAATAACAGCAAGTCACAAAAAACATAATATGGCTCATTTAAGCTTTAGTCATGGCCTCATAAGCTTTCACCATACTCCATGTTTACTCTGCTTGTACTGTCAACTATACACCGGTAAGTTGTTTGAGGTGTAGATAAAGGAAAATGTGCAACTTTATATTTTCAAGTTTGAAAAGTAATGATATTCAATACCATTATCACTACAGGAGACTGGGAATCAATACTGGAAAAAAATAACACTGATACAATTTGAAATTTTCCATATTGGTATGTATTGATAATAAATAAATAAATAAAAAAAACAAGCCTTCGGCACAGGTTAAAGCAGGAAGAGAATTCTTATTTGTTATTGCTCTGGAATTCCACTTTCTAGTTAGCAGTTTTGTTCACATGCTTTCTTGTACTGCAACAATAATCTTAACTCTTTAAACTGCCTTCCATCTCTCTGCCCTTGCTGCAGTTATTCCCTTTTGCTGCTTTACACCTACACCACCCCCAACTGCCAACTGTTGAGGTCTATATCTATCACTCCCCAGGGGGGATCTCCAATTGGCTGCAATTTGTAGAGCTCTATCCCTATAAATCTATTGCATCGATGGGATCAATGGAAAAGAGTTTTTATTAAACGAGTTGTGTAGAACTACGAAACTAAGAAATCTTATCTTAGCCACCAAGTAAGCCACCTGGTAAAAGTCAAAGACAAAAAGGAAAAAATAAGTGAGTGAATGTTTTACTCGACCAATCAGTTTAAAGTCTACCGAGAGATCCACCCTCTCATTATAGTCTATACATGAGTGAACTGAAAAGGTAATCAACATGCAGATGTCGTTTTTTTTTTGTTTTTTTTATGTATATGTGTGAACCAAACCCTCCCACAAACCAAACCCACAGCTCTGATCTATTTTCTATCAATTTTTAAAGAGACATAATTGCCTCCCTTATGATAAAAAGGCAGTTTTTTTTAAAAAAAAAATCCCCCTGGGTTATGAGAGTCCAACTTCCTTTTCTTAAATGGATAAAATATATGTTATGCCCTGGATCTGTTTTAAAGCTGATACATTTCTGGATGTAGAAAAGCAAAGAGGCCAAACACTAATCGCTTCAACACAACTTCAATGAAGGGAGACTGTTTCAAACACAGAGGCCTTCAAAACCAAAGTGATCACAGCTGATCACAGCAAGTACTCTGCATATATGTGTCTATAAAGCAATAACAAGCAAGCATGAAAGATTTACTTATCACAATAAACAAATAAACCTAATGGATGTATTGATCTTTCTCATGGATTGAAAACTGACTTGTACTATCTATCTATCTATCTATCTATCTATCTATCTATCTATCTGATTGCATTGATATGGAAGTTTTGTAACATCTGCTAAATAGGTAAATTGCCTGTTAGGTGAAACTTGAACATCACTAACAAAGGGGAGTTTCTCAACTCTCACATAAACCAATCATCCATCCTGTCAAGTCGGATGACCGGTGCTATCCATCAGGATGGATAGTGTCAAACATATTTATAGAGCTTGAGAAACAGAATCACTGCCGTTTCTGAACATGGAAGAACCTGGCAAGGTAAATAATGAACAGAGGCAACTGCCTGCTTGTGGAAGAAGAGGAGGATGCGTGGTAGTGTAGTGAGGATCATGTAATTAAGCATGGCCTTACAATGGTTGCTGAGTGCAGCCTAATGTAAAGCTGTCGACAGCGTCTTCAATTATACAAACAGTCTGCAGGGAAAACAGGTATGTACTCGCTCAATACCGTAATTATTCGTGTCATTCAGTATTCCAGTTACAGCAATACAGTAACTAAATGTCAATGCATGTCCGAAAAATCATGATGTAAGAAATACATGAGGCACAGGGTACAGTGCATTACAGTACAGTACGAATAAAGTAATATGATCTATTTCTGAATTCCAGTGTGTATATGACTAGACGACTACCTTGTGCTGGTGGCAGGAGAGCGATTTTTTACACCTCAGCAAGAGCAAGAGATCTGCAGCATCTTGACAGCAAATAACACTGTTCGACTGAGATCCAGAATACAATTTCAGAGGACAGTTGTGTCTTTCAAAATATCAACTCTGTCAGCATCTCTACAAAAGACAAAAGAGTGTTGAAGAGACATCAGATGACCATGAAACAACTCTACAAGGCGCCGTTTTAGAGAAACTGTGACGGAGTGGAAGATCTGTGGTACCAGTATATACAGGTAAAGCAGTGGTGTGCGCTAACATACAGTGTTATGGGGTTTCCTTCATTATGGCCTGTATATACTTACTGAAGTTGCGGAGAAGAACAGAACATTTACTGCTGTAACTGTATGATTCCACAGTAAAAACTGATTTGATATATTTGTTTACTGTATTACAGAGGATTATGGAACTGGAAGGAAGTGAAATCCCTTACACCCTGGTGTTCGTAGATGGGGCTGGTTTCAATTTGGCGAAAGGCAGAGGATGTGACTGAAACATTACGGGCCACTGAGCCATGGTGGATGCGTGGGGGCAATACAACAACGTCTGCTGCCATAGCTGAGAATGGTGTAAGTGCACATATCCCCGCTATTGGCCCATACAACAACCAGCATCTCCTCACGTTCTTGGACACCCTTCTACAGAGATCTTATCCCTGAGAATGAGACAGGATTGATATGACGTGACTCGCCAAATTTTGTGATTGCATGGGATAATGCGAGCTTCCACCATGCAGATGTCATCAGGGAATGGTTCACTGTCCACCAACGGATGCTCATTCCACCATGTTCTCCATTCCCGAATCCAATTGAGGAATTCTTTTCTAGATGGAAGTGGAAAGTATATGATCATTGGCCTCAAGATCAGATGTTTCTGATCTGAATGTGAGTACCCTTTTGCTGTACAAAGTATAATGTAAAACCTTCAGTGTTGAAATCAATGTGTGAATAGTATTCAGTTTGATACATAGTAGCATTCACTTTGCTAGAGACACTCTAGTACAAAGTGGTGACATTTTGGTGATATTGGCTTATTTACTGACACAGTAACTTCATTTCTGTGCATGAGTTACACGTTTTTGGTGAGTTATGATGTTTGGCAAGTGAACTGTGGTATATAAGCTGTTCTGACAAATCCACATGGAGCTTTGAGAACGTTAAAATTCAAGAATTTACCATTTCAAGAAATGAGCCAAATCGATTGAGGAAAAACTGTGAACCAAGGGTCCATTCCAGCAACTTCATGGTTAAGAAACAAAAAAACAAAACAACAATATCCCAGTGTCACGTAGTGGTTCGATAACGTGGCACATGTTTACATTTCCCTCTTTGAATTATTCGCCACGGTTTAAAGTTGAAGCAAGAAATCGCTGAGGTTATGTGTGTCATTGAGGAAAAGCCAGTGTTCTCCATTAACAAAGAGATAAGAGCCCATTATTGTGTTTTCTCTTCATCTCTGTCTAAAGCCCAAACACACATATACACACACACACACACACACACACACAATGATGCACCTATTCACTGACAACCAAGGGCGTGAAATCAATCTTAATATTCATACGTAGCTTGAAGAGTTCACTACTCTAAGCAAAACAGGCATCCTAGAAGATACCATTAAAGTGACGCCCACTCGACAATAACTGTGGCATGAGTAGAAAAAGGGCTCATTTTACCTGAGACGTGTCCTCTTCATTCTGTGGAGGACTCAAGGTTACCCTCTATCACCGGGAGAAATCATTACGGCGAGACAAATCTACAGAGCATGGTCCCTATTCCCCAGCATCACAGCCAATCTGTTTATTGGTTTTCTAACGATCACAGCACATGGATGTTGTCACAGCGAGGCAAGCCTTTACAGACCTCTCTTCTCTTTTCACAATTGGTTGTTCAGCACATTTATAATACATTAAAATACGCTTGCATCTCCCCTGGTGTTGCCCTCTCCTGCACCACATGCATAATCATAATAGGGCGATGTCCATCAAAACGCTCGCTATGCTCATGTCTCTCGGCGGTATTGCAATATTCACAACGAAAAAGTTATACATTACCTTTTTTTTTCTGATACTGAAATACTAAATCGACAAAAAAAAAAAAAAAAAAAGACAACAGTAGCTTCCATCCTGTGAAATACCCAACTCAGTCTGCACAGGTCTCATATGAACCTGGATGCATATTTCACCTCTTCGCTGAGGAGCACCATCTAGTAAAGAACTGGAAAAAAAAAAGAGAGTGTTCATTTTCAGAAGGTTTATTGCATTCTTTAACTTGATCTTTCCCCCCCGACAACAAAGCCTTTGCAATTAACAGGTCATTTGCTGTCTTGGCAGGTGCCTGAAGTCTGTTCATTTCCTCTTGAGAGCTGTGGCTGCGCTCTCCCCGACGCCTTCATCGATTATAGAGGCTGATAGGACTGAGCCATCAGGGAGCCCGTTCTATAAATGCAGCACGCTGTTTGTTCCCTCATGTGCTGGCCGGGTTCTGCTGTCTCTCAACTGAAGGGTTATATATGGGGTCCATGATGTGTGTGTGTGTGTGTGTGCATGTTTGTGTGATGTTTGCAGACATGTAGTTAGACAATGAGAGGTAGGAAAACCAAGTCAAAGAAAATCTGATGTAGTCGAGAGAGTGCAGGAGGGTGAAATAAAGAGGTTGAGAAGGAAAGCGTGCAGGTACTGGCGCCAGATAATTGTTTTCTTTTCTCCTCACTTCATCTTCCTTCTCTTTTTACTGTCCCTTTTTTTTTTTAACCACCTCCCTTCCTCTGTCCCACTACACTCCCTTCCCCCTTTTTTATCCTATTTCTCCCCTCCATTAACTCCCTTGTCTTCCCTCCCATCCTCCATCCTCTTCCATGCTATTATTACCAGCCACATTAATGCCAGGTGTGTAATTGTAATGATTCTTCTCTGTTTTAGTAACATAGACAAGCTCAACCATTATTAAAACTTAGTTAACAGTGGCAGATTCGGGTTAGCTGCTGCGAGTTATGGTGAATCTGGGATGGAAAGCAAGGTGTTGGTTTGGTTTGATGCTGTCATAAAACAACATAAGCGTAACATACTCGCTGAAAGGGGGGGTTTCTGCACATCTTCCAGCAATGTGCAGCTGAAGCAGGTTGCTTCGTAGAACAAAGACTGAAAATGTCAGAGGAACTGAGGCACACTGACAGATTTATAGCCTTCAGTAGTGCAAACAGGCTAATATTTCAATACCACTGCATCTTCATCAGAGTTAAAATGTACAAAGACATACAGAAAATACATATATATAGTCAACCTAGAATAGGTGTAAAATTGTCATTGGATAATTTGATGAACAGGATTTGAAATTTATTGGATGGGCGGGAGGGGCGGGAGTTGCTAATAGTGCCACAACAGATACAAATTTATACAGTAACATACTTGTTACAATATACTGAATACATAATACAAACAAAAAACAAACAGATGTCTTAAGATCAAGTGTATAAGACAATAATGTAAATAAAATAACATAAAATTATGTTATTTGTACTTAAATACTTGAATTGCTATGTAACTTATGTGCACTGGTTAATAATCATGCTCTGAACATAATTTATGCCATGAACATATTAACAGAACTTAACATTAATATTATCAGTGTTTTAAAATATGATTATTCAATGTCAAAGATGACTCAGCGTTGTGTTTGACAGGCAAAATGTGAAGTATTGGTGCGTCTAAGGCATAGATTGACATTCAAAGAAATACTTCAGTTTCTTGCTGAGAGTTAGATGAAAAAAAATGATACAACTCTCATGTGTATGGGGAATATGATATGATGCCAGCAGCTAGCTAGCTTAGCTTAATTACTGGGAAGGAGAGGAAACAGCTAGTCTGGCTCTGACTGAAGGCAACAAAATCACCTACTGGTCTCTTCGACTTCCTTTGTTTCATCTGTACAAAACTGAAGTGTACAAATGACAACATGCCATTTTTTTAGGAGTGGGTTTGTGCCAGACTATTTCTTGAGGGGGACAAGTTGCCAGGCAACCAGAAGAGACTCCAGTAAGTTACTTGTCCCAGCCAAGACAGAGTTATTAATGCAATGAGTAATAACTCTAAATGATCAAGCGTTAGAGGTGCTGGTAGGCAGGTTTTTACCTTTGGACAGAGTCAGGTTAGCTATTTCCCCCCGGCTTCCAGTCTTTTTCTAAACGACTGCCTGCTGGCTCCAGGTATATATTTACTGTACAAACACGCGAGTGGCATCAATCTTCTCATCTAATACTTGGAAGGATAACAGATGAGTGTATTTCCCAAGATGTCAAAACTATTCCTTTAAAGCCAAGCAGCTCGTTCAAATTGTCTGGCTACACGTAAGTATATGTGCTTCTACATCAGCCAAAAGCTGCAGCCTCAGCTAGTCAATGTATATACTTACTATAATGTCCCATGTACCTTCACAACTGTAGACTTTATATGTAAATAAGAGTGTTGAGGGGGCAAAGCCTATAATGAAAGAATGCCATAACAATATTTCACTGAAATGTAATTAAAGTAGCCCATACAGTAAAGTAAAATATAAAGTAATATAGAAAAAACATGCAAATTCGAACAACTAAAAATGTAACTTACGCGCAGGACTTATTACTGTGCTTATTACTCTCTAACATTGCTAATTTTAGAGCATTATTTACTAATTCATACTCTCCAGCTAAGAAAATAATTATGCTCCTGATATGTGCTGGGCTCAGTGAAACACTAATAAGACTAAAGCATGGCTCAGCATAAAAAACAGTTTATATATCTTATTTCTGTAGCAGCCCTGGTAGCGAGGCTGATCTGCCTCACTGTCATGGTGATAAGGATTTTGCTTAGTTTACCATGACTTGAACTGTTTGTGAGCAATTAAGTTAGCTTTATTTATTATATCGCCGTTTACATATGAAATTAGAATAAATGACATAATGACACATGCACACACCTACAGAATCGTTTCCTATATGGCACGTAAACATTAGTGAGCTTGGGCTTCAGTAGACAGAGGGGGGGGGGGTTCCTCCCTCCTTTGCCAAAAAAGGATTCAGCAGCGCTTCAGTTGTTCATCTCCAGAGTTGGTCCACTGCACAGCTCCATTTGTAGCATCAACTGTCTGAATGCACAGCTTGTTAGTGGCTCCAGGCCAGTGAGCTCGCTGTGGTGCAATGGGGACGCAAGCAGGGAAGCAGCAGGCCCACCGGCACCCCTGGCCCAGCCTTAATGGTCATCATAGCAGACAGGTCTGATACTGGCTGGAAAGAGAGGGAGGGAGAGAAAGAGAGGTGGAATGGGGAGATGGAAGTGAGAGATGAACAGAGAAAGCAGAGCCAGCCATAGATACAACTTTGATGATATTAAAAAAAAAAAAAGAAAAAGCAGTCATCCTGGGATTTTCTGTCTATCATAATACTGACTCCTGCAGAACAGACCAGGGGAACTGTCAAATTGATACGGGCTGTGGGCTAGAGGGTACTACAGAAATACTGTAAATGCTACAGGATCAGAAGAATGAGAAGTCTTTGTGATTAGTGAGGGCAAGGATTTTCTGCACAGAGCCCCAGTTACTGTACCTGCCTATCTCAAAGAAACATAGGACACAGCATGACCCTGGGCACAGGGCCGTGCAGAGACCTTTAGAGGGGCAGGTGCTCAAAGTTACAGTAAAAAAGGGGCAAATGGAACAATATTTTAAAATACACCAACTTCATTTTCATCATCACCGGTTGAATTATAACAACCCATAATCAAACAGAATGTCACATGGAATCTTACAATAAACCACATCATAGTTCATCATTGTCCCCTACTTGATGAAATCGGGGGGTGCATTGATCCACTCTCTAGCATGTGTATTTGTGTGTGTGCGAGAGAGAGACAGAGAGAGAGAGAGAGAGAGAGAGAGAGAGAGAGAGTGTTCTGTTGGCACCTATTAAACATCACACAGCCAAAGGCAACATTCTCTGCAGGCTGGACGAAACACACTGGGAGCTGAGAACCATAATGGCCACAGTATAGATCATAAACTGTGAGGACTGAGGTTTTGTTATTGTAAGTGTAAATGAATGGCAGGATTAGCCGGAGGCTTCGAGTATTAAAGTATAAAGTGGTGAAAGGCTGCTCCCTTAAAGACATTCAGCATATATATATATATATACTGTTTTTGACATGGTGACAATCTCTGATCCAGAGCATAACATGTAGCTCTTCAAATCCTATAATTACAAAGAAATTTTTTTAAAAAAAACTACTAGGCGTACAACAACCGGGATGGAAAGGGGAGAATCTTTAAAGACAAAAAAAATACAGCTAAAAATAATGAAGAGGCAGAGTTCAAAAGTAGTGAAAGAGACAGTTAGACAAAACCGTGCAGCTATAAAGTCTTATCTTAAAAGCAGCCCGCGCAAGTTAGATGCAAGCGGCACATGGCTGCCATTTCCAAATTTATTTGAATTTTAGATCTTTGTTTCTGCAAAAGTAAGAAAACATTATGAGATCTATATTTAACAGCCCCGAGCAACACAGTGGGAAAAATATGTATAAATCCTTGAATATCATTTTTCTGTCTTTCAGAGCATGTTTTTGGCTGAAACACCTTATTGGATGTTAAATTTTTAATTATTCTAAAATGGAAATCTCACTGAGTTGTGTCATTTTTTTTTTAGGACTCTGTAATATATATTTTCCCAACCAAAATGAAAATAAAATGAATTGTATGTATTATATTTCCCACTGGATTTTTTTTTCTGATATATACAATACTTCTGTGCTGTTTGTGCCTCTATCTTCAAGGTTTAGAACAATGAGAAGCGTCCACTGAGTTTCCAAACATGCTTTTTTTTGTGAAGAATGGGAGAAATAGTCTAAACAGATTTCTATTTTTAGGGTTGCTGTGTAGTGTTAGTGCATTTATTAAAAGTCCTCTGTCCTTTATAGCAGGTTTCAATCTTGTGCTTTGACTTTTATTAGTAAAGATGCCCTTCAGTTTACATTTGGAGAACAGATTGTGCCTTTAGAAATATTTACCAGAACAGTAATTCATCTACATACAGCTATAAGTTCCTTACCAGCTTTCATGCTTTGAATTAGTTCATCTCTCTCCATCACCTGACACCTGGGCTGCTTCTATTTGTTTCTCTTCCCTCCTTTTTTTTCTTTCAATCTTGAATTAGTTGTGTCTTTTTTTTTTTTTTACTGTCTCCTTGTTTTTCTTTCAGCACCATTACATGGTGCAATTCTCTCCTCTCCCCTGATTCATTCACTCCCTCCCTGAAAATGTTAAAAGCTTCCTTTTTAAAAGTGAGTGAGCGAGCATGAAGCAGAACTTTAATTTGTATGATGTTAATTACTGCAATTGTGGACAAACAACACGCGGTGAGAATGCATCAGCAGCCAAGCTGTGCAGACTATCAAGCTACATTAACGCTACTGTAATGTAAATCAGCAGCAGGAGATAAACTGGACGGTTAAAACAACACTAATGTCAATTTAAAGAAAAGAAAAAAAAACTTTAGCTCCACTGGAGTTTTTGCTAACTGCCTACTTTAGTCAGAAAGATCATTATTTGATTTCACACGTTAGTTAATGCCACATTTCATCCTTTGAAATTCTGATGAATTTATCTGCCTCATAGAAGCAGCTCCAGTCTGTCTGCTATAGCTTCAGCACAGAGGGCTTGTTTGCTTTAAAACCAGCATAGCAGGGGTGGGTGGTGATTTGCTGGTTGCTCCTTGTTAACAGTAACAGCTGTCTCTGTGTCTCATACGATACAATCCTCGAATGGAAAGCAAAATGAGCGCTCCTAGAAGCTGCAGCAGAAACTGCGGTAGGAAGCCAGTCTGAGTCTACTAACTGCTGTAAAGTGATGGACAGTCTGTGTAAAGCTAAACAAAAAAAAATATGCCTAGACAAAATGATATTTTGGACATCCAGGGGGGCAAAGGGTGCTCAGGCACCCTCAGTGCACCCCCTCCCCCTGCATGTGCATGCCATGGGGTGCATTTATGGAATTTCAGTTCTTAAGACAAGCATATGGGATCATGGGTTTGAACTATTTAAGCCCTTATGGACTAAAAAGGTTGAAATATGGAAATGTGAGTTCATGTGCCCTACACCCAAGTTCAGCTTGAAGTTTGTTTGTCAGATTTCTTCAACCTTGATTTCCTAATCACTATCTATGGTGTACTTGCCTGAAATTCTTGACTCAGTAGCCATATAATACTGTAACATAACAGTATAAACTTGTATAGCTTAAAAAAAAACTATTACAAATTGTCAATAAATGAAGAGAAGAGCATGGCCAGACATACAGACAATAAGTTATCATCTAAAAAGAGTTCCCTCGACAAGACATTCCAAAACAAAAGCCTTGACAGCCAAGGCTCCTCAGGTTGTTAATCTGGATCGAGGAACAGTCAGATGACCGGTGCCAGAGGACCACAGGTTGCAGTCCAGCTCATCATCAGCCAGTCAGTAATATAGTGCAGGGCCCAGTCTAGTTTTGCCTTGGATGGATAATTTTATTCAGGTTAGAAGAGGATAAAAGAACTTAATTTTGATATATATTTTTCAATAGAGAGACTTCTTTCTTCACTGGAGCTTCGAAACCGAGGTGTGAGTGCAATAACACTCTCAGGTTTTGAGATACAGGTTGTATATTGACTTGACACACTACCAAGGTTATGGATCAGATGGATGGGATTGAGAGGGCCACATAATGTCACTGTTGTTTAGTTGCAGGAAACTGTTGGATAAAGCAACTAAATAACTATTACAAAGACCGTAATAGTTATTTATTAAGGCCCAATGCATTTTGGACATTCATGAGGGAAATGTGGTGGAATCTTTTGTCATCAGTCCAAACTGCTGCTCCAAGATCACACTTACAGCGCTGTCCCCCGAGGGCTGACTCAGAGCTTTGGTGAATAAAGGCGTCAACAATGCATCAAAAAAAAATAACTGCTGTTACCTCTTCTACAACCTACCAATTGGAAAACTGCATCAAATTAAGCATTTTTTTTTTCCTGGCTGGCACATCATTTTAAGTGACTCATCCAGGAAAACTTTTAAAAAAGGAAAAACGTTTTGAACTTTTCGGACTTGAAGAGAGAAAAGTATGAAAGTAGAGTAGAAATGTCAGTGCCTTGGACGAGCCTTGGTTGATGCTGCATTTTCAAAAACATGAGGGTAGCACAGATGGATGACACAATTGATCACACAATCTGACATGCCTCAAAACTGACAGCGTATGGTCTGTAACAGATTGTATATTCTACACCCGTCTCACATGTGTGTTTACTATTTTCCGCAGAAAGAGTGTTTGGATAATAGTGAAAGTGTTCTGCATTGCTGTGAGAACATAGCTGGCTCGTCACACAATGTCTCACTATGTACCTGGTATACAAAACAATGGACAATGATGCTAAAGGCGGAATAATAAAGGTAAACTAAAAAGGCAAAAAAAAAAAAAAAAAGTCAAACAAGTAGCTAATAACAGCAACACAGTATCCAACTGTCCTCTACTACAGCCATGCACACCACTAGAGGTATGTGTAGTGTCCCACCTCATTGAACACCGTTCATTTCTCACTAAGCACAACCAAACACTATCATCACCGGGGCATGTTGTGCCTCAAATGGGAGTGAAAATACAATCCTATAAGCCAGCGGGAAGACAAGGTATATTCACTGGCAAAAGCTCATCACTCAGCCATACCCGAGTCCCTCGCCAGCTGCTTAAAGTGTACAGCAATTGTACCATTTATCAGCACAGAACATGGTTAACATATCATCATCGTTGTAGTGTATGAAAATGAAATGTACACTGGTGGTTGGTCTAAAATAGAATCTAAAACAGGTTGGAATCAATTAAAACGTATAATAAAGGTAGGCAGATAAAGAAAACATAAATATGTTTTTTTTAAAAAATAAATAAATAAAAACACATTTCTTATTATTGATATGTTTAACAGACTCAATGTAATTTCCAAATTAAATATTGAATAATTCAATAGATGGGAGAGATGTAGAACATTTGGAATTATGCATATGGAATTTACCCAACAGAATTAGTGAATTCACAATCTGCTGTAATTTCAGGCTCTTATTTACATAATATAAAATAATATTTCTGGCTTCCAAATTAATTGTACGGTTTGTTTCATTTTGAAATGAATGTTTTATTGTGTGTCCTGCATCTTTACAAAATTCACGTTCGTTGATGACATCTACACATATTGAGTTGTGAAAAGTTGGCGGGGTGCACAGAATGCTCTGCACTATTTTGTATTTCTCTTAATTAGTTAGGGATGTCAATCACCAGGACACACGTCTCCCTCTACACTGCGGTGATGACTTTATTGTGATGTCGTTTGTGTGAGAGTGAAAGCTGAGGGAGCGAGTGAGTGAGGGAGGGAGTATTGCGGGTGAGGCTCAGCAGGAAAGAGAGAGGTGCACGCAGTATTGAAGGGGAAAGGGTTGTGCTAACCCTGCCACAATAGTTTATATAAGAAATCACATCTCTTATTACTACTGTATGTAATTCTTAAATGTGACATGGGCCTTATGTGTGGTGGTGTTGTTTTTCCTATGCCAGTTAAAGGGTAAATAGCAACTCAATTTGTGTGTTATTTTAAAGATAATTTCCCATTTTTCTCCCTGCTTCAGTGTCAGTTGAACCTGCTGACCCCGTGCCTTCACCAGAGGGAATTCTATATCTGTGTAATGAATAAACTATGTCAAAATGGAAAAAAAAATAATAAAATAAAACACACTGGAGAGCCAGGATGTTTGAAAGACAGCAGAATAAAGGATGGCGCATGTTGTCTGCAAACTGATTCTGATTCTGTTTACAGTCTTCAGGCTGGATCAGATCCACCTCCAGCAGGAATTGAACAAACACTAATGGGTAAATAGAAATGAAGTTTTTGGAAAGGAATCTGTACCCTCAACAGCCTGCAGAGACGGAAAAAAAAAGCATGTTTGTAACGTTGTAATTAACATGAAGTTACTCTAAACAGCACAGTATGAGAGAGGGCACAGCGGTTGCCAGCGTTTGTTTTCCGAGGAAGAGCGAGACAAAGAATAAAACAAACAGCATCTGTTAACAAAGGGAAACTGTATGACCCATTTAGAGCCATGCAGGCTCCGAATGCAGTGGTCTTCCTCTATGTTCTGCGCTCTCTTCACTTCAAAGATACTCTCTCTTTACTCCTATTTGAACCCGGACGACAAGACACTCCACTGACTCTCCACTTTAGCTCGCCTTGTTTTCTGCCGCCTGCTCGCGCTGCTCCGTGTCCAGATGGAACCGAACACAGAACAAGCGTTTGCACTTTCTGCAGGGGTTCAGACATCTGTGCCATGCTTTGGGTTCACTCTGAGCACTCTTTCTGGCTTAGGAAAGCTTTGATACTGAAAACAGCAGGCACAGAGCCACAAGTACCAACAGTTATGCTTAATGTAGAGCGGGAACAATGATGAATTTGTAAAAAAAAAAATCAACCTATTAGCATGGAAATGGAACCAGGACAATTGTTGCCCCGATGGCGCAAAGTGGAAAATTGAAAAATGACACACCTGGAAACACTAGCAGCATCCAGGTGGGGCTAACAACCACATAATACTGAAACAAATGAAGTCCTATTTAAAGACCGTTGACATGGCTGAGGTGTTACTGGGTTTCTGTTTTGTTGTGGAGATAAGCAAGAAAGCAAGAGAGAGAGAGAGAGCGGGAGGGAGGGAGAGAGTGAGAGATGTAAAATGGAACAACTCCCAGGGGCATGAGCATTCATATTTGCAGGGAACATCAGAAACCTAAAAGGGATTGTTGAAGAAATATAACAGCCATTAGCTGTGCAGAAAGATGCTGCTGACAATGAGGAAACCATTTTCCTTCAGCTTGCGATTGTCCCTCAAAAGTGAATCGAATGAGCCCTGTAGAGGAAAACAGTCCGCGGAAGGAGCTATATATGTGCTTGTGTGTGTGTGTGCAGGTGTGTGTAGGTGTGTGTGAGTGTCATGGAGAGGTTACAAACTGAATAGGAGGTCTTCAGCCCTGGTTAGTTTATTTGGCTCACTAAAATAGCCTCCAGCTACACAACAAAATGAGAAACAGTAACAGGCAGTGAGTTTACTTCCCCTGCAAATTGTCGAGTGTGAGTTTCACTCCAAGGCTTGTCTGCTAGGGCTGACCAACAGTGACATGTTTGTGTACATGCTAAACACGGTGACCAGTCAATTTTTTCCTGATCAAGAATGCGCGAGAGGGCGCACGTAAGAGTAATTATGAGGACACGTTTAGAATATAGACGCTAAATATAGAAAACTTCATGGGCATTGCAGCCGTCGGTAGTCATTGATGAAACGAAACCAAGAAGAAAAGATCAACATCACTGAAGCACATGGCCTGCTGTGGCTCAAACATTGTGTGCTGTCTCTGCAGATCCTTGACCTGAGATACACATGAAGGATTTCTTTCCCAAGTCGCCTGGAATTGATTAATCTCGGTGTCACAGTCGGTTCATGTACCCAAGGGGCAAAGAAGGCAAACAACAGGTAAACAAGGCTCAAGGCCATATGTAAAAAGCAAATACAAACACAGAATGACAGGATACGCAAACGCTGTTTAGGCATTCAAAGAATCCACCATGACTTAAAATGAAGTCATTCACAGTGTTTCACAGTTTGTCCAAATAATTGTTTTTTTTTCTTTGTACATAACAGTTGGCACGTTAATTAATTTGTCTCAGTGCTCTTAATAAGGTCATTAGAGACAGGATGGGATGTTTCCAAAGTTCAGAAAGGCCCCAGAGCTCTGGTACCTTCATACTAGTGGCCTTGAAGGTCTGATGTAGGAATATGATGGATGCATTTTTTTGGCCAGAGACCCTAGAGGGACACCAATGATCTTTGAACATTTACTAAGAATATGCACATTAAAACATGTCTCAGCATTATTTATGAAATTATTTTCTACTTGCATATTGTTGCAGTAATGACACCACTGAAGAGAGAGGAAATGAAGGTATTGTTATGTGTCAAGCAAGGTAGTAAGTCTGTAAAAAAAGTTGTTTTTGGTTTTATGATGCAAAACCTCCATTCAGGACACAACAGCCAGTATTTTTCAGCAAAAAGAGGCTTTGATAAACCCACTGTATGCTATCTGTCCAGCACCAAACAGCAAAGACACAAAGTTAGCAACTAACTGGTGAACATATTGGAGCATTCAGCAGCTAAAGAGCTAGATATTTGCCTCAGCAGTTGGTGGAGACCAAAACAGAGCTAAAAGGAGAGTGGATGCTCGATAGATGGCAAGAAACATTACTCTAAATGGATGCTAAAGTTGCTCCGCCCCTGTTAGATGTGTAAAAAGGTAACTGTTGCTAATATGTTAGCTATAACAACTTTATATGGTGATAACAGGACAATGTTGTGTTTACAGCTTCCCTGCCCACATATGGTCACACAAGCTACAGCTAGATGCCAGTGGTTGACTGCATTTTACATGATTGGATGAAAAATCATTTAAAAGTAAAAAAAAAAAACAAAAAAAAACATAAAATGTAGGGGATTGGTACTTTCATTGTGGCATTTGTAAAAGAAGAACCCAACATTACCTGTGGGGGTTGTGGGGCTGTGACTGTTGTCGTTTATAGGTTCCCATTTTCGGCTGTAGGCTCTCAGTCCAGGCTTGCCATCTCTGGGACAGGTGAGGACAATCTCTTCTCGTCACTTACTTGATCTCCAGATTGGGAGCAGGCAGGCAATTCCTTTGTGCTGACAGGCAACGGCAGTTGCTCTGAAGAGGAAGAATCACACTTTGTAATAAGCTATCTTCACCAAATAGGCTCAGGAGGATGGGCAGAAGAGGTAGCAGCATGGGAGCTGACACTGGGGTATGATGGGAATTAAAATACCTTGCGTACGAGAGGAACATCACAAGTATGATAATACTTCAGTGTAGAGTAGAAACTGTTACTTCTACAGACTTTCTGCTTCACATTGAGTCAGTAAGCACTCTGTGACACAACCAGGATTAGAATGTGTAAATGGTACAATTGTATTTAACTTGTTCCTTTTTTTATCTAAAATCTGATGCCAGGATTCACTGTGAGAGTGTGTGTATACTGTACTTATTTTTCCCAGTATGCACTGTACAACAAGCCTCTGAATATTAGATGTGGAAATGATAGTTGAGCTAATTCAGTGGTAAACAATAAGAAAGAAGCGGTGATTCAATATACAAAAATTCTCCTGAGGCAATTTGATTATTTCAACCGTTAGAAAAAGTGTTTGTTTACAAAAAACATCAACCCACACGGGAGCGCTTAAAAATTCACTAATTAATTATTGGCAAATACTATGAAGTCCTCTGAAGTGGCACAATAATTAGTTGTCCCATTATTAATTTTTTATGAATTTGTTTTCACATGGGTTGAGAATGATTACTTTTTTTTAATTTCAGTTCAGTGGTGATCTGAGACTCTGGGGGGCCCCAGGCAAAGAATCCCGTCGTGTTCTTTTTTTTTTTAATGTTCCTAATAATTAACCATTTGTTATTTTCTCTGGTTTTTTGTTTGTTGGAAGATCACATTCAAGACGGAAAAAGTTGGACATTTACATTAATATTATTTCTATCTTTGCCTTTCAAAAGGCTGTGACTTCATAAGGGTGTGTAGACTTGTGTATGTATCCACCATACAAACAGCCCCTGTCAGTGACAAAGTTGAATATACATGCACAGACACACACAGCAAAACACAAAGAGAGAAAGGGACAGAGAAATTATTATTATTTGTGTATATTATTGGCTATATCTTGCACATGCACAATAACCAATCATTTACATATGTGAGGGTGGGGTTTGATTTTTGTTGCTTTTGTTTGTTCATGTTTAAAAAAAATGTACCTTAGTTTCTTCATAAAGACAAGACTGTTGTTGGAGTTTTGTACACTGTTCAAAAAATATATATACACAAATATATATGTATAGATTTGGTTATTGTCAACATTCATTATTCATACAGTGCTTTGGCAATACTATATTTTGTCATTCCAATAAAGCTATTTGAATTGAACTGAACTGAGCTGAGAATGAGAGAGAGAGAGAGAGAGAGAGAGAGAGAGAGGTATGCATGGACTTGTTTATCTGCTTCATTAGACCGTGTGAGTGCATTTGTGCATAATTGTGGGGGGTTATATTGTACTGTAAACACTTTGGTAAATGTAAAATGTTGATGAATGTGACATCCCAATAAAGTTCCATTTGAATTTGAGTAGTGCCATTTAACCCAACATGGCATGGTTATGGTGTATCTATGCTAAGTTTGTTTGAGGAAAGTTAACAGTGTTCACTTGTCTCAGTTGGCCACTGGGCAAGGCCATCTAATATTATGAATAGGTTTGAGCAGGCCTACCTTCTGCAGGAGTGATATGATGGGGAGGCAGCAGGGTGTCCTTCTCATACTGTTCATCTTAGCATATTGTTTGTGTGGAAGTTCATGGCACTGCTGCAAGAAAACGAATATGTATAAATGCAAAGAGAGAGAAAGAGAGATCAGGAGAAAAAGAGGGGCCTGTAGGCCGAGGATACATTGAACTTACCGTCAGTGATGGTGTCAGAGGTGGAAGATGGAGATGGTTCCAATGCCTGGACGAATTTCAACAATGCTCCTGAGCCCAGAAATGGAAAACAAATTATATGGAAAGAAAGTGTTTTTTGTGCATAGACTGAGAAAATACTAGCACAGTTGAAACATATTGCAGTCTACATCAATAAAATTAGATGTCAAAAAAATCTGCTCTAAAATGAGACTTAGTTTCATAGTCTCTTAGTGAGTTAACTCACTAACTGGCTTGCAGTGTGAAGCTAAGCTAACCTATCTACTATACATTAGCTAGTTAATTGCTGTAAACAGTTTATGATGAATGTATATTAACTATCTCTATTTTGTACCCAATCAATCAACTAATACGTAACAAATTAATCACTAGTAACTTTAAATGTTTTTAGCTAACTAAACTCAGTGAGCTAGCTGGATAGCTAGTGACAGCTAACTAGCTATCGATACCATATGTAAAAGATTGCTAGTAGGTTACACCTATATGCAGTTAAAACATAAATTAACTTGTGACTTGCTTTTTTATAGCCCCTATCTGTGTATCATTTTATCATTTTGCAAATAGCACAAATGATTAGAAAACAAGTGATTTAAGAGATGTTTCCACAAGCTGTGACTCATTAGAACAGTAATGCTTAATGAGATGAACTGACACATTAGCTAATATTAGCACAGTTGACTGCACAGACAGTATGAAGTTGTTGTTGGGGTTGTTTTTTTTTGTTAATTACATTAGATAAAACAACCCATTTTTAATTCCAAAGTGAGGAGGTGAATGAATCCCCGAGACATGTGTGGGTGTTTCACCCAAGAGATGAACTGACCCCTTTTCACCTCACTGAAGTGGGGGTCTGACAGCATGACACTGAACGAAATCAATCACTGTGACAAAGAAGGAGGTTAAACACACCCCCTGAGAGACCATTTCTGACTGAATAACTAAAATTATTGCCTGAACTAAAAGCAAGACTGACCTTTGGGGTCATTTCAAGTGGAGGAAGGAGATAACTCCACACAAACATGGACAGAAAACTCCCTTTTTTGGGGTCTTGCTTGTTTCCACAGACTGCCATAAATCTTAAAGCGCATTCCAGAAGAACACTCATCAGCTGAAAACACTATTTTAGCTGAGTTTTAATAATTGTTAAAGTAATTGTATAGTCTGTATATGAACATGTTGTTGTGAAGTTGCATGAATAATGATACAATTTGATAGTTATACAATAATTTATTGATGAGATATAAAAATTTGATTTGATTACATTATATAACATGTGACAATACTGCCTTCTATTGATAAAGTTAGAACTTCATATTGAATTTTAAATATTATGACTTGAGTTCATGAATGTCTATATGATCACTATGCAATGATATTTTAAAATCACCCAAGTGTTAACTTTGGCTTTACTAACCTGATAGGCAATTATATTTTTGACAGGCCCAGTAGATTAGAGGTCATATTGAATGTTATTATTTCATGAAGTAAGCGTTATGTTGAATTTATATTTCAAATTGTTTCTGAAAGATTATCTAGTCACTACAAATGTTATGCTTTCAGTCACTGAATGGTTTCCTTGGCAGTCAAATTAACCAGAAATGTCACATGAAAGCACTGACTTATTATGAAATTAATGTATAGAGCTAAACTGTTTTTCTGAATAGTTTTACAAATACATTATTATCCACAATTTGACATGAAGTCAGACACAGTGACTCTAAAGTGTGGATTTTGCGCTTAAAACTCAAAAGTTAACTCTCCAGTGTAGGAAAGTAATTTCCGATCTCGAATCAGAAGAAAGGAATCACTATCAGCTACACCTTAAAAATCCTGAAGAAAAAAAAAAAAGAACTCTGCCTGTCTTGTCCAAGCTGATAAAAAAAACCTAGAGGGATTTCCCTTTGAGCTGGCCTCCAGTAAGTTAATTAAGACACTTCTTCTCTTCTCTTTTCTTTTTTTTCCCGACCAAGTATGAACATATTTTTATCTTTTATTAAACAAGTCAGTTTGTTTTTTGTTTCATTTGTAACATTAAGTGTTGTGTTTTCACGTGTAGTATTTTACTTTTAAAAGTTTAAAGACCAAGTTTTATTTGACTCAACCATAAACATCACAAAGTCAGCAGAAGCTTCAACTCCAGCTGGCACCTCACTCTGATGAAGACAGCGTCACTTGAACCAGATCCTGG
The DNA here is from genome assembly GCA_029490765.1 of Euthynnus affinis. Classification (NCBI taxonomy): domain Eukaryota; kingdom Metazoa; phylum Chordata; class Actinopteri; order Scombriformes; family Scombridae; genus Euthynnus; species Euthynnus affinis. The sequence continues at coordinate 34,582,280 of CM055838.1, read as the reverse complement.
CCTGCTCGCTTTCCAAACTGATTGTTAAACAGCCGACAGTCATCTCCTCAGTTGCTGCTTTGCTCATATTGCCTGGGAGCTAAGCTGACGGGAAGACTCTTTTCACAGCGCAGTCTGAAACAAAACTAAACCGCTGCATTCGTAAAGACTGTTGCTCCCGCTGTACAAGCCAGCAGCAAAGACTCTGCCGTTCAGTCTGGAGAAAGACTGGCCTATACGTCGCTGGTGATGCAACACTGCAGCTAACTACAGCTGAACACAATGCAAACTGAGATGACATCAACACATCTAGAGCCAAATTCTGCAACAATAACAACATGACATAACATGACTTTGTGATTAAGGGCTGATGTTGAATAATGTAAAATTTTGTTTTTTACAGTTTCTAAAACCCAATTTCTGAAACTAGGGACTTGTTTGTCAAAATTTTACACACAAAAACCATAACCATATACACAAATACATAATATTTTATATATATCTCTCTTGCAAAAGCATATGCTTCATTCAAACCTATATAAATTCTTTTAAAAATGATATTTTTCTTTCCATATGCCAACTGCACACTGATCTGTATAAGTATAGAACACTATTAAATAGAGTTTTTGGCATTTTCATTTTTGGTGTGCTGTAAATATAGACTATGAACACAAATGCAAAGGGGAAACAAATGAATTTGTTTATTCTCAATACTCATATACTCATAACGGTATCACACACAATTACTTTAACTGAAGATGACATGAACATATTTACTGTACTGTAAACAAACCTGCTTCTCTTCCTTGTCTTCTTAGTCCTCATCCTCTTCTTACTCAAACGCCTCTTCCTCTAACTCTCTCCAAAATTGGCCTCCATTGTTGTGCACACCAAAGAGCCGTACAGAAGCTGGAAGGGTGCAAAATGTGCCAATATGAGTGGCCATCTGTGGGCCCTTTTCCCAATTTTTTTGTGGGCGGCCCAAAACATTTGCCTGGTTTGCCTTTCCAGAGGGTGTGGCTCTGTTTCAGTTATCAGGATATCACTTGAAGAATGAGCCTTAATAAGAAAAATGGACACTACAGTATCCTACTACAGCAGACTGTAAAGCTTCCCTCAATTTGATTAGAGGCTGGACATGTTAAAATGCTTTAACTGGCTTAAAGAGACATTTTAAAGAAATTAGGAGGTTGAAATAGGATTGTGAAAAATACAACTTGGTAAAGTAAATTTTAAAATACAATTTGGACTAAATGCAGGTACAGTACAGCACCAGTCAAAAGTTTGGACACACTTTCTCTTACAAGTGAATAGGAAGTTGTGTGCAAGTAGAATTTATGGCAGAGGTGTTGTATTGGATTGCATCAGATTGCACAGGTGTACCAAATAACGTAGCCAGTAAGGGTATAAGCAAATGATGCAATTTGTCTTGTGCAACTTGCAGTGCCAAATTCATCTCAGTATTATTTTTCTTTATGAACAAAGTTGATCAGGTGGTTAATCAAACAGAAACTCTCATACGAGTTTTTCTTCAGTTAATTGTTTAAAATATAAAATCTTTTAAGAATGTATATAACATTCATAATTAGTGAGAAAAATATAAGCCCACAGATTAAAGCACTTTGTAAAACAGACACATTACAGGTTAAAGACAAACTGTAGGATTCAGTTTGATGATGAAACCCTCCTAATGGGAACATGTGCACACTCCAGTGATGGAAAGCACACTAAGAAAACACCTCTTATTATCTACAATCTTCAATCTGCAGAATTTTACTGATAATTATTTCAAACTGAGTTTCACATATTAATCTTTTCTCTCAAATCATGCTGCAATTACTGTCATTATGTGCACAATGAGTGCTTAGCTAAGTCCCGTGAATTATGCAGGGTTCCCCTTTAATCTTATCTCATAGTTGCTATTTTTGGCCCTATGAAAACAGCATATGTGAGATGGGGAGATAATTAGGTATAGGGTCGGGGCTGCGTGTCGCTTAAAGAACTTAGTTTTATGAAGTGCCATTGTTAATTATTAGATGATACTTGTGTATGTCCTGGTATCTGAAACTGTGGATAATCTTAAGTTTCTTGTTCAGTTCATTGTAAATTGAAATTGAAAGTTGACTTAAACTGGATATCTCTTTAATTAACATGACAAACAAAGTTAACTACTCCTATCAAGTGCTAATGCTAACCATTTTTCTGTCAACTGAAAATTACCTCAATGGATGGACAAACAAATTATTATTAGGGCAAAATACAACTGTACAAAGAGGAAACCCAAACAGAAACATTGACTGCACTTAATATGTCCAGCATGGACATTTTTTTAATGTCGCCAGCTATAATTTGCTTCTTATTGGATACAGGCTAATACTTCACAGAAAACAATAATCAGATCAAAGTTGCTGCTAACTTTACTTTTAGCTTATGTTCTTTGCTAATAGCTCAGTAAATAAAGTAATCAGATTGTAGAAAGGACAATATTCATTCAGCCTTTAGCAATTTAGGCAAAGCAACCAGGTGCAATGATGTCACAAAAACAGCCATCTTTGTTATCTTTGTCTATATTACCTCTCACTGCTATATATGGCAGCTTTAATCAGTTAGACAGATATTAGACAGCTATATAAGTCATACACTTGATTATAATGGCACTACAACACTGTGGAACAAGTAAAGAAAAGGCTGAAGAAGGCAGCCTACCTTATGGAAGTCAAAAAGATGGAAACATTCCAACAGGCACACTCACTCAACTTTTTTTTTATAAGGATTATGACTTGAACTTAACTTCACATAATGCCTTCAACCTTTGACCTACCCTTATCACACCTTTCACCATGTGTTTATTTTACCACTACAGGATTATTTACTTTGAATTTTCAGATGTAATTGACCTAAGTAGGAGTACCAGCGTGACCTTGTACATTATGCAGTGGGTACAGTGGGTTTGAATGTGTAGGTGTGTCTTTCTCCTGACTTTGAACATTTTACCTTGAATGAATAATACAGTTCTGTGCCTGCAAAAGATGTTCAGCTTTTCTTTAAGAGTCAGCCCTTCAGTTATAATGGCTTTTTACGCAGACAATGCAACCTTAATCTAACCTTTAACCAATAGTGGTATTAGAAGCCATTTGTATTATCATATTCATGCATACACAGCACAAATTTCTGTGTAAGCCCTCAAGAGTTCGGCTGCCAAAACTCATCTTGAATGAACTGGCAAAGAGCCATTTTTTTCCATCTTGAATTTGGTTTAACACCCAACATCACCTATTTATTAAAAATCTGTTCATGTCAGATGATAGTTTTGTGAGCTCAGTTCAGTAAAACCAGGCGGGATCATTGTATGACATGTACATAGGTTATATGACTGGGCATGTGAAATATAATAAAAATTCTATTAGATTATGATAGAGTATGAAATTAGCCAGCTAAGTCTGAGCAAGAAAGATTTATAGCACAAGATGTTTTCATATCCTCAAGCAGGATGCAATCAAGGCCAGCTAATTAGCAACATATTAGACTATACAGTATTACTATGATCTAAACCTTGATTGGTTTTCATCACATATGACTTAAATATCATCAATCATTTACATATCGGCTAAAACTCTTTCTGTAGCAATGAAATGGAGGTTGTATCACAATAGCTCAAAAGCAATCATCTAACCTTGAATCTTAAAAAGACGGTGTCAGTGTGTTTTTTCATGAGAAGGAAATTAAAAGATAAGTTAACAAATAGATCAAGAGGAAATAAAGGAAGTCTGTGACTTTAAGTATTTAGGTGTCATTTTGGACTCCCGACTGAAATTTGATAAACAAGTTAAAAAGCTCTATAAGACAGTAAAGACAAATCTGAACTGTTATAGAGTGATAAGACATTATGTAATCATCAAGGCAGCTCAGCTGTCCATGCATGCCATGATACTTTCACATTGATCCTATTGTGTTACTGTATGGGGGCAGGCTTCAAAGTCAATTGTCAATCAATTGTTACATCACTATATAAAGAAGCACTGACAATAACGCATCGAAAACAAACGAAATGGCACCACTGTATAATTCAGTGAAAAAGTCAGTTATGATAGCTTTATCAAGTTTCCTTTTATCAAACTGATTTTTAAACGTGTGAAAACTCAAACCTTAGTAGTACTTTGTCCATATGTAACAAAAATAAACACCAATAGAATCACTAGGGGATCAGCAAACTGCAGGGTGGCACAGCCCAAAACCACTTTAAGTCAGATATCTTTTTCAGTAAAAGGGATACATATTACCTCACCAACAGAAAGAAAAACACAAACTCATCTGAAAACAGTTAATGAAAAGGTGAAACACTGGCTGAAACAAAACCAAACCTGTGATCATTGATCAATGATCATCCACGTGTACATGCACAAAAGCACATGGATGTGTTCACACATATAGAAAAAATATAAATATAGACTTTTAAAAAAATGCAATACATACTAAGACTGAACACATACACACACCTATAAACATTATGCACACATATTGCCATGGATTAGGGAACATACACACATGCACATATATGCAACATATGTAAATTGATTGTAATTAGATGTAAATTCTGTTGATATTGAGGTCACTGTTTATCGTGAGCTCTCTTTAATTAATGATATGTTATGACTATTTTTAAATAGAAAAGCCTGACCAGAGACAGGGGTTTCAAATTAGCCTTGGCTAGAAACCCTACATGGAATACATCTGTTTTGTTATTTTAACATGTTATGTTTTGCATCATCCCTGACAAATGAACTAACAAAAATATTGGGGGGGGAAAAGAATTAACTGTAATTAATATTTACAGTTAGAAAGGTGATTACTTTGTTGATATGAAGTATCATTTAGAAAAACATTAACATTAGCGAACAGTTAGAGGTCAGCTTTCTCCCCGTCTCTATACAAATACAGAAAACATTCATTGATCAATTCAGTGGAAAGCTGTCATTACAGTTAATGAATGCAGTCACAAATGATCAAGAAACACAAAGGTATTCTATTTATAGGGATATAAAACATAGAGAAGTAGCAGAGCCTCACATTTTAGAAGGCAGAATGACTTTAAACTCACACTAACCTAATATCATTGTTCGTGGGGTTTAGGGACCAACACAGAGCCCAGTCTCTTTGCAGTAAGTAGATTCTTTCGTGAGTGTAAACATCCTTGAGATAATTCAAAGATTATTCTGTCAGAAAATGTGCATGTGCAGCATGGATCTGAGTCCAACTGGGAGTTCCCATAGGCACTAATAGCCTGTATTGAATGAGCCTGTTTAAATAAGACATTGCAGGCTATTGTCTCTCATGTCATTGGAAGTACTGCTCTGTTGTTACACAAGGAAAAGGTGAACCACAGGTGTTGCTTCGCTAACGTTAACTTCATGTGGCATGTTTCCTGCTTCACTCACAGCTCTTTCAGAAAGGCCAAGAGAGTCAGCTATTAATACGTTATCATCGGCATCAAACTCCAAATACTGAGTCAGTTTACAGGTTTTTGTTTTTTTGCTGTTTATCCACAACTACACACAAAAAAAAATCTCCACTTATTAACTGAGTTGACCACAAGTTGTTATAGAGTCCGTGTTTGACTGCTTAAAAGGTCAGCGTAGGGGTCATTTAAACTCACAACAAAAACAGAAAATATCTTCAGCATTATAATAGATGTTGTGCTCTCCACAGGATTGGAAAAAGAAAGAGGGAAGGGAGGTGCAGCCAGAGGTGTTAGATAATGATTATAGTATCCATCAGCAACCTGACCCACAGCAAGATCTTCATCCTGAAACCATTGCCAGTCAAGAGTGGAGGGTTCAGTGTATAAGATATACACTGTTTCTACTCTTTTTTTTACTATTTTTAAACCAATGGAAATTGTATTCTCAAAGCTTAGTAAAGTACAACTCATTGAGATGATTATTTTATTGGGCCTAGAGGCTGGATTATTAAGCTATTAATTAATGCCCATACTCTTAAGCAGAGAGAGTACAATTAATTTCTTGTTAATGCTTTAAATAACAAAGAGCTGCTTAAACCACGTACACTGGACAACACTTTATTCCCATCCTTGAAGATGCTATAATTGATGTTTTTGTAACAGCAATGTATCAAATGACAATGTGTAATGTTGTTCACACTAATAAATCTACACACAATTATCACCCGACTCCTCAGCTCCCCTGGGCTTTATAGAGTATTATAGCACGTTCCAGCTCATTCTTTACATGTCAAGCCGCAACTTTACTGTTTTCAGCGAATGAACTCTAAAACCCCTGCCTCTTCATCAAGCAGACACGGTTAGCTGGTGAACACAGTGGAGCATTTATCACCTGAAGAGCCAGATGTTGTTCTCAGAAGTTGGTGGAGACATAAAACAGAGCTAAAAGAGAGGGAATATTGGACTTACATTCATCAGGTGGTCAGAGACGTGATGCCAAATGAACGCTTATGTTGGATGTGTAAATAAGCAGTTGTTTGCTAACAAGTTTGCCATATCATCTTAAAAAATGATATGTCAGTGTTGTGTTCAAAACTGGTTTTTGTTGCCCTCAAGTGGCCAAACTTTTAGTTATTGCATGTTTAACCGTAATGGGCCTCATTTAAATGATCTAAGTGTACAGTCTGAAATTTATGGTGCAAGTGCATTTATGGTGTGTCCAAATCTATTTTTGCTAGTTTAACATTAACATTAATTAATTCTGGGCGTAACATGCAGGGCATGCATGCACCTCGATGACTGCTATTATAATGGCGAGTAGTAAGAAGAAACGCTTCTCTGCAGAGGAAACAGATCTGCTTATGAGCAAAGTGAAAGTGCGCGAGTAGACCATCCATGTCAACAGCAACAGGATTCCACCAAAGTAGGTGTGGGAGGAGGTAGCGGTGAGCGTGTCCTCGTGTTCTGGCGTCACCAGAATGGCGGCACAATGCACTATAATAATGACAGGAGACAGGGGAAAACAAAAGTTTGCTGCTCACTTAAAAGAGCTACTGGAAATGGGAGGACCACTTATGACCACTGAGGATCTGACGTCAGTGGAGGATATTGCTGCCTCTACCTTTAGTGCCAAAACCATTGAGGGTTTGGGGGGGCTAGAGGTGGGCATCCCAGGTAATGCAACGATAACAATAAATTAATGTTTAAAAACCATGGAGTCTTTTTGTGATTTTTTATTTTTATTTTACATTAACACCTGCACCAAAGCCATTCAATTGTCATTCTGTTTCTGTAAATGTTATGCAGCTCTGCTGGCTGAAGATCCTGAGGCCAGACCCCAGTAGGCAGGAACAGGGGATAGTTGTTCAAGGAGAAGGGATGGCGGAACAACTATCAATGAAGTCGAGAGAAAAAACAAGCCAGCACAGATCATGATGGGGCAGGAGGACCACCCATTCCTGGAAATCCAGAAGGGTGGAATCAGGTGGAGTGTTTGGTGCATGAATGCCCGCCTGAGCCACATTGAGATGTTGCTGCAGCCCCTTGGACACATTGCTGACGATGTGGGAAGGCTCAGTTAAGCAGTCGAGCACCTCATTCCTGCAACACCTTCTCCTCCAGCCATCCAATCTTAGTGCACCCAATCCATTAAGAGCGCACTGGGCTCTGCTGCTCCCAGACCTTCCTGTGGCCGGCCCCATTGCAGTGATCCTAGACTGCAAAGAGGAGGGAAAAGACCACCAGTTTAAAATCCTGTTCATTCATTTGTTGCAAATTGGGTTTTTTTTTTTATTGTTTTTTGATTACAGTTTTAGTTCTCTTTAAAATCGTTTTGTTCGGTGATGAAGTAATGGGTAAAATCAGTGGGGTTTTAACTGCTCAAAGCATGGAAACATGATCACTGTAATCTCATAAATGTGAAAGAATATTTGTTAAATAGTGTTCAAAAATTGTTGTACTCATATAAAAACTCAATCATACACAGGTGTGAAGATTGTGCACCATGACACTCTCCAAGGTGCTGATCCCACTGCTGGCAGCAGCGAGGAGCTATCCACAGTCCTTTCTTTTCCCCCTCCCACAGAAGTGGAAGGTTCCTGCCAGCAGGAGCTTCCAGCCAATACATTCTTTAGTTTAATCATTGTTTTCACCTGTTTCCTAGAGCATATATGCACCCTCTGTTAGTGTGTTCTGGTTGCTGAATCTTGAAGTCTACTTTCATGAGCAACTGCCTGTCACAGAAGTTAGCCTGTCTTAGTTCTGTTTGTTATTTTCTACGCCATAGTTTGATGGTCACCAGTACTTATATAGCTTTGTTTTCTGTAGTGTTTTTGTTGTTGTTGTTGTTGTTTTGTCAAGTGAATAAATCTCCTGAACTGGATCTTCAGTGTTCTGCCTCTCATTTGTGTCAATTTGTGTCAATGCCATTTTTTTTTTTTACTTTTTTGCTTAGCAGGCTGCAGGTGAAGCTGCTCTTGTGCCAGCTGATCCCTCATCACCTGTGCTGCTGCTGCCGGCATATTTGGGTTCATTGGCATCAGCATGTGCACTTCAGCATCACACCTTCTAAAGTCCTATATTCTGTCCTCATTTCCAAGAGACGTCCAGGATGCATAGCAACGTTATGCAACACACATAATGTTATGCAACATGCCACAAAGAATGCTCCGACCTTCTAAGGGCTGTATTGTAATGTTCTACCTGAGGGCAGATTGGGATATGCCTCCATTTGAACTTAAGGGATGCCTGAATGAACCACTAGTAAAGAAGCGCAGGGGTGACTTTCACAGCAACGAGGAGTGCATAGACACAGCAGGCTTTAGTCTCCAGCTCATCTGCCAGGAGATTACAGATGTCTGTTGCAGCCTGGTAGGACAGGCATAGTTTATGGCAGCATTCTTCTTCACTAAAGGACAGATAAGTTGTACTTGGTTGGTGGACCGTCTGCCTCCACCGTCAGGTACTCCATTTGATTGTGAGAATTGAGAATATATGAGCAAATCAATCAGTATTTCAATGGAGTTCAATGAGTAATGTTTTGTTCAACTTACAAGGTCTTGTACCGATGTAGCAGGAAAGATGTTGAAATCTGTTTGCTGGTTCTTGACAGATACCCTCAACCTGACAGGTCTGTTTAAATACCTACATGTTTTTGCCACAATGGGTCAAATAATTAGACAATTTCATTTGTCATTACTGCAATTGGCTAATTCTGTTAAATATTAGGACTAACCATGAATGACATGTATTTTTTTTAAATATATTGACATACACAATAATAATCTTTCACATTGTAATCCTTTTATTATGATTGTTTGTGCACTGCTGTACATCCGTGTGTGTGTGTGTGTGTAACAAGCAGTGTACACATGTTGTGCACCCGCCTATAGGTACATATTACTGTCTTGATATTGTGTCCTTAAAATAACAGTGAAACACTGCACCACTGACTTCAAACCAGGTTTTTTTGGTCAATAGCACAATCGCTTTCCACTGCCTCAAGATAGCAACGCGCCAACAATGTAGCGGACCACACCTCATTTAAAGACCAACATGCCCATGGGAGCTCAGATGGGCACAAGTGCTTTTGCTATTTGAACATGGGCGCTGGACTGGAAAATGACAACTGAATCGGTCTTAAACTAGTAAAGACATTCGCGTTTCACTTGATGTAATATGGGCCCATTACCTTGATAGTCTGAGGCTGTTATTATCCATAAAAGTAGTAGTCCACCTTTTTGTGCTGCAGAGTTGTCATCCTCCTCTCATTTCCTTCTTCTTCTTCTGCTTCTTGCCTTGCTGTGGTAGCACTGGATTTTGAAGTGTTTATTTTTTTGCTTTCACTCGTTCCTATTTTATCAGTATCTGGGTTCCAGGATTGCAGTTGACATTAATTTCAAAAATTGACCTTTGCCTTTTATTGCTTTCATCTGTCTTTGGAACGTCTCCTCTCATGACATAACTTAGAGTGGAAGTTTCTGTTTTTTTCTGTGCCCTAGAGCTTGAATCAGCCTTATTTGAATGAGGCAGATATTTGATTCGGTCCACAATATCAGCCATAACTATAGCCACAATTATAACTGTCAATTATATGTGATTTGCTGCAATTAGCAGCTGGCCCACTGAATGACTCTACTATGAGCATCATATCAGGTACATATGACTAGATATCTGCAACAACACTCAGATAAACCAGCCACTGGTGGCAACTGCTGCAGCAGGCATCCAGTGACTAGTGTCCACTCTCACTCATCAATCTGCCTATCTGAGCATACAGTTACTCTGTAAGGAATGCAGACACAACATACAATATAACAGTTCAGTTGATGGGAAAACACAAAATAGTTCATGGAATCCCTCCTCCAGTGAAAAAACTGCATTCTAAAGTTTATCTGGAGTTAACATGAGGCTTCAGGAGGCCGAGTTAGACAAATCAAATAGGAATCTTGGGAAAGGTACAGGCTTTTTAGTGTGAAATTCTGTTGTTTTGTGTGTTCTCGCTCCTCAAAGACATTTGTGATGCTACACTGGGTTATAAACACAAAAAGTGATGAATGCCGTTGTGTGAGGAATGAAAAACAAGAGCTGGAGACAGATCTTCAAATCCTGCATGATGCAAAGATGTGCTATTCCGTTATAGTATATAGAACGGTTCATGTTGTGACCGGATTGGAAGGGGGGCTATCATTTTAGGGGTGTGAATGTGCACAGTATATGTACAAGTAAATATTTTTGTCTGATGGTCATTCAAGGGAATTTTCATTTTACATGTCATAGATCAACATGCCGGTGAAGGGGAATTTGTCTTGATGATGATACTAGTAAAAAGATAAAATAAGTAGAAATTACTCACTATGGTCCATATCCACACCAAATGGAAATGTGTTGTAGTTGATATAGACATATGTTACTCAACATAGACAACAGCTGGCGGTCAACAACTGGTGGACCAACACACAATCATGCTACTAGAGGGCAAGACTGTACATATACTCTTGTGTGTATAGAATATGTTTTCCAGATGCCCATAAAAAATACACATAAATGGGCACATGTGCAAACAGCATGTGTGCATGTTTTGTTCACACAAACACCTGTGAGCAGGGACACTTTCTGTATATACACACACACACACAGAAATGTACACACAATACTGCTGAATCCCGCATACGAACACCTCTACGCATGCACACTCATGCACAGATTCAATGGGAATTCAATGTCTGTTGTTCTGCGAGCAACTGGTGCTGGCTGACACAACTCTTTCAACTCTTCTCCACAGAGACAAGGATCTCGTAGTTCAGTCTGGGAGATCGTTCAATAGTGACCTCATCTCACCTGTGGAATTTGATAAAGATTTGAAATCAAAAATCTGGAGACTGTCAAGACAACTTTTGTTGAGACATATACAAGAATACGCATGGCATGTGAGAGGTGAAGTGTGTCGGAGTCCTGTGAAGTAGCGACTATCTGTGTTGCATTTTACTGGGATGAAATCCGTCTTCTGTGCAGCAAACAGTTCAATGGACTCGCTAACAATGTGAATGAGGTTAGAGTGGTTTCTGCACTGACAGCAGCATAGATAGGCTGGGATATATATGCAGTATCTCACATGGATAAGTTATGAATCAAGGGTGGATAGGGAGTACAGAAAAGTCAAAAGTGAGGTACATTCTGTCCAACCCTGATGTAAGATCAATGTCGGGCCTTCAGTCTATGAGAGTTACATGCAGACTTGTGGGTGGCCTATTTCAAGGTTGGGAAAGACATTTCAAACCACCCCCACACCTGAGCAGCTTGTTAGGCAGGTAAGGAGCACAGTTAATTCACAATAATAGTAACACAATAGCAACTACAGTCACTGACCTGCAATTAATCCAGTCCATTTTAAAACACGTTTGTTCAATTCTAACTCTGCCCAACCTGAAGCAAAGAGATACACTTATTTCTCAGTCTAGACATTATTTACAGCAGACCTGTTGACTTGTAGCAGGGAAAGCAAGACCCTATCAAGACCCTGGTACTGGAACATCATGGAATGCAGACATGATTAGTGTTATTACTTAAAGTTGTCTGTAGCCCTGTCTAAAACCCTGCAGTTCATTAAAAAAAAGCAGTAACACAGCATGTTAATAGTTGTATAACACACAAAACTTCATAATACTAAAACTGGTTAAATTATGTATTGGAAAAATGCTTAAATATATGTACAGTTTAAAATGTTAAATACTGGTAAAAAAAAAAAAAAAATAGAGTGAGTATTGTCTGTTTAAAATTCATATAGGAGAAGACTAGTTTTGTTATGTAAAGTCTGCGTAATCAGCTGTGCAACCTAAATGTTTTGTATTGTTATTTGGTCTAACAAATTAACAGCCAATCCAAGTCGTTCTCTCAACAAGGGGCGGGGCAAGTGGCGCAGGTGAGGGTAGTGTTGCGTTTGGCTAGCAGAAGCCTCGTTATCCGAAGAAAGGAGAAGCAAGCAACTTGTTGCAGAGAGTATTACAAGTTTTATCTACAAGGTCGACTACCCGTGGTCCTGATAATAACTTGATTTTAACTCGGAAAAAAGGTAAATAAGTATATGCTTTTTTGTTGGGTGCTGTAATTAAATGTTATAGTGATAATACATTATGTTGTGATGCTAGTTAGCGGACTGCTAGTTAGCGTAGCATACCACGTTCATGTGCCTTGATATCATGCTGTTACTGTAGCATTATAATGCTTCCCAGTTAAAACCATGGAAAACGGTTAAAACAGACTTCATGTTAATTCACCATGAACTAGCATTTTTGATATTATGACTCAACTGAGTTAATGTGCTTAAAGGAGATGCGGAGAGATGCAGAGAGAGTGAGGTCGGAGCGGCTTCCTGGTCTTCCCAGTGGACGGACGCTTTGTTTTCTTCCTGTGACTCCTGTGTACTAACTACTCAACGGTGACTAACATCGCCCCTGTGACCGCTACCCCCACTAATAATTCGCTTGGGATCCGTGAGTACTAACTGAACTAACTGAACTTGCATGTGCTTTTTGTTTCAACTCATGTCCAAGTGAAGCAGCCATTAAAGTTTTAGTAGGCCTCACAGCACCCCAGCTTCAAATCAGGCCTGTAACAGGGTTAAATTAGTGATTAAACAGTGAAGGTGTGTGTGGGCCCACAAGTACATTGAGTGATTTTGCGTGTGTATGTAATTAAAAGGTTTTTTTTTCGTTAACATTAACCATATTCAAAGGGTAATTTTCTGGCATATGAGAGGTAACTATTTTGAGTGAAGGTATCTAAAAGGTGTTTTAATTTTCTGTATAAGAGCTATTTAAAAGCGTACTTAGTCTGATTAAAAGAAAGATTAAAAAAGGTATTTTGGTACTGAATCTAAAGGTATAAAATAGACTTTTGAAATTTAAAGGAAAAAGGTTTAAAACTTAAGGAACTTCATTTTATACACTTTTATTTATAATATTTTGAGTATTTGTTTATATTTTATTTAATTATGAAAGAGTTACCAAATTTTATTATTTCATTTTGTGAATGAATACCCATGTCAGGATTATTGCATTTAAAGTACAGTTGTGTGGTGTCCTTATTAATTTTGTTAAGTAAGATTAGAACTAAAGATTTGTGGTAAAACTCAAAAGAGGCAAATTGAAGGATAATAATACCTACAGTTCAACCACAAACTCTGGCCCTGTCCCATTGTACTACACACTTGCGTATAACTATTATATAGCTACATGGAGCCTGGGTTACATGTGTTTGACAAGTTAAAATGTCCCCCCTGTCATTGACTCAAGTACTCCTCATAGCACTTTTCCGATTGGAATCATTGTGTGCAATTGCAGTCACTGACACCCACACATTGTTTTCACATATTTAGCCCAACCGGACCACCTCAATGAGGACTCAGACATACTACACATGATTTGTAATACTGTGACGTTACAGCGCTGCTTATTTCAGTCGAGACAGAAGTAGGACTGAAACATCGCAGCGTTATAAATGACACACCGCCACGTACATAAGCACTGTTCATCAAGTTTATAGTAGACGACGGCACATATTCATAGCTTATTTTCATATCAGTAATTGAATCATGATTGTTTCTGTGGCTTTTGCGGTCTTTACACAGAGCACATCACAGCTGACAGTGGTATTTTCAGTCACCTTTGGGGAGAAATGCAAAAACTGATACTGATTCAGTCAGTGACAATAATGACTCAGTTCACTTGTATGCTACTTACACTTAGCCGGTTCATGTGTTTTGGATAGATCTGATAACTATCCAATATTAATAAAAGCGAAGTTGTATTAGAGCCAGGCTGAAATCCATTTCAATACATGTGGTACAAAAGGTGTAACGTGCCATTGTAGTATGATTTGTATGGCGGCAGAATGAGTGAGAATCTATGAAAATGAGCAAAATTTTGGTCTTGTTTGTCATTCATCTATACAAGACATCAATGTGTTTGTGTTTATGGATAATTTTTAGCTTCTTAGCTAAAGTCTACAAGTCATTCTTCTTATGGTATTTTGTCTTGTTATAAAACCCAAGATCGATTTTAAATGTTATTTGTGATGTAGCTAAGACATGTAAGCATATACACGGATAAATGTAAGCAAAAGTGTATCCGATGTCACCTTGACAGAAGACTGATTCATTCATGTAATGAACGCCTCTGGTGTTCTGGTGTGAAAACAGATGAACAGGGGTACACATTAAAACAATGAGAAACATGCAAATTGTCCACAGAAAGGATTAGGCCACAGATTCAAACACACAACATTGTTGCTGTGAGGACCCACTAACAGTTGGATCTAATGAAGCAACTTAATAACAATCGATCCGGTCATTGATTAGATGCAATAGATTCTGTGGCATTGAAAGCTGTGGGTGTGTGTACTTGGATTTCACTGTTGCTGCTGTTTTTGAAGATTTATTTGGAGGCATTTTGTTCTGAAAACATCATAGATGCTAAACCGGGAAACATGAGCATGGCAAATGAGATTAAGCTAATTGTTTATTCCTTGGGGTTTATATGAATAACATTACACACAAGGTTAATTATCTCAATAAAATACGCTAACATAAACGACAAAGATCATGTCTTTGATTAGCAAACAAGAGTTCCTTTGCTTTATTCCAATTAAACACATGATTAATGGCGTGTGGCAATCTGCTGGCTCTGCTCACTATGTTTACACAGGAACCCTCTGAACCTCCTTTTTAAAATCACAGTTTAACTGTGACATATACTATAAGTCATGGGCTTTACAACTGACAATAAAGTCACGGCTCATAAATCATTATGTCATGCTGTAGCTGTTTTGCTGTGTGCTGTGATAATGACATATTCTGATAGCAGGCAGAAAAAAAAAAAAGAATGTTGGCCATTTACCAACTATTCATTAACATCTCAAAATGCAGTCAGCCTTCTGCAGCCGCACTCAAAAACAGTTGAAATGTTCTGTCAATCAGCATTTGTCAGGGGGGAAACTGAGCTACATGACAGTGCAGGAAGATACCTAGATGTCACACACTTCCACCACTTCCCTGAGTCATTAGCATCGGTTTGTGATGACAGCACCTGACACTTGACAGGCAAAGGACCTCTCCGTCGTTCATCCCAGAAGAGCACATCTGACAACCAGCTGACTTGACTGACTGACTGACTGACTCATTCACTGACCGACTGACTGACTGACGGAAGATCCTGAAGTTGAGGGCTGCGGCCACTACACATGATAATAAGCAAAGAGGACAAACAAGCATCAGACTGGAAGTGAGGAGTGGAATGGAAGAAACTGGCACATGGTAAACTGCTCTGTTTGTTTGGAAAGTAGCTTTACCCCACTACACACCAAAGCGTGAGCCATTTGTGACCCGAGTGACACTCCCCCACACCGCTCGTGCTCCACCACAATCCCCCTCCACCAAACTTGGAAAGTCGGAAATAGCTGCAGAAAGGGAGGAAAAAACAAAGACACTAAAAGACTCAGAGAGACTAGTGGCACTCTGTGTTAGCTTGCCAAGTGGCACCGGTGCCACTGCGCACAGAGTTAAGTGCCAAAGCTTGTCAAACACAGGGCGCGCATCCAATCCAATCCAGTGGCAGAGGGGAAGGTTGGCTGCCGCTCATTTCACCTATATAAGAGGTGTCACCGCTTGGCGCTGCCAGGTTGTAAAAGCACCTGCTTTTGTATAGGTCCCTTTGTGGTATAAAGGTTTAGATTGCAGGTGCATGTACAAATAGATGGGAAGAGGAAATTAGATTAGACCCTGATTATTAGAAGGGGCCATATGTTTAGAAAAGACTCCAAAATATGAGTGCTGAACTTTCAACTTTCTGCAAATTCCTTCCAGACAAAACCATATGTCAAAACTGCTGCATTTGTCCTGTGCTATAAATAAAAGGAGGCTTCTTGCTGAACCAGTAAATTTCATGGCGCACAAAGTTTAAATGACAAATGTGTCTCGTGATTGTAATTGGGGTTGGCTCGCTCACAAAGGCACTTTTGTTCTGGGTATTTACTGGGAAAAAGCACCTGAGGGATATAAAAAGAGAGTTGCCTTTACAGCCAGGCACAGAGTCAGGACGTGTGTGTGTGTGTGTGTGTATAGACTGGGTCTACCTGTGCATGATGTGTGTCTTGATTGGATTTTTGTGTGTGTGTGTGTATGTGCGTGCCAAATTGCATGCATTTGCATAATCTTCTTCAACGACGTTTCTCATTGTCAAGGCAAGAGACTATTTACATTTCCCCACACGTTTACACCCCCTGCGCGTCCCCACCTCGACAGATAAATAAGTGAGATGTCCAAGAGAGATCATTATCGGAGAGGCTCTAAATCGATCCATCCTAATTAATTACCTGTTTGATAGATAGGAGTGAGGCCCGTCACACTCCAACAACCCAACTGCAGACGATCGGCTGTTCAATTCCCACAATTTATACACACAGACAACTATAGACACACTGCATAGACAAATGTGTAACAGTGTTCTTGTTAAGAACAGAGTAAAACTATTGATTAAACAACATTTTCATGAACTGAAATAAAAATCACCAGAAATAGCTCAAAATGTAAACTACAATGTAAAAAAAAAAAACCTGAATTATGAAATAAAAATAAAACAAAATTATAGATCTTTACAGCACTATGTTTAATGAAAATAGTAAATTAATACCAGCTGAAAAGCAACGTTTCACTGCCCTCTTGGTTGATTCAAGGTTTCAGGTCCGTTACACCTCTGACCACACCCACCATCAATGAAGAATGTGGTTGGTTGTAGTCAGAAGTGTGCTCTGCTGCATCTCTATTGCAAGTAATTTAATCAGAAATGTAGTTTTACTTTGCTGTTTTTCTTTCTCAAATCAAACTATTACTATGATTGATACATTTTCTCATGGTATGATAAAGAACATGAACAACAAATGAATACTCTTCCCTGTAGCCTTCCCCTTCCAAGCATGTAGGTGAACCTACGATGGCCATGAAATTCACGAAAAACATGAAAGGTCCTCTCTAGAGCCAATGTTTGGTTTGTTCATTCTGGGCTACTGTAGAAACATGGTGGTGCAACATGGGAGGCTCTGCGGAAGAGGACCCACCATGGATGTATAAAGAGAACTGGATACAGCGTCGGAGGCGGGGCCTCGTTCATGCCTATGAAAGTTGCTCAGTGGCGCATGAGACCAAAAAAGTTTAACTTCCGCGCATAAAAGTACCCGGATTTTCTGGGAACATTGGGCCCATGGAACATGCGCACTGGTAACTTCCGCCGGCCAAGTCGGCTACTTCCGGTTTAGCCCTCCGGCTAACTTGAATAGGGATATAATAATTCAATCGTGCAGCTCTTTTAAGCTTTTGAAATGTGATTGAACTGAACGGATCAAATTCCGACAGTGAAAGGAGTCATTTCGTGGGGGTTGTGATGCTCAAAAAAAATTATCCACTGATTTACGGACGTCTCTTTGACAATGTAAGTCTATAGGAAAAAGTCTTTCTGGGCCCAGTAGCGTCACGTGACGTTGTCATACTACGGTTTGGCCACTGTTTCAAATTTGCATCACCGCTCGGCGCTGTTCCTGGGGGCTTGGGACCCACTCCTTAGAGATATAAAGATATAGATAGACAGACTAACAGCAACATAGCAGCGCTGTCCACGGTGCTGAACTAGACAATGGCCTGGAGTCTCATTTCTCTCTTATAAGAATTTTGACTAATACAAAAATAAAGGCTCAAATAGATATATATCTTTTTCTCATTTCAAGGGCTGCATTTAAAAATAAAATGCATAACAGAGCTTTTGAACAGTGTGCATCTTAAAATAAAGTGCCTCATTTTAGAAAAATGAAAGAAAAATGTGGCTTCAGTTTCCTTTTTTTCCTTTTTGTTAACTCCATTTCACATCTTAACCATCTCAACCAATTTATAATAAACAATCTCAAGACATCTTAACAACTGAGCAGCTTTCACCTCCTTTCCTCTTTCTTTCTTTCTTATATCCCACTCCCCCTCTTTCTCTTGTTCAGTGACAGAAGTGAGTTCTAGCTTGTGCTGCCAGGATTTTAAATCTAAAACGTGTGAGGATTCTGGTGGATCGATCATATTGGGCTCTTAGATCATTCATTTTCTGTGCCTTTGGTTTGAATTTCAGTGGGGATGTTTGCTTAAAAGAGCCACATGCTTAGTCTCGTAGTTGCGCTTCATTGTCACGGTCTCCGAACATATGAGACATATTGGTTTTGAATTCCCGGTGGGAGGAATGAACATGTAAAATAACAGTCTGTCCATTCTTGATGCTTTCTGTTTTTCTCTTTTTAGAAAATGTCATGTGAAATTACTTTTCTCTGATTCGCTTATTCTGCAATTGTAGTCTCTCATCTTGTCTCTCCCCTGTGTGTATGTGTGTATCTCACTAAAGTCACAATGCTTATCAGAATGCACAGATTTGATTGGGTGAATAGCATCATATGAGATGATTTACAACGCATGCAATATGTCTGCGAGTTTCCTGGGCCGCTAAACCTGTGCCATGAAGGCTGAAAAAGCTGAAAATAAAGGTAGTCTAGTAGGCTATGTTCAGAAATACTAATACAGTTATATACATGTAAGAGTAAGGCACAGGTCCAGACAGTTTACCTTACACAACAAAATGGTCTAAATAAATAGCAATGTTGAAATTGAGAAGTTTGGACTAATTTTTAATAAATGAAATTACATTTTTGTTATTATAAAGTATTGAAAAAAGGTACCGTTGTTAACTGGTACCATTTCAAATGAGAATGGTACCCATCCCTACTATTGACACACCCTGAAGCAAACTACATCAGTGCAGAAAGTTGAGAAATTAAATTTTATGGAATAAGTCCGTCTGTTTTTGTTACAGTTCATGATCACTGAACTGCATGCAGGCCTTTTGAAGTAGCTAAATAAAGTGCTATGAGAAAATGTGAATTTTCAACTTCTCTAAAATCCCACATTAGAAATACTCTACAATAATGCAAAAAGGCATAATTAAAATTAACAGGGTAAAACTAGTTTTCCAGAAAATAAACAGAATTGAAACCCAGGATGCAAATGCAAAAATATCATTACAACAAATGCACAAACTCATGCAGTCAGCCGAGTGCCTTTGACTGGCTGTACAAAGTGCTGAGCTTTGTCCATCTAACAAGTAGTTAGATGGACAAATGGACCTGCTGTCTGTGTGGAGCAGTGAAGGAACCTCCACGTTCCCTCCAGAGTGCACAGGCAGGGGGAAGAGAATCCAATAACTTTTCATTTTCCTGTTGAAAAGGATTCCCTTTCTCCTGCGTAATCCTGTCTGTGCAATGATCCCTGCCTATTTTACCCCCTCACACTTTCTAATCCAAAGACATGCACCTAAGAAGAGTGTCAGCAGGCTCATCTGCAAGCTATCTGGACGACCAATGTCACATTAAAACCCTGCTAAGCTCTAATTACATAGTATGTTAGAAAGCAGTAGATGAAATACGACTGTACTGTAATCTGGTGCTGAACTGGGACACTACGTCAGTGGAAAGAGTGCAAAATGTGAGACATAAACCAGCTCAAATTGGTTGAGTGAAGCACAATATATCTGCTGGCCACATCCTCTCAGTATGTCCTCAGTATGTGTGTGTGTGTGTGTGTCTGTGTGTGCATGTCTTCTCTGCCTCTGTCTCTGGGCTTTTCTTCTCTGTCGAGACTTTCTATCTCTTCACCCTTATATGCTCCATTTCCCCCGCTTCACTTTTTCCCTTCCTGGACTAAAGCAATAGCGTCAACATTATTTTGCACAAAAAAAAAGTTCTTTTCCGCACTTGGCAAAGTTTCTTTTGACTTGCTGTAGATCATCACAAAGATAATAAAACCAAAATATTTAAAGTGGAACTGAAATTTGAATTCTTTTTTTGTGAAGAAATATAAACTATGATGATACAGCAGCTGCTGTGAATATTTCTCACATTTTCAAAGGAGGATGAATATCTTTCACTCTCTCCCCTTTTCAACAAGCCCACATAGTATAGGTTATGTACTGTTTAA
Source organism: Euthynnus affinis (assembly GCA_029490765.1). Classification (NCBI taxonomy): domain Eukaryota; kingdom Metazoa; phylum Chordata; class Actinopteri; order Scombriformes; family Scombridae; genus Euthynnus; species Euthynnus affinis. Next base: position 34,561,794 of record CM055838.1, on the reverse strand, counting down.
GACATCTGTCCTTTATAACATTCAACATTTGTGAGATCTCCTCAAGTTTATAGAGATAGAGAGCTGAAATCATGACGTCATGTTCTGCTTCGGGATTCTTAATGAAGCTTTCCTACTTCAGGAAAGGAATCCAGTAGTTCCAGTTGGACAGCTCTCTCAAAGTCCCTAGTCCACTTGGAAGGTGGAAACTAGTTACTTTAGCTAATGTTGTCACGGATTCTCATTAGATGTTACTTTTGTTTCATACTATTTCAACATCTGCTGAGTCATCAGTGTCTCCCACAAACTCGGTCTTGTCTTCATCTACCATTATACAAAGCAAGGTGCTCCATTTAGCGTTAGCTGTGTTTCCTTCATGAGTCCAGTTGTGATAGAAAATGACAGAGTAATGTAGGGAGTACTCATATCCAACTGGGACTAAGCCATGGCTTTTAAACGTCTGCAGCTGGTTAACTGACAAGGCATTTTTATTGCTTGCCCACACAGCTATTGCACCAATCTACTGGCCAGTACCAACATCCTCAGTAGGAACCAAAAATTCATGACCCCTGGAGAACGCTTACTGCTGTCACTGCAGAAAAATAAAACATACACACAAGGATATACTTATTTCCTAATAAAGTAAATACATTGTTACTTGTTTTATGTGCATGCAATGTGGCATGAATCACCCCCCATAGTATATGTCCATTCCATCCGTGTGTGTGTGTGTGTGTGTGTGTGTATGTGTGTGTGTGTGTCAGAAGGGACAGACAGGGCGAGACTGGAGGTTGTGGAGAGGTTAGACAGGCAGACAGTGCAACCACACAGCAGCACCACACTGTGTATGCCACGCTTGATCAACTCTCATTACAACTGTGCTTGCACAGCAGGCTCATAAACATGACGGCAGAGGCAGGATCACACACACACACACACCTGAACACACACTGGCAGATGTAATAACCTGTGGCCTCATTTGCATACACTTTATTGCAGACTTGTCAGCCTTCTGCCCAGCACCTCCTGCCTCGCATTCTTTACATGAGAATTGGCATCAAGCTGCGATCGCTCATCGCGCATCATCAGAATCACAGGAAGTACCACAACACACACACACACGCTTGTACACACAGAAAAACAAAGGACCAATGAGGCAGGAATAAATCCACCAATGATTTTGAAGAGGAGAAGTAAAAAACACATTTTTATTTCAATGATAAACTGTTACAACAGGTTTTAATAGGTTTTGATAGTCAAAGTACACTGTAAAAAATTGACTGTAGAATTTACAGTAAGTATCTGACAAAAAATGTTGCCAATTAAGTTTTGTAAATTGCTGTTAATCACTGTAAAAAAGAATTACAGTATGTTACAGATTACCTTTTTTATAGGATATTGTTGTATATAAATTACAGCATTTATTTTTCAATTGTAATCTTGTTTACAGCATTATCTTGTATTCTATTCAAATTATGGAAGTTATCTGATGACTAGAGTTGCCAGTAAATAGCTGTTAATACTTCACAATACAATATATTGTTGTAGAATGTTTTTATATATATATATATATATAAAATTGCAACAAAAGCTGCAACAAAAAGTTTTATTACAACTCAATACTTTCAGAACCTGAGATGACTTTCCTCTTTCTGAGCTGCTAAAATCAGAGCCTGAAATAGAGATCTACTCAAACTCGCATTAATAGGAAAGACAACATTACTCTAAATATTTCAGAATAATCTTCACATCTGTCAGCCACTCAATGAAATTCAAATTAGTCAGAATTGCAACAAAGTCGGGCATTATTAACACCGACCATATACTTGGCTTAAAGGCCTGATCTGAAATCAGGGCCTGAGGCAGAAATCTATTATGTAAGAACAAGGTGACATTAACTAGAATAATATTATTACCTTGAACAAATGAACATGTATATTTGCACCTAATGTAATATTTAATCCAAGAAGAATTTAAGCTGTATGTTAATGTTTAAACTACACTGATGATATACTATCATGTTGAAATGTAAGTGGATTAACAAAATTTCACATTAAACCATGCTACAACAATGACTTCTTACCTTTTTTTTAAAGCTACAATTAAAATCAGATAAAACAATAGCAACTGACTTTAAAGTGATAGTTTGAATTCTTACTCTTATAGTGGTATTTGTTGCTCCATGTGATTGTAATACATCCACCAAGTTTGGTCCATTCGGTTGGTTCTCACCACAGGGATGGAGTTAACGGACCAGACTTGGTGGATGTATTGCACTCACATGGACCATCAAATACCACTATAGGGGTGAGAATCTGAACTATCACTTTAATGTTGGATATGTGTGTAATTTATAGGAAGTTGGGCCAGCCACAGATTCAACATTAGATTGTATTTTCATTCCACATTTTTTGACAGTGCAGTCCCAAAAGTCATCAACTAAATCAGCCTTCACCGATTAAATAATTGTAGCTTTAACTTTATAAAAGAAGTCCTTTTGTCAGTGTGTTCTATATATAAGCAACAGAAGTAAATAAAAGACTAAGAACAATTTTCATTCACATTGTGGGGAACAGAAGACTCATCTTTTGCAAATGAGTTCTGCTCAAAGCCATTCAAAGTCCATTATTCGCCTGAGGAGAGAGGTGACATGAGGACTGACTGAGTTGTTCTTCTTCTCATGCACCTTTTCAATTCTTTAGCTGACCAGCTTGGCTGTCTTGGTGCCATTGGTTGGGTTGGGTCCAATGAAACATCTGAAATCACAAAATCACATTAAAAGAAACTTCATGAATGATGGCCAAAGGTAATGCAGTCTAATTCGGTCCAACCCAAATCCTTTTGCTAGTTGTTGCATAAAAACAAACTGAAAGTCTGTTTTTTTTTATTTAAAAAAGCAAATTAGCTGTTAATTCACCCATATGTTCAGTTTATCCTTCTGGAGAAGTACTTCCAACATGTCTGCCATTATTATACAACGTAGTTCAGCAGTGGGATAAACAAAGCATTTGGGTGACTAACTGCCAACTTACATTTTTTGTAACTAAAAAATCATGGTAAAGGGATTTGGATTGGATATGGACCAAATTGGACTTAATCATGTTGAAGGTTTGCTTTATATTTGTGCCATACATTCGATTATAATGCATATCCTTGGCTTGAGAATGGTCTTGATTGTATATTTGTGCTGGCAAGTCAAAATAACATCTCTTACTGTTGGAAAATTTTACAAAATAATGACCCACCAGAATTCTGCTTCAAGCACGTCGCTACCTTTGAATGCATTTCAGTGTGCAAGACGTTTGCTCCTGGTACAGCAGATTGTTGTAATAGTTTGAAAAGAATGCTGCCATTTAGAACCCTGTGCAGGACTGTTTCCTTAATCCTGCTCCCGCTGGATATCTGACAATTACCGCCCACTCCCGCAATGCGTGATTTACACTCCCGCCTGCACCTGAAAACATTCGGACCATTTATGGCTGCACAGTGTAGTTACATTGCTTTTGTGTCTTCTCCCATCCCACGGGAAAACATGTTATTTTACTGTTTAGTATCAGTAACAAGATGCATACGTATATTTTGCTTCTGTAATAACAGCAAAATTATGTTCTGGTGTATAATTAAATGTACACATTCATAGTAGTGCAATAATTACAGTTATTCTAGTGCAATAAGTACATCTGTTGTGTTGTTGGCTGTAGTTGGTTATTTTGCTGAGATGGTTTTATTTTGTTTAGGTTCCCTGTGTCTTTTCACGCACTGATCAGGAGTAGCACTCCTAACGATGATGGCATGCAACTCCTCTGTTATCTCCTAAAAATGCGCAAAAGTAGTAATAACCTGAAGTATAGCTTAATGCAATATGCACACATTGTTTAATGTTTCTGTTCCTTGCTCGTTCAGGTGAAACGCCAGGTTGCAGCTGCAGGTGGTGCGCACTCATAAGTGTGTGTATGTGTGTGAGGAGGAGCAGCAGCAGGTAACGGTGTAAGGGAGCACCAGGAGGGGTGCTGACTGAGTACTGAACCAGGCTATGTGAGTCGGCCTGCAAGCGCCGGCTAAATCCAAGGACCTGCAGTGTATTATTTGACCACCCACAGCAATGTAAGATTTGAGTTGGGTCCCACAGGATCCCAATACTAATGCAGTACTCTACTGCCATTCCAGCCACAATGTTGTGATGTGGAGGTACAACCACTTGAGCCTTGATGCTCAGCATCCAAAGGGTTGCTGGGAGCACTTCACCTAAACATGAATAACCATATGATTCATCTGTAAATGTTTTTTTTTCTGTTGCCCTCTAAATAAATATATCCACATGTTAAACTGTTAAACTAATGTATGTCCTTCTTACAGTCTCACTATTTGTAATGCTTTAAAACAGAGTTTTTTAAAAATGCATACACTACGTAAGACAATTAGTCTCAGAAAGTCAGGAAGCAGCAGTGTTTTTTGTATCAATTTAATATACCTCATTTTATTTCTTGTTAATATGTTATTGGCCAAAACAGAAAATGATGCTCCAACAGAGGAAACCATCCATAACCAATCAGCAACCAGAATACAGTATTGACATCATGTTGGTCCAATGTCGATCTTCAGTTCTCCTCCACTGTGTGCAGTAAAGTGATTGTAAATTTACTTTTTTCTGATTTAGCGGTTACGTTTACCTTTTTTATCGAGCGATAAGTGAGCAATGAGTGGTTGTTCGGTCACCTGTTGATGTTTGTACTCATTCAGGTGAATGAGTGTGCAGGAGGTCTTGCTGCTTGCTTGTGAGAATGTCTTCATTGTTCGTTTTTTAAGCTGAGCTGAGTAATAAGCTTAAAGTAACTAGAATTAAGACTTTTTAAATAATTAAACTAACAAGAATGACAACAGTGTTAACATGTCAGCTTTGTAGGCTATTTTTTATGTCGTGCATATAGATAAGAGTATGTAAATCATGTATTTGATACATGCATCAATACTGTCTGATGTGATTCTACACGATCTATGAATGACTTCAGTTTTCAGCCTTTCTAGTATTCAGCACTGATCTGTACCTGTATCACATTATAAGATTTGTGGCACTTTATATATTTCTGTATACTAAGAAAATACATAAGAAGCACATGTTAATCATGTGATAGGATGTCTGTTTTGATGAGAACATAAACCTGTTGTCACAGTAGAACAATAGTTAACTTTAACTTAAGTTATTTGTCTTTATTTAAGTTTGAAAATCATTGAGGGCAAAGCCCTCATTTACAATGACGTCAAGCAAGAAAGAAGACAATCGATAACAATCAACTTAACTTTAACTTTGTTGGTAAAATGACACATCTGAATCACTCCAGGGCTAAAATGAGTACTCCTTTGTTTAGGAACAATATGTATAAATGTCTTTAATGGAGTAGCCTTCTCATCACTCAGGGTTTTGTTTTTGAAAGTTAATTGTTTTATTGGCATATGAAATTGTTTCCCCCTCCGATTTCATTGGGTGAGGGACAATGATATAGTATAATGCAGTTTTTTGTAAGATTCCATGTCACATTCTGGTTGATAATGAGTTGCTTTAATTCAACAGTTTATGTTATAAATTCTGTTTATGTATGGTGTTTTAAAGTCTCATTGTTAAAGTTAATGTTAATGTTTTAACTTACACTTGCCCCTCTAAAGGTCTCTGTAGTGCCTTGCATTTGAAAATAACATAACTTAAGAAAAACTGAACATAAGAAAGTAGAGATAAGTAGCCAACTAGTGTAAAATAATAATGCTGTGGGTTGGTTTTCCTTGTGTCCTCCCCAATTTTCTGAGTCACCAGGTTCCACTAGTCTGAATTAACAAACAGTCAAATGTTCAGTGGTGGAAAGTGACTTATTTAAACATCTACAGACTTCTTTGCTTTAGTTTCAGTTTTCAGTCAGACTTTGGATGGAATTATTTTTTAAATAGGGCGCATTGCTCCATGCAGTGATCTCTCCTTTCACCCAACCACTCTGTGCTGTCCTTTCATTATTATGATTGTTCCCTAGTTTTCTCATACAAGTTTTCTCTAAGGGGCGGTTTCAAGGTCTAATCTTGACTAAAATGGCCCTTTTTAGATCTTGAGGAACAAAACTCACATTCTGAGTTCAGCATTAAAACAGTCCTTGATTTGAAATAATGGTCGTTGAAATGATTTCCTTGTCATGATTATTCATTCCTGTATAACATTGAAGCTACAATAGCTAGTGGTGCCATTGAGAATAGCTCCCATTAGAGCCTGTGTTTAAAATAAACAGGTGGGATTCAAATTAGATAGTTGTGAGGTCATTTCATTCATACAAATTGTTTGTACTTTGTTGCAACTGTTAGATTTTGAAGATGGCCTTGTGAGTATTGAGAATAGTAACCCTCAGGTTTAACACTGTTTAACAAGATTTAATTATCCAAATCATATTGTGATGTAGTGTAAGGCTATTTCATTTCTATAAATTGTTTGTCCTTGTTTGACCTTGAGCTTGCAGCCTACTACCATTTGAGGCTACATGATGATTTTATAAGTAAAACAATTCCAAATATGAAATAACTATTCTTCTAATAATCATCTCCTCACCCTCGATCTAACTAATCTAGTCCAGCGCAGGTGACTGTTTCTGGACTTAATCCAAGAGTTTAGATAGTGTAGAAATGCAGGAAATTTGTTTTCAAATTATATTATAGTTACTTTTCCTTCATGTTTCTTTTTTTTCCCAATTGTTCAGGAATCAAGGCATACAAGCATTTCTGTGCGAGGAGGATACATGCTCCATTGAGAGCAAGGTGCAATCTTGCTCGATGATTTTCACAGCTGATGTAGTTTAAAATGTCAATTTGCACCTGTTATCAAGATAAACACAGAGAGCTCGTGGTATCGTTAAATAATTTAATTTCATGGTCTAATCAGCACAGATTCCATGGACAACACCCGATCTGTATCTGAACACATCTCGTTACAGGCTACCTGCTCATATCAGCCAATTGCTGTTTGAATATTCTTAATTGATTTCATTGATTTTCTGATTGTCATTAGCGGCTTGACACGTGTGAGCCAAGGAAATGGATGACCCTCATTTTGAAGAGAAGAGAGTGAAGGATTAGAAATATAACAGAGGTGAGGCTGGCTATCTCCTCTCACTAACAATCAATATATGTAGAAAGTGATGGAGGCTTATTACTGAGTGAGGTTAAAGGTGGGAAGAAGAAGCCAAAATAATCCCAATTTGCATCGATTAGAGATGAATTTGACAAATACTCAGATTTTGAAGATAAGTTCAGAATCTTCCAAGTTTCTTGGGTGAGATTTTTTTTTTACTTTTTAGCATTAACATTCAGCTGCTGAAGCTGTAGAAATGTCAAAGGTCTCCATGTGAACTGCATGATTAATTTAACGGAGGTGTGACCTCACTGAAAGAGGGCGATGTGTCAAAATAGCTTCCAGTCAATTTGCTGTAAAGTAGCTGTAGATCTACATTGATCTACACTGCTGGTGGCCACTGAGGACTTGATTCCTCAATCATGCTGACATTCAAGCACTGATGAATCTTCTATGCGTGTTGTAATTGACCCCGGACTCTATGAAAAGGCATCCAACCACAGCACTGAGCAGACACGACCTCCCCTGGGCCTCTGAGGGGAATCAGGAGATGAAAATCAAAGCTTCACTCTCCCTGTAGGATCAGACTGCTCTGAACACTGAAGAGCTGCAGTTAGCTGTTGTGTTGCTTCTCTTTTCAGGATTGAGATTTTCACTTCTGGAAATAAGCCAGAGGACTTTCCCATGGCATTAAGAACAGGTAGAAACACACACATTTCACTGTCGGCACCCACACACGCAAACCTCCCCCTAGTATTTGCTACTCTCTGCCACTGTCACTGGCGCCATGTCAAAGCCCAAGCATGAGGGACAAGAGATGAGACAAGAAGGGTAATGGAGGGATGGAGAGAGAGGGAGAGCAGAGGGCAGGAAGCAAATGGAAAAGGAGGGTGAGTGGTGGAAGTCTGGAATTGTGTGAGGTAGAAAATGAGAGAAAAGAGAGGAGGCTTACATAAGGAAATACCTTTTCTACTTTTCTTTTTCCTGCAAGGTGGGGGATTGGTACTGGACAATGAAGTGTGTGTACATGGTTGACACTTCACACATTCTAGAGTTCTGCAGTAAAATATGCATCAATTTAAGGTTCACAACATGACTTTTGTGCCAAAACTGTTGCAAAAGTTTCAATACAGACATGCAAATTTGTCACCTTTCAGAGAAATGTGCTGTTTTGAATTTAAAATAGGTCACCTACATGATTTGTGTAGATCCAATTTTGTAATTGGGGTGGGGGGGATGTTGTGATAGAGAGAGATAGAGAACTTCCCACATGCATGGACTTCAGTGGTGTAAAACATTAAACTAGATGTTCTTCACAAATTGTCATACTCACAAGCCAATTGGGATTGTGGACAGCATGCATGTTTGTGACACAGACCTCATCAGAATTCACTGATTCACTTAAAACACTGTTGGTCTGCAGTATTTAACTTTAGAGAACATGGTTATGTGTGGAGTCGTGCTGAAATCTCTAAATACTTTAATAATCCATTTACTGCAACGTGTAGAACAATAAATTTTGAGATCAAGTTCCACCCAGAGCAGTTCACCGCTGAGTATAAACAAGAGACATAACTCTGGTGCTTTTTTGACATCTGCAGCTAGATGGCGCTGCGGTAGCACTGCTGCCATTTTGCACTGTGTACAGCATAGCCACATTCATAAGAAAAAAAAAATGGCCCAGTGAGTTGAAAGGTCAACTTGCCTCACCACTTCCTGCCAGCTAAAGCATGCCCATAGAAGCTACAAGTAGTAGCAGTAGCTAGTCTTCCCTCGCAAAAAGTGATTTAGAAATGAATGACATCCGTTTGTGGCAGCAGTTCCCTCGACTTGGGGTGCATCATGTTTGGTGACAAGTCTGCCAGCTCGGCTTAGCTAATTAGCAAATCGAGATCCGATCATAGTGCCGACACAATTGAAAAAACGAGAAATCATTCTAATGTAAATGCAAAGACCTACAAACTGCATGTCATTATCTACACAATTTATCCGGCTACAGATCACCTGTACCAGGTGTAAATGGGACCATTTTTACCCCGTAAAATATATATATCTTGAACATGTTAGCAAACAATTGCCTATTACATATCAAGCAGACACAGAGAAACATAGCTTTTTATGTAAGATGTGTTGTTGGCCTCCTGACAACTGTAAGTCCAACACTTAATCTTGCTGTTGCTCTTGTTTTGGTCTCTGAAGGAAATCTTAATTAGATGCTTTACTGTATTCACCAGCAAGTCCCTAACTTTGTCCATCAGCTATGGACAAATGATGCTAAAAAGCTATGTAGTTTTTTATTTGAAGGGAGATGAAGGGATTTATAGAGTAGTAAATAGTTATGTGTAGGTTTGTCACTATGTCTTAGTGAGTTTGTTAGTTAGTTTGTATTTGTTGGTCTATATTCATCACTTATAGTAATTAGTTGTGCCAGAGTTAACCAACATTGACACATCTTCTCCTGCAGTTTCTTGGAAGAATTCAGAGCCTATTAGTTACGTTACATTAACATTTATATTGGTCAGCACTATTATTCTAAACACAGTCCAACCTCATTAGACATTTAAAAAGTACAATTCCAAAGGTAAAGTCCCTATAGTCCTTTGTCTTGCATGCAATTTAGAAGAAAAACCTTTGACCTTAGATCTGGGCAGCAAGTTGCAGAAAGTCAGCAATATTCATCTTTATTTTATTCCCCTCTTCATCCTCATGGCACCTGTCATCCGACTGAAATGTCACTGACGTATAGATCTTTGCCACACTGAACCAGTCATCCTGTGGTGGATGCATCTTGGCTGCGTGTTAAGGGGCATAGTTTGAGGTGATGTTATGTTTACTGCGAGTCTGATCCCATGCCTCACAGCTCCTCTGCATCAATGCCAACAAACAAGAAAAGCAAGAACAAGGGAAAATGCTTTTCTTTCACTGATAGAACAGGCGATACACTTCATGAGCACAGCTGATTGAGAGGGAATGAAATAGGAGAAAACAATGAGTCACCATGAGAGGCATAAATGATATCTCTCTTATCTCTCTCTAACTTGAGACAAAGGCCCACCAGAGGTGTGAAAATAAACACATGTTCACGTGTGATATATTGGCACTAAATCTGGTGATTTCACTCTTCTCATTTCTAATTATCCCAACTGCTCAAATAAACCCGTCTAGACACATCAACGCCATGACTTTGATTAGTATCCGGTGCGCTGCGCACACAACGTCAGGTTCAGACACAGATTCGAGCGGATGTAAGTATTGTCTTGGGGGTGTACTGGAGCCGTGCTGAGGGAGTGCTCGGCGGAAGGGACACCACAGAGGCCAGCTGGGGTGAACAGCCTGACATAAGCCCGGCTGGATCTGGTGCATCAAACCTCCCTGGCGCAGTAATGGAGACAGCGCCCTGGTCTGCGTGCAGCGTCCAGAGAGGAAGCACTCTGAAATGGAAGTGCTGCCTTTTGGATACCATTAATTTGCAGTGACAGTTTGGCTTTCCTCGGCCATAGTGCTGCATAAGAGAGGTCGACCTTAATATGGTACTCTGCCTCTTTTTTATGTGCTTGAAAAAAAGAGGGGAGGGAACTGACTCTTTTTACATATATTTGGTTAAACAGCAGCTGGCAGTCAGCCGTAATTATACACCTAAGCCTGTGCATTATTTATGCCACCTTTTAAAATCCATTAAAAGTCATTTGGTCTCCTCTAAAACCTGTCATTATCGATTGACTTTACTGTAATTGCTGTTTTAAGCCCTCAAAGATTTTCTGCCGGGTGATTAAGGTTGTAGGCATGGCTGCGAGAGTGGTGCAGCTAACATACGCTAATCAAGGCACTGTAAAACTCGCAAGCACAAGTAGTATTTCACCCTGTGGTCAGCAGCCGAGACGGGCCTGGATTCAGCCTCTGATTGGAGTGGATGGAGGTTTTACAACTCCGATCCCTCAGACGTACTGCGGCGCTCCTCCTCAGCTGATGATTTGTACACTAATAAGGCCCGTGGTTTACTTCCACAGTAGCAGCTACTAAATTTGAATCGCATCGATCATTTTCGTTAAAAAAAGAAAAAAAAAAAAAAGCATAATTCTGACTTCACACTGTGGCATGCTGAACTTCACTGAGGCAGCATTTCAAAGCAGAAACCATCTGACATTATCTGACCCGTAAGCACTCTATGGCCCTCAAAACCAATTTTTTTTTTTTAATTATTTCAAAAAACACAATTAACAGCTGAGATCGTTCTCTTTAATTCTGTCTATTGAAGACCTGCAGAAGTACTTGAGCGAGGGGAAAATAATCAACACTGACATCATTAGCACGGCCTTGCCTGAGCGCCTGTCCCAATGTTCTGTGTTTTAACATTTAACATCATGAGCCTTTGGAAATGCTTCTGAGGGGCTTATTAATTCAAAAGCAAGTCCAACAGAGTGCCCAGCAGCTCACTGATCTGAATCTGAAATGATTGAGCCTTAGCTAAATGTGGTGATGTCGAAGACTGTAGGTGTAGGGGATTAACGGTAACAGGTATTCATAATATTGATTGTTGTGCTGAAAGAGGCGTTCAAATCCTGCCCACTTTGTTACCTGCACACACCTGAGGAGTCAATGCATAAAGCGGCCATGAATGTCAGATTACCTCTTTTAGAGAGTTACAGGAATTGTGAGATGCAGGCAGCTCCCCCAAATTTCCTTCAACAAGCACTTTGGATGAAGCATACATATTTCCATATTTTCATGACGGTCTATCCAATAACTGTTGAGCTACACAAAAGCAGAAATGTGAGTGGATCACTACAGTCATTAGGACATGTCTGGGGACCAAACCAAATGATGTTGTCATTCACTATTGAGGGCACCTTTCTATACCCAGATAGCATGTGGAAGTGGGCCACTTTTTTTAATAAAGATGCAGTGCTCTCAGCTCTGTGTTTTCTGGATGTGGGCCAGTTCTGGTTTATCTGGTTTGTTCTTGTTAGACATACAGCTTGCATGCGGCCCAGATCTGGGAAACACTCGGACCGCCCGAGTGCCATCATTCCATGTGGTATGCGGGCCGGATGAAAGGGTTGGGTGTGGGCTGGATGTGGGCCACAGAAATGTTGCTATCTGGGTATTCAGAAAGGTGTGAAGATTTTTGAAGAAAATTGAAAGTTTCACATGGTTACAGCCATGTAAATAGCCTTATATGCAGTAAATATGTGATGGGGGGGAAAAAATGGCACAGATTCCACATTTGAATCATAAAATAAAAAGAACCATCTATCAAATACTTAAATCATTTTTTTATTCAAAGGCCTGCTTTTTTCTCTTTCATTTATATCTAAAAACAAACATATCTTTAGTAACTTTTTAAGAAAGTTTGGATATGGTGAAATGGTTTAATCGAAGGCCTACTGGTCATTTTTCCAACCAAACTAGGCAAAATATACTTCTTATCCTTAACAAGCCACAAGAAGGACTAATGGCCTCAGTATTTGTAAAATCCTAACTGTACAATTTTCATTGTGAATAATCGGATATTTTGACTTTCTCAGACCTCTAATCACAAGGGGACATCACTAGTGAACTGATTGTAACTCCTAAACATATGCAGCCAGTGACAAGGGGTCATGAGACGACAGCTTTACTTTAAAGTCACCCTCTACTCAAAAATGTGTGCTTATTTGTTCCATCAGTTGGATGATTGAGGTTCTCAGTGCAGAATGATGTATGGGCAGAGTTTGATATCAGAAGGCTGTTTTCACATTCATCTACTGAAGAGGGAAAGAGAATAGGTGTAAAACGAACGACCTCAGAGTCTCTCCAATCTCTCAGTGCTCGTATTAGCAAACTTTCAATATCATCCTTCACCCTTGATTTCTCTTTTTATTCCCAGTTTAGTCCAAACTGTGTTTTGTTTCAGGCAGTAAACACATCAGACGAAGTGTAATTGGGCATTGGTTCAGAGATGACAGCATATGTAGCAGCCACCTGAACAGAGTCCAGGCCAGGCCTGGGCTGGGGCTGGTCCAGTGGGGGGTCTACACACCAGACTCCCCTGGTACCAGCAGATGGCTGAGAGGTTGACCAAGTATGGCGATTCAATCTGCTGCTATTATACAAGGTGGGCCAACTTCCTCCCTCCAGTAGGTTGTCTCTTTCATCATGCACTCGCTCTCCAAACCGAATGTGTCCTGTTAGTATCAGCTGTGATGTTGTATACTCTAACTAGAGCTGAGGGTGGAGAAAAAGGAGAATATCTGCCATGCTTACAGTTTTGGGAATAGCACTTGATTGCAAATGAAAATGAAGCAAGCAAGTAAATCTTGAAATGATGGAGAGCACTTGGGAGCCTAGCAACGAGGACTAGATGGGCTTTCTAATTCCTCCTAAAGATTTCCATGTCTGTGCTTTGGAGGACATGAATTATTTGGCATGTTGACAGGAAATAGAGGTGTGATTACATCATATGTGCATATGTGCAATGGGGCTGCATGTCCATTTGTTCATTTGTCCATTTGTTAGTGGGTGCTAGTGCGTCTGTATGACAGTGTCTGTGTGTAGAAAGATGAAAGTGATTAAACTGGACCAAAATAAGAGGAAAAACCTTTCAATTACTTTCCGCAGGCCAAAAATTACGTATCTTGTCAGTGCTGGCAGAGAGATACAAGTCAATATTTGGGTAAACAAGTAACTGCAAAGTCTCTTCTGTCAGGCAAAGGTCAGAAAACACAGGGCTATGAAGGTATTTCATTACTTAAAATGTGATTACAGTAGATATTCTCAAGGAAGAAGCCACAGATGATTCACACACAAGCGTGGTTCAACCGGACATCTTCAGCGGCACGTTTGCCTCCGTAAGAGCCCGTAATGAGGGCCAGCCACATATCGCTGTTTAATCTTCCATGGCGCAGTTTCTATTAGAAGCCAGACAAATGATGGTAGGTAAGGAAAAAGAAAGGTCAGCCGTTACTCTGCCTCATTGATTGTCTGATTTTCTACCTAAGTTGCCTCTGTGTTCCCTCATCTGATTTTTATGATCTGAAATATGGTTTGGAGCGCACACTGACAGCTGCTGATCACCCGGAGTGAAGGTCATGCACAGTTACAAACGCAACGAAGAAGACACCCAAAGCAGACACACAGAACCCCCCCCCCCCCCCCCAAAAAAAAAAAAAAAATCGTTGCACAACTGAAGCTCTATTCTGTGCTACATGTTCTCTTCCTCCCTCTCTCTGCGTCTCCTGCACAGTTCAAGTTCAGTCCTCTCCTCGGGGGCTGAAGCACTTACCTAGTCAAGCAATTTTACTTTGCTGATTTTTCTTCTTCATGTTCTGCAGCTCATTGGTCAGCCCTTCAATCTTTTTCCTCATACTGCTTAATCTTGTACTCTACCACGTTCAGCTGTCGTGTTTCCGCCTGTGGGAAGAAATACAAGTTGGTAAGTTGGTGTACAGGATGTGTCACCTGTTGTTTGCCTGTTTTTGTAAACTTTACTGTATCTTTTGATAAGACATAAAGATTTACATGTTGAGTATGCTGCACTTTTTTTTTATCTTAAGACAGTTTCTGAATTGTCTTGGCAAACATTTCAGTTTTTTATTTTTCATGTCAATATATAAAATGTGAATTTTGTCAACACAACCTTACATAGCATTATGTCTGTATGCTGAATCCGTAGCTGTGACAGTCTCCCCTTCAATTACAGTAATGTTGATGGTCTGCTGTTCTCTTTATTACATAGCACATTGTTAAAGGGACATTTCGCCCCTAATGATGTGAATGTCCACTAAGGGCTGGCAGCTGGTGTAGTCTATTAAAATTATAAGCCCGGCGGTGCCATTTATATCGACTGAGAAATTGTCACTGTCTTGCAATAAGAGCCTGTCCTACAGAGCAGACACATTGCTTCATGGATTGTAAGGATCTCTGTGGTCACTCAGACCTGTCTGGTCAGTTTAGCTTACAGCCGGCCTACAGTTATACACTTTGCCACGGCAGCATCCTGACAGATAGTAAAATGCATACATGGCATTGCATGTTTTGTGGTCGCAGTGTGTATTTTTATGCAGTGGGGAACTAGCAGGTGGAACACATACAGTAGTAGCTCTAATGCTTTCTGTCAGCAGCACTCTCTATATTTAGTATAACAGCAGCATTCTACACTATATTGTTGACTATATCAAAACACAGATTACAGGAACACCCAGAAATCAACAGTCCTCCTCTTCATAAGTGCACTATTTGTTCAATAACATATAGGCTTTGCTCTTTTTAGGACTTTAATAAACTTTAGGTAGTCATGTTCATGTTTATCTGCACTGAAATGTGCATGTATGTAACATTTGGATGAGTCTGCTCAACTGTATGAACCACTGCAGTTACACTTCTCTATCCTGACCTGTGTTTATCACTGCATTTTGTGCACCGGCACCAACAATTACACCATCACCTTAAGTACTTTCCCTATAGAGAGATGAGGGTATAGCGCTAACATTATTTCCACTACTGCCTCCATTTAGAGTTTAGCTAAAGTAACAGCCAGCCAGAGTGTTTTACACTGCCAGCTCTTGAATTCTTTCAATTTGTCCCTCACCTCCACTATTCAGCTACTCTCCTGCCACTTAAAAAAAAAAAAAAAAAAAAAAAAAAAACATGGACTTAACATTGAGCAGCATGTCCTGTATAGCCACACCGACACATTTTCCCTGTTGCAGTATCAACAGCTTTATGTAGTGTGTAAAGGTGATAAGTGACTGTCCAGCTGCCTACATAGCTGTAAAGATTCAATCTGCTGAAAGGGGAAAAAAACCATATAACCTACGAGCAGTTGTAACAAACAGCCATTGATCTACAGCTACAGTGATCATTGCCACTCTTATAAAAACTACATTTTGCCCTGAAAGACAATCAAAAGAGAGGACCTCAGACCTGGTCTGAGAACACTGCGGTAGATAATGCAATTCTGTGTCTTCCTTGACGCCCAAATTGCAGTGTGCCTTTTTTCCCAGTCTTATCACCAAACCAGACAAGGAAAATTGTCTTTTCGTTGGAGCAAAGCTGTACTATGTACACAAAAACCGATATGACTAAAGTAGTCATCATGTCAGTGTCATGAAAAAGAGATGTAGTTACAGTATTGGGATTTGCCATGTTATCCTTGTATATTAAAGAGGGCAAAGCGTGAAACAGAAAGATAGTTACACAAAACAACTCAAGTGCCATGATCATAAGTGCTAGTAATTAAAGCCGCCTTGTGCTGCCAATGGTCGCTGAAGAGTGACTGAGCTGCGGCCCCTTTGATAGGGGGGGGGGTCCCCATGTGTTTGAGTAAGATCATGATGATACGCACTAGCGAGCTGCGGCGCAGAGACGGGTGGCTTCGCAGACGATCCTGTGATAATTAGAATTTCTTTTAGTTTCAATTTTAGAAACACATTTCATTACACATCCTCTGGCTCCTTCCCCTGCGCTGGCATCGGCACCCGAACCTGACAAAACAGAACAACAGTGAAAGACGGTGCAGCTTAGTGACGTGGTTTCTGTTGGCACTGACGGGCAGCAGGAGAACAAGTGCTGCCATTTGGCTCTACCTGTCAGCTCCCAGTAGTTCTTTGTTGATCACCATGACTGGCTGCGCTGTCGTATTGTTGTTTCACTCTGTTGCCGTTTTAACGTATGCGGACTCTGTTTCAGCCCTCGATCTTAAAGGCTAATACTGACACTTAATGTGGGTAGAAGATGTCACACAAAAATGCAGCGTGCCATTAATTGCCTACACATTGTTATCTGTCATCTAAAGGTACTCTCTGTCTGACCTTCTTTATTTTATTTTATCTTTCCAAATTACAATTTTGGGACAATATCTGTCTGTATTTTGTGAATGATGTTGATAAAAGAAAACACTTTCAGACTTTGATGAATACCTTTTTTGAAATGCTAAACCTGTCCCTGCAAAACATAGTCAGTTGTAATATTGCGTTGAGTTTATTAAATCAGTTGTAAAACCTGTTCATCTAACTTAATAGTATAACAAACTGGTTATGCTTTTTTTTTCTTTGCTCTTTCTTCAATTATTGTGAAGATTAGTGTCACGACTGTCGCTGGCGTCGCCTGATACACAATGGAGCGATGAGGCAATGGGGTCTTTCTTTAATCTTGTTCTTTCTTTTGTCATGGCAGCCGTTTATTTACAGCTATTTGTCATTTAAAGTCAGTATCCAAACTGTCTCTGTTGGTTGATAAAGGCTTGAATGTGTGCCAATCAACTGTAACTTTATCGTTTTACTGTAGGCAAACATCAAGAGATCCGTTTTCCATTTGATATAATATGATTGCACCAAGAGCCAACAAAGCAAAAAAAAAAAAAAATGGTTGTATTAATTAGCAGCATTGCAAATGAAGAAGCCAGCTGTTTTATTTTCAGAAAAGACACATTTTTCAATTTTGGCTTACTGGGGGCCTAAACGGTGCTTACTACATATTAGCATTGCAATTGCCTGAATGCAAGCTTGTTTAGCTAAACCCTTGCCAAAAACGCTGGAGGTCCACATTTAATTAAGCTTGGTAATAAATTATCAAAGAACTGAGCTCAGAATGTCTCCACCTCTGGGTATGTGTAGACTTTATATCCGACGTGCCTGTAAAGTTCTGTACCACCAAGCACAGATACCTACCAACATATTTTGCACTACTGCGGTATTTTTGAAAATCTCTCCTCAAACACAAAGAGACTTTTTCAATTTAGCCCAGAATTCATGTGAATGTTTTCATGATGTCAGAATGAGAAGTTTCAAAGGAGATCCAAAATGTTGGTTGCAAACTCAGACACGGTAATTCTTTATGGTTGAGCTCTTAATTAGGTGATGGTGGTGGAGGTGGTGGTGGGGGGCTAATTATTCATTTAAGTGAACTGACCTGAACTCAGAAGTAGTCTGTGAGGGAGAAATGATTTATGGGAGCCCTGAAAAAGCCCTCTGTGGGACGGGCGAGTGGAGAGGCAGAGCTGCTGGACACGGTGGCAGCGGTACTGTGAGGATAACAGAAGGCGAGGACAGACACAGAGAGAGGGAGAGGGGGGGAAAAAAAAAAAAAAAAAAAACTCTGGCACTCTGGGGCTGATGGGAAATACTGCTGCCTTAACATGCACCGCAGGACTATATCCACTACGGCACCGCTGAGCCTCAAGTACCATTTCTGTGCCAGTGGTCAGAGATACCAGAATAACAAAAAAAGACAAAGTGAAAGAGTAAAAGACAGAAAGTGAGACAGAAACAAGGGGAGTGATCGGGAGAGGTGGGACACAGAGATGTAGAGAACAAGACAGAAAAGGGACAGCAGTGGAAAACATGCAGGGCTACAAGAGAAATGAAGGTATAAAGGTAAAAAAAAAGCCTAAAACACAAGAAGAAAACTAGAAAAAGTGTGTGTTTGTGTTTGTATGACAGAGTGTGAGGGATGCTTTGACTGGAAAAAAAGTAGTAGGGAGGAGGGAAAGATAAAAGAGAAGAGAAGACACACACTAGAGATGAAAATCAGTGAAGACCTTGAGCTTTTTGTTCCTCCCTCTGATAGTACTCTGGGACTGAGCTGTTCGGCTGCCTCTGGATCTCGCAGCTGCACCAAAATGCACTTTCAGCTCCACACCCCCTGTCTCCTGTTTCGAGTGGGAGAGAGAGAGAGAGAGAGAGAGAGAAATGAGCTAGTGAGTCAACAGTATTGAGCAGTCTCTTCAAATGTGCCACACATCCTGCTGGCTGTTTTATTACAAGCTACAGACTCTCACAATCACACCCTCCCCTGTAGATCTGAGTCAAGATGGTACATTGAAACTGTTGACGGGGTTCTGGAGTTGCAGGTCACGAATAAGAGCAGCGTTATCATCATCATCTCACAGTAACAGCTGTAGGCTGAAGTAGTCAGAGTACTCCTTCTAAAAGCAGGTTTCTCAATGTTGCTGATACAACTGCTCGCAGGTTTTATCAGCTGTACCTAGCTAGCTAATTACGCTAACATTGAGCCCATGAGTTGGTTAAAAAAAAAAAAAAAGTTAGTTACTCATTGTAAAAATAGTAGACATTCAATTATGTAATTAAATGTTTTGGACAATAACTCAGCCTCACCTATTGTTAAAGTCCCCCGCCACTCAAAAATATGTTTTTCCTCTTGTTACTACAGTTGAATGTTTGAGCTTGATGTATGTGTAGAGTTTGACACTGACTTTGTTTAGGTGCACAATATGTTTACTTTTTTGCCCTTATTCCAAAAAACAAGCAATATTTCCACTGAGCTGTTTACATTGCTAATGTAAATGAATATTCTACTAATATTCCCATTCACACAAAGAGGGTTTTCCCTCTGCTCCAGTGGGAACAGGAATCACAAGATGTCCACAGGCCGTGAAGTAAACCAGTGAGGTGAAAAACATTAGTGCACTGCTGCCTGATATTTATTTAAATGATATGGATATGACTGATATTATGAATCTATAGTTACAGGCACATCCAGTACTTAGGTTGTACCATGATGTTTACTACACTGCTGAGTCAAGTCATCGTCAGTCCATGGCTGAATGTCAGGATAATAACCAATCCCCTCTTACCCGCTGTAGAGAAGGGTAAGCAGGCCCTGTGTTGCAAACTGCTGTAAAAAGCCCAGGTGAGACTCACATACCGAATGTGCTATGTACATGTCCAAAGAATGCTCCTAAAACCCAAATAATATCAGCATATCCCACATGTCTTAATCAGAAAATGCTACATTCTGAATAAGGCCTTGTTTGGAATATCCAAATGGAATATGGTGTTTACATGACCAGTATCTAATTGGGAATATTGTTATATTTGTAACAATAGTGGAATATTAGTGTGCATGTAAACATAGTCACTGGAAGGCTGTGTTGATATTCATCTGTTGAGAGTGGAAAGTTTGTATGTGCTCACTGAAAATCTGATTTGAAGAGGCCTACGAGCTTGATTTGTGACATCACACTGAGAATGATTTTCAAAGTGCTGTAGGAGACATCCTCCAATAATAACTTTATGTTAAATGTATTTCCATTTATTTTAATAAAGAGCAGCAAAGAGCTGCTAACAGTAGCCTAAACTCTGATCCTGGCTTCCATACAATGGGGAAATAATGCACAGTGTGAGCAGTGATCAGGGCATTGGGTTAATGATGTGCTCTTGGCCTTGGAAGTATCTTGGTTACTTTTTCTTTTTTTTCCAATTTTATTTTTCAACTTTATTTAATAATTTTATTTTTAAACTGGAACTTAGAACAGGTTTACCAATTCAACAACAGTGACATGGCAATGTATGCTCGAGGTAGTGCACAAATTATAATACACCAATGAAGAATTCAAAAAGAAAAAGCTCAAATAAATCAAATAAAAATAAGTTACAAGTCAAATTCATTACATAAGGCTCTAGTTTTCACAGCTTTAGAGTTGTGCAGTGTTCTAGCGTGTCCAGGTAGGATTTTAAGTGCTTGAAGACGGTGAGGTTGGGTTTGTGTTTTTGACATTTGCTAGTGTGTGTGTATATATATATATGGAATTTGGATAATAATTATAAAGAAATAAGATATTGTCTTGACAGGCTTTTCATTAACAAATAAAATAAATTCAGTTTTGAACGTGAGCTGAGTATCTATTTTCCGTTTAAAATAGATTAAGGTAGTAAGTCAGAAGTAGTAAGCTTGTTAGTCAGACCTGCTAACGGTCCAACTTACTTAAGAGGATGCAAACACATTATTTAATCCATTTCTTACACTTTTGCCACAGTGTTTTTGGTTTTTAAAAGACTACGAGAAAACACACCACACTCCACTCTTTGAATCTAGATTTCTCTACATGCACTCCGGTTCAGGATGTAGAGAAATCCAAAGCGTGAAGGGCTTGCCATGCCTAGCTTTCTAAGCTATGACTGGACAGTCGCTATTTGGAAGAGGAGTTTAGTGAATGGTCAATTGGCTGGTGTTAACCTGTCTGCTTACAAAGCCAGACACCATCCTTTAAAGTATCACTAACAATTAAAAGACGTCTTTTCAGACCATACATGGCAAGGACAGCCGACTAAATCAAAGCCACAGTCTATTTAAAGTGTAATCAGGCACACTGTGGTGGGACTTCAGGCCTAGTTTGACCCCATCAAGTCTTAATGAGGTCCGCTGAGTCGTTAACCCACACATTTAAATAACATGCATCAATATTAATAGGTTATTAATGACTCAAAGCAATTATGTATACAGTGGACTGGACAGAGAGTGCCGTGCAGAGACAGTAAGAGTAAGAGGACAGTGGCACTTTTAAAGAGTGTGTGCATGTGTGTGTTCATGATATGTAAATTCTCATTAAAAGCCAGCACTCAAATAATGACGGAGTCTTAAATTTGGTTGTTTGGCACAAACAAGGCCTGGTGTTACTTGATGGCATACATATTCAATTCAGCAAGTACATTTTCACATTACTAATTCCAGTACATCATTCATTTCATACTCACCACTATGCTTTATCTGATTTAAGTAGTTAATTAACTTCTTTATTTTGCCTTATTGACAGTAGGTTCCCCGCTAGATTGAAACACGGGGCGTTGCAATCATATGATAAACCACAAGCACCATTCACAGTTCGAAGACACTGTTGTCACTCATTTATTAAATCACATCACTTCTACTTTTCAGTTTTTCCGTGTTGCTGTCAATAAAATGCATCACTTCCTGCAGATGCTTCACATTAAAAGCCTAAGAGGAAAAAAAAGGTTACACCTAGAGGTCTTTGTAGGTCCTCGTGGTTCTTTGTAATCCAATTAAACTGGATATAATGTGGATGAGGGTGGGGTCATTTTTTTGTTGTCGCAGGTCTATGGGTCAGCAGTTCTAACACTTGAAGGGATTGAAGTGGACTAATTCTTACAATGTGGTGGTGCATCATAATCATCACAGAAGAAGAATGTATCTTATGAGTCTAGATGGAGAATGTGAACTATAAAGTGTTGGGGAAATTACATGCAATGCTGTAATTTCTGTTCAAAAAAGGAGAAACTCAGAGCTGCAGAGTGGGGAGAATAACACGACTCAGTTGTTACACTGATGGAATTAGTGCTGTGGAGGAAAAAAAAAGAAAAATAAATAACCATGGAGGAAGAGTTAAGTATGTATTCAGAGCGATAGCACCAGAAACCATGGCAATAATGGATAAAATACTCACATAGCAGCTTTTGTTAAATGTCTCTGATATAAGCCTGGTTCTCTATGAACCTGAGATAAATGGGTCCAGATTTTGGGGGGAATTTACTCTATATGTTGACTGCTTTCATGGCAGGGTACCACAAGATAGATGGGGACCACAAGGTGAGGGCTCTTCACTTTGTGTAAACTCATATACTCATGACTGGGGGGCAAACAGCAGTCAGCCTATTCATATGCAGTGCTTTTTTTTTTTCCTGAAATGTGTATGCTGGCAGCAGTGAAAATAGCCTATACAGGGTTGTGTATTTGCCTGTATGTCTGCAGGATTGTGTCTTCACAACACAGAGGTGAGCGACAGAGTTGCTTGGTTCAGATCAGCCCGAGCCCAGGAGGTTCGCGGAGGGGTGAAAGCACTCCACCGAGGGAGAAAGCAGCACAACAATCCCAAAAGCTGGTCCTAAGCTAAGGCTTAATCCTTTTATGTGAGACCTCTTTTCATGTTGTGAGTGACAGATGCATTTGTGAACACCTACTGTAAGCAAATGTTTATTCACAGGTTTCTGCAGCATCAAAGCATAAAGATGTGAAAGCAGCAGCACATTGCTAAGTCCAGGAGAATAAATTTAAGTCGGACTTTATTTTACAGCACTTTTTCCAAGCTAGGGTTACCGAGCGCTTCATAAACAAAAGGAGACATAGTAATGTAATATAAAAGACAGACAATAAAATCGGATACATGAATAAAAGTAGTACCAACAAGTCAGACAGTAAAGCCAGCAGAGGGCTGACAAATATGAGTTTTTAGACATTATTTAATCAACTCCTCCTCTAGCATCCAACAGCAAACACACAGTCTAGATTTAGGTTGAGGAAGCCAAAAACCATCAGTCCAAAGAGGTGCTGTAGCTTCATGGGGGTCAACATTTCACCATTCAAAGTTCTGCACCCAAAGTTCCCATCCAGAGCTCCTAGAAATATGTTTACTAATGTTCTCAAGAACAAACCAAAGGGGGGGAAATCACTAAAGGTGAAGTGTAAGACGCATCTATCAAATGACTAATTTCCACTTCCAGGTTGTAAGAGTAAGATTTAATTAAGAGCGGCTCTCAAGTGATCACGTGATGAATTATATGTATGCTCAGCAGGAACAGCTGATCAGAGGAATATAACCTACTGTACATTTTCTGCAGAGATCCAAACGCCTATATGATTTTGTTTTCATTTTTAAAATTAAAAGAGTGTGCAAATGTGTTAAACCAACCATATAAATAGGGAAATTGGTTAAAATGGAGATAAAGAAAACGAAACTGGAGCACAGACAGTCTGTGAAGGTGAATCGAGTAGCACATTAACTGCAGAGGAAAAGAAGCATAAAAAGAAATTAAGAACAAAATCAATGTCATCTTTACACTCGTTATTTGCACTGCTGATGAATGCTAAACAACAGCAAAATAACACAGTATAACATCCTATTAAAGCACTTTTGGAGATCAGCTTATAATACAAGAAAGCAAGCGGTGCATCCAGCAGACAAAAAGTTTCTACTTTTTGCTTTAGGTAACCTATTGTTCATCACAGCCAATGATACACTGCACAGTCATTTCAAAATATCTGTATGTTTACATCCACACAAGAAACCAGGTTATTCAGAGAACTTACTCTATTTTAGTTTCAGTTTTAGTTGAAATTTGCATAGAATTATTTTAAATACTGGGCTGCATTGCATACTCTCATGTCAAAAGATTAAAAGAAACTCGGTTACTTAAAAAGCACCAGTCAAAAGTTTGGAAAAGGTGTGTACAAACTTTTGACTGATATAGTCAAGAATTCAGTAACTGTATCACAATTACTGAAATGCTTATAAATGGAATGAATATCTTAGAAGGTGCTCAACTTTGTCCCCTTAATATCAAGTAACATAATATGCAGATGAAACCCAGATTTATCTTACTCTGTCTCTGAGTAACCACAGTCCCTCAGACTACAGTCAGACTGCAGGGAAAATTATACCAAATCTGATTTTTTTTTTTTTTTTTACTCATATGTGACTCAGATCTTTTTTTTTCTTCAAAACAGTGTGAACAGCAAAAATCACATGGAACCTGATCTTTTTCAATTCTGATTTGAGCCACTTTCACATGTGGTCCTAAATCAGATACAGGTCTGACCTCAGTCTGGACAGTCTGAACAGGTGCTGACAGATTAAAGTTAAAAGTAGCCCTTGATAACTTGAAATTTTGGATGAAAATTTATGTGAAGCCATTCTACATCATGATCCCACCACTCCTGGCTCTGATTCCAAATCCACACACGCCTCCATACAGAAGCAGCAGCAGCCATTGTTCCACAAAAAGCCATAATTAAAAATTTGGCTCTCTTTCTCCTTGTCCTCGTTATCAACTCAAAAATTTGTTGGCTTCCACTTCACGTCAACTTATAAATGAAACCGTAAACGCTGACTTCAGTGCCCTCCATGTTTACTTCTATACAACAGCGTGCTGCGTGTGATGTCTTTGTTATTGTTCTTTTATCCATACAGGTCACTTCAGGACCATGACCAGTTAAGACTGGAATCTGATATTGGCCACATTTTAAAAAAAATAATGTGAATAAGCAAAGGAAAAAAAATCTGAGCAATCAATCTGAATTGAGCACTAAAGCTTGCAGTGTGAACATGTCCTTAGATTCTCTCTGCCAGGGTATTTAAACAAATCGATGATTAGATGTCCCTGAACTTTCTTCAGCTAAAAGCAGACCAAAGTGAGATTGGCTGAGAGTTAGTGTTGTCCTCGCCTCTCTGTCTCTGAAGTCAGAAATGTTGGTGTAATCTTGCACTCCGACTTTAACAACTTTAACAGCCGTGTCAAATCAATTATAAAGTCTGCTTTCTAACATTTTAAAAATAGCAAGAATGAGATGATTCACTCAGTTTAAAGTACTGCTGCTTGTCTGTAAATCTCTCAGCAGTTTAGGCCCAAAATACACCTCTGAATGTCTTTTACCATGTGAACCCTCTCTGCCTCTCAGGTCATCAGGCTGCTAACTGCTCCCAGAGCGCAAACTAAACATTGAGGAGCATTTAGTTACTGTGCACTACAGACCTGGAACAAACTCCCAGAGGTTATGAGACTCAGTCCGACTTTGGCCATCTTCAAATCCAGGTTAAAAACGTCAGTGTTCTTTTATGTTTGACTGCACATACACATCTACTGTATACCCATCATGCATTTATGTCTCCTAATTCTTCCCTTAAAAGGTTTACATCATTTTTATTTGCATTTGAATGTTTTTGATGCATTTGTTTTTGATGCATTATTCAAAGCAATTTGAGTTGCCTTCATGTATGAAATGTACTATACAAATAAACATCCTTCACTTTTACTAAAGCCATTCAGGACCCTAATAGGGTACTCTTGTTGTAAACCATGGATGTAGTTTTGGGTATGGATGGTAGGGACATGTCCCCACCAATGTCAAGGTGTTGCTGAATTGACTCAACTAATATTTTTACTGATCTCAAACAATCCTGCCAACTCTACTTAATGTTAACAGAAATCTATTCAGAATTGCCAGGTATTGTATATTTTCTGCAAAACATGGGTTGTTATGATAAAGAGTGAAAGAGCGACATCTCCCAATAGGATATGTGTCATACTCAACCTGATGATCTGGCAACCAACAGCTTCAAGCTGTAGTACGCATTGATGACTAGCAGCAGTCCAGCAGCAGCAGTAGTAATGAGCTCTGTTATAGTTTTAAACATCTCAGATTTGAAAATGTCTTCACTGTACTAAGCTAACATCATTTAATATATTTAATTTCAGGAATTAGCTGTTGTTAGCTAATTTGTGTCAAAAAATCATGATAAAAGTCAAGTTTCAGGCAAGTCAACATATACATATTCAATAAAACAAACATTTTGCAGAGTCAGGTTCTATATGTGTGTGCACATGTGTGCATATGATATAAAAAAGAGAGACAGGGAAAGTGCACATACACAAAGTTTTGGTTGTCCGACAAAAATTGCCCCTATGGCCTTGCTGCAAAGCAATTTAAGAGGTTTCACCTGATAATTAGGTTTTGATTTAGTAGTGATAAAAGTAAAGGATTTTTATTTTTACCTTTCACCATAAGAGGTACTCCAGTGTCTCTTTTAATTGCTTGTAAATAAAGTTGAAGGGGGGAGAGAGAGAAAGAAAAAAGAATGGTGAAAATTGAAGCAGCAGAGGCCAAAATATCCAAACTTTTAGTCAATAGAATGAGTCAAACATTAGATCCTACACTTCCCATAATGCCTCCCACTAGCATCTTTCATTAAACCCTCCCTGCCTGGTTAATACCATGCTTCATGTTTTCTGGCTGAGTAGAACTCTCAGAGACCATTAACACTAGGTAAAATGAATGGTGTGGCTGTTTTAATAAACAGTAACCAAATAAAGTTCATTTGGAATTTCACTGGAAGCCTGTCTGAGAGCAAAAGTGAACTTTCTGCATTCTGGACTAGTTAAAACTGACATCTTGTGGCTTAAAGTATGAGTAGAGGTAATTACATTTAACAAGATGGGATGAGATAGGGTACAAGCATGAATTCACAGTTAGAATCACGAGGAGATAACATAAGGCATACTTAAGCAATATTTTTTTTTTAGTACAGGAAATTGAGAGTAATACATTTTTTCACTGGAATAAGCAAAAGATACCCAGCACATGTTGGATAGCAGCTTGGTGTTAAGGATAAGAGGACTGATGCAGGCTTTGAATATGCCATGAAAGCATAAATCTGTGCCTCCATGTGGTGTTTTTGCTCCACTGTGTCCAGATGTTAATTGTCACAGTGAGCCACAATTAAAACAATCAAAGCCCCTGTGTTGTAGCAGCTTTCTACTGGACAAATGAAAACAGTCTGTGTGTTTCCCACCACAAAAGAAACGGTGTGGATACACAGCATATTAGAAAAGGACATACAGTGTGGTCTTTGTAGATTTAGTGTCAGCTTTCATAATACACATTTCCCTGCTGAAGGTGGGAACAGTCAGAGAAAGTAGAGACTAACTGGACTCGTCATCGTCGCATCGACTGCCATCGTTACTTCCGCCTGCTCTTCCCCCCGTCTTGATGGAGTCCATGTATTGCGAAGGAGCAAAAGACTCTCACTCACCAGCTGCGTTCAGAGCCACTGTGGAAAATGTATTCAAAATGCCCTCATTTATCTCAGCTCACATGCTCGCTCCTGGATATGGATTGGATTTTTTTCTTTTTTTTTAAGTAAAAATTGCAAAGAAACAATGGAGTGGCACCTGAAATAGCTCAGACGTATTTTCAAAGGACTGCTCACAGGAAATATACTGCACCTCCATTATGACATAGCATCGATATGAACATATAAGACAAGCCATGCTGTGTGAGTGACTTGTCTATATGAGGCTGTTGAGGCAATTGCCTGCTAAGTGACAGTGATCAATATGTATGTTATCAAGTGAAGGTTCCACTGTATGAATGGCATTGTTATCTGCCCGGGAAGAACAATATTCTCACAGCAGTTTTTCCGGGCACAATGACTCTTTATTGGGGGCTCATGAAAATCTAAGCTGTCAAACTGTCAAAAGGAAGCCAGCTTTCACTAATATATTTCAAAACTGACTGACTGCAATACTGCTGCTGTGAGAGGAGGGGAAGAAAAAAGAGCAAGTGAGCTCCCTGAGAAATTAAACCACTGCCAGTATATCGACTGCCTCTTAGCGAGAGAAGAAACAGAGCAAATGGGGGGAAAAAAGGAGACAAATTTTTATTGGTGCATAGTAAATTAGTGGGACACAAACAAATGCAATCTCAATATGAGAGACGTAAATACAATGTGCACGGCCTGAGACCCTCAGGGACCAAAGGTCCAACCAAAGCAATCACAATTATGGCTGTTTATAATCAGCATAATGCATCTGAATGACTCTACACACCCAGCAAGGGGCTAGCGACATCTACAGGTTGCCATTTTTGATTGATTGTAACAAGGATTGGCTCCCAGTAACCGTAGCAACGATTGCATATCATGCATGATGCCAGGGCCCGCCTTTGTCCTTTAATAGCAGGCTAATGAGCAGCCCCAGCATCGGAGTCAGAGATGACAGAGACAGAAGGAGCGAGCAAAGTCGTGCGAAACAGAATCACATGCGAACAGAACGAGGGCCATTACTGCAGACCAAAATCATCTCGATTTCACAACAGCGTTCAGCCTCAGAGTATCCTGGTAACAGTAGCTGTCACCCACGCTGCCTCCCATAGTTAAATTATCTTTCTCCTGCTCACACTATAAAAATTTCAGCCGCAGCTGTAACAGTCTAAACCACTGAAACACAGACTTGGCTGGGTACCAGCATGTGTGGGAGAGGGGCAGAGGAGCAAGGCTGCTAGAAATAACATTATAGGAGGGACAACTGTGCCTTTTTAAAGCAGAGAGCAACAGACCAAATTAATTAGACAAGATGGGAAAAAAAACTCATTTCAAAGACACCATAACAGACACTAAAGATTTTAATCTAAATTAAAGATGAACATACAGGCTAATATGATCTCACAAGTCTTCCTCTATGTAATTATCCTGCATTAGAGCTGTAAATAATACTACACAGTTGACCTAACCTAGTGCAGTCTGTAATACAAAACATGAATGTTTCTCAGACATTAAAGAATACAGTGGACATTATGTGTGCTTTGTAATTACTGTACCATGATTACACAACCAACAAATTACCTTTTTCCTCGTATTGTCTAATATAACCTATTACATAAAGACGAGCTGTTAGGGCTTATGTTGAAAAGCATGCAGACATACAGTATCAGTGTATTAAGTTCATTTCGGGGGGAAAAACCTGAAAGAAAAATAAAGTAAACTTGTAATCAATAAACCTGAAGCTGACAATGAGGATTGAAATCAATCAAGAATTGATTTTCACTCTCACATTGTTCTCAGGCCTTCACGTATTTCTTGTGTAGTCTCAGTTCTGGCAGTTAATCTTTTTAATTCTGTCTTTTTATACTGGGCGGAGCTGATAGATCCTCTAGGCCGCTCAGCAAGTTGAGGGGTCCTCTGTTTCACTTAGGCTACGTTAATGCTCATTTTCAATTTTTTATTCAGTTCTGATAAGTTTCTCTATTAATGTCCAACAAATTTGAAACTTCCTGGTCAATGGAGAGATGAGGAAGTTTTATTATTCTCCTCCATGTTTATTTTTTCCAGGCTGATGATGACGAGCAATATGGACAGAGAGGTGTGGTGTTAATAAACACATGAATTCTGATCTGACTGTTCTGACAGCAGTAGCCTAGCTAGAGATTGGTTCACATCAGTGGGCCAGATCTGATATGTAAAAATCAGATTTGGTTTGTTCATACTTCCATAATAAAATCAGATCTGAGTCACTTGGAGGCAAAAAAAAATGGCCTTTTGAGGCTTTTAGGCCACCATCACCAAAATCTACTCCAAGTCAAAATCTACTCTACGTTTCTGTGCCTCAGAGTCCTGCTGTATGTAACCAAGGGTTTGTAAGGTTTAGTTCTGAAAGTGTATTCACAAATCTCTTACAATCAACTTCTACATTTAGGTTTAGATTTGAAAATAAACTGTATTTAACCACATGAGAAAGCCAACATTTTAGTGAACTTACATAATGACTGAGCTGATTTGGAGGTTGTATGGTTTGAGGAGGCAGAGCCTGCAGGGACAGGCACTGTCCCCCATCAGGTGACATCCAGCTGTAACATGATGTTTCTCAGACAGAGTCCTCGCACATTAGAGGATAAAGGAAGCATGAGAGAGCCATCGCCATGAGGCTGCAATGTCAAGTGCTGTAGCTTCAATCATAAAGCATGCAGTAATTTTGACATGTGTCACATCTGTAACTGAACTGTTGCAACACGCGTTCTCAGTACAGCATGTGGTGCAGCCTAATCACCTTGACAGTGCTGCATACAGTATCTAGCTCTACTCTTATCGACATACTTTTGCATTTGGAGAGACATATCAGAAGGTCATTCTCATTAAATCTTTCAAAAATATTAAACGAGGCAGAAAGCTAGAAGAAGACGCTTATGGGACTAATTGTGATTCAGTCTCAAGAGTCCTCTCTGCTACCATTACTTTTTTAGTGCTACAACAATTTGCAAGTTACTCTTATACCAAAAACTTTAACAGTCTGACTTTTAGGACTAACAAATATGTTTTTAAGGATTTTTGTCCTGATTTAGCTGCTGTAGCAGTGAGAAGTCATCTTGCTCCTCAACATGGAACCAGACTTTGTGAACGACTGAGTAAACGTATTTTAAAGGGACACATCATGTACATTTCAAGGTTTATATTTATATTCCGGGGCTCAACTGGAATGTCTTTGCATGATTTATAGTTTCAACAACTTGTTTTTTATCTTCTACTGGTCTTTTTGCAGAGCCTCAGTTCAGCCTTTGTCTGAAACAGGCCATTTTAGCTCCTGTCTCTTTAAGGCCCCCTTTGAGCCCCTGTTCTGATTGGCCAGCTTCCAGAAGCTCGGTCTTGGCCAGCTTCTGGTGGTTCCAGAGGCTATGTAAAATAAACAGAAGTAGGATTTCTTTTTCTTGTTCTTTGCTCAAAATTCTCAAATACATCCTTGCATGTTTGAGACCAAATCCACAAACAACCCATGTGTGTGAAAAAGGAACAAAAGAACAGACAGAAAACATTTGAACTAAGAGCAATATTGTGAACTCGACTGTAAAGGCAAATCATTGTTGCCCATGTGCAAACCATGTGTTATTATAATATTAACTTTTCATGAGCTAAGAAAAGCAGACCTGTTTTCAGCTGCATGACGAAGCATTTTTCAGATTGTCCGATATGGTTTTTAAAAAGGTCACATAAGAAGTAGGAGAATTTTCATTTTCAGTGTATGAAAATTTCATTCTTCAGTTTATGTGATAAATTCAAAATATCCAAATTTAGATATATATATATATACTGTATATACAAAGGTTTCATTGGACAATGACAAAAAGGATATGAGAGCAACATAAATATTTTACATGATTTACAATGGTCATACAATGATTCATTGAAATCATCATCAGTTGTTTGTCATTTACTAAGGCTATGGTTCATTTTTGATAATGCATTCAACTCTTTGTTTCTTCCTAAAATATCACTAACCTTGTGTGCATGCACTCAGCTGTCTATCAGAGAGAGAGAATTATATGATTGGCAGGAAATAAGTCAGAGAGAGAAAAGATGTAGTAAAATAAAAAACAATACACAATAAACACAAGGGTGAGGGTTGGAGGTAATCCACACACAGTTTTCAATTTTCATCACTCCTCTTCTCTCTTTTGCCCAAGACAAGTCTAGCAATGAATGCTAGATTTATGTCAAAGGGAGTGTAACCCTGGAGGCAGTACCCATCCTCATACACCATTGAAGGATGGGCTAATACCCACTGATTTATTTCCCCACATAGATCCTCGGACTCTCCGTCTAGTGAATTAATGAACCTAAAAGCATCAAATGCAAGTCATCAACAAGTGATCAAAAGAGGACGCAGAACACTTAAGCCAAAAAAAAAAAAAAACCCTTATGAACTCGTAGTGTTTGTTTGTGAGTGTGTGTGTGTATGTATAATGGCCTGTGTTTGAGAGCCAAGGTCCATACTGAATGAGAAATGAAAATGTGTTTCTTTATTTCATTTTCATTCAAGAGAAAAAAACAAAGGTATGATGTTGTGATCATCATCAGGTAAGGTGCAAAGATAAAAGACACCATTAAAATTATCTTAATGTGTTTCCAAAAGCACATTAAGTACACTGACATTTGTTTTCCCAAGAAGCACCTATGCTTCTACGCTGAAGATGCACACAAAAAAAATGCACACAAAAAATACACACTGTGTGCATAGCTGATGAAATTAATTACTAATCTCAAACTGCACATATGCTACTTTCCTCTCTTCAATTTTTCTAGGATAGATTAGTTTATACAGATAGCACATATGGTAAAGTTTCATAGATGTTGATATACATAACAAGAGTTCAACATTTCATAAAGTTGGACAACCTAAAACTACTGTTAATATTTTATTATTTATTTTATTTTATTCTTATTAACAAATCCCAACAATGAATTTACCCTTCTAGCATATATTGTCAGTGTGCTTTAACGCCATAGTTCTCCACTTACATCCATAAAGTACCATACACACATAAAAGAGCCATCTCGTTCCATAGGGTGACTTGTAAATGCTACTACTTGCAGTTAACAATGACATGTGAGTATGTTATGTTTAACTAGTCATGAGATTGTACTATACGATCAACTATATGTAGCTCCTTTGGAAAACACTAATTCACATGCATGGCATTGCTGTCACAGAAGAACCTCACAATGTTTCTCACCCACAGGACCACTAAATGGTTTTCAGTAACCGATGCCAAGATGCAGCAGATAGTCTCCATATACAATATAAAGGGCTCATTAAACATTATAGCACTTTGTCTTTTTTTTTTTTTTTTTAACCCCATTTTTTCCTAGTTTGAATGTCCTTTTCCATACACATTTTCTCTATGCAGGCACCCAGACCAAACCAGTATAATTTGGGGAAAATGGTCCGTCATTGTTTTCCCACCAACAAACACAGCCAAACACGGTGGTGGTTGTTGTGAACCTTACCATTTTACACACAACAAAGGGAAAGAACGTCACCAAGAGTTGAACCCCAGATGTTTACCGTGATAGGTGAGAATTTCACCCCGCAGTCAGCAGCAACAGATGATATGTGGTGAGCAGACTGGTAAGTAGCTGAGGGTGTTTAACTTCATGGGATGTGGTGGCCATGTAGGTATGTCTGTTCAGCAGCTCTGACTCTGTGTCATCTCAGACAAGTCAGATGACGGTTAAGTCACCTCTGGACTGAAAATAAGTGATTACTTAAAAAAAAAAAAAAAAAAAAAAACAGGCAAAGCGCTGCACAGCAAAGCATTACACAGTCCAGCAGTGGATCAGCTGGATAACCTAAACTACTGTTTATTGCGCTGATTTCCTTCTTCTGGCATTGTAAAATCACACAAAAGAACTCTCCCCTCATTCTTACCCGAGCATAATCTACTGTGCTCAAAGAGGATCAAGTGAAATGGAGTTTGTGTCCTTTGCATCCTTTCTGTAATGCGCTCTCAATAACAGAAAACATGCTGACGGGCAGCACCACTTTGTGTGTGTGTGTGCATAACCGAGCGCATGTGTGTGTGTGTGCTTGTATGTGATAGAAGAGGAGGATGATAGGGCATCATGCTCCATTTCTGCTATCTTTCCCTTTTCATTATTTCTCTAGAGGTAGTCAAAATAAGGCTCTACTCCAATTCCCGATGCACATGGCAATCTCTCGACGGGTTCATGTTGCTACAGAGATCTCATATAGGACTGTCCCACACAAACACACACACACACACACACACACACACGCTATCATTCTGTCAGTCTATCTGCCTTTCTCTTTCACATGCCCTCTCTCTCTATATCTCTCTCTTTCTCTTTTTTTCTGATCCTTATGGACTATATCAGCTCAGCAATTCGCTCTACGCAACCAAAAGTATTGTGGTAACAAATCTCATGGCCTAATCTCACCTGGGCTTATGTCAGAGATGTTGCTGCTTGTGTTTTCCAATCTCAGCACTGAACATTCATATGATTAAATTACTTAGGCAACTCGGCTACGGGCGAGGCAGTGAGGGAGGGTGGGCGAATATGTTGCCCGGCTCCCATTTCAACTACCTTGTAGATAGAGGCCTCTATGTGGAAAAGTCCACTGAACTCTGTAGGACAACATTACCAGACGAAATCTGTCAAGATCAATGTGTTTTGATGTTGTGCAGAGCAAAATAACAACTGACAAACAGAACAATGATTTTGGCAGAAGTGAATGTGGTGGCATTGATGCAATCTGCTGCAAGTCTGGCAACAGGGTGAGCAAAAGCCCATGAGCAAAGCTGGGCAAAGCTGCATGGGCTACATCAAACTGTGCATGTGAAATGATAATGGAAAGGGGCTATGATCTGCACCAATCTCAAACATGACATTACGGGGATGAACTTACTCTTGCTGTGTACTCTCTTGGAAAAAAAAAAAAAGTCTTGTATGAAATGAGACACTTTTATTTTATGTTGCAAGGCACAGATAGGACAGGGAAAACATACAACATCTAGTTACTGAACTTCACTTTGCAGTTGCAGCTTTTAGCGCAACTACTCCAACATTTCTGCAAAGTAAAGCAAAAAGTTAAGTTCTACTTTATTATTCCCAGTGGGGAACTTCTTCATCTAAATGTGACCTAGGCAGAAGGCTTCTACACCGAAGCACCTAAGTCATGAATCCAGGCCATTGTCATGGTCAAGGGCAAAAGCACAAACAGGCTGCAGTTAACCAATACTTGCATCGTTAATTAAGCTGTCTACAACTTTAAAGCTGCACTAAGCACTATTTTTATGTTAAAATGGGATCAATGACTGTGTGTAATGTGAAGTGGGTCACTCATAGTGACAAACTCACAAAGAATTGTCACCCAACTCTGCAACTACCCTCAGCTCTACAGAGTATTTTAGTGTCTTTCAGCTCATTTTACAGCCCACAGCTGTTTAATATTCTAGTCTTAACACTCTGATCGGCTCCATTTCCGGCAGATATTTTTTCTCAGGAGTTGGTGGAGACCAAAACAGACTTAAAAGGAGAATGAATAATGAGCTTACATTCAGAATCACCAGAAACATGACAAATGAATACTAATTTAGCTCATCACATTGCTAACACATTCACCATAAAAAACTTGTTTAGCTGCCACAAAAAAAAACAGTTAATGCAGTTTTAAATGAAGGACACATTATTTTGATTATTTAGTTGATCATTTTCAGAACATACCAAAAAAAATCCATCAGATTCAAATTGCTTAATTTATCTGACCAACACTCAAAAAATAAAAAAAGAGCTGGAATCATTTTGTTTGTCATTTTTGCTTGATAAATGTAACCCCCATCCTCAGTCTCAATGGTGATTAATTTCTATTGATCAGTTTAATTTATTAATTAGTCTGATGTTTCAAAACTGAGGAGGAGGAAACTGGAGTGACTGAAGGAAACACGCAGCACAGACAAACAAACTACCCTACACATAAAGGCCACAATCGACATTTATGAGATTTGAACCCTGCTGCCAGTTAACTCCTACTCCAATAAAAGAAGTAGATAATGTAAATCATCTACAGTACATAAAAAAAGCAACACAAGAACAGCAGCAGTGTGGAAAAGTTGAATACACATCTCTGTTCTGAAGGCATGTGGTTACTGTCAGACTTCAATGGGCCAAAAGAATGAGGCAGATCTTGAAAGCTCTATATATGTACAGTAACTGTAGGCTATACTATATATATATATATATATATATGCTTGTGTTTGTGTGTTTGAGCAAGTATGAGTTTTCACCTTGAGTAAAGGTGTTTTTAAGACCAGTTCTTAGGTCTTGGAAATCATCATCAGCATCTCTAAAGTGAATCTTCAAAAATCAGCTAATGCTGGATCTGCGGGGGTTGTAAAAGGTGTTAAAAGCTGCTACCGACACACACGTAACCTTTTCCATTTCACAAAGCTCCTGTGTATTCTGCTGAGCCTGTGTGAGGGTTATCATTCTTTTTGGAGAGACGGCTTTGAACTAGAGTGACCAAATCCAGAGACAACAATGCTGGGCTTCACACATTGATTTTTTTTTTCTTTTGCAGAGGAATACAGAAACGATTAAACATACAGAGGAAAAGATGCAGGGCTCAGATTTAGAGGTTATATAAACTCTGTTCTATGTTGTAACTGTGATCTGTGGATACATACCATATTTACAGTCAAACATGGAATTTAGTTTACTGTATATAACCATTTATTTTGCTCTGTTTTTAATCATTTTTGTACTCCTCCACAATGTCCTGGGGGAAAAAATCCATTGTGAAGTCCTGCATTTGCAGCATTTGGATTTACTTTTGCAAAAGAAATGTAAGGTTCCAGGGGTAGACGTGTAGGGAGGCCTACTAACATTAATGTGTTCCATATTGTACTCCACCATGTTTTCACACTTTCCACACTTCCATTATTGTTCCAATTAGTTATTATGAGTTAAAAACATTAGATGTAAATGTTCCCCTAAACATAGCTGCCTCTATTGCTGTGCTGATATGTTTTTTTGCTACTAACTACAAGCTACAAAACAGAAAAAATGGTGCCCGAAGACGCTATTGTTCTCTGTTCAGGAGCAGGTGGCAGGTGAACCAGTTTGCCACTCAGTTTAGTGCTTGAACAGTCCATGTCACCCTCACCCTGAAAGATGCCTAGTCCACAGAGGTCCATGAGAGGACAGGAGATGTCAAGGAATCATACAAAGCTTGTATTGGTTCACCTTAACTTAGGTGTCAATTGGTACTAGTCACTTAATTCAATTTCACTACCAAAAATATTCCACTGATTGTCAGTAGAGGAGAGTGGGTAAGTCAGCCAGAATGAGCATAATATGCCAACAAGAATCTATCTGATTATCTTTACAGCACAAAATTTAGTGTGGAGTTCCTACTTTAAAGTCTTAATAACAAACCGTTCAGGTGGTTTAAATCAAGCACCGCTGTAATATTAAGAGAATGTCATTGAAATTGTAAGTTCGGTGGAGTTAGAGCAGCATGTAAATGGGACTGTTTAAAATGAGAGAGGTGAGGCAGGGTAATGTGTTTAGGAGCTCACTACTCTGTAACTGTTCTTTTTCTTCATCATCGTGCCCCCAGCTGAAACAGAGGTAAATGGATGAAATTGCGATTCAGACAGCAGTGGTGGCCCAATCAATTGCTTTTCAGATGCTTGTGTTACTGCCCAGGCATTTTAAACACTTGTCTGTGCCTCTGTGCTTTTTTTTTTTTCTCTTCTTTTTTCCAATGCGAGATGCTTCCGCTGTGCCTCCTCTTACTTTCAAATTATGCATTGATGGTGTCAAGCCAGCCATATGCTAACCGGTTGAGTGGCAACCCAGAGACGTATAATCTTGCAGTTAAAGTCAAATGCACCAGAGGCTTTGCAGTTTTATTCTGAGGAAAACAAATCGTGATAATGGACAGCTCATTAGGCAAATACAGACAGAGAATCAAGCTATTGTCTGTTATATGTGCCCTTGCATAAGCGTCCAACTTTGTTCTTGATCCAACAGATATCTTGTCAATATCACACTTTGTCATACACTATGAAGTCAGTGAAGAGAAGACAAACTAAACTAAAAATATGCAAAATTGCATATAAAAGCCACTATAAGAAAGTCAGTATATGAGTCTACAAGATATATTTGAGCTTTTCTTAGTCCAGTCCCTTGCGAAGGAGTTGAAGAAATTGATTTTGATGTGTGTGTGTGTTTACTTTGTATGTGTGTGATTGATTCATTGAGGTAAGCAGGGTTGCTGTAATGCTGATAGTCTCCCGCCTCAAAGTTTAATCAATACCTTAGACTGGAAGCCAGAACCGACTGGAAGCCAACTATTTTGTTCAGCCTCCGACATTTCTATGCATCTATATTAATTCTACTTGTGCCAGCTCACGTACAACTCTGGTCGCAGCATGCTGTGCATATGACAGCATGCACAAAGGTGTCCGCTGAGAAAATGTTTATCAGAACTGCCCCTGATTTGATCCTTTCATCATGCCGAGAGGAAACAAACAAGAAAAAGAAACTTTTTTTTTGTTGCATTCTGTTTTGTTTATGTCATCTGGTTCTGTCAGAGATATAGATCCTTCACAGCGAGAGTTCACAATTGTCTTTCTCGGTGATAAAAGGTTAAAATCCATCATCACCATTCAGTTTCTTATTAACAACACAAAGACAGGGAGCTCTGAGCTGACAATGAAACAGAGCACAAGGTCGCAAAGGTAAATGGAAAAAGATTAAAACAAATAATGTTTTAAATAAATAACTAGGCTTTAATACTGCAGTTATTAGGTTTTGAGTGATGCTGATTTTTGCAGTAAAGGAATAGTTCAACGTTCAAGGAAACATGCTTATTTGCTTTCTAAGAGTGAGATAAGATGGAAATTAGTCTCATGTCTGTGTGTGTGGAGTTGCAGTCAGGACTTTGTTAGCTTAGCTTAGCATAATTTAAAGACTCGCATTAGGGTTACATAGTGTCTGACTCTGTACAAAGTGCAATAAGACAAAGCACACAGACAATCTCCACTTATAACAAAACATGTATGTGACTGTGTATGACACCCTGAGCTGTAGCTGGAGATGTAGATGCAGATGTGTTGGTGTATTTTTGAATTTGGAGAAAGCTTGTTTCCCCTTGCTTCCAGTCTTTATGCTAAGCTAGGCTAACCATGTACTGACAGTTCCATACTTAGAGCTGCACTACAATATTTACATTTTAACAATGGATCCAATGGCTACATTTGCAAAAGGTGTCACTTCAATCATCACTCAACTCTGCAGTTCCCCTCAGATTAGAGAATTTACACTTTAAGCTCATTGTTTTGGTTTTACTGCACACAACTTTAAGCTAGTTTTAGCTGAGTCTCAACACTCTCAATAAATGCTTTGTACACTACCTGCTCAGGACCAAAGGCCAGTCGGTCAAAGTTAACTCGCTGGAGAACAGTTAGAGTGAATATTATGTTATAATAATGTTTGCCAGGGGGCAGAAATACAACAATCGACATGAATGCTAATATGCACTGCATTTACTGCACTTCCTGTTTGCCGAATGTGTAAATTGTAATCTCTTTGCAGTTCACCTTAACAACTTCAGAAAGCGATAACATGTCGTTGGCCCTGTTCACACTTGGCATTAACATGCGTCTTGGAGGATCTGATCACAAGTAGACAACTCTAAGTACATCACTTCACACCTGGCATTAGAATGCGTCTCCACATTTTTCTTGAATGACCACTTGTGATCGGATCTCACTTTCTCACTCACTCTACATGTAAATAAACATGTACATCATTTCTGTTCGCAAAGACCAGCTGCTTTGAGTTTTTAATCGATGAGAGGCAGCAAAGCATTTCCTGTGCCTAATCTACTGAAAATGAAAAGAAGAAGTCTGCAAAGAAAGACCTTGGCACACAGAATCAAAATCAAAACTCTTCGGTCCAAATATAAATCAGACAGGGTGTTTCTTGTGTAATCCATCCATGAGAATATATTTTGCTTGTTGTGGCTTTTCTTTTTGGTTCACACTTCTCATATAACGCTGTCTGTGTGCAAATGAGTACTTACTCTTACGTGGAGGGCGTCAGTTGAGTTTGCGGATACAGATATCTATAGAGCCACCCCAACAGATTACTTCACCCCCAAAGCCTTTTGAGAAATTAGAAATGTGCATAATGGACAAAATGGTACAAATCAATGGAGGACATAAAGATGCACAGCGCTCTGGGGATTGGGGTGATGTGAATTATAGAGAGTGGCAAAGTAATATGGAACAGACCAGGAGACCAGGCCATGCTTAATGCATGCTGTAGTGTACTGAGAGCGTCTGTGTATGTGCTCATGTGAATGCGTGCAGGATGTACAGAGGATTTTTGTTTGAGTATGTTTAACTGTGTTTATGTATGTGTCTGTTCATTTGTTTGTGTGCACACGTATAAGGGTATAGAATGCATCTGGCTATCTATGATATTTCAGATTTTCATTCAGGCGGAGAGTAAGTAGGCAGGCACCTAATGAGCCGATTACTGGGAGCAGCATATGGTGTGTTCTGTATGGTCTTCCTAGCTCCACCATTAGCACTGATGAGAGCTGGGAGAGATGTGGAGAGTGGGTGGGTCAGCTTGGGGAGAAAATGCACAGATATGCGCCTGCTTAGACACACAAAGCTGTTGCGTGATTACACGGCCTCGCTGGGATGGAATGTACAAAGAAAGGAGATGCAGAAAGGGCTGTAGGGTTTGGGAATTTCCTCCATTTCATCTCGTGTCATTATGAAATTCCTACAAGTCTACTTCAGAAGCCAAATGTGCCACCATGTTTAAAGAAGCAGTTTTTAATTAATGAGGAAATGCTTCTGGCAGTTCAGATTGATGCCTATTTTCAGGACAGAATAAAAGATTGAAATGTCATTGACTCTAGCTTGTTCCTAAAACCATTTTGTGTGTTCAACCTTGCTCATTAAAAGTGACAAACATGAACTTCAACAGCTTTTTACAGAAGTAGGTGCCCATTTGCCTCTGCAAGAGACTAAGTGCAAACTGCTACACATTTACATAGTTACAAGTAAACAGAATGCAATATATGCTGCCACAATATCAAAGAAGATTATTCTCAATGTTTGTGTTAATGAGAATCCTCTTAATGTGAGTACTAAATACAGAGCTGGATTAACCTGCTATGGCCAAAAATGAACGGTGGGCCCCTATTCAGCCCCACACACACACACACATTCTCCCAACCCATTTTGCCCAAAAACCAACCTGTTTTTACATTGGAATACTACTCAGTCCAAGGTTAGCTGTGTGTTAGACCGTTTATCATAATTTGATTTAACACAAATTTGTTTAAAGCTGCTATAATCATTATTTTTATATTAACAGTTAATGACTGTGTGTATGTGAAAGTGGTTGCTCATAGTGACAAACCCACAAAGAATTATAAGCTAACTCATCTCATTTTTCCTTTTTATTCTCCGTTTAGCTTTTGCAATGCACAACTTCACTAGTTCAACTTTTTGGTTCAGTCTCACTGTTCTTATCGTTTCATGGGATTCAGCCAACAGCATGTTTTCATCAAAAAGCTCGAAAAACCCACTTTATGCTACCTGCTAAGTACCAAAAAGCAGGCAAAGTTAGCAACTAGCTATTGACCATAGCGGAGCATTTAGCATCCAAGGAACCAGATATTTCATTTTAGCAGTTGCTAGAGTCCAAACCAGCCTTAAATGAAAAGTGAAGAGTGAACTTGCATTCATCAAGTGGACACAAACATGAATCCAAATGTTGCAATGCTGCTCTGTATCTGCTGGATGTGTAATCTGTTTCCTAACCATAGACTGTATAAAAAATAATGGACCTAGCCACTGTTACATCACCCATTGGTTTTTAAACTCCTGATTTGAA
Source organism: Euthynnus affinis (assembly GCA_029490765.1). Taxonomy (NCBI): domain Eukaryota; kingdom Metazoa; phylum Chordata; class Actinopteri; order Scombriformes; family Scombridae; genus Euthynnus; species Euthynnus affinis. Next base: position 34,520,437 of record CM055838.1, on the reverse strand, counting down.
GTCTCGTGTTTGGCATTTTGACCATTGCCATCTTGTTTTTTGGAGCCAGAAGTGATATTACTCCCGTCCATATTTGGATGTGTGTGTGGAGCTGGGGAGCAACCCTGCTTTATTGTCACTCTTTTACTCTAAATGGGGCCATAATTTACAAAATAAACATTATGTGGTATTGAAGAATACTTGAATAATAAATCAAGTGAGAACTGGGGTAATTTTCCCATAGACTTCTATATAAACAGACTTCTTTTTAGAGCCAATGGAGTCTCTCCCTGTTGGCTATCAGAGAGAATGCAAGCTTAAGGAACTTACATTGGCTTTTCTTTTCAGACTTGGAGCTACCCACTTGTTCCTATCATGCACACCATATGAAGTTTATCAAGGTTTTACAGTCTGTTGTGCTGCCCCCAAGTGGCCAAAAATCAGTTAATGCAGTAGGTTTATAGGTGTACACCATGGATTTATTATATGAGCTGGACTAAAAATGGCGCCCATTCAGTTCTATAGGAATTGCTCACTTGGCGCATACGCCAAAAAAAGTTTCTAGCTTCTGGGTTTGCTTCCAGGTTGTGCAGCCCACTGAATATGCACAGTAATGTTTACCCCGTTAACCCCGCCCGCAAGCTCCTGCTCAACCCATAGATTTTACATTGTGATGACATCACAGATTTTAAAATGCTTTTCTCAGTTCAATAAAAGTTTTAAAAATATAAAACCTCCATGGATGAAAAGTTCGTAATAGACAGAGTCATAATTGACGTTTACAGTTCGAGGTGGCCTGTCAACAGTTTTATAGGCGTTTCTTTTACAATGGTCTATGGGAAAAATCCTTTTTGGGCCACAAAGGGATTTTTTGCTGCAATACCGTGAGTGGCCACTGGGAAAACTTGGCTGCAAGGCTGAGCAGCGGCACCTTTTCCAACTCTTATTGCACATCCATGGTGTACACCATAGACTGTATACAAGATGGATATCATGATATAGGTCATAAATCCTGCCCCCTCTATGTTAGCAGATGGGACAGCAGTCATACTAAAAAAATCATCCTGCCTTCTGACTCTACTGCGCAGACTCTGGCTCCAAATGATGTCACAAAAGCAAGATGGCAGCTCCTGGAAAGGAGATATATTGGCTTCACGTTTGTATAGCGGTAGGAAGTGGAGATGCATCGTCACCATCTTTATATACAGTCAATGGATGGAACATGGACCAAACTAAAAGCCAAAGTGTATGTCAAATAAACATATTGTCATTTTAGGTAGTTCTTATCACACTGATAAATGTTTAAGTGCTCATTCATCTTATAAGTCTGTATTTAATTAGTTATTTGAGCATATGAAAAGGGAGCAGCTTCTAATGGAAAACATAATGTATGTTGTCATTTGTGATTCACTGCCAACTGTAGCTGCTAGTTACCAACTGGCTTTGTCTGGTTTATGGCAGAGGAACAGCTGTCAGTTAAGTTGAATTAAGTCACAGGCTGTCATCCCCTGACTCTACTGTGTAGGCTCTGGTTGCAAATGACCTCACACAAGCATATGAATATCTCAGAAATTATATATTTTGGATTCACTTTTGCTTGGCAGCAGGAAGTAGAAACATCATCCAGTACATGAAACCATAATAGCAGTTGCACCAAATGATGCAGTTTTCAACACCATGAAAACATAATATCAAATGAAATATTAAAAGTATGAAAACAAATTTGCAATTAAATAATTAAACTACCACAACCTGAATCCTTTGGGTCCTTTGGGTCCCTTGGGTGTCTAGGGCTAAATAGAACAGCTGCTTGAGAAGGGGGTATTTAGTTTTGTGCTATTTTAAAGTCATCATTATCATCTGAATTAGAAAATGAATTAAAACCATGCACCAAACACCATAAACCCAAGTGCTTTATACTGAATCTGCATGTACCAGTATTGCCATAACATCTCCCTTGTAGATCCAGGAAAACTTTTAAATATCTATCCTTACTTACTTACTTAATAATAAAATAATCCAAAATGAGAAGCCTTTTTATTAGTGCATAATTCAGGCTCATTGATTATTTATTGAGGCAGCTGGGGATCGACTGCAGTCTGAAAGGTTATATAGCAAAGCCTCCTGCTACAGAAATAACCCAGAAGTAGAAGGGACGAGAGAGTTTTAACTTAAATGAATCTACCATGGGTTTGAGCTGGATGTTTAAGGGGGGGGTTCTCTTCCTTTCTATCATGTTATCTCAGTGACAACTCAATCTCTGTCTTATCCCAACTCCCTTCTTCTTTCTGATCTCTCTCTATTGTGAAGTCTTTAGCCTCTGTAGTCTTTTTCTGCCTCCACCTTGGTGCTTCTGTCTCCCTTTAAATAACTGTTACTGCACTCCTTTATTGCCCATTATCCCAGAGTGTCTTTGTCATTGCTATGAGGACTGGAACTCACAGAAATGATGAATGCATATTGTATTGATACATTTGTGGTTAATTTAACAATAAATGCAGCCATACAATTTTCCTACACAAAAAAAAATATTTTACATGCAATGTTTTCTAATTATTTTCTAAAAAAAAAAAAAAAAAAAAAAAAAAAAAAAGTATCTATATATTGAAAACTTCCTGGAAAGTATGTAATTTGGTTGTAATTACAGGGAAACTAGAAAAAAGGTTCTGAGTTGTTTTAATTGTTTCAGCTAGTTGTTTTGAGTGTAAATGCTCTTAATTTTCAGAAGAATTATCTTAGTAACTGAAAGAAAGAACTGCACCTTTAAACCCAGTTCATTGTTAATTAATAAACGGAAGTTAAACTCATCTTACCTGCTGAATTGTATGCTTGCCTATCAAAAGATGGGAGTATTTTTGAATGTTCAGCCAACCTGCTGTGAAAGATCTCTCTAGGCTACACTTGATTAGCATTTAATTTGGAACTGTACCACTGTTTCTATTATATGACTCTATCTATATATTCTCATAATCTACAAAGCAAAGAATATTTTTTATAAAATGCTTGATTTAAAAAGATCTAAAGAGTAACAACTACATTTGTTCATCATTTAAATGCTTACGATGTCTCATATCAAATGAATAATGAAAATGCAATGCCCTTATTATATCTTTATACCTGTATAATGGAGTGTCCTGAGACGCTAAAAAGGGGACACTGATTGTGGATGACAACTATGCTATTTGTAAATGTTAAAATTTAGACATGTCAGTCAGTTGATGGTAACAATGCTGGGTGACCACTTTTTCAGTAAAGAAGATATATAACATCAGGAAGCCTAAATGTCCTTTCAGCATAACATGACATTGGTAATGTCATACCTAAATATAACTGTTCCAACAGAACAATAGATGCCATACAGGAATTCAAACCAAGGATCACTGGCTGTGCATTGACATATCATGCCGCAGGATCCAATAAAGAGACATTTTTCAAACCCTCAAAAAAGCCTTCAGTCACCTTTGTCCCCAAATACCAAAAACAGCCTTCAGCTACCTTCGTCCCCTCACAATTTTGATCATATTTGTCCCTACAGTGTCTCTTTTCAGTAAACATAGCACCACAAATGTAATGTAAAAAAAACATGTAAAAGTAATGTAAAAGCAGGAACGGTGGAAGCACATACAACAGCCTGATATAATATACATTTACTTCTTAATAGGCATTACACAACTATAAACTTCTCATATTGTCATCATCGTTTGTTGGTGCGGTCCATTTGCTGCTTTCAGTTAATTCATTCTTATTGTTACCATGACAATGGTGGGGGGGGCGCATTTTGTTTTATAACAGTTTTATATTCCTGCTTTGGTAGCCGAAGTCAGAACATTTCAGATTCCACATACGAGCTTAAAGTTATTTTTTCTCAAAAGGTTCCCTAAGCCTATGACCTCTTGCCTCATCCTCATAAAACATTTGCAAAGCCAGTTTTTTAAATTCTCTACAGAGTACCCTTATTATTGTGAAACCAAAAAAGGAATTTGTATCTTCTACTTTTTTTTTCTCGTGGTCCCCCTCATGGTTTGGGGGATGTAAACAGGAAATACAAGGTTGCTACAACACTAAGTAAAATATTGAAATGTTGAGTTAGCTCAGCTCCCCCTTTTTACCTTAATTTTGGTGACACTGCAACATGAAAAGCCATTGCTACTGTTCACAGTTCCCGTTTTCACTGCAACTATGGATGTATTGACAACAATCACCTGGATTACATTGGACACTGAAGAGAACATCTAAATCACAAGCTATAATCACACTAGCTTTAATTAGAAAAGGACGATGTGTCTGGGTTCATATTCAATTCAATTGTGACTCGGTGAAGAAGGATTTCAACCTTTTTAAACCTGAATGATCCAAATTGCATCAATCAGGTTCACAGGATTAAATAAATTCACTGGCACAGTAGCTTAGTATCTTTCTAGGACAACAATCTCCAACCGTGATGTTACTAAGGCTCCAAGTGTGGCTCTGCTGCTATTGTCAGTGTTTCAAGTCAAGAGTCATTACCCTGTTAAACAGTGATTCACCCCTTTGGAGGGAAAAAAAAAATGAATAGCCTCATCAACACAATTATTTCTGACTCTGTATAAAAAAGATTGCCCCATGACAGTTGTGCTTGCTGATGGAGACATCTTTGTGCATTGCCAGCTTCAAAGAGAACACTCATAGTCAGCTCCACTATGTCAAACACAAAACATGGGTTTTGGATGCTGCATAGACACCATCCACACATAGAAACCATTCTTGAAGTAACGTATATACTGTATATATATATATATATATATCAAAATCAGAACTTTTCCACCACTTAGCTAAGCCTATTGTGTCAGTTTGGTCAGGGTCTGTTTGGTCACCTGTTGACACGAGCATACTGCATAACAAAATGCTCCTCCAAGTGTGTCACAACAGGGAAACTAAGCTGTATTCAGACAGCTGCATTTTACTTGGTACGGGGTTAGCAAGGTCACAGGGGCCTTTAGGCTTCAGTAGGAGAGGCTGGCTCTGTGTTTAATGAGCTTGGAGCGGACCCAGACTTTAGTCTCTTTCATCCCTGTAGCATTCAGTGCAGCCAGTTAGATCACTGAAGCAAGGAAAGACCCCTTTAACAACCCCTTTCTTGCCCCTTCTCCGTCTCTTTCACTCTCTCACTTTCTTCACATCTCTTCCTCTTTAAAGTCTTACTGTCTCCATACCTCTCTCGGTCTGTTTCTTTACCTGGTCCAGTTGTTTCTTCTGTCAGATTGGCTCAGGGTCCGCTACCATCGTGCACAGTTTTGCTTCTCTGCCTTCTGGCTGTCAATGCACTGCCTTGTTTCCTCCTCCTGCTGCTTCATTAGCTGCGGTTCCCCTCTGTATCGGGACACAGAGAGGGAGAAAGGGATAGACACACACGCACACATGCAAACACAGGGTTTACACCAGAGTTGTGTCTCTAAAACATGCCATATACAGAAGAGAGGTGACCTTACGGTTAGAAATGTTAGTGTCTTAGTTGTTTTAGGTTAGAACAGCCAGACTGGATGATCAGTTTGGGGAAAATAATTACTCTTTCTTCTCTTACTATTCACAAGCTCTTGATGGAGACACTTAATTTCCAGCAGAGATTCATTAGCTGCACAGATGCCAGCGGCTATGGTAGCTGGACTGCACATCTCCCTGGAGTCAACGTGCGTAACTCTGACTGTAAGGCCAGGCTATGCTGAAATATTTCACTGAAATATGATATTTGCAGTTTTATCTGTTCTCCTTTCACATAGATGTATGTGGCATATGTTACACTGGATGAACACCTGCAGGAAGTGAAGTAAGAGAAATTATGAGACAGAAGGCGAGGGATCAAAGAGGAGCAGAGAAAAGTGAGGTAATTTTCTTCTGTCTAATAAGCTCCAACCTCTGTCCTTTCATTCATCTTAAGGAGGCAGCGAGGGCAGCCTGGTGGTTAGAGACTGCCATACTGATGTAGTTGAAAGGGCTAAGGATCTTCGTTTTGTGCCCAGATCAGGTGTCCCTTGTACTGGCTGTGCTCCCAGACTAGGCTGTGGTCCTCTGTGGTTGGGTGTTTGGTGATTGATTTTCAACAAAAGTCCTGGTTAGAACAGTCCCTTAGGCAAAAAAAGGGAGAACTGCCTTCCTTTTACTTGTCTGCCTTTGCCTTTCGAAGCCATTACAAGTCACTGTTGATAAAATAAATACGTTCATGATGTGACAATGTTATGGCCAAGGTTGGTTACATTTAGGCACAAGTAACAACTTGGTTAGTATTTGGGAAAAAGAAGTACTTTGTTAAGATCAGGGAAACATCATGGCTTGGGTTGAAATTACTACTTTGTTAAGGTGAGGGGACCATTGCAGTCATGGTTACAGTAAGAAACATGTGGTTAAGAGGAGGGATTGTTATCTTGCTTTAAAAGAAACCCAACAATGTCAACTCACAGTTGGAAACCCATCCAATCACCTCCCTAAGCAGACTTTGTTGTTCGATAATGACGCTCTGTCATAATCATTTCAGCCATGTGAGGGCTTTGTCTGTTGAAGGTTAACATGTAATTTTGGGGCACTCACTGTCATTTTTCTTGGGAGGACAGTCTCAATTATTAGAGTGGTTAGTAGTCCACCAGACTTGCAGTCCACCAGACTTGCACTTTTAATGCCACGAAGATCGATGCAGCCTGTTTGCCTCGTGAATATCAAACTGATATTCATGCAGAGCTGTACCGCTTTAGGACAAGTTGTTCAAGAGAGAATGTACTTCCACTCAAAACACACATCCCCCCCATGCCTTATGTGTGTGTTTGCCGTTGGTGCCCATGTCCATTGATTGAGAGCTGCTGATATTTATGCCATGAGAAACCTACAGCACAAGTTTCAGGATTCAGTTCAGCCTCAGATTTCAGCTAAGTGCCTTTGCTACTGCTTAAACCAATAACCCCATAACTTCCCTTGCAGGGGAGAGACCATGATCAAGAAAGTGATTCGCCCAGGGCAAGGCTCAGCCATTGCAGTTGTGCTGACCCCTGTGTGAATTCCCAAAATGTGGGAATCTCGACCGCATAATTCCTGGTAGCGGCGGACTGAGGTCGCACTCTCTCCTGATCTTTTGGGGCAGTACGGTGGCTCAGTGGTTAGCACTGTGGAGAAGGTCTTGGCTTTGAACCCTGGCCAACCTAGAGCCCTTGGAGACTGCATGGACTTTTCATGTTCTTCCTATGGTTGCGGGTTTCCACCAGGTGTCCCCCTTTCCTCCCACAATCAGAGACATGTATGTCGTGCCCCTGACCACTGATACTGACAAAAAGAACTGGAGTTGGTTCTTGTATTCTGCACTGCAGCTGCCCACTGCTCCTCGTGTTCGTGTATAGGATAGGTCAATTGAAGAGGATCAATTTCCCCATAGGGATCAATAAAGTACTTCTTCTTCTTGATGCACAATTATAAATCCCCCTTGAAGTTACTCACACACATACAGCTGATTGTGACTGATAGAGCCTTTTTCCTTCATGGGGGGTTGATGGGGTACTTTTCAGCTGTCAACAGTTGAAACAACAGGGACTGCAAATGGACTGCATGTGGAGTTGTTGCCACACAGTATTCAAGGGACAACTTAAATGGAGTCATTTCACATTTTTGTCAGGTAAACACAAAAAAAATAATAAAACAACACAAACGTATATAATACTATATATATATATATCTTACGATGGGGTCCAAAAGTCTGAATCTGAGGCTCAGACTTTTGGACCCATAAATATGCTTGCCATGTTCATTAACAGTAAATAACAAATGTTCATATACAACTTCATACAACCTATACTTCATATGTATATATATATATAATTTGTGTGTGTGTATATCAGGAGTATAAGTAGGCTAACCATATAGTCCTGGCATTTATTATAATGTTAATGAATTCTTTTTAGTAGTGATGAAAGGCGAAAGACACACAGCTAAGGATCTCTTTGGCTGAAGAATAGGCTTCAAAAGGCTTAATTGGCACCAGCCTTTATGATAAGGGCCTCATATAACAACTGCAACATATACAACTACGAGACTCTAGTGAAAAAAAACCCCCATGTTCCTCTGTAGGTAATTAAAGTAGAAAGCTAGAGAGAAAAGCTTTTTCTTTCCTATGTCCAACTCAAAGGTTTGGCAAAGAGCAGGCTCACACTTCAAAGAGTGAGTGTTGAATCCCTCATTGAGGTAGACTAACCGAAACATCTTTGGAACTGAGCATCCATAGTGCATTCATTGTGCGCCGCTTCACAACACAGCATGCACATTAAAATGAATAGCAGGTGGCCACTGAGAGATAAAGATATCGAATTTAGCATAATTTAACACATGCCTTGAAATGTTGGTAAAGGGGAGAGAATACAACACATAAACATAAAAAGATGGTTATTCCCCGGGATATAAATTAAACACATGGGTGTGACATTTAGTTATGTTTATACACCAAATATCACACAAAACCAAATCAGAATTTAAAATCAGTAAATATAACACACATTTCTGAAGGTATTAATGAGAGTTTCAGAGGTATTGTCACATATCCTTGTGTGATGTGTTTTTTATTCATTGCATAACCAGTTCAAAGTGAAGCAGAACCCTCTTTGGAATCCTTTTTATTTTCAAACTCTTTCGTACTGGTTACCTACTGAACAGAGAGAATCAAAGTAACAAGACTGTCTCTGACTACAAAAAGGAAGACAGATGAGAGAGGCCATAAAGTCAAACATGTAAGATCTATTTCAGCTGCATACATTAAAGTCTAACATGAATAAGACAGAGCGAGAATCCCTGAAATGTTAAACAAGAATGAAATGACACGAAATCTTTTGTACAACTATAGTACATCATGGCAAAATTTACAGTCAGGTTTAAGTGTCTGGTTTGTTTTGGTGCAGAGAAAAGCAGAGCAATCCAAGTGACAGGATGGCACACGGGTGCTGCGAGGGAGAGGCCACACACATGGGAAATCTGTGTGGGGCGACTCTTACTGTGGAATAATTCAGCGGGAACAGCGGTGAAGTGTTTAGAAACGACTAGAGACTTCACGCAATTCTGAGGAAAACCTGATGACGGTGACGATTTTTGACAGGAGGAAAAAGTAGAAGCATGGTCGAAATTCAGAGGCGATGGTTAAAGAGAAAGAGAGTAAAGGGCGAAGAGGACATAGACGGGACATTTTTCCCTGTTTTTGTAGGATGTGTAAGGCTGGGGCAGAATTTGTAAGCATCTCCAGGAAGACCTAATGACATTCTGTCATAGGACTGATAGAAAGGTAATTGTTAAATGAAGAGTGAAATATGGGAGGCTGACGAGAGCAGGGGCTGACACCTGACAAATTGGTAGAAAGGATCTGAGAAGACAGAAGTCATCTTTCTTTAATGATGAGCCAGAATGTCAATATCCTTTAAAGGGTCATAGATTAGGCTATTTAAATTGTAACACATCTGTACCTCCACAACACATTTGTTTGCGAAGCAGCACCTCACTCCCAGACAGATATAAAGTGAATGACTGAAGACATTTCTGTGTTCAGCAAGTCAGTAGAGCACAAAACTCCTCCTTGCTGATCAGCTTTTGTGATAAGCCTTGTCTTTTATTCAGAATCCCCTCCCTTTCCTGATTCTTCCCCTCCCTCCACTTCAAAACCAGCTCAGCCATCCTCGTCTACACCGATCTCAGCTGGAGAAACACAAAAGACATGAAGGATGGCTTTAAATTGACAAGAGAGACAAAGCGAGAAATGATTTGGGGTTGACTCCAAATCTCGAAGGAGGTAAAGCCTTCCCGTAGGAATCGTGTTAGGAATATGTTTTATGAAATTCAGGTGAAATTGCAGCTCTCCTCACATACAGAAATTCAGAGTCAACACAGGATTTCTCCATTTACTCAATTAATTGACTTTAAAGCTCTGCTAATCTATATATATAATTTTATTTTATTTTATTTTTTTTTTTTTAATTAACAATAAATCAAACGGATGGCTATGTGTAATGAAACCACAGAGAATTATTACTCACCTCTGCAGTTCCCATAGCTCTGCTGAGCTTTTTAGCCTCTTTTAGCTCATTGTTTTCTTTTTACAACACATTTACTGTAAGGTTCAAGCTCACTGCATTCAATAACCCTGTTTCTGGAAGTAGTTTAGCTGCTATCAGCAAAAAAAAAAAAAAAAAAAAAGACACCAAAGACAAAATTAGCTACTAGCTAGGAAGGAAAGTTGAAAATTTAGCAGCTCAAATGAAGACAATATTCTCGGGAGTTGGTGGAGACCAAAACAGTACTAAAAGGAGAGTGAATATTGGATTTTAATTCACCAAGTGGACACAAACATGACTCCAGATGTTTGCAAATGTTGCTCCTGTGATGTTATCATGTTTGGCTAATACGCTAGCTTTAACAACTTTGCAGTAGTAATATATCAGGCTGTGCATTTGTCAGCTTTCTGCAAAATTGGTTCTGCTACGAATTGGCTATAATTTTAGTTAACTGGAAAATCTCTTTCCTTATTATTATTATTATTATTATTATTATTATTATTATTATTATTATTCTAATCTAGTGATGCTTATTTCAGACCAAAACATTTTTAATATTTCTTTGATGCCTGAGGTGTGATTACCATTTTCCAGTAATGACTGAAAGCTCATTGCCAACAGAAAGACTTTTGATAGTCTTGGAAATAAATCTGACTGACTGATTAGGCCTGTAATAGGGCAACCTTACAACAAATGATTTAAATAGTTCATTCATCAACACAGCACTCCGTAATGATCACTGCAGCCTTGCACACTTTTGAGATGTGATCGGGTGTGTAGAAGAACATACAGAAGAAGGGACTGTTGTACCCTTATTATTATTACAATAGGTCTTAAACCTTCAAGCAAAAGGTGCCATTTTATCTCAAATGTTAAAGTGCTGAAAAGCCACTGAGTGACCAATTCCAATTCCATTAAAATTGTTCATGACAGTAGACTTGTGCTGATAACAACCTACCTGGTTTCACAGCAACAAATTCGGAGAAAAACCGAGCAAGTAAGAGAAAGAATGTAAGTGAAAGTGAAAGAAAGGTGAAAGCACAGTAAAAAGCCAAATATGTAAGACTCGTTAGAGAGAAGTGTATGACAAATGTGAGGGAATATTACATATATGTGAAAAGAGAATGCATGTATGTGAGAGGGCCAGAATGAATTATGGCTAATACAGCCCCTCATACCTCTGGATAGTTAGAGACTAACTGTGTTGAAGTGAAAAGTACACTGGTAGTTTGAAAATTGTGATCAAATAAAAAAATCTTCTTTAAATGATTAGTAAATGTCTCCATCACTGTGGTGTTTTCATTAATGAAATCCTTTCTCTGTTTACTGTCTTGTACTCCTAAGCACATAACGCAGTCATGTGATTAAAATATTCCTGTTTAAATTTTCATTAATGAATCTGTAAAATACAACACGCATTCACACTCTCCAGTTTCACAACTCCAATAAAGTTGGAAACATAGCCACCACATTCAAGTCATTTGCTGTCGGTGCGGCACTGTAAGCGGACACAATGGTTCAACACAAACCTTTTACACACCAATATTACTCACTCCGTTGGTTAAACAGGATCAGACACATCAGCGAGTCAAAGAGTACTAAGAAGAAGGGCTCTTAGATGAATTCAATGTCTGTTGCAGAATGAATAAGTGTTATGTGGGCAGCAATCTGTAACGATACCAGGGCGAAGTGGTTGCTTTAAATGTCCTGAAATAGCCTTTGTAAAGAAACAGGCAATCTCAAACAGATAAGCAGGTGTTCTTCAGAGCTAAAAGCACAAATTATATACATTTAAAGGTCTAAAAGATGGTGCTTTCATTTTAAATACTTACAGATCATACAATTACAGTGTATGAAACCCAGCTACTTGTACAGAATACTGTACAGAAAACTTTCTCATCTTGTTGGAGATATTTGGACTTGTCAAACAAAGTTGTTACTAATTACACAATACGGTCTCCAGTCTTAGAGAGCTACTACCCACAGTACCACCTCCCCTTTCATTAGTGAAATGGTAGATGGACTGTACTTGTATAGTGCCTTTCTAGTCTTCTGACCACTCAAAGCGCTTTTACACTACAAAATTTTTCCTCTACATTCTGGATTATTGAGTTATAAATTACAATACTATATGGACATATTATCTACCACTTAATTAGAGGCTGTTGAATCTCAGTACAATGGGGTACAACTCAAATTTCTCTTTAAATTTTAACTTCATTATTAGACATTGTGTTCTAAAATAACTTGATGTGCATCACTCCTGAAACATTAATTGACATAATTCACCTTCTGAACTCACTGTCGACCTGAACCGAACAAAGCAAGTGACTCACTACTTCCCTGACATGCCTATTGAACCTGTCATGTAAATGTCTGGTCGTGGTTAGAGAGATGAAGCTCATCTTCCTGCAGGGCCAGCAGCAAGTCTCTTCCTACAGCTTGCTGCCTTCTGATTAATTCAGAAATCATAGTGCAGGGAGGGGTTGAGGGTGGTGAAGTAGGCTCTTGAGAGGCTGCTGGTTGGTGAGTAAGGGGCCTGAGGTCGCCCTCCCTGCTGTTTTTATGTCCTCCTCTTCCTGAGAGGCTGGACAGATATCAGTACTGTGGGAAGCTGCCATGCTAATCAGTTGCTGAGGGCACAAGTAGCAGTCCCTGAGGGCGAACGATAGCTATTGGCTTCACATGGATCATGGTGCAGGAGATACGAGTGAGCAACTGGGGACCCTGAAGCATACTGGGTTTAAGCTGAGGGCTGGACATGACGGGAAAGTTGAGATCATGCAGAAGGGAAAGAAGGGCTTGAGGCGAGATTGTGTAGCTACTCCCAGGCACCAACAGGTTTTCATTATTCCATCAAGCTCAAAACATTGCTTATTACTAGGAAAGACAGAATACTGCTATCAGCACTTTATATGTCAAGAATAACATGGTTTTATTTATTGGAGGCAAATATTAAGTCTGTTTTTAATGACGAAGGTGAAGCAGCTCAAAGATGAAACTTGATTTTGACTGTTGACTTTTAAAACTGGATGAAATCATTGTACCCCGTAAGTGTCCTCTGGACTTAGTTTGTAGCACAGGAGGTTTTTCATTGATCGGTTTAGGTTTTGAATCCACGCCTGTTTGTTCTTTGGTACAAGCTGTTTATTAAGACATTAATTCTATGTTCAAAGCTGTTTCTAAAGCTGAGCCCCAGGATGAGAGGTTCAAAAGGGGCCCAGGTGGTAGAACTGCTGTGCTATCCCCCTTTCCCAAGCACACCCCCCATGGCACAACCTAACTCAATAAAATGCGATGTATGGAATTTAAATTCACAACTTGGAACCATTTTTTCATGCTTTTGAATCTGTGGTCTCTGTCTGTGAATGTGTGATCTACTGTCATCACCTGCAACCCTGACATCTATACCAGTGCCTAAACATATACTCACATGTTGCTGCTAGTTACAATGAGCTGATCTTTATGGACCTTCCAAGACCCACAAATAAAAGCTCATTCTTCAACAGTCAGAAGTCAGCTGCACATAGTCCACCACCTTTAATTACACTCAAGTAATTATAACTATTAATTCATCATGTTGTTCTGAATACTGAATAATTGGCAATTAGAGTTCATTGTATCATACAATGGCCATGAAAATTCTACTATGTCCATTGCTTTGCATGATTTCACAATTGCATTCAGCAAATACTCATAGTATCATTATTTCAATCAGGAGAGACAAGCGAATGGGGTAAAGATAATGTTTATGATAATGGAGATGGAGACATGACAAAAGTTTTTGGCACTTGGACTCCACAGGACTGAGCATCCACGAGACAGATCTTCCCATGGAGTCCAGAATTAGTGGTGGTGGTGGCTGATGATTTCTGTTGAGACTGATAGGCTGATGAAGTGATGAGACTGATGAACCTGCAGAGAGGTGGGGAGGTGTGCATAACAGCAGCATGCACAAGCTAAGCAGAGAGAGAGAGAGATTTAAAAAGACAGCAACCAGATGATAGGCTCACAATGAAGATGTGTTGTTGTGCTGTTGGACAGATGTGACCAGCTGATGAACAACTCATATCTAGATCTAAGCCAGAGGCAATGACAGAGAGGAAACGGAGTGAGCATGCGTGAGAGATGAGAATGACAGGATTGTATGAGAAATAAAACTACAGGCCTAGAAATGCAAGATAGTCTGAACTTTCGCTAAAGCTCCATTTGTTATACATGACAGTGTTAGGTAAACAATACGAGATAAAACTCTGAAAATATCCTTCATAAACACACTGTCACTTGATATTTGCTAATGTGATTTGCGCATAGAAGTTAATCTGTAAATCTGTAAATAATAGATGCATGTGATTACGATTCAAGTTGTGGTACTTTAAATGGCTTCACTCTCAGATTTGAATTCTAATCATCAAGACTGTGTGTGTGTGTGTGTGTGTGTGTGTGTTATCCATGATGTCAAACCTAAAGTTCATAGCGGACAATGTCAATCAAGAAAAAAAATGAAGCATTCTCACTATTTTAAAATGAAATATCAGCAGCATTTCTACTAAGAAAGTCTTTTTCATCTTAACTCGTATTATCATTACTTTGTTGTGTATTTTATGTTATCAATTACAAATAAATGTACTATTATTAGTAGTAGTAGTAGTATTATTATTATTGTTATGTGTCAGTTGGATAGTTATATTGGTCTGCTGTTGCTTGGATCCTTACACATCACCCCCATTACACTGAGAACAAAACTTATAAGTTTTTGTAAAAGCTGAGTCAGTTCATTCATTTCTTTGGTCCAAGCTGAAATATGTTGACAGATATTGGATGGATTAAATTATATACAGACATTCATAGTCCTCAAAGAATTAATCCTACTGACTTTGGTGATAACATGACTTTTTATCCAGTACCATTAGCAGGTCAAAGTTTTCAACATCAAATGTCATAGCTTATATCTACTAGATGAATTGGTGCAGAATTCAGTACAGACATTCATAGTTTCCAGATTAATCCTAATGACTTTCCCCTGACTTGTCATTTAGCGTCATTATCAGGTCAAAATTTCACTTTATCCAATACTTTCGCATTGATCTGTAAACTGACGTTCTCATCAGCCTCAGCTGTTTAGTGCTAATTAGCAGGCTAACATACTAAAATAAGATGTTGTCCATAATAAATATACCTGCTACATGTCAGCGTCATAAATTATTATTGTTAGCATGTTGCCATGCTGATGATGGTATTTAGCTCCAAGTACAGCCTTACAGCCTTACTTGCTGTGGCTGTAGATTCTTAGTCTTGTTTCCATTCAAACCAGCGTTTCAGAGTCAGCCACTCTGCGAACTGCTTTCAAAAAGCACTGTTTTGTGTTGGAAAGACATAGCTTGGTTTGGATGGAAGAAACAAAGATGCACATGGGACATGGCCCAAGTTTAATGCTCTAAATACATAAGATAACCAGTCTAATTAATCACTATCCTTGTTCCTTAAGTAGCTTTTGATTCGTTTTACATTGGAAAACCTTTGCAACCATGACATCAAGGGATAACAAGTTAAACGGACTGACGCTGAGAACACTCCACATGAGGAATGAAAGGCTTGGTTAGAGAACAAGCCCAGTTAGGGTCCCTAGTTCCCTAACTATTTTTAAGTAGTGCCTACACTTCTGTGAATCATTTGATGGATATCAGGTTTATTCTTTTCACATTTTCTCTGTCAGCGGTGGCAGTTTTCTTGTGGTGTCCCACTGCTGCCGAATGAATGATGAATGTACAGTGAACAATCACTTTGTGAGGCTTTCACATACCACCTCTTATTACTGTGGTTAGTGCTGTGTCATTCCCTCCATTTGGGCTGGAACTCCTTTGGTTGGATGGAGGCACTTTGGGTGATGTGCTCAGTCAGACAGATCATAATTGCTTTTTTATAACCATGGCCTGCTGTTCGACAGCTAAAACATGGCAAACATGAAAAAAAACAGAAGAAGAGAACATTTTACCCTTCACATATCAAACACACAAAGACACATATTTTTATTTTTGCTCATGTCCCTGGGTCCTCTGGTCTTGTCTGTGTCAAGCCCCCCAGTGGTTGAGTCGGCTAACATGAACATCAGGACTACACTCTTTCTAAAAACCTTCCGGTGCACCCCACCAAATCCATCTGTTCAGATCCTCTGGTTTTAGGCAGCCACACAGCCAGAGAACTGTTGGACCCACATACCTTCCTGTTTGGCTGTCCAGCTGATTGCTGTCTCTCTGTCTCACATGCATGCAAACATACATACACACACAACTTTTTTGGTGGACATTACTATGAATATACATGGCTGGTATGATCATGATTATGTATGGGAGGGAGGAACCAAACGCTGACTCCCAGATTTAGCTAAAGAATCTTTACTGGAAGTAATATATAATAAAAAAGGCTTACAGGTCAAGGCCACAGGTCAACACAGATGTAACAGAAGATTTACAAGATCAAAAGCAAGAAGAAGGTAAAGGCAGATATAGGTTAAGTTTTGCTTAGGCACATGGCAACACTGATGATCTAGTAGAGGGTGGAACAGCATGCACTGGAAAGCTTCACAGAGATGCAAGGTCTAGCATAAATGAGAATGGCTTAAAGAAAGCTGAAGGAGGACAGGGAGACTAAATTTGTCTTTGTGACATTTGGCACTGTGTTCTCCTCCATCCACTACAACTGAACACTGAAGCATAATTACTTTCCAATCTACAATATATAATATACTGTACTCATACAATGACCTTTTCAAATTGAAAGCACATTTATTTATATATAAAATATACAAACATAGACTACAAAGTCATACAAATATTTCTGAACTTTTCAACATCTCACTACCCTACACTCACAGCGGTGTGTGACGCTAAATACTAACATCGACATGCTTACAATGACGATGCTAGCCTACTGATGCCAAAATATAATCATTACCATATTCACCATTTCGTTAGCATGTTGGTTTGCTAAAAAAAAAAAAAAATTGGGGATCTGGAGATCACCAAAATTGTTAAAATTCATCCTGAAGTGGGCGTGAACATCTGTACAAAATTTCATGACAGTCCATCCAATAGTTCCTGAGACATTTAATTCGATACCGCAAACATCAACCTCAAAGTGGCACAATAGGAAAAGTCAGGGAACTTTTAAAGTCATCACAATTCATCACCAATGAACCATGAACATCTGTGTCAATGTTTTGCCTAATCATCCACTAGATACTATATTAAATTTCCCAAGATAATTTGGAGTTGAAAATATGGCCCTGCTAGAATTGTGAACATTTTAAACTGCTGGTGGCACTAGAGGAAGCATCAGGGGATCATCAAAATCAGTAGGATTCATCCTCTGGGCACCATGAATGTCTGTACACATTTTCATGGCAACCCATCCAGTAGTTGTTGAAATATTTCAGTCTGTACCATACTGGTGGACTAACCAACCAACCAACCCTTGCTGCCATTCCAAGAGCTGTGCTCCAATGGCTTAAAAAATTACATCAACAAAAGGTGAACACTACAACAATAAAGTGTACAGTACATGTCTTGTCTCTAATAGGATTTACCACACAGCTACATTGGGTATCACTGTTAAAATTATTTATACACAGTGAAACATGTTTTCAGTCATTATCCACTCTTAAAAGGTTTATGAATGGGATCCTCATTTTGAAAGACTGATCTTGATGTCTGTAGACTCTTCGTATCAAATATGGAACTGAAAAAATGATGCAGCACCATTTCTGTGATAAACATATTTTAACAGACATTGATTTCAGGTGTAGAATTAGGGCCAGACCTCATTAATGAAAAGAGCCAGTGCCTTAGCTGGAGGTATTTCCGAAAAGTCTACACTTGCTAAATTAGGAAATCCAAAACTGCATCATTTTTAATAGAATCAGATAAATAATCATCCTCTCCAGGGGCATACCCTCATCTATGATCTTTAATAGCATTTTCGTTCTCCAGAGAATCCATATCACTTTAAGATGTACATACAAGGTAGTTCAATCGATGAATTGCTTGTATTCTGAGACATCTTCCTAAAATGTATTATAGATTAGAGCCAATTCTTGAAGACTGAGAACTTATTAGTATCACTTTTCTGTGTCATTAATCAATTCTGGATATCAAGAATGGGTATTTTGTGCACAAAGTTGTTTTAACATTGTTTGCCATCAATTTATCAGCTCTTTCAACCAGCTCATAATAGTGCTGTTTAGAGTAAATTCAACTCTCTTGTTTAATGGTGTTTTTCATCTCAAATCATAGAACTGTATTGATATTAGTCCACATTCTTGCATCTTACTGGGTTTGATATGAAGAATATTGGATGAGTCACTCCATTAAAACCGTAAATACATCTCAGGTAAGACCACTGTCATAAACAGAGCCGTCATGGTGTAGCCGGTATTCTTCTTGAATACTTATTGACTAGGCAAGGTATGTTCTTTCCTCACCACTTGAACTATACGGTGTTGATCAGAGAGAACTATATGTCCATCAGTGGTTCCAATTTGCCTTGAAGGCTCATGGAAATGACTTCATAGAAGAAGTCAACGGACATCACCAGCTGAGCATAATGGGCTATTCATCCATTGTTTTGGTCAGTGTGATGGTTAAGATCCTTTAAGTGTTCATTTTTCCTGACAAGTACAAATACCCTACTTTGAACATTATATACATCATCAATTGTATGCCTCTTCAGGTTTGCCAAGAAAAGGCATGACTAATCCTTCCGCCTTTCAATCTTTCAGATTTCTCCTCACTTAAATGGGTCCACTAGTCCACTGTTATATCAGACAGTTATGTTTCCAACATATAAGACATGCGTTTCTTCCCCTTATAGGCCAATCCTGTCCTGAAATGTTTCATGTAAGAATAATTTTGAACCCTTAAAGACATGATTTTGTCTTATTTTGTTTGTAAGATTGAAATGTGATATTTTGGAATTTTCCCCATCAGCATTTCTTCTCCACACAGGGAGCTTCCATACAATTATCAGATAACATCTAGTTCCTTAAACTTAAACTTCCATAAATGAGCTGCTGACTCACCTCAAAGCTGATGCTGTCAGTGGGCGACACAGCAGGAAGCTTAATATTTTGTTTTTCTTTAATAAAGCAAGCTCACGTGTATGCACATTAAGTATCATGAGCCTGTGATGTGTCACATGTATGGTGGTTTATCCAAAAATAAACAAATCAGTTGCTATGTACTGTTTATAAAAAAAGTCTTATCTCTCCTCTAATGACTCAAACAGGTGCCTTTTCAAACAGGAACATCAGATGGGATGCAGATCATATTTATGGGAAAACAGTCCTTTTCCTATGAAGGGCTTCTTTCATTGGATTAGACTGAACTTGTTTCTTGTAGGGTTAAGCCACATACTCGGATGAAATGAGTATCCGGTGTGGATAATGTACTTTTTACAAACACAAGTATCATCCACGTAAAATGTGTTAATGTCCATACTTGTGATGAAGGAAAATTGGGTATCTGTCATTCCATAAAAGGCCAGCCACACACACACACCCCTACACAGGGCCTATACAAAGTCCACTGCTGCTGTGCCACAAAACACAATCTTGTCATCGTCACAGCCTCTCTGTCCACAGGGATCAACAGCTCGCAACTCTCACTGCTTCATCCCATATGTGGCTTAAAATACCAACTTCTGGTTAGGCCCCACATCCTCAGGGTAAACTCTGAGGATGTTTCCTTGGTATTTCATCTAGTGTTGCGTTGTTCTTCCTAGAACAACCTACTGGTCACAGTATGTAGCACAAAACAAATGGTCTTACAAGGGATCACAGGCAGCAGGCTTAGAGCCAAGAATGCAGTGTGCTATATGCAGCTGTGGAGAGCTACAAACCTGTGAGCCTATAACTTCTCTCAGAACTTCAGAGACAAATATGGTGTGTAGTATCTTTGCAGCCCCTGGGTATTTTTAAGTTTTGTGAATTGTACCTGTGTGATCTATTCACTGGGTCATCCTGGAGAGTAGCCATTCAAAATGTTATGTTTGGCAAATTGTTTGACCATTAAATTCAAAAACACAGTGTTATCTGGAGGCTGTGCATAACCATGATTCAATGTAACATCAGTTTCTATAGACTCATACCTGTAAGGCCTCACCAGTGCAGCTGCTTGCTTTAGAAGAGGGCTAACACTGCACTGCTTTTAGTCTAATTGTTCATTAACTTAGTTTGTGAGCTAAGTTTGCTGTTACTGTTGATGCTGTGCATTTCTACAGTTGTTCATAACATTCACATTAATTTGATCAATGTCAAAAGGTTTTAGTAACACATTTTACATTTATTTTGGGGGAAAAAACTCTCTGAAAAGGAGACTCTCTTTCTTGCGTCCTCACATTACACCTCACCTTAAGTCTTTGAAAAGCTTATTCAAGTAAAACAAAATAAACCTTTGACCTTTGTACTGGGTGATATTATTGGGCAGGTATTAACTATAGAAGCAAACAAGTGCAGGAAAATGCAGTTCAAAGGCAATATTGCAAGAACTGATAAAGACAGACCTGGAAAGGTTATATAGCAGAAACTTCTTCTAGGATAGAAGTGATTCACTCAATGTGTTCAACTATGGACAAACATTGCTAAGCTATTTTGTAGAGCACAATGCCGTATGTTATCCTGGCTGTATGTTTAGGTTAAAATACGGAAGCACAAAGAAGCAATCTTCCAAAAAAGCACAGCATTAAGAGAGCCAACCTAAATGTAGAACAGAGTTCCTCATGGCTGACCTCACAATATTGTGAAGAAGTAATTTCAGGTCAGAGTAAAATCTCAGCTGTTTGCTGCAAACCTTGTAATGGCACTTTACAGCTTTTATTGCAATCATTCCTTTAACCATTACAACAAATACAGACATTTAAAATGATCATAAAGCTTTCTTTTTGCTCAAATGGAGTGGCCAACAAAATGATTTATATTCTTCAAGCCAAGGTGAAGTCTCCTTGGTTGAAATCACTGCAGCCAGCAGGATAGTAGATTGTTGTACACAGTTGTAGTGTAGTGTACCATATTCTGTGACTGTCAGAACGTGTGACCCCAGACACAATGTCTGAAAGAGCACACTTTGGCTTTAGGTCTTTTGAGGCCTTTTCAAATGCCAAATACAAACCTTTACCCTCGCACAAAGGCTTGCATCTATTATGTCCTGGCCAAAACAAAAATAGCTGAAAATGATACCACAATATACAAAATACACAAACAGGCATGTAGTATACTACTTACACTTCCTCCTTGGTACCAAGTCTACTGTACCTCGTTCCCCTGCCCTGGCTATAGGCTCTATCTTGTTTCTTCCTTACAAATGCTCATAAATACAAGTCATCAGATGATGGAGCATAGTCCTTAGTTAGGGAAGTCACCTTTTTTTTTACTCAAGTTATTTGATAATTTGCCTCTGACTCCAATCTATTTATTAGATCTTTTTGTGACATTGCAGCACCTATCTTCAGCCTCGAAACTGGCAGTAGAAAACATTTGTCATGATTTTTAGCTTAATTTTATTTCTACAGTTTAATTTTGCAATTTAACCTTGAGAAGAAAGAAAAGGGCATAATGCCTGTCAGTCAGTCAGTTGGTCGATTGGTCACTCAGTCATTCAGGCAGACAGTGAATGGACCAAAAGAACATGTAAAGACCCGAGCTGTGATACCACTGCACACGTAGCGGGAGAGAAAGGCGAGAGGTGGGGCGAGGCCAGAGTACACTGGGACTGTCATTAAATAATTACAGCCCATGGTCAAAAAGCTGTGAAAAAAATGTGACAAGGTCGCTGTGCTTGTCAGTGGAGGACACTCTCAGAAAAAAGTGGGAGTTGAGCTTTAGCCCTCTTTTCAAACTACCAAAGACATGATATAAAAAGATGATGAAACCAAAAGGGGAGTCAAAAATACTTTGATTCATACTGTATCAGAACTCTTCCTGCAATTGTGGCATTTTGTGGCATCAAAGCCTCTCACAGTCATACTTGTCCTGTTTTCCCTGGTGCCATGCCATTGGTCCGACGGTGCATTATTCTAATACCACAATAGTTTGAAAAACTTCCCTTTTGACAGAAAGCCCATAGTCTGATGGCCCGTTATCCTGAAAACAAAAGCCCACTGCTCTGAAAATACACACTAGCCCTTGACATGAAAGTGATCATTTTAACCCAAACCCTAATCCTAACCAAGTGGTTTTTATGCTGAAACCAGACCTTAAACGCTGTGTTGTCACACCACAAAACATCATTATTTTTTAAAAAGCACGTCAAAATACATCAAGATATTAAGGGCAAAAGTCAACAAAGGTAGCCTAATGGGAATGCATCACTATAAATAATGTCAGTGCATCATTATTGGTTATCAGACACTGATAATGTTTTTTATTAGTTTTTATATATTACTGAGGTCTTCTGATAAATTCAGTGTCATGTTTCGGAATGTCACAGTAACATTACACATCTTACTTTAGTTTATTTAACTTCACAGAAAAGCCGTTAAAGTTAAATATCAGCCAAAACAACGAGTCTTTCTTTAGAAGTCATACAAAATCGTACGCTATGATTTATGCGTTATCTGTTTCATTTGGCAAAGTGTTTATGGAGTCTGGAGAGTAGTAAGGCCAACAGTAACTGAACTGCAACTCCAGAATGTGTATTTTTGGAGGCCTTCGGAGCAGTGGGCTTTCAGTCCAGTGGGAAGATTTTTGAACTATTAGGGTTTCGAAATAATGGGCTTTTGGACCAATGGGCAATCCCCTTTCCCCTAACTGTCGGTGCAGTACATTAATATTGGCAACCACCATTGGCAGCTGGAGAAGGTCCGATTGGACTGGAACAGCGTTTTAATGGGGATCAAATGGAACAAGCCCAAACAAACAAACAAACATTAGGCTGTGAGTTAATGAGCTAGGCTGCACAATATAAATGACCTGCATGAGGCTGTCGCGTCCTTCGCTCTGTATAGTGTAGCTGCAGTGTCTCCCATGAGAAATTCAGTTTGTTAATAAGAAACAGCATGCAAAAATTTAAAGTGTGAGTGAGTTTGGATAACTGTAAGAGAATGAATACAGTAAGTGACTGATTAATTGTCATTAAATGTATAGAAAAACTGAATGACTGGCTATTTGACCAAGCTTAGTCATGGTATCTGTAACATGCATTTATCTATCATTGGTCTCCGGTTTAAATGTTCTGTAATGGTCTGATCCAAAGATGACATGACCCCAAAAATTAATATCAAGGAAGAGGAGTGTTTGCAATAAATTAGTGATAGATTTTATTTTGTAGTTTTAATGTTAATAATGAAGGTCTATGCCTGATGTCTTCAATCCAAAAGAGTCCAAACATAGTCGATTCATACAGTAAGCATAAAGCTTGGATGAAAATTTCAAGTTTAAAGAGATCTTTTCTGCCATTTTTTCTTCTTTTGATGCGCAAGAAGAAAATCCAAGAATACATATTTTTATAGACTTCTGTGGCACAAGAAGAATCTCCATGACAACAATTTAGCTCATTTAGTGTTTTGTGCTTTATTAAACTGATTTTGTCTTTGTTCATAGGAAATGATCAGTGAATTACATTATTATTACAGTGCTCTTATGAAAAACATTTAATCTGTCTCTGTAAGTCACTAAAAGTTTATAAAATTGTATTTGCTCCAACCTAGTAAGAATGCTTTTTTTGTGGCATGTTTGCCTTTATTGAATCAACTGACCGGTAACATGAGAAAAAAAGAGCCATATTACATGCAACCAAAGAATCAAAATATGTGATGATATGGTAAGTCCCCTATAAACAAGAATGTAACTGATGTTCAAAACAATTATGTAATTACAGTATTATGCAATTGTTATGTAATGTGAAACAACCCCTTCCGAATTATGATGTGTAAAACAAAAACTTCAATACCCAATGTTAGTTTTTATTCACAACTCACCTATAATCATTCATTTCGACAAGAGAAAGTTGTGTAAGGATAAAATAATAAGATCATAATATGATAAGATTCCATTCAAAGTCAATAAAGCTTCTAGGAGCGCTAGTTTTGTTTTACATTTCAACATTGTATCCTCATGTGAGACACTGAGTTAGCTGGTTCAACCAACAAATCACCACCAGTTGTTTTAACCGCCCATCTGGTATTGTTGCTTTACATTACAGTACTGTTAATGTAGCTGTTAGTTTGGATAGCTTGACTGCTTATACATTCCCAGTGTGTGGTTTTTTCGACAGTTGCTATAATTAACACCATAGACGTTCTACTTCATGCTCTGTCACACTTTTAAAACTTCCATAAACAACTTTTGCATTTTCAGAGAGTGAGTGAAGGAATCAGGAGAGAGGAGACAGAAGTGACGAAGAATTACAGGATGTAAATATTTCAATACTTGGGAGACTACATTCCCATTCCTGAATGAAACACATGTTTGGAAACATCTATGCATTTCGCAAGATGTGTAGGGTGGACTTTAGTGTTGGTCATGGTGGGGAAAAGCCACAAAGAACACATCAACCACCCATTCTATTACAGAGGGGCAGGTGGTAAAGGCACCTGGTGACGTGGGGTCCCAGAAAATCTCCCTTATTTTCAGAACCCATTGTTGACAGGTATGATCATGACCTGTTGTTTTGTTTGTTTTTTTCAGTAGAAATCAATGGGCTTGGGGCTCAATGCAATAGACAGCATAAGGAAGTCAGAAAATATTGAGAGACATGCTAACACATTTTTGGTTTCTGATTTGTTGACGATGAGGAAAATGTTGAATATTGCAGGCTTATCCTTCAAAATGACTGGCTTGTGTTATCATTGACTGACCGGCTGGTGAACTGACTGGCACAATGGCAAGTAAACTAACAGAACAGGTGAGTGACTAGCAAGCTACACCTCAGTTGTGGATGGCAGTGTACAGCATACTTATCTGAAGTGGTGTTTAGCTGTAGAGGTTCTCTAGCGCTGGCTCGGTGACATTTTTATTTATGCTCAATTACCATCCTCTTTTGTACAACAGCGTCAGTCAGCCATGTGCTGCTGCACGTGTTGATATGTTGGAGGGAGCGAGAGTGTTAGATGAGGCTTCATTAGAATAAGGGAGAGGCTTATGACCAAGATTTTTAAATTCTCTTAAAAAAAAAAAAAAAAACCTGCTTATCTTTGCAAATGGTGGAAGCGAAATTGCAATGTAAAATTCAAACAGCAGACATCTGTTAAACCAATGTAAACTTTTCAGTTCCAACGGTTGTTGTATGACTGGTGATGTGTGTTAAAGCCTTTGTTAAAAGCCCCAGCCAATTTGTATGAGATCAATACAGCTTTCACATAGACTATCCTATCTTTTTTTTTTTTTTTTTTTTTTTTTTTTTGCTTCTGTCCAGCTCAAAGCAAGATAAGAAACATCAAATTACATTCCTCGATCCTTTCCGAATCAAATTAGATTTCTGGGTTGTATTATACTGCTCCCTGTGCATGGGTCTGCTAATCCAATCACGGAGTGCCAAGGCTCACTTCACCAGAGTCCAAGATAACATGCACACAATCAAATGATTCAATTCGTAAAAAGGATTCATGGATGAAGCAGTCATAGAATAGTTTCCCCTATTCTTGTTAGTGAGAAACACTCCTTAGTAACATTAACCCAGGAGAGGACTTGCTCCGAAATGCTCTGACTCCTGACCGAAGTGTGCATTTGAATCCAAGGATGCACCTTTTAAAAGTAGTTGCTGCTCTGGATAACAAGTGAGATGAAAAATCAATTGTTAATATTTTCTTGGGTGCATCTCAAGCACACAGATTTTCTACAAACTGAATAAGGTTACTGGTGCATATTTTCTTCTCATTGAAAGTAGATCAGTCTTCCTTGGTGAAATATTTGTTATTGTTTGGCTGCTTTGGCAAAAGAAAAAGGGTTGAATGGCTATTTCCTTTTCACCTCACAGGTGACTGCCTCAGGCTATGAAGAAACAAGAATTAATGCTGCTGAGAGATGATTGAGTAAAGGTGGAACACTGGTTTAAAATCAATAAATGTGCTGCAATGCTCAAGTAGACTTTTATTGTTTTAACTATGTTGACTGCCACAGCTACAGTTTCTGATTGATTTATCGAGCAGTGTTTTGTGCACTGGTGGCAGATTTTTAAGCAAAAAAGGAAATATTCATGAATGTTGGAGTGTTTCAGTGACTCAGGGAGCTAGTCAGAGGTAAAGAGACATTCAGAAAACCATTACTAGGAGGCTGATTTGAAAATCCTGCGCTGTGCTTTATGACAGCATTCATTGTGGCAGCTTAGGGTTGTAGGAGATGTTATTCACCACCCTCAGCAAGACATTGCTTTAATGGCCGACATGGGAATTTTGTCAGTCAGTTTAAAAGTTCAAATTGAAATGTAGAATTTTTTTTTTTTTATTCAAGATAAAAGTGACAGCTTAAAACCAACCAGAAGTTTGCACTGTAATGCGCTGTGACACAGGCAGAAGGCTGAATATGAGGACGTGGCAACAGACAGTGAGCGAAATCAAAGTTAAAGTTTGGCAGGAAGCTGAGTAGAACATCAACTTTTGATACCACATCTGGAGAGCTATTGCAAAAATAAAAAAAATAAAAGGAATGAAATGAAATTCCTTACAAAGGAAATGGAAATCATAAACCCCCCCCCAATTTTGAGTTATTCTGGGTTAAAAATAGAGAGAATGTACTTTGAGCTTCTTTTTTTTTTCCTCTTGAAAGCTAGAGAGATGAACAATGGCTCTGCTGTAGAGAGAGTAACTGGTGATGTTTTTTTTTCTTTTGCTACAGTGAAACAGAATGACACAGGTGAAATAAAACTAGATAATAAGGAGCAGTAACACTACCTTATACACCTAATATAATAATTAATCAGTGTACTTTGGCAACTGTACACTGCCCATTAGGGACCGCAGAAGAGCACAGCGTCGTGAGAGATTAATGTACATGGCTTAGCGTAGTAACACTGCCTGCTACTACAGTGCACTGTGGTACAAAGCCTTTCTGCAGGCTGTTGCTTTGATGAGCACCTATTCAGAACTGTTTTCCATTTTTTTTTTTTTTTTTAGAAAGACTGAAGCACGTAACCATGATGTCTTCCAATGAAGGAGGCGGAGAAAAATGACTTTAAATGGATGCAGGCTCTCTGCTGTACTGTAATTACCACCTGGATGGCTGCTTGTTCTTCCTCTCGATTACATCAGTGTCTGTTTGCAGAGGCTGTGTATCCATCTGACAGAAACATGTTGAAATTGAGAGAGGAACATTGCAAGCTGAGGAAAACAGTCTGTGTTGCAACCGATAATCTAGACAAAGTGCCAGCACATAGCCAGGAGTCACTGATGATAAATTGTCATATTTAAATCAAGTTGCTTCCTCACTCATTTTTTCTTGCCTCATCGACAACACGTGTAAATGTTTTATGTTCAACGCCCTGCATGTTACAATTTATGGAGCACGTCATTAGACCATATGTTAGTGAGTGGCTTGAATTCTAATGTCATCTGTGTTCACACACACTTGTGTATGTGTTCGTGTGTGTTGAATAATAATAAACTAAATTTATAAATCCGAGAATCCATTCCAAGCTGCATTGGACGAACGCCAAGTCTGATATAAATTCTAACTCCTAAAAATCCTCTCATAAAATGAGGGAGAATGTGCACGGCAAGCTGACACCCACATTCTAACAAACATTTAAATTCACATTAGATGAACCATAGAAGTCTTCTATATTCTGTGGTTTCAGCATTTTAATGAAACAAAATCACTTTTTTTTTTTTTCTGTTTGTGAAACTGATCTGTTCCAGTCATTCCAAAGCTTACAGGACACATAGTCTGAACTTTGTTGATTCCTAGAGCCTCTCACAACGTATGAAGGTCTGTTGCTACTATGGTGCCACATGGAGGGTTTCAGCCATATACTGTAGGTCAGTATTCAGAGTGCCAGAAACTTAAAGGAATCACTGAGAAAAAATATGAAAGAGAATCTCTTATGCTATTGTGATTGACATGGTGTTCTTGGAATGATCTTGAACCTAGTCTGGTTCTTAAAACAAAAGCTATGAATTATTTACTTCCTGACATGGGTTTGCTGTGAACTCTCTTTGGCTGCGAGAGTGCATGACCTGACATGTACATGAGTCAGGGCCTTTGAAAAAGCAGTTGTGGGATTTTTTTTTTTTCTCCAACTGTTGATCTTGAGCAGCTTCTGGTTCAGAGGATGAAGATCTACTTCTTTTCCTGCTGCTGCTGCTTTACAACATACAGTATATGTTGGCCATCGTAGTTTGCCCATGAGCTTGTTTGTTTTTATGCAGGCTACCAGGCTTGTAATGTCAGGCGGTTCACCGTTTTACAAACTGAAATATCTCAACAATGGAAGGATTGCCAATTGAAAATTTGTGCGGATATTCATCGTCCTTAGAGGATGAATCCTACTGACTTTAGTGATCCTCTGAAATTTTCTGACTAGCAGCAACAGCAGGTCAAAGTTGTCAGTTATCCAGTGAAGTAACACATCTTCTCAATGGATTGGCACACAATTGTGTAGAGTTATGCATGGTTTACAGATGATTAACCCTATTGGCTTTGAATTTTTTTTCATCCAGCACCACTGTATGGTTAATAAATGAAATTTGGCACATGCATTCTTCTTCCCACAGGATGAATTTCAATAACACAGCTGTACTTTATTTTTTTGTGATATTTCATATCAATAATAATAATAATAACTTTATTTATATAAGCACCTTTAAAAACAAAGTTTACTTTGCTTTGACAGAAGCAAACGCAGGGTACTGAGAAGGCAATATAACAGCAGAAAACCAAACAGTAAGGACAAATAAAAGCAAAATTAAGGTAAAGTTAAGATGAAGTTAAAACAGAGAGATAGAAGACAATGAAAAACATTTAAAAATGTAAAAATAAACACAAAGAATAAAAACAATAAAAAAAAAAGATCGGCCCCTGTGGACAAAAGTGGTAGTGTTTTCCCAGAATGAGGACTGCCTAGTGTCGTAAAGATCTTGGCTAGCATGTGCATTTTTTATTTTATTTTTTTTTTGGAAGCGAGTGACAGATAGACGCCTCTTATTTTTATCTAGCTGTTTGCAAGATGCATAGTGATGAGGTAACGTATCTATTTGTGGCTATGTGAGATGAATAATTGTAATATGACAATGGTGAAGCAAAGTAAACTTTTATTTCAGTACCGTTCATACAGCGAGGTTACATGTAATCTGGCGATGCGGCACCTTACCGCAGGTTTGTGTGGAGGTGCGGGTGTGTTTATTAACCACCGTGAAACAATCAGAAAATAATATTTTATTTATCAGATTCAGTCTTTTGTTCTCACTGCACCGCAGCTCTCGCTTTCTCTCGTGCTTTCAGCTGGCTCGTGCTCTCTCTCCCTTTTTTTTTCTCTCTCGTCTTTTTTCAAACGAGCGGGGAAGTGGATAACAAGTCTAACTTCGCTTTTAACAATATCAAACGATGAGAAATATCCTCCCCGCATCCTAGGAACATCTTTGTACTCCCTCGTGCTAAAATGCTACTTGTAATGTAAACAAAGGTTCTTCCAGTCTGCATGCTATAAATCATTTCATCTGATTTTGCGGAGGAATCCAACCTTATGGCAGGCGTTTAGAAGAACTATAAAGGAATATCCAGTCTCCTCACTGATTGTCTTGTTTGCTCATGGAGGTCATACGGAGACATCAGAAGCATCATGAGATTGTTTCATAACCAGTTAAAAGCTCCTTGTAGTAACTTTAAAAGAAGTCACTGATCCTGCAGCCTTATCTCCTCAGGCAGGTCATTTCAAAGCTGAGGGGACCTGATAGCACGGTCACCTTTAGATTTAAGCTTCGACTTTGGAGCGGCCAGAAGGGCACCACCTGAGGATCTAAGGCTGCGAAAATGGCTCATACGGGGGTCAACATTTCTATTATGTCGCTCGGAGCCAGACCCAGACACGCTTTAAAAGTGATCAGTAAAATCTTCAAATCAAACAGGGAGCCAATGGAGAGAAGCGGAGAGGATTGGGGGTGATGTGATGTCATCTGTTAAAACCGGTAGGAAGTCTAGCTGCTGCGTTCTGAACTGGTTGGAGGCGAGAGAGGGATGTTTGTTCTACGCTGGAAAAGAGGAAGTGACTGTCAGTCGAGTTTAGAGAAAATAAGTGTGTGAATGACTTTTTTTTTCCAGGTCTGAGTGTGAGAGCGCTGGTTTACTTCTCAATTCATCTCAATTCTTAATAATCAATAAAATACCAGGCCCAGCTGTGTCAATAACCTCTTTAAGAAACATAGTGGGAATAATATCAAGGCCGATCTCATATGGCATATGATTTTAGATGAAACAGGATACAGGTTCAATATTGTTAAAATAACTGAGTGTCCCTACTGGCATGTAAAACACAGTCTGGTGGGGTAATTTGTTCCCTTATATCCCAATTTAGAAACTTCACAGATAGCTCTTGCATCGATAAAAACGACGGGGCGGGGGGGTGATTGCTTCTTTAACTGCCTTTTGATAATCTCCTACAGTCTCTCTTTAATTCCTGGGTGGATTCGTTTAGCCAGGGCCGCATTGTTCCGTTCAACTTTTTTGTCTTTGTAAGGGGGCAACAGAGTCCAGGACAGTCTGACAGCTGTGATTAAAAAGGGAGGCCAGCTCTTCTGTGTTAGGATGTGTATTAAAGACAGTTAAAGAAGCAGCAGTGA
This sequence comes from Euthynnus affinis, assembly GCA_029490765.1. Classification (NCBI taxonomy): domain Eukaryota; kingdom Metazoa; phylum Chordata; class Actinopteri; order Scombriformes; family Scombridae; genus Euthynnus; species Euthynnus affinis. The sequence goes on along the minus strand of CM055838.1, from coordinate 34,489,658 downwards.
AAGTTTCGAGAACTTGCTGGCAGGCATAGAGTTGAAAACATGGTAGCGGATGGGTGTACGGTGATTAATAGGTAGTTGGAGTAAAACCAACTGCTTTGTGATCAGACACACAGATACCCTTAGTCTCAAAGTTGTTAAGCCTGAGGCAGCTGTATATAACTAAGTCAAGGGTGTGGCCCTGTGAATGAATGTGTGGGTTCTTGCATTGCCCGAGCGCAGGTTAAAAGAGAAGGGCAGCAGACATGCATGTTAAAATTACCTATATATTAAAGAATGTTGTCATACTTTAATATAAAATGGGATAACTTAGAAAACTCTTGGATAAAAACATTGTTTGGCAGTCTGTAGATTATTAAAATAATCACCGGGGCTTTACAATTTACCATAAAACTAATGATGTAAAATATGATTTAAAGTCTTTTCTGTAAATAATCCCTTGCCTGACAGCCAGGGTTGATAGAGAAATATCCATGTCTATGTGATGATAATAAAAAAAAAAAAGTCTAAATTATTAAAAGTAATAAAATCATGACATAAAAAAGATTTATTATTAAGGGATCTGATATTTAAAAGACCAAAATTTACAGGAGTACAATTAAGAGCAGAGGTTAACAGAGGTTGCCAAGGGACTTGAATTATATTGTTATGATTAGCAGCAGAGGGGCGTGATATTAAGCTGCAGTGTGCCTATGATAGGAAATGATGGTTATAAAAGGAGGGCATACCAGTCGTCTTGAGGAGAGTTGAGAGAGATGAAGATGTTAGGGGATGACGGTGGTGACATAACATTTCCTACTGTGCTGCCGTGTCATTCCCTCAGGCTCGAGTCCATGTTCTCATACAGCATCTGGGATCCCCTCAGGATGGGCCTTTCCCCCAGAACAGGTCAAAGTCGTTGATGTGACGGGGGATCCCAGTGGTGGCACAGTTGTCTTTCAGCCAGGTGTGTTAGGCCAAATAGTCTGGACCACCTCTCAGTTCCTCTGTTGTGGATGGGGGTAGGGCCAGAGATGACGGTCTTGTAACCAGTGTGCAGCAGTGAATGGAGGAGATCAAGTCGGTTTTATGTATATAGCTCAAAATCACAGAAAGCAAATTTGCCTGAAATGTCTATACAATTGATTCCTATCAAAAATAATAGTTGAAACTAATATTGATCAATACCATGTCATCAGATCATTAAAAATCTAAAATATAAATATTGGCATTTACCTTAAAATTCCACTGTTGGTACACTTCGTGAAAGACTACATGTGTTCGATAATACAACTCAGGCCCTCCATGTATTTTTGCACAGGACAACACTCACTTCTTCTTCCCTCCATGCCAATGTGCTCACACAATCATGTGTCTCTTAACGAGCCAGAGTGTGGCGCAATGCTGCCCAGACCAATTAAATATGAATAGGCACTCATCTCCTTATACACAACAACGATACAATATTTAGCACATGATGATCTGTGTCAGGAGTACTCTCCTTTCGCTTGCATCTCGCATTGAGAGTCTTGAAGAGCAATTAGGGCCCTTTTTTACGCGAATAGAAAGGACGGCTGGGACTTTAAAGCGCTGTGTTTTTGAGGCAGCAATGCTCCAGATCAAAGTGTGTGCTGTCAGAGCCTTTTATAAACCATTTTTGGACTCAAGCTTGTGTCTTGTCAATAGAAATGTAGGCCATTGGGACATACTGCTATTGCAGATGTAAGTTTCTATATATCTTTTTATGTTAGGGGAAATATACAAGTGGCACACTTTTCCACTGCAGGTTTAAAGTACATACAATAAAATATATGTGCTCTATGCCAAAAGTAAGAAGAATTTTAAAGGAATGGATCAACAAAATTACAAAAAAAAAATCGTACTTACCTGCGGTGGTATCTACCAGTACAAGGTTCAAGGTGTTTTGCTTATGTTTAGCAAAGTTAGCAAAGAGGTATCTGTTTCTAAGATTCCTAACTCCATCCCAAAACAATGGCGGTAAATGGGATGTAATGGAATTTCCTTTTCACTTCAGTGTTCAGTCGTTTCGTTGGTATTTTCGTGTGCAATCACAAGCGAGTGGTATTGTCCTATCAACATCATTTACAGTCAACATAGAAGCACTTAGCAGTTGCCCAGGAACATTTACAATGTCAAAGAAAAATGTTGATTTACAGTTGTTTGTGCAACAGCTGCATACCTTTTATACTGTTTATAGTCATCTCATCCATGCCTGTAACCATTAATGTGACTATTTTTGTGTCCCTATTTTTCTGGCCCTGGTGGATGACATCCTCATTCCTATTCCTGACCAGAAAGTTGTGATGGGCTTGGTCTTGGTTTGCTTTTCCAACCATGCAAACAACCACCAATGAGCACAACACCAGCTGAAACGTTCTTGAAAAGAGTGGCAGGAACACTGTTTCTAGATTTTGTCGAATTTCTTTAAGTGTCATGTTTCATTGCTATGGCCACGACTAATACAATTATATTTAAATTCATGGTATCAAGCTGGAGGTAGAAATCTCTGAGACAGATATCCTAAAATCAGCATAAATAAAACCAGAACTGTCTGCATGGCTAGATACTGTAACTATAAAAGAAGAGGAACATTTATTTCTGTGTGTGTGTGTTTTGCTTTGTTTGTCTTTTCTGTAATCTGGGTGAACTGACCCTTTAATATAGTATTGTCCACAGTATTAATACAACATGGATATAGAACAGAGGTGTTTTCAAAGGCTTTACTGCATGTAAATTCAATCTATATGTGTTCCTAAGGAACATATTCAATGCCGAGCAGCTGGATGATATGAGATATGACACATGATGTTGTGCGTGAAATAACATGCCAGGTACGTCCTCTTGTAGTGCAACAGTTACATCATGGAGCTGCGGGAGGTGTGACCTTTCCACTGAAACAAGAAGGGTCTTCATATGGGCTCAAACGGGAAGAGGTAAATTGAAGTGACATGCTCATATACCTCACACCACTAACTTCTGTAGCCCGCGGTGAGGCTCATAGCTTATTCAACATGTCTCCTGGGCCTGTTTCTCTGTCAGCCTCGGCTGTACTTTTGGGGGTTCTCAAGCTTACGCAGGGAGAGTGACAGCAAGTATGTACTGTAGTCAAAACAATTTGGCTTGTGACATTTTGATTTCTACTATTTTTTCTCGCATGTGTGAGGAGCGTGGTTTAATTTAGTAGCAGGATGCGGGCTATGAAATCTGGGAGAAATCTTACAGTAGTGAGAAAAAGCCTATTATTTTTTATGTCGAACGGAAAACGATGAGAGCGTACATAAACAATACACAAAGAGCGAGAGAGGAAGGGTGCAGTTGAAAGAAGGAAAAAGTAAAAAATCCTGGATTAAAAAAAAAGCAAATAGATCTAAAGTACGATATCAGATAGATCAAAATAAACGGATAGAGGGCAGGAAGAAAGTGAGAAACAAAGAAGAAGGAAAAAAACAATCATGTCTCTCAAAGCAAGAGAGAGACCAATGAACATTGCTAAGTGCATACAGTGTCAGAAAGCATGAGCATCTTGGTTGTCATAAGAAATGGGCATTTCGTGTTCTCCCTTTGGTCGCTGTGCAGTGGATCGTGGCTGTTGACCTCCCTGTCAGATCCTGGGCCCCCATCCATCACCTCCAGGAGACATATTAAGGTGGCAGCATGTTTTTAGCTCATCCATCACAACGTCAGATGGCCCACACAGTACTCAGGTAAGGACACAGTCTAGTCACTCAGACAATTGATTAAACGGACCTCGTCCAACTCTCTTAAAATGAGACCATGTGTTATTTAGACGGTGGCGAAATGGAAGTGTGTTTATTTGTTCTTTGTCAGTAGCTGGTTAATTTGAATAAACAAGAATATTTTCATCATCTGTGCAGGCAACCAAAAGTAGGGATTTACAGTTTCATTTAGCAGACCCTTTTATCCAAGTGCCATAAAGCTTAAGTTTGAGTCTCATAGGACGCAGATGTCAACAGGTGGTGCACTGAGGCAATGCTTAGAGTGCATAGGTTGCATAAAAGCAGATTTTTTTTCTTTTTGTCTTTTCTCTACCTTCAGCTGGGTCTTAAGTCTATTCTTAAAGATTGAGAGGGACTCTACAGATCGAACAGAGATTGGTAACTTGTTCCACCACCGGGGAACTACAGAGGAGATGCACTGATCCAATATTGATATTGGATTTCAGGTCCGATACTGACTCAAGTAGCTGGGTCGGGTATCAGTAACATGGGGCTGATCTTGGCTAGAAAGGAAGACAGGCTTAGACAGTACAAAGTGTATGCTAAGTTATAACTCTGTGTGTAGTAGTTTTGAATGCTATCTTTGCTAAATATCAGCTGTAGCAAGGGGCTGGTGTAGTGTCAATAAGACCCAGCAATTGTAGCTTATCTTGCTAATAGAAAACCAGTCGCGTGTGACCTAAAACGTCATGGCAAAACACCTCTGCTAATTAAATTCAATGCAACATGTAACTTCACAATATCCCTGCTTTATCCCTGCAACATTCCCTGTTCCCTCTTCTTTATAAACATGGTAGTTATGTCAAATCAAGTGGCTAAAAAAAATCAAGTTTCGTCTGATTATTTATCAGTGACTGGCTCAGTTAGCATTAGCTCTGTTCCCCAGGCTCACTTCAGGTGCATGCCCCTCCAAGATTTCCTGTCACGGTCGTGTCGTCATCACTGCGGCAACACTGAGCCTTCCAGTAAAAAGTAGAAGGTCACGGCGTGACTGTCAGTTGCCTTAAAGTTGGATTTGTGCATGTTTCTGATGGCGCACCTGCTGCGGTCGGTCATCACCTCTCAATAGGTTCATGTGACTCAATTGGATAAAGATTAGCAGTGACACACACACACACACACACACTCCATTCAGTGAGTGTGTCCTTATAGCTGTCCAGTAGCTTTTCCAGTAATGTCATGTGTGTGTGTAATGTTAAATGTTAACCTATCCATTTAATATCAGTCTAAATAATGTCATGTGTCTGGATTGGAGTCCAAGGCCAATGTTGTTGAATCATTGCAGCTTAATGTTAGCAACCCTAATCAGCTGTATATTTGCTGTCTTGAAGGGAATTGAATTCTTGAATTCATGATTATATTGTATAATTTTAATTTATTTGTTAAACTTAAAAAGTTAGGAAAGCAATGCCAGGAAAACAAAGTCAAGCCTTATGTTGCCTTACAAATACTGTAAAACAATGATCCCAGTCTCTTACACACAATAAGGCATGCAGCTTATTAATTAATCATTGGTACTATTGTATCAGAGACTGTAAAAGTCAGGCTGGTACATTCCTAACCAAAACATACTTACAGGTTGTAAAAAATGTTTTTTTGATCTTTTTGCAGGTATTGAGGTGTTTATCATCTCACTGATTTGATGCATTCATAGCCTCTTGTTCTGAAAGGCTGATCGGGATCTCACTAGAATGAGCCTTGGCATTGGCTGAGTCACAGTTAGTAAGCAGGAGCTCACATGGGATCCAGGGCTTCTTGGAGGTAGTTGGCAGACAGTTGCTCAGCAGCCCTATGCTCCATCTCTGTGTCCATGACCTGGACATCCTCAAAGGGCTGTTTGATGTGATTCCCACACAGCCTCTTGGGGGCAGTGGTCAGGCCCATTCAGTAGGGGACTAATTTGTGGAATCACCAAGCGGACACCCAAAACAAGATTGGAAGTATGAAAGTTTTCAGTTGTTTGTAGGAAACATAGTCCTTGTTCATAGTCCAACACAGCTGAGAAACTTCACCATCTTAAACTTAGACACACAGTTCAGTCCACAGGGAAGATGGTGGGCATCTATGGCATCCCATACTCACAATACAGTCCAAGGTTCAGCACCTCATTCTTTGTGTGATCACCAGACCCATGACCCCAGTTGGAAGGTAACACTGTTTTCACTGGTCAAGCTGGTACCCAGACTGATAGCTAGGAGGCAGGAGACAGCTGAGCTGAGGAGGCAGCCAAAGAAAAAAGAAGTTGAGTGCCTGTACAGCTTGTAGTTTATCTCCCTACCCCCAGGTGGCAGCCAAACAATCCACTTAGGCTGTCCTCCATGTAGCTAAAGACCTCAACAGTATCTTTCCAAAGCCATGGTTTTTGTAGAAGAGGTTCACCAGATGATCGGAGAGCCACTGGCATGTTGGAAAAATTCTGTGGGCTTCAGCACAAAGACTGTCATATGCTATATATTGTATATGTATATGTATATGTGTATGTATACATATATACAAACACACACACACAGCTATAGAGCTTAGTCTAAGAAAATAACCTTGATGATGTCATAGGTATGTCATCACAGTTATCTGCTTGGATTTAGGGATTTTTTTTTTTTAACAAAAAGCCTGTGGCACAAACTGGGAATGTAGGACAGAAAGACATGAGTGTTTTGCAGGCAGGGCAACAAAAAGACACTATCAAGTTGCATTATGGGAAGTAAAGGATCAAGTGTTCTTGACACTTGACCAATAATAGGTATTATTCTTCTACCATTTGTCTTTTTATTTGTTTTTCGCAAGTCACCCAGATTAATGGAAGTGCAATACTAAATCCCCAGAGTGTTGTTTTAATCATACTGGCTGAACAACCTATTTGATTTTTTTGTTCTTTTTCCTATCAGATGTCAGAGAAGCTGCTAGTTGTCAAGACACTTTTAGTCATGACGGGAGGGATGGACAAGGAACAGAGAGGATGTTAATGTCATATTAATCAAATTGTATGTGTGGAGAGAGAAAAATAAGTGGATGAGAGAAAAATTGGGGTTATAATTCAGTTTTCTTTGTCTCTCTGGTTGTATTTTATGAACAACCTGCATTTTCAAGAGGTTTTTTGTCAAGGAAGACAGGTATCCCAGTGGTTTGGGAAAATGTAATCACCTTGTTTTTAGATTTTTCTGTTTCACCACTCTCCCTTCCTACCCTCTATCTCTACATTTTCTCTATTTGATCTCTATCTATCCATCTTTCTCTTTCTCCTTTTCAGAAGTTACTACCTCCACTTCACAGGAAATGACAACAATCCTGCGGCGGCATGAAGGGAGCTACTCATGTTAAATCAGAATGCGTGTCATGTGCCAGCACATCAAAAGCACGCTGTGTTGGCATTCTCCTCCGCCTCACAAGAAACATTTAGGATGCTTGGTTTGTGTAGCTTTCCAGTGGTTGATGCATCGAAAATAAAAATGAAAACTTAAATAGCACATTTTTCATTCCATTAAGATTACAAAGGATCTCCCATCTCCTGATAGTAGAATACAAGTGTTCAGCAGATGTGATTGTTTTTAGCTCTATCACATGATGAACTGTGTCCAAATAGTGCCCTCTTGTGGCCGCATGTGACAGAAACCTCCCCTCCTGTGACAAATTATTCATTGAAGCGTTTAGATATGTTTCCACTCACAGGAGGGGAAAATCTGATTTTACCTTGTACACATCTAATCTGAGAATCCACTACCACCCTTATTATTTCTACTTGAAGTAAAGATGATGTGATTTAAATGTCCTCGCCTCTGAAAGTATGGAAAGGAGGACTTCAGAGCTCTCCCTCTAGTCATAATTCTAAAATGAGTGCCATAAATTGAAGACGGTATGTCAGACAAATTTAGCTTGGTATAAATGTAAAATCAATGGAGGGTGGGGGTGACTGGGTGGGTGGGGGGGGGGCTGAAGACAGTTAAGCCGCAGCTCAGCATGAATCATACCCTAAAGAGCGGTTATTTTAGAGCTATACATGCTATGAGTGTACAGTGTACAGCATAAAGATGCAGCAAAAGCCCAGAATGCCAAAACAAACCACCCTGTTACTGTGCAAGCAGCGTTGCCTCCGGCTCAAGGAGGCTTTTTTTTTTTTTGATGGAGGTGAGATGAGATTTTCCTGAAGAGGAATAACATTAGAAGCCTCTCCACCTTTCCGAAAAGGTCAAATATCATTCAGTTCCCATCTAGCTGAGGGCTAAAGGAGAAGCAGCACCTAAAAAAGCAATACTGAACTCTCAGGACTGTTTATTTCCTTCTTCTGGCAGCACCCACTTCCACAGTGAGGAGTACTTTAAAGATGAGAAGCACTGTGTGTCTGTTTCATATGCACACCTACTGTCAAGATCTGGCTCTCCTCCCCCCCCCCCCCTCTTTCTCTCTCAGGCTCTCACATTCATAAACATGCATGTAAAAAGCATACATACACACTGCGGACATACATGCAGACGTACACACAGAGAACATCAGACGCCTGTGGGAGCCAAGGTGCTCCTCTGCTGCTCAGGTGTGTAAGTGTGTTGGCGGTAGTGAGTTTACCTTCAGGTCATTTACCGACTTTCCAGAGAGGGCTTTTCATTGGTACGATACGCGCCTCTTGCTCTGGCATTGTCTGTTGTGTACTAGCTGCTCACTTTTTGGGGTAATTCGAGATCTGTCAGATCCAGACAAGGGCTGTAGTGCAGGAAAGGAAACAACACAGGACAAGATGAGATGTCTAAATGGCAAGTTTGTACTACTTGTAGTACCCGAGTGAAGGGGCGAAGCAAAAAAAAAAAAAAAAGAACCATTTTCAGCGGCGAGCTCAGCAGTGGCCATTTGCAAAATGTCACTAAACACTTCAGGCTATGGCAAAACCCAAATGTCAACAAGAAAATCAGCTATGGCAAGCTGACTCAGATTCAGAGCAGCCAAACAATAGAGGTAACAGCTGAGCGTTTATCACTCTCGGAGCCAGCAACACATCCGATTGGCACAGTGGGTAAACCTGGCTCTGCTACGCATTGCCACAGCCACGGGAACAGAATGAGAGAAGCAATCAGCGGTGAAAAAGAAGCAGAGTGGGAAACACTGGGAGACCGAAAGGGATAATAAAGTACGTGTTTGATCGCATGAGTCTGATGGTGTTTTTTATCTGTGCAGAGCTAGAGAGTAATTTCCTGTGGTAACAATGTTGATGTGGTAAGCAAAGCACACTGTGTGCTTCCCAGTGCCTCGTTTGGTATATTGACCTATTGCCAATGGAGACGGCCTAAAAGGGATATTACAGTATTTATCAAACTGTCCTATTCTCATATCCAACATGACTGTCATAATAACATGTTACTTTATTTTAAAAAAGCGCAACTCTCCTATGGCTTTGCAAAAAAACATACATTTAACAGAAATTCTCTCAAACACTTCTCTTAGAGTCTCACCAGTGGAAGTCAACTGGAAATCCATGTCACTATAGCAAACCATATCTACTGCATCAACTTGCCAGCTGACTTATCTGCTGTTTTCTTGCACCTATGCTAGAGCTCTGCTACCTGACCTTTGTTGTGTGAAGCTTTGGGTTTTTTGGCTATTTTGTAAATAGTAAGATTTCCATGTTTCTCACCGCGACTGTGCCGGTTATCTGTGTCATGTGTTGGGAGGGGAAAGAGACGTTCCACCAGTAATGGATGAAATAAAGTAAAAATAAGTCTCAGGTCAGGTTAAGGGCTCATATTTGTCCATACTAGGCGCGTTCAGCCTCCTCTTAAGCCGTCGTTAGCTGATGGATTTGGCCACTTTGAGGCAGAGCGAAAAAGCTGTAAACATTACCCCTGACATATTATCTCTCTTTATCCAGACATGTTAGCGAGTTGTTACAAGCAAGTGTGGTAGCAAACAGTTGCCTGTTTACACATCCAGCAGACACGGAGCAATAAATGTTGTGTTTATGGCCACTTGGTGAATGTCAGTCCAAAATTCACTCTCCTTTAACTCTGTTTTGATCTTCGCCAACTCCTGAGGGAAATATCTGTCTCTTTAGCTTCTAAACACTTCACTATGTTTAGTGCTGGACATGTAACATAAAGTGGGTTTTTTTTTCCAGAGCCTTTTTCGATGCTGCTGCTTGCAGCTGCTGCTGCTGGAATAACACTGAGGGGAGAAACAAAATTGCAACTGTTGTAGGCCATAAAACCAGAACAATGAACTAAAAGACGCTAAAAAAAAAAAAGCTGTGTAGAGCTGAGGAGAACCACAGAGTAGGGAGTAATCCCTTTCACATTATACATAGTCATTATAATCATGTTAATAAAAAAATATTGATCAATGCAACCTGGTTAGGACCCCCAGTGTTAGGCCTGTGCAGAACCACGCATGGCAGGTGGTTGTTTTTTTTTTTTTAGTTTTGATTTAGCTTCTGCTTGTATACTAGAGAAGTAGCAGCAAATATGAGATGATGCTTTGAGTCTGTGAGTTCATGAATTACAAAAAAAAAAAAAAAAAAGAGGAAGATACATGTAGTTTCGTCAATGGAAGTGGATCCACTATTCTATGCAAGTCTGCTACAACAGCCTCAGGGATTCCCGGGGGGGGACTACTTTCTCTATTTACTTTCAGTTGTCACAAGCGTTTGAGATGATTTACGGCGAGATTGAAGTTGTTGAGGAAGGTTGTCGGAAAGATGTCGGAAGCATTGGCAAGACCTTCTTCTTCTTTCTGGAGTCCATCTCTCTTAAATCTGAGATGAGGTGAGTAACGTGTTATATCGACAGAATCCAGGGTGTAAGGATAGAGAGTGTTGCATGTTGTGTATGCTGTGAAATGCTTTGAGTTTTTTTTTTTTGAATGTCGGGCTATAGAAATAAAATGGGATTGACTCGACTAACAGTCAAAATTTCTCTTTATAAAGAAGAACACAGGCCCTGAGAGTTGACCCGTGACTTTCTTCAGTAATGCCTGAGTGCTGCCCGTGTTTAGAGGAATGACCATCCTTGCATCCGTGCATGTCCGCGTCTTAAGTATCGGTGTGTCTGTGCGAGTGGGTGCTTGTAAGCTTCCGCCCTCTTGTCCCTGTCCTTTGTTCACCTTCAGCTCCATCGTGAGCCGCTGAGGTATCTTGTGCACCTTTTCAAACCCTCTCGGCCCTTTCAATGTCAGGGCTTTGATTGCCAACGTCGTGCATTGGCTCCCCGCCGCCGCTTCACCTCCCTCTCTCCGGCTTCTCCTACTCCTCCGTTTCTCTGGGGATCCGGCGGACCTGTAGGTCCTGCTAGAGCTGAATTTGGAAACACCGAAAGAGCGAAAGGGATGAAAAAGATGCCCAGAGCTGGTGCGCTTCAACTTTTGGAGTGTATATATATATGCCACTGACAGCCAGTGATACTGTATCCTGCAGGGACTCTCTTACCTTTCTGACTACATTCTCTCCAAAGCAAAGTATCCTTTATCAGGGCCAGTATCCAGCAGTTACTCACGTCTAAAGTAACATTTCCCTTATTGATTGTGAGTGTTTATTTAGCAGAAAGCCCATTGGCTCTCTCTCTCTCTCTACTACCTTTAAAAAGACAGCAAAGTAAAAGCTACTGTAGGTCTGATTTACTGTATATAACATGTAGTTCCGAGGGCAGGCTATGCTAGTGATCTGATGATTAAAGCCTATAGCTGAGAGCAAGGTGTTTAGTCATATAGCAGTTTTGGAATGAATCGCCTTCTATGAAATGTTCGACCTTTTTGATTCGTCTCTCTCACAGATGTCAACAGGTGTCTCCTCTTCTATGTCTAAACATTGAAATATTTCCAGCATATCATCAAAAAAATGAAATTGATGATGTAAACAACACAGCTAAGCAATCATCTCCTCGTGAAAAGGTTCCAAGGACTCACCGGTTACACCGATCATTTCTCAGCCCTTTCAAGCGCAGAGAAGACAGGTGACGTCGAGAGTAACCTGGAATTTGTCCTCCGCGTGATCCAGAGCGTCTTCTCCAGGTTTCCCGCCTCCTGACAACTGAGAAATGGAGTCACAAAAAGTTACCGCCAGAATAGGTAGAGGCTGATTGTGCTAAGTAACCGAGAGTTTTAGAAGTTAGAAGTGTGAATTCATACACACCTAAAAATCAGTAAGCCGGGAACGTACAAGTGGAGTCACGATGATCGCTGTCGAATGAAATGTGATGCGCGTCATGAAATATTTTTCCGCCTTTCTCTGTAATGCCCGCAACTTAAAAAGACTGTTATTTCACAAACTAAATTTATACCTGCTGGACTATCAGCAGTAATGTTTATGTTTGAGCCAACTATATTTAGGACTGTGGTAAAGCTGTGATTATAGGAAGACTGTGAATGAATAAGGCAACATCCAGGCGACTGTAGACTTTTCATTTAGACTGTGGATAGAAGCTGGAGCTGGAAAGCAAATCCAAATCCTGTCAGTCAGGCTTTCTTTGTTATGTTGTTTGTTGTTGATTTACACTAGATGGCAGCTCTACACAGTTCATGTTCCATGATAAAGTGCTCATTATGAACTTGCACATGTTTGTCTTTTTTTTTTTTAACAGACTGCACCTCGTCAGTTTAGTAGAAATGCAGGTGGTCCGAGCAGGAGCTGAAGTCTCATTTGTAGCTGTGTGGATAGCTAGCCACATAGCTTATGCTTATCACTACTTCCATTTGTCTTATTATGTCCAGTTTTTAAAATCCACAACATAGATATATAATAGCAAACTTATTAAAAATGGCTTCATATATATAAAAAATGTTTATAGGCCTACTGAACCTTTTTTGATCTTTTTTTGTTGTTGTTGTTTTTGGCAATTTAATAACGCAAAGCAAGAGAATTATCTCAGCTGTTGTCTGCACTTTGGAGCATGCTGAAGAGGATTACTCAATCGCCAAAAAAAAAAAAAAAAAAAAAAAAAATCTGCTGATGGAAAAGCCAAAAAGCTGCTTTCAGGATGCCACATCCTCATATTTTCGCTTCACTCTGAGTCCTCACCTGTTTGCCTGGAGCCTGTGTGATGATTGGAGGACGTCTTTAAACGAACAACACTCCTGTCTACGACAAGGAGGAGGAGGAAGGGGGAAGGGGGGGAGAAAGTGTTTATTTATCTACTTCAGAGGAAACTGTCTCAGCCGGGCGCCGGCAGCAATCATCAGTCGTATAAACAGAAGTCATCCAAAGCCGCGGTGAATTCCTCTGTAAGCATCTTGTCATGGGCAATAATGTATCGGGGATATCGACGCTGCAAAGAGGACAACAGCAGGGGTTTCAAAGACTTCGAAACTCACAGAAAGGTCAGTGGACGGCATGAACACACGCGGGAACACAATTACGCGTGGCTGTGCGCAGAATTTATCAACGTATGTGGATATATATATATATATATAAAAAAAACAAGAGTTGTAGGACATCCTCAGGTAGAAGACTGAACTGAGATATTGTTGTTTTTTTTTTTTAGAAGGAAAAAATTAATATGAAAGATGCTGAGGTCACGTATTGTTCACGCTCGTCCTGTTGCTGATGCTGGTGTATCAGTGTGTGGTGGTGGTGGTGGTGCTGAAGAACAGCTCCTCTCAGCGTGGAGGAGGCGGGCCTGTTGCTTATGGGGGTTTAAGGTGGCTGTGATGGTTGGTGCATGTAGGTAAGATGATGATGACCTGCTGCCACTGACTCATTCATCAAAAGGTAATATATATATATACGCCAATAAAAGCATACATTCTGCACGGATAGATAAGAACACTCGCATCATTCTTCTTTTTTTTTTTTTCTTTTCCTGAACTCTTCATCACACAGAAGAAAAAGAACAGGCCTAATCTTAACTTTTTTAATATATACATTTTTTTTTTTTTTCAATTTTCTTATTAAGTATCGTCCTCTCTCGTGCCCGCAACCCCATGACCAGATTAACCTGTTAGGGGGGGGCCCTGGGGCAGAAATAATAAAGGAATTAAAATGAGACAGGACTGCAGGATTAGCTAATAATGCTGTCTCCATTATAGTGGTGTTGTACTTGAGTTCTAATCAATTAATTAAACAACCAAAAATAGACACACACACACAAAAAAAAAAAAAAAAAAAAACGTGACACACAGTGAACCTTTTGGGGCCCTTAGGGACAACTTTTACCCAGTTCTTAATCCAGCAATGCTCAACCTTATCCAGCTCCTCTCCTATAACCCACAACCCTGCTCAGGGGGAATGTCCAAAGTCTTTGAACACAAATCAGGAACCTCGGTGTTGCATTTACTGGAATAAAAAGTCCATTATTGACAAAACAATTGCACGTCTACTTATCAGCTGTTCTGGAGCTTTTGATTTTATCATACAAACATCATCAGCAGATGGAGTTTATCAATTTATCGTGACATTTCTAGATGTTACGGAGCACTTTAAAGAGTTCTCATCTGTGCTGTGTGTGTTTTTTTTAATGGAAAGTTGAGAGCAAATATACAGTAATGTACATTTACAAGCTGGCAAGTTGTGAGATTATGTTAAACATCTTCTTCACAGTTGTTTTCAAAGGTTTTCTTCATGGGTTGTGTTGGTTTGTTGTGGGAAGAAATGACTTGAGAGTTGGCTCCTTAAAGTCAAACATATGGATTTGTGCTGTGAGGAGGACAAGACTGGAAACATATCCCTTAAACACACAATCCAGTTAATGATCACGGTCATTAGCCTGCGATGTGAGAATGATATTTTCAATGCATATGTTGTTTGGGATTACTTTTCTGCATTTCTAAAAATACATGTATACACAGAGGAAGCAAAATAATGAAGTCGGGCAGGTGTTTATAAATACAAAAGCCCAAGCAAAAGTAACAAAATCAATCCGAGTCCTCCAATCAAAAGTTAAACAATAAAATGTGCTCAGTGCAGCCAAATGTAATATCCTCACATACCCACTCTAAAGCTCTTTCCAAGACCCTTTGATCCAAGTCTCATGTGTAATACAATCATGTAAAGTACAAAAAGTCCTACTCCACATCGCGCCGTCCTGATCCCACTGTTACATCTGGATTACAGAGGAGGGGGCAGGGGGGAATGAGCCTGGGGGAACAATTTAAAATGGAGCTGTCATCGGGATAATCACCATAAGTACACAGTTTGCCCTTTCACATCCTCGTTCTCTATCTCACCCTCGAACACACACTCTCTTAGCGTGCACTGCTATTTTCACATCGCAGGAACACAGCGCAGAACGAGTGAGTCAGACGGCAGAGGCAAGGCGGTGCATGAGAGGAAGAGGCGCCGTTATTCAGCCAGGTTTCCTTGACGACCACCCATAACATGTGCAACAGTTCCCATGGTGATGGTTTCTAGAGTGCGTTATCAGCGGGAGATGATGGCTGATTGCAATGAGGACGTCACTGGCTGCCGTTCAGTAATGAAAGAGCAGGGGATGTGTTTGTGCCGCTCCGCATCCGCAGTTTATTAGGCTGGCGTTTGGACAGCAGTGCGGTGATTGGTTGGATATGGAACAGAGATATCTGCAGACACCCACACAAACACACACATCCCCCGACTCACATCTCAGAGACACACTAATGTCTTCAATACAGACATGCATTTATTTGTTTTCAGCAGGGATACGTGGCCTTCTCTTAGCTCTGCTGAATCAGCTTTGTGGTGACAACTCCATATATAATGTCAGAGCAATCTTCGTCTCATTGCTTAGTTAATACCTGTCATACCTGTCATACACATGCTGGAGTAGTATGTTTATCTAGTATACTGTTGGCCTTTTATTGTAGGAGAATTTAGTTGCAATAATCAATTCTTAGATTATAGTTCAGCCATAGCATGGCCGAAAAAAAATGTCCCCATGATGTATTCCTTGAAAATTAAGCTGCTAATAGATTAAAAAACAGATGGCAAATGAATAGGTTAATTAAATACCTGAATAATTAAGGTATTTAATCATACTGACAATATTGCCATAAAGAAGTCCTACTCATTTATTTGCAACATTGCCCACAATGGCTTAATACAACCACGGATATTGTGATTCTGAGCTATATGAATAAACTTTCAAGAGCAGCTAGCTCTTATATTAATGTAATATTTAAAGCCCCCCTCCACTCAAAAATATGTTTTTCTTTTTGTTGGACCTTTGAGCTTCACCGTGCAGAATGATGATGTATGTGCAGGGAGGAGATGACATTATATTTTATAATATGTAATTTTTTTTTTTGTGAAAAAAAAAAAAACATATCAGACACACATTATTCTCTAAACAGAATATTTTTATATATCTTAATACATGTCTGAAGAGGATCCTTAACATAATTATTCATATAAACAAAATCTATGATGGTTGACAAACTATCATCTATCATCTGATAGTAAATATCAGTGATGGAAGTTTGAATCTTGTCCATGTCTAAATCCATTGTCTAAGTCCATGCCAGGCCCAAGGTGTTGTGCACCTTTCAGGCCACAGGAGGACAGACAAACAGGTTGTGATAGTATTGAATGAAGTTAAAGCTGATGACATATGACATTATTAATTAATAATTAATAATGATTCATTTCTGTGTTAATTGTGTTGATTCCACTTGTGTATTATTTTTCCACAAAATAAAAAGTAAATATAAAACATGTAAGATTGAAATATTTAAATCAATATGTAAATCATCAACACCAACATGCACATGTCTCACTATCAACCAAACTACAGCACTGAGACTCACCAAACTCTGCAGGCAGCAGAATAGTGTCCACAGGCTAATGAGCCTGACATAGGTACATGAAGCTATTAGCTAGCAGGGAAACATAAAGCCCTTTTTTCATTGGTACTTGTAGCCATGCTGAGTCAAACCATGCCACAGTGATCTGCATTTCCATTACCATTTTAAACACACCAAGTTGCGCAGAGTCCTGTCCAAGATGGACCATCTCTGAAGTTGGGTCAAAGCCTGACCCACCTCAAAGTGGGTTGCAGTGACATCGGATGGGTTTCCCCATCATTCAGTGACAATTCAGTGACGATGGTAGCTTCCTTTTCTAGGTCCATTGCCACCTCCTGCCTCCATTTTTCAAGCAGTAAGAAGCAAATGCCAAGCAAAATGCTAACAACAGCCTGAAAATCCATGATGACAAGTAGCTGGCTACCAACAACCATTGTTGTAACAGAGATGCAAATCCCTACTGCGCTGGGCTGATGCGCCGAGTCAAACCGAGTCAAGCCAAGCCCGAGCATGTGTATGGAAAAGCGCCATCAGTGGAGTGTTTAGCAACTAAAGCGTCAGATATTTCCCTCGGGAGTTGACGGAGACCAGAAGACAGCTAAAAGGAGAGTGAATGTTGGGCTTACATTCATCAGGTGATCAGGAACACAACTTCGAATGCTTGCTAATGTTGCTGGATGTGTAAATAATGAACTGTCTGCTAAGAAGTTCAACATATCGAACAGCTTGTTTCAAAAAATCACTTTATTACAGCACTCAATTGAAGTTTTTATCACTGTTTAAGGTTGTGATCTGTAATATTGGTTATATACAAAAGCTGAGTAGGCAGCAGCTTTTGATAGTGTCAGACACAGCACAAGGTTGCACTATTTGCCAGAAGCAGTACTTACCAGTACAGACCTGGTACTTACTCAACTCGATGAAAGACTTTTTTTTTTTTTTTTCCAATTTTTGTTTTCTCTACAGTGAAATATTAT
Organism: Euthynnus affinis; assembly: GCA_029490765.1. Classification (NCBI taxonomy): domain Eukaryota; kingdom Metazoa; phylum Chordata; class Actinopteri; order Scombriformes; family Scombridae; genus Euthynnus; species Euthynnus affinis. The sequence goes on along the minus strand of CM055838.1, from coordinate 34,472,266 downwards.
TGAATGAACCTGTGTTAATCTGTGATGATTCGAGTGCCACTAAGCACAGCTGATTGTGTGACAAAGAAGTAGTGGGGCGACGTTTAGACAAGAGTCATCCTCAAGGACGCTGCATCGCCAAATGCATTTGAACGCAGCGTTCAGTCGCACAAACATAATGTTGTAAAGCGCACGCCGCCTTATGTTCACACTAAGCAGACAGACAAGAAAACACTGAGACTCAAACAGATGAAGAAGACATGTAGTGTGATAATGTGTGTGTGTGTGTTTGTGTATTTGTGTGTATCTCCCTGGAAAAACTGAGTGAGTGCTAGACAAAAACAGAGGCAGACATGGGAAATGCAAACACACCACGAACAAGATGTAGTAATGTCTCATGGGTAAACAACAGTTTAGTTCCAACCCTATTCCGCCATCTTTTTTTTTTTTTTTTTTTACAGATGAACCCCCACCTCACTCAGAAAGTCCTGCCTGAATAAGGTAATAAATGTGTACAAAGACTGAACAGGCATGTTCAATTATCCTTGTTAAGTAGGTTATATGAACAGACAATAGTGCTGTATTTATTTTATGAACATTTATCCAAACAAAAAAAATTGAGTTATGGCTTGGAAGTTAATTTCGATGTCTTGCCCTCAAGGACATTTGAACAGCTGTTGTGGAGAGCAAATCCACTTTTGATGCTTTCGAATGGCGGTGACGTCAAAGTTGTGCAGTTGTTTTTTTTTCGTCCTGATCGGCTCATACGATAGTGTTTTGTCGGTCACTGCAGTTTGTTTCATGGAGTCATGCCACAGGTCCATTTATACAGAGACAGGAGTGAGGAATTAAGCAGCTACTCTGAGCTGTACAGCACTGCTTTTATATTACAGCTAACTGACTTGAGCTCAGCCTGTTTCTCCTACATGATATTACTGCAAGGGCACCACAAGGGCATGCTGTTACCTCATACACTCACACACACACACACACACACATACACATGCCCACAGTGTTCGATTCACATACAGCACATACTGCATGGATGTAAACTACTGGAAATAAATGTGGTCCTAAGCCAAAGATTAGCGATTTCAGACTCATCTGTCAGTAAACTGATGGGTGTGGGTGACAAACTCTCACATGTGTGCTGTCTTCCACCTATTTTTCCTCATCACGACTCCCTGTTTCCACATATAACTCAGTTACTATAGTGACAGAGCTGAATGGATTTGGCTCTTTCTTCTTTTCTGAAATAATAATTGTAAGCTGTGATATTGGCCATGCATTCTGTTTAACACTACACTTTATCAATAATTTCATATTAACAATGGATCAAATGATTATGTGTAATATGAAGGGGGGTCACTTGTAGTGGATAATCTGTAGGGAATTATCAACCCGTTCTATAGACTCATTGAGCTCAAAGCCTTAGCCTCTTTGAGTGCATTGTTTTTGGTTTTCCAGCACACACTTTGGAGTGTTTGCACATTATTCCAAATTATCCAACACTGCTAGCCTTATAGCAGTGGTGCAATAACTACTCAGATCCTTTATTTAGAAGTAAAAAGTAAAGGTATCAATACAGCACTACAGAAATATTCCATTACAAGTAAAAGTCCTGTGTAAAAAAAGCTGACTTAAGTAAAACTTGCAGTAAAAGTAGTGGTTTGCTCGCTCTGACTGATATATTATTATATATGACATCAATAGATTATTAATACTGAAGCATCAGTGTTAGAGCAGCATGTTACTGTTGTAGCTGCTGGAGGTGGAGCTAGTTTCCACTACTTTATATGCGAGTGGATAGTTTGGTCCAGTAGTTCCAACCTGGGAGTCAGGCCGCTCCAGAGAGTCAGCAGATAAATGTGAGGGGTTGTGAGATGATTAATGAGAGAGAAAAGAAGAAAAAACAAAGTTCTGATACACAAATCTGTTTTCAGTTTCAGTCAAATCAGTTTTTGGTCTTATGACAGCATTTTTTTGCTTTGTATTGTGACATATTGGATATTTTTACCTCTTTCAGCATTGGACAGTTATTTGAATGAAACCATGGATCCACCATTTGGTGGAACTGCTAACAACTCATAGACCTCACAAATGCAGCAAGGCACTAGACTCTGCTTTTTTTGTCAGAGGTAGCAAGCCCGAAACATCAGGAACCGCTGTGACAAACGTTGGGAAATGCTGCTACAAATATCTTAAACTCACAATTACATCTAGGAGGCAGATGTGAACTGTTTTTTCTGACTTGGCTGCTGGTAATGAAACTCTGAGCAATATGACATAAATGTGACATTAGCTTACTGCATGCTACCTGCCTAGCACTAGCAGATAAAGTTAGCAGCTTGATTGTGAACAAATTTGATGTATTTGAAGTTGAAATTTGACGTTGGTGCATGGTGAGCAAAACAGAGATGAAGAAGGAAAAAAAAAGCGTGACTATTAGACATACATTTGTTAAGGCCAGACACACAATTCCAAATGAATGCTAATGTTGCTCTGTGTCTGCTGGATGTGGAAATAAGCAATTAGCTATCATGTTCACCATGACAACCATATAAGGTTATCCAGTTGTCCCCAATAACATAAGTAAAAACAATGAATGCTGCTTTAAGTGAATTGTGGTCAGCAACATCTATTTTATGTACAAAAGAAGGCTGTATTGCTTTGTTTACTTGAGTTTGTGCCAATTAGTAACCATTTAGCAGAGAGTTTTGGGTTAATTTAGTCATTTGTGCCAAAAAGGGAGCTGCGTATGTAGTACCCAATTCTTTGTTTGATCTTTGTTTGACAGTATTTCAAGAAGAAATTAAAGACATGAACTTCTGGTGAAATTAATAAGCTTGGTGTTCACACGTAATAGAAAACTGGCCCTGTCTGCTGTTAGTCTTGTGAACTTAGAATAGCCTAATCAGAACTTTGTGTACTCAATCTTACTTACTCTGGGGAGTGGTCATTAAATAAAATTATGCTGCATTTGTTTTATAATTAGGGGACCTTAGACCATATTTCAAGCACTGCACAGCTGAGTGGAGTCATAAAAGACATTAATAACATAACTCAGGAGATTGGAAAACATTTCGACCATTTTCCACACTTCTTGCTATAGCGGCGACTTCTTTGTTTTTTCTTTGTGTGACAGTGTGACCTCGCTTATGTAACACGGCACCGACAGCGCAGTTGCCTGCTCAGAATGTTTTCGAACATCTTTAACACCTGCCTAAATAAGAAACACATACAGAGAGGTGATACAGGCACGCTGTCACTCCTGGGAGTGTTCAAGCACCTCCGGCACTATAATGCAGCGTTCACACTTTGTAAACATTAGTTATAAAAAAAAAAAAAAAAAAGGCTGCCTGTGTTTTCCATTCCAGACAGTTGCCTTTGCTAGATGAGCTCATCAGGTTAGATGATGTGTCATTGTTATATAAGATAATGCAAAGGCAAGGAGCAATCACAAAATTCTTATTAATGTATTTAGAATAGTTAAAGAGTGCCTCAGTGAGACTGATTATTTTGCTCTTAGATATACAGACACCTGTTTTATATTATAGTATATTAATGTAAAGTACAGACAGAATGAATTGTTGAAATTGATACAATTATGCATTCTTTTTCCTCGAAATAATGGTAATTGTGGTAAATCAATGAAAAATGTACTCATGTAGAGGCTTTATAGTTGCTTTAGTACCATGCTCTGGTGTTATTATTTCCCTTCCTGCCATTACACTGCGGTAACCATGACAAAATCATGGCACTTTGTTAATCACATGCCTTGTAAATGTTATTCAAGCGCACAAATGTATTGACTTCCCTCCTATAAAGACAGGAACATTGGCCGCTCGTGCGCACAGTGACAGATGTGTGTTTTAATGCTCCTTTACACTGAAGCAAGCTGCTTGCCTTGTGTATTCGGCAGCTCCACAGAGCAAGAATGGGTGGATGTGGAATAATTCGTCTTGGTTTGACTCACAGATCATGTGCCGTTTATACATGTATAGTTAGTTCTGTAAAAACTTAATGAATCACAGAGATCTCAGAATAGATTGTCTTTCGGAGACAGGAAGTTGTATGTTAATTTTAGGTCGAAAATTCATACAGTCTTTTTAAAGCAGTGATGACTGCCTGTGATCTCACTATTGTTTTTCAAAAAGCAGGGTCAAGGTTGATTGTAAAGTTGCACGAGTCAGCAGCAGTGTTTTGAGATTGAGATCAGTTCTACAGTGTCTTGGTTTTCCAGGGGCACGTGGTCGGCATTCAGGTGCAGTGGTGATGTTTTTTGGGAATTGAGCCATAAATGTCAACCTCTTAGTTTTGTTCAGAGAACTCTGATGCTATGATGTAGACTATTTTTGATCTTTGAATGTTTTTTAGACAGAATCTTTGTGGTAGAATAGTTGACATGATAGAAAGTATAACAGCTCTATCAGATAATATGTTAATGCTCAAAACCTCCAAACAGCACTCCATTCAGGTGGAATTATCTTCCATGTTCATAAAATGTTAATTTTCCTCCTTTTTGCATCAAATGACTTTAATGATTTGTGTAATGGAAATATTTTATGCTTAATGTTTTCCAATAATTGAATAGTCTTGTGTGGCACTGATAATAGCTTAATTCATGTGAGATCAAATCTTGTTACTCAACTAGGATCAAATGAAATAGAACAGAAGGAATGTTGTGGTGAGCCACTCTGCAGAGTGGAGCCATTGTGGTCGGAAAATGAACTGACTTGGAGAGGCCAAAACATTGTCCTAATGCGACCTAATGCTTAAAATGTCAAAAAAAAAAAAGAGTGTTGTTTTTCTTTCCAAGCAGACCACCAGACAAACAGCTTTTTCAATATGGCACCAGATCAAAAGAAGCATATCAACCACACAACTGGGTTTGATTGCACAATTAAAAAAGAGAAGTTGGAATGGGAGTCTGAAATGGGGAAGTAAATGTTGGCCAAATGACAACTCAATCAGGATGTGAAGTGATGCTTTGCCTTTTTGTTGCATGTTAGCCTTGAGAACATTATGACAGGAAGGTGATTATTTTTAAATTAAAGAGGGTGAACAATACTTAATTTAAAATACACTTCTTTTGTTTCATGCTGTAAAAACAATATAATGTGACTCTAGTGTGATCATTTTAAAAAGGAAAATATGAGTTTGTATGAGTGTAAGAACATCTACACAGCGTTTGCAGCTGAACAATTCCCATTGTGCACAAATGCAAATTAAGTCTAAATGAAATGAGATGAGATGAAATGAAACCTTTAAGATCACATCAGAACAAGATCTGTGGCGCCACAGACGCTTGGAAAATGTTCTCTGCTTTTAACTCACTTCTCAATCCACTTCCTCCTCCACCTTCCACTCACCTTGTTTTTTACTGATAAGGTCTCCCATCAGTAACCAGTTCTCTGAACCTGACCAAGTCGGTCTGCAGCTGCCAGCTAACAGGGCCGCACTCTCCTTATTCTCCCCTCTGACTGAGGAGGAAGCCTCCAAGCCTCTGCTGGACTCTCGTCCCACTACCAGTCCATTGAACCTGATACCGTGCAACCTTCTACAGACCATTTCCCCCACACTTGACCCCACAGTCACACACATCATCACCTCCTCACTTACAATGGGTGTGTTTTCCAGTGCATTTAAGACAACTCAGGTCACCCCGCTACTCAAAAAACCAGCCCAGGTTGAAAACTACAGACCGGTTTCACTCCCGCCCTTCTCATCAAAAATAATTTAGTGCACAGTCTTATACCAAGTGTCTGAATTCCTTACTGAGAAAAACCTGTATGACCCAAATCCATTTGGGTTTAAGTGGGGTCACTCTACCAAGACACACTGTCGGTTTTGGAATCGCTATTTAGCCAGAGCTGCCGGTCAGTCCTCAGCCCTTTTGCTGCTAGATCTGTCAGGTGCCTTTGACACAGTTAACCACCAAATCCTCCTCTCCACACCCACTGAGCTTGGAATCTCAAGGATCTGCCCTCCACTGGTTCATGTCCTACCTCTGAGGGAGATCTTTTAGAGTATCTTGGAGGGGAGAAGTGTCCGAACAACACAGCTTATCCACAGGGGTTCCTCAAGGGTCAGTGATCGGTCCCCTCTCTCAATATACACTACCTCATTTGGCACAATAATCTGCTCCCATGATTTCTCATACCATCGCTATGCTGATGATACCCAGCTGTTCCTTTCATTCCCACCAGAAGACCGCACAGTCTCAGCACAGATCTCATCATGCCTTGCGGATATCTTGGCATGGATGAAAGAATGCCACCTTCAACTTAACCTCTCTAAAACTGAGCTCCGTGTAATCAGAGCCAGTCCCTCTATACAACAAGACATCAGCATCCAGCTCGAATTAACCCAGCTCCTGCTCACAAAGTCTGCCCAAAACCTGAGTGTCATGATCGTTGACCAACTAACCTTTTAGTTTCACGTAGCCTAAACCGAACACTTGTGTTTGATTATTCTATGCACTCTATGCATTGCCTCTGTGCACTGCCTGTTGGCACCTATGTCAGACAGACTCAAAATTAGCTTTATGGCTCTTATTCAGGTCCCTGCTTGTGTTGTATCAGCTCTCATATGTACATTGCTTTGGATAAAAGTGTCAGCTAAATGAAATTGTAAATTGTAATTGCAAATTGTAAACATCCCCAGTCATATTATGTACCTCTTTGTATTCTTATATCAAAATCCAATTATGTTTTCTTCCACTAAAACAAAATATGACATTTGCTTACATGGGTTTGAACCAGCCAATGACAACTAATAATATCATGACCTCCACCCATCAATTAATCTTCAACTTTTAGTAGCACCGTAATAAGATCCACTATAACACCCTCACATTTCAACATTTAAATCGAATTCCAAATTCCACTGTTAAACCCCACCTGTCTGTCCTGTTTACTAGGAAATACATCATGATGCAGAGGTTAGATACTCTTGAAATGCTGTTTCATCTGGACTTTAAGTTACAATTTCTGTTGGCTGTTTCCTCAATCCATGAGGAGAGGAGAATAATTTTCAACTGGCATTGTGTTCTACAGAGAAGCAGATAATATTGCTTGATGTAAATAGATGTTTTTGCTTAACTTTTAACTGGCTAAATTCTTTAGTTTACTCCTAACTGGTTAAATTTACTAAACATAGTGAGACTACAAAATCTGTTGGTTTAGGTTTCATCAAATCACAGTTTAGTTTAATATTTTGACCAACTGTCCATTGCAAACATTCCTCAGTTTACACTAGAGTAAAGAGTACAGTCTAGACCTGCTCTATGTGAAAAGAGCCCTGAGATATCTGTTGTGATTTGGCGCTACATAAATAAAAACTGATTTGAGTTGAACTGAACTTCTTACTTCAAGTTTGAGCTACAGCATATTTGCAAGGGTATGTGGAAGCACGCAATAACTACATCAGATGACTATATGCAGAACTGCTATTTTTTAATTACAGACATAATAGATATTACATAAGATTATTTTTACATTGAACAGCTGGTGTTCCATGTACTCTATGAATATTCTTATATTGGGTCTCATAGGATTTGTTAGAGCATATACTTTTCTTAGCATTCATTAAAATGTTTCACCACATCTCATCATCAAAATGGAACCAAAATCTTCCCCCCAGGATGTTTAACTATTGATAGTAGCAATGTTAACAAACATTTAATCATAAATATAACTTATAACTTTCTTCCCTAGAGAAGAAGCTCTCAACAGTATCTTTTCCAAATGATTCATGTAAAACCACTCTTATATATTGGTATGGATTGGATGTAACTCCCAAATTGTAGATAGTGGGAAAATTGTACTTGAGGAATGCATTCCTAAGTTGTGATAAACAATATATAGGACCAGTATGTAGGATTTAGTGGTATCTAGTGGTGAGGTTGCAGATTATAACCAACTGAATATTCCTTTCCTTTCAAGTGTGTAGGACAATATATGGTGGCCACAAAACTCACAAAAAAACACAAAAGGTCTTCTCTAGCTTACCAGTGTTTGGTTTGTCCATTCTGGGTTACTGTAGAAACATGGTGGTGCAACATGGTGGGCTCTGTGGAAGAGGACCCACTCCCTATATAGATATAAATTCTAAGCAAACAAAAGCACAGTGATTCTTATTTTCATGGGATTATACACTAATTAAAACATACTTATGAACATTATATTCCACTCTGCTAGATGCCACTAAATTCTACATACTGCACCTTTAAGAGTGCGAAAGATCTTGTATTTTTAGAAATACAATAACAGGTTGTCATTCCACTTCTTCTCTCCTTATAAAAATCTGTGGAGTTGCTGATTACACACAGCAAGCTGTTTATCTTCCCATCACAGAATAATACCATTAACACACATGTGTCACTGTGCATAAAAGCACTTAATGTTCTTATCTTTATGGAGCAGGAGTCAATACATTTGTGTGCTTGGACAACAGTTACAAGGATTGTGGTTATAAAAAAGCCATAATTCTATCCTGTTTGGCGTGCAGATAGGAAATCCCCCAAATGGCACCAAAAATGAGGAACTAAAGCAGGTATAAATCTTTTACGTAAACACATTCTACAGTTATTGGTTTGTGAGTCTGTCTTATGTGCTGATAAATGGGAACTCTTTATTCCACTTAGAGTGACGTTATTTTTTTTTTAAAAAAAAAGGTCATATGATTTTTGAATGCATTTCCATCAAATCTAAAATGTGACACGAGCTGATTTGCCTCGCATCACCTCTGCGACTGGAAAAGCACAAGCTGCCATTCAAACACACACAGGCTCTGCTTTCCAATAATTTTATAAACACTCACAAATAGGGATCTCCCCTCCAGCCTGCTCCGCTGAGCTGCAATAGTGTTTCTGATGGGATAATCTGTGCGTTGTGCTACAGCCCATGTGAGGAAGGGATTACATATTTATTTGGGGAGTTTTCATCCAGCCTTTACCATCTGTCACCAGTAGTGTGGCCATGGGACATTTACTAGAGCTTTTATAGTGGAGTGATAGGGCGAGAGTGGGTGTGACAGAGATTGTGTATGAGTAAGGGTGCACGAGTTAGAGAAAAAGAGGAAGCAAGGATGGGAACTACTGTACTGATTATAGCCTACTTGAGAAACAAGCATATCCATCACAGGTCTGAGCTGTAAAGCCTTAGAGCATAAAACCACTTACATTTTCACAAGTGCCCACAATTCCCCTTGACACCGTCTGTGGTCTGTTCATTAATGTGAACAGTTCTGGACCTTCCAATGAAGTCTAGCAGCAGTGTCTGGGCCTTTTCCCTTATTCTTTCTTGTATATTCTCTTTTATTATAAGAGGGAAGTCTCTCCATAGATCCTCTTTTTAGTCTCAGGGTGATTAAGAGCCAAGTCAGTGCTGATGTCATAATCCGCATCCCTGTCGCTTACATTATAGCCTCTACTTGATGGGTGGTCTGGCTCGCTTGGCTGGGCCTGCATACCTCCAGAGGAGGTGGAACATTCAAAACAACTAAAATCATATGTGGCACCATAAGGACCACAAGAAAATGTTGTTATGTTGATTTTGAAAGTTGTCAACCCTTGTAATGTTAAGCACTAGCATTCGATGTATGAATATAAATTTTATATACAATATATACATATATATATAATTAAATTTTTACCCATACACACTGGCAGTAATGCGTGCTCATACTGCTTATTACTGCATATTGCTAAGAGCAGTGAGACTGAGCCAAAACAGTAAAGTTTGGGGGCATAAAAACAAAACACAAGTTCAAAAGGTGCTAAAAGTCTCCACAGAGTTGAGAGAAACCGTGGATAATTATACTTTTCTTGAAGTTGACCTGTTATGCCGGCAACAATGGCTTCTTCTACTCTTAGATTCTCTGGTTTATGATTTATCTTATTCCTTTGATTGTGGATTTGTGGCTTCTTGATATCTTTTGATTAAATCTGGGTTGCCTGGTCTTGAGGGTGCTTGCCTGATATCAGCTTTGATCATCTAACCATGGGCCTGGAACCTGCTTCTGGTTGGCTTTTAAAACATAAAAAACTCCTGTCATATTCACTCAAATGCATTGCCCGTGTCACAGTATTACCAAACTTGCCAGGCATGGCTTCTGTTTTTTAATCTACTCAGACATGGTGGAAAGAGTGTTTTTTATTTATGGCTTGTGCTAGGTTGCTACATGAGGCGCCGGACAGGACCCTGAATGATTCAAGAGCTTGACAGGGGCCCTGAAACATGCCAGGAATTATAGACTTGAGGTGTCCCAGGATGTCGAGGATGGCCCCCTTCCCTGCAGTATGTCTATGTGACTTAGCAGCTCTTGCAGCATGACTTTTTTTTTTTCTTGTTTGCTTGCTTTCCTGTTCTTTTCTGGTAGCACACAGCATTTTTTTTTTAGGTAAGAGGGTCTCCGGACTAATGCTGAAGCAATCACATGTTGTTCGCAAATATTGTTCACACCGTTCACACAGCCAAGTACGTCTGACCAGTGTTTGCTCTGTTTGCTGTCTGCTTTCCCACGCAGCCTACATCACAATTGCTAGTGTTACAGACAAAGTCCGTGTGATAAGATACAATAGAGCAGAAATACCAAAGAACTCGACACTAAGAAAACCCCACTTCATTGTTGACTGTATTACTGCAAGTAGTTTTGCCTCTGGTGTGTCTCGGTGCAGGATTATTCAGCAATACATTTTTTATACTTTCAATAAATAACTTTCTTAATCTTTTGGATTTGATTTTTTAGTTGTGACTGACAGCTGGCACCGTGTTTGCAAGTTAAACCAAGTGTCTGACCTCTCTCTGCCAGGCTTTAAACTTCTTTAGCTTGTGTATCACCCCCAGCTACAGTCAGGGATAAGCTCACATATTATTATAGTTGTTTTAAATTCTGCCAGTTGCTCCATGACTCAATTTTTAATGTGCAACTTTTGCAACAGTCTAACTGAGAGAAATGTCTGCTGTAGAGACTTTATTCAAGACTTCTCTGACACACCTTCACAGAAATATTTACATTTCTCTGCTTTGTCAAAAAAAGGTTTTTGCACTCCATTAACACTTAAAGTGCCAGTGGATTCTCATAGTTTCTCTCAGCACCTACACTACTGACCCTCCTAGTTAAAAATCTTAAATGATCTTGAAATGAGATCATGAAATAAGATGTTAAACGGCAAGTGCTCCTCCTGACCGCATCTGTAAAATCGTTATTTTTATCCAATGTCCTTCAAAAAGTTTCATTGCTTTTACTACCTACTTTTCTGAACCAGAAATGTATTCAATTCGAAATCAATTTTAGTCTCCATATTACATAATCTGCTTTTTTTTTTTTTTAGAGAGAGATGACAAATGATTGAACTGTTGGGTTGTGTTAATCATGCAATTCTGGCTGATCTTTTTCAACACTAAGGTGGATTTCAAGGAAACAGCCCTGGCGTTAAGGGATTCTGGGAAGGTACCATCCTGTTTGTGCTGCTCTGCATCTTGCATAATGTTTATTATATATGCTCCCCTCAGGGCGTATCATTTAGAAACACAATGTCTCCTTTCATTGCTACGCTGATGATGATATAACGCGATGACATTATTTCTCTGAAGCCTCTTCTTGAGTGCCTAAGTGATTTAAACGCTGTACGGAGCGACGTTTTTTTAAGATGAATAAAATGAATATATAAAGAATAAATTTCAAAACAAAACGAAATGCGTCGCTACAGTCTCAAACCGCACGCCAAAAAATTACAGTGTGATATTTCAACTCCACCCTCAAAATTGATATAGACGTAAGTGCTGTTTTCAGGATGTTCTTTATGTTCACCGATCATGATGGTGTCTTCTCTTCCCCGTCGCATTACCAGATCACTTCTGGCTTCCAAACAAATCTTATTTGTTATTGTGAGTCATAGCTCTCCTAAACTCAAAGTCAAACTCTGCTTTTCTGTTGGTTCCTGTAAAGATTATGTTTAAAAGAATCACTTCACCCAAATTACAGTATGAAAAGGCTTTAATTCGCTTGCTACATAGCTGTGCAGTTTTTTGGTTTGATATGTCCAGGTTTGTGATTTCTGCCTCCTTCCCAATACAATGAAGGTGACTAAAAATTTGTTTCTGGTTGCTCACAGCGCTGAAAAATATAATTGAAAAAACATCTGCAGCAGAAACAGTGTTCTTATCATGCTGGATAATCCAAAATCCACTGTCAACATTTTTCTTTGGCACTGTGTTTCTGTAGAAAGTGCTTGTTTTTTTTGAAAAATTGAAAACTCTTCACATTGAAGTCTGTTGATGATTATCCCCAGTTACTGCAAAACATTGTTTCTGGAAAGATGACTTTTGAATTTTTTCAATACTTTTGCTGTATTGGAGTGGGGGGATCTCTCAGACCTGGACAAGTAAAGGTAAAACTATCTGTATGGATAGATATCACTAAAGGTAAGTGAGAAAATATGTCTTTGTTTTTTCTCCTGTTCTTTTTGGTTTTGTTTTTGGTTCTTCTGACCTTTTACATCTCACATGCATCAGCTTTTTTATCATGCAGACTCATTGGAAAACTCAAAATTAGTCATTTAACATGTTTTATTTTTCAGGAACTTTTTGATACTTTGAAACCACATAATGAACCAGAGGAAAGCACAATTACAAAGTGACAATTCCAGGTTACAAACTAATATATTTGTATTTGTGATGGTCCAATCAGGTTTTTTCTTGCCCCAGTCTCGATCTGAGTCCTTTAACACTGGATATCTACTAATATTGAGTCCACTGCAATACTTATATTTACAAAACAGCAGAAAGATATGCAATATTGATTCAATATGTATCTGGCACACTGAAACAACACGAATAACCCTCTTTGGCTCACATTTTTCTCTAGTTACTTAGTTTGTTCATCCAAATACTGAAGGTCCTTATATTGATCAGTTTCAATTATTGATAAGAAAGAGTGGAATGGAACCACAGAAGCACTCAGACCGCACAGATGTGTTACAGAATGGGGCTTTATCCCTCACAAATGATCTTTAGCTGACACTGACTAGCAGAGAGCGCACAGATCGATGACGATGCGTCGTCAACATTTGTCATTTTAACTGACATAAGTGATGTCAGCGTTGTCTAAAAATGAGTAGCTGCTCAGCAGTTATTAAATGTTTTGTATACTTTTCATAACATACACACAGTATTTACATATCAGATCATGGAAAAACGATCCACATATAATCATCAACCATGTTTACAACCACATAATCACCTTTTTACCTCTTAGAACATGCACCTGGGATCCCGAAGCAATTAATTTTCATATGCCATCACATCATAACTGCTGATCTAACTGGTGTTTGTTACAAATTATATCAATCTTGTTTCATAGATGTCTCTCTAACCCTGTATACAGTACGTACTGCACAGCACACATTTAACAAGTCAAGTCTGGCGCAGCATATCTAGCACCTCTGCTACTCATGACTTCCTGATTCCTCCGTACCCTTAAGCTACGAGATCTCAGCTGAATCCTGTGACTCCTCTCCCCTTTCAGTCTTCCAATCCCTTTTCTCGTGCAGGCTCGGAGCAAAGGCAGGAGATATATCTTCATGTGTTTCTTTCTGTGTTTTGCTGAAGAGAGACTGATACTCAGGTCTGAGCTGTGGGAACAAGTGGGAAAAGATGCCCTAAAAACAGTACCTCAATCTGCTTATCTCTGTTATGGTCCCAAATGAGAAGAGGAACAGATTAGCCCCAGGTAATATCTCTGGTGGCCTCTCCTGTGTCTAATTAAAAAGGATATCGTTTTAGTGAGTACATATAAAGAAGTGATTGAGGTGATTTCTATTAGGAGCTGTGCCAGCTCTATGGGACGATCACAACACTTTTAAGAACTCCATTTTCTTTTGATCTGGTTTCAGCTCAGCCCAGCTCCTCAAGGATCTAAATGCGGCATAAAAACCTAGAGAGAGGGGACTAAAACAGGTTGTAAATGTGATAAATGAGAGGAAATATAAAGTGAAGGCCACATAAATGGATAAAAGAAAGCTCTGGCAGTGTGTCTCCGAGTCTGGAAGTAGCCTTTTGCCAAACGTGACATGAGCCAGTGGGTGTCAAGAAGGATACAGTGCACTGATTCACAGAGGGCATGATTTGGAAATCCCGGCAGGGCCACTGATTGATGGCGCCTGAAATCCATGCAAACGCATTCATATGTTTCCCCATGCAGCAGCTGTCCCATATTAATCTAATGTAATGAACAATAAACACCCCATCATGATCGGAATTGCAATTTAAAAGTGATCTGTTCTGGGAGGAATTACAACCACATGTACTTCTGCCTGTAAGAGTGGGGAGAGCTACAGGAAACAATGAGTTTCATTGTAAAATCTTTTATTTTTTCCTTTTTTTTTTTTTTTTTTTTTTTTTGACACATGTTTTTGTGTGGCGCGGCTCTAGGCATGGCAGTGTTGGTCTGCCTGTTGATCCAGAGTAAAATATGTCTTGGATGGATGGATGGCCATGAAATTCTGTAGTGAGATTCATGGTTCAAGAGGATGAATCCCGTATTGATTTTGATGATCCCTTTAATTTTCTTCTTATGCCTTGTTTTTTGGTGAAGTGTTTTGACAACTAAATGGATGGGTTGTCATGAGATTATTGCCACTTTATTGATCAGCCAAATTTTGAAGCCAATATGGAAGTACCTTAAAAGTGCAATTTCACTGATGGCCAGTGGATGCTGGCGCCATCTGATTCCCATTTAAAAAGCATCAAGTCCTCTGTAGATATAACCTTCTAAGTCAATCATTTCTTTGAGTCATTACGTCTCGGTGGCTAAACGCGGACCCTCTAACAAGTGTGCTGGTGTTCATTTCGGGAATTATTGCTCAGTTAAAAAAGATTTGAAGATTCACCGTGTGGGTGTTGATTGACAGCTATGATTGACAGTTGGCTCACCTGCTGCTCTCCCACTGAGTTGGACTACTGTTGCGATATTCCGCTAAGTTTGATGCTACTTCATTATCATACCTGTCCTGTGAGCACTATTTATCTAAAACAGCTAATGTCAATGTTCCCAGTAAGCTAGTGTTCCCTTCTGTCCAAGGTAGCAAGACGTGTTTCCAGAGTGGGAAAGACAACAACCTGCACTCCTTATTTGGAAGGTCCTGGCTCCTAATGGAAAAAGACATGCATCTTTATATACAGTCAATGTATATAGACTGTTAAAAAAAATGCTTACCCCATGCAATATTTCAACATCTACTTGATGGACAGGTGCAAACTTTTGTACAGGCATTCATGCTTCAAGACGATATATCCTAATGACTGTTAGTGATCCGGGCAGATTGTCATTGTGAGCATGTCAGCATTCTGATGTTAGCATTCAGCCCAGATTACCAATGTGCTTAAGAATAGCCTCACAGAGCTGCTAGCATGGCTGTAGACTCTTAGTCTGACAATGCAGAGAAAATGTAGCATACTGTATCAGCCCCAGAAAACATATATACCGTATTTAATTACAAGCTTCACTGATAATTAAAATATTTTCATATTCACAGTGTTACCCTACTGAAGCCCATCACTCCGCACCAGCAAATTTTGCCGCAGCATATCAGACATGGAAACAGTATTTTCAGTTCCTGAGCAGCAGAGACAATAAGGTATTTCTTTGTAACAATCCAGCCCAAGGCCGAGTGGGTCTGAGAGATATTAAAGCAGAGTGACAGATCTAATTATCGCCTCCCCACTTCTTCTGCTCTAACTCTGATGAAAAGTACTACATTACAACAGACATCCTGTGCCCTCAAACTAACTTTCACCTTTGCTAATAACTAAGAGCGTAGTTATCTGGAATACCTGCTGAGGGCATGTCTCAGAATAGGCAGAAGGGGATTTGCAATAAGGCTGGATTTATGAAAGGAGGAGACCATCATTATTCCAATGCTTGCTGCAGTGAATGTGCAAATGCCCCCTACCTGCTATCTCTCACCTCTCTCCCTTCTCTTTTTCCATGTTTCTCATTTTCTGTTCCTCACATTACATAATGATCCAATGTCACTTCTGCAAAAAAAAATCTTTCTCGGTGTCACAGTTTCTCTGTAGTTTCTCCACCTTTCCTCCATGTCCATATGATGCTCCACCGTTACTCATATTGCAAATGGCCTTGCGATGGGGCTTTAAAGGCTATGCTGAATAGGGGGTTTTGTTTCCACACACGTGCCGACCCGCACTCTCAGACAGTACCAACAGTAGGAGACCCACTCTGCTGACCTCCCAGCCGCTCAGCATCTGCTGGCAGATTCCCTTTCACTTCCATACAAATCACTTAGAAAGAGGCAGCAGGCCCCATTCAGCTGCCAGGATGTTATATCGTCCCTGTGGATTTGTACCTTGCTATGCTATTACAACACTTTAACTGCTATCTGTTGTGTCTTTTTGTCTCACTGTATAATTACCGCTCATGGACTTTGTGTTTCATTGTACTAATGGACTCTGTTTTTTTTGTGTGCATACATATGCATCCCTTTGAGATGTATGTAATTCCTTTCGAACAGCGGTTGTCGTGGAAACCTCAGTCGAGTTTGGTGTCCAGCTGTTCCAGTTAAAGATTAGAGCACACTGGGACATGTGGCAACGAGGATGGTTAATCATCAGCCACCGTCTCAGATCCACAGCCGCATGATGGCTGCAACTTGGAAATGCTGAAGTCATGATGTAATGAACGCAAAAATATGTAATCAAATTTGGTCCACTTTTGTCCTGTACAAACCGAAGATGAATGCCAGCAACTGTTCAGATAGATCAGGTCATTTTCTTTGTTCAAAGCAACTCAAGGGAAAGGCTAGTAGTGATGATTAAATGCAGTCAACCATTAGCTGTTTCCTCTTATAACCAAGATAATGATAAACATAAGGCATACATGTGATGATTTAACCCCTTTTTTCCTTTTGATTAGTCTAATTTTTATTATTATTATTATTGTTGTTGTTGTTGCTGTTGTTACTTTTTCACATAAAATAAGCAGGTATCAGAATCATCTTTACTAGCCAAGTAGTAGCTCTCAATGTATTTACATACAGTGTGGAGAACAAATGGAAGATACACATAGACATACACCTAAAACAAAGCTAGACACAGATAAGCAAAAGCAAAAAAGAGAACTATGATGTGCAAGAAAGTAGGAATGGAAATAGATACACATATCAATGTTAATAATACAAGAAATAGACCACAACATAAGTTTCGTGTCTAAATGCAAGTCAGTTTTTTAACTGTAAGCTGTGTGTACATGGTTACAAGTAGTACAGGAGTGTGTGGGAGTGCAAAGAAAGTTGGAATAAATATTGGATGGATGGTGTAATCATTTTTGTACATAGAGTAGGCAGTTTATGTACAGTATATAAAGTACATACATACATATATACATGCATGCATACAGTATACACTCACCAAGCACCTCATTAGGAGCACTTGTGCAATCCATTGCAATCCAATATAACAGCTCTACCATAAATTCTGCTCTCATAAAGCGACAATTTTTCTTTGTTGACATTGTCAGAATAGTGATAATTCTACTTTATTATTGAGGTCAAAGTGAAAAATGTTCCTAATATTTTGTCCACTCCATTAAGATACATGACAACAAAACGTATAAGCTTCATAAAAGTAGAATTTATCGCAGTGCCGTTGTATTTCATTGCGCTAGATTACACAGGTTTTCCTGATGGAGCGCTCGGTGAGTGTGTACAGCCTGCTTAGGTTAACCTTTGACAGGAAATGGATAGCGAGAACTCTTTAGCATTAACAGATAAAAATTTAGTTGAGATAAATTGCAATGTAACAGAGATGGATGAAACTTCAATATATGACGTTAAACCAACAAGTCCTGAAAATGAAACTATGGCTAAAAAAAGATTTAAGGTTAGGCTCAGTGTTGACTGTTAGCAGGAAACTGGATGTGAACAGTGGCTTCCGGTGTCAAAGCTGGATGCTTGGTGCACCTAACCATTTCTTCCACACATTATTCACATGGACACAAGAGGTCACTTGACAGGAAAATGCAAACATACTGTAGTTTGATTTAAGTGTATTTAGTGAACACTGTCCATGTATTAAAAGCATATGCGCTGTCAGAAATTTACATTAACATACAATATTCAACAAAATATCTGCAGAAATCTTATGCATCCATGGTTCAGCAAAAGCACAACAAGCCTTAAAGGAATAGAGCAGAAAAACATCTGGTGATGATGCTTATGGCATTATCAAGGGGTATCCCCATAAGCCAAGAAATATGGGTGGAATTAACCGCTCACATAAAACATGTAAACTGTCAGAAAGGCAATATATCAGCTGAAGTATGCACAGTCCCCTCTGATACCAGTTGAACTGCAGCGAGCCATGAGCAGCCCCACATTATCTGAGTAAGTTATGTAATGCAATTTTATGTACAGACTGTCAGGGATGAATCTCAATCATGTTGCAGAGAGGACTGCAGGCCAAAGGAAGCTTTCTTCTTTAAAGGTTAAGGCCGACAAAGTGGTGGCTGCATTATTTAAACAGGAAGTGAAAGGTACTGTACAAAGGAAGGATGTTCTAGCAATGCATTTGTGTACGGCACCAACATCAAGCCAGGCGAGGAAGTTCACTTTTCTTCGGGCCTTTTCCTCTAGTGTGTTTCTGCAAGGTTACATGACATGGCTACAGTAAATCCCAGACTGATGTTACTTCCTGAAAGCTGTCTGGCCAGTGTCCAGTCAATGCTCTTCTTAGAACTGTGTCCCTTGCGTGACAAAAAGCTGTTATACCTCAGTGGGATGATGTCATCCCTGGGGACACTTTTAAGACTAGACTTACTGGTGTTACTTTTATCACAGTATTTGTTATATATGTACGTAGCAAAACATTACCCCTTGACTTTCTATGCTGCTACTTATCATCCAAAAAAAAAGTATCTTTTTTTTATGAATATAATCATTTTGTGTCTCATTGAACTGATTTTTTTGATACTGGTGAATGCCATCAGGAGGTTAATTTAAGTTTCCGTTGTTTGTGATGCCTGAAAGTAGTCTTGCATTTTCTTATGTCAACTGGGCTTCTTTAAATCCTGAATCCAGATTTTTGCAATTGTCTGCAGAGGTGATACATGAAACCAAATGTGGTTACGCTGTTTCGGGCTCTCGCTGTGCCATGAGCACTTTCCACCAACTGTCTTCACCTCAAATGTGCGCACCATGTGTGTGTCTACACCGTCTCATTTAGAAAACCAAACCTTGAGGTTGTGGTCCTGATTTCATTTTGATCAACATCCCAGGCTCAGGCTGGAGTATTTGTTGTGGTTACAAAGGTCGTAATCAATAAAAGTGATGGGGAAATGGGGGACGTGTAAATATTATTAGACTACCTGCAGCATTTGGCGGGTGATGCGTTAAACTTAAACAACGCAGTTTATTACTTTTACACTCAGTCAGCCTCCCTGTCGTGTTCACCAAGGGATTCACATCATTTTATAAAATTATCATATTTTAAAATGGATGGAGAATCCTAAATACCAGCATTGCAGCATAATAACCATAACCTTATCAAAGGGTTTCAAATAAAAAGAAAAATTATTTTAATTAACTAAACTACTGTAGGGCTGCAGCTAATGATTATTTCCATTAAAAATCCTCAAATTATTATTTTTTTTGTATAAAATATCAGGAATTATGAAACATGATCATTATCATTTCCCAAAGCAATATTTTTAAATTGCTTATTTTATCCAACTAACAGCCCAAAACCCAAAGATATTCAATATAATATCGTATTTTCAAAGAAAATCAGCAATTCACATTTGAGAAGCAGGAACCACAGAATGTATGTATTATGCAATTATAATAGTGGCTGGATTATTATTATCTGTTATATATCATTATTATTATTTCTGTCAATCGAAAATCATTTAATCAACTAATCCCTTTGGCTCTGAACCAAACATGACACGCAAGGTGTAGTAAATTCAGTATAATTAATAATTATTCATCCCAAGCTTCCAACCAGTAGACTTTAGTTCATTTTCTATTCATTCATAGCTAATTACCTTACCGTGTTCTTTCACAGTGCCATTATCTGGGTCCCCGCAGCTCCGGGCCCAAAGTAAACACAGCGGTGTCTAAAAGATTGAGGGGCTGGAGGTCACCACGGATACGTGATGACAGCACAAGTCAGAGGCCTGACTCTTTAGGGGTCACCCAGTTTGTCTGCCATGGGCCTGAGGCACATAAGGAAGTATGGGAAGGTGAAAGAGTGAGTGCTGAGAGTAAAGAATGTGACCACTTGCTCTCTAAGGTTCTTGATCCATATTTACCCTCAGACCTCTATCTGTTTTATTATTCAACAGCAGTTCAATGTGGAGGAGTAGAATATGTTTCATCAGCTATTTAACAGCTAAAAGTGTACCAACACTTTTTTTTTTTTTTTTAGTATAATGTCACATTATTACAATATATCTTTGTCACTTCCCTACCACATGCTCCATAAATACCCCTTGTCGTGGCAGCTCGGTGTGGCAGTGACAGTGTTAAAGCGCTCAGCCAGAGTCTCCACCTTTTATGTAAATGTAAGTGTGAGTGAGTGGGACCCGAGGCGGAGACAGCGCTCAGTGAATGGGGGGGGGAGTGTGTGTGTGTGTGAGAAGGAGGGGAGGGGGGAGTTGCCTTCACGAATGTGTCCCTGCGCTCACAGGGAGGAGGTGTGGATCTTTCTCCAGTGTTGTGCATCTATTCGGGGAGAGAGAAGCGATAGGCTACCTTTGGATGCGAACGTGCAATCATGTCACGAGCCCTTTGCTGTGCAACGAGAGCATCTGAATAATCCATACAGGCGATAAGCGTTTTCTAAAGGAATAAAACAATGGGTGGCCAGATAACACGAAATGCCTTTTACGGTAAGGAATTAATGTATATATATATTTTTTTTTTTTTTTTGAAAGAGTGTATATTAAAGATGTATGCTGTGTTGTTTAGGCCTATACGTCCAGCTTTGTTCATTTGGTGCTAAAGAGTGATTTATAGGTGTTCATTCACAGACGACTGTTAGCTAGGCTGTGCTGTCAGGTAACACACTGCCACTATAGCCTATTATTCGGTCATAGTTACGTCACTCGGGCAATTAGAATAGTGCTCTCGAGACGCGCAGCTGTGTTCACATGTATGTTGATTAATGCCACGCAGCAAACAGGATGTCACCACCTCCTCGCGCTCTAATGAAGATCTATGTCCACGTTAAAAGTGTTTGAAATTGTTTACATTATGTGGGTTCAGCCGCGCGAGCACGTCGGTGAAGGATGGAAAGTTGTGGGGTTTCCCTCTGTTTCTGCTCTGTGCTGTGGTTTCCCCTCATTAATAAAGAGACATAGTGTGCAGCTGTGCTCTAGGAAATCGATACATTGATTTCTTATTGTGTTATTCTGTATGGTGACAGTGAGTCATCCATCTCATCTCACGTGATGATTTTTTTTTTTGGGAGGGGGGGCTAAAAGCCAAACAGTTAATTGTATTGCAAAATACTGTGTGACTTGGTTTGATTTGGTCTTGAAGAAGGGTAGTGTTAATTTATAACAATTTATCTGACTGTGTGTGGAGAGGGATTATTGAAGTGCTCCCAGGGACAATTTAATGGCTTTGCTGTCAGGTAATGAACGGTGGAAGTAAACAGTGTAGCTACTGTGTGGACAACTGTAGGCAAGCTTCAGTCCTTGCGAGCTCCCCATGGTGACAAACAGAAATAGCCATTTTTATTTAGTTTATTTACAGTAAAAGTAGTCCTCTCTTCCTCTTTATTACTGAATATAAAGGTAGCAACATAGGAAATAAACAATGCCAATAGTATGATTCGAAACTCACACTATCTGTCTGATAATTATAATAATAGATTTCCACAGTAATTTTAGTGAGCTTACATTGCACTTAAACTAAGTTCCTGCTCCTGCACCCTCTACTGGTTTAGACCACCTGATCATCCTAATTAAAGCCCCAAGATGAATCCAATTAGTGAAAGAGGGACAGACTAAGACAGCAGGAAGAGGAAGCTATAGGTCCTCACTGGGATCAAGGTCAAACACCTCCATTAAATGACTTGATGTGTCTGTTCAGTACATGTTATTAATTAATTTATGACCTGATAGCTCACTGTGTAAACTGTTTATGTGTAAGTGCTCAGAAGTAATGCTGATTTCTGTATTGGCAGGCCCAAATCACAAAGTACAGGCACAGTTTTGCTCATTGTTTAATTGTTTAATCTATTTTGGACACAAAGCTGGACCTGCTTTGGGCCAGCATTTTTGCTTTTTAGGTATTTTCCTGACTCATATATGACTCGATTATATGCTCTTATTATTTTCAAGCATGTTTCTTTGACAAGACAAAAATCTGAGCTTAATGTAAACAGACAAAATATGTTTTTTGTGTTTGAGGTATCTATAATGGGATTAAAATATAGTAATGTTTACATCTCAGAATAATGAGTCAAACAGATAACAACAGGAGGAGGAAGCTCTGCATGGCTCTGCTGTCTCATACAACAGGTGCTCTAAATCGAGGAAGTCTTGCCAGATATTCGTTCTTAAATGGTGCAGATAACCACGGAAAAACACAGATAAGTAGTGTTTACTGGACCAGTGTGCATGCAGTTAATCCATGTTTGTAGAGCATAAACATGGTAAAGTTATTTCCCCCTGTTTACCTACATGGAATAAACTTACAGTGGACTCAAGCTGTTTCCTTGCAGCACATATCTGATGAAGATGTTTTCCTCAAAATCACCTCGTAGATGAGAATTCACATTTTATACTTTGCCGTTGCAACCGACTGCCAGTCCTTCATGTGGACAAGTTTGGCCATGTTGTTGTTACATGTGTTCATTAGTCTCTCTCTTATTTTCTTCTACATGCCAAAAGTCTATGATGTAGCTGTTGCATCCGTATCCAATCTTTTTCTCCTGCTTCACTTGCTGTGTTCCTCAGTAGACAATAGTTCTGGTGTTATGCATGCTGGCTCGCTGATATGGCTCCTGAGAATTAAGGTTATGAGTTCCACCTGTGCTCTGCCTGCTATTACGAGCCAAAATCAATGCTTTGTACTGTACCTTTGCCTCAGCGGTAGCTCGACCACACACTTGTGAACTCATTTCCCAGAACTTCTTTCTGTAGAACTCTGTCCCAGGTGTCACATGACATGATGTCACCATCAACCTTATTCTGTTTGAATAAATAGCATTATTTACAGCGAGCTGGTTATTTTTGGAAAATGATAACCAGCCTTCTGTAAATGATCATGCTTAATACATAGATAGATAGATAGATAGATAGATAGATAGATAGATAGATAGATAGATGCCCACTTCAATGCCCAGAAATGTCTAGCTAAAGGTCTGTTAACAAGTGAATGGAAAGAGAGTGTTAATCCCAAATGGAAGAAGAGAGGGTTAATCTGGATTTACTTTTAAAGAACAAAGTGTTGCTATGGCAACACATGGCCATTGATAGAAAGCATTAGATTACTGCTTGTTTCTGGAGCTGAGGAGAGAGAGCAAACTTCAAGAAACCAGAGTATCATATTTGAACCCGTCCAGTGACGTTTCCCTCGATACTTTAAAGAAAAGCAGCTGTCAAAGAACTTCATCTCGCTAATCTGATATTCATTATCCAGAAAGGCATCACTCTTATTCTGTTTACACGTAGGTATGAGAAAGGCGTGACTTACTAAAGGACAGATTATGCTTTCTTAAGTTGCACACCATTGCCCGGCTGTTGTTCTCAGGTGTGAGGCACCAGAGCACATCCACAACAGCGTTTACAGCGAGTCGGTTGCATAATTGAGTCTGCCGAGTGTGTGGGAGCTCCACTTCTGTGCTCCCGATTGACTGAAAGTAGGCCAGCGTCTGAGACTGCACAGGCAGATTCGATAGAGCGTCTGGCTCCATTCAAAGTGAACTGGGATCAGCATCCAAATGCAAAGTCAACACTGAGCCGAAGAGATGATGCTACAGAACAAAGTAAAGTTTCTTCTTCTTGTGTGTGTGTGTGTGTGTGTGTGTGTGTGTCTATAACCAGCCCTTTCATCCTCATCCTCATGACAGGTCACCTTCAAGGCCTCGCCCACATAATGACTTCCAGCCAGTACTGAATAGCATCTTGCCCGCTTTCAGTCAATACACGCTGCATATCATTACGCCTCTCCACCAGCCTGCTCTCTTTCACTGCCAAAGAGGCATCATTGGATTACATCGCCCTCCACTGTACGCGGCCTAACGATATTATTACTTATTGATAACTGTTGTGTCATCCCGCTCACGAAGAGATTGCAGTAACAGTAGCAGGGGCCGTAGAGGATGATGTCAGCACCAGACTTCATCATCTCACGCCGTCTCGCTTTTGATGAGACAGCAATGTGAATTATTGATAGCGGAGCGTCTATGCAGGAGGGTAAGCCTGGGATAGGACACTCATATGAACAAACATGTATCCATATAGAGGTCAAAGCGGAGCATTACAGTAGTGTTGAAAGGATTAGATGGAAAAGAGAACAATTTTGATGATGAATCAATGAATTAAGACATTTATTTTAAGGGAAATGGAACATTTTCTAGTTGCAGCCTCTCAGATATGAGGATTTGCTGCTTTCCTCTGTTTTATAGGATTGTAAGTTGAATATCTTTTGTCAGTCAATTAAACTTTAATGGCAGTTTGGACACAAGGAAACTGTGATGGACATTGTTTTTTTATATATGTTTTGTATTACACAATTAATTAACCACCAGAAAAAAAAAACATTTAACAGATTTTTTTTTTGGATTAAAATTTGAAGCCCTACGTTACAGCAAACAATAGATAATTTAGCCCGGTTCCAGACCTCTGAGTCACCACCAACATCTCTGATTTGTTAAGCAAAACAAAAAAGGTCTGGTGTTGTTCTCACTGATGACT
This sequence comes from Euthynnus affinis, assembly GCA_029490765.1. Classification (NCBI taxonomy): domain Eukaryota; kingdom Metazoa; phylum Chordata; class Actinopteri; order Scombriformes; family Scombridae; genus Euthynnus; species Euthynnus affinis. Next base: position 34,447,339 of record CM055838.1, on the reverse strand, counting down.
GTTTCTGCCAGTTACAGAAACAAATCAAGCACAGAGCTTCTAAGGCAGGACCAAGTAAGGAGATGCCAGCTAGATATATCTAACTCGCTACATCCACGAAAAATAGTCATAGAAAAATGGCCACAAAAAATTGCAACCTCACAGTGATAAGACTGCAGGAAGTAAAAAAAAAAAAAAAAAAAAAGTCCAGCATATAACCTCTCATATAACCACAAACTTTTTTTCCACTTCGGTGGTTGTGTTGATAAAAAAGAGAGAGATAAAGCATGCATATTCATATTAACCAAACAGAAATGAGAGCAGTATTCATCTTTTCATGTAAAAAAAAAAAAAAAAAAGTGAATAAGTGTGTTAACCTAACTGCTCCTAGCCACCACTATTGCAACTTCTGACAATGACGACAAATAACATCGGATCTGTCACTCGCTGCCGACTAGACAGGACAAACACGCAGTTTTGAATTACAAGATCACCTGATGCTGCTCTGACCGTTGTCATTATGTAAACCCCCACTCCCCCCACCCCCACCATGCTGCATTACCATGGGCACGAGCCGTCTTATCAGTGCATTAACACTGACGTTGCCTAGCAGCACCGTCAAGCCCTCTGGTTACTACAAACAAAATGAATGATCCGTAATGAGTTCCTGGTACCTGTGTGTCCAGGTAGGTATAAGCAGCTACAGTTACTGCCACAGAAGCAGTCTCCCTGACACCGAGCCCGTGCACAGCCTATTAGGTTTCACGCTCTTGGCCCCGTTATCTGTGTAGCATCTGTCAGGCATGTCGAAACGCACATGCGAGGAACTTTGGAGATGAGTAAGATCAGGAAACGTAACACCCTGTGAACTTGACTGCAAAAGGCGGCTTCTGCCAGCGCGTATCGTACATAAAGCCATTTCGCCTGAGCTGTATTTTCGAGCGTCTCAAATGATAATGTGTGTGATTAATCGCGGCTATTACTGAATGATTCATTTCACAGTTTGTGTTACATCAGGCTGAAATGCCATTTTGTCATGAGTCAGTGGGATTGAATACATCATCCAGACACTGCTATGTAAACATCATTAAGATGTTGTTTGTCATTGCCCTCCAGGCTTGTTGCCAGTGTTATAAATGACATTGTCAATGGATCTACTGAGAGCAAAATCGAATGAGGAACTTCCGGAAGAGTAACATTTTACACAAGTAACGTTTTGTAAAAGACTCACTTTATGCTTTTATCTGGCCTGTATCACTGATGATTGTATTATTCTAAAGCTGCAACGATTAGTTGGTTAATCGATTAGTTGCCAATTCATTGCAAGCATAACATTTGTGTCTTTTAGACCATTCTTCTTCTTTCTTCTTCTTACATTTTACTGTAATAGATAAAATAATAAGTCCACTGGAAATGTAAATATATAAGCACTTCTACTTTTATATTCCACCTTACTCCTGTCTACATTCATGAACACTCTCATGTTCCAAAATGACTTAAAGACTGAATGTTAGAAGGTATCGCAGATCCGCACAGGTTGTGTGTGTGTGTGTGTATGTGCCGGCTCAAAAGTCTCCCAGGATAAGTGTTAAGCTGGGCTTTTCATAGCAACAAGTGCAGGGAGTGGGTTGGTATGTGGGCTACCTGTGCTTCATAAGCACTGATAGGCTGTTGTGACTGAACGCTACAGACTCATCATGTTTCTGCGGTGCTAAAATTAGATCCAATGCTTGTATATGGCGGAGATCTGTGTCAGTAGTATCGGCAAATACTAGGCCAAGGTTTGTGTCAGCCTACCTAGGAGACACATGGGTGGGGTAGGGCTGCTTAGAACAATAGATAATGTTTAGATCACCACAGAAAAGGATTCTTTACATACAGTTATTTCAATTCTACCCTATGTTTCAGTTTGGTATTCTTTTACACAATAACTCACCAAACTCTGGAAATGTTACCGGAATGATGAGTTGCAGACCTTTGGGCACACATTTGCAAAAGTACCAAATATTAATTATTTGCAAGTAACGTTCCATCTCATTTCATATCATGTGTTACGGCTCAACTGTTGCCTTTTTATTAGAACATTTCATTTTGAGAATAGCTTCTACAGTTGCTCCCCGGGACCAGAGAGTCATTTGCCTACCGGATATTCAGCAAATATTTGAATAGTAGTCACCCACCTATAAAATTCTATTTGCATGGCAAACCACTCAGCTGATGTTTGGCGAGTAACGACTATACAGTTCAACAGATAAAACACACACACACACGCACAAACGGACACACACGCTCACACACGCTCACCTCTCAACTCACTGTCATCAGCCAAATGAAATGGTGAGAGATTAGCTTACTGCTCCACAGAGATGTTCACCAGGCTATGACAGGTATTAGCCGCACACAAGCCCGTGTATTGTGATGAGGGATTGGAGCTGTCATGTGTGTGTTGTTATTAGTGGGATAAAGACCTCCACGTCGGGGCAGAGGAATACAAGCTTTTCACCCTGTCTGTTCATAATAAGACATCCTTGACCTTTGACAAAAATGGCTCCTGCGAGGCCGTTAAAACTGTTTTTTTCCAGATAACACACGCATAAAGCTGTGTACACAAACAGGGGTTTATAGGTAGAGGCGGTTGTCAGATTGATGTTGGGAGCCATTTTCAAGCCGTTTACATCAAGGGGTCACATCTCGGGCTCTGTGTACATGAGCCTACACTCTAGGATTTGTGTTACTGAGGTAATTGGAGGACTGAGACCAGCCATTAGCCTTGAGGCTGCCTTTCTCTGTCTAATAACTTAAAACTACAACACGGGATTTCGGAGCGCTCACTGAATCTTAAACAGGAGAACGACTGTGGGAGAATAGCTTTCTGACACATGAAAAGACTATTTTGCTCAAATTTCGAGTAAATAGAAGGCTTTACTTGTATTTTCGCAGTCACATACTCTTAGGCCATGATCAGACAGGCAGAAGCCCTCAGGCAGAACACCATGTGATGGTGTTAGCGTGTTGCTACAGGGTACCTGTGAGAAGATAAAATACAAACAAGGAAGTCCAATTTGAAGGCTTATCAGTTTGTACTACTCTCACGCAGGAGGTAACAACCCTAGAAAGTTATCACAAAGCAGTCCAATTTTCTTCTTAATGCTTGTGCACAATGCTACAGACGACAATGTCTTCTACCTGGTGTGTTCACTCAAAAGAATTAGATTGGCCAACACGGCCCTGCCCTCATGAATTGCTCCCTCCAGCAATCTTAGAGTAGAAAATAATGATCAAAACAGTAAACATTCTTCAGGCTTCAACAAAACAACTTTTCTCTCATTCTGGGTTGTCTTAAATTCAATGTCCAACAACAAAAAAAACAACCCTGTAAGTTAAAGTCAGAGGAGTGGTGATAAGGTGATGACAAGAAGTCATAACTGAAATGCTAATGCCTCAGTAAGGGCTTATCACTTAAAGGAAAAGTTTGACATTTTGGGGAAATAATGGCTTTCTTGACAAGAATTAGATAAAAGTTTGATACCGCTTTCATGTCTGTATGGGGAAATATGAAGCTACAGCCAGAGGCCTTTTAGCTTAGTTTAGCACACAGACTGTAAACAAGGGGGGGAACAGATCAGCAACTCTCTGAAAGAAAATGCAAGGTCATACTATTTCTTTAACAATCTGAGTATACCGTGTGCCCGCTCACTTTTAGAGTGTTCATTAATTAACAAAAGAACACCATCAGTGCTATGGATGTTGTCTGTCAGATAGTATTTATTTTATTTTATTTTATTTTGTATATTTGTGTCAGGTTTGCATTGTTTCTCTTTGGAAGGAGATGACCAATGAAAGCCAAGATTTGAATGCTTAAAATTGTTTCTGAAGATTACTGAAAGTGTAATGGGACCACACAAAGGAACAGCACACTTCCACAGGAGGGGTCAAGCTGTCACAAAGACAGTTGAAGACACTTAAATACTTAGCTAATGCTGCTCAGTGGTCAACTCAATTGTCACAGTGTATGAATCATTGTATCCTTCAATTGAGTGGAAATACAAGTGTCCGAGAAGTTGCTGAGTCACTAAGGATGTATTGTTGGTCTAGATATTTGGTTCTATGAAAGATTAAACCATCTGCCAGAACGATGCAGTTTTAATTAACAGATTCTTCTACCATGTAAACTGATCTTTGTTTTTATGGACTTCCAAAAAAGGACACATGAGAGGAGTGGCAAAAACCTTGAATCTGCGACTATAAATATCATTTATGTTGTATCTTAGCTGATAGCTGCAGAATGAAAGAGTGCACTGATCAAGACCTTTAGATACAAGGGGTTGCTAAGGAACATGAATTCACACTTAGCCTGTTTCTCTCTCCAGCAGCTGCGCCTCTTTAGAGCCCGGGTAATGCATTCAGCTCAATCTGCCTTGGAACATGTGCGCCACATTCAGCAACTGCTCTCCTGTGGCTCTGTCTGAGACAAAAGGCCACAATGATGCTCTTAGGTTGGGGCCATATTGAACAGTAGACACGCTCGCAGGATGAAACACGGGAAGGGTCGTTATTAGATAAACACAGACAAAAGGGGGAGAGAGAGAAAGACAAAGAAAGAGAGACAAAACAAAGCGTGCTGTTTTCTACGACTAGCGGCATGGTCTTATCAGGGCTCCACAGGACATCTGCTGCTGGTACCGTATTCGCTTTCATTTGCTTGTTACATGAATGAGTGTAGAGTCCAATCAAATCAAACAGGCCTCTGTGGTCCAAAGCATCATAAACCAAATATTAACTAAAGGTTTATCTTGACATTTTCAATTATAGTCGTTTATTTTTTGAGATCAGATAACAACCATAAAGTGGAATTAAATTTCAATATTCTACTCTCTAAAACACTGCAATACTGTTAGAACAACCAGCGCATTGTACTTTTCTTCCTGTTGATTGAAAGAGTCCTTTTTCTTATTACCGTAGATAGATTGTGTTGAAATGTTTCCAGGTTATCTGTGCGGAGTTTGATTGGAAAAAATATCTACTAACTGAAGCATCAGTTTTTGTTGATGTTTACTCTGATGTGGCTTTCAGATTTGAAGAGATGGGCTTTTTCTCTAGCCAGTACTGTAAGGCAGACATACCAATTTCTCCACTGACAGGAGCCTGAATAGTCTGTAACTCAACACAGCTGTGCTGCAAGACAGGTAGTGCTGTGAGTCAAGAATGGGCCTCCATCTCTAGCATTATTGCTCCCTGGACCTACAAATAAAATCCTGCTGGATGCAAAAAAAAAGTTTTTAAGCATTGGCATCTCACTCATGTAAAAGTAAGAGGAGACGAATTGGGAGAAGGTGGACACACCAAGAAAAAGTAAATAAATAAATAAACCACAAATATTGCAACCTCTGGAAATCATTTAGCATCCCAGAATAATATAACGTACTGAAGGAATATCAGATGGTTGGATTTTTAGGATTCCTTGCTGAAGCCAAGGGTTCAGCTTCGGAATACTGATTAGCAATTTTAATCTGGCACTTACTAGCTCTGGAGAATTTATGAAGTTGCTCCAGTACAGTTTCTAGTAGCTGCTCAAGTACTGTGGTCCTACCCCCTCAGACACTCTCTCCTTGCCTCATTCGAACACATTTACTCTCCATGTATCTAATTATCAAGTCAGTCAAGCCTTCCTCTGTAAGTCTTCTCGACTCTTGGCGAGCAGCCATAGAGCTTGTTGGGTTTTGGGATTAATCACATGACAGAGTCTCCATATGTAATATTTATTCATTTTATGAACTGATGCAATTATTTGGTTCAAAATCACCCCAAGAAAAATGAATGAATGTGAACGGCTGCTTCTGTGGTATTAATCTCAGTTTTAAATAAGCAAAAATAATGGATCCCATTATTAGTATGTATGGGGTATGTAGTATGTTGCAACTGCATAATAGTGCCAGCTTCTGCTAGACTTGTGGTGACAGATACCCAAACAAATGGCTCACAGCAGACATGGATCTCGGCACATTCATTGGCTTTCACAAAGTCTGTTTGTCTGGGAACAGTGCAGTTTGTGAGTAACTAAAGAGCATAATTTCTACTTTGGACATGTGTTGCAAACTTGACCCGCATGGAGATTTGCTATTCACCCTGCAGGGCCCAATGTGATTATCGCTGATTAGCTTATTACTCCACTGCTCACAAATAATCAGCAAAGACCCAAATACAAGAATTCGGAAATTTAGATTGTGAAGTAATATCTGATATCTCTTATTTTCTGTGAAGCAAAGCTCTTCATCAAATTCAAAACAAAAACAGCAGACACTAATTATAGTTTCTAAACCTAACCTCCTGCTCCTAATTAGGACATTTTTTTTTTGTTTCACAGTGAAGATCATCTCTCCTTTTTGGCTCTCTTTGTTTCAGACTCCCTCGGTGGCCCGTTCCCGTCCACGTCACACCGGTGTCACCACAAACCCAAGAGGTGCCTGCCTATCCAGTATGGCAGTGTTGGCGGTGCCCTTCCCATCAGCCCGCTTCTCTTCCATCCTAATGCGAAAGGCTCCCAAATTGTCATGGACCTCGCTCAGAAGACAGTCAAGAGGCAGGCCAGTTTCTGCAACGCCATCACCTTCAGCAACAGGCCCATAGCCCTGTATGAGCAAGTCCGCCTCAAGGTATTTTTTTTTTTTTTTTTTTTCAGAGTGGAGCACTTGAGCTCCCAAAACTCTGGGAGCTTTAAAACTGTAAAAACTACTGTTGAGTCTCAGGATATAGACTCAATTACACTGTCTGCATTGGAATGAAAACCATGTACAATCAGTTATGGTGTGAAAGTAGAGGTATAGGGGTTATTTACAGAGATCACAGTTTGAAGCTTTACTCTTGTCAGATGGCAACATTATTTACTGTATCTTTTCAGAATAAATGCAATAAAACCATATTTGGTTTCCTTCTCCCCAGATTACTAAGAAACAGTGCTGCTGGAGTGGGGCTTTGCGCCTGGGCTTCACCTCCAAAGACCCCTGCAGGATAAACCCAGACAACCTGCCCAAGTATGCCTGCCCCGACCTGGTCTCCCAGAGTGGCTTTTGGGCTAAGGCCCTGCCTGAGGAGTTTTCGAACGAAGGCAACGTTATCGCCTTTTGGGTTGACAAGAAGGGCCGTGTCTTCTACCGTATAAATGAGTCCAGTCCCATGCTGTTCTTCAGCGGAGTCCGTACAGCTGAACCCCTCTGGGCCCTCATTGATGTTTACGGTCTGACCCGTGGAGTGCAGCTGCTAGGTAAGATGGTTATGGAAGCATAAGATACAGAGCTGAATTACCAACTGGGCAAAGCAGGCAACTGCCTCGGGGACCTAAACCCTCAGGGCCCGAAAGGCCCTATGTTCCCTGTGCAGCAATCAGTTTGTGGTAATTTGATTAGAGGACCTAAAAAACACTCATGCCAGCTTGACTCAAGTCATGGCTCGACGTGACTACTCCCAAAGCAAAGAAAAAATGCCACAATGTTAGTGGAGCAGAGCAGTGAACTCACACACTGTGTGTTGAGCAGATGACCAAATAAAGAAATCTATCAGGAGACGACATCAGCTCGGGCTGAAAGTAGAAAAAACTGTTGGAAACTGAGCGTTCAGAGCAATCTGAAGCTAGTGCTTTTTGCTTAAAGGGATTATTTCTACATATGTTTACCTCAGTGGCACATCAGCCATTTTCACATCTACACTGAAAATAAGGAAAAGCATAACAGGTTCCTTTTAACTGATTAATATAATGAATGAAATTGAAAGGAATTTCAAGCAATAGTAGATAATAGTCTATATAATAGAATAAAACAGGGATATGTGCTGGACTATTCCCTGGCAAGCAAGTCATTGCTCCTGGCCAAGAAATAGTCAGGGCACATAACCCTCCATAAAACTACAACTTGTTCTGACACTGTAGTTATTGTACAGATCAAACAAACAACATATACAAGTTGATTAGTGAGCTTAAGAGGTGCTGGCAGGCAGATTTTGGACAGAGCCGGGATAGCTGTTTCCTCCTGTTTCCATTCCTTATGCTAAACTAAGCTAGCTGGCTGCTGCTACCTAAAGACACAAGAATGATAACATGTCATCCAACTCTCAAGAGGACAGCAAAATTATCGAATTTCCCAGAATGTTGAACTATTCCTTCAAGGCGACATTTGAAGCTAATCTTGAGGTCTTGCCTTGTAGAGGGGCCCTGCTGTGTATTCCCTATATGAACTTGCGTCAAAGCAGTCTGTCAAGAACCAACTAACTTTCAGAAATCCATTACAAAGTCTTGTATTCAGTTTGATTAAAATTTGGAGTGACGGCCATATCAGATTCATGCATTCTTCACAATCTTTAATCAAAGGGTTCACAATTGTGAGGCTATTTTCTATTGTTACTTCATTTTTCCCCATTATTTCTTGAATGAGGTTTTTGAAAGTGATGAGACATTTGCGTATTTTTAGATGACCTTTCACTTTCCACATTTCTGCAGATGACAAACCAGATCTTTGTGTCCTTGTGTTTACTGTAAATGGGTCTTTTCTAGAGGTTAACTTCCCTGTCCGTGTATACAACAAAGCCTCCCATGAAGCAACGGAATCGCAGTGAACAATGGCTATCTTTATCTGATCAATATTTGGCCTCGTGTGTACACAAATACAGAGCAGGGGGAAAAAGCATGCTGTTGAGCGTTATCAAGGTATGCTAGGTAGCTTAGCATGCATACCACAGAGGCATAGCACGGGATGGTATGGCCCAGGCTTTGATGTGAGAGAATGTATACACATTTCTTTTCCCTGGAGATTCACTGCTGTCATGCTCTCAGCTGTTAAAAATAGACCGGGGGTCACATGTCCCATAGATAGCACATTTGATTGTAATTGTGTGCTGTGTTGATTGACACTGCAGTCTCTAGGCGGGTGGGGGTGGGATGTTTAGTGTCTTGACTATGAGGTGACCCATATTCTATGTTTCCCCTCTTTGTGTTTTCCCTTTTTCTTAATGACAAGAGACACTTATTGGTCATATCTCAAAGTCTGGTTGCTATATTCAACATACTCTGTCTTGATAAATCATTGTTTGCAGAAAGAGAAAAAAAAAAAACAATGCCCTTATCAGATAAAGGGAAACGCAGAAAATGGTTCAAACATCAAACTGCAGAGGTCCACTCCATTTTACCACCCCAAGGTACAGTCTGATTGAAGTCTCTGTAATGCATCTTTCTGAGAGATGTCTAGCTCCTTTGACATACTGCTCCAAGCACCATTTCAATCAAAAACCGGGCTTCTCCTTAGCCCTGCTTAAGTAATATCTACTGTCTTCTTACCGTCAGGCCATACGCAGGGTTGCCTACAGAGCAGAGGCTCCTATTCCTCAGAGGGCTGGCTGACTGACATCTAACCCCCACAAACAGAGGCCTGTTCAGAGGGGTGGAACACTACTGAAGGTTGAGATAGAAATACATCATCTAGACTTGACACGGCCCTTTGTGATGCTCAATGGCCGATTGTGTCAGCTCTGTGCATCACATTTCTGTGCGCAACGCTCCATGAACCTTTCCCCATCCATGGATAAGCCCTTAGGCTTTCACATCTGAGGCCTTTCCCTTGTTTTCACTCCTTATTTCATCTGGCATTTGAGAAGCTGCTGTGTTGTTTTCTTTTCATTCCTGGATTCTCAATTTGGTGACAACAGATGTAGCGATAAAATGGGGTAATGATGCTGCCCTTTTCACTTTAATTTAGATCTTTTGTCACATTCTCACTGAAAACCTCAATTTCTCTCTAACCTGCACCTCTGTTTCTTTGTCGCTGCAATGACCAAATATGCCCCCTAGGATCAATAACATTTATATTCTCTACATTTCAGCATTATTCAGTAGCGAGTGAGATTATTCATTGTGCCTCCTTGGAAATACTATAATCCTTGCTATATAAAGATTGAATTAAAATTCTATGGTGGATTAAGTTTCTAGCTCAAAGACAGTTTGTACAGCTTGTGTACGTAGCCCTATCGTAATGTAAATTAGCAGGAGGCCTCTGGCATTGTCTGTAGTGTCTCCATTCAGCTAGGATACACACTAACACACACAAACATGCACACACCTTCAAAAGCAGCTTCCACTGCCAATTCAAATCAGCCATACTACCTGTCTTCATATCCCTTTATGTACTTATGCTTCCAGCTGCTGCATTATGTTTCTCGTTTTATGTCACCCGTTTTATTTCATGGGTCCTGTCCTTTATATTTACTGTACTCACTGTCAGTGTAGATTTGGAGTAGTTTTTTTTTCATGAACACCTCGGCCTTTAGTTTATTATGACTAATGGTTAGAAAAGTGGAAGGTAGGTCTTGTCACAGGAGCTCGCAGATTGTTATTCTGCCACTCTCAGTGTTTCCACCTCCTGCTCTTATGACCCACAGAAAATTTATATGATCTTTGGGCATGATTTGGTTGTTCTAGTCCTCATCGTAAGTATATGGGAACACATTCGAACACCTCAAAGCTGTATTAATTGATTTTATGGCCACTTGGGGGCAGAGGAAATTAGCTGTAAACACAACATTCTATCACTGTTTAAGTTGATATGGTGAGATTATTAGCATTCAGTTGACAATTTACACATCCAACAGGCAATGGGCATTCGACTGTGTCCACCTGATGAATGTAATCAATAATAACTCCTTTTAACTTTAAGTTTGGTCATCTCCAACTCCTAAGAGATATATCTGGCTCTTTAGCCTCTAAATCCTCCCCTATTTTGACCAGCTAGTTTCAAACCATGTCTGCCTTCTGTTTGATGCTGAACAGGTAGTGTTAAGCTGGTTTATCAGAACTGCTTTCTGCAGCTGGGAACGAGGCTGACAAGAGCAAGCAAATCCAAAAAGTATAAACTTGTGAGTTGACGAGTTGACCAATTGACTGAAATACACTAAAATGCTCCTTTGAGGAGAGCTGCTTGTAATAATAGATAATTATCTATTCTTCATCACTAGGAGCGACACCATTCACATTACATACTCATTCATTATTTATCTTCACTTCCAACACAAAATTTTACACAAAATATAAGCTGAAATAACAACAACCAATAACAGAATACTAAACATAAACATCACTCATTAAGTCCATATGGTCAAATTATTTGGTCTCCATACATTTTTTGAAATAAACACAACATTTGGAATAATTTTCCAGATAATTCTGAAGATTGAATCCACTCACTAAAATACACATCTTCTTAAATGTAGTATGTCTATACCAAGCGGTAACCTCCGAGACTGAAAAATGAAGCCAACTTGGAAGTGCTAAAAACTGTAGTTCCTCAAATGGCCACTTGAGGCTGGCTCCAAAAGTGAGTCAGTACCCATAGACCTCCATGTTAAAAAGCCCAACTTTACAGCAGAAATAAACGTGTTAACAGCCTGGTACAAAAAAATGTTTTTGGTCTCTAAAGCCAATGTCCCATTTCATGACAACTGTAATTTTTCATATAACTCACCTGTTTAAATGTTATTAAGCTGAAAAGTTATGAATAATTTAGGACATGACCACTTTGAGTGACAAGTTGCTAGCCGCTAGGTGGCTTGTGTGGCCTGCCTCAGCTCCACTCCTTTACCATTTTGGATTAGCTGGAAGTTAGGCGGAGTCAGGCACTGCCAAGATGGCGACAGCCGGAGCCACCCGTTTTGAGTTTCAAAACCGCTCTTCAGAAACCACTGGGTGACGTCACAGTGGCTACATCCATATTTTTTACAGTGTGTTTTCTATACTGTTTGTTAAAATTAAATTTCTGTCTCAACCTCTGCAAATTTTCAAGCATCAGTCTGATTTTAGCTCTATACATATTTAAAGTTTTTTAGTTTATCTTAATCCCTCAATTTTATTATCCTTGTCTACGCAATTACTAAAATATGGTAATACCTAAGAAAACATAAACCACTTGATAATGTAAAAATATTGGTTGGTGCAGCTTTAATCAGTTTAACTGTATATTGAGCATTTAAAATCAAGTAATAACAGCTGAGCATGAAAGACCCCTTTTAACTCTTTTTCCAATTATGTGATCTATTTTTAATTTAGAAATATATATCACAGCCGTGTTAATTTTCTAATTTTTAACATTTCTTTGCACATCTTCAGAGTGCCATCTTGAGAGCATCTTGCATGTGCCTTTGTGTCTTGAGATGTATCATATGTTTAGCGTCCTCAGGCTGTTTTGAGGTCAGCACAGAAGTAAAGAGGGAAGGATGACCTCGGGCGACATTTTCAACCCCTTTGATGTAGAAAGATCGAAATAGGAGCTGTATCATGTGATAATCCGCCCCGCAGGAATCACCACGGGGATGCATCATACATGATAGGAACAAGGGGGGCAGGTCTGATTTCGTGGTTTCACACCTCTCTAAGCACGATGATAGCAATTCAAGATTTTCCCCTCCCACCTTCCACCAGGCTAATTAAGCTGTAAAGATGTAAAAAAATGATGAGACGGCTACAGTAACTCTTGCTATACCACAAACGCTTGCATATTCTTATACAAATTATGTTGGTGACATGCACAAGTGCATAAAGACACACTGAATTCTTTCTGCTGCTTTCTGCTCTGCTGTGATAAAGATTGCCTTCGTAGTAAAATATGACCATGAACATATCCCTATTTTTATGCTTCTGCTACAGAGAAAAGGTGTCAGGTACGGTGACATCTCTCCTTAGGCGCCCGAGGTAGCAGATGATTGACAGCACCTGGCCTTGAACTGGGCAAAAACAATATTGCAGAGGTTTAGCAGGGTAATTTTTGGGGCAGACTAGGGCAAGCTGTCCCCATAGGCTTGAAAACCAACAAGCCAGAAAGTATATACCCATGTTGTGCTTCCTAGCTGTCACTCTCATATGTACACACACATACACCAACATGCACACAGCAGGACTTTACTTGACATCAGGAAAGAGGCTGAGTAACTGAGTAATTCCAGCTGTTGTAAAAGCCAGCAGGACTCAGATTGTATGAGTCAGTCACAGTGGAGCTTTAATCAAGAGGGGCCCTCTGTGGGACTTCCCTGAAGGACAAGAGAATAAAGTCTGATTGCAAAGCCTTGAGGCTGCTAACACCTTTCAACCAGGCTGACTCAAGGAGGGAGTCGGCCGATCTCACTGTCACCCCACGAAAAAGCAAAACAGTTCATTTAGTTTGTACAAAACATAGTGTCCTGGAAGGGAAGATATCTCTGTAGTCCATCAGGAAAACAGCATTTACACTCTGGTGAAAACACTAAGGAGCTTCTGACATCTATGGTGCTATGAGAGATTGTCCTCAGGTGATGGATTGAATTACACGGTAGCTCTTGACCAGAGAATGGGGTCCAATTGTGCCTTTGGGAAGCAACAGCATTTGTTGTCACTCCAAATGATTGACAGAGCAGCCGTAGTAATGAAAGAAAGTCAGCCATTTTCAACAAATCAAGCAGAAAATATAATACAGGTTTCTTACAAGCTTGATCTGATACTCGAAGCTGTACACTAAAAGCTCTTTCCGTAATGCGTCCTTTGTACATATGATACCACAATCTCTTTGCCTGTTTTATGTAACCGCACATTGTTTATTTTGCAGGACAAATGACAAGTGATTGCAGAAATGTGCTTTTGTATAAAGATGACAGATGTGGGCTAGGTGAACGGAAAACCAATCCTCCAACCGAAGTGCTTCAGTGAGAGTAAAACAATGTGTGAAGGTTTGATGGATGAAGGCGCGACAGGCCTGACTCTTTGTTTACGTCTGTCACATGATGTGACAGAAACGCTAGCTTATCTCTGACAGCGCGTCAGCTCGCGACGCGGGGTCATCCCATTTGAACCTTTCACAGCATGTCAGTGTTGGCAAGACTGAAATGAAGAATGCCATCTATGATAGAAATGGTAGCCCTCGTGTGTTCTCGTGCGGCTGGTTTAGTTGAAGGCAGGTGGAGGACCGGCTTCTACACCCTACATGTGCTCTGACGTCTTCTTTCACTGATTTTTATGGGTGTAGGAAATGGTGATAACGTGCAATTTTTTGTTAAAATAAAATAAAAAAACAGGCCTTGACCGGCAGCTAAATATGTTTAACACTGGTGCCAATAAATGTAAGTCTGCTCCAGTTTAACAACTCAGTAATAAGGACAAGTAAAGGGGGGGGGGAATGTCGAACACTATTATACTGTACACTGTACATGGGGCTTCTTGTTGCAAGCAATATTACAACACTCCCTTTATAAACCCTCACTCAGACTTGATTATTATGCGTGACTTGCAACTCAATCAGAACCGGCTGTAGAGCATTATCGTATTAACGTATTAATGACATATGACATTTGGATTAAACCAGTTGGTCTGGTGTTGGCTCACATGTAACTGCGGTGTTAGCCCTGGCCTGCCGGTGTAAAGTAAGATAAAAGCTGAGCACGGGGATGACGAGAGACAAGAAAGAGAAACGAATTAACACAACCTTCATCAGCGGTATAATTTAGTTTGCTCTTCCCTTCCCATGACAGTTGAGAATGTTTTTCTTTTGCCCACGGCCACACAGAGACTTATTATCATGAAAAAGTTACTGAAGATCTAATGACAATGAGTAGAACTTAGCGAGGGACAAGATGAGACAGATTTTAGACTGAACCCTAATTATAAAAGTTAAAAAGGGTTCAGAGAAACAAACACATTTTAAATGTTACAGGATTGTAGAATTAAAAAATGTATCTTGGGGAACGATACAATCAAGACTTTTTAAAACCCTGAAAGAACTCGAAATACTTCTGCAATGCCTCTGTTTTTGCACTTTCGGTCACTGACTGTGCTTTGGCTCTCTCTGTACTATGCTCTGGCTCCACTCCGAGGACTCCAGTAACATGAAGTCATCTGGACTGACAGAAGTCTATTAGAAACGTTTGTTGTGTTATCCAGCTCAGAGAGAGAGACAGACCAAGGTTACCCTACTTCTGGGAGAAACCGATAACTTCCAGCGAAATGATGATTTGATTATTGCAAGCACTTGACTGGCACTGGTGTTTGACTTGGCTGGACTGAGCCTCCCAGTTAATAACAGCTCTTCACAAATCCCGATGCTTCAAACAGACCCTCCCAACAAAATACACAAGGCAGAAAAGATGGTGTAAATCTGACTCTTTTTTTTTTTTTTTTTTACTTGTTTAGGAAATAGTGTAGTGTTGTAAAAACCCCTAAACATCAAGCAAGAAAAATTTAACAATGTTGTGTTTCTTGGCGTAAGTGTGCTACATATAATTTATGATGGTTGTTGGTCAGAGAGCTCAAAAGGCTAAGAAGAACAAACTGAATTTGTATGATTTGGCATTTAGGCTCAGTTTTAAATTACTGTACTTTGGCTGGATATTCCAGTACGCTCATTTCCTCTTCAAAGACACAGATTAAAAGATAATTCAATCAGTAGTGAGAAATTCAACAGATCATTTTCAACGGGGGTAAGCTAGAGGTAACTTGTCAAGATCGATGTGGCGTTTCTAGCGCTCTAAAGAAGTTATTTACCCATAGTTCCAATGCACGATGTCCAGTGAAGATCCCGCGAATCTGCTCGCCCTCTGAAGCATCACCAGGGGATTTAACACCACGTTTATTGTAACCTGCTTATACACTTTTAGACTGAGACAGAATGACAACAGGGGTGACGGGGTTTATTGAACGTTCTTTTATGACACAGTTCAAGCAAGTGGGTGACGCTCAGCGTGCCTGATCACAAATACGATGCTAAAATTAGGCAGCCATGTTTGTCATGTGCTGTGATTGCAATCCTATTAAAAAGAAAATTCCATTTCAATAATATTGTAATCAACAGGTTAATTGACAAGATCTGATTTCAATTATGCAAGAAACATGAGCAGTCACAGGACCAGACAGGTTTTTATAAAGATTTAATTGACACCAATGTCATTATTATCTATTCTACTTGTGGAAAAAATAGGCCCGCACAGGTTTTCAGCATCAATGCAACTGTTTTATGATCTCTGAGTCTGAACACAGTGTAGAAATAGAGTAGGAAAAAAAGGCATGAATGTGACTCAGGTGTGCAAAAGTTCCACTGTTTAACCACTGTTGAATTTGGAACTGCTGCAGCATTTCATTTTCATTTTCTTAGTCTGCTAGGTTTGCCTGCGTGGCGCTACTGTTATTATAACATTGGATATTTACCTTCGGTAACGGACACGCTGCTTTGTCGGGAAGCTTGTGTGCGGAGTGTCAAATACATGGAGGTCCTGGAATTTAGGCCCATGCTGCTTGAAAGATGTTTCAGCTGGTGTTTCCACCCATACAAATGATCATTTTACAGACATTACTAGCTAGCACTGTTGTCATCTGTCTTTGAGAAATGAAGCCACGCTTTGGAACCGTTTCTTCTTCTCCGACATGACTCCTTCTTGTTTCAAGAAGAGTCTGATGTCATTGTTTTTCATGTGCGACTGGAAGAAAAACATGCCGTTATCAATAAAAGGAATTGATAAGCTCAGAGGCATACAGTTCTGATGGATTTGACATTTTGGAACTGGTTCTTGATTCTCATCCCTACCATTATGAACATTCAGTTTACAGACCCACTTCACAGTTCAGCTTTTAAAATTACAGGAATTTCTGTTTTGCATACATTTGGTTTTATCTCCAAATAAATTTTGTTATTATTTTTTGCAGAACTCAGCAATTACTGTGATTTGCATGATGTCATTATAACTGATAGGAATGATGGCCGAAGGTAGGAAAATAAAAATCAAAGTTATAATAAACTGGAATTTTGCTTTAAAGCTGTATTAATTGAGGTTGTTTTTGCCACTGATGGGCAGTGCAGGCAGCTGTAACTACAACATTGACATATCAAGTACTAGCAGTGAACATTAAACAGTTCCCCATTTACACATTCATCATACAGTGGAGCAACTTCGTGATCATTTGGTCATTTTTGTGTCCACCTGACAAATGCTGTCTGGTGCTGGACATGAGGCACACAGTGGGTATATTAGAGTTTGAAACAGCTTCCTGCTACAGCTACAAAAAGCTAAATGAGTGGTGAGAGTGAACAGAAACAGCAAAGTTGCTGGCTGTCAAACCAAAACATTGAGCTGATAGACACTAAAATGCTGTGCAGAACAGAGAGAAGAGTCAGGTAATAGTTGTCTGTGGGTTTCATCAGTATAAGTGACTCATTTTATTGCACACAGTTTCTTAAACCCATTGTTATCATATACACTGTATACTGTTTAGTTTAGCTTTAACAGCCGAACCAGTTTTGTGCAAACATGCATGGTAGTGAAGGGGTGAATGTGCGTGTGTCAGTCTTCTTCCAGTAATAAATAATAAGCCTTATATCAGCCTTCCTCCATGCTTGAGCGCAGGAATAAAACAGGGGGGCTTTAATGTAAGTACCTTATGATGGAGGTTATTAACACTGAGGTCCTGGCACGCTGATTGGCAGAGAAGGGGTGGCACATGCTTAATTCTGCCGATGACCTAAGGGACAGAGCTTTTGTGACTTACCGGGCGTTTTGCCTGGCTCTTTGTTATGGCCATGTGTCGCCCTGGGAGCCTGCTGCTCTTTCCAAAAGCCCTGGGTTCAAAGCCGCCCAGCTCGATCAGGGACTGAGGATTGGGCCAAACGCCAGGGACATCCCAAACACATCTAGCACAAAGACCCTTCTGACTCCATCCCTCACTTGCAACCCCTCCCCCCACCACCACCCCCCCACCCCCCGCCCGCCACCACCCTCGCTCTCTCAGTTGTTTTATATCTCTGTCTCTCACTTGCTTGGCCGGTCAGTACACATTTCTTAATCCCCCGGTCAGTCACTGTACTATATACGCTGCCTCTTTCTCCCTCAAAGACCCTGTGTTTTCTCCCTCACTCTTTGCTATATCTGTTCATAGCAAAAACCTCCCTGGACATCCATCTCTACCGTCTTCCGTCCTAGCTGATCCCAGCTGAAGCGTTTCCTTTACATCTACTCTGCTCGTGTCCTCTTCTATCCTCATTTCCTCTCCTCTCGCCTTCAAAATCTCTCGGAGATCTCTGTTTTCATTTTCCCTTCCTAGTTCCAGCTCACTCTTCACCTTTGCTGACATCAGATGAAAACCCTCTAGAGACTATGGATAAAGATAAGCCCTGTGAGATAGATTGTGTGTGTGAGAGAGAGAGAGTAAATCTCCAGCCCCAGCCCCCACCCCTCTTCAACACTGGCTCAAACCCCTGGCACGTTCCGTCTGCTCAGGCTAGCAAAGCCACTAAGCCAGCCTCTCCCTCTATCCACCTCCCCATGCACAGCATTAGCTAACCTGCTTTGCAGCTATTCCCTAATCAAAAACATTTACAGCGTGAGCCAAAGCCTATGTGGGCCAAAATAGACACGCTGCCATTCTCCTTCCATCACCCGCCACCCTTGTATTTGTGATGGATTAGCCCAACAGGTGCTTAATTATTCTAATAATAAAAAAATAAAAAAAAAAAGAAGCCACGCCAAAATGGGTTTCAATTTTTTAAAATGTCCAATGAAAGAGCTGACCCATAACTCTCACACTCCCCCTGCATGAATTAATTAATGGTCCAGCCCAACAGGTGCTACATTTGGTTTGAAATTCAATCAAAAGTGAAGAATCAGGTGATGAATCACCCCCTTCCCCAACCCCTTCAGGCTTACAGTGTCAGCAGCTGCATCTTCCATGGCCCCATTACAGTGTCTTCCTACAAGAGAGAGAAGCAAGCACACACACACACACACACACACACACACCCCTGTTTAATGCTGCTTTCAAAGTGCAAAATTCTGGCCTCGGCCAATGGGAGAAAGCATCTGTGAGTGGTGGATTTGAAAGGGGGGACCAATAGGACAAAGGGATTGTATCAGCTAAAAATGCAGGTGCACCACGATTAGCGGGGCAGCAGCTGGTGAGGTCACAAACGGACACAGATATACACACATGATGAGTGCACAAACACACCACAGGCCTTTTTTTTTTTTTTTTTTTTTTTTCAAACGCCCGGTAAATGTTCTACGGTCCTTTCAGTCCTCTCTCCATCCCCCGAGCGAACAACAACAAGCATGAGGAGCACATAAAGTACAGCGCCGCGACTTTCCTGCCTCAGTCTCACTGGCCTTTGATGAGTAAAGAAGCACAGAGAAGAATACACACGGCACACAAGCCAATACGGTCTTGAAATGACTACTCTTTGAAAAGTGAGATAGGAAGAGGAAGAGGGAGCGGATATAAAAAGGGAACATAAACCTTGGGAGAAGCTTTTGAAAATAGCTGATAAAAAACTATATTTTTTAGAGGAATCAATTTACCATGTTGCATGAGTTTGTGTTCACACATTCTGCGTTTGAGTTAGAGTCGGGGTGACACACACGGAGCGAGATGATTTGAGGCTCTTTGGAAAGCCTCCTCCGAATCCCTTCAACATAAATCCGGCATTGTCACAGGCAGCCATCCCTCCCCTTTTCCTGGCTTTACCTCTCCTCTCTGTTCTCTCTCCATCCACTGTTATCCCCCCCCCCGAGACATTTCATCATCCTCTCTGCAGCTCCGGTCTTCCTTGCATGTCCTGCAGGCCTCGCAACAATGTCTGCCCCGACGTAATCCAATTTAGGAATGGCGTGATGGGCAGCGGAGAAATGGCCGCGGAAACGGCAGCGGAGTATTGATGTCATCCAAATCCCACAATAATTTGAGAGTTAGTGGGCTGCCATTGCAATCGATTCCCGGGTTGAGCGGCTGGCGTACCTACTTCTCATTCTGTGGCCAAATCAGAGACCTTCCCTTATCGTCACAGAGCAAACTTTTGAGGGCTTAAGTCACATTAAGGTCTCTCTACTTCCATCTCCGTTCAACAAATGGCTCTCTGTTTGAGGAAATGGCAGATTGAGCTGTGCAATTACAGTTTGTCAGACTCTGTTCATTTGCAGCCTGTCCTCTTAAGTTTTTACCAGGGTGTCTTAGAGGCTGCGAGTCTATGAGGGGGGAATTGATAGCAAGAGGAAATAGTAGATGAAATCCGAGCTGGCATGCTAGTCGTCTCCAGCTAGCCTCAGGGGCTCACAGTTAACTGCTGCACACTTCTGAGCAGAGAGGTGTTTAATGGTTGATTAGCAGTCTCGGGGAGCTGCCCTGTGGACCAAAGGCACTGTCCTCTTCATTTTATGCCTCTCTGAAAAATCAATTAGCACAATTACAGGGCCTCCGTTCCATTAAACATTAATCACAAAGCCGGGCGCTCTGGGTTAGGAGCAAACATTAATTGACAGCTGACATGACTTTGAGGGAGCGGCGATACCATCTCGGCTTTCGCGGCGCACGAGGGCTCATCAGACAGCGTTTCAGTGATGATGCATAAAATTCCGACGCATGACTCGCAGCGGATCAAACGCTGAGGAGATCTCTGTTGTCTCCGGGTTAAGCTTAACACTTAAGTGGTGTCAGCCGCTGTCTTTTGTAGATGACTAAAGCATAGTTCTGTGCTCTTTTGGCGAATTTTTAATTCATAGACGTAGTCTTAGACCATGACTGTGGAGCTGAAATTGAATTCTTTTTTTGGTACTCATCAAAATGTGTCTTAGCACCAAGAAAACCCTCAATCAGTGGTGAAAGCTTCTAGTACAGGACGTATTTTTCAAACAATCTAAAATTCCCATTTCTTATTTTATTTTAATGATATCCTAAATGTTCCTCACCATCCAAAAGTCACCAAGAATCTAAAAGTGAACTGATATAGGCTGCTGATTGTATTATGAGGTGCCCACAAAGCAGAACCTTTAGCTTCTGTTGACTGGTAGCACCTCTTAGAACAGAATTTTAAACTCTGTACGGGGAAGATTTCTTACACAAATCCAGTGGAGGAGGCTTCTCTCCT
Organism: Euthynnus affinis; assembly: GCA_029490765.1. NCBI lineage: Eukaryota > Metazoa > Chordata > Actinopteri > Scombriformes > Scombridae > Euthynnus > Euthynnus affinis. The sequence goes on along the minus strand of CM055838.1, from coordinate 34,426,466 downwards.
GACATTTTAATGTACAAAACCTTGTAACTTTGACCAGCTGTCATTGCAGAAAATCAATATGACTTTTTACATTTTTTTTTTTTTTTTGTTTTGCTACTGACAGAATACACATTTCAAACTGTTCCTATTTCAGCCAGCTATATGTCAGCTTCTTTAGGGCTGTTATAAATCTATCTTCCTTTGGCGTGTGCCTCCGTTGGTGGGAGGGCATCATAAGAGGCTTGGCTGGTCTGTTTTTTCCGCTGAAACAGTTTACAGTTTTCGTGGCGAGTAGGCCTGTCCCACAGCCCTGGTAATTGAAGCTAAGAGGTTTATCTGGAGTCAGGCTCTCAGGTCCTGGTCAGATAGAGGCGCCTGAAGCTGACCAAGACTGGAGAGACTCTCCAGAGACAGTCAGTGGCTGGTCACAGTCTTTCATCCTTCACATCTGCCCCTCCAGTCCCCTTTTTTTTTTTTTTTCCCCCGCAATTTCTCTCCTCCACTCTTCACTTTGACTGAGGAGGGTCTCTCAGTATCTTTATAACCTCCCCTGGGGAGTGCAGCGGGGAGGAGGGGGTCATCTTCTCTATCTGTGTCTTGCTTCTTCTGTCTTGCAGTCCTTTTTAAATACACATCACACACAAACACAGACACACCATTCTCACCAGTCTGGCTGTGATATAGTGCTCACTTATATATGCTCATATTCGCCGCAGTAGATCTGAGATGCGACTCGAAAATTGCGAGTCGTATGTTTATGTATGTGTGACGAATCTGCTGATAAAGGCAGAAAACAACTACGGAAACAGTTTGAAAGCTTGAAAACCAGTTGGAACATAACACCATGGATGTATTATAAGAGCTCTTATTATACATCCATGCATAACACCGGCACCAAATGAAGGCGTACAGCATATTTCCCGGTTAAAAAGGCCGACAGTGCGCCTAGCCAATAAGCAACGAGCTATTGGTACCTAGCTTTTACGGTAGAAGTTAATGTTGTTGTGTTTTTTCCGATTTTTTATTGTGTTTAATGGTTTGTTTGCCGTTGTATTTTTTTGATTCGTTGTCGTGTTTTCCTATTTGTTGTTGTGATGTTGCACTTCAGGGCCACCGTAGTTTCAGGACACCGGGCTAATTTTACCTCCATCACCAGGCCAGGAGGGGGGGGGGGGGGGGGGGGTGAGGGAGGGGAAGGAGGGCACATTTAGAAGTGTCATTTTGAGCAACTATGTCAGGGCGTTGGATGAGACCGTAAGCAACCTTATCAGAGGTGGAGTAATGCATGTGTGTGTTTGCGTGCATGTGACCACTACTCTTGCTATTAGGAGACGTATTGGCAGATATAAATGGCTCTCTGTAGAGTGATACTGTACTATGGATTGCAAGGAATGCAACCAACACACACATACACATGCTCACACAAACACACACATCCATGCTTGTAGTCAATTTAGTTTCTTTCAAAGTAATTTGTTCTTAGTTAATTGACAGTCTTTTTTTTTTTTTTTTTTTTTTTTTTTAAAAAAAAGGATGATTCAGCTTTGCACAGATACTGGAGCAACCAACTACTTAATTTTTTTTTTTTATCTTAAACCACTTTTTTCTGACACTCTCATTTGCTACTGCGTCAAGTAATTAGAGCCTTACACTGCATACACGTCGTGCAACTGAAGTTAAATTGCTCTCTCCTTTTTTTTTTTTATCATTATCTTGTTGTCAGACCAGCTGCAGATTCAGCCCTTCTTAGAAACTGTTCGTTCACAATTGGGATTCAGCTGACTGTTAACTTCATCGCCACAGTTCCTCGGGCAAATTGCTAATCAAAGCAAAACACAGTAAGACTGCTATTAACTGCTGTTCTCGCTCTGTCTCATTCCCGCTTCCTTTTTCTCTCCCCCCCCCCCTTTCCAGAGAGCGAGATCGTTCCTCCCGACTGCCTGCGTCCGCGCTCCTTCACTACAGTGCGCTCCTCCTCTCTGCGGCGCGAAGCCGACGACTCCCGCCTGTCCGTCAGCCTGTGCGACCTCAACCTGCAGCAAGAGGACAGAGGTCCCAACCACAACCACTCCCATCGCCACACCCTCCACCTGGCCTCGGCTTCCTCCTCCTCCACCTGCCCCATCCCCCAGAACTCTCTCAACTCCCAGCAGTCCTCCCTCCTGCCGTCCGCCCTGGAAAGCGACCTCCACTTCCACCAGCTGCGCGGCGCCCACATTAAGACTCTAGACGAGCAGACGGTGGCGCGCTCTGAGCACTCGCGCGAGGAGCGCACGCTGGTCTTCACCAACCGACCTCTACGCACCGGAGAGACCGTGTTCATAAAAGTCACCAAGTCCAGCCCGGCGCGCTCGGGCTCCTTGTCCTACGGGGTGACGTCCTGCGACCCGGCGGTGCTGCGCCCCAGCGACCTACCCTATAATCCCGAGGCTCTGGTGGACAGGAAGGAGTTCTGGGCGGTGTGTCGGGTGCCGACGCCTCTCCAGAGCAGTGACATCCTGGGCTTCTTGGTGAACCAGGAAGGAGAGGTCATCCTCAGCCACAACGGCACCAACGTGGGCATGCAGGTGTGTGTGGACAACTCGCGTCCACTCTGGATGTTCTTCGGTCTGCACGGGGCTGTGACTCAGCTGAGGATTCTGGGTAAGTAAGCACCACATTCCGTCACGTTAGATAAATAGGGGTAGACAAAATAATGTGAAAAGAGGGGGTTTAGAGGGGGGTTTCCATACAGTTGGGGGGGCTCACAAAACTTTAAGTGTGCATTCTGGGTGAAACTCCAAAAACACTGGATGCACTCCACTTCCCATAATGCAGCTGGAGAGTGTCTTTTTTTAAATATCTACACCTTTTAAAACTCAACCCCAGTTTGTTTCAGGCTTTGATGAGATCATCAGCATTGTTTTCTTAGACTTGCGGCCCTTCAGAGCCACAGATGACATTATACAGCTGTTTTCACAGGCTGGGTAGCACTCTTCATAACGAGCGAGAACCTTAATGTATAATATTTTTCCTTTCATCTGAGGTAACTCACACCCGGGCTGTGTTCAGAGCGATGTGTCAGAAAAGCAACCCGCTCATTCATTTCACAGTGATTGGACGGAGAAAAAAAAAAAAGGTGAATGCAGCTCAACACTTGTAATCATCCAGCAAGGAAAAAAACACCCTGATTCTAGAGTTTACCTCGCATTTGTGAATAGAGGCCGGAGTTGAGGTGATCATCGGCAAGAAAACTTCCCAAAGTTGTAAAAACCTGAGTTGAGGTATCTGATTAGCCTTCAAACGGATCAATAATTCCAACTTGATTTCCTGGATTTTATTTGTCCTCTCACTGGTATTTGTAGCAGGATGCCCACATCAACACAGCCTTTTGTGAACTCGGTGCTATTATCTTTCTAAGTGCAACCTTCCAACCATGCGACACAGGTAAATCATATCAGCTCGAACAACACTGCAATACAGCATTTAGACAGAGCAGACATTCAGAGCAGATTTAGAAAAAACGAAGACCAAAAAAAAAAAAAAAAAATCAATCAATCACTAAGTCTGGTGAAACAGTCAAAAACTCTTTGGGAACCAATGCCGGACACAGATAAGTAGGCAGACAAACAGGGGTATGATAGACATAACAAGCGACTTAATGCGACCATATGTCCAGCCTTGCAACGGTTGTTAAGTTGACTAAAACTCGCACTTCATTAAGTGTTAACATTGTTCTATCTACCACATGTAAGCGTTCTAAGTGGAGTAATGAGCACCCTTTTGTTCTTCAACCACATGCTTTATCTTGTGAAAAAAATCCCCCCCTTGAAAGTGTAATTTATGGTGGAAATAACCATCCTTTTAGCTCAGTGATGTGTCCAAGGTCAGGAACTTACAGATCAGGGTATTGATCTTCATTTGGCTGGCACAGCACTGGAGAGAACTCCGAGATCCGTGCTTAATTCACTTACTCCCCCGGGGGTGAAATCTATTTGTGCTAAGTGTCGAACGCTCTGAGCTCAATTCAGCCACACCGGTGTCTGCCACTGTTGAAAATTACAGCCACGGGTCATGACCAGCACCAAGAGGTCAAGGAGCGGGGGGGGGGCACTTTGTTACTTTGTTTATCACAATATTTACAACAGATGTCGTGAGGCAGGAAGCATATACAGTCATAGGGTTAAGCAAGAAAAGTAGCTGTATCACAATCCTGGAAGATGAAAAACAGGAAGCGAGCGAGCAGAGGTGAAGAGAGGCTGCGGGAGGGGAGGGCTGTGACCTGCACACAGCAGGGGACGACATGATGTCTCAGCAGGGTGGACACTTTGCCTGCCAGTGGTGGTGCTGGGACACCTGAGGTTTGTTTATCCTCCTCTAAATGCTGATAATGACAAGGGAGTGTGAAAGGTGTGTGACAGTTTGGGCCCGGCACTTCATTTCATCCTGCCAAGCATATTTCCTTTACTGCAAAGTGCAAGCAGCTGTAGGGGGTAGGGAGGGAGGGGAGAGGGGGGGGGGGCACTGAAGAGTATGAAAAGTGGAAGACAGTTCTAAAACAGGCTATCATCACGAATGCCATCCTGGATGACATTTATTCCCACATCTGCCAAAGAAAATCTGTGAAATCCTATTTCAACTACAGCAGCACAACACGTTTACACACAAGCATGCGAGGCATCACTGTAATCATGATGTATCAGGTTTTTATTGTATATATTCATCCAATTAAAGCAGAGGGATCAGAGAATCTCTGCCAGGTGTATAATGCAGATTAGCGCATGCAGCCGTGGAGGTGGCTCATCGCTCTTAACGCGGCGGTTAAAGAGGCCCGGCAGCCCGAACAACACCGGCCTTTCAGAAGGTATCGTAAAGTCTTTGTCTGCGGAGGAAGAGGCATTTATAAATATATCCTGCTTTTCTTCCACTGACAGCAGCGGAAAAGGAAGGAGAGGTTAAAAGATGTTATAAAGGGGGGGGACAGCCTCTGCTTTAACGAGACATGTGCAAGAGAGAGAGAGAGAAATGGAATACGACTTAAATCTTTCTGTCAACAAAATCCATAAAGTATGTAATAATAATTCCCCTACATAACCTCTGCATGTTAAACTCTGGGCCCGCCATGTTCACTGTGGGCTAATGTTGTCCTAATGTTAGCTTGACCCACTTAACATCATCTGACAGCAAAGTAACCATGACAGTCATGTCAATATAAATCGCAGTGAGCTTCAATAGAGCCCCTGATGTGTGGAAGGGGTCAATTCAGGAAATTCCAGAATAGCAGCAATTTAGTTGTTACTTTGTTTCTCCCCTCCACCTTCAGATTAGTTTGATAATTGCGCTCTTGTTTCCCGTCGCACAAAAGCACAATGTCTTAATGTTACAGTAAGCGGCGTTATCACCCAGACAAATGATCTGCTTTACCGTTAAATTCAATTTTGCCTCGACAACTGTGCAGAGCAGACCACCTGGTTTCTCCGTGTGCATTTCTAACAACCATTTACTGAAAACCACAAGAGCGCTGGCAGCACAACAAAACAGGAACAGCAGAACAATGAAACAGGTCCGAGGCACATCTCCTTATCAGCTCAAATCTTGGAATTTCCACTCAGGTGTGAATCATCTTTACATTCCAAGCCGCTTTTGAGTTAGGAAGCATCTCTTATCACACTGTTGCAACACTTGATCTATTGCTTTGTGTTGACTGGAGAACAATTTAGCTTTCAGTCAGGCCGAGTTTGATGCCTTCTGCTCGGAGTGAGAGATGTTAACTTGAAAGCTTGGCTCCCCCGGTGGACTCCGGCTCTTCGGGACGGCGAGATAAAGCATCAGTCATCACAGAGGACTCTCACTTCAAACAAAGCGTGAAGTAATGGACCTTTCTAATAGGACCAAGCATACTCAAACAGAAACATGAGGGTAGCTCCAGTCAGCCAAGAGAGCTTGGGGCGGGGTAATGACACTGTAGATGAAATCAATACTGCATTAGTTGCAGTGGTAGTACTTACTCCCTGTTTTAAATCAAAGTAAAGAAAGGTATTACAAACAATCTCTGTTCATCTGTCTCAGTAACAGAACATATACCATATTTGGTGAGAATTATTTAGAAACAGATTCTGAACGAGACTAAAAGTGAACAGGGGATCTGTGAGGCTGCCATGCTTGTTGGAGGGAGTAAAAACAAAGAAGCAATTTTTGCTAATAGATTGTTACTAACATTTGTGCAAAAACATGTTTTTTTTCTGACTGTGGAGCCAGATTGAGGAACAGCCATGTTGTTATCTGAATCAAAAGCTGTGCCATCCTGTGTTCAGTGTCCATTTTGTGACATCTTAGCGTGTCAGGCTCAGCTCTACTGTGTCTACTATGTACCATGAATGCTTTGGCTTAGCTTTGCTTTGAGCTGAATGCTAATTTATTATTGCTACAGAGCACACGCATGTTATCTTGCAAATTAACTTATTATTTTATGTCATCATTTGAACTTTTAGCATGTAACATTTGTAAAAATTCATACTGGTAGTGTGGCAACATGCTAATTTTAAAGGATAACACTGGCAAATCTCTATATTTTTCTTATTGTCAACAAATCTCAAGTCCAACAATGACTTGATCCAACTTACAAGTTATATCGTATTCCTTTATGCTGTAGACCTCCATTGTTGTCCAAAACTATTAAAGACAGGTCAATGAGCTGCAATGTTGCACTGAATGACATGTTCCTTTGCAACAAAGAGTTTGGGTACATAGTTTGTTTAGAAATGGTTCCAAAAACTTATAAAAGCGATCTAATTTTTAGTCTCTGGAGAGTGGTTCTGTGTAAAAGCATGTGCAGAAATGCTGTTCTGTTTACAGAGGTTTGCTAGCTTGTTGTGCTACATATCACAACCTTTTGACTTTGTACTACTTTGTACTTTGCCATCCATATCCTTTATGCATGTTTATGCAACTAATATTGGCAGTAAGCAGTGTTAGGAAGGTTACTGAGTGTTTTGATTTTAAGGCACAAACATAGTTGAATTTCCAGCACTGAAAGGCGTTCTTGTCCAACAACATGGCCGCCCTCCTTGACATGGTCAGCTGGTCATAGGCATGGCGGACTCAGATTGCTTAGAGCAATGTGAATTGATTTGATTGGCAGACGAGAGGCAGTGCAAATTCATACAAGGGAACCAATCAAAAAAAGCACATACTGTCAAATGAATGGAGGCTGTCTAGACATAGAGACAGCTCCTTGTAAGCCATCCTCCCCTTCATGGTGTTGCAATCAAATTGGTCCCAACGGCTTTGCTGACCCATGTTGCCTGGAAATGTGCCAAAAGGAGGTATTCCTGCATGGCAAAGAGATGCAAAGCATTAAAATGAATAATAGACTCTACATAAAGTATTTTTTTTTTAACAACAACAGTATATTCAGATGTAACCCCTTTGTAAAAACATTTTGATTAGTAACAAATTTAATTACATATATTTTCTCAGTTGCTGCATCCCGTAAAGAAAAAGTCCAACACATGTCAACCAGTCCCTGTCAACAATTACTCCAAATTAAACAGCCACATAGGTTGTTTGTACCTGCACTCCAGAACAACCCATTAGAGCATTTTCAGCACAATATGCCGCTTTCCAAAACGGTTACAAATCACTGTTAGAAAATACTGATGTTTTATGGTGTGACAACACTGTTAAGGCGGTTAAACTGTCATGGTTTGGTTAACATTACCACTTCCTCAAAGTTAGGCAACCTTCATTGTCATGGCAACAGTAAACATGACATTATGGTTTAAAAATGTCACAGTTGGAAAAGGGAAGCGATCAGTGGTCTCCTGCAGCTAAGTCCACTTTTTTGCCACTTTTTGCTACCCAGCCAACCTGCCTCCTAGTAATGAAGGAAGGAATCACTTCATATTTGGGTTTTTTTTTACAAATTAAACAAACAAGACGTTAAGTGTTAATCAGTGAGCTTGGGATGTGCTGGTATTAGGATTTTTGCCACATTTGAACAAACTCGGGATATCTGTTGTCAACTTTTACCAGCTAAGCTAACCAGCTGCTGGCTGTAGATTCCTATTTACTGTACAGACGTGAAAGAACTGTCAATCTTCTCATCTGAGTGTTTGACTGACAGATGGATTGACTGACCAGCTGCCCTCCCTTGAGACACACCAGTAGCATGACTAAAACACATCCTGTGTGTGGGTGGATTAGTCTGACATACATAAAAACTGACAATCTATGTTTTTAAAAAAAAAAACAAAAAAAAAAAAACTTCATTCCAAAACATATCACCTACAGTTTCAACTGCTGATGTACACCAACTCAAAGACTCCATGTCACCACAGTATTTATCTGCATTGTCCAAATATCTCTTATTAATGTGATCATATCAAACAAAGCTCCAAACAGAACAGCTGAGAGTTGAACTTTGAGAGAGATATTGAGGGGACCTTGTGCCTTGTGGCGTGGAAATAGGACACCCATCCAGTGACCCACTTCGCATGTATTATAGATTCCATTAAAATGTCAGCGCACTCATGCTCGAGTGAGGCATCTTACCACCCACATCCTCACACACTGCAGCTGCCACACTCCTCTCTCTTCCTCTTCTCATCTTCTGTCATGTCAGCCGGTCTCTTCCTTCCTTTTTCAGTTTTGTTGTTGTTGTCCTCATCATTGCGGTCATTTGTGTGCGCTCCTCCTTATCTTGTTGTCTCTCTATCCCTTCAATTATCACACATGTTCACGCTCACACACAAGGAACACACAAACATACAGTACACGCTGACATTCACACACACACACACACTACAGTAGTCGTCTGTAATAAAGTATAAAGGGCAGCATACAATGACGTGATCGTATCACTGTGTGCTATTCTAATAATTGCCCATCCTCTCTTATGTGCACGCTCCACTTAACTTCCTCTCGGTCTGTGTGTCCATAGAATGATGAATTATGATTATTTTGCTACATATAAGCTAAAACAATGAGCTTGTCCCGATCTTTTGCAGTGCAGGAGTGCAACAGTGGCTGTCCGTACAGAAGACACTACACCATTCACACATTATTGGTGTGAATGATGAACTGTCAGTTGTTGAATTCGTCAATGATATTGCTTGTTCTTTTATTTGTTACTGCAGTGGTTTTTGTGCAGATGCTGCAGGCTGAGCACTTGTTTTTTTTTTTTTTTTTTATTAGAAAATCTAGAATGTACTGGAAAGAACCCGTGGCCATAAGCTCCTACAATTTATCCACAACGGATGAAATTCAGGAATGATCGTTTTTTTAATTTCGGAGGCACTGTCTTAAACCTTCAAGAAGAATTTTGCCTCTCTTCCTGAAGAGCCATTCTCTCTTAACATATTAACATGTATGCATATGTGTGCTCACACACATGTACGAAAGCGCACGCTACACCTGATAAAGAGACAAATCACTCAGGGATGTATGACTGTATGCTCCCTCCAAACAGCTCTTTTTTTTCTTCTCAAATATAGATAATATCTCCAGCACAGACAGAGACTATTAACATCATGCGGCAGGGTGAGCCATGACCTTAAACTACTAGCTTCAGAGCTGCTTTCCTTTCATCTGATCTAAACTCACACACACACACACACACAAAAAAAAAAAACATAGCCTGAGTACACATCTTGTCTTGATAGTGCCTCAGTTTCTCTGCAATTAAATTAACAGCCACCCATTTGGAACGGTCTGTGTTTGAGGATAGCTTTTAACAGAGAGAATGTTAACATAAACTATTTGTAAGGGTCCTTTCCCTCTCTTCTTCTTTCTTCTTTTCCACTCCCTTCTATTGCTCTTCCTCTTGTAAACACGTCTGGAGAATTTTTATTTGAACCTCCTCCCTTCCTCTCAAGACGGTTTCTAAAAAAGTGACCGAAAGCTGTGACTCCCACAAGAAGGCCGTCAAGGGTGATCCTTATACACACAAACACATGCTGGCGCTTTCGCATTTAGACCCCCCGACCGCCGTCCTGCACCCTTCACCCCCCCAACCCCACCCACCTCCCTCGTCACATACCCTGCATACCTCCCATACTTTAAAGGAAGAGGCTCGCTCCATAGATGTACTCATATATGTGCTAAAGACGGATTGATGGATGGTCGGATGATTAGATGGATGGAAGAGGATCGCGGTAGAGAGAGAGAGATGTGGACACAGAGCAAGCAGCCTGCCTCTCACAGCTGTTCACACAGGTCGCTTTAATCTAGTGGTGAACAGGCGGGATCAGGGATGGGCACCACAGATCCTGCCTCAGCTGCCCTGGATGGGAGGTGCCCGCCTGCCAGGGGGATTAACAGGGGGAGATGGGCAGAAGGAGGGAGGGAGGGAGGGAGGGAGGGACACAGAGAGAAAGAGGATTCCATCCCACAGGGGAACCACTCGTGCTACAAGGCCTGTGGGTGAGTAATCCGATAAAAGGTGCAACACGATGAGTGCAGCAGCACCTTGTAGGGTTGACACAGTAGTTTACTGATCAACACTCGGTTTAGTTGTCAGCCTATCTACACATATGGAGTATCAGGCACATTGTAAACACCCCCCCCCCAGATCATTCACATTTATTAGGATGAGAAAAAAAAAAGAGTCAAACTGTGAAATTGTCCATTGTAAACATCCACCACAGCTTCCTGCTTTATTTCTGACCTGCCTTACTTGCTGTAGTGACGCCCATTCATGGTTTTCCTAAGTAATAAAGGATTATTAGCAACATTACAGGTGCACTCACTTCTGGTTTTACCTCCAAATCAAGCGGCAAGAGTTACTTTTGTGAATAAAATGCTCAATCGAATCCAATTTCCTTTAAGCTATAAACGTGATACCAAGACAATGGGCGCTATTTTAACCGTGCAAGTGCAACGGCGAGCGCGAGGCGGTAGGTTTTAGGCACACAGACAGTCCGGGTGTCTCTATGCGCCGCTGCTATTTTGGTTTCATGTCTGTGCAGCAGCAGCAGCAGCGCAACGTGCAAAAAAGGGCTGGGTGAAGGTGAATATAGATCAGCGGGGTGTGGTGATTATTAAATACTCTCTCAGTCAGTCAGACATCACTGCTCTCATAGCACTGGAAACAGCTGTGCCGATCACAGTTACACGTGACGAGGACAGCTCAGCAAACGGGGAGATTTTCTACAGGAAATGTGCGGACGGTCCAGAGAGAGTGTCACAACATGAACACACATCACCGCCAAAATCTGCACTCAAAGACAAACGGAGCAGTTTTTTTCATCAGTTACTAAAATAGAAATTTAAAAAGAAAATAAGGAAATTGATTTGGTGAAAGAGTTTATATGATTATGTGAGCAATACACAGCAATACAGCAATACTGTACACGGTCACATAGTTTAACAACTAATGTTACACAACAGCAACATTTGCACCGCAGTGTGTTTCAAGGATAAGACGCTACTTTTGTTAAGAAGAAAGTCGGAAAAGAGGCTGTTGAGCTGCTAACTCGATGTCTCCTTCATAAAAAAAAAAAAGAGAAAGAATATTGAGTTATAAGCGACCGGTCTGATGTGTGTCGAGGTGTGTGTGGTTACACCGCAGCAGCCTGGTGTCATCAGGTGATTTAATGAAGGTAAACACGGCGAACAGCTGCGCGTAACGGCGCCGCGCTCTGGCACGGCGCTTCTCAGAGGCTGCGGATTTATCAATATATCAACATGCCTTCAGATTAAATCCCTTCACTTCAGATGCGGCAGAGGCAGGGATTTATTGTACTGAGTTTCTTCATACAGTTTAAAGCAGCTGTGGACAGCAGACACTTTAAGAATCACACACATTCATTTATAGATCAGTGCCTGATCTAATGACTTTCCTGCTTTAACAACATTAAACGTTATTTTCTGTGGCGATTTTGGTTGGAGCTTGTTTAACTGCAATAAATGATTGATATTTTAATTGTTGCAACACATCTGCAGCAAGTATTTAGTTCGATCTTGTTGATAAAAAAAAAAACACCAAAGCATCAGTGGATTAACGTTGCACCAAAAATAGACTGTTGCACTCTGTCCAGGACCGAATTTCAACCAAAATACAACAACTGTCTTTGCACTGTTTCATTTGAATGAACCTCCCACCTGTCTACACCTCCCCACCCCCCCACCCTCCCCACCTGTGCACTCTGCGCTGGTCACCAAAATACCACACAGATGTACAGAGAGAGTTTCAAGGTCAGGAAAACACCAAACAGTTGGAGCGCTGCTTGCTCGGGTCGATGAGAATACGGCCCATTGTTTTGTCTCGACAGGTTGCCGGGAAGGGTTTAAAAATTTTCCAAGACAGGCAAAGTCGATGACAACAAATTGTGTTTGTCTTTGATGAAGTAGCAACCTGTCAATGGTGTTTCCCCAGTCTTATGCCCAGTGTATGCTTACACTTGTGGCTGTTGTCTGGTATCTATACATAGACGGCGTATATCTCAGTGGGTAGAGCATCTCACACTCACTGCCTGGATAAGGAGTGTCATTCTGTCTGGGGCCTCCCTTTCTAAAAATGTATTCACTCACCGTGCTCCAAATGACCCCTTACATCATCATTTTAAGCACTGTACATACAGTACAAATGACACGCATACACACGTCGAGGCACCAAGGGGTTTTGGCGGCACCAGGTCAACCCCCGGTATGCAAACAAAAGAGATTCTTTGACGACCTCCCCCCCACCCCTCCCCAAACTCCCACCCACCCCAACATGCCACTTCAGAAAGATCCTGATATAGAGTCATGAGCAGCAGTGACACGATTGCACACCAGCAGTGACAAACACACTGGTGCAGTTTATGGGACGGTTTCTCCAAATTCTAATGAGCCATTATTGTCTGGGCTCTACACTGAAACATGCCTCTTGTCTGTTGCCCTGGGCATCAGTTGGATTGATCAGACTTGCTGGTGCAGATGGCGGCAAGTGATGCAGGCTGGCAGACTGCTGGGACATTAGTTAGTGTGGGGCTGTCATCATGATGGTCAGTGTTGACGGTGACTCTGCCACACCAGATGACTCTGGTTTCACTTTTTTTTTTTCCCCTGTCAGCTGTCCAGGAGAACAGACATACCATGAAATGTCCTCAGTGAGATTCATCACAGTGGAGTGATGGTTTTTAAAAAAACACACCTTAAAATAGGATGGTTAAATATCTAATGTGCACACAGCCGCTGATTTCTGATGCAGTTGTTAGTGTGCTATTTCTTGACAGCGAGCTACAGGGAAGGTAATTAAAGTCATCTGCATTTGCGTTGAGAAGCAGCAAAGCATTTGATGGGAATTCTATGTGGATGATTACATGCTTGCTCTGCAAAGACAGCTAATTTGCATCTTAATTTGTTGAGTATTTTTTATGTCTCTGCAATACCTATTATGGTAAAGTTATTTTAAATTACAGATACCGTAAGATTAGTGTGACATCACCTGTGGGAAACACTTGCTTGTATTTTTTTGTTTAATATATTTATGAAACACCAAATATTGCATATCCCTGCTGATACTGCCTTTTTTGGGGTAGTTTTGGGCAGCTCATGGCCACTTGGAGTAAATAGAACAAGCTGTAAACACATTTGATAGATTAGCTCCCTGTAAAGCTGCTATGACTAACATTTTAGTCACAGCAGTTAGTTTCCCCATCCAACAGAAACTGAGCAACGTTAGCATTCATTTGGAATCATGTTTCTGGTCGTCTGACAAATCTAGGTCCAATATTCACTGTCCTTTCAGCTCTGTTTTGGTTTCTACCAACTACTTATCTTTTCTTCACAAGCTAGTGCATGGCAGATAGATTTTTTTTTACTGAAAACAGCAACAACAACAAGCTTAAAGAGGCTAAAAGGCTCTGTATCTGTATCTTCTGGCTGATCTGTCAATCAATGCAATCACAAGCACACTACTTCCTGTTATGTCTTGTCATGGTTTCATGTTCAAGATATGTTATAGATATGATATACAGCTGGATACAGTCGGTCTGCATCAATAAAATATAACTTCCTTGGCTTACATTAATTTTGTAGAATGTCTAATGTATTTTTATATAATATCCATTTCGACAGACGCTAAGTTAATCTAAGCAGTAACCAGATACTGAAAATTTCAAGAGTCAGCAGCTCTGAGGTGGTTTGGTTCAATTGCAAAATGTCACTGGAACAGACACAAAATGGCCGCTCTGCTTGCACTGTTGCTGTCATATAAACTGAAACTACTGAGAGATGTTTTCATCCATTTTGTGGCTCAGCAGGACACTCGCTCTCAACACCGTGTGGTCAGTGAGTTCTATCAGAGCACAGTGGACGCGTTCCAACAGCAAACATCTGTGTTTACAGCCCACATCTATTCATCAAAATGCTTGGATCTCAGGGCGTCTTTATACTCGTTCTAATTTCAGGTTGTGTTCAACTTGACTTTGAGTCCAGTTTGTCGTGTCAATCACACAAAGCCTGACCCCTCTTTCTAGGCATCGTTGGCATCCCGACATGTGTTCCCTAAACTTGTACTCGGAATTCCTATTTGTTTCCCCCCGGTCGTCATGTAAAGACAGGACGTGGAAAGAATGGAGGACACCTACTCTCTTTTCAAATAGTAAAAGAGAGGAGAGGGAAGAGCTCTCCTCTTCGGTGATGAATATGTGCATGCTTCTAAAATGACTGTACTATCACAAATTGGAGTGCTCTCTCTCTCTCTCTCTCTGCGCTCTCATGACTATAAATGTAAAGCCTGGAAAGTGAAAAAGGAATTGAGGAAATCTACTAGTTCATTGTCTGCACCGCTGTAGGCCAAAGAAGAAACAAAAGATAAAAGAAAAGGTAAAAAAAAAAAAAAAAAGAACGGTCCTCCATCAGAAGACCTATTTGCTTTAATGACTGCTACTCTTTTATCTTATCTTATTTTATCATTTTTAAGAGAGTGTTCCTTGGATTTTTAATTCATATTTGGTCCACAGTGTTCCTCCTCTTTGCTCTTTAATTTAAACTTTTTTACTTTTTACAGCAGAACATTTATTGTATCTGGCTTCTGAAGTCATTCTAGTTCTGACATAAATATCTAATCCCCATCCCTTTTTCATCTTCTCTGACTAGGTTCCACTCATCTTGGGGATCCACGGGCCACATCAAACCCCAGCTCGCCCTCCTCCTCGCCGCATACTCCCAGTGCCCAGCGGCCAGCTCTGATCCGGTCCTGAACGGAGGCTTGTGCTCCGCTGCTTACTGCAGCTCAGCGGGGGGTAGGTTACACCCAGATAGGGAGCTACCACTACGGAAGCAGAGAATCAATCACCCCACAGGGGGATTGAGTGGGAAGCCATTACGGGATAGTGAGCAGATGTCCATCCTGCAGTAGTTAGAAACAATAGCCAGCACTTTCATGGTCCCACCGCTGCTGCAATGTGTAGCTGGATGTAGGAAAATGTTCGGCACATGTTGTTATGTCACATAGCACTGTTATGTAAGTGAGCCTGATGCAACGAGTTGTTCTTTTGAGGATTTGCAAAACATAAATCTGACACAAACTTCTTGACTGAAATGTCTTTTTGTTTCAGGCTGGATGTCATTTCCATATTAGCCAATTTCTTTCTGGGAGGAGAATATTTTCTACCTTTTAAATGTACTGAAATTGTGCAAGAAAACGTACTGAAAGAATGATATTTGTGGAACCAGTTACTCGCAAATGACCCTATCCTACGTGCCAACATTATTTTCAGTTGATGTATTAGCTGACTGTAATGGTAGCTGGCAGCAGTTAACTCTTAGAAAAGCACGGAAATATGTTGATTTAACTGTTGTTATTTCTGTAAGTGGATTTACAACAAGCTGTATAGCTGCATCAATCACATCCATGCTTCCCATCCATGCTTCATTTTAGTTGGTATTTTTCTGCTGGATGTAGTAAGGTAGCTAGCTCACTATGTAGAAAGCTCATTAAACTCAGATCAGTCAATTGTTTCCACAAGTGAAGAAACAGCATCAACAAGCACAACATAAGATCTATCAAGAATGGCTCTCTACTCCTGGTTAGAGAGAGTTAGTAATTTATTGAAAAATGAAAAAGACCATTTTTTCTCTACCATTTCATTCCAAGTGCATCTACCTGTGATATCAAGTTTTGGCTACTTTTCCCATTTTTCCTTATTTAAGATTTATATATATATATTATATTTTACCAACAGGAACAACCCCAAATTCACCAGTCAGCCTCCCTAAGTCACCTACGTTCCCATCAGGCAGTGGGCCTTGGTCCCGATGAGTGCTCCATCTGTTACGAGAACTTGGTGGACACAGTCATCTACGCCTGTGGACACATGTGTCTCTGCTACACCTGTGGCCTCAACTCAAGAAAATGTCCAACGCCTGCTGTCCCATCTGCAGAAGGCAGATCAAAGACATCATCAAGACCTATCGGAGCACGTAAGGAGACCACAGCAAACTTGAAACTGCCTCCATTGTGAACAGCAAAATCCCCAGAGTCAAATCCCAGAATCAGGAAAAGAGATGTCTAAGTTGAAGGAATATTTCTCTGGTACTTTTGATTTGGTATTTTCGTAGAATTATTGTCAGTTGACCTTTTCCGAAGCCGGTACTACTTCATTGGGGAGGTCTCTTTCACTTTAGAGTTGCTGCGAGAGCCAACCTGCGGAGGCAGCGCTTAAAGTGACAATGAGAACTTAATTCCTGCCAGAAGTGTTTGCTTTCTCCTGGGATCTTTGAAGACTTTGAAGGAGAGCGGAAAAAACCGAATCAATTTGAAAATGATTTCATTTGTTGAGCCATGTTGTAAGATACAGTCACCCATTTGCGCCAAAGCAAATGAGTCACTTTGGGGCTGAATGTCTCAGTAATAACCTTTTTAGAGGATGACTGAAGCTCTGAAAAATGACATATATTTCTGACTTAACCAGTCAAAAAAAAAAAAAGCACACCCACAGCAGGTAATCATCTCAGTATGTCACAACTTATGTCTGTGTGTTACTGAGCTGCACTGCATTGAAAAAGAGAAGTCAGCCTGGCGTCGCAAAGATGAAGTGATGGATCTCTGTTTTCGTCGTGGTGATTATCAGTGAGTGATGTATTTAGAGATGCAAGTCGGTGCTGAGTATATTAAGTAGGATTGTAACACCTCTTGTACTCGTATAATCTAATGTACCTTTATGGTAGTTCTATTGCAAATGTTGGTGGTAGCTATATTGTTGTGCTAGCTAGCTGCTTGCTCCGCAATGTGGTATGTTGCACTGAAATCTGCATCATCCTCTCCGAAATGCCCCATTACTGACAGAGAGGATGAAGACATTCATTGGTTAAAACAATCAAACCTGCGTCCAGCAGACTCAGCAGCTCAGAATTCTTGAAAGGAAACAGGAAGTGTTGAAAAAAAAACAACAACAGTTATTTGGATTCTCCTCAGGGCCAGCCAGCAATGTTTTTCTTTCAGAAGATGTGAGCTATTTTCCCAAACTCTACCTATAACCATGCCTAATACACTGTGAGCACTCATGACGAATTGACAGGTCCTCAAAAATAGCTCTCATAACAACATATAAAGTCCAAGGATTGTTGCCATGGTATCAGAAGCCACCACAGATACAACACAGCCTCCTGCCTTAACCCACAGAAGGTTCATTTGTTACACGCCAATGTATCATATTCTGTGCTTTCTGCCGCTCTCCAAAAAACAAAAAAAGAAAAAAAAAAAAAAAACAAACCCTGGCAAATTACCAAATAATGCTGTTATGTGATACAAATTGTCACAAAACATTCACTCAGAGGAGAAAAAGCACACAAAATTCAAAATTATTTTTGTAAATCTATGACATTTCTGATATTTAACTATTAAAAAATGTTTCATAACCTTTGTGACGAGCTTTTCACCAGCAGCAAAGATCCTTTACAGAAATCAGTTCAGGGGCAGGGGTATAAAAAGCTCGTATTTTGAATATCTATATGATTCCTATTTCATTACAATATGCCCTGATACCCCCTAAATTTCACCTACGGATACAACGACTCAACAATAAGCCATAGCTTATTACAGGATATACATAAGTTGAGAGGTGGTTTTTTTTTAAACGACATCGTTCTTCATTTTGTAGATAATCAACACACGGGGCTCAAACCTATGCTGCTGCTATGGTATTTGCCAGCTGTCCTTTACCGGCAAATGCTGACAGTGATGTTTCACACATCCATCCTCCCACATTACAGTTTGATTACGCTACTGCTTGAAGTGTTAACTCACATTTGAATGTTAATTTATGTATTTAGAGAGATTAATGATTTTTATCAGTGTGCTTGAACTGAAAAAGAAAACAAAGAAAAAAAAAGTTTTGTCTGTTTTTTTTTTGTTTTTTTTTAAGTTTGTTTGGATCGATGATCATGATTCTAATATTTGTTTTATTCTTTATCCAAAAACCATGATAATCTAAATTTATTCTTGTTTTCTAATAGACAACTTAAGTCAGAATATAGAGGTTTTCTTGTACCTTGCAGCAATAAGAGATATTGCAGTACACAATCAAAACCTGATTGCTTTGGGGTGCAAGATATAAACTCTCGGTTTTATTACAATCCCTGAATTTCAGGCGTTCTTTTTGTGTAATTTATCTTCTCGTGTGTAAGCCTATGTTAGGGAGTCCTACTACCCACTTCTGTATTTATAGCGCTTATCATTATAGTCTGAAAGCCATCACTGTATGTGTATGGTGATGATAAATGTCACTTTATTAAGCTACTGATTGTAATCTTGTAAATGTTTAGGCCAGCGTTGCTCTCTGAGATTCAACTATGGCATGTTTTATTTTGTGCAGACACTCCGACCAAATCTCAAAACCTTTTCTTTTTTCTTCTTCTTCTTCTTTTTTTTAAAAATAGATTGTAAAAATGTAATTCCCTTGGTGCAAAACCTTGTATTCAGGTGTGATTTTTCACATTTACATTCATTCATTTTTGGACCATACCAAACATACTAAATCACTGCTCATACTAAGCTGAATAATTGGCTGAAGGTTTTCATCTCTTCATTTTATATGCTCCTTTTAATCAACAGACACCATGCCATTTCAATTTTTTTTTTTTTTTGCCTTTTTATTTTTGCATCCAGGATACTCCACAGGCTCCTTGAATGTTATTGATCCTGTAATGTGCTATTTATTTGTCCATCACTGATGTGTGGACTTATTCCTCTCTGAACCTGCTTTTCTCGTGTGTTTGCTTTCTTCTACATTGCCACTATACCGATATAACTCCTCTGTGTCTGGCCAATCACACAGCAGCACAAGTAGAGATTCTTTCTGTAGATCTTACTACTTTTTTATCATGCATGAGTTATCTGTTCACCCCAGCGTGAACATCGGGACCAACAGTAGATGAGCATCGGAGTGGAACGCTGTTAGTGTTCATGTAGACTGGAAACAGTGTGTAATGCTAGAAATACTATATAGCGCTCTGTTTGGCCGTTGTTGTGACACAGCAGCTGAAGTACTTTGCAAACCTGTATTTTCTTTCTTTTTCATTTGAAACTATGTGAGCTGTTCAGTGTGAGTCGGATGATTGTGGTTAATAAACTTTCCAGATGTGTTTGAACAAACATTTCTGTCTCCTATTTTGAAATAAGAGAAAGGAAAGAGAATATAATGTTTAACCACATTTGCAAGTTGTGTACCTTAAAGCTGCGTTAGGTCTTTTTGACCACTTAGATGCAGCAAAACAAGCTGTAAACAAAACGGTCATAAAGTCCTTATAGCTTATGTGCAAACCATTCATTTTTAGCTCGGTTTGGTCTCTGCTTCAGAACATTCACTATGTTATCGTGTCACTTACTTTGGGAAGGTGGTGTATGGTTTATAAGATCTTTTTTGCAGGCAGAAAACCCAACAAAATGAGCTAAAAGAGGCTAAAAGCTCTGTAGAGTGAAGTCCATCACATTGCACATCACAATTTCATCCATTTATAACATAAAAATATTGATTAATGCAGCTTTAACTGAAAGTTGTCCATTTATTTTTAAGTCCTAGCATCAACCAATAAGGCTTGTGCAATGATTCACTGCAAATTGCCTGTCACTGAAGTGGTCATTAGGTGTAATTGTAGCTAACAAGGTCCAGCTGGAACTAATCAAGTTATCTTTAAAGCCATCAATTTAAAGCTTAGTTCACTGCAAAAAAAAAGAATGAAAAAAAATACTGATGGGCTTTCGGTGTTGTTGCACACGTGACACTGTGGTTACTGTTGCAACGCTGCTTCCACTTTACATCCCTTTAGGTTCCATACTGTTTCGTCAGTGCTGGTGTAATACTGGACTTCTCAAATAAAGTGTTTGTGTGCATCTGACCTTTGACACTGAGACTTAAAGAAACTGAAATACGAGTTAGCCTGTAACACAGATGTAGCCAGCCGTGCCCTTCGAGGTCCGGGTGAAACACAATGCTAAGTCATCTCGGGGCCCCCGACCCTCTGTTACATCATGTGCCGTTGGCCTCTGTCTCAACCACAGCTGCTGGGGGGCTTCAGGGTGACAGGTAGGGGAGAGGGGGTCAGGATTAGTGGAAATACTCAACAGTACTACTGTATCAACCCTCTTTAAAACCTGACTTCAGGATGTGCTGCTACTAAAATGACTGCATTAGAAAGAAGCACCTCATCCGGACATCTCTTGAGAGCTCGCCAATAATCTCATGAAAACAGTGATCCAGATGAGGAAATCTAATACTGGTCATTGTTCAACTGAACATCACTACAGTGTTAACACCCAATATTGTATAGTATGCTGTTTGAAACGCTAAAAGGACCAATCATAATAGAATTTCATCTCAAGACTCAATGTCAGCGTACATATTGAGTTTGTAATGCGCAGGTCTATTCATATGAAAATGTCTTAGTGCTAACTATATGTCTTATCAGCACTGATGCAGTCAGGAGGAGAGCTGCAACTAAGACCGGTTCAAGAGAGCCATCTAGTGGAGATAAGGTAGTATGGAAGCCTGAATGGGTAATATATTAAGGGTTTTATTCAAAAATGTTAGCTTTGCCTAAAAACATTGTAACTACTTCTTTCAGAAAAAAATCTTAACTAGTAAATTGGGTCCACTTTTTTTGGCACAGATGGAGTTCATTCAACTGTCATCACAAATACAAAAAGACCAAAAGCCATCTTTAAACAGAGGTCATGTTGTTTGCCCCATATATGACCACCTGTTATTACAAATGCTTTCCCAAATGCTATATTTAAGCCATTATCTCCATGACAACATCTGCTGAAGAATGCTGTGAGATGTGTCTGAAAGTCCCTTTTTTAAAAAAATCAAATTACTGGTTTCAAGGGCAAGAACAAGCTTTCATGCTCAACTATAATAGCATTATTTTAAAGCTACACTAATCAGTATTTTTATATTAACAGGGTGTCAAATAATTCAATTCAATTTTCAATTCAATTTTATTTATATAGCACCAAATCGTAACAAAATGTCATCTCAGGGCACTTTTACATGGAGCAGGTCTAAACAGTACTCTTTAATTTACAGAAAGAGAGACCCAACAGTTCCCCCCATGAGCAGCATTTGGCGACAGTGGTAAAGAAAAACTCCCCTTTAATAGGAAGAAACCTCAAGCAGAACAAAGCTTTGGGTGGGTGACCATCTGCCTTGACCGATTGGGTTGAGAGAGAGAGAGAGAGAAGAGGGGTGGGGAGGCGAGAGGGACAGAGAAACAGAGCAGCAGCAACAACAACAACAATCAACAACAACAGATACACGACTAGCAGCAACAACAGGAACAGCTGGCAAAGGACAGAAGGAGGACGCCAACACATCAGCATGGGTTATGGGGCTTCCTGTAGATGAGAAAGCACAAAGAACTCCAGGGAAGAAGTCAAGTTAGTAACATGCATTAATAGTAAAAGAATACATACAGATGGAGAAGAGGAGAGAGGAGCTCAGTGCATCATGGGATGTCCCCTGGCAGTCTAGGTCTATAGCAGCATAACTAAGGGCTGATCCAGGGTGAGCCTGGTCAGACCTAACTATAAACTTTATCAAAAGGAAAGTTTTAAGCCTACTCTTAAATGTAGAGAGGGTGTCTGCAACTTGGACTGAATCTGGGAGATGGTTCCACAAGAGAGGAGCCTGATAGCTGAAGGCTCTGCCTCCCGTTCTACTTTTAAATACTGTAGGAACCACCAGTAAACCTGCATTCTGGGAGCACAGTGCTCTAGTGGGATAATACTTTACTATGAGTTCTTTAAGATATGATGGGCTTTGTAAGTAAGGAGAAGGATTTTAAATTCTATTCTTGATTTTACTGGAAGCCAATGCAGCAAAGCTAAGACGGGGAAATGTGATCATTAGATGTGTTTCTAAGGTGTTTAGGGCTAAGCACAATGACTTTAGTTTTGTCTCAGTTTAGTGGTAGAAAATTACAGGTCATGTCCTTAAGGCATGCTTGGAGTCTAGATAACTGATTTGATTCATCAGGTTTCATTGATAAATATATTTGTGCATCATCTGCATAACAGTGAAAATTTATGGAGTGTTTCCAAATAATATTACCTAAAGGGAGCATATACAAACTGAATTGTATTGGTCCCAGAACAGATCCTTGTGGAACTCCATCTCTAACTTTTGCTTTCATGGAGGATTCATCATTAACATGTACATGTAAACTGAAATTGATCTGATAAATAGGATTTAAACCAGCTTAATGCAGTTCCTTTAACACCAGTGAAATGTTCCAGTCTCTGTAACAGGATTTGATGATCAATTGTGTCAAATGCATCACTAAGATCTAACAAGACAAGTACAGAGACAAGTCCTTTGTCTGATGCAGTCAGGAGGTTGTTTGTGACTTTAACCAGTGCTGTCTCTGTGCTATGATGCCTCTAAATCCTGACTGAAAAGCTTCAAATAAATTATTGTCATCTAGAAAGTTACACAACTGATTGGCAACTGCATTCTTAAGGATCTTAGAGAGAAAGAGAAGGTTAGATATGGGTCTATAGTTGGCTAAGACACCTGAATCTACAGTAGGCTTCTTAAAAAGAGGTTTAATTACAGCTACTTTAAAGGACTGTGGTACACAGCCTGTTACTAAAGACAGATGTATCATATTTAATAAGGAAGTGCTAATTAAGGGTAATACTTCCTTAACCAGTTTAGTTGGGATGGGGTCTGAGAGACAATGTGAAGGTTTGGATGAAGAAATCATTGAAGTTAGTTCAGGAAGGCCACAGACCAAGTCAGGTTTCATCTAGGGTTCCTGAGTTTGTGGATAGATCAGTGCCTGTTGAGGGGAGAGATTGTTGAATGTGATCTCTGATTTTATCATTAAAGAAGGTCATGAAGTCATTACTACCAAGAGCCATTGGAATACATGGATCAACAGAGTTGTGACTCTTTGTCAGCCTGGCCAACTATAACTGTGTGTAATGTGAAAGGTGTTGCACATAGTGATGAACATACAGAGAATTATTACCAACTCATTTACCTTGAGTTCTACAGAGCATTTTAGCATCTTGATTTTACAGCTGTTTTGCTTCAGTCTCACTATTCTTATCATCCTTTTTTTTGTCAGCAGCAGGCGGCTGTTTTCAGTGAAAAAGCTTGGATAACTGTTGGCAACTAGCTGGAGAATATAGTGAAGTATTTACCAGCTGAATAACCTGGTAGTTTTCTCAAGAGATGGATGTCAAAAAGATCCAGGAGGGTGAATATTAAACTTAACTTAAAGGACCAGTGCGTAGGATTCAGTGGCATCTAGTGGTGAGATTACAGATTACTACCAACTGAATACCCCTCCCCTTCCAATTGTGTGGGAGAACCTACAGTGGCTGTGAAACTTGTGAAAAATGTGAAAGGCCCTCTCTAGAGACAGTGTTTGTTCTGAGCTACTGTAGAAATATGGTGGTACAACATAGCGGGCTCTGTGGAAGATAACTTCCTCCTTATGTAGATATAATGGACTCATTCTGAGGTAATGAAAACACAACTATTTTTATTTCCAGGTGATTATACACTAATGAAAACATATTTATGAATATTATATGCCCTTTCTACCAAGTCCATTCTGCTAGATGTTGCTAAATTGTACACACTGCACCTTTAATACTAAACAGAAACATGACTCCAAATGAATACTAATGTTGCTCCATGTCTGCTGGATTTCTAAATAGTCAACTAACATGTCTCCCTGAATATCTTTATATTGTGATATGTTAATGTTAGTGTACTAGTACACTTGAAATGCTCAATATATATGAAATGCAACTGATAAAATCAGTTATAGTTCCTTATATAGAGAGGGGAATCTGGAAATGTTTATACAATACATATGGTATTTCTTATTTCCATATTTTGTATTACTGTCTCAGAAAAGCATGAATGATAGCGCGACCTATGGAAACCTGAAAAGCTTTGTGGTGCTGCTCGGGGACACAGGTGTATTCATATATTTTATGTTCCTTCCGACATAAGTGATACATCTCTCCACACACATTTGGATACAGGAGAGCAAAAATTCTTGTGTCTCCTCTTTAGTGGAGGACTGGGGCTCCGAGAGCTCGTTCATCTTCATTCATCGCTCTCAACCTCCTCACACTTTTCTCTCATAACTCATGCCTCCCTATTTATAACCAGGTACATTGTTCTGCTCTTCCACATCTAAACTCACTTAATCTGGCCCGAACAATGAGGTGAATAAAGATAAATGTCTCAATCTGTAATATTACTGTCAAATACTACCTAGATATATCACAGACAGGAAGGGTTTGCTGCTCTTTATCTGCTTTAGCACATGTGACTGGAAGTGTGAGACAAATAAAAAAAAAAAAGGAGCCGGTTTAAAACAACAAAGATAATACATTTAATATTGTTTCTCTTTTTTGGGCAATGCGAGATACAATGTAAACATGTACAAGATACAAAAAAAAGGAACAAGACTCGTCAAAATGAAACGGTAGATAAGAAAATGTCCTGTTTTCAAAAGGAATGCACATGTGCAGAATGTTTCCAATCAGAAAGGAATTTGGATAGTATATGCTTCCTTTGTGTTTCATCCTTATGCACTAGTGTACAATGTGAAGATGTTCTGAACGGATTGGTTTGTGTCACTATGTCAGACGTCTGATCAGTCGTCACTGGATGATTCACTGACATGTACCGTGGAATAAAAGCCTCCTTAGCTTCCTCATGGCATATCTTTTGAAAACAAGGAGTTTGCAAGAGTTCAACACAATTGGCATAACAATGGTAGCCTATTAAAAAAAAGAAAATTATGAGAGAAAAAAAAAAAGTAAGAATAGCACCTCCTTTGGTCCAACGCCAGGCCTGTAGTTGTTATTGTATTTGTTCATATGGTTGACGCGCTGGTTCTTTTTGAAGATGGCGTTATCAGAATTTACACAGAGCTTGATGGTATCGGGCTTCCAAGTTTTTTTTTTGTTTTTTTTTGGAACACTGCTCTCCACAGCAGGATGTTCTATAAATGCAACACTGAGGCTAAACAGGCTCCACCTTACCATGAATCTACCTCAGCTGTCACTCAACATCAATCACTTTGACAGCTCGCCTCCGCCATAAAAAACTACGGCTGAGTGAGCTCCGACCGGCACCAGAGGCAGAAGGCAGTCGCAAAATCCTTGATTAGGAAGCTGTTAGTGCTGGAATATCATCAGACTGGCTAAGGTTAATTAAGACACACTGTTGTGCTAATTAGAAACGGGGATTCAAACAGAGACAAAGAAAAGTGCCACAGAGACACAGCAGCGTGCCTCGTTCCTCGACACAGCCTCTCTTTTTTAGAGCTCAGAGACAGCTCCTGCTGATGCCCGCTGCGATTCTGTGAGGAAGTTTTCAGAATGACATAAATAATAAGCATTTCCTGATTCAGAGGCTGGGGATTTTGTTTTCTTTTTTTTTTTTTTTTTTTGTGCCCAACTGCTTGAGAAAAAGCCCTGCAGCTTCACTTGTTCTTTGATTTCTTCTCTCACATTTAAATAACTAGATATGAATTAAAAAACCTACAAAGTCATCCCCCTAAATACCTCCTACCTGCTCCCACACACTTACTGAAACTTTCCTATCAAACCTACCCCTCCCTCTATCAAACAACTGTCTTCATTAACTCGGCAATCCCTCCATTGTAGAGCTGGGTGCTGTTGACTTTTGATTCCATTTCAACACACTTTTTTAAAAAGAAATTCTTTCAATGATAAATTAAAGCTTGTTTCATTAGACGGGAATAAACCCCTCAACTCATGTTACACTTTCAACAACATTCAATTATTTTCTCAACAAACACACAAAGGAATAAGAGACAACTGACAAGGACTCTACCATTTGAAGCCCTTTTTAGTCTTATTCCAAAAAAGTTTTTTTTTTTTTTTTTTTGTAATTCAGCACCCAGCTCAACTCTCAACACCCTCAGGGCAACATTAGATCTGAAGACACTGACAGTAAAAGCTAAAATCAGATGTACGATTGGTTGTAAAGTTATTCTATAGACGGAGCATGAGGCTGAGAGGAGCTACTGTAGTGTGAACTCGTTTGTCTCGCTCTGACTTACAGTTTCTTGCGAGCAGCTTCAGACACTTCAAGTGCCGCAATTAAAACATTGTTTGGAGTAATGAGATTTCACAGCTCAGGTTTGGGAGCAGAGTGCTCATTAGGACTGAAGGTGGGCAGAGGAGTTTGATAAAAAAACGGGCTCCCTGTTGGAAGGAATCCGTTCTCATGGTGATGGTTTTTAAGAGCACGGAACAGTACCCACTAGCCTTTCATCTCCTATCAAAGCACAGCTCCTCTCATCTCATCTCCTGCAATCCACTATCTGATCCATCTTGTGTCTCCCTGCATCTTACTCTCGCAAATCTCCTCCTTGACCTCCAACTTCTTTTCTCCTCAGTGCACCTGCAAACAATCCATCTCATCATGCAAAACACACACAGACACTCCCCCAAACCCTCCTAGATATCTCAATTATTCTGCAGCGGGAACAGACTACCCGGCCATGTCGAGGAAGAAGAGAGATAGATATATATAGACGCTTTCGGACCAAACAGTTCTGGGGACTCCCAGAGAGGAACTACCCATTGGAGAGATCCCCCAAAGATCTGCATATCTTCAAAGGTTTGTTTTTTTCTTGTTTGCATTTATATCGCCAATAGGAAATGCTGAAGTAACGTAAGCCAGTTGGCAGTTGGTAGCAATGTCACTTCTGCATGAGATACAACAAGAACACAATCGTGTTGTATTTCCTCCATCGTATATAGGTTCAATAAAGCCTGGACTTCACTGTCAGTCCATTTGTCTGTGTTTTGTTCCATTTTTTTAATGTTAACATTAAGAGCTGTTACTTAAGCGGCTGTCATGGTTTCGAAAATGGTGGTTGCCAGTGCTCCATTGGCTCATGTGTTCAACCAATCAACGTACACTTACATCACTAAAGGTTCCTCTTGTATTGGGAGAGTACCTACCACGGTAGGAGCTAAAAGTCCCTTGAAACAGCATTTTAAGAACTCATCCAGTGCAGACACAATAAAAGGAGGCAGTTCCTCCAACAGTTCTTAGAACTATGAAAAAGTTCCTCTGGTCCGAAAGTGCCTCATGTGGCAAGGGGAGAAAAGAAGAGAGCAGAAAGGATGTGTAGCCAAGAGGAATATGCTATGGCAGCAGCAGCTAGTGTTTGGGATTACAGAGTTTAAGGTGCTTCACGCCTGAGAGGTTGCCCGGCCATTTGTTAAAATAAAAAGAGAGCGGGGAAGGACACAGGGTAGAAGTGCAGCGGAGCTGTCTCACCTGGCTGGCCTTGGGGAATATGTCGAGAAACTCATATATTACCTCTGGCATGAATGACTCCTCCTCATCATAGAGTGTGTGCTGGTAGGTGCGCTACACACTCTGTTGTGCAGGTGGAAAGCAAAAATACTGTCTCCACCAATTCCATTTCCATTCTGCCGTGTGGATGCACACAGGTTTGAGAGCAGTGTAGCTGAGACAGGCTGAACTGGTGGGCCATGATTGAAAAAGGAAAATGTAACTTCAAGGATAATTCTGTTTTTGTTGTTGTTGTTGTTGTTGTTAATGTTGTTTATTTTTAACGTGGGTCTTATTCTCATAATTGTGGTCTGGCTCATGCTCACCTAGCACTCACCACCTCAGTTAAAGAGATTTGGGAAACACAACTCCAGCAAAACAACATGTATCTGGACACACAGAGAGAGCCTACTAAAACGTTCCAAATCAACTTTAGTTTGACATAAATCATTTTAAACCCTTGACTCCGAGTCTGACTGAAATTAGCTCCCTGGATTAGCTTTTGTACTTTAAGGGCAACTCGCTGCCTAACAAGAGGACCGCGGGTTGTTTACATGTGTGTCACTCTTGATGTAGCGTGTGTTCATGCTAGAGAAGTAGTAGGAAACAAGAGAATATTTGTTTAAATTCACTTTGATGGCTTTTGATGGAATTATTCAAACCAGGCAGGGAGCTAAATCAAATGGAGACAAACAATGGAGGCCAATGCAGGATGTCAGCAACAGTACTGTGCTGCAAGACAGTATAACTTAGGAAAATGTAGCTTTAACCACCTCTGCAAAGACATCAAAGCCTCTCAAGACATATCTGTAGTATGTGTTTACCTCCGTTGAAATACAATAATGCTATACATGAAACAATAAGAAAAGCTAGTTTGTTAGTTAGCTAACCAAATAGCTATCTTGGTTAGCCAACTGGTTGGAGCTTCAGCCCATTCTTGCCCTTGCTATATGTTGTTTTGCTGCAGTCACGTGTCAAACTTTTACACAGGAGGTGATGAGTACCACGTTAGCATGACCAATAGTCAGAATCTAGAAGTCACAATCATGAGAATGTGAACCAAGTTGAGAAATATCATAATTTTCCTTTAAGGTGGAGTTTAACTACAAACTATCCGAACAAAATGGACACAAGCCCTCCCTGACAAGACAGAGAACTCTGTGTGTCGGCCTGTACATACAGGGAGTCTTTAGCACAATGACGTATTCACCTGCAGCTCACACCGATAAGGCTTGCCTGGGGCTCAGGAAAAAAAAAAGGTTTTTCTATTTTTGGCGTATATCCTGGAAGTTGAAGGATTGAACTGATATGGCCTGAAGGAACGTTCATCTCCCCGGTCTCTTGTTTACTGCCGACACTCTCCTGTTGACGTTTCTTTGCCCGCCGTCACAAATGGTTCCAAATGTCACCTTTCGCTGTGGTGATTCGTGAGGAAAAAGTCTGACTTGGTTTGACAACAGTGGGATAAATGTCAAGAGAGGCATCCGCGTAGGTGGAGAGAGGACACACTCCGGAGGGAAAAACAAAAAGAAAACAACACAAAAACAAGAAACTATCAAAATTCCATTCAGGCACAAACGTGACAGCTCAGAGCAGTCCTGCTGAGGCCCCTGATGATGGGCCCAAGGCTCTCCATCTGTGAAGAAGACCCAGATGGCTGTAATGTCAGTACAGAATGGGTCAGTGGGTTTATGCCATGCCAATCATAAATCACTGTCCACTGTTGATCCGGGGCAGGAGGAGCAGAGATTCTCATGTTGGTTAGTATTAAAGTCCATCACGTCAGGAGATAATGAGGTGTCACATACGACTGCTTTGGTCCAATGACTGTGGTTCATAGTTTTCTGATGCTTTTAGGACCTTTCACATCTGCTCTTTTACAGACTGAAATATGACACGCTTGAAATCATGGTGAAAGCTCATGACTGGCAGTTTGATCGGGGATATCTACTCCCAACAGATGCAATGGCATTGTTCATGTTTTGCTAGACCTGCAATATTTTTCCTCTTGTTGAAGCATTTTTTTTTTCTATTGCACATTTCCTCATGGGTACAGAATTTGACAAAAAAGGGCAAAATTAGGTAATAAGAAAAAAAAGGGGGGAAAAGCATGAATAAAGATAGATGCAACACAGCTAAATAATAGGCTTGACACAGAATGATTCCCTTGCAATTTCAGCCAAGTAAATTCAGCTCGATCAAACAAAGCAACATACAATAATAATATGTGCTGAAGCGAAATGTTAAAGAGTGATTCAACACATTTACATAATGCCTTCGTCTGGATGGGAAGGGAGGGGGAGAGGGTGTGGCTTTACAGCAAGTTTCAGCATCCTAATTGTTTAAATTTTCATTAATGTTCATGTAACATTTTAAAATCTGTATCTGTTAAAATAAATGCATATACTTCAAATTCTCATCGACTAAATGAGGATTTTTTTGTTGTCGTTTTTGACAGCTGAGTCTGCATTTTGCATATTAAGCTGACTGAAGTCCAATTTGTGTACCAATAATAATCTGCATAATGACATACAGTCATATTTTGAAGGGAGAATAAGCTGATTGTCAAACCATAATCAAATATATAAGTAATCATAATAAATATACTTAAAATCAGGCATTATGTAAAGTACAATAAAGATGAAGGAAGTGCCCATGATTTGCTAAAGTTGCAGCACACAGCATAGAGAAAAAAAAGAAACGTTTTAAATTTTCACAAATAAATTATTGCCCAATACAAAACATGTGCTACAAAAATATTTTTAGCTGCACTGAGATTTTAAAAATGAAGAAAAAAAAAAAGCCCCATCAAATTTCTGTACAGTTTTTGGGCAGACTCACTGACCAGCAGTGCATTTCTTATTGCACTGAGGTAGGATGGCTGGTAAGCCTTGTGGATGGAATAAATAATCACATAATCATGTCGTAGTACCTTTTAACATCCACAAGAGGTCTCCATTCCTCCAATTCTACTCGAAGAGACTTTGGTATGTTTATTGTCACTAAGAGAACTCTTGTATTAAAGAGTTCAATTTCTCATTTGAGGTGAGGAAAAAGAGAATTGAGAAATTAAATAATACCAAAAAACAAGTCCATAAATAATATGCTGGGTATTTACTGCATCTTTACATTAATGCACTATAAAAACAGTTTTAAAGTGCACTAATTCACAAAACAGAACCACTTCGTTCCTCATTATTGTCACTGTGCGATCACAGACAATTTAACAAACAAAAATAAAGTCAAATATGGTTTCGCTAAAATAGATAACTGCGATCTAGCAGGTACTGTACTTTGTTTAATAATATGATACTGTCCAGCAGAAACATAATGAAAAGTTAAGTGTTCAGCCTCCTACAGGGAGCTCACACTGTTCATTAGAAAATGTATTTCAGCAGTCTTGAACATCAGCCATTTGAATCTTGAAAATTGAAAATGAGCTCGGAATATTTCACTTCTGCATTTTGGGAGTTATTTCTACCTTGTTTTTTTTTTACCTCAATTTTTAGATAATTGCTACATTTTATTTATATGATCTTTGTTTTACATGAAATCCCACCTAACTATAAAAAGATGTAAAGAAATATCTAAACAACTTTAAAATAAGATAACAACTCTGTCATCTTACCTTTAACGGTGTAACTAATACTGCACAGCAATATCTAATGTTAAAATTGGTTTCTTCCTTCAATGGATCTGTAGTTTTTATAAAATGTCTCAAGTGATTCCAGGTATTGATAGGAAAAGGTTTTTTTTCAGTTCAGAAACCTCGTTTTAGGCATTTTGTTGAATACACTGCATTACTTGTACCATAAATAAATAGTAAATTATCAAAAAACAGCCAATGAATGATATTCCTCTTTGGTTTGATCACATTTTGGGCTATGCAAGTATGTCCCTGGGATTCAATTATTTCACCGCATTTCCAGTACTTATTTAATACATCTCCGCAACAGCGGTATTATCATATGAATACAAAACAAAATATATACAAAATCAATTGTTCCTGGAAATAAAAACACTACAGTATACCTAAACATTTGTAAACTAATTGTTTGCAACTTTTGAGGTTATCAGCTACCCAAATAAGGTAATTTGGTTCTGGAGAGCACTCAAGTTGTTTCTTTAATTTTCCAGAAAAATAAAATATCTGACTGGTATTTTCAAGCTTCACAGGTAATTTCATGTATTTGTTATCCCAGATATCTGGGATCAAAAACATGAATATTAATGTTTTCTGTGGGGCTCTGAGAGGACGAATTACAAAAACACTATGCCAATTTATCAAACCTGAGCACCTACAGTATATTTTGCCAATGTCACTTCAGATGGTGCAAGACATGAGCCAGGAGCTTTCACTTTTCCAATTCTAGGCTGTCGGTGGAAAATAGATGTCACAAGAAAGCAGAAATAATTCTCTAAGGAAGACTTGCATCAACACAAGACATTATAACATGAACAATGAAACTAAACAAAACCACTTATAAAGAGATTTAAATGTTGGTTTGTTTTCTTGATGACTGTGGCTTAAGATGTGTAAATTCTCTGGTGACTTTAGTCCCTTAAATCTCTATTTTTATCTTCTTTATCTGTGTATTGGATCACTTCCAAATCAAAACTTTCCACTTTGTTTGCACTCTATAGTAGAGCACTTAATTGGTTATGGAAATCCTCTTGGTGGTGTTCATAGGCCTATGGCACATTTAAAAGATTTGGTTGATTTAATGTTTTGCCGTCCACCATTTAGGATTTCCATTTAGGTGATCAAATACAAAAGGCACTTATTGGCCATCATAGTCAGTGATGGGCAGGAATAAGCAAAGCCATTACCCTGCTCAACTTCTGTATTACATGATGCAACACCTCTTTTAGAGGTTATCATACCATTTCATATCTCAAAGACATTGTCCTTCGTAAATGTGGTCAATCCCACATTTGTCTCTCATTCCCAGGCAAAATACTTAAAATCTTTACACTCCTCTTTTTATACATTTTAGTAAACCAGCACTAAAAGTGTCCTTCCTTGTCAGATTAAAACATCTTTCTTTTCACACACAGTCTTTTCATAAATGTACATTTTCAAGGACATATTGCTTATGGGAGATTGCGGGTAACATTCTTAAGGAGTGATGCCACCCATGTCCTTGGAGACATCAAAGAGGGGAGTTGTGGTGAAGGGTAGGGGAAAGATGTATGTTAGTTTTATTTTTTCCGCTCTAGATAGTTGGATGGGACCCAGCCCTTGCGGGGAAGCAGGCTGTCCTGAACCTGACAGTACCACCATCCATTGGGGTTTCTCTCTAAGACCTCTAGACAGGTGCCCTCAGTGAAACCCATAGTCTCCTCATCGCCACGATAGTCAGCGATGGACACGTACACATCCCTGCCAAGGTTGTTGTGGATCAGTTGGTTCTTCTCTATGGGCTTGGGCCGGACTGTGGACACAGGAATACCATTGCGTTGGCTAACTCTAAGGGCATCCTGGACATTGCTTGTGCTGAATCCACTTCCTGAGGACCCCAGGCTAGAGTGCTCAGCAGGCCTTGTTTGACTTTCAACAACCACATGTGGCCGCACGGTGCTGAAGGAGGCATTTCGACGGACACCAAGAGTGGCAGAACCAGAACCGTAGTGATCACTCCTGCCAAGTGAGTCATTTCGCCTTAGGGACCCTGTCATGTAATGTGTGTCCTTAGCTGGTTGTGTTGTGGTCACAAATACAGACTGAGGCCTCACTGCCACCTGGCGTACCCCATTCCTCATCCGCACACCTCCATTAACCATCCCAGATGGCTTTGAGAAGCCACCAGGAGGTTTGGAAGGAATTGGTGGAGTGTTCCTCCTCAAGCCTTGATGCTGTTGGGTCAGACCCTGAATATTGATGTTATTGAGGGCCAAAACATGCTGCTCGTTTTTCTCCAGGCTATTGGATTTACTTCCACCACTCCCATGTCCGTCTGATTCTAAACCACCAACATCACTCACTTGTCTGACAGGTTCCAGGTAATATGAGGGAGCCCAGCCCTCTTCAGAGCCCCAACGGATGTACCACCAACCGCTTTCCTGCTTCTCCAGAACCTCGACCTCAACCCCAGCTGGAAAGCTGACTTCTGAGTCCTGGGCCTTCTTGTAGGCATCAAGGGAGCGGTAGATATTGGGGCCTTCCAAATCGGAGTCACCACGGCTCCCTTTGGAGTAAACGGAGGAGAGATCGGAAGTACTGCGCGAACACATTGAGTCCTCTGACGAGATAACAGAGGCTGTTTCAGAGTCGTCCCCACGAGAAGGTTTGAGGCTATGTCGAAACTGACCTGTGGGCCTCAGCTGGCGTCTCAGAGAGCTGATGTCCATCCTCTCAGGACTCTGGGGCTCTGATTTGGTCAGGAGTGGTTTAGGTCTCACAGAGGGCTTGGGCCTGGTAGAGGGGCTCTGACCTATTCTCTGTTCCACGTCCCGACTAAAGCCCGAGCCTTTCTTGGGGCCTCTGTTCAATTCATCTGATGAAGAGTGGGGGCTGTTGTCCTGGGACCTGAGGCTGATATCTATGTGTCTGCCCAAAGTCTGGCTTCGCCGATTCATCTCTGGTGTCATGGTTTTCATGGGTCTACCGGCTAAAGGTGAGGATCCAGAGGGTTTGCGTGGGACTGTAGAGGAATGATAGCTCCTTGGGGAGTTGGGTTCACTGGAACCTTTGGCTTTGGTTCCTTCAATGCCACTGCTTGGCCTAAAGCCATCGTTCTCATAGATACACTCTTCTTTAGCAACCTCTTCTACAGATCTAAAGGAGGACCTTCGATGGCTAAAAACTGGAGATGCCTTGCAGACAGGAGGAGAGACTTTGCTGGAAGGAGGGGAACTGCGGTACTTGTTGCTGACTACGTTGCTGATCTTCACATCCAGGGGGCGCTCATCTTTCAGAGAATCCGTGTCCGATTCACCTTCACATCCAATTGCAGGAACATCATATTCAGGTTCCTCGTACACAGGTCTGCTGGGTGACTCTGAGACTTTAGAGACAGAGTTAGGGGGAGGGGGAGCCTCCTCAGAGTCTTGTTTTTTAACAGGTGGAGCTGGGGGTGGGACTTTGGGCCGGGTCAGGGTGCTGCTTCGACGGCTGAGGTTGGGTTTCTTACGTTTGTCAATGTAGGAACAGGGGGCCCAGCCCTCCATCTCTCCAATCTGCACATACCACCAGCCTCCAGGGTTTTTCTCTATCACCTAAACAACAACAAAAGGAAGATAAAAACTATTTAAGGGAATATTTTTCATTTATATTTGTCAAACACCAAAATGGGTTAGGGTTATGGGGTTAGATTATC
Source organism: Euthynnus affinis (assembly GCA_029490765.1). Taxonomy (NCBI): domain Eukaryota; kingdom Metazoa; phylum Chordata; class Actinopteri; order Scombriformes; family Scombridae; genus Euthynnus; species Euthynnus affinis. Next base: position 34,391,392 of record CM055838.1, on the reverse strand, counting down.
AGAAAATCAAAGACATGCTGTTCTTACATGTGCTATACATCTACTTGCACAGACATGAAAAAAGTAAACACACTATATAGAATTGTCAGTTCAATATAACTGAAGTAATTTATGTGATCTTCATCTTATGCTCTATGTAGAGCAAATTCTGTCTACATCATCGCATTCCAACACAAATCTCAAGGTCACATCTCTATTGCCTCAGCTTTCCTGTCTATCTGGGGAGCACTCAGTTGACATACATATTCAATGAGCCCTGACTGTCTTCATCTCAGTGACAACAATGTGGCTCTAGCCTCTTACATCAGCCTTTTGTCCTCCACGGAAACTGATGCCATCAGAGATTGAGGACTGGAAATCTGCTATAGTGTAATACTCTGCTTCCACAGCAGGGGGCTCTGGTGGTTTGGGCAACTGGAATCCCTGTACAGCAAAGGGGGATAGATGTGAGCAGCTGACATATCTAGCCATCATTATATTCGATATGACAATGACTTAAGAATGAATAGGAATAAAAACTAAACAGTCAGGATTTATCGCTGCATATTATTAAAATATATACATATCATAGTATGCGTAATATTAAAGTATGTGCAGTGATTGATTCAGATTATCAAAAACATAGAGGGGATAATTAATAGTCTTTTCTTTTCTATTGTTAGGAATTAGTAGTTTGTGAAAATGTCTTACCAAGTTGGTCTCTCTTCTTGGAGGAGGTTTTTGTCTCAGATTTGGAGACCCTGATGAACAAAGAAACATCTTATTAAATTGTCTTTGCATGTATTCAATCTTCATCCAACAGGGACACAAGCTAGTAAACACAAACTGTTCTTAGTATGTGAGTAAAATGGAAATCAACACATCAAACATTTTAAAATCCCATGTTAAGTTAGTGTGACAGACATGTTTTCAGATTACACCAGCACCACCACCAATAGAAATGGCATCCATGTGGCTTACCTATTGCATCAAAGCCTATACAAAAGGAAAATGACAAACTTAATTTCTCATACACACACTGCAAATCCCCTCCTCTCAGCTTCAATACATTTACTGATTTATTCACAGATACAGTAGGCTTGTCTTGTAAAACACCACAAATACTCACCAATTTCCACTCTATGTGGTGCCACACGCGCAACAGCTGGGGACCCCGGCTCTCCTCTCACTTTATTTTCATTTAGGGCAGCACTTGCTGCTATTCCTAGACATGGGCTGTTGGTGTCACGGCCTGCACTCAGTCTCCTGCCCGTTTCAGCATTGATTTCAGAGTTATAGGGCATAGGCAAGCTGATCTCGCTCTTGGAGATGTGGCGCTCTGGTGCAGTGCTACCCTCTCCGTCTGTCTGGATGTCCTTCTCACTGACGGACTTCTTTTGCAACAGGTTGCTGATCTCCATGATGTTGCCGATGATCTCCACAGGGCCGGTCAGGGTCTTCTTGCGGGGGGAGAAGTCCTCTTTCACCTTTTTCAAATAGGAGGCAGGGGCCCAGCCCTCTTTCCCTAAATGTCTGGGGTAATACAGAATAAATAAATACAGAATGTTTAATATTGTGTCTGGTTGGATTTTTGAGCAGGGGCACTCAACCAATTTGAAATGTTACAGTCAGTTTACTCATCACAAGTATGTCATCCGGATTATCTCAGCTTGGGCTTGGAGATTTGATATTCGGAAAGCCTGTGTTACGAAGGGGAGCATGAAATTTGAAAGGTGTGGAGGGCATTTAAAAGGCAAGGAGAGTCAAACCAAATGAGGCTATTGACTGCATTATGGGAAATGTAGGATCCAGCATTTTTAGAACTTGAACCACACAAAGGGATAGTGTACTGATATTTGTGGGACCATAAACTAAACTGAGAATGAATTAACAACTGAAAAATCACTCTGCCTCCTGGGTATTTAATCTCTTAAACTCATGTCATGATAACTTGTCGGGAAGGGGGCTAAATAGTGCTCCATAATTAGGCTGGCATGGCTATTTTCAACGGGGTCTCTTAAACTCTCATTTTTATCAGTTCTCAAGTGGTCAAAATTGCACCAAATCTGTATAACAAATAGTTTCAACCCAAAAGTTGCTGCACCAACTTTTGAGACATAATTGAGCACAGGAATGGCCATCATTGTCATGGTCTATCAGGACTTGTTAGTTAGTATTTTTGTTTTACCTGCCCTGTCTGATGTGTGCTTTGTTTCGGGTTTTGTTTCCCCTGTGTTCCTCTGTTTTCCTGTTTTAGTTTGAATTCCCTGCTACCTTGTGTCTGGTCACTTTACTTCCTGTGTTTCGTTAGTTCATGTGTCTCACCTGTGTCTTGTTCTCCTCACCTGTGTTTCATTTGTAATCACTGCCTGTGTATTTATAGTCCTGTTTTCAGTTCAGTCCTTGTTGACTCGTCTGTTGTTTTCCCTGTTGTTATCCCTGGTGTTGCGCATAGCCCTTGTGTTTTGAAATCTATTTGTTAGAATAAACGGTCTGCATCAGATTTTGCCTGTTTCGGCTGTCTGCATTTGGGTCCACCGGTTCCTCCACACCTCTGGCATGTGACAATCATATAGTTCCATCATAATGTTTCAAGTACTTATACACACAATCTTAATCTTAATCTTCACATTCCCAGCTTTCAGATGATCTATAGCACTTCTGTGTGGCACACTGTTGATCTGCTAAAGATCCCCTGTTCTCCCCCCAAATGAGTCTATGGTAAGAGGGGGAGAGTGGAGGTTAAAAAAGGCATCATTTTCATTCTAGTAATGTAGAGATAGCCAACAGCTTGTAAACAGTCTGTATAATATAGGCAAAGAGAGACTGCTTCCCCACATTTCAACATTCATTTTTATGCGAAAGGAGTGTTTTTGTGAAACAATAGGTAATGTTCTTACTAATGAGTAACTGCTTCCCTGTTGCATGATTCCAACTGCAACCACAAGGAGTCCCCATAACTAAAAAAAAGCAGCATGCAGCACTGAGAGCAGCATGACTAAGATGTACATCTGGAGGATTATTTCTTATTGGACAACATGCTCTAAAATGACTCGTTGTGCATTGCAATGAGGTCTGAGGAGTGAACAAGCTGTTTGAAGAGGCAGTTTGTGTTTACATACTAACCGCAAATATCACACCAGCACACTCTCTCTCACAACATGTAAGCACTGTTTGTTACAGGGATCGTGTGTATGCTCGTGTTATATGTAAGCGTGCGCTCTCTTAACATATATTTACATGTGTATGTGAGATGCCACAAGGCGGCATGTGATAGTAATCAGCTGTGCAGTGGAGCTCTACTTCAATGCTCCCGGGGATACAAGGAAACAAACAACTGGCAGGAAATACACACCGGCTGCGTAAACAACACACACACTGTATGTGTGAACACACAGACATACATATAGATTAGGTATCCTGGGCAGGACACCCATTTGATATGGAGAGTGCCATATGTTAATCGTTTCTCCTCAATGCCATTACGCAAATGAGAGCTGCAGGAAACCGCCGCCTTGATCACCGCACTAAGCAATGACGACTACCCAGAAGTCTCATTGCTCTCTGAGGACTCCTTTCTTTTGAGATTGGATGACAAAAAAAAAAAAAAAACACTTTGGATTGATTCTCTTGCAGCGGGAGTTCTATTAGCTGACGCATAATTTACTCATCATGGGAGGCGCTTCTCACCTGATGTACCACCAGCCCTCCAGGTTTTTTTGGATTACCTCCACGGTGACCCCTTTCTCAAAGCTGACTTCATCCTTTCCTTGACTGGTGTACGGCTGTATCGTCACATATTTCTCCTCTGGAGGCGGAGAGGGGTAAAGGGAATGAAGGAAGAGAGAGAGGGAAAAGGGACAAAGTGAGTGAAATGTTATCATTAAACAGTCTGACATGAAAGGGTTAAACCACTGTGTAGTTAAAGTCTTTTCAGAGGGCCTTATGAGGAGGAAAAAATGGGGAGGGTGACCTACTTAAAATGCTCTGACTATTTCCATACCAACACAAACACAACCCTCTCCCCCCTTGTCCTACACAATAATAACAAACAGCTCCCTCTACTGGCTGAATTTGCTGCTTCCTATCCATGCTATCTGGACCCTGATGCAGCATTTGTTCTCTTTCCACAGGGAGATTCCTGTTCTAGCAGTAGGCCTACATTAGGGCCTCCCTCAAGGAGATAAGATATTTGGACCGAGATCTCTCTCGACTCAGATCCCTATTTGACCGCCACTCCTCTCTCACGCTCTTCTAGGGCTTCCAAGACCCTGTAGGGAAGGAAATCCTACAACGGGCTTAGTGGGGCGCAGTATAAGGTTAGGGGATTTATACACATCAAGGCAAAAGAAGGGAAAAGAGGAGGAGGCAAAAGTCTGGCAGACTGCTGGACAGTGGGACAGCACGTTGGCTTTTTTTCAGTGGTTAATGAGTTATTATGATATGCAGAGGAAGGAAGATCACCTAAATATGTAATGCGATGACCTCAGTGTAAGAAACGTGTAAAAGAAGCTAAATATGTATTGAATAAATGAGAGTAATAAATGAATAAATGATAGTTAAGACAGGAGAGAGTGTGACCTTAGATGGCTGAGGGGAATTCTCAGGGGTATGTTTGTGTGTGCTTATTCATCTGAATGCGTGCTTTTAATAGGTGGGGTATGTCCAGACAGTAGGGATTCATATTCCTCTCCCGCCTGTCATTTCAGAGCAGCTGAGGTCAATAATGTGGAGCAGAGTGGAATGTCTGGCCCTGAACTCAGGCTTTCAAAGCATGTTGTGTGTGTGTGTGTGTGTGTGTGTGAACGTGTAGAGGTTGGGGTGAGTACTTACAGATGGACAGAGAATAACAACTGGGATGCTTGACAGAGCAATCTGGAACATCTACCTGAATATACGTGCTTGTTATGTATGTGTGTGTGTGTGTGTGTGTGTGTTGATGTACTACAAACAAAATCTTTCGCACCGCTTGTAACTTTGTGTGTGTGCGTGCGTGTGTTGTGGATTATCGTGCCGTCACAGTTATAACTTTAAATTCCCCTAAGGACTGGAATGAAAGATAAAAGATTAGATTAATTACATCTATTAATCACATTTGTGTGTGTCTTTCATAAGCTGTACATGTGCCTCAGTGTCCATCTCTGTCTATGAGTGTTGGCGCCGGCATCATCCCGCAGGAACGGAACCATAAGTTGAGTGGGCGGTCAGCAGGACTCTATAAATCAGATTAGGGACCTGCTGTAAGTGATAGCGCTCTCTGAAAGCACAGACGACTGCCAACGGGGTGAAAGGAGGGCGGCGCATATTGAGCCTCGGAGTGCAAGACACCTCCCCTGCTGAGTACCTGACGCGGCTCGCCGTCAGTGGCCAATCAACACCCCGAGAGAGGTCAAGACACTCTGACCTGGCTTTGTGTCACGAGCGCAGGAGAGTCAACGAGAGATGCTCGGTAATTTCATTAGAGTCCTGAGCGCACCCTTGTTTCACTTCCAAGATCTGTGGACCATGTCTTCATCTTCTTTATGATGTGTCACGTAAAAAGGCAAAGAAATCTGTCAGCGAACGGGCAAGAGAGAGTATACGACTGCTCTCCTCCATTAGCAAATTACACCCTCCAAACACATAAATCCTACGTGATCGGTCTTTGTTTTTTGTCCTTTGCCAAGTGCTACTAAATCAAACTGTATATCAAGTGTCTGTGCGGAGCTGTAAAACCTCATTCACCCGTTCCTTATCGCTAACTCAGCAATGCATTATCAGGCAAGGACAGTGGTGCCTCACAGAGCAGAGATGGGGAACAGGGATGGCGAGAGAGTTGGGAGGATAAGGATGTCAGAAAGGTGGGACAAAAACTAGCTGCAAATACTTCTTATTTTCTTCCATGCACAAGAACATTCGAGGGAAAATATGCTTATTTATTACTATGCTTTCTGCTTATCATATTATTCCCCCATTGTAAACCCAAAGCCAGTAGTTCAACACAAAATCAAACCACTACCTACACACAGAGTATTGATATTCGATCCAGGTCAGACAGACAGACGGTGTACGGTAATTGGGCAGCATGTTGACAGGCAGTTGATGCAGTTACAAAGTGAAGAGAGGTGGTGAATGAATAAGTTCGAATCTAGAAAAACTGAGTTTGACGTGACTCCAGTCAGCAGGAGCTGCAGCTTTCATGGTGAGGCTCTTTTCTATGGTGGAAAAAGAGCTACTGGTCCAGGGGCCGTTAGCTTGTTTGCAGTGAAGCCAATAACATTCACTGCCATGTGAAACTCCTCTGTCCTCAGTTTTTTCCTCAAGTCCTCTGTAACCTTACATACATGTGGCTTTATCAATACGATGCCATTCTTACAACCAATAAATCATAGTCACACAGCAATGCTTCAAATTCTCTATCCAAGCTAAACCAAGGTTGTCCTGAATATGTTAGGCAGCGATATACTACAAGAAAGCTAAGAACTCAAGTGCCTGCAGAGTAGAGAATTGTCAATCCAACCAATCTTCATATTTTTGGACCATTTGAGAGCCAATGGTGAACAAATCTGGATAAGCAGTGATGTATTTCATACACGGTACAGCTGCCTCTGATTTCAGATCACATGCCTTTCAAATGAAAACATAAAAGCGTATGCTGAAAGTGCTAACTGCATCAAACTGTGTATGCACAAATTTGGCTAAAGGTTTCTGGATTTGATCCCAATTCCAATATTTCATGTTTGGTTGCCTGTAATGAAAGGCAGTAATGCATTAGTTATAATGTCTTGCTAACAGGCAAAGAGAGCAACTGTAAACGAGTAGCCCTAAATGGTCTGCATGTTTACCCTGACATGATGACAGAGACATTTTGACATGACGGCATAGCCGGATTAACCTGTCAGTGGACCCTGGGGCAAAAAATGAGCTGCTGGTCCCCTTTTACCCCCCTGTTTCTCCCACACTCAGTCTAGTTTGTAAAGATACTCGGATGGTAGGTTACTACTTGGTCCCTGATCTGATGTGTGGTAATATGCAACATATAAGCCCAAAACGTTGTTATGGTGAGCTTCAGATTTTGACATTCCATATTATGTCTGTTAATTCTGTACTTTAGTGGTACAATTTTCAGTTAAATTAGCACAAACCAGTTGATGCACAGTAAACCTAGAGGTTTAAGGGGGGCCCCTAAAATTCTGGGGCTCTGTGTAGCTGCCTACCTTTGAGGAAAGTGATATGTTTCCAAATGTAAGTGTGTAAGTACACAGAATTGTGGCTTAAAAAAACAAAAAGCCATCACACGAGACAGTGTACAAAACAAAAAGAGAGGAAGGTTTAAACAAAGCAAAGCAAAAATGTTTGCTGAAATAGTACCAAGACGGTAGAAAAGCTAGGTGTCTAAAAAAGTAAGTGCACTATGGTGAAATTTAAGAACATGGCCTCCAAAAGTGTTTCATGCCCTCATTCTCTGGTGGCGACAGCTAGCCGGGTGACTCATCCATGTGCTATAGAGGTCTGTGTGATTAAAACCAGTCCACAGATTGGGCTGCTGCCCCACTTTCACACTTTCTACTGGCTCATTCAGGCCAGGCTTCACTGTTCAGTGAGACATATCCAATCAGGTAGCGCTCCTGTCCTATGAGTTCAGTCCATGATTGATGGTATACTGTAATATGTCTACTTTAGTCAGTGAGTAGAATGTTGTAGGTTTCAATCCCTAAATCAGCTGTGAAGTAAAGTAAATGAGAAATGTTTCCCTGTCTCTTAACTGCTACCACTACATTCTGCCTCACAAAACCAGAGGATTAACAACATGTGAGCATGTGGGTAACTTACCTTATATCAACTGCCTCAGGCTGTTTGATATATATGAATATTCCCTGTATGTCAGTGTGTGTGTGTGTTGTTAGGAGAAGCAAGGGGCCTGAGCTGTTTTTACACCAAAGTATTTCTGTCCTGTACAGTATAAGTCACTGTCTGGAGTAGTCGCGCACACGATTTGACCTGAGTTTGCCATGCATTCAATCTCCTCTGAGAATTACTAATCTATGCCTTGTTGCCTGCTGGGCTGGAGGACGGTGGTAACACAAGCCAGTCCAGCCAGGCTATATTATGATAATGGGAAACAATGAGTGTTTTTAAAGGTTTTACAGAGGCTGCGCAGGTCCATGAACAGCTTCCATAAACAAAGTAAACCGTCTGTTAGAAACCCTGACTAATCCTGGAACCAGACAAGTGCATAACTGACAGTCTGAGAAAAAATTTGGATTAGAAAGCGCCGACTCACACCAAAGAGAGGTGGCTGTGTTTTTTCAGACACACTCATGTCTCTCTTTCAGCATTAAAAAAAATAACGATTCAACAATACTGCAGGTAACAATCTGAATACAATAATTAAAAGTGTGTAAAAGTTTTTTAAGAATTACAAGCAAAAATGTGAAAGTCATTAACAGCATTTGAAACCTAAGAAAGTTTGTTTTAATTGAGCAGCAGTCCTGCTATACAATGATTTCACAGGGCTCAGTGGCTGTCAAGGTTGTTGCATCTGTAATGTGGAAGCCGAATAGCCTTAATCATCCAGATCTGTTTAATGCAGTCCAATTATTTTGTTGTTAAGTGTGAGAAGGAGAGCGTTCCAAGTTTGATGGAGTGAGATTTGAAATTTTTACTGTCAGAGCTGATTCATGGCCGCCCAATATGCAGCTCCCGCTAGATACTCCAAGCCAGTTGTTTTTGGCAGACTAACGAGGATGTAAATGAGGTTGTTTACCATGTGGCCACATAATATGTGGAACTACATGAGGAAGGGGCCACTGAAAGGGCTGTTGTGCTGAACATTTGTTTCTTATCGTGTGTGGGGAATATTCAAAGTCTTCATCAGTGGATAGATCTGGCTCAGGTGTTATTATGTGACCTTATGTTAGGTACCTTCTGTCTTGAAAAGTGCAACATTTCTGCATGGTATGTAAAAGGCGCTAACAAATACTTATTATATTGTTATAATAACATATATCAGAACAATTGTTCTAAATCTTCAGATAAAAAAATTAAATAAAAATTAACTGTCTATTTTAAGCTAGAAGCTATCCAGGGCTGCCAACCCTCACGCATCGAGTGTGAGACTCACACAGTTGACACTTTTCACATGCTCTCACGCCACACGTCCATTTTCTCACAAAGTGAAAAACAAATTCAAAACTGATAATTTTAGGGTCCAAAAAAAGTACACAGACAGCGCACGGACAGACAAGTCAGAGCAGCACAGAACAACAGCAGCATCGTGCAGCAGCCAGTTGTTCCAACGAGAAATATACACACATCTATAATATTGGTATGTATTCCCCTGCATGCTGCTCAGAGTAATCTCAGTCAACGGCTCCTCTGGCAGCAGCAACAGTATCTCTCTCCCTCCCAATAAGGTTCACACCATGCACAAGCAGGCAGGAGTGAGAGTGAGTTACTATGGTTACAGGACGCTCTGTGTCTCTACCATTCTGAAACTTTCTTGCAAGTCCCCAAAATAGGTTTTCAGGTCAGTTGTGAGGCCATTTCATTCATCCATATTGTTTGTACTTTGTTGCAATTGTTAGATTTTGAAGATGGCCTTGTGAGTATTGAGAATAGCAACCCTCAGGTTTAACACTGTTTAACCAGATTTAATTATCCAAATCATATTGTGATGTGTTGTAAGACTATTTCATTTTAATTAATTGTTTGGCCTTGAAGATGGACTAGTAGCCTGAAACCTACTACCATTTTAGGGTACATCATGTTTTTTATATAAATATAATTTCAAATATGAAATAGCCATTCTTCTGATAATCTTTCTTATAATAATTCTTATTCTAATCTAGACTAGTGCAGGCGGCTGTTTCTTAACTTAATCCAAGAGGATAGGTGGTGTAGAGGTGTAGGAACTGGGCGAAGAACCCCAGACCTCACTGCCAATTATGTATGTTTCCTAGTTTGCTCTCCCATTTTAAAACATAACCAGGTGTCCATGGTGAGGAGCATATCTCTTTCTTATCCCATGTTTTGAAAAATATCTGTGCAATATTAGTAAATGGGGCTATCTTTTGTCGCCAACCTTCATACATATAGCAGAAATGTTGCTAACAGAAGCTAAGGTAGCTAAAGTTCAGTCAAATAATTACAGTTGAGATAATTTCGTCACACAGTAGTAATCTACTTAAATGAAAGCATGAACTCACATGCTCCTTTTTAAATGTGTATTTATCATAATTCTTTTAGTTTGTGTTGGTTAAGGAAACATTGGTTTGATCATCATGCCAATGAAGCATTTATATACGGAATTAAAAGAGAAGGGAAGATGGAGAGATGGAATAAGACACAATGTGTGTTCGTACAAGTGAAAGTGTTTTGAAATGCATTTGTTGTAATCGTATACTATGTTGACAATTGTGCATTATGTGTCCACATCCGTGTATTCTGTGTGTGAGAGTGTGTGTGTATCCGCCGTGTCCTTGTTCACCTCTGCTCTGCTGGCGGTTGACTATACCCCCGAGAGTCCAGCGGCGGTCCAGCCTCTTCAGATGGGCCTTGCGTCTCTTAGTAACTGATGAGGATGAGGAGCAACCAAAAAGGAAAACAAAGAAACAAGCATGGAGTTAGTATAAGAGGTATGAATTAGAAAAATGGTCAAAAAAGGTAAAAAATAAATAAATAAAAGGTGTTGTAGTTGTTGTTAGAACTGAGAAGTTTTCCAAGGGATGATGTCAAATAAACCACTTCCTACTATGAAACCAGTAAATCATATCTTACTTAACAAGTATTTTAGCAAAGTAGAATAAATGTGAAATAGTTAGCTGCTGTCCCATAAAAAGATCCAAACCTTTATTGACATTTCTTCACTGTTTACATGGAACAAAACATCCTGAAACTCTGGTTCATGTACAGTATGTAAGTAAACTGTGAGTTCAGAACTTTTTATCACTGAAAAGTGTGTAAAGTCACTGTGTAAACGCAGAAAGAAGCAAAAAAACAAAATGGCATATGTGAGATTAATTTGAGTAGAGCGCCATCCTGGTTCACAGGTATACAGGGTTCCTCACACAGAACAGGCAGAATGGCTGTCCAATTATATTTTGACCCATTCTATTTATCATAGGGAAATAACATCATGGTCTTTGTGTTTCTGCAGACAGTGTTACCTCGCTGAGTCGCACTGGTGAGACATAATGGGAATTTTGCACTAAAAAAAGACTGTAATTTTATAAGACACCCACTTGACTAGACTGAGACAGCTAAAGTCTCATGTTATTCTCAGCTGAACTACAGAATGCATTTTTGCATTGACAGAGGACTGTGGATTTTGGGCCAAAAGCTCTTTCAGCTGTATCGAGATATACATAAAATCCAAATATCCAATACAACAACCCTGCAATAAGACCAATATTACCCTTATTTATATATTTAAACCCCACTTTCCACCCTCTCATAAATACGAGACATGCAGACACTGGTCATCAGCAAATCTTTCAACGTTCTATCTGCACACACACTGTTTCTACTTCCAGTGTACCGACTGTATATATGAATATGGACGACACATCTCCACTTCCTACAGCTATGCAAAAGATTTATGAACTATATTTTAGCCAGCCACCGGGGGGACGATCAGATGTTTCTGATTCATTTTTGAGGAGCTGTCATGACGTCCATATTTATATACAGTCAATGATCCAGTGTTTCACTCTGACAGGAAGGTACGAAGACAGCTACTGCAGTACTATCATGATAAACGTCTATGTAAGTGCTGAAAACAATAATCTTATAATTATTATTACAATTGTGGTGACATTTTAGTGTTTTACAGATATTTGTCGAGACTCAGGAAACCCAGGTTGAAACTGGGACAATCCTGGACACACTGGGACGTCTGGTAAATCAATTTGTTCAATTAAATGACCAATAATTCAGTATATAAAATGCCAGTAAAAGGGTAAAAATTCCAATCAGAAATTTCCCAGAGCCCTGGATGGCATCTTTAAATTGGTTGTTTTGTCTGACCAACAGTCCAAAATCTAAAGGTATGAAAAAAGGTATGAAATGAAACAGCAAAAACAGTAAATCCTCACATTTGAGAACCAAATTTGGTATTTTTGATACACAAAAGGGGAACTCAACACATCCAAGTCTGTTTACAGGTGTTAGGAGTAATACTGCACATGTAAAACAAATTGTGTAAAGCCTTTTGTGTCTCCAGAGCAAGCTACCTTGAAATTTGATCAACTGCCTCAAGTGATGTCTCCTGAGTCAGCGTCAGTTGGGGCTGAAAAGTGCAAGTTTGAAAATGAAACAAATCTGAAGGTGTGGAGTTAGAAAGGAGGGAATTTACCAGACCTTTGTACCCTGCTCCTCAACCCTGCTTGAGGTTTGTAGACACAATTAGCATTACACACCCAAAATCTTCAACCAAACTGTCTGCAGCCGAACTGCATTGTGGATGATGTAGGCATTAGTTTCGATAAGGAGGAAGAGTGCATGGAAACTGTCTATCACGAGTCTGACGATGTCATAGGAGCGGAGTGCTCTTTTAATTGACTCCACATTTTTCCGCTCTCATGACACCAACATGATGAAAACTGACAGGACATGATGATGATGATGCTGATGACATTACTACATTTTCTACATGAGTCTAGATCATCTGATCAACTAGAGAGAAATGAAAGAGGTCTACATCCAGTGTCTCTATGGGACTGTACACAGTGTGTAGCTGATGTGTGCTGAACTCTTGACCTCTTTCACTCCTTGTTAGTTTAAAGTCTGTATGATAAAGCAGCAGTCATAACATGACGGGTCATTTTCCTATCTTCATGCATTCTGTGGGGCCACATGAAGAGCAAACACATTAATTAGGGGAAAGAAAGATGGAAACAGCATTTGTCTTCTCTCTCTCTCTCTTTCTACTGCGGTAATCTAATTCTCTGCCACTCAGTTTTTCCATCTTCTGTCTGTTCCTTCGCTTCCTCTCTTCACCCTCTTATCTCTCCATCGTTCCATTCGGCTTGACATCCGTCCTCTCTCCCTTTGTGTGCTTCTGCTACATGTCATTTCCTCTCCATTTTGAATCCCCCTCCGCTCTCTGCCTTTCATTCATCCCACCGAGCGCCACCCTACTGCTGTTGACCTCCTAATTGAAATATCAGCTATGGGAAGGCACAAAGGGAAATGTTATTTCGAAGTAATTTCACCAGGGCCAGGCTGTGCCTGTCTGTTCCTCTCCAGCGAGCTGAGCTGTCAGTGGAATTAGGTTACAGACCACGCAGAGATAATGAGATGTAAGAGACGACAGGAAGCAGGAAGAGGGAGATCATGAATAAGAAGTGACGATGTGTGCAAACACAAAGACACCAGGTCTAATGGGAAAATGAGGGCCACTGACAGGGGATGGGGATGGGGTGGAGGGGGAGGGTGTGTGTATTTGTGTGTCGTTGTGAGCTTAGCCACTTTCTAATAAATTGGTTAAAAGAGAAAAAAGACAATAAGAAAGTCAAATGTGATGCAACCCACAGGCTTAAAGGAAAAATTCAGGTTTATTGCAACTTATTTATTTATAGTTTTGGCATCATTCCTACCAACAATAAGACGATTTTAATTGCCTCATTGTACCTATGTTAGTGGTACCCCTGTTGGGCTTTGTTGTAGTGAAGTTTCTGTATTCCAAAACCTCAGCAACTAAGGCCCTTAGTTGCCTTAGACCATGTCAGATATAAGCGGCTCAAAAACGCTGGTTATTTCAATGAAGTTCTGCACCATGAAAGGAAGAGATGACAGGTAGACAGTTCAAGCTCTGCATTTGAGAAAAAGCTACTCTGACATCAGCTGTGCCTGTTATGGCAGGTAAATAAGCTCGTGCCAGTAAACAGGGGAGAGACTAACCCAGACCCACAGTCACAGGGCTCTGTAGGCCTCTGCCTGCTTAGATCAACCTAGTCTCCACTCATAAAATCCACAAACCAACAGCTGTTTCAGTTTTTTTTTTTTGGTCATATAAATGATTAAACTTGCTGCCGTGCCATGTTAGTTCATTTATTATCCCTCAGAAGATGGAACTGAATGTAGCTCTTTGATATCCTACTGCACACAAAATTAAAGTTTTATATATCTGAACGATGAAGAAACGCAAAAGAAAACAAGAAGAAGAGAGAAAAACCCTAAAAACAATTGAATCCATCAGTTTGTTATTTTATCACTAGGATACACAAATGTAAGAGATTTCACAATTACAGGCACTGACAGTATGTATTAAGACTCGGTCAGTGTGTGTGTGAGGTGGAAGAAACCCATGAAAGGAATGAAAGCAGCAAATAACGACGACAGTGGCAGCTGTGCACTTAACTGTCATCATTTTAGCAAAGTGTGTTTTTGTGTACATGTGTGTGTGTCTCACAGAATGTGCACAGTTCAATGCAGCACGGACGCTGGCATGCCTTAATGAGAGACAGAAAATGTTTGTCGGATAATCCAGTGGCACACTACAGCACAATTAACTATTGCCCCATCCTTGTTTCATTACCACACACTACTACAAATAAACCGTGTGCATGTGTGTGCACGCACCAAAGACTTTCATAAGCATCTCCGTGCATGCGTGTGTGCATACTTTTTGTGTTTGCACGTTATTTATCTCTATTGGATTTCCCTCGGTCTAAAAGCAGAAAGGGGCTTATGACAGTGATGAAATGCTCTATCCCGGCAGTCAGACTAAACATTAAGGAGGAAAGGGTCACAAAAAAATGAGGCTCCTGCAAGAGTTGCAGCCTCCCGGGGGAGTTGAAAGGAATTTTCTGTGGTGCCAAAATATTGCAAACCCTTTGGCTGCGGTCTGGTACCATTTCACCATGGTGCTGCGACTGTGGTCTTCAAGGTTCCTAATGTGTGACTGGAAGTGTGTGAGTGCATGTGCTTGTGTGTTTAGGAGTAAGTTCTTCATGTTGCTTTCGATCTTAGATTGAGATGTGAGCACAGAAAGAACCCTTATTGAGAAATCACGGCCTGTTCCACGCAGACATTTCTCGAATAACAACAGTCGGAATGACGTCTATGTCTTTCAGTGTTTTATGAATCTAATAATGTTATGTTTGTGTGTGTGTGTCTGGGTTAACCTTCTCCAGTCCTGGAAGTCCCCAGATCCAAGTCGTCTCTAGTTCCATTCTGGGAGTCCAGGTATGTGGCCGGCACCCAGCCCTGCTCCTCTGCTGTGCTGACAAACCACCAACCTAGAGAAAGAGATAGACAAAAGACAGATGGAAAAAAGGCAGAGATGAACATATTAGTTCTGCAAACAATCATTAAGGCCTCCAGGATGGCAGGGAGGATCGTTCCCACATGATCATTTACACCAAACAGTGGAAATTACACGTCATTGCTGCCTATCTTTCAGCTGTAGCACAATTTAGTGTGACCGTATTTGAGCCAGCCAACCCTATGGCGCGTTCAGTTTGGGTATGGGAGGTTATGTTGGGTTTGTCTGTATCAGCGTGACAGAGAGAGATCTGAGGCAGAGTCATGGCGGCTGGAAGTTTCACCTACTTGGAAAGCTGTCATCATTACTAAACCAGACACTGAAAGAGATGGAAGACACTGGAGAGAGGACAGTTGGAGTGGAGTTTGAAACAAAACAGATCAACACAGGTTCAGAAAGCACTTGTTCTGGTTAAGATGAATCTGGTAAGACCAGTAGGTGCTTTCAGTGACTAAATCACTACTGCTGGCCTGGGAACACCTCCCAAACATCCTCAAAGTTCAATGGCTCAAAGTTTAACAAATCAAGGTTATAGTATAAAAAAGGGAAAATAATGATTGCCATGCATGTGGCACTGTGAAGTTGTAGATTAAGCACAGTGTCAACACACTCACAATGCTAACATGCTGATGTTTAGCAGCTAATGTTTACCGTGTTCACCATCATAGTTCAGCATGTTAAATGGTACTTGTACGGCGCCTTTCTAGTCTTTCGACCACTCAAAGTGCTTTTTACACTACGAGTCACCCATTCACACATATTCACACGCTGAATGGATACAGAGGCTACCATGCAAGGTCCCAACCTGCCCATCAGAGGGAATCTAATCATTCACACGCATTACATACACTGGAAGAGCCGGGAACTGAACCACTGATCTTCCAATTGGCGGATGAACCGCTTTAGAGCTGCCCTGCTAAATGATTGGGAGAAGTGCAACTTAGTTACCACAACATGTTGACTTGCTGCCATTTCAGATTTTCAAGGTATAGTGTTCATTAATGACACATTATTGCTTTGTAAAACAACCAAAGAGCTCCCCCAAGTAGTTTGGGCACTTGTTCATTTATAATATGTTCATTTTCCATGTTTATCCTTTGTTTCTTTACTCAAATCTATCTGACTAATCTTGTGTCTGTAGGGAGTCTGATGGAGCTTCAGGAATTGATTGAATCTCATGGCCTGATGTCACGGCATTGCTATGCATTTTAATCAAACTTGACTTTCTCCATCCATACCCTGACCAAAGTTGTAGAGAGATCATGTGCTGAGTACTACTGACTAATGAAAAGTTTGTGGTCACATCTACGCTATTCTGTTACAGTACTCAGTGCACTAACTTGACACGTCACTCTGGATGGCGGCCAAAACCAACAGAACCAGGAGGCGAGTCATTTTTACATCGATCATGTTTTGACAACCAATGTGTGTCATTCTTTAGTGAAGATTGCCTTCACAAAATTTCAGAGGTGTAGTTTGGGATCATACTGTATCTGGAGCACTTGTGTTCACATGGGGAGATGTGGCTTCATTAGTAGAGCTGCTCAGACGACTTTTGGCTAGAAGCCACTGAATGACACATTCTTCCAATATATACAGTACAAGTTGGCATGATGGCTCACCCTGACCAGCAAAAGAGTGAGATTATGAATCGCAGCACTTACTTTTTACTGCATAAGGTTGATAAAAGAAAGTTTCTATTAACAACCACAGCATGAAAGAACATTTTAAGGGGGGGTACTGTAGCTCCACTAGAAAAGTGAGTGTTTCAATGCCTTTATTGTGGGCGCTTTACAGTTACTGTGTGTTATGTTTTTCGCTACACACCCTTTCATGACTGTCACGACCATTCCAGGGAATTAAACTGGGCAACCAGCTGGTCCTTTTCTAAGCCAGTGTGATTGAATGTGTAAGTACAGTAGACATGACAGAATAAGAGAGATTGGTAGGGACAGACAGAAAAGTAGAACAAAAAAAAAAAAAAGGGCCAACTAACTTCTTTTTTATTTCTCCAAAATGAGTCCAACAATTAGGTCATCACATTGCACCAATGTATTTACAGCCATATGGCTCAGCTCTCTAGTGTGGTTGGAGAAGCCGGGGTGAATCAACCCATCACACCCTTTTTTATTATCCGGCAAGACACCAATCACGTTAACACATCTTATGAATGATGTGGAAAATATGCCGGTAACATAAAGCAGTATCGCTGGGAAAGTAACAGTAATGGTAACACAGAGGAAATATGTTTCTACTGTATGAAGCAGCCACAGTATAAGTTATTACTGTATATGTACGGCCTCAAAGAATACAGAATGCTGTTTTCAAGACAACTGCGTGACATAGCAGCCAAAAGCCTACTTGTATCAGCTGTTTCTAAGCAAACAGTCAAGCAACATTTATTTCAAGACAATGACATTTCCCATCTGTTAATTAACAATACTTGAACAATATGTTGGTCATTGTTGAGAGGCACATCCGTAGTATTAGCAGTGACGTTATCAGAGAATAATGAATTTCCCCTCATTTCAGGTTTAAGGAATATTTAACTGCACGTCTGTATATTTTATATAGTTAGAGATACAGCTTATGATGATTTTGATTATTGAATAATTGATTAACTATTGCTCAAAGGTCAAGAAATAACTTAAATGCTCAATATTTATCTTGATACCAGAATCAAAACGTGCATAATATGTGAAAATCATACATTTTTACTCTTTTTACAGGTCATAGCATTGAGCTTCATTAATGTCACACTTCAACAACAACAACTACACTAAGGAGGAGCTTGTCCCCCCCCCCACCCCCAGCATAAAAACACACACACAAAATCATAATGAAATACTGTCTCCACTGAATTCCCCCACGGCGGGTCATGTCTCGCAGTCAACACAGGAGTTAATTCAACCTGAGGGCCCACAGACACACGGGGGCTATGTACAGTAGCTACAGTGTCGCCCACCCTGCCTGAACTTCCTCACAATCAGACTGCTTTTCTGTAGACGCTCTGTGCTCGCCTGCTTTCGGACTCCTTGCGGAGGCGTTACGGCGCTGTCTGCTTTCAGGAGAGGGTCAGTGCGGTTCATTCAGGACCTGTCAGGATCCATTTAGGACCCCTGTTGGCCACGACTAGAGAGGGCAGTGGTTCCATAACAAATTGTATTTGACATCCAAACAGTAACACTGTGCTAATTAAATCTTACACCATAGCGCCTGCTTTGTGAAGCCCAGTGCTATAATGAACAGCGCTTTCCACAGTTAGGAGCTGTAAAGTCAGGAGGGGTTGTCAAACTTTGGTATCTAGAGGGCTTTCATGTTGGGGGGTCTGCAGCAGTCTGAAGGTTAGAGAGTCAGGCTGTGACTTTAAACTGTGAAAATAAGGATTCATTTTGTTTGTGTCTGTGTGTTTGTTCATATATGAAGTGTAGCAGTCTTGTAGGGCATCGGAAAACGACTAGTTAAGATTTTCATGTTTTAATTCCTGCAGCTTCCAATCCATTCCTGTTTTGCTGTAGTGTGAAAGGTCCGCCCAGCAGTAAGAATAGCTGGGTCCATATGAAACACATTAAGGCTTTCATAGGCTGATTCATTGCGACTACTCACAAAAAGCTAGAGCAGAATTGGAGCCACCTGCATGCAGGAGAGCACTCTACATCTGCACGGAGACAAACGCAGGAGCGCTTCCTCTCCTCGGCCCACCTGGTACTCGGTGGAAAAACAGAATAATAAATCTGCGCTGATAGAGGCTTGAGGTGACTGTTTGTCATCAGCAGCGGCAAGTGTGAGCTTCCCAGCTGCAGCAAACCTCTTCTTACCTTCAGTAGCTAAAGCTGATAGGGGTTTGTGAGTGAAAAGAGTGAACATAAAACGAAAGAATACGGGGAGCGTAAGAGACGCGACAGCACAACTCTACAATCATGGTTTTAAAAGGAATCCTAAAGTGGTGGCAGTTAAAAAAAAACGCCCGCTAATTTCCGAGACATGCACAATCATACTTAGCCGTGCACAAACTCTAAATCAGGAATGATGTGATTTCAGCTGTTTGTGCTGATTAAAATCACAGCTGCGGGTGCTGTCCACAATGAAGAACATTGTGGAAAGTCGTGATGGATGCCAGAATGATCAAGGTTACAGAAGTCCAAATGTGGGGAATTAAAAGCACGAATGGCTTTTCTACAGACCACTAAATAGTCAGAATTGGATCAGCGCTTAAAAAATTGTACTTGATTGAGGAAAGACAGACTGCATGACTCTTTTTTTAGCCTTAATGTTAATCAAAGCTGTCGTCAGGTGTTTTCGATGGAATACGAAAACTACTTGTGATATTTCATTTCACTTCAGGAGATTTAGTGACACGCAGAGGTGGATATAATATGTATTATGGGTGCAGTAGGATATACAGCACGAGTTGGTACATAAAATAATTTGCAAGGAATTTTGTGTGAAGAAAAATGAATAATATCACTTGGCCACCCCAAAGTTGGCAGATCGTTTTGGGTTTTCTATCTTCTTCACATTTGCACACACAGGAACAAAAAAAAAAAAAAAAAAAAAAAAAAATCCCAAAAGTCAGAAACAGCGGCGCAGTCTCTCCGTATTACGCTCACACGCCAAGCTTCAGGCTCCATCATGTGCACACATGGTAGTGCAAGGCAAGGTTTTGACAGGACCCAGTTCCCCTATAAATCCAGCTCTGGAGAAAGTGAGCACAGTAAAAACAGATAAATGAGGACCAGAAAAATTGCCCCCCCCCCTCCTCCTACCCTCCTACCCTCCGCCCCCTTCAAATCTACACATACACTCACAGAGGGTAGAATAGACTGTAGGCAAAAAAAAAAAAAAGGGGGAAAGAAAACAACATGGAGATGCAGATGTTGATATAAAAGACAGATACAGTGAAAGAGATAGGAAGCAAAGCACTCAACCTCTCAGTGTAATAGCCAGTTGGCAGCATGGCAAACCTGGTGCCCCGAGAGAAGCGGACTGACCCTCATATGTGTGAAGCCTGTGGACAGATTACAGCTTTAACAGAAAAATCTGTCCCGTAGGAGGAGATCTGGGCCAAAGATTGGCAGAAGATTGGAGAAAAATTACCCTGAGTCAATTACAGCAAAGCATAATTTGGCTCCAGCATATGCATGGAATGATGAATCAACCGACCAGCGAAGTGGAGTGAGTCACTTGCAAGAAGAGAATGACTACGGACGGCACCAGATATTCCTATGATATTTTTGTTCCGTTGGTGGAAAGGCCCAATGGCTTGAACCAAACTTGTACAATATATCATCAGGAGACGTCTCTCAAGGTGTTTATGGATGTTCTGTGCAGCCACACTGGACGAGGTGAAAAGCCCGCTGTCACAGAGGGGCAAAGACAATCGTTCAAATGAGGACACTGAGAACAAATTGAACCTGGAGACGTTTTTTACAGTGCGACGCAACGTCGTCCAGCAGCAACACATTGTAACGGCCACTCAGATATGTGCAAACGCTCTCTCCTAGTAGATTACTTCGCGTCACATGATCATCGAGAGGAGGGATAGTGTAATTGTTGTTGTAGAACTTTTTTTTAAAGCTGTAAATCCGTCCTCACAGGATCATTAACCTCTGTGCACTGTTTTTTTGGCATCTAGTAAACCTTCAAACTTCATGGATCGACTGCTCAGACAGGCACCTCTTGGGTTGTATTTCATTATCTTACAACACACCAGCGACGCACCGAAACCAATGCGTTTGAACATAGTGCTGTTATAGTTTGTCTTATCTCCCAGCAAGAATGGTTATATGACTCGGTCACTCAGTCTGCTTCAGACTGTGACTAAGATATCTCAACTACCGGCCAAATTCTCAAGAAACAAGATCTTGATACTCATAAAAAGCTAATGTTTCTTGTGAAAGCGGGGCGTAAGGCCAATATTCATAGCAAAAGTATTAAAACTCAGAGCTTTGAAAAGAAATGTTAGAGGCAGACTGTCACGCAGCCTTTACTGAGTACATTCATGTTCCTCAGAGGATCGACCAAGCTCCATTAGAGCTTCCCTCCATTACTACCATCACTTGAATTTAACAAGCTGCACACAAAGTATCCCTTTATATGACAGGTACATTGTTCTGATCTTTGCTGAGCACATTCATGCTCCCAAGAGGATATACCTTAAATATGGTTACAAGGAAAGACTCTCTAGACTTCCGACATATGATCAAAAAGTGAATCCTTCATGATAATCACGCTTATCATGGACTCTGATGAGGCTTGTGATCAGGGAGCTCCTTAGATAACAGCAAACATGTGATTTTTTTTTTTTTCCTCTGAGAAATGACACATAACTACAAATGTGCAAGCACATGGCCTGATGTGTAAAAAAAAAAACAAGAGTCACACTGGTTCAAGCCAGTTGGGGGGGGGGAGGTTTGGATAGCAGTGGCAGCTGTGAAAATGATGAAGCGGCACGGGACAAAGACAAATAAAAGATGTCCAGGTAATGACGTGCATACTGTGGAGCCATCTGTACATACAGCGGAACAGAGCGGCGGACTGTTGTTTTAACAGGTCCGAATCATCATACTTTGTTATTGGTGGCTGTGTACTCACTGTGTGTGTGTGTGTGTTTGAGTCACACTGATGAGCGAAACAATCCCACAGCTCTGCGAGTCCTCTCGACTTCAACCGGAGCTATATCGCTTGAGAGTTCAATAGGATGAGAACGCGAGTGCTCATTTCCCATAACAGTAGCTGTCAGGTTTTTTTATTGATGTCCAGGCATTCGGTGAAGTAGAACCTGACCTACTTCTTTACCTAAAGCAAACACTGGGATAGAAGCGCTCCAACAATTGTGTTTTTTTTCTTCCCAATTGATTTACATGCTCTTGCTGGGTTCGTCTGACATAACAGACCCAACCCAGCTTGTTTTGGAGGATTTATGAGGCGCCCAACAACTAATGACTAATATTCAGAAAAGGTTATGCGGCAACACCTGCTGCCTCCCACACTTGTACACACATTCACAGCACAAAATATGAATATGTAAGACAGTAGAGGGGCTGTAATTAGCATTTTCTTACACAGCGTTGAGCTCTAATTGGAGTTTCTAGCTACACCATGTCTTGGCAGGCAATAATTGCCTGCTATCTACCCACAGAGGGAAAGTAGAGGTCACGGCGAGCACAGCAACCGAGCAGGGTGTGCTTATTATTGACCGTCATACGCCCGGCCCCCCCTTGGGAGAAGTCTGGTGGAATGGGAGAGGCATGAAAGTGATGAAAAGGAAGGTGAGATACGAATAAGACAAGAGGCGGGGGAAAAAGAGAGCGAGGGAGCGAGGGGGCAGAAACAGATTAAAGAGTGGTGTGGGGCAGGACAGAAAGAGACAAAGGAGGGAGAGCCGGCAGATGTCTGGCCGGGCCTTCAAAGCTGTAGTATTCCATGCTAATTCCCTTGTCCAAAAACAACACCACACACTTTGCTTTTGGTTTCTCATTTTGGGATCACCGATGCGGTCATCAGACAGTTTTTGACAATGATGTCTGTTCGACACGGGACCCACAAGGTGACTCCCAGACTCGTTTTCCCCCCCTTGAAGCTTCTAATTAGGAACAGATCCCTTGGAAAGCGGCAGAGCGCTGGAACGCAGCGCCGCTTTTTCAGAGCTGAACGTTCCTGAATTGCCTGCTTATCTTTCTGCCGACTAAGCAGAAGGGGAGATTCAAAGAAACGCTTAAAAATAGCAGCACAACAATTGTTACTGTGTGTAACCAGCTGTGAAATCAGCCACAGTATTCGCTAACATGAACTGTAGCCGCTTCATTAATGGGATTAGACTGCAACTTTCTTCTGACCTAGATCATCATCTAAAAATACGCTTTTGATCCATGCGGTAAATGCACGAAAGATGGAAACGTTAGTGACCGAACCACATTCCAACTAAGAACCAGACACAATCCCCCAGCAATTACATCTGTATTTTAACTCTGTTTAACCCGCCATAGAGCTTTGAATCACATCATATCTCATGGGCAAAGTACAGCCGTACTAAATTGGGCTGTGTCAAAAGAAATCCTTTACTTTGATACTCCGCATAAAGTCTACAGAGTAAGGGAAGTTGGAAAAAAGTTATTTGAAGTTCTCCAGGGTTCGAATGCCTTGTTCATTTTCTGCAGTGACGAGAGTCGTATTAGCATGAAACTCTCCTTGGCTGAATCACCGCTGCAAAAGATAAGAAACTGGTGGTAGAAAATACCTGGTGCTTTGGTTTAAAAAAAAAAAAAGAAAGAAAGAAAAGTCAAACATCCAAGTCTCTGTAAATTTTCCTGCACTGTGAACGGTGAGCTGAAGTTAATATTCAGCTGTTACTTACTTTCATACTTTCACTTTTGGACTTCTTACTTCTTAAGGCTTCTTCCTCAATGTATATTCCATGTTTTTTCATGTCTTACCCAATATTAATGTCAACTCACAGGTAAAAATATATGAAAAAAATGGCACCTCCATCCACTTCACTACTCTCTGAGTGTGAGAAGTTTGAATGGACTCTTTTTTTTTTCCCTGCTGTGAAAACTTGTCACCGTTCCAATGCACTTGAACTTGCTGTGAATCCAAGTTAACCACAGCCTCCGTTCACCACAAAGAAGGAAACAAACTTTTATTACAGCCACCTTTTCAAACCTACAAAACTGGTGTTCTCAAAACATTCATTTTTTTTTGTGTGTGTGTGTGTGTGTGTGTGGAGTATCACTTTAAGACACTTCAAAGCCTGTCTCAGAGTTAAAAATAGGGTATATGAGGGGGGGCACCCGAGCCCCCTTTTTTCATGCTGTTTCTTCCTAGAAAGTCAGAGCCAATTTCAAGGTTCTGGTCTTTATTGACACTGTAAGGTTTGCGGCATTACATCCCAGTTTGAAGCTCACGTTACCTGGTTGAAAGTTTTCATAAAACCGGGGTCTTGTTACTGAGGCACACTTGTTACAAGTGAAAGTGGATAGCCAGCGGTGGGGCTTTCAATAACCTGTGTTGACTAAACATCACGCTCAGCGGGGTAAGGCTAAATCCCTGCATTGATCCTCCGTATAATGTGTGTGTGTGTGTGTGTTAGCATGTGCTACCACCCTGTAGCTAAGACCGCTAGCACTATCACCACGCTCATCAAAGACTTTTTCTTAACACAGACAGGAGGTCTAAAGCAGCCCATCTTGTTTCTGAGAGAATCAGTTCACATGTCTTTGCTATGCTTACTGAAACATGCTGTTTTGTACCTGAGGGCCTGCAGGCGATTCTTTGGTCAGCTTTAAGTACAGCCTTTTTCCGAGCCTCTGCTATCCTCAGATTTTCTGAGCTCAGCTCTAAGAATGAAGCGACTGAAGCAGTTTAGCGCTCTTTCACTGCCTGAGGGTGAGGCTAGCTAACACGGCTAAGGTAGGATGTTGTGAAGATGATACTCTTGGCTCAAGGCATACC
Organism: Euthynnus affinis; assembly: GCA_029490765.1. Taxonomy (NCBI): domain Eukaryota; kingdom Metazoa; phylum Chordata; class Actinopteri; order Scombriformes; family Scombridae; genus Euthynnus; species Euthynnus affinis. Next base: position 34,366,713 of record CM055838.1, on the reverse strand, counting down.
ACACCGATTGATGCTTGGCTGTCTGTTTTTTATAGCCTGGAGGCGATGCTAATGCTTGCCTCCAGCCTCCCATGTGAACCGTGTCCAAAACAGCCCTCCCTGGTCCAGAACATCTTTTATCCCTCATTACACCTTAATTGAAGACACAGGCTACACTTGACATCCTAACACAAAGGGTGTTTTAAGCTAGCTTCTTTGCAAAAAACCTTTTAAAACTCCCTCCAAACGAGGCTTTTAAAAGGAAATGATGTTTGATATTTATGCCCCAAATGCAATTCATTCTGCAGCTTAAGACAAATGAGTCCGACCTCTATTCTACAACGGTGTCATTGACCAAAGGTGTGTTATTCATATCTTTAGCCTTTGCTGTATGGGCCCCTCCTCCCAGGTCCAACGAGCGAGCGAGAGAGAGTGGTGATCGAGTGAGCTTAGAGAGCGAGCGGTGCTGGATGAGAACGAAGTCGTGAATCAGATCGATAAAAGGTTATTTTCTGATTGTTTCACAGTGGGTTACGTTCTAAAGCGCCAAATAAACACACCCAGTCTCTGCTCTGCATGTGTGTGTGTGTGTGTCGGTCAAACAGACACACCCACAGCAGAGGAGCAGCACATCGTGGAGGAGGGAGATGGTAGAAACAGGGGAAACACTGAATCATATAAAAACATATTGAACCTGGTTGCTACGCTACAAGTCCAGACCTTACACCCTGCACCCTGTTATTAGCTGGGGGGGGCCACATACCCACCCACCGCCCACAGTATGACATCCAGAGGCGTCCCAAACACAGCAAAATAAAATACAAGCAGAGGGCAGGGTCGTTGTATGAGTCTATACATTAATTTTTAGTAACATCCTCGTGGTCCTGTGTGTTGGTAATTATAGAAAAAACTGAATGAATCAATGCTGGGATAACAGGGAGCATTTTCTTGAAAATTTTCCAGCAACTACAGCTGACAAAAGCTACAATTATTTCATAGCCTTGAGGTAAGACTTACCCTAAGCTAACTGGAGCTTGTAGTGCACACGGTCTAATACAGTGCAAGGTTCTGACACTGAGTTTTAGCTCAAGGCTTTCTGGTTATGAAACCGGTCTGCACAGGAAACGGCGTCGAGCCAGACTAAGTAAAACACCCAGGACAAAACGTTTGGAAAGGTGTTGTGGGTTAGATCGAGTGCTGCCAGCCTCGCTTAGAATCCCCCGGGCGCTGGGGAAAAAGGTGTGGCGGGAAAATTCTTGGCATTGAGTCTTCCTCAAACAGCGGTTTACCTGCTGACAAGAATGACACATACAGTAACTGATTTATTTTCCATGTAGCGAGAATGGCTGAAGTCCACACAAAAAAAAAAAAAGTAACTATTATTATTTTCCAAAGTAGAGAATTAGTTTAATCGGGCAACACGGCGGGAGGTGGTTGCACCGCATGTTGTAGGTGTAGAGTCAAGTCCGGAGAGAGGGATAGGCAAATCTGTCTAATCTCTTTAAATCAACTGTGACAAAATGCCCCTGAAACTTGGCAGCGAGGAGGGCCAAGATATTTGGGGCGAATGGCTTCTCCGGCTGGTGTTGTGGCTTGGGCGGCACACTAACCCAAAGGATCCTGTTTGTAGTTTAAAGTGAAGGTCCTCCTGGCAGATCCATTAGTCTCGGCTGATGAAACAAGGAAAAAGGAGGTATTATCCCCCCCCCCCCCCCCCCCCACCCCCCTCTCCATATACTCTCCTCTCTGTCAATGTGGCCACAGAATGGAAGGCTCAAGTCGTTTCTTAAATTTACCATTCCTTGTCTCTGTGATATCAGAAACGAAAAATGAAACCACCACAACTCATGAGTGTTCTTCAAACATTAATGGATGTCACAAATTTGTGAAGGGATTGGGGTTTTTTTGTACCTTTATCAGGTAGTAGGCGGTAGAGACGGTCAAAGTTTTAGACCCCAAGGTCACCAGGACACCCAAAAGTTACCAAATTTTATATGGATACATTTGTCCATGTGCACCTATTACTGTCAATGCTCAGTCTTGCTTGCTAGATTAGTTAATCCTGGCAGTAGAAGTCCTGAGTTGGAGCCTGATTGTGCATAAATTATTATCTGACATCAGATCCAAAAGAGATGCGAGGATAGTCAGACTCGATCCCAACAGATCCGACGATAATTAGACCTGATTAGTCCTAATTACACGTAAACATATGGACAATCTGTAGACATACAAGACACTTTGTTGGCGGGCGTTCGTCATTCTTTATCTGTAAGTAATCGCTTTGTAGTGCGTAACAGGACAAAATCTAGATTTCATCCGGTGAACTGTCAATCACAGAAAAGAAAATAAATATCCATTTAAAAAAAAAAAACAACTTTCGCCCCATCTGGCTTTCCAAGAGGGATCTCAACATTCTCATCAAGAACTATCTGACAAAGTCTGTTGCTTTTGACACTGACCTCTCCTCTCCGTCTCCTTCACATCGCTGCGCTCCGCCTTCGTCCGAAACACAATATCATTTAACCGGTCACATTATGCAGATTTATTTTCTCCAGCTGGGACATTCCTCTCACCAGACGCTCGGCGGTTTCCCATGTCCGCAAGAAAAGGAACCAGAGGGAGAAAAGCAGGGCAGTGTCCCAGATGAGGCCCCCTACTCCTCTCTGAGGGACGATTCCAGCCTGTCCAACCCCAAACTCCCTGGTTGTTCCATAAATCTTCGCTTTACTAGATAACAGCTCCTCAGTTGTAAGATGCTTGTGCAACAATACATAGACACAGAATTCCCACACACACACACACACACACAGAGGGGGGATAACCACCCACGCATATCCATCCAAGTATCCAGCAACCCTTCAGTCTCACACAGCGCTGATGATTTAAGCGCTTTTCATGATGACAACAGGTCTCGTTGACACGGTACAGTGAAACAGCTGGGACTAGATCCGTGAGGCCAATAACTTCTCGCAACAACAACAACAACATCCGACTCCGGAGCTGAACCTGTAATTACATCAGCTCAAGCCTGTAGTCACTTTTTTAAAACTGGATGGAATATTCTGTGCTGGAATAGAGAACGGCGTAACGGTGTTCCAGTGACACATAGCGAGTAGACGTTAAAGAAAAGAGTCTCTAATTAACAGCTGGACTGTTGAAAACTTCAAAGGAAGCGAGCACGCGTCGACCAGGAGGCTACAGCGAAGCCTTGAAAGCGGGAAGGGGGTTGTGGGATATTATACGAGTTCTCAGATGTGTTTGTCTTGGCACGGGGCTTCCAGCGATGTCATCATCATCGTCGTCATCATGGCAGTCGCTCCGCTTCTTTGGCCCAGTCAATGACGACAGCACTAAACATCCAGTTCTTGGGCAAGAGTTCCTCGGAGTTCAGAATGTGCAGTCGATGCCTTTAAGTAGTTCGATTGATGTTCGATGTTTAACATTCAAGAATGAGGAGCCGTCGTCTCCAAACGCGTCTGGTGAGCAGATGCCGTCGTCGGGGCCGGATATAAAGAAACGGGATCGCTGGAGAAAATTAACTGTGTGGCTTAGGCACATTTATGAATATTCATTAAAGAAAAGAAAGAAAAAAAATGATGTATGCACCTCACTCCAAAGAGATCTTGGCAATCAAAGTCGCGGGAGTGAAATGAATTTCCTCTCGAGTCAAGAGTTAACGGGAATACTTGACATTTCAAAATCTCACAAGCCCCGGAAATTAAGACATCCACATCCTTGAAGTCACTCTTGAGAAGTCATCATCTTTTTTTTTTTTTTTTTTTTTTTTTTGAGTTTGACCAAAAGCCACATCACACGAGAGATCTGTGCATCTGCTTTGCTCTGTCACAACTCACATCTCACAAGTGATCTCATTTTATGCTGAGCGGGCAATGCGATAAAACGCTGTTTGCATCACAACGCGGAGATGTCGGAAAAATGACGAACCGGTTCAACGGTAAAAACGGACTAATTAAGGCGGATAATCACTCAAAGATGTGCGAGCGTAGATGCCGGACTCACATGCGTAATCAGGGTATAGATAAGGACGGAAGGAATGACGGGACGCGGTGTGTTTTTGCGCCAGGCTTTCTGCTGACTTCTCCTGAGTTGTGCAAGCTGCTGGCTGTCAGTGTATGGAAAATGAGAGCCAGCTCTGGGACTGCTTAACAGCTCTAAAAAAAAACAAAAAAAAACAAAGTGCTACATCTCTAGGTGATGAAATACTACCACTGTTCAAATATATGTCACTATAATTCTCTGTATGTATCCTCCATATGACTTGATTCTCTTCATTTGCAGCCCAATTCAAGCAAACAATCACTTTCAGAGAGCTGGATCATTATTTTTTTTTATTGAATTGACTTGACATTTTTGTTGTAAAAAAAAAAAAAAAAAAGTCATGAGACTGGCCTCTAGCTGTAATACTGCAATACTGCCTTCCATCCTCACACTCACAACACACACACACACACATATACACACACACAGACCCCTGCCAGCCAAACAGCACCTCCAGGTGGTGCCAAGCCCCAGTTAGGAGGCTGGGAGACAAGAGGAGAAACTGACAGAGAGAGCGGAGCAGCGGGAGGAAGGCTGGAGGAGGAGGAGGAGGAGGAGGAGGAGAGGTGGGGGGGGGGACTCTTGTGGACAAAGGAGTTAGAAAGAGAGAGTAAACTGAGGAGAGAGAGGAGAGAGAGAGCGAGAGAGAGAGAGGTGCTGAGTGAGAATGTCTCTCTGTGTGTGTTTATGAGGAGTTTGTTTATGCTGCTAATGTAGACTCAGAGAGGGAGAAAGATGCAAACGGGAAGCAACGAACAAAACGTCAGCTCTGAGAAAAAAATGCCATGATAACAAAATCCACTACTTTTCAAAACAACATGTGTTAATAATAATGTTCTGTTATGGATCAAAAAAAAAAAGAAAAACCTACATTCTTATGTGTGCAGATGCTGGTCAGAGTTCAACGCGCACGAACTTGGCATATAAACAAAGATGAAAAAAAATAAATAAAAAGAAACACTCACCACTTTCGCTCTTCTCAATCACGTCCACCGTCTCGCCAGCTTTGAGGCTGATCTCCGAGTTCTCCTGCCTCTCGTAGTTGGCCACCGCCACGTACTGCTCCAGCACCATAGGTTCCAAGTTGTCAATCCCTGAGGGGAAGAAACAGGCTGTCAACCACCTGCCCGCCGTGGCACCCCGCGAACGCCCGCTGCAACCGACTAAACCACTGCTGCTGCTGTGCGCCCGCTGCGTCGCCATCGGCCGACCCCCGCGCCCCCTCGCCGCTGTCCCTCCCTGAATCAGAACGCAAGCTCACGACTCGGCTGCATAGTCCCAAACTTCTGGCCATACAGCTGAGGAGACCCCCGGCCCACAGCGAAGGACTGAGGAGCATCGGAAAAGGGATCAAAACAAAAAGAGGGGATGTGTAGAATTTGTCGGCGGGGGCTGCATCTCGTGCCTAAAGTAGATCCATGACCTGAAGCAAACTAAGGGAAAAGATAGAGGAGGGGGGGGGGGGGGTAAAAGAAAAGAAGAGAGAACTACGGGAGCTGCTAACGGTTTAAGGGGAAGACGGGGGAGCGAATGAGTGGAAGAATGGTGAAGTTTCCCTGTGGAAAATCAACAGTGCGGTTGAGAGGAAAGGCCTCCCCTCCACTGCCTTTGGGAGCCAGCCGTTGGACAGGGAGTCAGGAAGGGGGGGTGAACACACCAATCATGGTAGTCGGCACTGCTGGCCTTAAATAGAAACATATGAGTGGACTGGAGGAGAGAGAGGGAGAGTGAGAGAGAGTGAGGGAGAGAAACAGGCAAGGAGGCTGAGTCCATGTTTATGTGAAACAAAAGAAGAAAGCATTTCAGTTGGGTTAGGCCACTCTGTTTTCTCTCTCTCTCTCTCTCTCTCTCTCTCTCTCTCTCTCTCTCTCTCTCTCTCTCTGATGTTTTAACCTTTTCAATGCCAGCAGTCCTTTCATTCACCAGGTTCATATCTTGATGGAGTTACAGACATGCTTATTTGCTCGTTTGGCCACAGAGAGATGGTCCGAGCTGATTCAGACGGAGTCTTCAGCAGATCAGATTCTAATCCTGTTTGGTTCTGTTGTTTGTCTGTATCAGTGATGTGGTCAAGGACAGAAAAGGTCAGGGACAAAATGGTTTTATAGCAATAAATGTGTGTTTGGTAAAAGTGTGAAACCACCTTTAAACATAATTCATGGCATGAGGTGTGACCCAAAGCTGACGATGAATTATTAACTGATCGCAGCCTATTTAATACATTGAACCCTGAAAGCTTTAATCCTGCAACTCAGTGATGATATTGTTAAGCATCCAATGACAACAGTTTTCTTAATTACTCCTACTACATGCCTGCATGACAGCTACAGTATAATTAGGGCGACGGTTAAGGTTAGGCAATTAAAAGTTGATTAGGGAGAAGATTGTCATCAATCTTAAATCAAAGCCTGTTAGAGCTGCGTCGATTAGTCAATTCATCAATTACTTGGTTAAAAGAAAATCAATTAGCTACTGTTTTGATAACTGATTGGTTCATTAAGTCATTTTGCCATGCAAAAATGTCAACATTTTGGCAGCTCCGTCTTCTCCAATCAGAGAATTGGCTGCTTGTCTTATATCATAGAGAAGTCCAATAACCCCGAGCCCTAACCCTGGTGTTTGACTGACAATTCATTTATTCATTGTTTAAATAACAGGCAGATTAATCAATTGGTCTGAGCCACGATGTGAATCCAGTGGGCTCGTACCAGTTGGCAATTGGATCAAAAATGAGCAGCGGTAGCACATGGGAAGAGGAGGGAGGGAAGTTTTTAATTGAAATATGGTCCGACGGTGTTAGAAAATGTAAACTGGAAAAAAAACCTCATAAAACTGCCGACGCTCTCCAGAGAGGATGACAGAGTGGACACGAGCGGTCGGGATGAAGATGAAGAAACTGTATTATATATAGTAAAATAATATAGTGGAAATGAAACAACTCTGTTCATTCATTTTTCTCCATTTCATCATGGGATCTAATGGCAACACGCCGACATCAGACGCACGCCTGTCTACCAACCAATCAATGTCAAGTATAGGCAACGTAGGTAACGACGACAGGACGTAAGGTATGTCGTGTAACGTCCTTCTGGCGTCAGGCGCGGCGATCAGACTACGGACAACGTCGCCTCACTCTAGAATCGAGGTTTCTGAACAAAACATGCTGACACACCCATCCACCAGCTGGATCCCTGAAACCTTTAAGGACAGGTTCTCATTTTCACCTCACATGCCAAGACTGGTAGATGAGCCAGAATAATAATAGGACATCAGGACATTACATTGAGATAATAAGACATGTTGAAGCAATATTTCTATAAAATAACCCAATAAACATGTAATATCAAAGCATGTTAGTACGGTCCAATATTTTATATTATATGTTGTATGAAGAGATTTTGTTTTCGGTATAAAAGACATTTTGCAATTTTGTACAGTTACAAAAAACTTGATATGCAAGACAGTTTGTATATTTTAGGTGTGAATCAGGGAAGTTAGCCAAACATCTGCAGGGATTAAAGTTCTCCATCACTACGACTGTTCTCTGTCATTTGGGTGACAGAGAGAGAGAGAGAGAGAGAGAGAGAGACTTCCTATTCATTCTCTATCTTGTTTGTAGATTTGGACAGTGTGTTACAGTGTGTGTGTGTGTGTGTGTGTGTGTGTGCGTTTGACACAGACCAGTGTGGATTATCTAAACACAGAGAATCACTGTACTTGGAGGTTTTCTCCCAGTTGTACAAAATTTGCACCTTCCTAAATTATGGTCTTTTTTTTTTTTGTTTTTTTTTGCAGTCTGACTTGTCTTTGTTGTTCTTAACTCATACTGACACACTGATAGTTGTAATGGAAGGAAACAACATATCTGTGTCTTTCCTCAGCAATGTCAGCAATTACAGTTAAACGTCTCAAAGAACATTTGCTAAATGTTCACCAGATGGGCAAAGCTGTGATTGAATTTGTGTTAAAAAATGTGTGTTTATTTCTACAGGGGGAAAAAAAATGTATCTTTGTTGAGATGTTTATTTGATTCCAGTTCTTCGCTCATCACTTTCATACGTCTAAAAGGTGAACGGGGTCACAGCCAGCGATCCGAAGTCATATACAAGTCGAACGTAAAGAACCTGAGCTCGACACCTCATTTCAGTCTAAGCCGTTTTGCCCCACATGCGGACTTAAGGTCCACATTCTGGCCCTCTCAAGGCTCTGTGCCCAGCTGATGTGTCGGCCAATCAGATCTGCAGAGACGGATGGATAGATTGCAGAAAGAGAAAGAGAGAGAGAGACGCTGGATTTGACCAGATGGATGGAAGGACAGTGCATGTAAAGCAGATGTCGAGAGAAAGCTGAAAGTGTGAAAAGAAATAAACTGAAAAAGCAAAAATGCAGCCGGCGCGTCACTCTCACACCAGCGGGAGGAGTGCATGCATATTATTAACATGTTGACATAGACACACACACAAGGCTACCTGAGGCCTCTTTCCTCGGGCTGTCTGTAAAGCCGTACATCCATACTGCAGACATAGAGAAGAAAAAGAGAGAAGCAGAGAGAAAGATTATTCACTTTGATAGCATGCAGGAAAAGCAAACAGTATGGACAAGAGCACACCTTTATCACCCCCGCTGAAGACAAGATATGAAGAGGCAGAGAGATAGAGTCCTGTAGGTTTAGTTTGGGACTACTCATCCTCAAATGATACTCAAAGAGATTGAAGGCACAGAGAGCACGACAAAGTGAAGGCCTGTGTGCTTAATGCCAGTGTTTACTTCATGCTGAAATGAAGAAATTGCATCTGAGGGCAAGAAAAAAAAAAAAAAAAACCCAAAATAACTGGTTAATGTTGTGGTGCCGTATATCACCAGCACACCCCATTCTTAATCCGTTACTCAATCCCTCTCTTGCTCAGACTGCAAGATACTCGCTCCACCCTTCCCCATGATCCCATTTTCCTCCATCTCTTCATTTTCTTTCTCTATTTCTTCCACTCCTATGTCTGGAATACCTGATATGAGCGTCAGCTACTACTCCTCACCTCCACCATTCTTCAAAAAAACATCTCAAACCCCCCCCCCCAACAAGGAAATGAAACGCCATGCGTCAGAGAAGACGAGGGACTGAGGAGGTGATGACCAACAGTGGAGTGCTAATTATTAAGCTGTCTTGGTACATTTCAAGAAAGCCCTGATCTGAAAGCGTTATTTAAGATTTTTTACACCAAAAGAATGATTTTAGTGTATGGACCTGGAAGTGATCAAGCATTAGGGATGCTGGTCTCCTAGAGAAACAGGCCACAACAATATTAAGAGAACTGTAAGCAGGATCGGGGCAGGCTACTGACAATAAACAGATGTGTCCTCTAAAAATACTAAAAGTTAACGTCCATCCTCATGTTTGCTTGTTTTTTTGTCTTAAAATTGTGCAGTTTTCTTAAAGCAATAATACTTCATATTTCAAAGCCATTTTTTTTTTTTTGAAGCAAGAGCACTTGTTTTAAGAAAAAAATCTACTTTATTTCATGTGTGGAGATCGGTGGCAGTGTCTCAGCCCACTAGCACTTGAACATAAGAGTAATAAGAGCAGGAGCTTAAACGTCTGCAGATGTATACGGACTTTTGGAGTATAAACAAGCCAAATGGGAAGTTCTCTTTCAAACAAGTTTCAAACTTGAACACCCCCAGAGGCTGCCAGGATAAATACATGAAAACTACATCATCTCAAAATGTTTGTTTGAAAAAAAAAAAAAAAATACTGTAGAACTGAAGAAGCCCTATTAATGCCGCAGCTGCAGAGTAGCATTAAATTAGAATGTAATTACATGAAAAGAGGGTCAATTTTCAAGAAAATGAAGTGTCATGTAACCCTCTATCTCACCGTCACCCCCCCCATATATTCAGTGAATTTGGCATTGAATGCTGGGTAAGATTCTTAGGCTTGGATCATATAGTTTCAGAACTAAATTGTGAAACATTTCTAACTTTAGACTTTGATTTTTAACTTTATTACTTTAGACTATATTTTATTTACACAAGAGAATTTATTTCATACAGATGCATGGTGCAGTTTAGCATTATTCGTGAGATCAAAGCAGGCTGTATTCAGGCACAATGGTGCTTCGAGCCAAATGCTAACTCAGCATTCTAACATGCTCACAATGACAATGCTAACAGGTTAATGTCTACCAGGTACAGCGTAATGTACACCATGTCTTAGTTTGGCAATGAAAACAGCTGAGGCTGAAGGACATGTCGTTAGCTGCGCTTGTGTATTTGGTGGGAAAGTATTTGACAAAGTAAAATTTTGGCCTGATGATGGTGCTAGAAGAGAGAAGTCAGAACATCATGAAGTCATTAGCATTCATCCTCTGAGGATCACGAATGTGTGTATTAAATCTCACGGGAATCCGGGGAGATATTACAGTCTGGAAGTGATGGACTGTTCGACATGGACATTCCTAGAGCCACACTGCTAGCAAAGCTTTAAATTCCTCAAACTAGGGTATCAAAAAAAAGCAGTGTTTTGGTAACTCAGGTGTTATATTGGCACCAGCATTTACAAAATGACCTCTAGGCAACAATGATTCCAAGGCAACTGGACTTCGATTTGTCTTATGGAGACGTTTCGCCTCTTATCCAAGCGGCTTCATCAGTTGGTCTTCATAAGACAAATCTAAGTCCAGTTGCCTTGGAATCATTGTTGCCTAGAGATAAAAAATGACCTGGACAAATGAGAATATACACAGACCATTTACAAATGGCTTTGCAAATGATGAAAAAGCCAGCTTTCTTCAAATATGTAAATGTCTTTAATGGTGATAAAAAAGGTTTTTCTTCAACTTTTAATTTTCTTTTGTTTACCTCCAGGTTCTTTTTGTCTTTACTTCTTTTTTTTTTTGGTTTATGCATTGGGATGACACGTATCATTCTGAACAAACACGTCTTCTTTTTTCTCCTCAGATTATTGCTCTTGTTCATTTATTATTGCCAACTTCAAAACACCACATTGACATCTTTACGAAGTGTAACTGAATGTTGTCTACAACAACTTTTCTCTGCACGTACCATGACCCTTAACTAAACCCAACTATGCACTTTATAGCACATAATAATATCCACACAGTCAAACAGAGTTGGTTGAGGCGTATACATAATGTTTCTGATAAGTTTTGTTTTCCCTCAAGTTGAACATTTATGGCCTTTAACGAGCACATCTCGTTTTTATCCCTCTGGGGTCTTTGCAAACATTGGAAACCCATTTTCGACCTCAAAGTACAGCTGTTTCCTAAATAATCAAATACGTTCTCTATACTTCATGAGCAGAATGTTGTACTGGATCCTGGTGAGTGCTGCCCCCGCTGCGAAGCTGACAGCTCCTCTCCGTTGACTCACGTGAGATAATAAAACCCCCAAATCCCCTCTCGCTATCCACCAGAGCCTCGGGAGCTTTGGCGGATTGATGTTGGCCCCAAAGGGAGGGATATGGGCTGGTCCCGGGTCAGCCGGGGTCAAACCCCACTCACTAACGCCCTACCGTGATTATTACCCACCGGGCTGCTCTCAATGTAGCGCTCAACATCTGATTGATATTAACTCCCCCCCCCCCCCTACCGACCGTACAAATACACACACACACATAGATGCTTAATTCCTTTCAGGTTGGGTGTATGACGCCACAAACCAGCAGAGCCCAGTGTTTTCTCTGTCCCTTTGCTGCTGTGGGTAATTTTCCTAGAATTCTGACCCCAAACGTCTACATTACCCTGCAATTAAGGGCCTAGGGACAGTGAAAAATGGGCATCTCTGAAGTCCTTCTTTCTAGGTTTGGATTGGAGGGGCTTATTAGCCATCTATCTTGTTTTTCTGTCGACTTAGTAGATTGTGTTTTTTGAAAGAAAAGCTCCCGTCGCTGACATCACCGCACATCCCCCCTTCCCTGACAAACCACAGTCCACTAATAGGCTTAAAACTGCGGCCTAACGACTACAAGGAGTAGAGCATCTGTCCAGACTTTACGGCACAATTAAGTGTCTATATGGCTTTTTCTAATAGGAGATCCCATAAGCTAAATGGTGCAGAAACCTTGAAGATACACTCTCTGATTTCGTTACAGTCTTCTCAAAACCCCTTCTAACTCAGTGTTGATGTTTCAGAAAAAGTGTGAGTTGCGTAGGGTCTCTACTAAGTCTAGGTTGTTCCTTAAAGTTAATAATTCAAGTCGTAAATCACTAAATTGTGCTCTCAAGCTTTCGTCCTCAACCTCCTCTCATGTGAATGGCCCCATGTTTTAGTCAAGGGATGTTCAAGTGGTGTCAAAGATGACACTTCATTGTGTTTACCAGCCCAAACCGGACACATCTTCATATCACAGAGCAAATTGAAAAGCAAAAAATATATGTAAATGTATTAAAAATAGATGAATCAATGAGAAATGAAGGTAAAGGCTTAATGCTATCAATGTTAGGGGAATTAGCAGTTTGAAAGAATGTTGTTTGAATTCAAGTGCACAAATAACTCATTTGAGGAAACAATCCAAGTACTTTAAAGCTGCAGAAATGGAATATAATATTCAGAAGTTTCTACAGTAACCCAGAGTGGACAAACCATACAGTGGTTTTCAAGAGGGCCTTTCACATATTGAGTGAAAAGTTAATTTATCAACACCATTTATAGATTTTGGCTCCTTGGTGTATTTGTGTGTTTTGTATGTTGTTGTATGATACTGTGGGGTTTTTCTTTTCTTTTCTCTACACAACAAGCAGCCTGTAACTAACTATCTGCCCCTCGTGGGATTAATAAAGTTGTTTTGAGTTTGAGCTCCATCACTACACGCGCTGCACCTTTAAGAGCACAGATTAAGTATTTTTGAGAGAGTGCTTTGCAATTTGAGGCCACAAATGACTGACTGTAGCTGAAGAGTGTACAGCCACTCCAGCAGCTCTCTGAGGCCGTAAACAATGTCAACACCCTGATGTTCACCCGCTAGAATGTTGACGGTTAATCATCATTTCCTTATGTCAGTGTGTTAGCGTGCTAACACTTTCTAATTAGCACTAAACAGTGCAGCGGGCTCTGATTGGGAATGTCATTAGTTTCGCAGGTTGGTCATAACAAATGAAATATTTAATATAATGATGGTACTAGAGGAGCAGTCAGAGAAAACCAAAGTTATAACAATTCATCAGCAATTCATGGATATCTGAACTGTTTGTGTTTTTGTCACCCACACACAGTGGTTGTGACAAATGAAAATGAGTGTTCTCACTAAAGTGATTAAGATTTATCTGATAGCCAAGAATGTCAGAACCAGAAAGAAAGAAAGATAAACAGTGTAAGAAAAAAGGAGCAGTCCAAACTTCTCACTAAAAGGTTTCATCTGGTTTTAGTACATTTATGGGATATTAAGCATCAACATTATGTACTCTCTGTGTGCTTCTAAATATTTCATCTCAGCGCCTTCTCTATAAAAACAAATGAAGATTCTCACCTCATAAATAGGCGAACAAAGTCAGTGATAATGAGTCAGACTGAACCTCCAACCTCATGCAGTAAGACACACACACGGCCAGGAAGCTTAAATGATAAAAAACCTTGTCACCTGACACCGAGACAAAGGCGCCCAATAACAAATTACAGCTAACAAGTATCGATCCGACACTTGTGAGAAAGCGCGGTCGCCATAGCGAGACACACCGATGCTAACAATGTCAGAGCGCAGACAGACAGCAAACTGGTATTGATATAATGTTTAGCGGGGAGGAGAGCGAAAAACAACAACAGAACCATGTATCCCTGACTGTGACACAAATGTTTGCGGTGATAAATGACATTTGGGTGCAAACACAGGGGGTGGGGGGGTGACAGGGCTGACTGGTTCTCTGAGTTAGACACTAACAATGACAAACTCCCAGCTGGGAGGAGTGACACAGTGTGGGTGCTCGCTTCAGGGTGAGGTCAAATCACATCATAGGCTACATCTGTTCCGCAGAGAGCACTGTCACTTCTGGGCTGTACAAACTCTCTCTCCTTCCTGTTTCTGTGCCTCCGCTCTTTACTCTGACTCACCTCGCTCTCTAGTTTTTTTTTTTTGTTTTTTTTTTAATGTTGCCTCCTTCAGATTTAATGGAGAGGAGCTGCTGAGATACAACACACATGCTCCATGCCGTCACCCCCCCGGGGGATAACTCATACTGCTCCGTGATAGTGAGATTGTTAAGCCTCATGGCTAAAAAAGCTGGAAAAGACAATTATCTTCTTCTTTGTTTTTTTTCCAGCCTAAAATCAATAGTCATTTCACTGTATCTTCAACATGAATGTTAAATGTGCGCTGACATTATTATGATTGTAATTAAGTGCTCAATGTGACGTTAAATGCGCAAATGTCAACACGGAGGACCGTTTCATTCTTATGGGTTCTCATATAGAGGGCAGGAAATGAAGGGTGTAAATGTCAAATAAATGTGTCTGTTGACTGAGGAGGTCCTGATGGTGCAAACAACAGCCTGGTTTTAACATCCTAATTAGCACTGACAGCTTAACACACACAAACCCCCGTCCACTAAACCTCCACTTGTAAAAAAAAAAAAACACAAACACACATATAAACACGCGGATAAGGACGCAACCCTCCTCCCTTCTCCCGAGTAAATGGGGACCGACCGGCCATTCCGACCTCAGTCTGCAATCATATCCACTGTGCCACGTAAACAAACTAGCGCCTGACTGACAACCTCAGCCTCTCCAGCCCAAACAGCACCCTCCCTCCTCCTTCTCCCTCTCGATCTGGCCCTCACATGGAGTATGAGCTCCGTCTGCGCTCCTCTGCGAGCGGAGGAGGAGCAAAGAGTCGTGACCCCTTGAAGCTCTCCGGACCTGACCCTACTTTGAAAAAAAACATGTCTGACATGTACGCCTCCCAGCCGTTAACACGGAGGGAAGATGAATCAGTCTTTGGGATTCTATTGAGATGGATTACACGGTCGCCTCAGCGTGTGTTGTGTTCTGCTGATGATGAGCTGCGAGAGTAGTTATGGTGCTGCTGCTGCTGCTGCCGTGGGACAAGTTGTGCCAAGTTGTGGGACGTTGGTTGGGTCGTGGATGGACCTGGCTAACGTAGCATGTTGTAGAGCCAGCGTACCATGCGCATAATAGTAATTTAATTGCTGTGTGTAAATCTGTGTAGCTTTCCATTGCCGCTCTGAATAACGCTTAAAGTTATGTATAATTAAGGGATTCAAAGTGCATATTTGTATAATATATAAACATTGCACATTCATAACTAAAGGAAAAACGGAGCTTCACTGTTGTACATATTATTATGTAGAATATGAATAAATCCCCAAAAATTGTGGGAAAAAAAACAGTTATTTTCATTTTTTTTTAGCTGCCAGGCCAGTGGAAACGTTACGTCGGACCCTGCTGCAGCTCCACATGTGATAAGAATCATCCGGCCACTACATGTGAAATGACCCGCAACAGAGACGACATGCAAACAAAGGGACGCTGGAAGGACCAGAAGCGTCGCGGTAACATGGTGTGCACATCCACCAAAACCACTTCAGTATTCTCTTTTACTTACCTAACACTGCACAATAGCCAACGAATACAGTTTACATCTACTCTTCAAAACATCCTCTGTTTCTTGAGAAAAACGGTCTAATGCCGAGGAAATGATTCCCAGCAGCGACAAAACAGCAACAAAATCGTTTCTTTGGAATCAAAAGAGGATCAGCAGAGTGGTTGTTGAAATGAGTAATAATAAGAGCTAAACAAAGAAGAGAACTTCCAGCTAAACGGAGTTGTAAAATACACATATGTGTGTTTTCCCACTAAGAATTAGAAGAGACGATTGATATCAACCTCATGTCTGAGCGGGAGTCAGCTGGGGTGACAACATGTACAGATTAAAGAAGCGTGTAAATGGGTGATGACTGGAGGTAGTGCTGGGCCAAGCTATTCCTATAATATTGAGCTATTCCTTTAAACTTCAAAAAGGATAGCAATAGAAAGTATATGTAGAAAGTATATAGAAGAGACGCCACAGTGCTGCAGTTGGCACACAGTCTGGACAACAGTGAAAAGTGAAAGGAAAAAGATCGATCTCCGCACTGACAGCTATGATTATATGGTAGCAAACGAGAAGGAGCAACCAGAACTAGTCTATATTCTATTTTCTGTGACTAGTGAAACTTTTTGTAGCAGTCACCACTTCTGAATGTATATAAAAAGAAACGCTTGTGTATGAAAAATTTAGATTCGGATCTTAACGTTCATATGCTGTGAACGATTTCAAGCTCTTCATATTAAACTACCTAGTGTAGAGGGCATTTCACTGAGGGAATGTCACGCCTTCCCCTTAATTAAGGGGATAGCGCTGATTCATTTACCAGAGCACAGACATATTGCAGATGTTATGTAATTGTCTAGAGGTCTAAAAATAGACACTCAAGACAACCTCTTGACACACAGACTTGCCTTCGTGTCACGTGAGGTCGTGGCGGAGATCACTGGGTTAGTGGAATGGCCCTCCAACCAGGCCAACATCTCAAAGATTTAGGTTGGCTGACAAAAAAGAGTATGAGAGCCTACTGTTGCAAAAGCGTAATGTGTCACACTAAGGGGATGTCGAAAAAAAAACACACACACACACACACAAGCCTGCTTATCTGCAGAAGCAATCAGCTTCCAAGAAATCAAATCACTTTGAGGAATGTGGATGTAATTGAATTGGTAGTGAGCTCTCTCTCCGGGGCTACAACCAACCGATTGGTTGCAGGATGGTCATAGACTTCCTGTGCTCCTAGTCCAAAAATAAAAAAAAAAAAAACACCATCATTTTCAAGAGTGGTTTACTTGGAGGAGTCGAGAGGACATGAACTTACAATGCAACACATGAACTACTGTTTTTTGCATTGCCTCAGTCGTTACAAAGCTATCTCAGGATGTTTCCATTCACAAACACGAGTTTTAAACTACTCAAATATCAAGACCAAGTAGACTTTAATGGCATCTCTCGCAGTAGTCATATTCTCCACATTAACCACAAACTATTTCCTGCATTTTCTCCTCAATAAGTCATAAAAAAGTATGACTGATATTTCCCAACATTACCTCAGTCTACCTTGCCTTAATCACACAGGGATTCCTACATGCATATATTAGTGCCTCACATGTACCAATGCTTTCTGTAAGCAGCTATACTGTAGCTAATACCCTCTAAGAGCCATACATTTGCTAAGAGGGCTAATGAGGCTACAAATCCTTGACAGTAAAGAATGGATGAATAGTCTCGCAGTCAAACAAGCCAGTTGTTTTGTGTTTTTATTGGCCTGTGCCACGAAATTCACATATTGGATGGAGTGGAACAAGTCCAGGACCTTTCAATGGTTGGATGTTTTATACTGTTTACTCTACTGAATTGCATTTGTGGCATCCAAAGGAAGTATTACAGCTTGTGTTTACCTCTTAAGACCCAAGAAATTAGATCATACAGAAGGCAAGCACATGCCCTCAAACACATCCTTCTTTCTTTTTTGTTATTGAATTATTAAGAATATTAGATACAGGAGAGGTATTCAGTGAAGGCCTGAGGAAAAAGTATTGAATGAGTTTTTGTATTCCTAATTTTTTTTAATCACTGAAATAATAGTAATAATTTCTAGATCATCCTCATAAACTTGGACTGGACATTTCTTGGCAAACAGTGGGTTAATATAACAG
The DNA here is from genome assembly GCA_029490765.1 of Euthynnus affinis. Classification (NCBI taxonomy): domain Eukaryota; kingdom Metazoa; phylum Chordata; class Actinopteri; order Scombriformes; family Scombridae; genus Euthynnus; species Euthynnus affinis. The sequence continues at coordinate 34,348,962 of CM055838.1, read as the reverse complement.
AACAGGAAATAAACCAATCACAGTTTTTCTTGCTGATGGTATCTGGGTGAATCAGCGACTCCTCCATACCAGGGTTTTCAGTAACTGTAACGAATGCCTGCGTAATTCAAGTCAACGTGGGCATTAATTTGACTTTGACAGTTGTCTTAGCCAATCGTATTTTGTTGAGTTGTGGGCGGGACAATATATTGACATCTTCCAGGCACATACCCACAAAGTAGACAGTGAGTGAGTGAGGGGAAAAAAAGTTCCATTTCTCTGCTGAATGAGAAAAATGCTGCCTTATTCTGGGTAAAATTGGACAAGAGTATTATGTTAATGATATATGCTAACTCCAAACTTCCCATGATAGCTTCACTTGCCATAAGGAAGAAGAAAGCTGTTGATGATTGCTTAATGTGCACAAGTTACCGGTTGTTAACTGGTCTCACTGTGAGCATTGTCAATCTGCAGGCATTTATTTACATAGTTAAAACTTCTGACTTTAGACTTTTGTTCAATTTGGTGTCTTAATTTTTTGCTGTGTTGGAATTGAGGTTGGGTATTGCAGTGTTCAGGCACAGAAGAAGTCAGTATGAAATGGATACATTTGTCATACATTTCCCCATAACCAGCCTGCAGTCAGGTAACATTTCAGTGAGAAATAAACAAATGAGCTTCATCATTTTTATTCATTTGATAATCAAAGTTTTCTATGCAAATTGTAAGAAGTATACTGTTACTGCTACTGTTTGCATCTCTAGTTCTATTACCATGGACATGAAATGGCAATAAATGGTTTAACTCAGGTCAGTGAAAAATGGCTGAGCATAGCTTACAAAGAGCTTTTCCCATTTCACCTCTGATATCTATATGTAACTGTTTGTATGGCATTGCCGCCTTTACTTCTGGCAGAGAGATATTAAATCTATACTGAAATTCAAATACAAACAAAAACATTGGATTAGCATTGGATCCATCTTTAGTTGTTGAACAGTAGTTAATGATTATTATTCTCAATATTTTACTTTCATTCCAGACAAACAAATATATGAAATAATAAGTCGATGCAATTTGCTCATTTATTTTCACAAAATAAAATGGGCTTAGACATTTACATGTCATATTTAAAATCAGTGATGTTATGATGGCCGGCTTTTGTGACTGCTTTTCCAGAATCACTTTTGTGTGTTGTGACGCCGGTGAGGGCAAAGAAACCTTTAATATGCTGAACTTCCATGTGACAAGGCTCTGGTTATTATTTTTATTGCTATGTTTGATTTTTATTTTATTTCCACATGGGGTCCTATCGTGAAGGTCCAGGGTCACAGTTCGACACAGCTAGACACATGTCATAGAAAAAGCTCTGCCTGCTCTGGACTTCAGTGGAAGACTTGGTAGCAAAGAGTCCTTTTAAATGCCCCGACAGCCACAACAGAGAACAACAACATTTTCCCCGACAGGATGTCCCGATAGTTCCTTGGACAGGATCCCAAGGAACCAGCAGGAAATTCTGAAACCCCACCCTGGGCTGCAAACAAATTAACTACCTGAAGGAGAGAGAGCTTGACAGCTTTTTTTGAACCCGTCCCAATACACAGTTGACAGTAAGTCAGCATCCCACAAGCAGGACAAGCACACAAACCACATCATCATCATCACATGGATAACAGACAAGTCGCAGAGAGGGTTTTAAGAGTCATCCGTCATAAAGTATAACGTCCCCTCTTAGATCTTAAGCAGCTGTTTTATTAAGAGCAACAAGTTGAGGCAGTGAGGAGAGGGTGAAGTTAGCTTTTAAGGAAGGATAGTGAAGGAAAACAGGTGACTTACCCGACTTGCGCTTGGAGCCATAATCCCTGAGGGAAAAGCAACACAAGAGGGACATGGTTAGTGACAGAAGATGCCCGCTCAGTTAACAACAAAGCATACAGTCACTGCTTATGGATCCTGGTACTCCTAAGCAGCAAAAACTGGCAACCGCACTCACGCATTAATGCGTGCATGCAATCGGCTTTAGCGCACTAACAAATGCATGTGTTGAGGGAGAAAGAGAGAAAAACACAGTGAAGGATGGAGAGAGAGAGAGAGAGAGAGAGAGAGAGAGAGGGAGAGAGAGGGAGGGATGACTTTGGCCAGCTGCCCGTACTCCCCGCAACAGACACAAATTAGTCATGTGACTCCAAAGCGGCACCACCATCCTCTTCCTATACTCCTTCTCTTCCTCCCTCCCTCCCTCCCTCCCTCCCTTTTGCCCCGTCAGAGGAGAAGTCAACCTCTCCCCGCATCTGAAAGAAGGAGGATCAGTTTAAGATGCCTTGCTTAATGGATTCTAATGGGATTATGCCACAAGGCTAAGCTATAGATGGGGGGTGGGGGGGGGGAGGGGGAGGGGGAGGGCGCGGGGGGCAAAAGGGCATGTGTGAGGTTTTGTTGTGCTGAGTGTGTCCGCCCTTGTCAATAGTGACTTTCGGACTCAGGCGGCGTGGCGATCGAGTTAGGAGAGATAGCCGGAGCTAGAGATCAGGTAGAGACAGAACGTGCTATTTATAGAAATGCAGACCTGACAACCTGTCCGTCATCACTCCGCATTCTCTCCCTACGTTTCTTCCTTCTTCTTTCCTCCTCCTCCTGTTCTTTTTCTCTCCTGCTACTTCAAAATCAATTTGTCCTTCCACTTTTCTCAAGGGCTCATCAAAACCCTCGTCTCACCTCGAATTCAGCTTAGTCATCCTACTGCAGTACAGTTGAAAATCAGACACGGGCTGAGCGATGAGCCAAAAGATGTGAATACCACTATAACCTGCACTCCCATGTGATTATACTCACTCACATTTAAAAATATCTCCACCATATAGGCACTAATATCAACCCCCAGACAGCATCCAGAGATATTAGAGACCAGAGGGTGAAGTGGTTTGTGGATGACTGATTACAACATGATTCTCATTTCAAGAGGAGCACCAGGTTGCAGCTGATGGCTGTCGATACATCTCTGTATATCAGAGGGATGTGTGTGTGAGGTGTGTAGGTGTGTGCAGGCATGACTGAGTGGATGTAAAGTCAGTGAATGATGCCCACCGGTGGGCCTTGTCTGTAAATGATCCTGGCTGTTCCCTTTCAGATACAGAGCATCCTTGATTGGGACAGTTGACCCGGCTGGCCCCCCCTTGTGAAACAGTCCGTTTCATTAATGAGCGACCTCTCATCTTGTCAGGTGTGACGCAGGGCAAATAGGCTCGTAATATCAGGCCGCAGTGCCAGAAGAGCAGAAAACTACTGCAGGGCAGCATAGCAGCATGGCGGTCAAGGTAGTGCCCTCTCTCTGCATGAGGTTAATGAAAAAAACCTCCTTTCGGATCCCACTGCAGCTGCACTCAAGCTAATAAAAGGGACACGCCAATGCTTGACAGTTCAGCGGTCCAAAGGAACACACAGTAAACACACGTGCTCGAGAGTGGGCGGACGGGCCAAGATATCACATGCATGAACACAAGCCGTGTTTCATTTAGGAATACAACAGCCCAGGCTTCTTTGGTGTCACTATTCTTGTCCTAGCTCTCTTTATCTCTTTGCCTTCATCCGTCCCCCCTGTGATCTGATGTATCTATCTGTGACTGGCTACAGCAGATGAATGAAGCCTTTATACTGACTTCTCCACCAAGATCTCTGTGTGCTAAGCAACCAGAATATGCTTCATTGTCACCAAAGTGGGACAGAGAGGGAGAGCGAGAGAGAGAGAGAGAGAGCAGGACTTGACCCCTCGCCTCATCCCGTCCATCTCAAGCCATGCTGGACAACGACTTTGAATGAGTTGTACTGCAAAGTATCTAAGATGTGTTTGGATGGAAAGTATGCTGTGGACAGACTCGGCCTCAGCCTCAGAGTTGGCAAGATATTTGCCAGGATGTTTGCCCTTTTTCGCTCTAGGCTTGCCACAGCGGGATTAAAGATGCTGATATCTTCTGTTCGAATACAAGGGAATGGTTTATATTTCCAGGGAATGTGAACTGCTGTGTTCGCATTTCCATTCGCCTAGTACTCTTCTCTTACCAAGCTATCGCTAGCTGCATAACGCATTGTCAAACATATGCGAGACCACTCAACGTTTGTTTGGGTTTCTGCTGTCAAAAAGTATCATGTAAGCATGTTAGGAATGACCATAAATATGACACGAAGCAAGTCTTACTTTCATGCCAAAACACAAATACTTATTTTAGATGCTGGAGGTCTAATTTTGGAGCATAACACAACGGTTCTTGAATTAGGGAAGCCTCAGATAACCAGAAAACTCTACTCTATTTAATTTGTTTCATTTCTCAATATAAAAAAAATAATACTGTGCATTGTAGCCTTCATAATTTTGCTAGCAGACTCAGCAGGTAGGACCATTTCTCCCTTTACTTTCCAATACGGCAAGAGAAGGAAAAACTGTGATTCGTTTCTTCAACGTTACAGAAGTGGTACCGAACCTGCTATAGATTTCAGCAACCTGACCTAAACCTGACAGGGTTGCCCACTGGGATGTGTTGTATTAACCTAGTGAACTAGCGGTCAGTAATAAAGCAAAAACTTGAACTTTATGTTGACCTTGTTGTGGCAACAGATACAAAATCTCCAACCTTCCTTTACAACTCCCTCTCTTAGACAGCATTGTGATTGTTCCTTTACAAAGTTCTGTTCTGGATTATATCAGTTTGGACCGTTGATTCAGATGGGAAAGATGTTTTGAGTTTACTAACCATGTGGCTCGTATTGGGAAAGTTGATCTACTAGCCGGCAAGGTAGATCATTTATTCTTTTTGAGATGCTATAGTCCTATATGTTGGTGGTTGACTGAAACGTGTGCACTGGCACCAAACCAATGGCTAGATGCTAGAAGTTATAACGTTATAATGTGTTTTGTGCTGGTGGGCCACCATGTCACGGCCTATTGTGTGAGAAAGCCTTTATATAAGTCAGAAGGCAGGGCGGACTGGGTTTGAGTCTCAGTTTTAGGCCTATGCAGAACACTAAGGATGGAAAAGCCTGCTCAGAGTGACCTTAATATGTAAAAAGATTGGCCCACCGTCAGCCAAACTGCAATTGTCCGTTTATATGCATGCCAGATGCCTGCTGGGTTAATTGAACAAGCGAACGGTAAATGATCTACGCAGAGTGACAATACAATAGGTGTAAGTGTGGGACCTGGAAACCGCTGGTTGTAACTTATCAAGGAGGTGAGGACAGGGGCCAATGAATGAGTTTTGTTTGGTGGAAAACAGCAGCAGCATGAAAAGTACTTTGCTGTAGCCAACTCCCAGAGAGCCTGTTAAGCTATTCATGCTGTGCATGGTTTGAAAGGCAAACACGACCTCGAAGCTCTATAAACAAGTCCCAATCAGGAGAAAGGCAGAGGCGTAAGCAGTTTCTGGTCCAGCTGTAGATGTCTGCACAAATCACTGAGCCTTTAGGTGCAGGCCTAAACTGAAGCTGAGATGTATTTGATTCGTTAAGGTTAATTCTTCTTGATAAATGATCAGATGCAGTCACAGAAGTTGCAGCTGCTGAGGCCTTTTGTTAATCCTAACGCGTAGAACGACTGCTGATTGGATCAATAGCATGTTTGTTTCGCTGTTGTCATGGAAAGCAGGTCAAAGTAAAGGTTAGATTGTATCACATGTAAGTGGTCGTTGGCATTAACCATTCACAAAGGGCTTTAGAAAAACGTGACATCCAAGCATTAGCCTACTAACACAGCCCAGGGAGCAGATTTTAGTAAACACAAAGGCATGTTAGCCATGTTAGCAACTGGCAGCTAATTAGCACCAAAATTAACCCAGTTAAAGTCAAAGTAGAGGCAAAGAAAGACGTTTAGCTTGCAAGCTAAGCAGCTAACTTCCAACATTACATTATCACATGCCAGTGGGAGTGCAGCTGGCTGTTTTTTTCGGCTTTATTTTTAGAGGTATGGTTTTGGAGGCATCTGCAAAGCATTAGGGCACAAATGAGGGGCAGAGTGGGGCAAAATACAGAGGGGAGGGGTGGGAGGAGGAAGAAGGAGTGTAGAAACACGGGGTCCAGACTCTATCCAGTGGCCCGAGTCCCTGAGGCTGAAAACAAACTCTTCCCTTGAGAACTGAGCAACCAGCTCCGGCTGCCAGCTCTTTCCCCTTACGTCTCCTAGAGGTATGGAGAGGAGGAAGCGAGGGGTGAAAGGCGACGTGCGGAATACATACTGCAGTGGTGGAGAAAAGGGGTGTTTTATGTGGCTAGGTGGAATCTGAAGGCCTTTTTTTTTTTTTTTGCAACCAGTGAAGAAAAAAGTACTGTGATTCTTGTGATAGTAGGTATTTGCTGAAAAAATACAAAGACGTTTATAAGTATACTCTGTAATTTATGAAGAAAATAGAGTATATCTTACAATGATTTGCTGCTTGAGAAGTAAGACATTCATCAGTATCATCCAATTCAAGATCTGGTGAATGACTAACTAGTCCAGGTATCTGCAGTGATGCTAAGAATGACATTAAACTAAAAATACACCTGAGACAGAGGACTTTGTTTTGTGAATCAGACATAAAGTGAAGCATTTGTCGGTGACAGATTATTACATGACAGGTCTTGATGTTGACTATCCACGTACAAACAAATGAAAATTAAAAATGGATGCTATTTTGACAACTCAGTCTTAAAGGCTGTACTAAGTGACGTGTGTGTGTGTGTGTACAAATCTGTCAGACATAGAAAGGAAGATATGCATATCCTGAGCAAAAACATCAACAGATGGGCCTGTCACATACATAAACACACACGCACATACACACACATACACATGTTTCGTCACACTTTTCATCACATACTGACATTTCGTCACAGCGTATTCATGGACCGCAGTTCCGTGAAGAAGGGGCACTTCCGATGTACGTCTTATCAGTTCCAGAGCGCCGAACTCTTGACATCGATTGTCAAGTCGAAACAGATGTGAGCGGGTATCCTGAGGCGGGCCGTGTGGTGTAAGGGTCAGGCAAGTCAGCTCAGTGGTCAGCTGACAACAGGAGCGTTCTGAACTGTTTGTATACAGCACACGTAGGAATCTGTGTATTCCAAGCAAATTCTTCAAATTCACACAATGACATAGATTTAGATAATGAGTAAATCCTGTCTTTCATACTGTCTAGACTCCTATATGTCTCCAGCACATAAGGAGTGCTGGTGAACTAGGATAAAATTGGGCTTTTAAGAGTGAATAAAATGAGGTTGTTAGCAAAATTAAGCCTCTTGAAGAAAATCACTAGCCCTGATTCAATGGTGCACAGTTCCGTTTCTATCCACATAGCAAAAAAATAAGTCAGTGCTTGAACTTGCCATGTGTTTTCACACATATCCCCTTTGTAAAGTGAAATGACTTAGATCTGCTTGGGAGAAGAAATCATCTCTACAATGGATTTTGAGAGACCCATCTTCTTGGGAAAAAAAGGAAAGCCATGAAGCCATGGAAATACAAATAAAAAAAAACAGTGCAAAATAATGATAAAAACTAATTACTTTGCTTCTGAAGGATTTAAAGACACCAACATGATTAGTATTAATTATATTATCAATATCAGTTTTGTTCTGTAGACAATTGTAATATTTTGTTTTACTATATTCTTTATATAAACATCTTTCTGTGGCTTAAAATTATAAATGGAACGCTGTTCTACGTCCATGAAAGCAATGGATTTACTCATTAAAAGTATATGAGTGGGTTGCTAGATAAAAGGCTAATCAATGTGTTTACAAGTATTAGCATAATGGCTGCAAGTTAATGACTCTCAATGGCCCCCTGCAAGGCAAGCCTGCAAGACCGGTAAATAAACACTTCCTTAGACTATTGCCTTAGCCTCTCTCTCTCTCTCTAACTCCCTCCCTCCCTCCCTCACTCACTCGGCTTGTCTCTGCACCTCACATCCCAGTTCATCCCTAAGCGTTACCAAATCCAGACCTTAGCCCTAACCTTCCCATCCATAGGCCCGCCTCCTCTAAGCCCCTGAGGAGCCCCAAATTCCCCTTAGCCGTCCCCTGTCTGTTAGCCCTCATGGCCGTGACAAGGCTAAAGCCCACTGTGGGCATTAACGCTCCAGATGGGGTTCAAAGAATCAATTAACCTCAACACTATGCCGTACAACACAAGTGCAAACACGCTTCTTGTACACACAGAGTCACATACAGGTTTCAGATAAGAACAAGAAATTTCAGAAGACTGTTTACATATTACATTTGTCTTAGCCAATTACGAAATCAACTTAAATATCAGTGGGCTGTTGAAAAATGTGCTTGCGCAAGTGCTTTTTCCTGTTTTTACTGCTAACATCTGAAAAAAACATTTTTATTGGTTGTCTAAGCAAATGTCATCACATTCCTATCCAGGCTTTCATATATATTCTTGTTACTTTTTTGGAGTCTGGTGTTACAAACATCCCTGAAGTTACAAACAGTTGGTCTAATTTCTGTTTAGATGAAATAAGTGCATCCAATTTAAACTTCTGTTTGACCTTAAACACCAGGGTGCAAATGTGTTTATACTTTGCTCTGAACGGCCAGACTCAAAGGTGCAGGGAAAAGTATGTTGTAAAATAGAGGAAGATGACAACGCGATAATCATTTCAATGTAGTGTTGTTTCATAGTGTTGCGTTCATTTGTACAGACAAAAAGGGGCAGAGGTAACTGCGTGAAGAATGAAAAGAGAGAGCTTGAGTTTAAAGTTCAAATCCCGGATGTGCTTTCTCACCTCCAAACACCAGGCCAATCATTACATAAAATGGTCATGATTGTTGGATTGTCAGTTTCGAAAAGTTCCAAAAATTGTCAGATGTAGCCCCTAAAAATTCCAACATCCAAAAGGTGCGGGGGGGTTTCAAACGCTGTTTGACAATCCAAAAGCACACTGACCTGTTAAACCTACATGCAGATCCTTATACATATATTAACGCACTGCTCAGCTCTACATGACATCACTGGGTAATTAAGAGAAGTTGAATGTAGCCTTTCTCAAACAGTGCTGACAAATGTAAGTGGTTTGTACAAGCATGTCAACTTATGCTATGTACAAAAAGATAAAGGTTTGAAATGGTTTTTAAAGGCCAAATATCGGCCTTTTGTCAATATCGGTGACATAAGTGGACACACTCATGTTCCCGTACTCCAACCCCACCACGTAACACAAACACATTATCACCCACTTATTCCTAATTAGCCCAAAAAAAAAACACCAAATCTGTCTTCATCCTGTCACCGGGGACGACCCCCACTACTTAAGCAATCTCCTGTCGAGAGCCCAAAAGCTGACCAATCACACGAGTTCATGACTTATCCTGGTAATAATCTGATAATCTTACAGCATCTCTCTCCTCGAGACACGAGCCAAGGTCAATCCCTATTGTTATTCATGGCGAGGGTTGTGAGGGGGGCATGATGAATGATGATAACATCACCCGTGTCTAACAGTACGGTAGCCTATGGGGGGGCAGTGGCCACTATTTTCATCACGGCTGAAATGCGGTACGCGCATATTAATGGGGAAAATTTGTCAACGTTATGGTCTGCAGAGGAAAGATAATGCCATTTAGGCTGATAGTTATATGATTGCCTACCACAGGCCCAGACAGATAAAACAAATCACAGCCCCACATCCCATGCAAATTGACTCAATAAAAATGCAAGATGCCAGAAAAAATGCTAAGAGAAGAAAAAAAAAAAAACTGTGTCTCACAAAAAGAGACAAGACAGGAGGGGGTGGGGGTGGGTGGGGGTGGAGGGGAGAAGGGGGGGGGGGGGGGCTGTCTAGTAAGTTTTGGAGAGGCGAGAAATTCCATCCAGTGGAAATACATCTCACACAGGAAGCGAGAGGGGCCAAAATGGTCATAAATACAGTAAGAAAGAGAGAAAAGAGACAGAGAAAGGCTTGAGTATGTGACCAGACAGTGGATATTTTTTCATAGAGGAAGGGAAGCCCTGGGGAGGAGGACAACAGATCGCACCAGTGGATGAAGTGGATACAGCAGCTCGAGGGTACAGAGAGCTTGAACTCCATTTGGATCTGTTTGTATTGTGAAGTACGCCACCGTGTGGAGACTGATTAGAGAGTGAAATGAGAGCTCATGTAGCTGGGCGGAAAGCTGTGATTGCATATATGTCTATCTCTAGATTGATGCAGATATTCCCACCTTTTTTTTTCTCCTTGAGGCTCTTTAAAGGAAAGATAGATACAAAATAAAGGATAAGATTCACATTTTTTCAAGCCTGTCTTTACACAATACTCATGTGACGATATGTACATTGAAAGAGTTATTGGTTGCTGTAATACCTCCTGTGAAAGACAGTGACTCCACTTTAAAAGACATATTCCGATATTCCAAAGTTACAGTCTTTTTGTACGAAATTCCCTTTTTTGAGTGTACCCGAAGACTTATCATCTTGTGACCCCTTAGTTTCATCTTTTGACCTCTTTTAGGGGTCCCATCCCATAGATTGAGAACCACTGATCTAGGGAGTGTGACACCGAATGTTAGCTGCGTTTTACTGTAGGGTTCCCTTGTGTGTGAATGTACCTTAAATATGTATAAATTGGAGAGCCCTGGTAGCTGAATGGTTACAGCGCATGCATCGTCTCTGGTTCAACTCTGGCTTGGGAGCCTTATTGCATGTCATACCTCTCGCTCTCTCTCTCCCCTTGTTTCCTGTCTGCTTCTCCACTATCATCTCTCTATTAAAGGCAAAAAAAATGCCCAAAAATATATCTTTAAAAAAAACTGTTTAAATATGTGCACAGTGAGTGCATGTTTTGACACATGTCATGTCCTGACAAATGTCCTAACGCTTTTATGATCAAGTCCGTTCTTTCATATCAGACTGGTGTGCCCCGGGAGAGAAATATCCATGTTTTTGTAGTTCTTATTCTGCGGGACATTTGAACGCATCAAAAGGCAAACAAAAAGACCAGGGATCCGGCTGAAGGTACATTTAAAAATACATCAAACATCAAGGGGCGCTTGGCTTCAAAAAGGGCCAAATGATTGCACATGAGTGACATCAGCTTGGAGTCCCACTTCCCCCTGAGCTGCAGGACTTCTCTCTGCAGACAGGGGTCAGTATCACTCAAACATGGACAGAGAGAGAGAGAGAGAGAGAGAGAGAGGAAACTGTAGCTACTGAAGGGATCTGTGTGTCCTTTTCTGCGATTTGATTGGCATGGGATTGATTCCTGTGCTGCACCGCGAGGCACGTGACTCCTTTTTCTAATCAGATCACGGTCAGAAAATTCAATATTATATTCCAGAGTAGAAGACGCCTGGCTATTGTCAAAGCATGACTCCTTTAATAAGATTTTATGGACAGAGTGTAAAAAAAATAAGAGTTCAATCTGGTCATAAAAATGACTCTGAGGTCAGAAAGTACAAATCCTTTCACCTAAATGCCAATATATCCTTGTATATTGATCATTTTTAAGTCAGTATACTGTCGGGCCTTGCACTCCCCTGTTTTTGACCTCCTCACCTCCCTAGGGATCCACTTCCTCCGCCTTTTCCTTCCTCCTTCTCGAGGAAGTGATGAAGTGGACACATTTCATCACCCTGGTAGCTACAGCTGTCCCCGGCCTGCTCTATTCATCACGCTCATGTACAGTCTGGTCCTCCCAAAGCTATTACTGTCACAGGACGAGCCCCCCAAAAAAAACACCTCACCGACTCGACAACACCCTGTGAGTAAGTATGCGAGAGTACATGTGAGTCAGACGCCGCATCTGACGGGTTGGGTGAACGAGTGCATCCATGTAAGATGGTGAGAGAGAGAGAAAAAAAAAAAAAGCACTGAAATAACCTGACGACAACAAGCAAACCGCACACAACAGCTCAACTGCACAGCTGCAACGCCGAGGGAGACCAATTTAGTCCTCTCTCTCTCTTTGGGTATGAACACAAACAAAACCATTTTTTGAAATATAACTGCGTGAAGCGTACAACTGCTCTCTTTGAGGCGGGTCGATAAATGCTCACACATGAGCGCACATACATGCATACACACGCACGCACGCGCGCGCACAAAAACCCTCCCAAAGGCCACACGCCCCGGCTGACCACTCCTCACTACTCTGACACGCTTTAAGTGTTTAACCCCATCCGCGCCGCGCTGTACACTCCTCGTGTTGTGCTTGTGTGGCCTCCAGTGAGTGCTATTGATCCTTATTGTGAAGGGAACGGAGCGGCTTATCCATTAAGGCTGAGTGAGTCTGTCGCCTGTCTCCTTCCAGCGGCAGACGGGGTGGAACGGACGGACGACTGGGAGGAAGAAGAAGGAGGTGGGAGAGCGGAAGAGGGAAGAAGGAGCAGAGAGGGAGGGACGCTTTAAAAGCCGCTGGATGATAGAGAGGAGAGGATGAGTGCAAGTCGAGGAGAGAAAGGAAAAAGTCAGGAGAGAGGAAGGAGAAAAAGTGAAGGAGGCCGTAGCGGCGCAGGGGATGCAGGTTTACAGAGGGAAGATTCTTATTTACATCGCAGGAAACACAATCAAGACACCAAAAATCCGTTCACTCCTTACAGAGTCCAACAATCCAGCAAAGCAGACAGTCAAGACAACGAGAACACTTAGCCACAGCTGGACTTTTTACACTTACACTTAGCAATTTCCCCACACTTTCTTGCTCTGCTTGCAGGAACTGAAAGTGGATGAGAATTTAATGTCATTCAACTGCTTTCTAATTAGTACTTTCCAGCAAATGATGTTGACTCATCAAAAACGATGTTCCATTATGCGGGGGTAAGAGGAAAAGCTTTGATAAAAAAAAGGACAGACTTTGACTGTTCAGAATATTCAGATATTATCAGCATCTGTTGGCAGCATGTCATACATTTTTTAACAAGAATGTCGACTGTGTGAAATCATTTCAATTTGGATAAAGAAAGCGGAGCATCAAGCACTTTTAATGTCTGAAAAAGTCTTTCCAAAAGGCGGCAGTGACAGCTACTTTCAACAAAAGGAAAATGATGAAAAGACACTACTTTTAAGGGGAAATGTGACATCATCTTGTCTTCGTCACTCCGTCTTTTCACTCTTTGGTGAGCGTTTCTGATTTGTGCGCCCCAATTTATGATCGTTCTACACACACACACACACACACACACACCATCCAACAGCAGGGGACTGTGCATGGCCATTTCTGTAAACGGACAAGCCAACATTCTCTCCAACTGCAGGCAGTGATTGACCAGCTGCTGTGCGGAATTGAGAAAGGAATCAAGGTTTCAACGTCTCTTTCTAGCTCTCTGTTTTTCATTCATGGCGCAACTATTTCTTTCAAACAAATAAGAGAGCGACAAGAGACTGTCTGTAAACATGTGCTGTTATCACCATACTTAACAATATTGCGTCTCTCCTCTGCTCCGCTCTGTTCTCTGTCTCTTTGGATGTATAAAGGTGTCTGTGTGTCTGCTTGACTGAGCTACACACACACACACACACACAGAGGAGAGAGGCCAAAGTGGACAGGATGAAGCTCTGCATTCTCGTTTTCACTTGCTCACTCAAGGAGGAGGGGCCAACTTTGAATGCTGTGGATGTACAGTACAAACACCGACTGACAAATCCTGCATAGCGTACCTTTAATGTTTACATTCAGTGTAGTGTGTCCTTGACGTATCGCTAGGCTTCTTTGGTGCATTACTGCCAGTAAATCAGTGGAACACATTGACTTGTGCAGTTGTGATACAAAATGCTGTCAACTACAGAATTTTGTCACCACTGTGTACGCATACGTGTGCATCCTAAAGCTTGTGCTAGTGGAACACGAGATACAAACGTAATGGGGAGCCACTCATCGCTCCATAGAACCACTAGTGGTCAAAAACACCACAGTGTGCCTTTAATGCAGGATAATATTCCACAGCTGTATAATGTAGGGATCAAAATTAAATAATTACTTTGGAGGTTAAAATTTGTGACACACACACACACACAAACACACACACACACACACACACACACACACACACAGCTCTGCTTACAGTTTGAACATAAAATACATAAAGAGAAAAACAGAAGTCAATATCAGAGAGATGTAATAGATGATCTGACAGAACACACACACACACACTCCAGCACACACACACACACACACACAATCACCATGATGAATTAATATTATTCTCCAGCAGTCCATCCTTCTAAAGGTTTCAAATCACTTTTCTTCCCCCGCAGCACTTAGGCTACACATGTGTGCTCGAACATTAAGAAACTCGCACACATACTATAACACACACTCTCCAATTATGGCTTTAAATCAATGGCCAATCTCATTCTTGAACACACTCCCCCGTGATTCATTTTCATTAAGCAGATGCATTATGGGTAGGGAATGAAGGCAACCGATCCAATTTAAGCCCCCGACACAAGTCGAGTCCTCTGGATCATGACATCTTACTAACCATTAACTGAGCAATCTTTTTTCTTTTTTTTTTTTTTTTTTTTTTTTAAACAGAGAGTGGGCACTTCACCCCCCTGAGTATTTTTTCCTTTTATTAAGACAGAGTGAAAGCCTGCAGGAATACAGAGAAGCCAGACAGAAGAAAAGTTCTGCTTCCAGTCGGCTCCATTTCATCTGATGCCGACTACTGCTTCCTGAGGCTGAGGTCTCCACAACTACTCCATGTGCGGGTCCATATTACATCTGCTGCACTGCTTTAAAGGCGGAGAACAGCTTTAGTTTATCATTTGTGTCTTTTGATGAGTTCGTGAGAAAAGCACTTCCCCAAAAATGAGCATCAGGAATGAGAATTTGTCATTTTAAAGAGGATGTGAGAGGATTTTTGCTTCCTCAAGTGACAAGTGATGACAATATATACAGGCATTAAACGACTTTTTCCCACATATGCAGCTTTATAATTAACGCAAAGCTAATTTGAATCTCTTCTGAGCTCTGTTACTTGCCTCATGTTGCTGTGAAAACTCATATCAACGTGCTGATTGCCAGAGTTGTCACTATTTTGCACCCAACCTAATATGATGTATGGAGGTGTCAATTTCTTAAATATTTTAGAACAACTACAGCTTAGCAAGACGGTGCTCGTTGTAACTACTTTACATATTTCTGTGCATATTAGTCTATGTCATATTATCTATTCCTATTCTTAAAAGTTGCCTCTATTCAACCTCTTTTAAAAAAAAAAAAAACCTCAAATTTGTGTTTAATTTCTAAAACTTAGAATTAACTTTCCAGAGGTTATTTTATGAATGTACTTATTTGGTAAACTCCTCTCCTTATGACATCCTGCTGCAGTCCGATTGTAGCAGTTCTCAAAGTTGTAGTTTGGTTAGCTTGGCTTGATTAAAGTGCTACTTAATTCAAGTGCTGCTAGTCTGAAGGGAGTGGGTTTGGATATCTGGTATAGCATTTGGAATGTTTTCCTCCAATTTATCCAAACACAAGTTCTCCGTATCCCTTGGCGACAAAGTATTTGATCGTGCTCCTCGATGTGAGGAGTTCCTCAAGGCGCAGTCCTGGGACCTGTCTTATTGTGTGGCTGCTGCCTCTTTTTCATTTTTCCTGTAGTGATCCCTCAACATCTTGAACTTCCGTGTAAACATCAGCGGTTGAAAATGAAGTGCATCAAATGAGCCTGTGCACTACTGTGTGTGTGTGTCACAGATGGGGGGGGCTAACAGACTGTGAATGGTGATGGCAGCGTGTGCACACATTATTGATGCTCCACATATAGGGTTTCATCTTCCACAACTCCTGACAAGAAGATTAATGCAATTTCTTTATGCACCGAAATACACCGGCGTATACAGGACAGAGAGAGAAGGAGGAAAGAAAAGAAAAGGGAGAAAGATATTCATATTGAGCGAAAGAAAAAAAAAAAAAAGGATTGGAAGAGATGAAGAGTATAAGTCAAATGCCAGGCGGAGAGACGAGACGAGAGCCGGAGAGATGGAGAGCTGTATGGACAGCGAGGAAATGAAAGCTGTTGATCAAAGAACGATTGCATTGGCGCTGGGGTTTGTAACCTTGAACTGTCGCATCAATTAAACGTACTTGAATTTATGAGGCTGAGTTAGATACAAAGAATTAAGACGGGGGGGAGGAAGACGAGGAGAGATATGTGCTGAGAAACACTGGCAGGCAGAGGTCACTAAATCCTAGCCAGCTCGCTTCTTTCCTCTCATCCGAGAGACAGAGGCGAGGACAAAACTCTAAACTACGGATGAGAGAGGAGAGGAGAGGAGAGGAGAGGAGAGGAGAGGAGAGGAGAGGAGAGGAGAGGAGAGGAGAGGAGAGGAGAGGAGAGGAGAGGAGAGGAGAGGAGAGGAGAGGAGAGGAGAGGAAGAGGAGAGGAGAGGAGAGGAGAAAGGCAGAGAAAAGTAATTAAAATACAAAAAGAAAAAAAAGACATAGCCTGGGTCAAACAAGAGTATCGGTTGCAGCACCCCGGGTGCAGCTATCTCGGCGCATACAGGAACGCATTACAAATGAACAGTGCGATACTGGCATTTGAGGTTTGGAGAGGAGAGTGTGTTCTCTAATTAAAAACTACCCAAAGGGGCTATCTCCTGCTATGAAACAAGTCATTCCCCTCCTCCTGCTCTCATATCCATCACCCCCTCCCCTCCTCCTCCCTCCTCCCTCCCTCCTCCCTCTCCCCCTCCAATCCCTTCGCCTGGCCTGGCCTGGCATGGTAGGAGGTTTTTAACAAACTAGGAGAGAAAAAAAAAGCTGATTTGGGAATAGAATAGAAAGTGAGAACAGACAGAGAGTTACTGAGCTTAGCCGAGGGGGGGGGGGCTCGGCATGACACGATGACATGTGAAAGACGCTGAAATTCATGAGATGACGCACGGGTGCTCAGGTGTGGGTGCCGCGAGTTTCCATGTATTTGTGTGCGCTTTCATGAGGCTGTATAGCCTAATCTAGGTCATAGGCAGAGGTAAACAAGCCTCCATTACTGCAGTGGCATCTCACTTCTGAATTCACACATTAGTGCTGCTGTATTTGTTTCCCTTTTTAACCGTTTTTTTGTAGGGTTTTTAGATAAGAAACGATACAAAATCCCGTCAAACCTTGCTACATGTTGAAATATATCAAACCATGTTTATAGACAGACATATAAAGCACACATTTCTTCCATTGTGATGCAAGAAATCATGGATTTCGGGTTTGTTTATTTATAATCACAAGCTAGCAAATCCTAAAAAAGTAATGGCGGGCTGGGGCTTAAAGCGTAAGATAAAGAGAGCATTGAATGGAGCATCGGTGCATTTTATTGCTCATGAATTTAACCTTTTCATTTGTGAAAGGAAGATTATTTCCTCTTACAAAAGAAAAAAAAAAGAGAAAGAAAGTTACGTAGGCTCACTTTAATTACAAAAAGGCACCATGTGGAGGTCAGATAAAGGTGGTATGATTCATTTTTATTTTTCTCCCGATGCTGATGTCAAAAGCAATTTCGGTCTAGTGTTTCGAGACAGAGTAACACCCAAATTTACATTGGCTTCATCCGTCAGAGGGCAGCAGACGCAATCAAGCCAGCATCCACGCTTCCAGAGCCAGTGCAAATATATTCAGTTCAACTGTGCCACCGCAGTAATAACAGTGTCACTA
Organism: Euthynnus affinis; assembly: GCA_029490765.1. Classification (NCBI taxonomy): domain Eukaryota; kingdom Metazoa; phylum Chordata; class Actinopteri; order Scombriformes; family Scombridae; genus Euthynnus; species Euthynnus affinis. The sequence continues at coordinate 34,331,368 of CM055838.1, read as the reverse complement.
GACGGTGCCACGCATAAAGATTAGGCTAATACAGTACAGCACGGTGCCAAAGTTTGGACACACTTTGAGAAAGTGAGTCCAGACTTTTTGACTTCTACTGTATATATATACATGTTTGTGTGTGTGTGTGAATGTACTGCATGTGACACTCACTCCACTGGGGGGTTGATGTCTTCAGTTTTCGTCTCGAAGAAGCGCAGCACCTCCTCGCTCTGAGAAATCTGAGGCGGGAGTCGCACCAGCGCCTAGACAGAGACAGAGTGGGAGCTTAAAAAGATGACAGGCTTTGATGACATAACTCATCTTTATTACTGGAATACATTATTATATGAACGTCTAACTTCCAAGTATCTTAAAGTTGCGCTCATAAATATTTTTTTGCATTAATAATGGATCGAATGACTGTGTTAATATCAAAGTGCTTGTAGTGACAAACCCACAGAGAGAGAGTTATTACGCAACTCCGCAGCTCCCCTCGTCTCCACACAGCTTTTTTTAGCCTCTTCTAGCTCGTTGTTTTGGTTTTCCAGCTGCTCACAAGTCTGTTCTAATCGAAAGCGTTTCACCTCTGAAACCTATGATACGCTACCTGTGACATGAATTAAGACATATAAAAATATTTTGCTTGGAACAATTAACGTGTGTCTGATATGGTTTTTCCACAATAAGGATAATTACTATGTTAAAATCCTTCAAGATGTCTCCTCCTTCACTGTAAAGTCCATTCTCAGCGTTTGTGCACTGGAGGCTTCAAGTTTCTACATCACACTTGTGTGAGTTGAACATTGGAATACGACTGGTTCTGAACAAGCTGTGATGTCACAAATCATTTGCAACTTCCCACCTTCAGCAGATGAATGCCTGAAAACAGCCTTCTAGTGTCAAACTCTGCATCATTCTACACGGTGAAGCTCAAACTTCCAACGGTAGCAACAAGAAGAAACATATTTTTGAGTTGGAGGGAGACTTGGTTTTATTCTTGGTTGTATTAGCATTGGGATTTGTATGATGCCCGATATACTAATCAAGGTCAATCAAACAAATGTAGCGGTTTTTGGGGGGAAAGTAATTGTTCCTTTGTGTGTTTTGTGAGGTTCTTCGCACCTTTTCAACCGTCCTCCCTCCACTGTTCTCTCCCTGTACGTTCACAGACGAAGAAGCCACACCACGGTCAAACACCGTATCAGACCGGATCACATGTCTGACTAACCATCTATATTTAATGATCCGGCCGGCTCCCACCAAAGGCATAGTTCATGTACAGGGGGTGCCAGACCGTGAAGCTATGTGATGACATATGTACAGTGTAGGCCTTTTCATTTAAATTTGCATAGCCGGAGCTACCTTCATATTTCATTCATCGGATGCTATATTATTGAAAGAGCCTTGCGGTAGTGACTGAAGAGGTCTTATATCTCACTTGTGTGCCCACAGCTGGCTGGACGCGGCAACCCCTCGCGATCTCTAGAGAGTAAGATCCTTTGAGAATACTGGGATAATTACTCTTCCCTCTCTGTTGTTTGCCTCGTAAACAGGATGTAGGAAGTAAACAGCGTGGCACACTCCGATGCCGGGCCCACAAAAAAAAAAAAGAGGCTCGCTACAGCAACTGTAAATACTAGAGCGCTTCAGGATATTTGGGTAATGAGGAAGCCAGTTCCCTCTTAATAAAGGCTTTGCTTGTGTTGAGCTAAGGATCAGGTTCATTTCAAATTTGGTTTTTTAAATTCTTGCGGTCCCAATTACCCAGCTGTTACTGTGACTAACCTTTTCTAATGCAGGCCAACGATACTGCTCCCTAATTGTGTGTATGGGGGGGGAAAAAATCTGGTGTAATGCACCCACTCTCTACTGCTATAAGGTGGCTACGTTCCAAGAGGAAGGAAGGAAATGGGGAGGGCATGATGGAGGAAAGGATCTAAATATGGGATGCATTTTAAAAAACGAACACGAGGGAATATAAGGCAAGTCTTGAAGGACAAAAAGGCCATCAGTCTCACAGTTTCTTGTGCTAATTTGGAGGAGAACTTCCTTTCTTTCCTGGTGAGATGTGTATTAAATGATGCGGGATGCGGTTGTTAGTTAGAGTGAGACTTTGAAATAACGTGATAGTAAGTCTGTTTCATGTAGCGCAGTGACTGGGAAGTTTCATGCACGACTAAGTCGTCACTGACGCGTGAAAACAAATAACCCTTCAACTGTAGTAAGAAAAGATCCTAACATCATAAGCCTCAGCACATTATATTCAGACATGTCCGAAGAACGCTGAGAAGTTGTTCATTGCGAGTGCTTCCTCTAAACATCTGTATCTACGCCACATGTCCCATGTCTAAAGTATGTGAGAGGACTGTATAGGCCGTGACCTTTGACCCCCCCCCCTCACAGGCTGGGGGATATTCTCCAGAGTCAGATGGGGAACTGAAGGATGTTTACAGTTAAGGCCTCTTTACCCTGCAGTAGTCGTCGATGAAACGCAGCCGCTTCATGGCCACGTCTCGAACATGACTCCTCCGAAACAGGATTTTGCCTGCAGGGATAGGAAAAGGAGAATGAACAACAACAACAACAAAAAAATCCAATTGGAGGAGAGTGAGAAGATGTAAGAAAACAGAGAAAAGGTGTGATGATAGATAGAAAGTAAGAGGCAGAAAAGAGCACATACAATTCATCCCAAAAGCACAGCAAATGTAATGTCTGATTTTTGCAGCCGGTGCAGACTGCTGCATGTAATACCCCGGCCCACCAGGAGATGTCAGTAATACACGGCGGTGATCCTTCATGGCTGAAGCACTCTGCACTCAGTCCCACACTCGAGGCCCCAGCTGTCCCCCTATGGATTTCATGACCTCAGCCTGTGACATGGCTCTCCAAACAACAAAATAGGATTTATATACACACATGGGTCTCACATTTTAGCCCTCTTCTCATCCCGCTCATAGTGAACACTTCAGTCACAGCACCACGGACCCCATCCCCCACAATCATGTTATAGACCCTGCATCACCCATCCTACGTTATTAGCGCATTACTGCTATCCTTAGTGCACACTTCTCGCTTTCGACTAAAGATGTACAGTAGAGTCAAAGTCAGACGGCGTGGAAAATTTTTTGGCCGAAACAGCTCGATCACTCAGTTTAAGGTCAACTTAAGGGAAGTGGTGCTCTCCACATCCGCTGACCAATCCGCTGTGGGAACCTTAAATATTGTCCTACAGTTTGTCGTAGCCTGTAAGAGTCACGCAAACAAGGGCAGAGGAGTTTCTCCCGAAAACAACCGTCCTCAGACGGACAGTCGATAATGTTTGCATCGGGCCATTGGCTTCATAGAAAAGAAGTGGGTGGATGTTTGGTCGGATTCCAAATTGGTTTTGTTTGTAAGTGTGTGTCAACAAGAGAAAAAGACTCACAGGAGGAGGAGGAGGGCTTGAGGGGAGACAGAAAGCATTTTACAGTTGATGCTCGGGACCATGTGCTAGCCGCGTGGGCTTAAACAGAGTTTACCAAAATAAACTGAACAGACAGAAGCTTTTCATTCCCTCAACACAAATTAATCTACAGAAATCAGCGTGACAGGCATACAGGTGCACACAGAGACCCATCACAAAAAAGAGAGAGAGACACACACACACACACACACACATCAGTATGATTAGCAGAATAACTGTCAGCTATTCTGCCCCGGACACTGAACTGCCACAAACACCATCATCGATCACTGCCACTGCTCTGTAGGTCGCCACGAGTCTGAATGTCAGACGACGACTTGCAGCAGGGGAGACGAGCATGTGTGGCATGACTCCAGTCAATACCAGGACACACACACACACACACACGTGCGCATGCATGCATAACCATGACCTCAGTTAGAATCACATTCAACCAAAATGAATCAAAAACTGTCTCACCACCCCAAAAAAAAAAAAAAGGTCAGATAGGCAGGCATGCACAGTTGAGATGTGAAAGTCACAGATAGTGCCTGGTCAGCACAGTACCACAGTAACACATACATCTATACATCATACATACACATACATGCAGCACAGGCAGGCATCTGTAACCAGCTCATATTGACGCCCCGCGAGTGCCAGTCATACATTATTAATATGGGAGCCTGTTCAGATAACTGGAGCTCAGGGGCAGGCTATTACCTGGGAGAAACGGGATGATCCTCTTCTTTGGGTCTTTCTGCCCTCCCTCAATTGGGAACTTGTCAAGTATCTGCATCTATGGAAGCAAAAGGAGAAAAAAAAAGACAGTTTTAGCGTTATACTGTAGCATTTTGAGAAAGAAATTTCACCTGCTTTGTTTCCAAGAGTGAGATAAAGAAGATCGATATCAATCTCATGTCTTCATGTGAAGTATAGAGCTGAAGCCAAGAGGCAATCAGCTTAGTTCAGCATGAGCACAGCTAGCCTGGCTCACTACAAGGGTAAAAAAAAAATGTCTTCTGGCACTTTTAAAGCTCACATTACCTACATATGTTAATAATATGTTTTTTTTTTTAATGTGTACACAAAGGGAAACATAAGTTCGTTGTTATTTTTTTGTTAGTTACCTTCTGTAATAATGTCTTGAACTTTGGCGAGAGCTAGGCTAGCTGTTTCCTGCTGCTTCCGGTTTGTAGCTAAGCTAAGTGCCTCCAGGCTTCAGCACCATACTTATCGCGCAAACATGAGAGAGGTATCAATCATCTGGTATCAAAGAGAAGGTGTTTTTTCCCCATAATGTTGAACTATTCCTTTCAAAACATAGAAATAAAAAGCGAAACATTGCGGTTTAACAAGCCTATGGTTTGGAGGTAGGTTTATTTACTGACCATCGACAGCTAACTTAGTCTCAGCACAGTCCTCAAAGTAAATCCACAGGGTTTACATCAGCTCCAACTCTGAGGAAAACTATGTGATAACAGATAACCCAGCTAAGAGGACACAAAAAACAAATAAACCAACTTTGCAGTTAAGAGAGGCAAAATTCTTCTCATTTGAAGTAGTCTTGCCGCCCCCCAAGTTAGCTTGGTGCTAACACGCCCTGGACCAGTCTATTCACTGAACGCACAAAGACGAAATTGATACATCAACCCCCTGTCAAAGACACAGACCCCTCAACATGTTGATGTAACACAGTGTTATTGGTATTAGTAACTGTGATGTAATGACTTCATTCCAAATTCTAGTCCCTTATGAAAAAAATTAAGCTGCTAAGATATCACTACCACTTCCAGTCTCTGTGCTAAGCTAGCCACGTCCTGACTAGAGCTCTGCACTTAATGTCCGTGTAAAGGAAACATTACACATGTTAGAAAATAATCTCTGAAAACATGTGAGAAGACTGAGCTATGTAGTACTGAATTGTGGAGTTCAAGCATTAAACTGTATCTGTGTTCAGGATTTTTTTGGAGCGGGCCTTAAATGGTGACTCGATGATGTAGAGGGGTCACTAGCATGACCCCTCCCCCCACTAAATAAACAATAGAACGCACATACTCAGAGTTACTATTTTTACACTGGGTAGTTTTACATACTTTCATTGGAGACAACTGGGATTCACTATCCGATAATCTGCTGTTACTGGTGAACGGGGCAGTCAACGTTAGCGCTCAAGGAATTGTTTTTAAGTAGCTTCAGCACCGACTGTGCGGCTGGGAGCCCGACTGCTTGAGGGGCAACGGCCAAAATGAAGCCGCTTATGAGTAGCTTATGTGCACTGAACTCCACTTGAAAAAAAAAAAATTAACATAATGATAACTGGTGATCGATCGCTTGTTAACTGTCATTTCAGTTGCATTTTTACTGAAACAAGTCAACATTTACCTACCAAATATGTGCCGAATTAATCAGTGGCTCATAATGTTATTTTATAAATAAAGTACCATTCATGTTGCTTACCTTACACCTACAAACAAGGCCTATATTAAATTGTGTATTTTTTTATAGGAGTTTCTTTCTCTCTGTATGTTGGTTTAACAAACAAGGAGACATCAGGTAACATATTTTCCCTTCAGAGTGGATATGCAGCATTTTGGGGGTGAGCCCGTTCATATCCACTTAATCCCAAACCGTCATGACTATATCACACATATTCTGAAAATAAAAGCCCCGTCAACATGTCTTCGGTCCCGAGTGCACGGAGCAGCGGTGGCATGGTGAGCCGCCGGGGGTTTTGCGGGAGTCAAACAAGCGCCGATTTATTCATAAAGCACGGCGACGCGAACACGGTGGGAGGAGAAGTGCTGACACTTGGTGCTGGAGGTACATACAGGCATGAAGAGAGAGAGAGAACGAGGGAGGATGGAGAGAAACAGAGAGTAGAGAGAGAAGAGAGAGAGAGAAGGTAGAGAGATGCAGCAGAGGTCAGGGGGGTGGAGATGAGTGTGTGTCAGCCCTATTGTGTTTACCCAGTTTCACCCTTCAAATAAATCATTCAAGAGAGGGATTAGAGAGAAAGTAAAAGCAAAGCGGAGAGATGCGGACGCACCGTGCAGCACTGCAGCAAACAGTTTCTCAACAGTAATCAGAGATGAAGAGACGGTGAAGAAAAGCATGAATGCATTCTTTTGTATGTATATGCGCGTGCATGTGTGTGTGTGTGTGTGTAGAATGCATGCATGCATAGAGGGATGGAAGGTAAGAGAAGAGAAGAGAAGAGAAGAGAAGAGAAGAGAAGAGAAGAGAAGAGAAGAGAAGAGAAGAGAAGAGAAGAGAAGAGAAGAGAAGAGAAGAGAAGAGAAGAGACGTCAGTTGCGTTTGTATCTGATGGTCAAGGGCTGTCAAGTAAAAACCCTGGAGATCTCTGTGAACAGCCTATAGGGAACCAGTATACATGGAGACATCTATGCGCACACACACACACACACACACAAATCCCCACTTCCATGTTGTCATTGAACTCCTGTCTTTCTTTTACCAGGTTCCACTTGGTCAGAGAGTTTAGAGGACACCAGGAAAGAGTCAATGCTACAAACCCTCCTGATCCAGATTTATTGTCTGTATGTTAGCCCCCCCCCGCGCGCTCCCCTCGCCCCCTCCACTCCCCTCACTCTCATCTTGCCGTATTCTCTGCATTTTATCAAATGTTTCTCTAAAGCCGCCGGGTTACTGAATCCATACTATAACTTCTACTGATGCGACAGTGTAAAATTTGCAGCAGACCCAGCTGTTCGGATCCCCCACCGCTGCTGCCAGGCACCATAACAACAACCCTGCTGAATCTCTATCCTGCTCTGAGAGAGACACACACAGGGACGGATGGATGATGAGCCAGTTAGCAGTTAGCAGAGGAGCTGAATTTGCAAGCAGAAGTTTAAAATGAGACTGTACCTCTTGTTTTTTTTGTTTTTTTTTTCCTGCTGTCTTAACAAAAGTGAATGATGAGATGGAATGTGAGGTGCGGGGAAAAAAAAGTCAACGCCAAAGAGTGTGTGTGTAAGTGTGTGCAAGAAGCATAGATGTCTCTGTGTGTCTGTGGGAGTGCAGGTGCAAGAGCTGAAAAGGACAGAAGCACCTCCAAGGTCTGACATGTCAGCTCACAACCCTTGTCATCTTTACTCAGCTGACTTTCTTTTTTTTTTTTTTTATCAGTTTCCTTTTTCCTGGAGTTCACAGGGTTTCCTCCCCCCAACCCCCCTTTGTTCCTGTGTTCCTTATAAAACTATCGCTCCAGCCCGGACTGGCCCACTTGGATCAAGGTCAGCTCATTATTAAGCTCGCTCCAAAAATGCGCGCTTTCCTGTCGCTGCTGACAGATTCCTGGCACGAGCAAGCGTGCTCACATCCCGCCAGGAATTGTGGGATCACAGAGAGAGAGAAAATGGTGAGAACAGGTGGGCCGGCGGGGATCAGGTGACGGAGGCTGTAACACAACTGCTCTTTTACATGATACATACTGCGCACTGTACAGGAAGCACACAGCACTTCTTGTGTCTGGCTTCCTTAACTTGTGCACCCGACGTGCACAATTAATAGTCCGGATAGTAATGTACCGTTCCTAAGATCAGGCCAGAGAAAGGAGAGAAATATATAATGAACAATAAAAAATAAAACACTCATGCCAAACCGTTGCTCCACTTCCTAGACTTCACTTCACTGTCTCCTTGGTAACCAGCACAGAGAGAGTGTGAAGAAGAGTTGTGAAGGGATGTGATTGGATGATGCTGTGCAGTTCTGGACCACTGGTGTAAATGTTGGGAGTCAGGTAAAAAAAAAAAAAAGGAGAAAAAAAAAGAAAGAGCATGATGACGTAATATTTACTCTACTGTTAAATTCATACTTTACCTTTCCTGCAATGCATGCCTCACACATTATGCCTTCACTGTGTTTTTGTTTGCTTTTTCTTTTAACATTTCATTTATGATTCAAACTGTTCATGTAATATTGGAAGGGTCAAACAGTAAATCATAAAAGGAAGAAGAATCGCTCTTTTTTTGTGTGATTTATTGATACTAATTGACTCTAAAATCATTCGGACGTTTAGTAATCATTAATCTGGTCACAGTCAAGGGTCTGAGTTAGAGGTCTTTACAGGTTCAGACATTTTGGACTTGACTTGGCTTGATCCCAGCGGGTGCCTTTGTGTTGCATTCTGGCTGCGACGCGGCTGCTGGAGCCGATTGTGGCCACAATGCTTGTGATCCGACCAGGCGTGCCGCGGCACATTTTAGAAACGTCCCAGAAGCGGCTCTCCTCTCCGCTCCGCTCTACCAAACATACGCGCCCAGTTTATTTTTTGACAGAAGCTGTGTGAATCTGCACAGAACAGATCGGAGATGGGCAGCAAGTCAAACAAAGGAACAGAATAGAGAATCTAGTCGATTTTCAAAATAAAACGCCCTGCGCACATTTCCCCATCGTATATATATCACATCACTACATCAACATTATGTTTTAACAAGGGGCACCAGGCCAGGAGTCAACCGGTCAGAGGATATTCATCACCATGGATGACGAGGGGTTCATGTTGGAATTGGAAAGTCACAAGATTTTACATGACACCATTGTTGCCATGACTGCCCCGGTCACTGGCTTCCTCTCCAGGTAGAAAGGTGACTCTCTTCTTTCTGGCGCAGGATGGGATGGAACAAAACTGCATTGCAGCCGGAAAGCGGCACAGCTGTGCCCGGTGGAATCAAGGCGATAATCAGTAAGTCCGCTCAGATCCATTCGGGTATTAACAAAAACCTGAGATCCATGGCAATAAAAAAATGACCCAGTTAGACTTAATATCATCTGGACTCAACCCGTCTTGCAAGGAACCGAGCAGAACTTGGGAAGGTTGCAAATAAACAATAACCTGACAGTCTATTTTCAGTCTGTTGGCAAATCTTCAGATTAATCAATTACTTCTTTGGTTAATAAAAGTCAGAACATAAACGCCCATTTGAATTTTCCAGAGCCCAACGAATTCATCTTTATATCACTTGTCTTGTCTGAGCAACACTCCACAACCCAAAGGTATTCCATTTATAATGATGTAAAACAAAGAAGAAGCAGCAAGTCTTCAAAAGCTGGAACTAGAAAAACAGCATTTTTGCTCCACACATGACTTTAATTCTCTTTTATCTAGCCGTCAAGACCGTCGGACGCGATGCTCATTTCCAAAATGAAACATTAATTAACAACATGTCAACTCTCTTGAAACCACAATAAACAGTAAGTACAGTATACTTGAACAGAGCACAGAGGAACAACTGGCAACAGGGCCAGTGTTGGACGGTGCTCAGAATGACACTAACAGCAGCTCCTTCTTCCATCTCATGCACATGTGCTAAGAATAGAGCCGCCATATAAGGAACAGGCGAGAGTCCGTTGGCATAAACTTCAGGGATGCCATACTGTTATTGTGCGGTGGATTGATGCCTCACTTCCTGTTGGGTGTCATGTGACGACAAGGGTTTACCCCGGGCTTAAGCAGTAGTGGAAGAGAATGGAATGGAAATAAACACACACACACACACATTCAACCTCTGGAACAACTCATGACCGGCATGACAAGGCAGCCATGTGATCTTCGCGCCATTTCCACGGCAACGTGGCGATAGTGAGCGAGGCCACAGAGCCGGCATGCTTGTTCTCACTGGTCTCAGGGCATGAAAACGATGAAGGTCACCGCTCTTGCTGTTCCGCTCATTTCAGCAAGCAAACATACAATTAATGATAAAGCCTGAACTTATCCTGTCTCCATCATGTAAACATGTTGTTTCCTCTCACTTTTACACCCCATATCCATCAAACCCTTTTTTCTTTTTTCTTTTTGGAAAGAACACAGATTCCAAGAAGGACAATTAGCTCAAATTTTTTTGACATGTGAGGAGATGCCAGAAATCAATCTAGACCAACCTTTACTTCAAAGTACAACCTCAGTTGCTAAAGGCAGAAGGATAGAAACTAATGGAGCACATGAATCACAAGTCTGAACATGCATTAGCGCCCGGCAGTATTCAGTTTCAGAGAGACAGATGTCTGAGATGGGCTTGAGGGGGGACGGCGTTCCTTTCCAGCCACAATCACTCACAGTTGTGCCTCTAAATATAAACTGGCACCCTGGCACCAGATCAGGACAAATCACTGCCCATGGTTGGCATATTATATTAGGATGGAACGCGATATCCTGGTATCCTGCATGCTTTTAGGCAATGGATGCATAAAATGTGAATGAATGAATGAATGTAGGAGTGACGTGGGGGGTTGGATTTGTCGAAAAAAATTTGAGCTCTGTTCTAGAGATGTCAACACTGCGGGGTGTTATTCCCCATGTGGAAACTCAGGTTCCCCTTAGTTTCAATAAGACAACAGGTGCAGAGATGTGGTAACTTCTGTCTGTCCTCAGTCCCTTATTTCTCACCCCCCACCCCCCACCCACCCCCTCCCCAAAATCTCAATCTGTAGAGCCTGCTGTAGCCTTTGGAGCAAGGTTTGAGGATGGGCTTTAACTGGGAGAGAGCCTTCATGGAATGGGATCCCGTTTTCTCCAGGGGCTGGATTCTACTTTGTCAAAAACCTGGTGGCATCTGTTGCCATATGGGTGATAAGTATTGGGCGGGTTTGTATTACAGTAATGGGAACACCTCCTTTCAGAGTTGTAGTGAAGACGTTTCACACCATTATTTCCATTATTGACTAACGTAACAATTATTTTTATAATGAATCAAAATCATTTAATCTACAAATTGCATGAAAAAGGCTCAATTTCCCTGAATCCAAAGTGAATCTTCAAATTGTTTGGGGGTTTTTTTGTCCACCAACAATCTTTCAGAATTCCATTCACAAAGCTGTGAAACAAAGAAAAGCAGACTTCACATTTGTGAAACTGTGAACCAGAAAATGTTTGGCTTGATAAATGAAAATTGCCTCACTCATTAAAAACATGGCCTTTGCCGTGTGATGTAGCACCTCTGCTTGTTTTCCCTGAAGCCAAATATGCCTGATATCGTACGACGTTATTATTGTGAAATGAGGGGAGGTGCTTTTTTATTTCAGGCAAGGCGGGTCGACTTCACTAAGATGCTGCAGGAAAAGCCTTGAATTTATTTCTTCATTATTTAATGGGCTAATCTTTTCAGCATCATTATTTTTTTTTTATTACCAATTTGATATTACACCTCTATCTTTAGGATAAGAGTGAAAAACGGCAGTGGAAGGTGTTGATGAATGATTATCTGAGAAACTGATAGGGAAACACACTGAAAACAAATTAAAGACTTGTGAGCCACTTTGCCGGTTGTATCAACTGTGTTAACCGCTGGAGGAGAACCACGGCAATGAAACATAGAGATTTCAAACCACTGAAACAATCCATACATATCTCCGTCTCTCCAAGTACAGCAGTGGTGAAGTTCAGACACCGTCATTAAAAATACATTAATCAAAGAGATAAAACAGCATAAGCTGTGTGAAAACCTTGAAGACACAACGAAGTCCAGTGGGCAAACATGGGTAAAAGAGAATGTGAAAGGCGCAGGCGTTTGCTTTTCACCTCACATACTGTAATTTACTGGCATTAGGCCAGAGATGACTGTTTATTTTTAGTTCAAAGTAAATTGCAGTATCGAAGGGATGAGGAACAAGAACGGGGTCAACCATGATTAATTTAAACAAAGAATCGGTTGTTTCATCTCATTCGCCTTTCATTGACGCCCAAAGTTTAACCTCCCTTTCACATTTCATGGACGCATCGGCTAAATGTTCCTGTGGCATTTTCAGGCCATTTACCACCTCAGCTGCTTGGGTGAGTTCTGCCTGAGCGAGCGAACAACAGTTTCACTTTCCAGAGCAGCCACACAACCTCAATCTGTGGAAAAAGAACAGTGTCGGCTTACACACGGACTGCTTTACTTTGGGTTAAGTAAGTAGGCCAGCCAACTTACAGTTCACTGAAAGCAAAGGCAGAGAGGAAGGGCTCTCACCTGCGCCAGGGTTCAGCACCAACAGAGTAGCAAAGGACCTAATTTAGCCATGCTGACAAGTCTCAAGAGTTTCCATACCGACAGCCAGGACAAACCTTGGGCAGTGTGGACAAAAACCAAAACCTCTCCCAGGAGGGGTGAATTGGATGGCAATGCCCTCCCTGTGCGTGTGTCGGTACTCCATGGACTCCACATTTATAAGGGTGTGGATGGGGAAATGAGAAATGAGGTTTGGATTATAACCATGAGTGGGCTGAGAGATGTGAAGGGGGAAAAAATGAAAAGAGAGACAAAAAAACAAAACACTTGAAAGAAATTGAATTTGCTTTAGCTGCTTTTCCTTGACATGTTATGTTATTAAATGAGAAGAAAATTAGGTGAAGGTTAAAAGCTCGGCAGTTTGAAAGACCAGGGTTGTGTCCAAAATCACTCCCTTGCTCACTCATTCACTACTCACTATACTGTCTAACAGACACTCAATAGAGACCAGTAGAGGCCGTTTTTTTTATCATGACTCACAGGTGCAGTGTCACACTACTATAACTTTCACACCCATAAAATATTCTGGGTTGTGTTCTAAAAAGTAAGAACCACCTTCAAAATCTGTTAGACACTTGTAATAATGCAAATACCTAAAAATCCAGCCTTGGGACCGAAGTGTATCAACAGTATTTTGTGTCTTTCACTCCATATGTTTAGATGAGGGTGGTATTTTTTTTTAAAAGATTCTAATACTGGTGTCTATGTCCATGAGTCCATGAATGAGTGGAGGGGGCCACAGTTAGTTCAGACATGTCTGTATCAGGACAGAATGCTGAAGGTGTTTTAGACAGCAGAGATCACACCGGAAAAAAGTTGAAAAAAATTACTTTAAAATCGAGTATTGGTGAAAATAATGGATACTGACTAAACCAAGTTACAACCACGCTGCTACGCTGGCAAATTTTCATGAGTCGTTGTGGTTGGAGTTCGAGTTGTGGTTTTAAATCCTCACAAAGTAGTTATTGTTTAAAGTTTGGATGGTGCCAATTTGAGCGCCGATTCGTCCTAAAATATAGTTTAGACAGTGAACTCCAGGAAAACGCTTCATTCTTCTCATAAATACTGATGACAGAAATGCTGAATCAGAGATGTAATTGAGTTACAAAAGCTAGTTTAACAAGGGTAGCCAGACATGACCTCAGGGCTTCAGATCTCTATAGTGAATTTACAGTCACAATTTGAACACTCACATAATGTTATTTGAGTGTGGGAGAGTAAATATAGCGCACGATATAGTTCAGTTCAGTTCAGATCTACCCATTCCCTAGATTTGTCCTAATTTCCCAATTTTCCTGGCAAAACATGACTGGAATTTATCTCACCAGTAGGAAGTCAGCCACACTACACAGAGTCCCTGCCCCCCAAAAACATTTTTTCATAATAAACACCTGACTCAGAAAAGCAAACCAATTCTGAATCTGTGATGTCAGACGTACATTTCCTTCATATTTGTAGTGATAATAGTTTTGGGTTCCTCTTTTTTTATTTATTTTTTTTATTTATTTAGAAAAATTTATTCCATATGAGTCATCTTCTAGAGACCAACTTTCCAACTGCAAATGGTATTGCTTGCTGAAGGGTTTCAATTTAAGGGTCTTTTATTTCCTTTACATCTCCTCCTGTGTCTGTAGTATAAAATGTAATCAGGCTGACACCGGTGGAGGAAAATTGGATCATCAAATCATAGAAAGACTGACTGAGAAACCAGGAGAGACACAAGTAATACCACACACATATACACATGTGTTCACATTACCGAAAATATACTTACAAGCAGAACATGTGCATGCAAAGCAGCCTTCATAGAAACCCCTGACAGAAACCTCTGTAGCCTGTAGCTCTGTAAGCTAATGCACTTGACCCGGGGAACGTGCAGGTCATGGCAGATTAGTCAGGGAAAACCACCTCAGAAGAAACCGGAGGAGGTGTCGTAGAGGGGGGTGAGGGTAGGAGACGGGGAAGGGTTTCTGCAGAGAGACAAAGACAGATGGAAGAGAGGAGAGATATGCGAGCGGCGGGGAGGAGAGATAGGGATAGAAATTGTAGGAATGAGATATGAATGAAGCGGCAGTGGGAAGATGTGAGGCGGGTGTATAAAGGGAGGCAAAGACAAATAGGGAAAAAAGGCGGCAGAGCTAGAGGAGATAGACACCTGGGTTTCACTTTGAATTCTAGTGGGAACTCTCATCTCTTATCACAGCAGTTTCGTCTTCTTTCCTCTTTCTCCAAACCGACCAGTTGGAATTAAAAGTCTGCCTCTCATCTGTCCTGTCTGGCCTGCTGTTTACCCAATCACTGTTCATTAACTTACAGACGGAGGAACGAGGCAGTGCATTGGCTGAACTGTGAGTGACCACTGCTACCGATACTGCAGATAAGGAGAGAGAGTCTATGGATTTCAGTCCCGGATTCTGCAGTATCAGCAATAAGCCTGAAAGAAAGTTTGTTTTAACCTGTTTGGAATGCCGGATGGGTGGAGTACGGGTATCTGGAGAGCACATGATGGTGTCAGGTTAATAAACACAAGAAAGTACGCTTGATTAACTTTCAAATACATTCTTGGGATGACCTTTTGTACATTTATCGTGTCAAGTGGCAAACACTTTGTAGCTATGAAGGGTTCCGAAAAAGGGCAAAAATGAACAAAAATGGTAGCACTTGATATGAATTATGTCTTTAATGGACAATTATTTTAAAAAACAAACACTTGCATTCGGACATGGTGGGATGTCATGTTCTATGACCTGGTTCATTTGAAGCATACTGAGCCCTTATGTTCTTTTTTTGGCACTAACACTAATGGGCACCAAAGCTGGAAATTTTAAAAAGCTACACATAGTGGCTTTAAAAAGCGACTCTTCAGGAAAGAACATGTTGATATTTGTATGTATATGCAATAAATGACAAATTAATATAATCATTGTCGATACTAGGCATGTTATATTCAGCTATTTCTACTGTATAGGAGAGAATAATGTAATAAGAACATATAAAGCATTCTCTTGGCTCGCCCTTCACATCTGAGGATGACAAATGACTGAATTCACACCATACAGTTTCATATTCCTCTTTTATCACATGTTGCTGATAACATTTGTCCTTGAGTCACTCAGCAGTGCAAGCAGGTCTGTGCTCAACAATATCCGGACATTCAGAGAACATAACCCTGCCATTTCTGAACACAGATATGCAACTGAAGCATTAAATAAATACTGCGCAATTTATCGAGTGGTGAACAAAGGCTTAGCTGGAAATGTAATGAAAAAGAAGAAACCTTGAGCAACCTCTCTGTTCATGACTCAGTGTGAGACAGAGCTCCCAGAGATTTCTAGGAGCACAAAAGCGCTCGAAAGTTTTCATTGACTCTCCTCCCCATCCCGTTCTGGTGGAGAAGACCTTGAGCCGAACAGAAACACGAGGGCTAGCCAACCGAGAACAGAGAAGAGAGGGAGAAAGAAAACAAGACAGAGACAGATAGAGAGCAATGGTGAAAGTCTGTCAGCTGCCACATACATATCCAGATAGCATGCAACAAAGTAATCAGAGGAAGCAGAGGGAATGGGGAGAGGCTTTATACACATATACTCTGTAATCAAATATGGTAATCGCTGCCAGTCCAGATGCAAGACAAGTAGAATCAGAGATGGATGTAAGAGAAGTATATATAGAGACATACACATCTGTGCAGTAAAAAAATGCATGCTTAAACATGCAGTGAATTTCTTCATGAACTTTCTGACTCATGCCCTTACTCAAAGAGGCTGTCAGTCATTGGGAGGGCCTCTCCGCCTCAACACAAGCCAAGAGAGGAACACTACCTCCCCTCTTCTCTGCACACTTAAAGGGGCCATATTTTGCAAAACTCACTTTTTCAGTGTTTGTGCATAGATATATATATTTGGGTCTCTGATGTAACTACTAACACACAAACTGTGGAATAAGACCACCCAGTCAGTTTGGGGAGGGCTGGATTGCTCTGAACCCATGTGATTGAACAAGTCATTCATTTGGTTTAATGCCCCCCTCTTACGTCACTTGGGGCTTCAATGAGATTGTACCCGCCCCTGCATCTCAGCCTGATTTTATTTAAGAATAGCAACACTGAGGAAGTGCCACTAATTGTCACGCCGTGGTGAGGTTTAGTTGGGTTTTTTTGTCCTGTCTTCATGTCTTGTCTTGTCATTTCCTGTTTTATTTTGAAAATTATCCCTCCTTGTCTCGGGTCACTTGCCCTTCCTCATGTGTCTGTGTAATTACCCCAAGTGTCTCCACCTGTTCCCCTCACCTGTTCCCCATTCCCTCGTCAGTTCTGTCTGTGTATTTAATCCCTGGTTTTCAGTCCTGTCCTTGTCGGTTCATTTTTGCTTCTGGTTCCTTGTAGTTTTTGTCATAGTCACAGTCATAGCCTTGCCTTGCTTTGTTTTTGGAATTAAAATAAAGGATTTTTCACATGTCAAGACACCTCTGCATCTGGGTCCTGCTTCCACGCACTTTGTGACACTAATCCTGTGGTGAACACGTTTAATTTCCTATAACTTCTTCACAATAAAAGTCTCCTGTTATTTAGTAATTTAAAATAATTTAATACGAAGCAGAAAAGGCAGGAAATGTTGGGTTTTCATCAGCAGTAACTTAACACAACTCTGATGCAGCTGCCCCTCACTAGGTTTTGTGAAGAATAGAGTGGGCTCATCGGGAGGTGCGTCTTAAAGAAACAGGGCTAGGACTGCTTGTTAAGAGACAGAGGCTGCATAAAGAGCCAGTATAAGATAATTAAGGATTTTTAAGGGTTGAACTGTGAATTAGGGTTCAAATTTTTTTTGCACACCGGCCAAATGGCTAGTTTGTTTGGCTGGTCAGTGAAGCAAATATACTACCCATTTGAATACTACCAGCATGTGGCTGGTGGCTGGTGCTAATTTTGTGCCTGGTTGTGAATCATGCAAAGCTACTCTAGTGGAGTTCCAGAATAAAAATAAAGAGTTGGAAATAAGTATAATAGGTCCCCTTTAAAGAGATCAACCTAAAGGATCAATGTAGCAAAAGCCTGAACTTCTAGCATAAGAGTGATCACTGTTTCTACTACAGCCCACCGTAGCTATGTTCCATGCTGTTTTTAATGTTGGCTGCTTATTATGTTGGTGATCTATGAGCTGAAGTGAAGTCTGCATGTTCTCTCAGTGTAAATAATCATGAATGGGAGGCTATTAGATTGAGATGTGCTTTCAGGCCAAATAATAGACAAATCTGCATTAATTATAGGTGTCAATGTCAGACAAACATCTACTTCAGGTGGTTCAAATGTGATTGGCTAATTAGATTTGTCACCAGGAGACGCTGCAATTTTTTCTTGGCACAATGCACAGCGTTGTTGACTGCTCTGCATGAAATAAGCCGTAGACAAACCTAACTGGAGTACATTCATGGGAATATATGTGTTCTTTTCTGCACCTGAAAATGTCTGTTTAATGATTTAACTGGAAAAAAATCTCTCCAAGAGGATAATTTTACCTCCGCCAATTATGTTACAAGGACATCCAAAACCATGGCAGACATTTAGCAGAAAGTTAGACCTTTATAGCCATTTTTTGGTGCTTATCTAAGACACTGTTTTGAGTCCACAATGTTGTATTTAGCAAGTGCAGTTTCACTGACTTGAATTTTTGACATAAAACTCCTAACTAAGCCAGATTTACTTGCTAAATCACTCTCTAGTTTTAAGCTGTTTTTCCAGATTTCCTGTTTGCATCTTCCCATGCAGAAATTCCATTTACCCTCCAGTCCATCCCTCCTTCTATACGTCTATCTGCTGCCTCTCTTTGATCCCCTGAATGTGGCCCAGTCACCTCCCAGTCACACTGATGAATTTTCTGAGGCATGGAAATGTCCCACAAATGGCTGAACTGTGCTCATTCATCCTAAATTTAGCCCTCTCTCCTGATTCCTTCACCATGGCTGTGGGAAACCCTGCATACTTTCCCCCCTCTGCTCCCCAGTCCGACGAGGACCCATCCTGGGCCGTCCTGTCAAGTGCCCGATTGTAACTCACAGAACAGGTCTTCTGTTTGGCGTGTAGGTGTCCTTCCTCTGCCTCTCAGCGGGGGCTAAAAAGTATGTTTCCCGCTCTTTTCTCTATCTCACACACGCCCATAAATAAAATAAAACAGCTCTTTATCCTCGAGCCGAAACAATGGGCTCCCTCATTCAGTTGAGTTACAGTATGTCCACAGAACACCTCAAGGACAAAGAGACTGAGTTAGTGGCCTGGCTATTCAGCAATTTATCCTCGAGGATGGCATACCGATAATGCCTTGTGGTCTAGACATATGTTTCCATCAAACAACCCACTTAGAGGTTAGAGATTCCCAATTCAGTGACCTTCCTTTTAAGCGCTTTGACCACAGCTACCGTATAATTTGCTGCTATGAATATAAGCTGCTGTTTGCCGAAAGCCTGCTGCTAGCATCTGCAAAGCTATTTCCAAGAAGATTGAATATCAACCTTGAGACTGCATATTTGAGCAAAACAGGGTAATATTGTTTGTTGGATCTTCAATGGTACTCTGAACAATGAAGAAAAAAAAAAAAGGATGTTAGAGAAGTGTAGCGATGAAATCTTCTCAAACTAAATATTCATTTACTGTAGGGAGGCTCATACAGTGCAGACTTGGAAAAAAGAAAAGAGGGGTTTACTGTGCACACGCATGCGGAGAGAATACAAACCAAAGGCCCTCGTAAAAAGAATGAGTCAGAGCGTGTCCTTCTTTCCACACCGCAGATTTAAATATACCAACTTCGCTCTGGGCACGAGGACATGGTCCATCACCCACTCCTCAAGAGTTTCTTGAAACATGCTTATGAAGCCGTCTTTGATATAAGTGACCCCGAAGAAACCCACAATATGTTTTATTTCTTCCATCCGCATCATCGGTGTTGTCAGCATCAACAGCCTGACTCTTAATCAGTAATCATTATTAATCAATAATATTGCCCTCATTCTCATTCTCATCATTGCTTCCGTATCTTTCATCACTGTCCTCCTTTGCTTCTTTATCATCACCGTCCTACTCTAAATCCTCACCACCACTCCTTTTCAACCCAGCCCACCAGCGGACTTATTCCTCTCCTTGTCCCAGTTTCCTCCTTTCTGATGAGTAACTCGGGCAGCCTACTTCTGACAGGAGGACACACTGTTTGACTCACTAGTCATAAAACCACATTAGCGCAGAGCAGGGCAGCCAGGAAGAGACAGTCACATCCTGAGGAAGATGAGCTGTTCTTTAGTGGTCAAACTGTAAAAAAAAAAAGCGGTATATGTAAGGGTGTGGTGATGGGTAATCACAAATGCATGTAAGCAATTTCTCACTTTTGATGACACACAGGTGACACATATTAGTGAAAGTGCGGCAGGTATGTGGATTTACAAGCCTCGGTCTCTTTTGGTTTGCTTTGTCTTCTTTGTTTCCTGTCTGTTATTGGAGTTTGTCGATGACCAATGAAAAGAATTAAACTTCCATTCCAGTAGGGCAGCTTTAGCACCCCAAACAAGCACCAAATAGAGAACTAATGGTAGTGAGAGAGGTGCCTTTTTCTCCCAAAAGAAGTGGACAGTCTGGGATCCAGCCCACTATTAACTGAATGGAAAAGCAAAGACAAAACAGCTCCCTACAGGGCAATTCTGGCAGCATTTTGGTTTAATATAGTCATTCTATTAGGCATGAATGGTTTCTTTTTTCACAGAGGGCCGCCAAATGTGTATGGCTACATCAAAGCTTTGTCCCTGCATTCGAGTACATAAAGACTTGTTTTTTTTTTGGATAAAATCTGAACCAAAGTCAGTCAAAGCAACATCCATGGCCCCGCTCTCGTTTTGACACAAGCCCAGAACCAGGGCCAGTAGGCTTCCAGGAAGACAGCCCGCTCTGGGTATTATTAGGAAACAGTCTTGGAATCCCCACTGGTCTTTGCCAAAGCTTTGGTTAAAGTGCCCTCCAACAGTTTCAGAGCAGCCAACCATGTTTCTCTCCCCTAGGGTTAGCAGGGCTGCTGAGAGCAGCAGGGTCCCTACACCAGATAAATGTTTGGACAGCAGAGGCTCCAGGTTGCTCTGAAAACAATAGGATCAAGCGGGACCATCAAAGGTATCTAGCGAGATCAAACGCTGGCATCGAGAACTTTACTTACGGTCCATATACCAGCAGAGACAGAGGATTACTGAGTATTAGAGAGCTGGTCTGTCAGTATTGCCAGTGGTAGTTTTATTCATGAGTGTCACAGTGCAAATGGAAACATCAAGGAACCAGGCAAAGTAGGACGTGAGAAGTGAAGTGCTTATGGTGATATATTGCAGCGCGCTTAAAAAGGGACATCTGGTAAACCCCTGATATACTGTATGTAGTAATGGATTCTCACAATAGAACTCATTTAACAGCAGCCTGGCCAAACTCTGACAAACTTTGGCCACGAGAGAGCCACTTGACAACTCAATATAGCGTCGACCAAGTTGGGCGACCTTTGCCCCGCGCCATCTGACGAAGCTAACAAAATCAATCTTTTCCTCTGCTGACTAGGAGTGATTTTGTGCCAAGCCATCCATGAACTATTAAGGTTCATTAGTTTCCTCCTGGATAATTTGAGGGCTATGCTTGCATACGTGAGGCTGAATATCAGGGAGGAAGGCACACATCCACTTCACTCACCTTCCTACGTCTCTGACTTTTCCAGAATGGAGGAATACTCAGGCATGTTTGCTTGCTTTTCCGAGTTTATTATTCTACCTGTGTCTTTTATTCCACTTTGGGGTAATCAGTTGCAGGGGGGAGTCTTTTTTTTTCCAGCTCACACTGCCACACTGCTTATCAATGGGACCTTTCAGAAAGGACCTTCCCTCCACTGATTGAAACATCATTTCCTGCTGGACTAGCACACTGGGGCTATTGAGATGTGCCCCCTGTAACTCTCTCACTACGGCCCTTTCATATTTACTAGTGACCCAGAGACCTCTGGTGCAATATACATATGGTATCAGCTTGCAGCAAGCCGAGGGTTCAAGGGGCATAAATGTGTGCAGACAAACACTCTCTCAGTATGGAATAGTCAATCTGAGAGACACAGGGCAGGGTTTTTACTGCAACTCCTGCTCGGATCCAAAATAAATAAAGTCCTGAAGAGAGAACTTGACGCTTTAAACATAAGAGGAATGCATCTAAGCCAAGTCAGTGAAGACAGAGAGACAAAGACCTCCTCCATATAAGACTACATTTAAAGAACCCACCAATCAGAGAAGCCCGCACAAGAGAATCTAAAGGCGACCCGCTATAAACCATGGTACATTAAATTGACTTCCATGTGGATTTCTTGCTTGTACTATAAAAAAGGCCTGTCATCTGCCTGACATTTTGAGGGCAACACAGAGATGAGAGAGAGAGAGAAAGAGAGAGAGAGAAATAGAGAGAGAGAGAAGAGGGGGAGAAAGAAGATGGAAGGAAAGAGGGGTGCAGATATAGAGAAAGCAGTCTCTATGAGGCAAAGGGATACAAACCATGTCTCCCTTGCTCCCAGACCAATTACTAACACACACATTGATTCATTGAGGTGACGAGGTGTGGAGAACACGGGCATAGACACAGTGAACAGTCACAAGGCTTACACATTAATCTATACAAAACAATTCTGCCAGTTCACAGGGTTGACATGTTCAAAATAGATCAGCTGCAATGGAATTAGGGACTTCAATACTAACACGCCCCACACGGGGCATGCAGGGGAGTTTCTGTGCGATGGAAGATTACCTGTAGGTCAAAGAATTTGCTGTATCTTCTGTAGATGATATGGGAGGTGTTATCAGAGTAGGTGACATTGATGAGATACACCTGCCGAGAGAAGAAAGACAAAGTTAAAGGGCTGCGACCAATATTTAAATGTTTAACTGACTTGTTTTGTTCAACCAATGGTGCAGAACTTAAAAATATTACACCTGATAAATGGTTAATTGTTTACATTGTAAATAATTTCCTCTCAATCGTCAAATCAATTAGTCTTCTTATCTTTTCAGCGGTCAGTGAAGGAATAGATGATAATGAATTGATAGTTATGGTAAACACGTGTGCTTGTAGTAACAATAAACTCACAGGCAACATGCTCACACAGCCCAAAACCAATTCACCCAACATGTTTACACATATTCATAAATCTGTCAGTGGTTGATACTTCAGAGTCGATCCATCCTTTGTCAGCACAGTCACCTGCTGGCCTTTGCCCTTGGCTTCAGCAATACAGCAGCCCTGAGAGGCCTGATGAGATTGAGATAGAGTCCATTTATCCGTCAAGAAGAGTTAAGTGATGCCGCAATCATCTCTAATCTAATGAAACATAGATAACCAAGGTAACAGATCCAGAGGCCAGGAAATTTTCATCAGAGACATTAAGAGCAGGTGGGATCTCTCAACTGCTGATATAGAGATGTTCAGAAAAGGGCTCTGGATGTGAAATTACTCAAGTGGATGAGTTGTTGCGTAACATTAGGCTACAGCTTTTGAAGGAGGAATTACACTGAGTTACCGTTTACTGGGTACACCGCTAGCAACTAATGCAATCCAGTACAAAAGCAAAGCAAAATGAATCCTCAGTTTTTGAAGCTTATATTGTTCTGATATTCTGCCCTCTATAATGTGACCCAGTACAAAATCAACACTAATTACAGCCAAGAAGAATTACCCAACAAGTCCTAAACATCCAAACAGGTGGTTTGTCATTGCCTTTTTTTGACCTGACACTGCTATGGTTAAGGTCAGGTTAAGTTTAGGTCATGGTCGTGGTCATGGTCATGATTGTTGGTAGGAGACAGGATGTGAACCGCACATGACCACAGGAGATCACTTTGGAAACATATCCAATATTTGAACAAATGGCCAATGCAAAGAACAGACTCAAATGACCACAAAATTCAATAATCTGAGTATAAACAAATAGTGAATAGTAAAAGTTTTACAAAAATTGTATTTATTGCATTAAATACAGGTTTGCCAAATAACCTGCAAATCCTGTATATATTGAAGGTTTTATTCTTAGTGTTGTTTCTTTGTGCTAATCAATAAGAAATTGTTCATTTTATTTAGACTTATAGAGAAAAAGCCATGAATAGTGACAAAGATTTGCCTTTTTTTTCATTGCCGTTGATCACAACAACCTATACAAAAACCATTTGTGGTGCTTCCATCTATTTTGTACCCACTAAGCACTTCAAAGCTGTATACATCTGGCATGTACTCAACATACAGCTAAAATAGCCATTATCAAGTGATTTGCAATAAAACAAGATGTTGTCACCCAGCCAAAGCATTCCAGCTAAGTGGCCCAAACCCAGTGCAAAATAGAAATCCACTTAGAATCAAGCCGCCGTGAACACAGAAACGATTGACTTTGCCTCATGTATAGCATTCAGATTAAATAAAGGCAATGTGTTTCCCTGGTGAGCCATTCCTGCTCTGTACTCCAGCAGGCTCCATCTTTCTGACTGATCTTACACTGTCACTCCAAGTCTCTATACCTGCCAAGAGCCTCCAGAGCTGAGTTGAGATGAATGAGGTCGAGTGAAAGACACACGACGTTGACGTAAGAGGGGCAGCAGCCCGAAACAAAAGAGGTTCCACAACAAAGCTGAGGGTTAAAAGACCTTGTTGCTGCTGTAAGGGGCTCAGCTGCTCCTGGCAAGGAGCCACCACAGAATGTTCGCTCTCATGCAAACACAGCTACTGGCATCTAGAAGCTGTGACTGTCACACTACACTGGCAAACTTGTTCTTAGCACGGTAGGGTGTCACCACAGCGATCAGCTTTGGCATTTAATGCTATGAAAATGTGCTCCTTGGGGTGCTACCGAGTTACAAAATCACAGAAGTCAGAAACTGGCTTATGCAGCCACAGTCAACTATGTTTTTCAAGTGTCTTTTTGACTTTTATAGCAACAAGGACCTGTGAGCTTAGCAAAGAGCTCTTTTTTGCTGGTCATAAACAAAGCATCTAAAGAAAAGCGAGTACATTTAAGAAAACTGAAAGGGCAGACATGAAAAACTAAGTCAGGTGCCGATGGTGTCCTCATGTCACATAGGGCTTCATCTCAGCTTGGAAAGCTTTTTGTAAAGGCCAGACTTGACTTCAATGGCGCAAATACCCAAAATATCTCCATGGCGCTACTGCATACCAGCCTACACTGATATGGACTTATCTAAATAACAAGATATGCCTCCGGGTGGATGGAGAGGCTGCCCCAGCACTTGTTGGAGCTTGTCTGTGTGTGGTAATGTCATGTGGCACTGAGTGTAGAGTATAGACCTACCTACTGGATTTTTTGAGGCCAATGCCAAAATGTATATTTGAATTTTAAAAACGATGAAACCATAATGTTATATTGGTTAATATTCAACTTTTAGCCATGCTAGCAGTGTGGATCTATGGTTGACAATGTCGGTCTGACAGTCAGTTGGTCAGTCCACCACTTTGGTCCAGACTGAAATATTTCAACAACTGATAAATATCAGTACAGACATTTATGGTCCCCAGAGGATGAATCCTGTGGGTTTTGGTGAATCCCTTTCTTGACCTTTCTTCCTTTCAGCAAGGGCCACCAGTAGGTCAAAGTTTTCACTAGTTTTCCAGTGAAATAAATCTACTGGATGAACTGGCCCAATTTTTTGGGACTGAAATGGTGCCCATGGTGTGGATATGGTGCCCACAAGATGAATCCAAATGACTTTGATGATCACTTGACTTTTACATGCAGATCAAAATGTAATTTTCTCCAAAACCTCACAGAGCCACAAGAGAGGCTGCAAACTCTTTGCCTTGTTCAAATATATCTTTGGCATTTCTGTACATCAATGATTTGCCACTTATCAACCAATATATGCGTCCATGTAGATACATCTGTGATAAAATATCACTGGTCAAGCTATCTATTTGGGCTCTAGTGTGTATGCACAGATTAGTGCACAAAACTATGTGGAACTTACTCCAATACTACTATGTGGGTGTGTCTGTTCTATAAACTCTTCTGACTTTAATGGTATGCCAGAGTATCGTCCTCCCATCGGGCCTCTTGGGCACTCTAATTTGACTCAAGCAAATCTGTGTTGAGCTTAGGTATAAGATAGGAGCCAGTCTGGAAGATGTGGACTCCAAACTCCAGAAGCAGATGGGTATGTGATGGCAACCGCAGTGGAAAACACAACCAACAACCATCCATGGTTTGCCAATGCCCAAAATATCAAGCTTAAACTTAATGCCCTCCTAGTCCCCAAAATAGACTATTCACTCAACACAGCCAGTAAATTATAACAGTCAGAGCTGCTGCCTCTTAAGATAAATGAATAAACATCTAACAGTAGACATTTTCTGATTTAATGAAATCTGAATATTTCACTTTGCATATTTCATGGAAGCTCCCCTTTCTTCACATTTTCACAAGGAATGGCACATACTGCACAACTAAAACAAGCCAACATGCTATGGGCTGATTCAGAGCTCAAGTACATCCAGTCGTGAGTGCTAAGTACAGCCAAATGCCCTTAATCAAGCATTCATGGAACAAAAAAAAAATGACTCACTGAAATGTCATTTTGGAAATAATCGGTCTGCCAAGTATATCATTCCATATTATAAGATGGAAGATGAGCAATTTTCACAGCAGCGACACAGACTAATTTAGTTATTCGCAAGCATAACAACAACATTTAACAACAGGTTTCCAATTTCTCTTCCATGTTCATGTGGGGATTTGTGAGCCACAGAAATCAAGATAAAAAGTCAAACATTATCTTGTGATTGCTGCAAGACATTCTTGCACAGCAGGCATGTCTAGACCAATAAGACATTGCTGCAATTCCAAAATGAAGGCTGAAATTTGGGTGAAGAGGCCACACAAAAGCTTTGTTAGCTCATGTGGAAATCTGCATGAATTCTTAATTTCAAACACATTTGGCTGTTAATAACCACGCCTACATTTGGAGACAGGAAGATGTGAGAAGCAGTAAGAAGAATATTGAGGGATTAGGAAAGAATGACGGTGCTGAATCATAACTCACTGCACAGTGGATGACTGTAAAGAGACTAACTTGAGTAAGTTTGACTAGAGGTACTATCATTTTAGTACATCTTGATGAATGAAAGATGTCTCTCAAAACCAATCGAGAGATATTCTATTGTTCCGTGACAAAATAAAAGCCTTTTCTTGACTACAAATAAATTGAGTTTTTCTTCACAATCTACAGCAGCCATGTGTCAACACTCCATTTATGACTTGTCAACTGTCTTTTCAAAGAGTCTAAAAACTGACTCATAAACAGGGAAAACACAAACGAGGGGGGAAAAAATGAGGCTCTGGGGGCTTCAATGTCCCAGATAGCAAGAAAAGACCATGTACATCTGTTTTTCCCAAGGAAGATGCGGGACTTGAAGACAAAAGTTTTATTCATGCTCAGAAGCAAAGAGAAAAACATGAATTCTTATGACAGAACAAATTGGACTTCTGATTATTTCATCATGTTAATCTGCAATGGCTTTGAATATTCATGTCAAGCTTACAGCTTTCTTTTTCTCCCCCCGCCTCTCCTGAGGGAATCATTTCTTTAATAATATGCATATTACCATAATGCAATGACCATAGGAGATATCATACTGTAGACAGTTGATGAATAAACAGAATAACTTACAGTTTCGAAGGAAAGCCAGGACCCGGTCTCACAGTTTTGAAGTGAAGAAAGCAAAAGAGCAGAGTGCTTGGTGGGGCAGAGAATGTGGGCCTAGCCACTAAATGCTGTGAACCCCGCCTAAACTACTATATTTAAAGTAACATATAAAACAGACACGCATCATACTTTCAGACCATGAAAGCGCAAATGATCTGACTACAAAAAGTCAGGTTGGAAAAATTCTCTTTGCATGGGAGTGAAGTCTTTCCACATGGAACCACAACCAGCCTTAAAGTGCTCACTTGTCTAATACGCTCAGTTATTCTCTCTGTTTAGCCAGAGAGGTTAACAAATGACAATGAAGCTTGACAAATTCTTCTAAGCGTCTCCTCAACAAGCCAACAATAATGTCACCAGGGTGAAATAAACTGTATGGGTATTCCATTCATAAGCTTTGGCAGGGGGTCTGTGGAACCCCCCCCCCCCCCCCCAAAAGACAGACTTTTTGTATTTGCTGCCAAAACAGTGCCCTTTGTTCACCACACACCAGGCCGACGCCTCGACTTTCTTTGACTGTGGTCACTTTCGCTTTAAAACGGTCCATGTGCACTTTCCTTGTTTTTGTGGTGGGCACAGAAAGTCCTTGTCAGGGGTTGCTGAGGGAAATGTCTATTCAGCAGTCACATCCTGTGCACCTCTGGTGCCTCCTTGATACCACTGCAACTTGTATTCTACAAAAGAACAATTCTAATGTGGTTGTGTCATAAAGCCTGACAAAATGCTGGAGTAGACAAGCCATGTACTTCATGGAAAAATAGCTTTTACTATAATAAACACTGCTGCTAAGGGAGGTTGTATTAGGGTGGATTTCATTTAGTTAAGCTATTTAGTAAGCTCAAGCGATTTTTCAAAGAGTCTAACCGACTAACAAACAGCTCAACAAAGCCAAAGCTGTGCCCATATTTTAGGTGCATCAGTGAAAGGTATTTAATATCCTTTAACATACAATATTCTAAACACAGAGGTGCACTGCTAGTCATAAGCTGAAACTAACAAATAAGGATATTACACACACATAGTAGCTGTTTTTTTAGTCTTCTGAGGCAAGTCAAAGTTAAATCACAGGTAAATCGAGACTTGACAGGTCATGTCTTCATATTCTAATTGCAAGTCAAGATGCAAGTCTTTCATGTCTTGAATGCTGAACACTAACTTGACAAGGCATTTGAAATTTTAAGTTTCAGATTTTTTGCATTGCTGAAACCATGTTTATTCAATGCACTCTCCCATCTCATGCATATCTACCATACTGCATTTAATACAGTATGGGAGATGTGTCTGCTTGCTGCTGTCTTATTTATTTATTTTTTTTTTACTGTTTTAAGACTTTACCAAGGTTACAGCTTGAGACTTGAGTGTTTTTGCATTCAGGCCTCGAGTCAAAATGTCTTCAGAAAGTTAAGTCCTGGCTTAAACCTACATTAAAGCCAAGTGTGTAGGATTTAATGGCATCTAGCAGTGAGGTTTCGGATTGCAACCAACTAAATACCTCTCCCCCGCACCATCCCCTTCCAAGCATGTAAGAGAACCTACGGTGGCTCCCAAAAAACTCAAAAAACCCTCTCTAAAGCCAGTGTTTGGTTTGTCCACTCTAGGCTACTGTAGAAACACGGTAGTGCAACATGACAGGCTCTGTGGAAGAGGACCTGCTCTCTAAGGGCTCGTTCTAAGTGAAGGAAAACACAATGGATCTTATTTTCAGGTGATTTTACACTAATTAAAACATACTCATGAATATTATATTCCATTTCTGCCGAGTCCATTTCACTAAATGCTACTAAATTCTGCACACTGCACCTTTAATTGATTTTATTTTGGACACTTAGAGCCAGAGTGAGAAGCTGTAAATACAATATTATCGTATTACCCAATTAATGTTGATATCGAGAAACCATTGTTTTGGTTTCTTGATTCCTGAGAAAAAAATATCTAGTTGCTAACCATATCTGTTTACCATTGAGCAGGTCGTACACAATAGGTTTGTCAGAGCGTATTGCTCAAAACAACTGCCTGCTGCGTCTGGAAACAGGATTGATGAGGGCTGCAAAACCAAAATAAATGAGCTGAAAGATGCTAAAATGCTCCATAAAGCTGAGCTGAGGGGAACTACAGAGTCAGCTGGCAATAGTAGTTTCAACACTGTGAGCGACCCCTTTCACACAGTCATTAGGCCAATTAATAATGTACGAAAGGTTAGAGATTAGAGAAGGTTTAACATGCAGAATAATAGTGAAACAATCTCTTGTGCCTTCTGAAAGGATTTTTTTTTATTGTGCAAGTGAATATTGTTTATTTTGTGTGCACTCTGCCAATTGTGCACACCAAAATCAAGTTCTACAGTCATATTGAATCCAAAACAACCTGAAAAAACAGTTGTACAACGTCTTCCACGCCTCTGAGGGAGCTTATCGAGTCTGAGAAAATAACCCCTGATGATGTCATTGTAATGTCAGGGTTATCCTGTCTTGGGTTTTAAATGTGTAACAAACAGCTTGACTTACAAACTCAAGGGTGTGGAGTTTGAAAGACATGGGTGTTTATTACACATGGACGGTCTAACGAAAGGCATTATCAAGTTTCACTGTGGGAAGTGAAGGATTTAGTGATTTTTGGATCTTGAGCAATACATGGGAATAAAAGTCAGGATATCTCAGCCTCTGTAACACCAATTCTGACCTTTCTTTTTGGACTTCATGGAAGTGTGATACTTAATCACCGGCAAACCCCTTTTAAGTGGAAGTCCGTCTGTAAATATTCTAAGAATGGCTTACAGTAACTTCTGGAAGTTACTGTATATTATTAACCAGATCATACATTTCCTATCCATCAGTGGTTTGGTAAGTTAAAGAATATATCTTCATGCTAATCAGCCAGTCGGATTCTAATAACTTTTTAGCCAATTTCCCTGACTATCTAGTAATCTCCCAAAAAAAAGGGGCTGCAAGCAAGACCACTTCATCTCTCTTTTCCTTCCCATTTCTTCCTTCCTTCCTCCTTCTCTGTCACTCATTCTATCTCTCTCGCACAAAAAAACAGACCGGACTGAAACAGCCTGACCGCGCATACAGTGATGTTAGAAACGATCGGTTCGGATGATTTTTCCCATGGAAAACAAGACAAGAGCCGGTACAGTTGAGGCAACACATGTCGCCCACGCAAGCTATCTGTCTCTCCAGAGAGCATCGCCATTCTTGGGTGACGTAATCATAAGTCAAGCTGTTGAGAAGAATACCAGGGGGGTTGCAGGTCACGCTCAAGTAGTCCAATATGTATTTTGACCTTGAATCTAAACAAAACAGTGAAGGGAATGTCTTGGAGTAGAAGTCTTCTTTTGCATTTAAGACTTCCCAGCAAGGGGACAAATAAACCCTTCCACAAACACAAACCCGCATCTGGTATCTAACGCTTGGAAACGACCCATCGCATGTGTGTGTGAGGTCTCAGCGAGGACGACAACATCCGCTGCTTTTTGTCAACCGATGGTGTCAGCGCAGGCAACACAGGTTCACACACTTGTCAGTATGAGTGTCTGAGCTGGGACCTCACAAACTGAGCGTCAAGCGCATCGACTTTACGAACAGACGTCAGCGAAGCTCCTGACTCACCCGCCCTCTTGTCTTCCAAACACACACACATAACCACTTCCAGCTAGTCGTCAAACTCTCCCAAACAATAGCCAATCCGAAACAAAAGCCGGTCTCATAAACCTCATCCCACCCCAACCCACTCCCCCACCCCAACCCCAACCCAGCATGCGTCTCGGGGTGAGCATCTGAAAACAGGGACCCTTTTGACCGAGATATCGCTCTGTGTTTGATAGGCCAATAAATATTTGAGTGTGGAACAGCTCTCTGAAGAGATGTTTTATGGTGCCAAATAACAACACCATCTTCCCAGTCTAGGTCTTTGTGCGGCACAGGAGTCTCTAGAAAATGAAATGTTATGGGACTGGGACTTGTAGGGGAAACAGAAGCTTAAAGTAAACATGGCCGTGCCCAATCTTGCTTTCTCTTTTATCACCTCCTCCTGCGAACACATAGACACACACACACACACATTCACAAAATGTTCACGGGAGGACAAAGTGTGTACGAGTGTCATGCGTGTATACGACTCGGTGGTCCAGCTTTCCCCACGGTCTGGCGAACACTTCCCTTCGACAAAGCCCCGGGTCTCATCTCCCCCTCCTCTCGCAGGATAAGCATTTCCAGCTGGTTTCACAAACATTACAAATGAGATTCAATGGGTGCCACAGATTGTGTCTTTCTCCCGTTTTCTCTCATTCCCGCTCTCTCTCCCTCCCTCCCTCTTTCTCTTTTTGCTTCTCACAGTGACTAGCCTTGTCTCATGAGACAGGGTAGCTAGGGAAACTAGGCCACAGACCGGCCTGCTGAGACAGAAGAGCCCAAAACACAGCACAGCTCAGCTCAGCTCAGCTCTGAGAAGATCCTGTTACACACTACTTGCTACACTTAACTGCACATATAGTGCTCTGACTACTGCTCAACAAGCCTTCCTGTAGATTTTGGGAAGCTCATGTTACACTAAACTACTCCGCAGAAGCAATAACTGTGTATTAACAGTCCAAGTAAAACATTAAAAAAACATATAACTGTGTTTATCATCGACAGTAGACCATTAAGTCACAGAATCCACCTTGTGGGTGTATTTTGTCACATTAGAGCTCATGTCACCTGTAAAGCATAATAATTTGTTCTCATTGTATGTGTTTTAAAGTAATAGTTTGGCTTTTAGATAAATATTTTCTTGCTGAGCATGAGATATGAACATTGATACCACTCTCATGCCTGGGCGTTAAAGTATGAAGCTAAAGGTAGGGGGTGATTATCTTAGCTTAGCTTAGCTTAGCAGGAGCAAACAACTAGCATGGCGCCGTCCAAATGACAAATTGTTATACTACAACTTGACATTTTTACATTTCTCTTTGTGCACACATTAAATAAACAAGATATAACCTATTATTTAGTGAGTTTTATAGGTGCTGATAGGCATATTTTTTTAACTATGGACAGAGCCATGCTAGCACGCCACAAGAAAACAAATGAACATATTTCCTAAAATGTCAAATTATCATCATGTGGACTGAGGTCCTATCAGACACAGTACTTATATTACAGGTTTAAAGAATATAAGTAAGTAAGGTCACATTTTATCACTAGTTAGTCAGGCAGATTGTTTTGGTTTCGTTTTTTAGATGTATTACATGATTATGTGGCAGAGGCTTTTTGTCCAAAGCAAATTACAATAAATGCATTCATCAAGAGGTAGATGCCATCAAAGACTGCTGTTGCTGTAGCTTTTTAAATGTAATTTTCTTCCTGCTGCAAGCACCGCAAACAGAATTATGTTCACCTCATTGTACTGGAGTGGAGGTAAAAACCCTCCGAGACATCTCCAAACCCTGACAAATTAAAAACCATTGAGTCAGCATCGAGAGAGTAAAGAGAAAAAAAATGTTTCGGTGGAATGTGGCTGAACCACAGCAGTAAATGGTTACCGTAAGTTAACAACCATGACACCGTGCCGACCTTGAGCTGGTTTCAAGTATTATGCACCCTGCTGGAATGAATGAAGTACAAACTGAATATTCACTAATCCCTCTCTATGGGAATTTAAAGCTGTACTTACAGATCATTTGAATGATATTTGTGATTGTTTTGACTCGTTTGAATTGTCTTGTTGTGTTGTTATATGTGTGTTCTGTATGTAAAATAGATCTTGATCTCAGTTAGAGTAGATAAATAAAGCTTCACTAACTGACCTGTTAAGCAAACCAAGCAAGCATCGGAATAGGTTTTCTTCTCAACACCTTATGCTACATCATCCATGCAGGTTGAATCACCAACCAGGTAGATTGGACAACTTCCACAGGGCCCACGCCCCAACATGAGCTCTCATTTGTTTTGAGTAAATTGAATCTTATATTTGTTTGGGAATATGCCCCTCTAAAGCACAGCGTCAACTGCAATGATGAGTGCCTTGAGGCGCATCTTTGCATGACTTCCCCATTTTGAAGTCATGTCTTACGGAGGGACCTTGTGCTCACATCTAGTTTTAAGACCTGTATTACTTCATTGGTATTGTGCTTACATGAGCCATATATAAATGAATGTTTAATCAAATAAACATAAAATAATTGTCGCACAGCCATCCTGGGGGCAAATAGTATTTCCTGCATTGGAGAACTGGTTGGTTTTAAGGGCTGGAGGCAAACTATAATTAAGCTGCCATATTGAGTCTGCTGCGTGCACTGTACTTGATGGGTACTTGAAGGCAACAGAGTGCATACACAATGCACAGAGAGTGGGAGGAAGGGGGGGCGGGCGGGCGGGTGGGGGGGGGGGGGGGTAGGGTATGTCAGTCAGGGCCCACATCTCATTTTTGCCCAGGGGCCTCTGTACAGTGATTCCTCAACAGCGTCAGAGTTTAGGGATTCATTTCACATGGGGCTAAACCCAATATATGCACACCTGGTACAGTAGGGTGCTTTTGGATATTATAAGTCAAGTTCATAGATGCAGTTGTGTCTAAAAATCCATTTTATGTCTTGTAAAGCAGGGATGATTTGACTGATAAAGGCACACAGCCCTGTGAATTCCTCCTTTCTGTAGAGAATAAGTGTGCTGATTGTGTCCACATATCATTAGGCCCAAGGGTCCGCAGGTCTGTAATTGCATATGAGCAATATCATGTTCTTTTCATGGTGGTCATTTATTATGACTTGTTTATGAGCTCGAAATAGGATCTGAAATGAGGCCATGGAGTGCAGAGCTCCAACACAGACTCTCGCTTATAACAAGTGTGGTATTGATGAATAAGGCCACAGGAGGCAAGGATCAGGAAGATAGTGATAGTTCCTGGATTTGGTTTGTTTGGTCCAGAGTGGAAAAAGAAAGTAACCCGGAGTCTTACGAAATGTTTTACGACACCGGATTAAAAAAGAATATCAGATTTAGTTAAACCTATTTTACAGCTCAGAAAATAGCTACTAATTGGACCTTGTGGTGAAATTATTTAGCATCTGTTCATGGAGATCATATGATATGATTCAAAGCTTCAAAATAGCAACTAAATGGACCTTGTGGTCACATTATATTGTCACTTATTTACCAGACAATTTTGGGTTGTTTTTTTTTTGCACCAAATCACCTTCAGGATCCAGTCACTCCAAAAACAGCATTATCTTGATTTTTGACATGAAGTGAATCAAATGTGACACCTTTCCCCCCCGTTCATGGAGGTATAAACAGTATACACTGTCCTGTCTACTTTCACGCATGTTTTGAGGCGTACTGCTGAATAGTGAGGAGGTATGACAGCATGCAAGTGCAGTATGATTGAATCACTTGGTATCAAATCTAGTTTATATTTTGTTGTTATTTGAGTTTATGAAACACACAAGAAGTGTGAGGTTATAGTGTAGCTTTAGCCTCAAATAAATGAAATGCTCTATGTAGAAATGCACTAGAAGAAATGCTGTGAGGCTGGAACGAGTGTCTGGCTGTGTGGAAGTTTTGCTTCCACCTTTACAATCCAATGGAGAAAAAAAAAACACACCGGCTGGTTTGCATTGCATGAACCTGATCATTTAGTGAGAATAATGAAATTCCTCTAGCGTTTGATTTTACCCCTAAACACAACTACTGCATGCAAATAAGCCACAAAGGTGCAACAAAGCGATGCCTGCTTGATCGATATCCGAAGATAACCTGCATTACCAGGCACACAGTTATGACAGCTCACCTATGACAATGAACTGTGTTCTGTTGAGATGCTGCTCAGGTTAGCTAATACTGCTGGTACATTACAGGAGTCTTAACTGATCTAAGCTTAGCTGTGGTCTTTTTTTTTAACACACAGCGGCTAGGCTACATTTAGTGAACAAAATGCAGCGTTTAGGTGTCACGCTGTGACTGTGAACAGGCCAGAGAGAGACCCCGCTGACACATCTGAATGGGACAAGGTGGGAATAATAAAAAAAAAAAAGGAAGGTGAACATGGATGAAGACGAGCCGAGGCAACTCACGTAGTGTTTGGACGGATTGCGTCTCTTCTCCACGTCCACGACTTTCACGTCCAGCACAGTCCGAAACTGCATCTTGACCCTGCAAAGGCTATGCATTAAAAAAAGCGATAGACAGGCAGGCAGGCAGCTGCTGCAAGCTCCGGATAAGCTATCTTGTATCACGGGAGAGAAATCACAACATTCATCGCCGTTGTCATTTAACAATTCAGCGGTCCATTAAGAGATCAGCTCGATCGCGGCCAATTTGGCAGCTCCGACTTCCCCTCCGTTGACGCAAGCACCATCAATCTGATTAAAAACTTATCAATAGTCCAAATCTGAGGCTTGTGCTGGCCGCTCTCAGTGAGATACACACAGCTGAATTATCCAGCGATGTTCACGCTGCTTTACAGCCACACAGGCTGGCCAGCGGCTGAGGTGGGAGGGGAGGGGAGAGGAGAGGAGAGGGGGGGGGGGGGGGGGGAGACGCGCTGGTGAAGGCGGTCACCTTAAAAATAAAAAATAAAAAAAAAGAAAAGAAGTGAAGCGAGTTCCTTTGTGTCTGCTGCGTTGCGCCTACATAAAGGGCATCTGCATACCTGGATTTCACAGAGGCTGGCTGAACGTAAGGTAGCCGGTAAATCCAGCGCCAAACGCCTCCTGCGTTACAGCAGGCGCAGTGGATTTTAGGGGGGAAGGAGTGGGATGGGCTTCACACACACACACACACACACACACGTCCTCAGGGCCACTTGGAATAAAGCTCTCAAGACAAAAAGAAAAATACATATTTTGCTTTGCCTCCTTCGACAAGACATGTGCTTCTTTGTGACATAATACGTTTGTAACCAACCGACACTCAGTGCATTCACTCAGTGGTTAATCAATGTGTTCATTCATTCGTTCTCCCTCGGGGGGGCCCCGTATAACTTTTTTTTTTCTCTCCCCTCCTTGCTTTAAAGGAATGTGGCATCTAATATACTGTATGTTGCAAATATCCAGCACGACATAAGCCTGAGTTCAGCACGAGCTGTGGGTGATTCATTTCAATGGTCTGTGTAGTATGGAGGGGCAGCGTGACAGTGGAGCCTCTTATCAGTTTGTTCACACTCTGCAGGCACCACTCACATGAGTCATGCAGTCATGAGCAGCTTTCTGGTCGGAGACGCGATCAACTCGAACTATGGATACAGATGTTTCACAGGCAACCAATCAGCTGCGACCTGCCCTATACGAAAGTGGCCCAATTAAACGACTAAACACTGCCCCCCTGTGCACACAGCAACGCATGCACCACTGTAAACATGGTCATATAGAGGGGGAGAATGGCCTTTTTGTTTATTTCATAAATAAATGTGATCTGATTAGAGGCGCAGAGGAGATCCTTAGAGTGTTTTAACAGCATGAAGACAATCTTTTAAATGACTAATGAAAACCTTTTATTTTACTGACTTTGTTATAACCATGAGCTCGAGGCTGCAGTTCCAACTGGGCAGCTGGCCCCTTAGGCTCCAGAACTCATGGGGCCCTGAAAGCTCCAGGATTAGTGTGTCAACTGCTTTGTTGTCATTTATTTCATATGAAATCACGCAAGGCTGAATTACCAGATGAATAAAGCAGGCAACTGACCTGGGGGCCCCAGACCATCAGGGTCCCCTTTAAACCTCTGGTTTGTTCAATTAATATAAAGTGAAATGGAAAGAGCTTTGTGTTGAACCCTGCATTTGTACTTGGAAATAGTATTTTTATCAACTTATAACCAAACTAAGTTGGGGATGATTGGGGGCTTACTTTTTGCCCCTGGCACTGCTAGCAAGTTAAGTCCTACTTATATCAGCTGCTATTTTAAGTCTTTCAAGGGTGATCTCAACTCAGGGTTTTATGTGTGTATGTCTCCATGTATCCTATACGTGTGTGTGTGTGTGTGTGTGTGTGTGTGTGTGTGTGTGTTATTTACAGACATGGTTAAACAGAGCAATCGCTGATGACTGACAACACATAAATTTGCCAATTTAATAAGTGACTTGAAAAAAGTGACCAAACTCTCATATATATATATATATATATATATATATATATTTACAATAGTGGCGTGCACAGTGGTTTTAAAGGCTTCCCTGATGTCTATCTTCTTAGACATAGCTTACTATGCAAACTTAATACTTAACTATTATACATATTTAACTTAACACGCTTACCTACAGTAGTAAAATAAAATACAACAAATGTGGCGTTGGGGTAAGGTTGGCAAGTGCCATACTTAACAACATTCATGATGAACAAAAGAACAGAAAAGTATGATTTATTCAAACTAACTGGACGCTCACATTTTGGAGCAAAAAGCCATAGTGCACATAGTACCGTATGTACAGTGATGCTGCACCCCCCCCCCCCCCCTCCCCAATCCCACTGCATTCATGTTAAAACACAGTATAATGGCTGTCACTGGTGCTGACGATGTCACTGTTACACTCCAGCGATTTGAGGACGAGCTCCAGCGCCGCTTTGCTCACGTTGAGGCTGTACCGCTGTCTCACTGCGGACAGGATGTGCAGGATATGACAACCCTTCTCCGCATCTGCACAAACGCAGGAGGAAACGGCTGTCAGCACACAGGTAAACGTGGTCAAGCAAGGCAAGGTTATGTCATGAGAGGCGAGGAGGGTGCGACGCCTTTTATTGCACGTAACATCTTATAGTTGTATCACAAAAAAAGGATTAAGCATATAATAGAAATGAAGCCCCTAAATGTTAAGGTGATGAACAAGACACATGTGCTAATTTTATCTTTGTGGAGCAACTGAATCATTACTGCTAGACTTCACACACTGTGTCTTCTTGATACTTGACTTAGAGCCAACCTGAAGTCTACTTACACTTCTCTCTCTTGGAGTCCTCCCTGATAATGTCCTTTACAGCTATAAGTAGGTCTTTATCCTGCACAGTCACCTAATGAGGGACAACAGCATCCAGACAGACACACATCACACAATGAATCCCCACAGTAAATCCCCCCTGCACAATTGGGAAGATTTCGTTCAAAAATATAAATATCTTTGTTGCTGTTTCTTACATAATAGACTTCATCCTGAGACTTGACCTTGCGGTACACGATGCCGTCGTCCTGTAAAATTCGCAGGGCCTCTTTAAGAAGCTGGCGGAGCTGCTGGCATGCAGATGGACCTGCTACAGGCTCCTAAATAGCAACAGAGGGCCGTAATACACAAATGTGTTTGAAATGACACATGCGTTTGCTAAATATCTTTTGAAAACACACACACCCTAATATCAAGATGTACTAAGAATTGCAGGTAGCACTGTGTTCATTTTTTACATTCATCATTATCTGATAAGGACAATTCTTTTTTTTTTTTTATTTCTACCCACCACCACACATCTTCAAAAAGAAATGCTTCCCATATTATAATGACTGGTGTTGTTACCTGGTCAGCTGAAGCAGCTTGAGGCTGGCTGGAGATGAGAGGCTCCAGGAGGTCCTGCACATCGTAAGGTCTGAACCTGCTCACTGACCTCTGCTTAAAGAAATCCTTGATGAGATTTGTTGCCTTGCAGACGGAAGTGACGGCTGAGTCGCTGAAAAAAAAAAAAAAAAAAAAACAGACGACTACGCTTTATACTGATGCTTAAATAACCGTTCACTGTGACGGTTCATTACTGTTCCTTTATTTCATCGTTTATCCAGGATGCACATTAGATTGTTTGCTTAGTTGTTGCTTTCTTCACATTTCTGACTGTTAACACCTCCTACATAGAGTATATGTTTCACCTCATCTTACTCACCTCATAAAGTTCTAAAGGGCAACACGCATCACTGCGGGCGTCAGTTGGCACTCGTCAAATTACCTAATGCTATTTTAAGTGACGCAGCCAGACTTAAGTTTCCAATATGTCACTTGAACAGTTTTTTTTTTATGTATATACACTACCGTACTTCACTGACACTTGTTTTCTGTGACTAGGTGCTATTAAACAAGACTAAACATCTGCCACACTAGAGGCTCAATGTCAACTTACTAATACGTATAATATGAAAGCATGTTCAGTTCAGTGCAGCAAAATGTTTGTACGAAATTAGATGGTAATGAATTAATGAAATAATAATATTCCACTGGATAAGTGAAAAGTTTGACCTGCTGAAGGCACTATATGAAAAGTAAGAGGATCATTTAAGTCAGTAGAACTCAGTGTCTGGGCACCACACATGGCTGTATAGCGTTTCATGGTAATCCATCCGGTAGTCGTGGAGATATTTCAGCATGGACTTAACTGATGCACAGACTGAATGAAGCAACACTGATATGGCTGCTAGTGTTGCAAAAAAAAAAATATATGATTGACTTCCTTTTCTACCGTCGCAACCTGTCAACATCCACACAATCACTACAGAATCAGTCCTGTTGTTGCTCATGATGAGACATGTACATACAAGTAGGGGGGGACAAATCCCAGGCTTAAGTGTTTCTATGAACAACAATGATGGACATTAACAGGTAAGAAAATGACAAGAATTCTATTCTCATCGCTTTCAGTGGAAGGTTTTAGTGTCATGACCTCTAAATGCCGTTTCAGGGGCATTTCCACCCCACAAAAAAAAAATATATATATATATATATTTTTTTTAGATAAACCCTGGACTCTTTGAACACACTGCTTGTTTGGATTAGTGCTCCCGCAGTGTTGTAATCTGCCGCGATGAGGGATGAATGGCTGTACCTTGTGGCATTAGGTTGCAGCTGGAGTGGTTTGTCATAGCACTGTCTGTAGAGCTGAGGAACCTCCATCATCCACGCTATCTGGACCGCCATCACCGGGTCGTTCACTTTATCTGGAAACACACACCGACACAGATACGCACACATGATGAACGGCCAGAGGATGGAGTCGGCATGTACTCGTCTATAAGGAATGCGCGATGGTGTGGTTGGTGTACGTGTGTGAAATAGAGAGACCTGTGAGGTGTCATGAAATGAGGCTGCAGTGCCAGGATGAAGAATGTCCTTGCTAGGCACTTCAAGTGTGTGCGTGTGTGTGTGTGTGTGTGGGCAGGGGATTGTGTAAAATAAATGCATGCAGCCATCAGTTAACTGCTAGATATTTGTTTTATCCTTTTTTCTTTTTTCTTTTTTTTAATGTGGCTGCTTGGTCAAATAATAAAAAGCAGAAGGTGAAGTTTGGGATCAAACTGCCTCTGTAGGCTGCAGAAAAAAAAAAAAAAAAAAAAAAGAAGAAGAAGGAGCTCTCCACTCACAGTAGGTGGAGGCCATGATCTCTCTCTGCTGTCTCGACGTCTTCACTGGTCCTCTGACTCGCAGCAGCTCTCCGATCTCCAGGCGGCAGCGACTCTGCTGGGCCTGTTTCAGCTTTTTCAGCTCGGCAACCGGGTTGAAGCCTCCCTGACCTCCATCGCTGCGTTTTCCACCTGCTGGAGATGACAATAAAATAACAGGAGGATATTACACAGTGGTTTGCTGTAATTAATAATCGATTCATTTTAATCATTCTTCACCTGACTGCTTTGATTTTCCAGCTTACAAACCTCATGTACTTCAGTGAAAAAGCTCAGATAAACACTACCTAGCAACGTTAGCAACTAACAGGTGAACATATAAAAAAAAAACAAAAACTGAGGAGCATCTAGCAAGTAAAATAAGTTCATAACTTTCCCAGGAGTGATGAAGCAGAAAATAGAGTGAATATTAAAACTTAAAATCATCAGGTGGCCAGTAATGCACTCAAATTCATGCTCATGTAGCTACGTGTCCATTGGATGTGTTAATAGGCATTTATTTGCTGACACGTTCACCATTAAAACTTTATTAGCTGATAATATATCAGATGTTGTCTCATGTTACACTGCCCCCATATGGCCAAAAAATATATTACTGCAGCTTTAACAGAACCCATTTTTGTTATGAAAGATTAGTTTTGCTTTTTCAGAACAAAATTAGACAATTATGTTGAATTTTGTTGTGGGATACTGGATAGTTTTACCTCTTCAGGCTTATAAAGAAATATCCACAATAAAAATCTGACATAGTATAAATCACTCTTGGCTTTAAGTGCTCATAGCTCATAAAATATATCATCTTTGACAAGGGGTCAAAAGTTTACTCTCCTTCATTAGAAAGAGCCACATATATGGAACAAACATTATGCAATACTGCAGTAGCAAAACTTTGTCACTACTGACAAGATACCTGTCTGTTACTTACATGACAAGTGAAGTTAGAAGGATGCCACAAGGCTCCAACTATTTCATATGAGATCATATATCAGCAGAGCATCCACTGCATAATGCTCTGACAAACTAAGCAGTAAGCCAAGATAGTCAACACTGTGACTGAACTCACGTTAGCTGGTATCATTGTTCTTTTGGGAGTCAGTGTACTTCTGTAGCCTAATGCAGATATTATATACAACCATGCTAACGCTGAGATACACATGCAAACTCACATTTATCAGGATCCACTTCCTCCTTCATCAGGTCACTTTTCCAACACAGACAGTTGATAACACCGGTGCCATCATCCACTGTGAACAGAAGGAAAGATCAGACAAAGATGGTCATGCTTGTGAGGAGATTGGTTATTTTTAGGCCTGAAAAACAAAAACTGGGATACTGTCACAGGTGAAGACATTCCTAATGTTTAATCCATAATGTGGAATGACATCATTGTTCTGCTGACACTGCCCCGGGTCAGCATTCACACTGATTATTTTTTATTTACATGAGTACTGTGGATGCACGATATTATCAGCACGTTATCGGGCGATAAAAGCTTTAAAATGAAATATCAGCATCGGTGAATTCTGCTGCTTATGAGCCCAATATGTCGCTTTCTCCTCCACCTGACTGTGCTTATTACACAAGGGCTCAGCAAGATTACCTCCATAACAGAAGAAGTCTTCTCTTTCCCTCTTGTACACTACGGTCCCAAGCACATCAACTTTGTAGATGGGATGCAGGTTGTAGAAGTAAATACCTGTGAGGCATTTGTGGGTACAGAACAAAACAGATACTCTCAAAGCGTTAATTGTTGTTGTTGTCAACATCAGGCATCAGTCACCAACTCAACACATTTGAGTCCATTTTTCAGTCAGGATGTAAAACAGGGCACCACACAGTTTATCCTGAATTATATCATATATGATCAAAATCTGATTGATAGATTGTTATTTCTGTTATTTCTTGTTTCCTTGGATAGAAAGGCACATGCTCATCAACTCTTATCTTTGTGAGCCTCACATTTAGAGGTTAAGAAATGGATATAACATGATATCTACTTGTTGATATAACATTTATTAAGTTAAAAAAAAAAAAAAGAGAATCTTCAAGGCCAAGTTAAACCTAATCATTCAAAGTTGTGACAAAGTCATTGATTTAAAATACCGTCAAATTAAATAAACAAAAACTGCATATAAGTTATAGCCATGCCATGACAGATTAAAAAGAAAACATCAAGACATATGAGCTTACAAAATATGGAATAACATTAGGTCCATAAGTATTGTAGCGGTTTATCACCATATCTGAATGTGTGAAAACATTTTGTAGTACATTTTTGGTGTACATGCAAGTGTTCTGTCTGATTGTGAGAAAAAAAAATTACACAGAACTCAATCATATGTGTGAATCCCAGCTATGCAAAGTGCAAATCAAACCTACAAGTGTCAGGCAACAGAAAAACATTTGCTGGTGAGCACTTCACCAAAAAGCACAGTGTGAGAGGCTTTTGCTCCAAGGTTGACAAAAAAAATTAAACTGTGAGCAGACTCTTCAACAGACACATGTTAATACTAAACTCCATTGAAAAAAACAACAACAATTTACTATAACGACGATAAGTGATGGATTACTTGTTAACTAGTCATTTAAGTTACATTTTTACTGAACTAAGTCCACATTTACCCACAAAATGGGTGCCGAATTAGACAGTGGCTCCTAATGTTACTTTATTTTTTAAAAGACCATCCACATTGCTTGTCCTACACCTACAAACAAAGTCTATTTTAAATGGTGTATTTCTATATGGGAGTTCAGCATGAGCGTTGTTGTGTTGAGAGGCTGTTTAGTTGGGGCGTGTTTTTACGCGCCGTCAGTGGACATGCTCGGGGCGTTTCATAGCATTCCCATTGGCTAATCATGAGGAAGCTTAAAATGTGGGACAAAAGTGTTTGTTCTGGTAGGTTCGATTTGTACTTGCAGTTTTGATTCACAGCTGTAAACTTGGGGTTTCCACGTACAATTAAACCCCACAAACAGATAGATGTGCACCTGAAAACCTTTTCTTTTTCTGCAAATCTTCTTTTTGCACTCACACACTGTAAATTATTTGGGCAAATCTATTTCATTTTTTCCTAAAATGTCATGCACAGCTACAGATGTCCTTACAAACATTAAATCTATTTCACATTCAAACATTAAAATTAATTTAATTAAAGCGTTTTTACACATTCACACATTTGAATGTATTCATAGATCAATGTTTTCACACATTCAGATATGGAGATAACACAGCTACAACATGTTCAGCTAACTTTATTCCATTACAAAGAGAGCAGCGTTAACTAGCTAGCGTCAAACTTACCCTAGTTTGTAAGCTAGTTTTAAGTTTGGTAATACTATATGAAATGTTTGGTTAATGCTAGCTGTTGGTCGAGTGTTCAGACCTGTAATGTTACTTGTGAATGTTCAAAAGTAAAGACCGAGCATACTGGTGTATTTATATAAGTTAGGTATCATTTACGTTACCTGGCACCTGTATGGACTCTGTCATCTGTAGGATGTCTCTGACATACAGCCTGGCGAAGGCAGAAAAGATCGGGTCCAGTCCCCACAACATGGATGGGGGCTCTTCCGCGGGATCCATCGTAGCTGCCTGCATGTCATCATGAAAGGAAAAGCAGACTTCTTACCTTTTTGTGTTTGCTTTTGTGTGACTGTCAA
The DNA here is from genome assembly GCA_029490765.1 of Euthynnus affinis. Taxonomy (NCBI): domain Eukaryota; kingdom Metazoa; phylum Chordata; class Actinopteri; order Scombriformes; family Scombridae; genus Euthynnus; species Euthynnus affinis. The sequence continues at coordinate 34,287,191 of CM055838.1, read as the reverse complement.
GAAAATAAGCTAGTTGCTGCAGAGTGTCCATGGATGTATGGGAGTGTCATGAGAACACAAGTATTGGTCACGTGATGCCCTGTGGTTAAGCCTTATTAATCATTTATGTGTAAATGACGGTGACTGGGTAAAGTCTATATACATGTTAGGCTGGTTACAGTTGTGTTAAAATGTTTATATTTTTAGTGTTCATAAAAGTTGTATTTGCATTTTACTGTTTATACGGCGTGTCCGTGTTTCGCAATGGCATATGGGATATGTAGTTTGACGGACACAAAGAACTCCGACGATTCTGTTTGATGAGGCGACGGTGCTGAATGGAAACAATGCCGCATCACCGAACAAGCAATATATGGCATGGTAGTCCGTTTACTCGTTCAAAATATGTTACAGTTTCAACACGAATAGTTTGAACGACTACTACATGAGTTGTGTTTGGTCTCCCATACAGACGAGGGCAGCAGAAGACTGGATTTGCCCCGCCAACTGTCAAACACGAGGAGCACGGAGAGAGAAAGAACCGGAGCCGCGCGCACTCGTGAACGCGCGGCGACACTAAATCCGCTAGATTACTAAACCCGTCCACACACTAAGGAAAGATGACTGTTTTTACTGTTTTGGCGAATGTTAATGTACCGACGAGCTGTAGCGGTACCAGTTTTTATCCTCAGGGAAACTAATGAATTTATTCTGCGGAATACAACTATTTGGGAGGACGCCTTACTCATCTTTTTTTTCTTTTGGTTGAGGAAAACCCTACAGGGTTGTCGGGCCAGTGGGTCGTCAGGAGTTGGAACAACGACGGTCTTCCCGTACTACTTTTCCTTAAAATAAAGTATTGTTTTGACGGATTTTCGATGCTAGGACACATCTCGGATAACATTTAGTTATTAGTTTAGGGGTTAACAATGACTCATGATGTGCGAAAGAGCTATTGTGTGGACTGGTCAAAACAGTGTCAAAGGCTAAGCTAGGTTTTGATCCTGACTGTTACTAAAGCTAACGTTACATTGTGTGGTGACCAAACGGATATTTATAACTAACGTCAACGTTTTGCCTCGGGATATATGTTATTCCTAAGAGACTTTAAGTAACCTTCACAAGGAAATAGATACTACTTTCAATTCCTTTTGTCAACTTTCCAAGTGAATGACACAGGATTCAGTATGTCATTCTTTAATTTCCGTAAAATATTTAAATTGGGAGCTGAGAAGAAGAAGAAACAATATGAACACGTCCGCAGAGATGAAAATCCAGAAGAAATATGGGATATTGTCGGTGAATTGGGAGATGGAGCCTTTGGGAAAGTGTACAAGGTAGGTCATGTCTGATTAAGAGCTGCTGTCTTTCTTCTCTCTTGTAATATTGTACCTGCCTTGTGTTTTCTTAATGTAAGCCAGTCTTTTTTGTAACCTCTTCATATGCAACAACCCTCTTTTTGAAGCCTGACACAGCGTGCCAGTGCAGTGTCACATCAGTGTTGTATTGCTCTGACCCACCCACCATCTTTAACCAATACACCAGTTCTGTGACAGAGGTGGTGTCAAATATGACTGTTAAGGTCCTTCTCCATTGTCATCCAACATGCTTGTCTAAACCCCCCCCCCCCTCTCTCTCTCTCTCTCTATGAGGCTGGTCTACATGTGACAGACTACTAAATATCAGCAGACCGACACAAAGAAGGGAAATTATTTCATCACCAACTGGTTTTATTAGCAGGCAAAGCTAACAAACCAAAGTTAACATTTCTCTTAAATGCAAGCAATGTCTGACCTGCCAGAAAATTCCATCTACTTTTATTATACAGGTGGATGATGTTTATATACCGTCTGCTCCTGAACAAACCAGCCCAATCATTCTCCTTTTATGTTTTTCAGAAAGCTGGCGCGGTATCAAAGCAGAGTCCTCGTCATCATTTTAATAGTGACATTGTTTGGCTTGACCCTAATGAATAGCCAGAGCCAGAAGCTTCATTTGCATGAGTGACAGTAAATTTTATCACACAGGAGGGCCCCACCAAATCTTAATACCAGGAAGTCGGTTGCTAATGAAAGCAGTTTACATGTTCTGTTTTGTTCCTTGTTGCCAAGTGCTATTTTTGGATACTTTTGAAATAGTACGACTTAACCCCAAAGATTTCATCCTGGTGTTACTTTGTATGATACTTACATTAAGCCTAATCTGGTTGCACAATGATTTAGTCACAGGTTACCGGTCTCCCAGCGTTCCAGACGAGCGAGGGTCACGTTGACTAGACTCACTGTTCAAGAAAGAGAAATAAACCAAAATAGATCCTTCTCTATTGTCATATTCAGTTGAAGGAGTTCATGTTTGTGCTCTACAAATAGTAAATTGTAGTGCTATGTTTATATGTCTGGGCTTTGAGCCGTGCCACTTGTAAATGCCCTACAGTAGAGATGCATAACTGGGGCAATCCCCACACTTTATTGATTCATACATTAACACGATCTGTCTGCTTTAATACTGAGGAACAGAGTTATGTTTTGGGATTTTTTTTTTTTTTTTTTTTTTTTTTTTTTTTTTTTTTTTTTTTAAATGTACTGTATGTCTGACCACGGAACACGGGCAGGTCACCAGGAAGTGGCTGCATCCCATATCGCAGTGGCAACTTCATTGAGCACATCCTGCCTGTAGAGAGGCCAAAACAAACAGGAGAAATTTCCATTTTAACAAGACATACTGCCTCATGTTCTGCTGACTTATTCAGACGTACAGAAAAGCCAGAGAGTGTTTATTTCCTGTTTTTTTTTTTTTTTTTTTTTTTTTAAGATCCTCTGAATGGGAGTGTGAGGTGTTTGTTGCAGGTCCTGAGGTCAAGACAACTTTCAAGTGCAACATAAGCTCGAATAACTTCACGAGTCCTTTGCTCATACAACCTCCCTAATAACATTTTTATCCTCTATAGGCTCAGAACAAACAGACGGGCATCCTAGCTGCTGCCAAAGTTATTGACACAAAGACCGAGGAGGAGCTGGAGGATTACATGGTGGAGATTGATATCCTGGCCTCCTGCGACCACCAAAACATCGTCAAACTGCTCGATGCTTTCTATTTTGACGGGAAACTCTGGGTGAGTAGACGGAAGAGCTCTCCGGAGTGACAGTGTCATCTGTGTTTCCTTTGTATTTATCAAGCTCAACAAGAAAAATGACAATATGTGACCTAATTAGAGCTACAACCATCAGTTGATTTTTCGATTTGACAGAAAATGAATCGCCAGCTCTTTTGGTAATCAGTGTAGAGCTGCAACTAATGTTTATTTTCATTATCAATTAATCTGTTAATTATTTTCTCAATTAATAGTTAGGAACATAAAATGGTGAAAAATGTCACTCACAGTTTCCTAAAGCCAAAGGTGAAGCCTTCAAATGTCTGGTTTTGTGGTTTTGTCCACAACCCTGAGACTAAAGAAATCAGACTGGAATCAGACAATATGGACATTCTGCTCTTAAAAATGACTTGAAATTATCAAAATAGTTGGCAGTTATTTAATAGTTGACAACTAATCGATTAATCAACTAATTGTTTCAGCTCTAAATCAATTCATTGTTTTGAATAATGTTTTAAATGTGAATATTCTCTGGTTTATATGATAGTAAACTGAATATCTTTTGGTTATGAATTATTGGCCGGAACAAAACATTAAATTGAAGGTCCTGTTTTGGGCCATTTTCATGATTGAAAGGTTAATTGAAAATGGAAATAAATATTAGTTGCATCCCTAGACTTGATTAAACAATTTGATTAAGTTATTATTATTGTTGTTGTTATTTAGTAGTTTATTTTCTTATAAAACACAAATTGGGACCAATCATAACATTATGGACTATTCAGTCAATAATGTAGCTAGCACAGACCAAAACTTGGACAAAACCAAGAATGGACGTGGTGGTAAAACAGCATAGCAGCTCTATAAAATCATGGAGGGCATTCTGTTTCACAGTTGATGCTGTCGTCAGTTGTTTCTGCAGGAAGAAAAAAAAAAAAACCTAAAACAGTGTCAGCTCTGTGTTCCAGTTGTTTCATTATGGACTCACATGAGTGAGCCCTCATAATTTCATCAGTGCTGTCATCTTGCATTGCTTGACTGTAAATATAAGGTTTTTGCAGCAAACGAAAGTCCCTGACTGTAGTAGTATCAAAATTATAGGCCAAAGTTCACAAGAGGTTTTAGAGCTCTTAATCATCTTACCAGTTCAAAATCCATCAGGCTATTGATATGAGTTCATTTTTAAAGGCCTTTCTTTGCACAAAAATGACAAATTAAAAAAAACAGTTTGTCTGTTCCTCTGCAACTCAAAGTCAGAATTTCAATGTATTTCACACCACTGGAGTATCAGTGATGGTCTGCTGTGAATACTGACTGGTTGTGTATATACAGTTTAGTGGCTAATACGTCGGCCCTGGGCCTGTGTCAGTAGATATGGATTCTATCCAAGGCCTAAACATGAAGGTAATGTTCATGATATAATAAACTCTGTGTGTGTGTGTGAGAGTGAGTGAGAGAGAAGGGATCAGGTTGACCCAACCAGTAATTCAGGGCTTTTTTCTCTCATATAACACACTGTAAAATATTTATGCATGCTTAGCAAATAACAGATTCAACATGGTAGAAGTCATGACGAAGAAGCTTCAAATTTATTTTTAAATTGTATACAGCACATAGTGTTGGGCACAGTGGCGGCTGGAAAAAATAGAGGAGGAGTCAGAGGAGGTTGCTCCTCCTCCTCTGCCTCTATGGACCAGCCACCACTGGTTGGGCGGTATGACCAAAAATTTGCATCACAGTAATTTTTAACATTCAGGGTGTTTCACAGTATGTCACGTTTTTTATTGTTTGTTTATGTGTTTAGTTTGGTTTGGGGTTTTTTTTTTTTCAGGACCAGGCCTTATATAAGTTTATAATAGCTTACAGTTCAGAGTTCATAGAATTTACATGAATCACTTCACTAGTTTGTTTCCGTGTCTAAATGAAAGTAAACACAGGAGCTAGCCACCTGTAGCAGCGTTATGGTTAACTGCATAGAGATCTATATCTGGGGGCAGTTTACCAGCTAACCAAACCACCCACATATTCATCCAGGCAGTTTGTTTATATGGACGAGGCTGGCTTTCACCATGGTCAGGCTATAAGGAAACTGATAAAGCCAGACGGATTTACAGCGTTAATCAACAGCGTCGTCCTGGAGACTGTTTCACTTCCACAAAATCAACTAGAAGAGCGAGACCGACAAAAGACCTCCTGAATCGCTACGTAAACAAACTGACATGGAAATACCCCGGATGTAGTTCCCTATGCAGTTAGCCATGATGCTGCTACAGGCAGCCACTTCCTGTATTTATTTAAATTCAGACTCAAACAAACTTTTGAAGCGATTCATGTAAAAATCACACCTGTTTGTAAAGCAGTAGGAGGCTGACAGAGGTCGCTCCAATAACCATCATACTCGAGACCTGAAATCTGAAATCTCAATAACTACCTGGCTAGCTAGCAAATTGTACCCAGCATACTGTTTTGTGGTGTCATTTTGTAAATGTACAATTAATAGTGTTACAAATAGTTTATGTGTCACAAACTGTTATGTACCATGGTGTTATGTCCTGTTAACTAGAGTTAGATGTAGGTTATTAATAGTTGTGTTATAACCATTAGTAAGAAGGTAAGGCAGTTTGCCTCCTATTGAAGAGTTACAGCAATTATTTCAGCTATGCACTGTGATGGTGGCGATATGAAAAATTCCTATCATACAGGAAATGAAAAGCGGCGCACTTGATGAAATGGTATACTACCTGGCACTAACAGCACAGCATATTCACTGCCCGCTACTCCATCCTACCTCCCTCCCAAAAAAAAACAAAGAGATTTCTAGAAGGAGGACAGATTTAGAAGCAGAGCGTGTACATTCAGAGGCGATTAAGAGTATCATGCATCGGCTCATGTGAGTCAATACAAAAGCATCCTTCCACAAAGGCGCGTTGCAGTTAGGGTCATTATAAACTCTCATGACTACCTGAGTGTTTGATTTCAGTGCATTACATTAAGCACTCGGCCCTTTTCCTCCCCATTGTCCTCCGAACAATGGTCACGGCCTGATTGAGGTTGTCTGGTGATTTTTATCTGGGCTTGTGTGGCACCTGTTCGTGCAAAGAGGAGAGAGTGTCCAGGACATTTCCTCCTGGAGATGAAAGGCATGATTCCACTTAATCCCAGGAGGGTCTGGGAGGTGATTACTTTATAACTGTATCGCTAATTGGCAACACCCACTGAGCTCTATTTTCTTTTTTTTTTTTTTGCTGTTATGCTACAGTTTCCAGTTGCTCACAGTCACTTCTTAGGTTCTCTTTTCATGTTTTTTTTTATTGTGAAGTTGCTGGAATTCACCTCCATTCATTCCCTTTAAGGTGAGATAATTTACAGTCTCACATCCTCCTCCTCGGCACCACATAAATGGATTTGATGATATACGGGTGCTTACTTCTCCACGCATTTGCATTTGTGTCAAATAAACAAGTGGGAGAGGAAGCCACAACCCTGGCCCATGGTTCCTCTCTGCCTACTGCTACTCTGAAAAACCACTATAGGAGCCATTGTGCACCAGCAGACTCACTAACACAACAGCACGCCTACACAGAAACACTAGAATGGTGTGTATGTTGAATAGCCAAGATTGTTCAGACTTGAGGCATTGTATGTCTTGTGAGGGCTTTGTTGTTGGAAGTGGAACAGTCTTGAAAAGCTCCACTGAATCATAGAATGCCATTGAACCTCGGTGAAAAGTTAGAGTTGGTCTTTTTTTTTTTTTTTTTTTTTTTTTTTATAGATGCTCCAAACTTTTTGTCACTTGTCATTTTTAAATGCAGCATGACCCCATAACAAGCTAGGGCCTCAACCAACGTGTCAACCACAATTAGTTTCTCAGTTGTTACAAAACTGCAGAAGTGTATCTTTACTTCCTCTTCCTTAACCTAGTGTTCCCCAAATCTCAGTGCAGAGGACAGAGTGGACTTCATGCTATAAGACTAGCTCTGTCTTAAAGCTAAATAAAGACACTCCAGATGCTTCGCCTTACCTACTGCCATAACCATATTTACCTCTCCCTGAGGTGCTGTGTCCATAGAAACTGTAATCCTATTTACAGAATAAGACCTAAGGTCTGGCAATATAGCTAGCAAGCTAGCTAGCAGCTGTGGTAAACCATTTCCACAATGTTGCCCCAACTGGGCCAATCCTCTTACATCAACAGCCATATTGAAAGCTCCTAAATGCCTTTAAGGGCTCAGAGTGATTCATTCAATCATTCATGCAGGCTGGGTGTGGAGGTTCATTCTCAAATTGTCTGGATACATGATGATGATGATGATGATGATGATGATGATGATGATGATGATGATGAGGCCCCTTTGGGTGTTGTGTTTTGACGTTCCAGCAGACTAACTCCATGTAGTCATGTGTGCTCTGTGAACTTGAGAGGCTTCCAGAGCCTCACAATAGATTTTTAGAGGGCACTGGGTTCAACCTGACCATTACTGCCTCACATGAATGACCTGCACTTACCTCTGTTTGCATTAGGGCTGTGCCATATGACCAAAATCATATATCCATATATAGGTCATTTCATATCAAGATAATACATATCACCATGTAGCACATTTTCTCTACATTCAATGAATAAATAGTTTCCATGAAATGACCACATTTCTATTTCTTATTATATTTTGAATTATATACTCGACAGATAAAAGGCACTTTATATTTGATTATTTTATATGAATAAAATACATCATCACACAGCCTCTAGCTCACTGCAGAGCCCTCTGTAATGAACCTGGAATATAGACAAACATATTTGATGTGATGCGTCTCTGTTTTCCATAAACAAATACATGTTGCAAGGTTTGTACAACATATTGACTGTTTGTGCCTTTTTTTCCCCTTTGGTTGGCAGATTCTCATCGAGTTCTGTGCGGGAGGGGCTGTGGACGCCATCATGCTCGGTGAGTCAGCGTTTCCACCTCACATACAGATTGTAACGTCAAAAAAAAAAAAAAAAAAAGAATCTGTTCACTTATCAGCACTTAACTAAGACCAGTAGGCCTCTATAGACCGCTTACATGCTACATTCTTCATTCATCAATACACTGAATGTACTTTAGTCCTTAGCACCGTCTGTGATCTATGATACAAGGTCGCATTAGTGTATTCCAGGGTGAGGAATTCTGAGCATGTGTTTGTGTGTCCTTCGCCCCCCCCTCCTCCCTCCCTCGCCGCAGAACTGGAGAGACCCCTCACAGAGCCTCAGATCAGGGTGGTGTGTAAGCAGACCCTGCAGGCCCTCGTCTACCTCCATGACAACAAGATCATCCACAGAGACCTGAAGGCCGGCAACATCCTCCTCACACTGGACGGTGATGTTAAACTGGGTAAGAACCAGTTAAGCCCTGCTGTTTATGTCGAAATAGTTTTTTACCAGGATGAAGGACAGTGTAATACATAGAAGGACAAGGAGAAAGTTGAGAACTTTAGTGAATGTCTTTCATTACAAGTATATTTTTCCCCATTTCAGTTATGATTTTTTTTTTTTTTTTTCAAGGGGAAGAATAATAAATGAGTTCACAGTCTGGCAGTATAGACGAGGCTTTTGGCCATACTTTCCATGAATTTTCCTCAATGGAATGTACAGTGATACCATTCATTTTTTTCCTCCCCTTTTGATACCCAAATACAGAGTTGGGTTCAGGTATCTAGGTAAGGTATTGGGTTTTCATCCTTCACACACACAGGTCTCTCTAACAGAAAAACAGTGTTGAGTGGGAGCTGTCATGTGGTGTCGTATAGATCAGAAAAAACAACTACCTTTGAAGTTTTCCACATTCATTTTCAAAGCGTTTTTTAAGGCAAGAAGCTTACAAGTTCACATGATCCTTCCCATGACATATAGTGCTTAGTGTTACACTACATGCATGGTAGAACAGTCATGAGTAAGAATCATGACTGTTTGTGTGCTTAACCCTGAACGGTGCTGCTGTTGTTCCTACTATAACATTTCCTTGTTTACTTGAGAAGTTTGGTTTGTCGTAACTTGGGTCTCATTTGTGTATTTAGATCATTATTCCATCCAGTAATAAATAATGAATAGTAGAGCTGGGGTGTGGTGGTGGTGGCGGTGGTGGTCTGTTAGGAGCGAGGGGTGAGGAGAGTGAGGGGAGAGACGACAGAGGCAGCAGGGACCTCCTTCTTTCTCCATCCAGTCTGCTGCTGCTTCTTCTTCTGGTTGTTCTCCGTGCTGCGTGCCTGCCACCCTGTTCTCCCCCAATGTGCTGCTGCTTACAACTCTGTCTGTCTGCCTGACAGAGCGCCAGCTGATAAGCAACACTGAGACGGTCAGCGGGAGGAGGAGGAGGAGGCGGCACCTGCACTGCACTTCTCCTCCGCTGCCTCTGACGTCTGTCTCTCCCTCTCTCTCTCTCTTCTGCTGTCTTCACACCTCTTCATATGGGACCGCCACCGCTGCCAGGGAAAAAATATATACGAATATTCAAATACTGATTTTACTGTTCAGATGGCAACAAACAAAGATTTGACTAATAAATAGTAAATAAACTAGTAAAAAAGTATTGTTTTTCCTGTAATGCATTTCAATAGCCTCTTTTGTTAGAGCCTCCTTCTCTGGTGTATGCCCATTTTGAAATGATGACATCATCAGGGTTATTTTCTCAGACAACTGTTTTCACATGTTGAGTAGTTTTCTCTGCAATGAGGAAACTGACCTTGATGGGTACAATCGGTGGAATGCACCATTTAAAAAAAAAAAAAAAAAAAAAAAAAAAAAAAATTGTAAAAGAAATGTATTGTGACTGATGTTGCACACGCTTACTGTTGCTTATGTAGACATGGTAACATGAATTCATGGCCTGTATGCACAAGAGCGATTGTTTGTCCCTGCTGCTCAGTGCGTTCACGCAAACACACGGGTATCCACAGCAGATGCAGTAATGTAGCTTACTTAGAGCAGTATGACTCACTGCTGGTGGAAGGAACAGGCTCAGTGAAATAACACACAACAAGCATTTTGTCCAGTGACATAACACGCACACACACACACACACACACACACACACAGAGGTGCCCGTACAACTGCCTGCCAGGGCTCTGATGAGCTGTTACTCAACACACAATACGAAATAAGGCAAGAATGTCATCATGCAAAATGTGTGACGGCTGTCATAACAGCATATATTTTGTGTTCATTTTATGCTCTGATTGGATTAGCAGTTCCACCGCTGAAGGGTACAGTTTTTCTTTTTGGATGCGTTTTGGTTTTTGTGGCTACATTTGAAATATAAATGATGACAGTGCAGTTCCTCCTGGCTAATTTCTGGTTTGTCTGGAATCACATGTCTTCCAGCTGACTTTGGCGTGTCTGCCAAAAACACCAAAACGCTGCAGAGGAGAGACTCCTTCATTGGAACGCCTTACTGGTGAGTGTAATAGAAAACAAAAGAACATCATCATAGTCATTAAAATCTCATCTTTATCCAATCTGGACAAACATGCACTACTACTCACTTTTTTTACAAAAACATCCACGGCCTCAAAATTTCCATTTCAACGACTCCTCCACAGGATGGCTCCAGAAGTGGTTATGTGCGAGACGTCAAAGGACCGCCCGTACGACTTCAAGGCAGATATCTGGTCCCTCGGGGTCACCTTGATTGAGCTGGCACAGATTGAGCCGCCCAATCATGAGATGAACCCGATGAGAGTCCTGCTGAAAATAGCCAAGTCCGATCCTCCGACCCTGATGCAGCCGTCACGCTGGTGAGTCACCGCATCAAGCTCTGCGTCTAGTCAGAGACGAGAAGAAGTCACTTTGAGGATGTTCTTTTGAACAGAATCCCACGGAGTCTCTTACATATGTGCCTTAATGGAAGTCAGTTTTCATGACGCTTAAGCCATTTTTATATATTTATTATTATATTTACAAAACCAAACAGGCTATGCTCAAGTCCATTTTTACCACTTTGGCCTTTCAGGTCCCCAGAATTCAGTGATTTCCTAAAGCGGTGTCTGGACAAGAATGTGGACAACAGGTGGACTGCATCACAACTCCTACAGGTACCTTTCTCTTAAACATTGACACAGTTTTTTTTTTTTTTTTTATTGGAACCCCTATTTCAGGATCAGTCAGCTCCTCCAGCCTCTTAAATGAAGTGATAATCCTCGTTCCCCCACACCTGCACAAAAGACTCTCCCCATCCCACACCCATGTAGCACCTGCCATTCACAGCATAAGCAGCATAAAGAGATCCTAGACGACATCTGTTTACCTGCTCGGGGTCAGGTGTGTGTCAGGCACCATGTGTGCTGGCAAGACTGACACTCATCCCCTTGTGCCTGAGCTGACGTCAGAGGGGAGCAGGCTTTTCTTTTTCCGTAGGGTTTAAGGTGCTTGCCAAGTCCCAGCCTCTTACTCACAGACGGACAAGAGGCAGTAAGGACACATTCATACACACACACACACACACACACACATACATACATACAGGGAATACACAGCAGCTAAAGGATTCTTCTGTTCGGAGGAAGACTCGATGGGCTTGAAAATACAGAATAACGATCTGCCGCCAATGAAGGTTTTGATATCGAAGAAGCTGCATATACTCAGGCCGGCCATAGAATATGTGCACCTGATCTCAAAGCCGAAGAAGGTGAGGTCGACGAGATGTAGATGTAGCGTTTGTAATCTTATCAGGGTTTGCATCACAGATGTTTACTGATGTATCTATGTATTTATTTATTTATTAGTTTATTATAAAGGTCACTCAGTTAGGCATGTATAGATCCCAGAGGGAGACGGAGCGAGGAAGAGGGACGGAGACAAGAAAGTCTGCAATAGTCAGACAGTATTTGTAAATGTGTGTTTTTAAACGTCTGTGTTTTGTCTTATTTAGTCAAATAAATCACTGTGTGTGATACACTGTAAGACAATTCTGTCTCAAACTGTGTGAGATTAATTGTCAGCAGGGTGTCGAGTATTACGTCTTTACTGCTCCTGTCTTAATTGCCGCTGTGTCATCGTGCTTTTTGCAATGACTTTGATGTTCAGTTCCCCAAAGCAAAATTCAGATGAAATCTTGATTTCTCATCATGTTTTTTTTTTTTTGTTTGTTTTTTTTTCTGTGTTTTATGCACAGCATTCGTTCGTGTCCTGCGTGACGGACAACAAGCCACTGAGGGAGATAATAGCTGAGGCGAAGGCTGAGGTCACCGAGGAGATAGAAGAGCACAAAGAGGAAGAAGAGGAGGAAGACACAGAAGCACATCTGGTGGGTGAACTCACTGTAGTGAGAAGATGCCAGCAGTTGTTGTTTTGTTGTTTTTTTAAATATGGAGGACATGCTGGTCATTCAAAGGAATGCAATACACTGCATTTGCTATTTGTTTTACAAATCTGTTACTTTTTCTTGTCTTCATTTGAGCAGTATATATGTAGTGTGTTCAACATACAGTACATCTGTGGTGAAATATAGTAAAACACCAGAAATTAACTTGCAGAGGCATTAGTCAGCGATTTTGTATAAAATTATCATGGTTATTTTCTGAATGAATCGATAGATATTCAAAGATATTCAGTTGATGACAACACAGAAAAGAGGATTTAACAAGATTATCAGTTATTAAAATAGTTGCAGATTAATTTTCTGTCAATCAACTAACTGATTAATGGACTAATTGTTTCAGCTGTAGTTTTCTTTTTTTCTTTTTTTTTTTTTTTTTTGGGAGAAACCAAAACTCTGACATTTCATCCTCTGCTGCAGGGTCACAAACGTGCTCCATCCGATGTCAGCGTCGCCAGCTCTGAGGATGAGAAGATCCCCCTCTCTCCTTCCACATTGGAATCAGTCCCTGAGAAGATTGAGCCAGTTCCACCAGTGCCGCCCACACCCAGTGAGCTCCCTGTGGACAACCACGTGGCGGACACCAGCTCCGTAGAGGAACCCCCCGCCCCGGCAGCAGAAGAGCAGACGGAGGAGACTTCAAACACTCCGGCGGAGGATGAAAAGAAAGAAGAGAAACCGCTGGAAGATAAGCATCCAGAGGCAGATGTCGCCTCACCGGAGCCAGAGACTGAACCAGAGGCACCTGTGAAGGAAATGGAGCAGCTGGAGATAGCTGGTGAGGATGAAAAGGAAGTGGACACAGCCGAGGTTCCAGCCAATTCAGAGACCGCCACGGAGAGTTCAGAGATCACTGAGGCTCCTCAAGAGGAAAAGACGCCCGTTGTGGAGGAATCAAAAGAACCTGCAGAGGAGGAGGTGGCGGTGGCGGAGGCGGAGGAGGAAGAAGAAGAAGGAGAGGAGGAGGAGGATGAGGAAGAGCGATACAAACATCTAAAGGTGACTCTGACACTACCAGAGAAGGAAGTCTCAAAAGAGCAGAACGGAGAGAAGCCCAAAGAAAAGGATGAAACGAACGCAGAAGATGAGAAGACGGTTCCAGACAAGGCGAAGGACGACAAAGAGAAAGATTCGGACTCTGGAAGCGGCTCAGCTGCAGATAACAGCAGCGTAGACCTCAATCTGTCTATCTCAAGCTTTCTGTCCAAAACAAAAGAGCCTGGATCTGTTTCCGTACAGGTAACACACACACACACACTCAGCTGCAGAAATGTTTTCCTTTTAATGAACAGTTGAGTCTGTTTAATTATTGTAGCTGAATAGCGCGTCTTCCTTTTTTCTTATTTTTCCCAGGACACCAGGCGTCAGAAGAAGACGCTGAAAAAGACGCGTAAGTTCATCGTGGACGGAGTGGAAGTTAGCGTGACTACATCAAAGATCATCACTGACAATGACACCAAGAACGAGGAGATGAGATTCCTGAGGTAACCATCCACCTGCCTTCATTTACATCCACCCCGGCCATCACTTTTATGCAAATGTTACGAAAATGAGTTGCACAGGGAGCTTAGTGTACAATCTGACTGTGTGGAGTTCAGCTCTGAGTATTTTTTTTTTCTTTATGGTACTTAAATGTGCCCAGTGCTTCACATTACCATGTTAAAACTTCATACAGTGTTTCAGGTCATGCTTGTTCACCGTTGTCACCTGATTTCTTTTGGGGGAAAAAAAATATAGATGCTTACAATCAACATTTTCCCTCTCCCCCCCCCCCCCCACTTGTAGGCGTCAGGAGCTGAGGGAGCTGCGTCTCCTGCAGAAGGAGGAGCAGAGGGCCCAGCAGCAGCTCAGCAACAAGCTGCAGCAGCAAAAAGAACAAATCTACCGGCGTTTTGAACAGGAGACCACGGTGAGTCACCCGACTCTTACTGCTTACTTTTTAAGAGCGGTGATGAAAAAAAAGCTGCTTTCAGCAAGACTGAGGTTGTTTTCTTTATATTCTGTAAAAGACGACGGCTCTGTGCAGTCTGCCCGGCAACACTTCAGTCTGACTTGTTGGTTTGAACAATTTTAGAGCAAATTGTTGAGAAAAACTAGAAACATAGTTGCATAATGTGTAAGAAACATGAAGAAATTTGGGAACGCTGTAGTGAAACAGCTGTGCACCACAGGGTGCACCTGGTTCTTTAAAACAAAACTCATTCTGTGGTGGTTTGGGTTTGTTCTGGCCTTCTGCAAACATAAACCCATCCAGATGTAAGAAAAAGTTCCACAAGATGATGACTCATCTGAGTGTCTTACTTTTTCCTCTGCGTACATATCCAGATCGTGTGGTTCTTACCACAGGCAGGCACTTTGTGAATGGCACTTCACTTCACATCCACTACAGTCACTCGTAGTGTATTCATAATTAGAAGTCTACATTCATCAGCAGTTCATTCAATCTATTTCCTTTTGAAAGCTTTCCTAACAAAAGCTCAGTGTTGTATGACTCTGGTGGAATTCTGGATTTTGTATCATTTACTTTAAAAACATTCTGGTTTGACCCCTCCTCTGTGTCCTTCAGAGTAAGAAGCGTCAGTACGACCAGGAGGTGGAGAACCTGGAGCGGCAGCAGAAGCAGACCATCGAGAGGCTGGAGCAGGAGCACACCAACCGGCTGCGGGACGAGGCCAAACGCATCAAAGCCGAGCAGGACAAAGAGCTGTCCAAATACCAGAACATGCTGAAAAACCGCAAGAAGGAGGTTAGCGTCATATCACACTACTACTCTTCATTTCCTCTCACTCCCCTTGTCCACACACACACACACTGCCTCTCAGAAGGACGAGCTAGCTCGTAATGTTCCTATTTATAGCAGCTTGTTTTGCTACTCAGACATACACACACACCCCTCTCAGATCTGTCTGTTAAGTGTTTACATAACCGCCATTTAACAGGGTCTAAATCAGTCTGGCCTGCCACTTCTCATCTATTCTCTCACATAGAGCTAATCTATCAACGGCATTTGTCTCCTCATTTTATTTCCCTCTATCGCTCACGGCTGCCCCCCGACACAGACACAGACACAGAGCAAACAACAAGTCGGACTCTCTTCTAAGCACGTGAGAAACGCTATCATGAAACGTTTTAAAGAGGATATTATCCAAGCCCCGCCAGAGGAGGTAAAGAGGGCTTGGTTTGCGGTGGATTTTGAACTTTGCTACACACGCTGCCTCCTCCTCCTCTCTGTTCTCCTACAGTTTTGCGTGCACATTTTTTCTTTAATATGACAAAAAAAAAAAAAACCAGACCAGTATGCTGATGAACAGTTACATATTTACAGCTGTTGTTTTTTTTTATGACTTCTCTTCAATCTTAAACTTTCCATCTACGTGAGTTTGCAGTGAAAGTGTCGACACATGCGCGCACGTGTGTGTGTGTGTGTGTGTGTGCAGTGCTAAGTGCAATATGTAGAAGGATAATGTACTGTGATCCTGCAGGGAGTGGCTCATGTTATGATTCAGTCCTTTCAGTTGTCCTCCTGCACCCTGTGCCACGCTCCCATACAGGATGTAAGTGAAACTCCTCTGTGTGTGTGTGTGTGTGTGTGTGTGTGCTTTGATGACCTCTTTCCTTCCTGTGTCTCTTAAAGCGCCACTTATTACTCTTAATGACGACACACCTCGTCTTCTCTATACATCACTATGCGCCAAAGAGCCAACAGCAAATCAACAAATCTTTCATGTTGTTGCAAAGATTACCTCCTGAAAATGAAATGCTGCACACTTTTCTGTGTGTGTGTGTGTGTGTTCTTCTAATAGATCAGAGCAGAAGCAGGAAGCGGCTCACATTTAAAAGTTTAGCACTCGGCATTCTAACAGATTTATAAGTCGATTGGCTTCGCTCTCTGGTGTTTCTAAACAACATAAAGAACCGCGTGTGAAAGCTTCGGAAATGTCGACTCTACATCACTGAGAATATATTAGCGCGTTCAATGTCAGGAGGTTTTTTTTTTTTTTTTTTCTGCGTTCAGTGAGCCAAGTAGGCCGGGATTAACGCGACCGACGAGCAGGTGAAATAGTCTTTTTATTGTTTACTGTCTGGTTCATCAGCTCAAGCCGTGCTTAGCCTGAAGTAAAGTTGGCAGAACGCCTGCGGCCCTGCGAACGCCACCCAGAGTCTCACACTACACTAACTCAGAGGCTGGCCTCATTAAGTTCTATCCTGCTTAATGGATTGATGAAGGTTTTTTTTGTTGCAGGAGATTATACGTCCTGTCTGCTCAGTGTAGAAATAGCTGTTGATTATTGAGGACGGGGGTTTCAGTCATCTTCTTCTCCCCCTGAAGGCAAAAAATGTATTTTGTGTCCTATCTGATGCGTATGATCCTTTGCACAGGAACAAGAGTTTCTTCAGAAGCAGCAGCAGGATCTAGACAGCGCTCTGAAGAAGATCATCCAGCAGCATAAGCATGAGCTGGCCACCATCGAGAGAGACTGCCTCAACCACAAGCAGCAGCTTCTCCGAGGTAATTTTAACAACAGCTCCCTTCACACTTGCTGCACTACAGCCCCGATGTTATCCGGACATTACCAGGAAGAGCTAGTACGTGCGAACACAAACGTGCGATTCAGTCACACCAGACGTTAGACAGACTTTATCCCGCCAGCTCCCCTGGTACAAAGCCCGTGTAATGTCCCATTGAGCCTGTGTGTGAATACAGCAGTGAATTCTCCAGAGAGTTCACAGTGAGAGCCAGTCAGCTACAAACTGCTGGACAACTGTAATGTGGGATAAATGGTCTTGATGGGGGAAAGAGTGTGATGGTTATAACTCAGACAACTGTAGAAGGTGCAGAAAAGCTTGTGTGATCGTTCTACCAGGTTGTTTTTGCTTTTCAGACAGGTTTGTATGATTTAGTGCCAGATACAATAAATCAAACCTTTCCAAAAAAAAAAAAGAGAAGGTTCTCCTTTTGGATGTTGATTTTTACAAGGTGAACGATAACAGAGTGACGAATCAATCAAAAACATTCCACTTTATCACCCGCTCAGCTGCTGCAGATAAATTCAATGTCTAAGAAGAGTTGACGACAATGTCAAACTTTAAATTGATCCCATCAGATCAGACACTTTCTGCAAAGCTGCATACTTCATCATTCTGCCTGGTCATCAGATAACAGCCAGATAGAATCCTCTGAAATAAGTTTGACTAGAATCTGTTGTTTTCAGCTGAACTAGAATGACTGAAATATTCAGTCTGACAGCTTAAAAAGACTAGTCAACTCAAACTTGACTGTATAATAGCTGACAAAATGAACACTAGTAGGTGGTCATGTCTTTCCTAGATACTTAAAGCTGCACCTATCAATATTTTTTCTATGAACTATAGATTAAATTATTATCTGTAGTGTGAAAGGATTCATGACCTGACTCTGCACTTCCTCACAGCTCTGCACAACCTTTAGCTTCTTTCAGCTCATTGTTTTGGTTTGTACATTCCACAAACTCCACTTCCATCATGTCATGTTTTCGGAAGCAGGCAGGTGTTATTGGACCGTCTGTCCTGAAACAGACAGCAGATGGAATGAAGGAGTTTTCAGCTTGTTGAAGAGTTCTTCCTGGAGTGGCACAAAAAAAATGTGTCGAATCAGCTTTTAAAAGGGTGTTTCACCATCAGGCCTTCCAAATGAAGCTTATTTTACTTCATACACAAAAAAAAATCATTTTCATTTTCTGTTATATCTCAAGCAAATCACCGTTTATCCACACCTCACTTTACCACGTCTTCTAATTTTAGGAAACCCAACCAAAGGTCGAGTATTAAGAACCTTTTGATTGGCAGTGTGGCAAACATAACTTAGTATTTGTTTTAACCCTGGATTATCCATAATGCTAATTCAGCTGCTGGAGAAAAAAAACCAAAAAAAAAACAAAACAGTGGTCCACTTTTCTACCACCGTCCTGCACAGTGAGCCCAACTCATCTCATAGGTCAATGAAAACATAACATTCAAATCCTCTTTGACTCACAGCAGCAAGTTTTGTTTTGTTTTTTTTTTACTTTCCAGTCTCATTGTGAGCGGAGTTGAGACGGATTTGATCCAAGATGTGCAGCCAAAAAAGCTAAAACAGGACTGTTCTGTCAACACTGAGACATTTCATTCCTTTAGTCATCTTTCTTTTCTTCTAAGAAACTGAAATCTGTTCTTCACTTGTGTTTTAGCTCACAATAAGTTCACTTTCTGTCTGCATGTTCTCCATCAGCACACAGTAGAAAATAATGTATTTTTCTTTAAAGTCCCATTTGCTCTTTTAATTAGAAGTGCTGTGTGGTTTATTACAGCCTCATGTAACCTTACACATAATACCAACAACAAGAATAGTAATAATAGCTCCGGTGTCGGGATCTGCACATATCCAGATAATTCACACATTGAAATCAGATCAGAACTAAAAAGAATAAAAGCAGATGGGTGCGTCTCTAATTGTCCACAGTGAGTCAGATCAGCAGTAATTAGTCTTCTCAGACCACAGTCCTGCTAACGTCAACTGCAGCAGTGAACAGCAGCCTGTTAGCGCTGGCTGGGACTTAATCCCACACTTAATATGCCAAGATCCGCACAAACAGCACTTCTCAGAAATGCTCAGTGAACCGAGTCACGGGAGGTTGTAACCGGTTGCTTTCGAATCTCCATAAAGAGCTTTGACTGGGAATAGAAATTGTTACATAGTTCAAAGCTTAAAAGCTGAAAACCTCATTAGTAAAGTTGATGTTGGTTTGACATACGTGTCTCAAGCTTTCAGCCCTTTTCCTCTAATGAGACCCAACTTCAGGCCACGAGTGGTCCGCTCCGTTTTGAAAACTAGACCGTAATATTGAAGAGATGTTTCCCTCCAACAAGCCTGTGAATGCTTCTCCTGTGCCTCCGTTTAGCTTTGTCTTTTGTTCACTCGTGTGTCTGCGTGCAGCTCGGGAAGCTGCCATGTGGGAGCTGGAAGAGCGCCATCTGCAGGAGAAACACCAGCTGTTCAAACAGCAGCTTAAAGACCAGTACTTCATGCAGAGGCATCAGCTGCTGAAAAGACACGAGAAGGTTTGTATTGGAGGACTGACTTTACTTCTCTTACATGACTTAAAAAAAACTGTCATCAGTCATTTTTTGTTTTCTGTGTTAACAAACCGTCTTCTCTGATCGTGTCCGCCCTTTGCAGGAGATGGAGCAGATGCAGCGCTACAACCAGCGTCTGATCGAGGAGATGAAGAACAAGCAGACGCAGGAGAGAACCAGACTGCCCAAGATCCAGCGCAGCGAGGCCAAGACCCGCATGGCCATGTTCAAGAAGAGCCTCCGCATCACCGG
The DNA here is from genome assembly GCA_029490765.1 of Euthynnus affinis. Classification (NCBI taxonomy): domain Eukaryota; kingdom Metazoa; phylum Chordata; class Actinopteri; order Scombriformes; family Scombridae; genus Euthynnus; species Euthynnus affinis. The sequence continues at coordinate 34,267,427 of CM055838.1, read as the reverse complement.
AGCCGCCATCACCCCCGAACAGGAGAGAGAGAAAATCAAACAGGTGATGAGATACATGGAATGTGATGGTAGAAATTAAATCTTTTTTTTTTTCCTATATATATATATAAAAGTGTAATAACCTGTAAATCCTACTTGTGTCTGTGTTATTTTCAGTTCGCTGCTCAGGAAGACAAGAGACAGAAGAACGAGAGGCTGCACCAGCATCAGAAACATGAGAACCAGATGAGAGACCTGCAGCTGCAGTGTGACGCCAACATCCGAGAGCTTCAGCAGCTGCAGGTCAAGATTTCAAATGCTTCGTTTTTTTTTAAAACCCTTAATTATTAAACATGTTTTCTTAATATGAACATAAACTTCACTATATTCCACACATAGTCTTGTTTTTAGTTCACCATTCCACTCAAACAGACCAACTTTGAACACAGTGACACGTAAGATCCTTCAGTTGTTAAACTCTTCCTCCCTGCGTGTGTCAATAGAACGAGAAGTGCCACCTGCTGATCGAACACGAGACCCAGAAGCTGAAGGAGCTGGACGAGGAGCACAGCCTGGAGCTCAAGGAGTGGAGGGAGAAACTACGACCCAGGAAGAAGGTATCTGTCACATACTGGATGATAAGATCATCATACAGAAGAGAACACATCTTTAGCCTTTGTTAGCTGTGTGGCTCTAATGATGGCGATGTCACTCCTCCACTTTGATCCAGCACATAAAAACTCATGTTACCCTCAAGATAAATTGTAGTAACTTTGATGATCCCTTGATCTTTCATCTAGCGCCACAGTTTAAGGTCAAAATGTTGTTGGTTTCATCCACATACTAGGCTACCTGGTATAAAGGGCACGTCATTAACAAGCCGTAATAAGCTCCTCAGGTGATCTTTCAGTCTGTGAAACCAGCATGTTTTCATGTGTGCCCTGCAGGCCCTGGAGGAGGAGTTCGCCAGGAAGCTGCAGGAACAGGAAGTGTTCTTTAAGATGAGCGGAGAGTCGGAGTGCCTTAACCCCTCCACCCAGAGCCGCATCTCCAAGTTCTACCCCATCCCCAGCGTCCACTCCACTGGTTTCTAGAAGAAACCTGCACACACACACACACACACACACACACACACACACACATAAACACAGTCTGGACTGTAAAGACTGAGCCCGTGCTGCCTTCCCTTCATGCTCTGACTACTATCAGAGGATGTAAGAGGCTTCTCTGTCTCTGGACTCCAGTGTTTGTTCCTCAGTCTGCAACAAGACCCCTCACTCTGCTCATACACTCGCACTGTCAGAGTCATTATGAAGGAGATTTTTTCAGATTGAGTGTTTCGGTCATAACCTCAAAACCACTAAAGTGAAGTAGCTCTCTGTCCGACCTCCTTTTGTCATTGAATTATTTTATAAAGAATATCCAGTGCCTGTAAAATTTGATGTTTTGGGCTTTTGAATCCAAACGATTTCTGATCATTATTTGCTGCTCCATTTTTCTCTGGTTTAGACATTTGCACTAAAGAAAGCATTATAGCATTTTCTACCACTCAAACATGAGGTTGTTAACTTGATTTGGTTAAATCTCCAATAGCAACTGTCTCATTTCTAGTTCATAAAATAGAATGTATTTCTCATAAAGGAGATGGAGCACATTTTCAATATCGCTCTTGTTGAAGGTTTGATGATACGATATATTTTTATGAAATCATACGTATGTGTTTTAGAATATTAGGTTTAGATGCGTTTTGAAATAAAAATGTCTAGTTTTAGGAAGTTTTTTTTTTTTCCTGCAGAAAATGATTCCTTCCATCCTTCAGGGTTTTTCTTCAGAATGCCTTTCTGTCTCGAGACTTGAGACTCCAGCAGTAAATGGTGGAAACCATTATTTTCTTTGTTGCAAACGGTGTAGAGATGGTGTTTACATTCAGAGACAAAGAATCACTGTTAAATGATACTAAGGAATTACTGTGGTGTCACAGGAAAAAAAAAAAAAAAAAAAGACTGCCACTGTTTTTATCAGTGAACAAGCATTTATGTACCTGTTTGTTGGTCTGGTCTGTCACACCACTATCCATTACTGTCATGTCTCTGTGGGAGCATTATTCAGGGATGGAGAAAGGATGCAACTTTTTTTTTTTCATTGGAAATGATTGAATTCTATAAAAAATTTCCAACTACAAACAGCTTTCAGTTCAACTGGGTTGTGATGCATCTTTGTATTTTCTTCGGTTTTCTTCATCTGCCTCCTCTCATAAGGTATTTTGCTACCAGGTGTATCTTGGGTAGGCCTGCATGGCTTTTGTTTTCTCTTTTTTTATTGAAATGATAATACTGTTTTCATTGTCATGCTAGCTAATAGCCTTAATACTTCAGTAAAGCTGAATGGATATACTGTATACTTGTTAAAGATGTCGGTCTTTGCTCTTTGTTTTATGAAGAATATTAACACTTTCAGAATGATTTCATTCAACAAACTTTATTGCATCTGTATTCATAGAAACAAAAAGAGAACCTGAGCTCTTAGCATGTGTTTTTTTATTATTATTTAGGCTTATGTATTATGAATTTAGCATAAAGTTTGATGCAGTTGATGCAAAACAAAATGGACCTGACTGGTTTGGGCCATCTTGACTTCTGATTGGATCATTTTATCATCTCATTTTCTTTGTAATTGGCTATTGAGAGTTACGGTTAGTAAAAGGTATTTAATAACGGAGCTGTTATGTACAAAAACACAATGAAGGAGTGCTGTGCACCTTTTTGACAAAATGATACTCAGTAGCTATTTATATGAAAAGCTGTGGTGCACACTGCAGCGTCTGTGCTGCTGCTCATTCTGCTTCTTCAGAGGTCTGCCGCAGTCTTTAAAACAATAACAAATATCATCACAAAATCAGTGAAAACCTGTCAGTTAGATTCTTAGACAAATTTAGTGAAACGATTAAATTCTGAATGTTTACTGAGGAAAAAAAAAAACAAACATATCCATATCAAAGCATTATGCATTTTTTAAAAACAAATGTATAGTTTTTAGGATGCCTGTGTAATGTAGATTTTCATTTTGCTGTAAATAAACAATTTTCTCTTTACTACAGATGTGTTTTATTCTTGATTTGATTCCATTATTAACAAAAATACATTCAGAGTTAAGATTATCACATAAAATATAGTCCGACTAGAAAATGCCCACTGCTATGAAAAGAGAAAGTCAACTCATCGTTCAGTCCCACAAAATGTAAGAAGTCACCACACTGATGAATAACCCTCAATAAAGTGTATCAAACTATATAATTCAGTGCTATACATGATCTGTGATTTCACAACTACAACTCAGCATAGTAGATAATGTTCATTAATATAAAAGTGACAATATGTCACTTACAAAAACATATTTAAAAAAAACATCCATTAAGTGTTTATACTTATTAGACAACTCCTCATGAAGCAGATTTCATTTGAAGGTTCCACATATTCAGTAATGTGGCTCTCACACACCAACATCCCTCCTCCTCCTCCTTTGAGTCATCGGCGTGAATTCTCCTGAAAAACACAGAGAGAAGCATCATTTAAAAGATAAAAGTACAAAATAATTCAGAACGGCGCCTTTCAAAGTGCTATATGGTTACATACAGTATTTATTGTTGGATAATATTATTGATGCATTAGTAATCTGTTTGACATACAGTGCTGCTTGAAAGTTTGTGAACCCTTGTAGAATTTTCTGTATTTCTGCATAAATGTGACCTAAAATGTTATTGGATATTTGCACAAGTCATAAAACTATATAAAGTTAATTAAACAATTAAACAAATGAGACAAAAAAATCAACTTTTTCATATATTTATCCAATCAATATTTGTGTGAGGAACACAATGTGAATCCTTGCTTTCAATAACTGGTGTGACCCCCTTTTTCAGCAATAACCTCAACCAAATGTTTCCGGGTTAGGGTTAGGGCTAACCCTAACCCTAACCCTAACCCTAACCCTAACCCTAACCCTGCACATCAGTTTGGAGGAACTTTAGCTAGTTCCTTATAGAACAGTCTCGATTCAGGGATGTCGGTTGGTTTCTTTGCATGAACTACCTGCTTCAAGTCCTTCCACAGCATTTCTATTAAGGATTAAGGTCAGGACTTTGTCCAAAACATTATCTTCCTTCTGCTCTAACCTTCTGCTCTTCTGGTAGAACAACTTGTGTGTTTAGTGTTGTTGTCTTACTGCATGACCTACTTTCTGTTGAGCTTCAGTTCACAGATGGATACCTCCCTCGACATTTTCCAGTAGAATTTAATGGTACTGCTCAGAACTAATAACTTCAATGATTGCAAGCTGTCCTGATTCAGAGGCAACAAAGCAGCCCAAACCATGATACTGCCACCACCATGTTTCACAGATGGGATAAGGTTCATATGCTGGAATGCATGTTTGCTCATTGCCAAACATATTGCTTCTCGTTAAAACTAAAAGGTTCAATTTTGGTCTCATCCATCCACAGAACATTGTTCCAATCACCTTCTGGCTTATCCACGTGGTCTTGAGCAAACCATAGACAGCAGTTATGCTCTTTTTGAAGAGAAGTGGCTTTTTTCCTTGCAACTCTGCCATGCACACCATTGATCAATTCAATGTTCTCCTGATGGTGGACTCATGAACATTGACTATAGCCACTGCAAGAGAGGCCTTTAGTTTCCTAGACGTTGCCCTGGGGTCCGTTGTGGCCTTCCAGACTATTACATGCCTGCTCTTGGTGTGATCTCTGTTGTTCGACAATCAACTGGTGGACTCCACACTCTTTAGAAATGGCTTTGTAATACTTTCCAGTCTGGTGAGGATCAACAACTCTTCTTTTATGTCCTCAGAAATCTCCTTTGTTTGAGCTATGACACATTTCCACAAACCTGTGTTGTGAAACTCAGACTTTGATGGTGAAGACCCAGATTTATCTTCTTTAAATAAGGCAGATCCTGCCAGACTCACACTTGATTATCACCCCATTGATTGAAACACCCGACTGTAATTTCCCCTTCAAATGAATTGATAATCCTAGAGGTTCACATACTTTTGCCTCACGCAAATATGTAACATTGGATCATTTTCCTCAATAAATAAATGTGTGTGTCAGTGTCAACAAGGTCTCATTTGTTTAACTGATGTCTCTTTATCTAGTTTTAGGACTTCTGATCCAGCTGATGGAAATCTGATCACATTTTAGGTTGTATTTATGCAGAAACAGAGCAAATTCTAAAGGGTTCACAGACTTTCGAGCAGCACTGTATTTTGTAAGAAGATCATGAAAAGTAAGGTGATCAGAAAAAGGAAAGGCTCAAGTAAAAGTACCTCAAAATTATACTTCAGTACAGTATTTGAATAAATAAACTTAGTTAAGAACTGCCTTAAACACGTTCTAACTTCACAATTAAACTTGCCAAAATCTCTCATAAAGTAGATTAGGTTTTACAGATTGAATTCATTCCCTTGGTTTTTGGTTCCATTGATAATAGTCAGATACTTTTAATACTCTCACTTTAATTGATCTCCTTTGTTCAGAGTATCCCAAACTACATTTAAATCAATATATTTTACGTGTACAGATGTTGTTTCTTTATCATCTATATATATTTAACTTTTTTGTAAAAATTAAATTTTGATAATTACGTCTTGTTCTCCAAAATCATAACTATATCAACTCTCTTCTCTTGATGCCTGTATCTGAAAATGAAATCAATCTATGGGGCTCACCATTGATCCAGCTAAATGCATATAAGCCTGCACTCTCGCAAAATGTAAATGTATCTAATTTTGATCAAATTTAAACCTAGTTTAGAGATCCGAAAAATCCAGGCCTGTGTCAAATCAGCAACAATCAATCTGACCTCTGTCAACTCTGTGTCCAATACGTCCTTCTAGTCCAGGAAAGCCTTGTTCACCTGCGTTCAGACAGACAGAGTAGATTACTTTGAAATTTGGACTGCTCATTAAGAACCGACGGCTAAAGTCATAATAAACTAGTAATGGAAGAAAAAGCCAAAACGAGTGGGTTGTTAAGAGGGAGCCTCCCATTCTTCATCTTTTTCAAGCGGAATGGTCTATGGTCTGATTTCAATGAAAAAAGCAAATAACAAAAATGTTTCCATTTTCAGATTGAAACATTGAAACGTGTTCAACATCACTGTTAAATATGAAGCATTTTAAACACTATGAAAACAATTATTAGCTTTACTTTCCAATACTAGATTTCCCTTCCAGACTCCATTTTTTTCTTTAAGGATTTTAAGATGTACCTCTCTCTCCTTTTGGACCTGGGAATCCCATGTCCCCTTTCTGTCCTGGCCTCCCAGGTGGTCCTACAAAGGCTCCATGTGCTGTGAGGGACAAATTCAGGTGTTAACAGCCTGAAGTCATGCAATCAACTGTCCTTCAGCTATTTCATCCTTTTCTTCCTAACTGAGCAAATGGTGAGAACAATATTGTATTGTTTATGCGTCTTTAATTTTTATGTATTCCACTAAATCTGTGATGTTTGCGTGGAAGCCAAACAATCAGCTGTATCCAAGGGGCCCTGGAGGGCCAGGTGGTCCCGGGGGTCCTTGAAAGACATGACTGTTATACTCCATCAAAATATCATGCAGCATATCATGGGCAGCAAATGAGAGAAATGATGCATGGTGAAGTGTTCTCCTCCACTGGTCTTTGAAAATCGACTATATAACTTTATTTGATCACTAAATTTAAATACATATGGGGGGATATGCTGAAAGTACTTTTTGTTAGTAATAGTTTTGGTCATAAGTTTCTTTTGTCTTTCTTCTGTCCTTTAGGTCACAGTTTGGATTAAGAATTCATTGCTGGGTCACTTCTTTGTGATAAATTTAAATCTCTTACATCTGATGTATTCCACCAGGTCTGTTGCGTTTCCTTGAGAACCGAACCATTGGATGTGCCCTGGGGGTCCTGGAGGTCCAGGTGGTCCTTGGGGTCCTTGGACGGCCTGCTCGTAGTGGCCCCTCGCAGAGTCACGTAGCAGACCCTGGGCTGGAGATGACATGGTCAGGGTTAGCAGGTACAAAAATACAGCTTTTACAAGCCCTTCGATCATGAAAGCACATGAAGCACATATTGACGTACATTTGATGTAGTCCATCACATCCACAACATTTTCACGGGAACCAACCCATCGGGTGTGCCCAGGTGTCCCTGGAGGACCAGGAGGTCCTGGAGGTCCTTGGGAAACTTGCTCGGAGTCCCTCACAACATCACGGAGCAGACCGTGGGCTGCATGTCGAGCACAGTAGAGTCCAGAATTATTGACAGTAAATGATCAAAATGACATTCAGCAGATAGAATGTAGTAAGCAATGGCAAGCTCAAGCTCCTTTTGATGTGTTTCTTGATTGATTGCCACCTACATTTGATGTAATCAGTTACTCTGACAGCCATATTAGAGTAGTCTCCAGTATCCGGGTTCCAGTCTCTGGCACCTGGTTCTCCCTTGTGTCCTGGGGGTCCAGGAGGGCCTGGTGGACCAGGAAGTCCAAACATAGCTCCTCTTATACCATCATCTGGAGACAATATAACATAACGCGACTTAAAAAGAAGCAATGACTTCATTGACATAAGGCCAGTCATATATGACTATGATGTAGATAGATAATGTGTGACACTTTTGTAAAGATTTGTGTTCAGATATTATTGAATGGTCATAAATGGTAATTCTAGTACATATCAAGGTTTTATGTCAATATCACAAGTGCACCATCTATGCAGTAACAAAAGTATATCATAGAAAGAAAAACGTATTCCTTGTTATCTTCGTATGCACAATTTTTTTTTAGCTTAAATGCTTAAATGTAACATAAAATACAAGACACTACCAAGTGTTTTGAATATTTTTCCCCAAGACTTATCAATTTTAGGACTATGACTTAGCTCAAGCTGAGTCACAAGTCATACACTTGTAATTTTATTCATATTGTCAGAGTAGTAGGCCCAGATACTACTACCAAATGTTTGGTATGACTTCACAGTGTCAGAAATTGCTGCTCTGTAGTAGCTATGTGTTTCTTTAAACTGACTCTTGATGTACTCCTGTAGCTCAGCTTTGAGTATCTCTCTGTTGGCACGATCAGTATAAGGCGCCATTCCACGAACTGGACCAGGAGGGCCCTCAGGGCCAGGGGGACCGGGGGGGCCTGGAGGACCTCTAAAGTCAACACCTTTGGGAAGGCAATGAAACAGATGCAGAGTCAAATAAAATGTTAATTCTCTTTTTTCCTATCAACCAATGAAGCAAATGTCCTCTGTCAAGCTCACTTTGCAGGTAGTCTCGAATGTCTGAGTTTATGTAGCTCCCAAGTCCTGCTGTGCCAGTTGGACCTGCTGTGCCAGGTTGACCTGCTCTGCCAGGCGGGCCTGCTGGTCCAGGTGGACCTGCTGGTCCAGGTGCACCTTGTGGACCAGGGATACCTGGAAGACCACGAGCCCCCTGAGGGCCTGCATGTGCTTGGTACCCAGCTTGTTGGTCAATGAAAATGAACATCTGTTAGCTTAAGAATGCTTCTAGATGGAATTACTTTAAAATAGATACTCTACATTAATATAAACAATATGAACTCTTCCTGATTTTACTGGGGGGCCTATTGTCCGTGTTGTTAGGGCTTACTTGATAATGAGTTTCCAGGAGGCCCAGGAGGCCCAGGAGGTCCAGGAACACCTACCATCCCCCTCTCTGGTGACAGTTAGGACCCATAGTCAATCACTATCATTTTCTCTCAACAGAACACTTTTTAAAAAAAAAAAAAAAATCCAGTAGATCCATTTGTAGCACTCACCATTCATCAAACTGAGGACACGTTCAGCCACCTCCTGGGTGTTAAATCTGTAGCTGCCATGGCCTGGAGCTGCAGGAGGTCCTGGTGGACCCCGAGGACCAGCTACGTGTCTCCTCACATCCTCTCCTGGACACAAATAATTAGAAGTCTTATCTTGTCCTGTCTGACTTGTTTCTGCCAGTGCCATCTGTCAGAAATGTGTAGATTTTAAACAATATCAAATGAGACTTACGTTGTAAGAGGCTGATGATGTCATTGACAGAGATGGAGCCAGGTGGACCTGGAGGACCGGGAGGGCCAGGAAGACCAGGAGTCCTGTCATATCCTATACCTGGACCTGAATCTGTAAATGTTTTAGTTATAAGGGGGTTTCATCACTGTTGCAATGGCAGTAATGTGTGGTAATTGATGCAATATTGTTATTTATTTGGTCCTACTCTGGATGTAGGCGATGACTCTGTTGGCCACATCGTCCACCAGCCCATCCATCTGCCTGTCCACCTGCCTGTCCACCTGCCTGTCCCCTGAAGGCCCTGGAGCCCCAGGAACCCCAGGAGCCCCAGGAGCCCCACGAGACCCTGGAGGACCTGGAGGCCCGGGTGACCCAGCCAGGTACTCCCTGATGCTGTCACCTGTGTGTCAAGATAATGTTGTCTCAAAGCTTACCACCTGGCTTAGCTCATTGATTCATCTAACTGTAGTGTTACATTATTTTCAATTTCAAGGACTTCAATTTTTTTTATTATTGTCATTCCAACACATTACTCAGATCCCGGTTCAAAAAGATGTATATATATATATATAAAACACATTAAATCGCACAAAGTATGGGAATAAAATATTGAAAATACCAGATAAAAATAATTAATACTATTAATAATTAAAAAGTATAAATCTTTAAAAAAAAAAGTACAAAAGTATGACAGTATTGTCATACAATTAACCAAAGTAATAAAATTCATAGCTTACTCTGAAGGTACTCTGCAATGTACTGGCCCACATCAGTTGATTCAGACCCACTCCCATCTCTACCAGGTGCACCAGGTGGTCCAGGAGGGCCCGGGGGGCCTGAGGGGCCAGATCTGGATGAGCCACCTGGTACAACAACACAAAGTCTCAAATAATATGCCAGACTCAAACATTGTTTTCAAAGATGAAATATCTATTATTAATACTGATAAAAGTATTAGCAAGTATAATTTGACCAAGCGGCAATGACTGTGGATGAGTGGTGAAACAAGCTCAGCTTTGAACTGCAGTTCCTCTAATGGCCACAAGATATTGACTCCAGGAACAGAAAAAAACTCCAAAAACTCCACTTTCTCTTTTGAATGCTAAGTTAAAGGGGACTATTATGATTTACCTTATATCCAGTCATATATATGATGTTACAATGTCAGATGATTATATTAAATGTGGCCAAGGGGTCAAATAATGAGGTAAACAAATGTAGAAGTAATCTCTGTGAACAAAAAGCTCCAGCTTCAGACTGCTCTAAATGCTTGGTTTGCAATGTTTTTTTTTCTACTTTCATCCCAAGCCCGATGTCAGATTTCTTTATATGGTTTGCATCGGCAGTAACTTAACATGACTCTGATACAGCTTCCCCTCACTAGACTTCCAGAGAGCTGGCCAATCAGAAAAGACTGGGCTCATTGGGAGGGGAACCTTAAGGAGACAGACTTCCTGTTAAGAGACAGAGGCTGAACTAAGGGGCTGCATATAAGATTAAATAAGGAGTTTTTTTAACTGTGAGTCACCCAAAGCTACTTTAGTAGAGTCCCGGAATAAAAATATAGAGCTGGAAATTAGCATTAATTAAATTCTTCTACAAGAGGTTAAGATCTTAATCATTGACTATAATTCAGTCAAATGTGTTCTGGAGGCTTTTTAACATTCATGGTTTGATTCAAATTATATTAAACCTCCATTAGGCAATAGGTATAGGTGACAGGGTATAGGTGCTAGTCCCAATGAGAATCAACCTCCTAATTTTTGCAGCTTCCACCCTCGTTCTTATTTTCACTCAATCAGATATCTTTTAGGGGCATGTTTGCATGATTGACAGAGGTCTTAGTGTATTTGTCAGCCCTAGTGGTTAGCTAGCAACCCTGCAAGCCTTCTTAAAGAAAGGCATTAATGAAGATTATGATTAAGACACTGTTTTAGTACATAGTGTGTTGTCCAGGGTGGTCTTACCAGTGGAGATTCCAGGGATTCCTGGGGCACCAGGGATTCCTGTATCACCTGTGAGGAACACATAAATAGAGTGAGTGTCTGCTGTATTTTTAATGAAATATTGCAAGAGGAAGACAGGATACTCAAGTGTTTATGTGTAATTTACTAGGATTAAGTCCTCTTTTGTTCAGTTATATAATAAAACATGAAAAAGGGGGAAGAATTTATAATAGGTCTGCATGGAATGATTTGAAGAAGGTTACACAGAATATTTGACTTGGTTTACCTTTAGGTCCTTGTGGCCCTCTTGGGCCGTCTTGGCCTGGTGGACCCTGAGGGCCACTTGGGCCATCTGGGCCCTGAGGTCCAGGGGCCCCCCGAGATCCAGGCTGACCTGGGAAACCTGAAATGGAAACCAAAATACTGATCCAGCATCTAGTAAAAAAGGTGACCCTGGAAACAACTGAGGAAACTGCATCTACTGATGAAGGCCATAAGATGTGGTTGACAGCACTGGAAAATATTTAGTCATTGGACCCTGTGTTAAGAAGTTTTGTCAAACTAACTTTTTGTTGTCATACCATAATGTCTACAATTTTTACTTTTCAACAAGTCTACAATAGATAAAGCATAAAAACCTTTCATACCAACACCTGGTTCCCCTGGACTTCCCGGAAGACCTGGTTGACCTGCTTCACCTGAAACAATCATCATTACATTCAGCTACAGATTGTGTCTTTTTTTAAAAAAGCCTTTACTTTCTCAACACTATGATGCATGTAAATCCATGTAGGCCCAGAAGTGCTATAGTGTATTTACTTTCCTAGGCAACAATTGATTCAAAGGCAACTGGACTTAGATTTGTGTTATGAAGACATTTCGCCTCTTATCCAAGCGGCTTTATCAGTTCTTAACGCATCGGCCTTTGAATTAGTTGTTGCCTAGGAATAAATATGACCTGGACAAATGAGAATACTTGTTTGAATTACTTGTTTTTTTTCTCACCTTGGTAACCTTGTGCTCCTCGCTCACCTTAGGAGAATGAATGATAAATATAAAAACTCTTATGAAATGTTATGTTATGAAATAATCCATTAAAATAGTTCTATGGGCTATTTTGTAATAGACACACTGTTTCAGAGGTCTCTAATTTGTCAAACCTACCTGCTGGACCCTGCCGGCCAGGGGGTCCAGGAGGCCCTGGTGGTCCAGCAAAGAAAGTTTCTAGGAAAAAAGGGAAAAGATACATCAATCATGCCAAGCAGAGACAGTAGAAGCTCAATATGATGTTGTCCAGTGTTCAACCTACAATACATCTGAAATGTGAATCCTTTTACCAACCTGAGGTAGGCACAAAGCTGCCAGGTTCTCCTTTTTCTCCTCTGATTCCAGGTACCCCAACACCTGTTCAGATTAAAATGTATGAGAAATGTTATCTTTTTACCCCAAAACTTCTTAAATCATCCTGTATGTCGATGATCTATCTATCTATACATCTATTTTTGTCTGTCTGTTTGTCCATTTTCTTTACCTGGCTCTCCAGGAGGACCTCTGCGTCCTGGGGGACCGTATTTAGTCTCACCTAAACAAGAGTGAAAGCAGAATTTTAATTATTATTCATTTGGCTAATGCACCAATCCACATTGGTTTGGAATGCCATTGGTATTTTTTGAATAGCTTTGAACATACCAGCAGGACCTTGAAGACCAGGTGCTCCAGGAGGCCCTGGAGGTCCTGGGGGGCCAGGAAGTCCAGCCACTGAAGAAAGTCCTGTTGGAAATTAAATCATGGACAATAAAGCTGTGTGCAATACTGTCTAATACAGTGTTATTCTTGATACAGCAACCTGATGGTCCCGAGAGGTACTTACTACCAGTTTGTGTTGCACTGACAGTTTCTGAACTTGTGACACTGATACCAGGCTCGCCAGGTTTTCCTTGTGCTCCCTTCTCCCCCTTTTCTCCTTGTTCTCCTTTTTCTCCTTGTTCTCCCTTAGAACCTAAATGATTACATTAATATGCCGTTACGGGAAAAAACTATTACACCGTGCACAGTGCATAATGTATCACCAGTCCTCACACCCATCTGTCATCATTCTATCTCAGATGCTTAACGTTTGTCAAGATTTTGGATTTACCAGGTCTTCCTGGGATACCAGCAGGGCCAATGGGACCAGACAAACCAGGGGATCCAGCAGGACCTGGAGGCCCAGCTGGCCCTGGTGGTCCAGGGATGGCCACAGTATTGGAGCCAACTAGAAACAAAATGAGGAAGACAAACACCACTTAAAAACAAATACACAGTACATGCTACTTGTTCATTTGTAAATAGTACACTTATCGCTGAATAGCTGTACATACTTGGAGCAGTGACTTTGCCGGGTGATCCTGGTTCACCTGAAAGACAGAGTTATATTAAATTATACAATGAAATTTTGTTGTTGTTGTTGTTTTTTCAGTTCCTTATCTATATTTCAATTATCTCAATGTTTGTATCTCAGTGTTTGTATGTTTTTATGTCTTTTGCTGTTCAATCACCTGAATGCATGTCCTGTTATCTTTCAACATGACAATATTATGGGCCTACAGTATATCAATAGTTCAATTAGATCAATCATCAAAAATATCCTTTCTGTGTCCTTTGTGTGAGAGTTTTAGTATCAAATCATAACATTACACAAGCTTAAAAGACAGTTAAAGAGTAACTTTGGCAAGAAAAGTTTTCTACCATTTACACAACTGATATTAACTCTTCATCATTCTGACATAGCCTTACTTTCCCAAACACACATATTTAGAATTAAAGTGTGAATGTAAGCTTTTTTTATATAGCCAAGCATGCCAGTGGTGTCTGTCACTAGTAATGGCAGACTACTCTTTTAAACTAATTTAAACTCAACTGTACTGTGTTAACTGCTGATTAGAAAATGTTAGCATAATAGCACAGCATGCTAAACGAGGATGGGAGCCATGTTAAACATTACACCTGCTAACTATCAGAATGTTGATAGGACTGTCATTGTAAGCATGTTAGCATGGTGACATTAGCCTTGAACTCAGTGCTCTGCTGTGCCTACAGTAAATACGGCCTCACAGAGGCTGAAGACTCCTGGTCTTGCTGTTTTACTGTGTTTTTGCCCCTCATACAAAACATATGGGTGCTGACTGATAGTCAATTATGTTTCATTAGAAAGGAAATGAGACAATACCTTTAGCACCAGGCTGTCCTGGATTTCCAGCAATACCTGTGGCAATGTAAGAAGTATTACAAAAAGCGAACTGGAATCTGTAAGGAGAGTGAAAGAATGCATTTTGGTAAATTTATCATACCTTGGGGTCCTTGAATCCCAGGAATACCTGTAAAAAACAATTTCTTGGTGAGGCTAGCAGTCGATTAAAAATAAATAATGGCTCTAGCAAATTGATTACGCCATAAGTGATTATGTATACTGCCATGTCTGACAGTGTGGTGGTACCTGCGGGGCCAACATCTCCAGGAAGCCCAGGTGGCCCTCTAACACCAGGAAGTCCCATTGAACCTGTTTCACCTGCAATTTATACAGAGATTTGTATATGTCAGCCTGTGTCTGTTCCAGTGTCATCACACCCCAGAGTCTTCACATACTCTATTATACTACTATACTGCTATTTTCATCTCGTTGTCTTGATGACATGTCCTTTTATTGCACTCTTTTTACTTGCATTGTCTCTATTGTACTTGCACGGTCTTGGTACATATTTTTATATAAGCAATATCATCATATCACTAATTGTCCAAGAATGTAACTCTCTTTCAGGACATCAACTAATCTGAGATATGAGACAGCTGCCCTAAGCAGTCTTGACATCTTATTAATTTAATTTTCTTCTTACCTCCAATTCCTTTAGATCCCTTTGGTCCAGCAGGGCCTTGTGGTCCGGATTGTCCTGGTTCACCTTTAACCATGAAAACAGCGACAACACTTTTATGCTAATTTATACTAAATTATTTTTGAAGGTTTTTAATTATCTTCCTTCAAAAACTATTTGTGATCATTTAAAAAAATTGTTCATGTTGAGGATGATGTATAGAGTGCATGATGATATTCTGGGACACACCTGACGGTCCTCGTGGTCCCCGCTCTCCCTGGTCTCCTTTGATTCCTGGCAGGCCTGGTGTTCCTCGGTCACCTGCACGAAGTATAATCAAAACTGTCAATGGAGCGACCAGAGAGCAGGTCTGATAAAGGCTATCTTAACTTATGTCACCAACCAATTCTGTAGTTAACTAATCAATCACTGTTCTGCAAAGACTTAGTAACAAAATAGTTTTTAAAGTATTTCAATCTCATTGCCAAATATTTGCTCTGACCACTTTTTTTTGACAATTTCATAGACTTTATTATGTGAGTTAATGAAAAAAGTCTAAAAGGTACCTTTTGCTCCTGGAGTTCCTGCTTCACCCGGGAAACCCTTTGAACCAGGAGCACCTACACACAAATTATAACAGATTTAATACACAGCTGCCAGCCAATAGGAAATTACAGACACACTATGAAAATGATGTGGAGTCTTTACCAGGGTTTCCTGGGGCACCGTGCTCTCCCATTGCACCTAAACCACACAAGAAAAACATTGATAATTAGCATCATTGGTATGCCATTACTAAAAATCACTTATACCTTACATTACTGTCCACCACAGGATCTAATGTGTTCTCCTTCACTGCTAATGGTTTCCATTCAGTTTCATGGTGAAAATCTATTTCCTCAAGTCACTAGCAATTTGTTCTCAAAATGAATATTTTTATTTGTGTAAAGGTTTAAGTGATTTGTAAATGAGATAAACATGCAAAAACACTGGTATGGTCCTTTAATCTAATTCCATCATGACCTTTGATCTCACCTTTTGGTCCCATAGGTCCAACAGCACCAGCAGGACCAGCATGTCCCGGCTCACCGTGAGATCCTGTGAAAATGAGTTTCCATGATCAGAATAACTTCCCACAGATTCAACAAGGGTGACACAAACATGTTGATTTTTTTTTTTTACCTTTGTCTCCTTTCTCTCCAAAACCAGGTGGTCCAGTCTCTCCGCGAGGGCCCATCGGTCCCTCCCGGCCCCTCTGGCCCGGTGATCCCTCTGCACCTGGTTCACCTGTTCAGAAAAACCCAGTTGTGTTTTCTCCTTCCTAGAGTCCTTGCTCATCCTCAGTTAACAGTAAAACTGAACTAAAACAAACATTACCTGCACTTCCCTTTGGACCCCTTGGACCATCTACTCCTGGGTGACCCGTCTGCCCAGGAGGACCTTAAGAAATAAGATATATAAGAGGAGAACACAGAGCTTTTGTCTCTTCTTTGGGAGGGAAAAAAAATTGAAAAAGCTTCAATACAAGAGGAACATTGCCCTCAGTCTTACCTGGCAGACCAGGGAAACCACTATCACCTGTAAGACACGCAGATATATAGCGCTTGATTTCCGTTTATATGATATGATTCTAATATCTGACACTTTTGAAACCTGGAATTATAAATTTAAGTAGATTCTAACCTTTTGATCCCAGTTGCCCTGGATCCCCTGCGAATGAACAGTCAACATGGTGATGGATGTCAAAATATATTCATTTCCAAATTATTCTGTAATCTGTGCAAACATACCTTTAATTCCTGGCTCTCCCTTTGCTCCTTTCAGTGAGTATGCAAATGTTTCTAAAAAAAAAAATACACAAATAAACACAGCTGTTTCATCACCATCACCTCATTTGAGCTAAATATAACCAATCACTGTGTTATATGTCAGCACCTCTTAGGGCGTCCGAGCGGAGTTCAGCCCTGACCAGCTGCTGAACAGCTCTCTGCAGGGCAGCGCTGTCCTGTGCTGATCTGCCACCGGCACCCCCTCCTGCCCCGGCAGCTCCCAGGTTGATGCCGTTATCAGAGTGGGTCAGGGTGGAACCAGCGGAACTCCTGTCGATGTATGTGGAGTCCAGCGGGTCAATGATGTTGATGCCGGAGGAGGCGGCGAGGCGGCTGGACCTAGCGGACGCAGTGCTGGTGATGGCTTCCAGAGCATCCACACGGTTCTTGAGACGTTTCACTTCTTCACCTATGAGGTCAGAGAGAAGATGACTGACATATGCAGGACACCTTTACTGCCACCTATGACAAGCTGATGGAGACATCTCAGGAGCTTTTCCTGTCCTACCCAAAGCTATGAGTCCGAAGAGGAGACCGAGGAGGAGGAGCAGGCTGAGCAGGAGGCCCAGCAGCCACTTCCACCAGCTGCAGCAGGACCAGAAGCCAAAGCCTGATTCATCTTTACCGATCTCTGACAAATGAAAGAGTTCAAAGTTAAGTTTTTCTGTGCAGACAGAAACTTTTTGACACATATTTCTGAACTACAGACAGGTGACAAATTAAAGGAAAAACTGGTCCAGGTCTGAATGCTTGACCTCTACAGTGAGGGGATCTGGTGGCTCTGTTATGTTTTGGGGGGTGTTTTGCTGGCATGGTTTGGGTCCACTTTTCCCCTTTAGAGGGAAGAGTCACTGCAAATCAATACAAAGTTGTTGTGAGTGATCACCTTTATCCTATGATGAAACATTTCTATCCTGATGGGAGTGGTCTCTTCCACGATGACAATGCCCCAAATCAAAGGGCATGAGGGGTCACTGAATGGTTTGATGAGTATGAAAATGATCATATGCTTTGGCTTTCACAGTCACTAGATCTCAACACAATTGAATTGGGAGATTTTAGACTGGCCACCACCATCATCACAACACCACATGGGGGAATATCTTTCTGAAGAATGTTGTTCATCCCTCCAGAAGAGACTTACAGAATCAATACAAAGACTGAGGAACACCACCAGAACCACCAGATCAAACATTCAGACATGTCCCAGTTTTTCCTTCAGTTTGTCACCTGTCTGTATTGTATTGTTTTTTTGGCTTTATGTAATTGCTCATGCATCTATTAAAAAGCGTGTTCATTGTCTTGTCAAGAGTTAGATGAGAAGATTGATAGCATTCTCTTTTACAGGGGGTGCCGGACTATTTCTCAGTCACTAAAATAATCCCACCCACCCCTCATTTCCTAAAATGTTCTATTCTTTAAATTTTCACTTTCAACACAGTTTAGCTAATGAAGTAGAACAAGTTTACAGTACCTGCATAGGTTGCTTTGTCTTTTGTGGCAACTTTCAGGGCTGCAGCTATGAAAGCAAAATAAAACACCAGTTAATTTATGCTAAACAAGAAACAGAATGAATCTGGTGAATTTTAGAACCTATAAGATTTGTTGTGTAAAAACATACAATGAGCATCTGTTCCTTCGTCCAGCATGCTGGCCGATAGCTTCTGTTTCTCTCTCTTCAGTGAGTCCTCAGAGTAGGAAGCTAGAGGACAGGACAGTTATCAATAACCATGACTAGATAATGGTCAAATATAAGAGATCTTTGATGATATGAGAGCTAGAAGACACACAGTATATGCAGTGAATGTTAAAAGTATTCCAACTAAGAATCACCAGACTGATGCTAAAAAAAAAAAGCAGTGCTAGCACTTATAGGAATAGTAGTTTATATTTACTTCCAGCAGACATGAACTGCTTCCCCGTGTCTTTGGTCATGACCAGCCGTTCTGTCTCCTTCTTGACGGGAGCATTCTCTTTCTCGATCAGGATGAACTTAAAGTCTTTGCCTGAGGCCTCGTCATGGATGGGACTGCCGGGTCCCACTGCCAGAAACAAACATGACGTTAAACCTCAAATGTGCTTGAGAGTGACTGAATGTAACTATTATGTAGCTTCCAGTGTTGCTAAAGTAAAAACTGACTCGATTTATTAAATTTCTTGAATTATGACATTATCACATGCATCAATGCCAAGACATTTCTTGAGTTGCAACACCACATCACGTCCCCCTCTCAGGTCTCACCTGTGGTGGTGCCGATTCCAGTGCTGGACACATTTTTCTGCACACCGTAAACTGTAAAAGACAAAAACACATGATCAAAAAGTGATTCAGGAAGTGAAGATTATACAACATTCAGATTTTTTTTCACACTATAGTTCCTATATATCCTCATATCCTGAAATTATTTTGTCTGGTTTAATACTGATGACTCTCAAAAGTTCATTTGAGTATCTTTACTAGTGATAACAGTGAGACAAGTCATCAAATATGTGTGTATTCTAGTTTAGTATAGTTTCCCTGGCAGTAACATACAGTTCTGTACAGTCATGGGACTAATGTGATTGAAGGTTTGTAATATTGCTGGCACATCATACATGCAGCTCTACCTATTTGTGGACTGGATCCAGTGGGAGAGAGGATAGGTGGACTGGTGCTGACCAGGTTATTCTGAACACCGTACACTGGCACTGAGACAGAGGGGGGCGAAAGCAACACAGTTATCTCATGTTAGTGCCAAGCTATGGAAATCTGAAATCTCAGTGGGCTGTTGTGACTTGACAGGAAGAGGCTCACCAGTGCTGCTGGCAGATAGTCCACTGGTCACAGAGGGAGAGCCGAGTGTCAGGTTGTTCTGAACTCCTGTACATGAACACAGAACACAACAGAGTCTTATTTGTCTGTCTGGCACAATTTTCTTCATACACACGAAGAAGACTGAATGAATGAATGATGAAGACTTTTCATGAGTTGTCACACATATTTGACTGACCTGACTGGTACAGAGTGGAGACAGTGGACAGGTTGTTGGGGTTTGTATTGTAACCATAGCTACTGCTCACACCTCCAGACCAGATGCTGCCATAGTGATCTATGAAATGAAAGATTGACAAATGAAAGATTAAAAACTGGAAGGCACATAAAATGTAGAAAATATGCTGTCCATCATCTGAAAATAAAGAATAAAAAAAAGCAGACCTGCATGCTAAAGGATAAGAATGACAACACTGAACCCTCCAGATACAAACTGCATCTCTAGCTTTGAGACTTTCACATCCTCCCAGACCACGGGAGTAATATTTCAATTCTGAAAATGACACTGTATCCCCTCTGAGGGATGAATGACTGTTTGGAACCTGCGCCGGAGCTCTGAGACATGGTCCTGGTTTCCACGCTGGCCTTCTTGGGGATGGGTAGTGTGTTGTTAGGGGACTGTACAGGGCTGCTGCTGCCGGACTGGTTTCCTCTCAGCAGACGCTTCACGTCATCCAGCTCCGTCCCTGCACAGCAGATGTATCAGTGGAGAGGACCGTTCTGTCTGCAGTTACTATCTATCAAACCGTCAAACTTCTTGACTTTCATGGTTACAGTTCAGAGCAGTCTAATAGGATTAAATACATAATGTGGGTCTGCATGGACATGAAGATACTCACAACTTGCTGAAGGAGAGGCGCTCTGGAGCCTGGCTCTGATCTCACTCTCTATAAACAGATTTTGAAACAGAAATTGTGCTGTAATCACTTTTTATACAAACAACCTACAAAGTAAAGGTCAAACTTGTAATGATATTGCATGGACTGTTTATGCAAGTGTGCATGTATACAAGTTTCACAGATGTCAGTGTACCTCTGCTCTGACTTCTCCCTCTGGTGGCGGAACTTGAAATTGCATTTGAAATGCCTGAAAGAGAACAGATTGATTGACAGCTGGAATGCTTAAACAAATCCCCGAGTATGATCTGAGATTCAGGTAACACCTACCGTACTCCTTCCTGTTGTATTCCGGAGAAGAGTTTGGGCTCGAACTTTCTGCAACATGATGACAAAATGAAAATCGTGTTAGCTTTCAGTTTATTGTCTCTCTTCCACATCCTGTACAGTTATGCTGCTGGCACATCTCTCAAAGCTACAAAAAAATGAGACAATTTGGTGACGCAACATGAAATGATTGACCCTCGACTTATGACTAACCGTCAAAGACCTCTGAGAAAGCTGCAGTTATGGCGGACATGGCCTTTCTCTCCTTTGGAGTAGGTGAATGAGTGGCCATAGAGGACGATCCCCTTTTAGCTTCCCCAGATCCTCCTCCTGAACTGTAGCTGGTCTTGGTCACTGTGGAAACGGTCACAGCACCCAGACCCCCTTCCCTTCTTCCTTCTCCACCAGCGCTGACAAACCCAGAGGACATGGTAGAGGACCCCCCTCCAGCCCTAAAATCTGCCCCTGCCCCTGCCCCTGCCCGAGAGGCTCCTGCAGCTGCTGAACTCCTTCCACCTGAGGATCCAGCCGAGGAAGCTCCTAGAGTAGAGACACTGATGCCTCCACCAGAGCTGGCAGCATGAGAGCTGCTCGATGTGATCAGAAGTGAGCCGCTTGCGCTTCCAGAGCCTCCTGATGCGGCTCTTCCACCTGACCCACTTGCACTCAGAGAGAAATCACCTAAAGGGCAGAAAAGGATGCCTCATAATAATAAGTTTCAGTGATTAACATTCAATTTTCTTTCAAACATAATTCATCCTTAAGCTTTTCATCTCATTTAATCTCTGGAAGGTAGATCTTATCAAAGCTGTCATGTTATCAAATCAAACAACTTTGAGATGACACTGCCCGCTGGGGCTGAGGATATCTAACTGCCTAAATCCAGTTTCTACTACAAGACAGCACTGGAAGAGTAAATATTTGCCCTATAATGAGAACACCCATTTTTTTGGCATCATTCACTCAGTTAAGCCTCTGCCTGCCTGCTACTGTGCCTGAACATGTCATATCTATGCCATTGAATGTCTCCACTCTAATATGAGGTTGACTTATGACAGGGATGTATAACATCGTAGCTGCTGGCAGTGCTGCCTGGGGTAATGACTTTTTGTCTAATAAAAATGCAGTCATGAAATGATAGCGGAGCATTCAGCAACTAAAGAACCAGAGCTGATGAGGATAAAATGGAGATAAAAGGAGAGTAAATAATAGAATTTGATTTGTCTGTTGGACACAAACACAACTGCAAATAAATGCTAATGTTGCTTTGGGTCTGCTGAATGTCTAAATAGGCAAGTCGCTAACATGTTCACCATAACTTATAATAATGCCAATGTTTTGTTTGTTCAACCGCCCTCAAGGGGTCAAAGAATAATGCAGTTTAAAGTTCAGTATCTGCAATGCAAGATGTGTGTAATCCTACAGCGAAATGATCACCAATATACATGTGTGTACTATCACTAGGTGTAAATGTGACGGATAGCTGTGATGTCAGTCCACATGTCATTATCAATGACCAGTGAGCGCTGGTAAGGAAAATGCATTTATTAAATACAAATAAATAATCTGGTCTATATTGATGTTCTTGTTTTCTACCATGTGATTTTATAAATTCTGGTATAACTACTTTTCATTGGAGCTACTTTCTGCTGAAGAAAAAGTCCTAATAAATAACAATTAAACTGTGTTCTAGGAATTATTCCATTCGCACATTGTGTTGGGTGACAGTAGAAATCTCACAGACAGATACTTTAAATAAAACTGTAACTAACAGCCAGATATCAAAAGAGGGAAGTAAGAAAATATGTTTGGAGGTTTTTTTGGAATTTTAGTGCAGAGACTTTCTAAATGCTGTCATTCAGCCAATTCCATATATTATCATCATTGAGAATATGCAACATCTCACAGGTTTTGTTTTTTTTTGAAACAACAACCCACAAGTGCTGTTTGAATTAAAATACAATGTTTATTAGAATACACATATTTCACTGCAACCACATTTTACAGACCAAGCCGCCTCACCTCTACGACTTTCTCCAGCACCTCCCACAGAACTGACAGTCCTGATTGTGCTTAGATTGTCCATCCACTGCTAGCTGTTACAAAAAAAAAACAGAACATGCACTGTTTTTAGATCAGTGTTCCCGCTCAAGGGATTCGTGAGAAAAGGTCTATTATGTTGTGTGAAATATGAAAGACTATAAGTCTGTGAAAAAGCAGATTTGCATTACATTGAACTGGAATGTTATTATACCCTAAGGCAGTATTTTCACAAAGTCCTTTGAACAGGTCATATTTTTGTGTGGTCATATTTCTTTCCTTTTGTAGCCATGTCTCCCATAGAAAAAGCTCTATAGAATCCAACATGCCATTGATTTAAAAGGTTCACCTGAAGCTATAAAGGAAGGGTGTAGTTTTTTGTCTGTTTAATAAATGCGGCTGTCCTTTCAACACAACAGTTTTTGTTTATAAGGTAATTAGTCGAGACTCTGCTGGAACAGGTCTGAGGTTTCAGTCCCACCTGGAGGAAATTACATAAAATCTTTGCCAGCAGTCATCCAGATAATCTGAAAACATATTTCAGCAGGTGGTGGCATGTGATATCCGCCATCTGATAAAAATGAGATCGAGAAAAAAAAAAGTAGCATTGCTAGTTATTCCTTCATATTACAGGGATTCAGGTCAATCGGGTAATGGTTTTCAAAAATAATATTAAGATTTTGGGACACTTTTTACACATAGGTTATTTGTGGGGTTTTTTTTGTTGTTTGTTTGTTTTTCATTTTAAAGCCATGATGTATAAAAAGTTAATGTAGTTATAACATTTTCCAATATTTCTGATTATATATGTTTTTCTTTGTAGAAAAATGCTTTCAGCCCGTTTATCTCAATGACCCTACAGTGGACATGTGGGTAACTGGTTGGGGTAGTGGCAGGCATCAATGTCCGCTACAGTGTCTTTTTCATACAACCACTGGAGGGCGCCAGGGGCCAGAGACAAATTCAAATTCTACACATGGTGGCTTTAAATAATCTTATTGTTGTTTTTCTCCAACATCTACAGTAATGTGTCAGTTACACACTGTCGCTCACTGGCAGGATAAAAGACACTAACGTGGAATTCAAAAACATTTTATGGAGTATGACCAACCTTCTCATAACCCTGACACTCAAAAATGTCTTCATAAAGCTAAAACACAGACTTTTTGATAGATTATGGAAAGTTGGCTTGTTAACAATACAAGTTTGTTCACTGAAAGCAACAATTTGCTGCAGTGTCTTTTTGGAAATATTAGCCTGATCTAACAAGGGAACCCCGTGCAATGCCACCCAGATACTGCACGTTAACAACCCCAAACCACCCCCGTACAACCTGCACCCCCATAGGCATGAAAAATTTCAAGAAATATCTAATACATGTAAATAGAATGATGTTAAATGACGAGATGAGGCCTGGCGCACAATTTTGTACTTAAAGTTCAGGCATTTATTTGGTTGATCTGAAACTACACTTCAGTTTCCAAATCACCAACATCACTGATATGTAAAAGTTTTGATGTTATAAAACATTGCAACTCGACTGAGCAGACAGTAGACGTTAGCTGTAGACATCAATGAAGCATAAAAACGGAGCACTTTGTTTGTGAGTGACAAATTAAATGCCACGTTCTCAGCTTCTTTGTGTTCTGAGCACATTTTTTTTTCCTGTCTGAGGAGTCATAATTGACTATTCACATCATCATTAGTATAAAGTAATTGCTTTGCCCTCAGAGTTGATGGAAAGATTAAGTTTACAATGTCAGTAGCCAATTTCGAACAAAACGTCAGTTATAAACTTTGCTTTGCATTGTCAGGTGCAAATATGAACAACTAACAATTAACAATATGCATGTAGTAGACTCTGAAAAGGAGCAATAAATACCACTGATAAACACTACGATCATTGGAATTACAGCTATTACGTCACAACTATGATTATATATTAAATCACTGTGTTTAAGTGTGAGTCAGGTTTTGAATTGTGGAAAATGCACAGGTGAATCAGCAGCAACCTGTTACCACACAGTCATTTGTCACTGATAAGTTGCATAAAACTACTTTATTTGATTATGTTGTTGTGTTTTTTGTTTTTTTTTAGCAATTTCAAATCCCAAAAATCCATCCGTAAAAACTATAAAGAGTTTTGCTTACCTTTAAGATGATTCATACAAAAATAATCCCTCCACTCTTTATGCCCCCAACAGAAAAAAAAAGGCTTCAACTCTTCCAGGTTATCCTATTCACCACATTGCTGTGCATTAAGTCCAAGTGCTGCAGGAAAACACCGTACAGTGCCATAGACTTGCATGTGCCCGGAGCACTTATGTATAAGCTTTGTCTGACTCATAGCTTCAGCCAACAAGTTCCAACAAAGTGGAAGGGGCCGTTACTCCATCCCTTGACAGGCACGCTGTGTAGACAGAACAGGAAAAATAGCCCTGGGCTCAATGAATAAAAGAGTAAAAGACAAGTATAAAGATAAATGTGGGATAACAATGTGTGGCAGTACTGTTTTGCTAATTACTTTTGTTTGTGCCTGTGAACATATGCTTGTTTGAGGTGTGAAAACAACAGATCATTGAACATGTCTGTGGGGGATATGATCTGTACCTCAACAACCTGAAAAAAAAATGAAATATTTTTGAAAAGGGAAAAACATTTCCTTGAGGCACGAAGAGCGAAACGCCCTGTTTTCTTCTACCTGTTTTTAGAAAATGTGGCGCAGTGCTGTCATTAGTGAGGATCATGGTTCCACTCCAGATTCCACATGGTGCTCTGTATCCAAATAGCTATTTGCTTTTTGCAATCGGCATCAGACTTGGGCAGACCACAGTACAAATTATATGCAAAAAATAATTATAATTATAAATTATATTCACAGACACTGTGTTAAAAAAAAGCC
This sequence comes from Euthynnus affinis, assembly GCA_029490765.1. NCBI lineage: Eukaryota > Metazoa > Chordata > Actinopteri > Scombriformes > Scombridae > Euthynnus > Euthynnus affinis. Next base: position 34,241,846 of record CM055838.1, on the reverse strand, counting down.
AAAATTGTTATGTTGGAATTTGCTGATGTGTTTACATGCTTTGAGCCTTTCAGTGGCAATGAGGCCTGACCTGTACACCGACCACCTGAACCATGACTGCACTTTGTTTTTATTTACTGTCAGTGGAGCTGAGAAATGTGTTCATTACAGCGTCACAGGCACAAGGTACAAGCCTCCACTGGCTGAATTCAAACAAACATACTGCAGTTCATCCTCTTGTATTCTGCTTTCTTTGTATATACTGTGGTATAATAGACTTAAATAGAGAATTAGCAGGAAAAACAGAACTGAACAAAAACACAATAAGATGAGATTCATTATTTTTTTATTAGTGTGTAGAAGCTGGAAGTGGTTTATATGTTATGAGAAGGGAAAACACTGAACAACATCAACTAACCAAAGCTGCGTCAATTGATTTTTGGTCACTTGGGGGAAGCAAAGCAAGTTGAAAACATGGCACTGGCAGACAGTATTAGCACCTCATAGGTAAGATGCTACCCCAAATGTAATATCATCAGCAAATAACATCGCCTATTCACACATCCAGCAACCATGGAGCAGCGTTAGCATTCATTTAGAGTTGTGTGTTTTTGTCCTTCAGTGCAAAAACAGCTGTCCGCAACAGCTGGAAATGAGATCGGTGAGACCAGAGTTTGTGGGCTGGAAAATCAGAGCTATGTGCAAAAAGTGCTCCAAATGAAACAACAAAATACAATGTTAGCTCGTGTGCTCTAGAACAACACACTCTGACGCCCCTCTTGGCAGTAATCAGCAGGATGACATCATATCGTCTGTGCCTTCCAGAACTGTGACCAATCCCTGTTGACAAATAAATATGATTTATGATGTGACAACACTATGGTAAACATCTGAGTAGGTCTAGATAAAGAGGTTAGGGGGTAAGGGAAAGATCATCAGGTTGAAATAGGTTCTTTGTAAGGTTGAGGAAACTAATTGGTTTGGGTTAAAGTGACTTCTTCCTTAAGGTTAGGAGACCTTCATCTACATGGCTATAATACATGATTTAAAAAAAAAAGTGCAAGTGACACCTTTCACGTAGTCATTTGATCCATCGTTAATCTAAAAATAATGATCAGTGCAGCTTTAAACTGATGCAGCTAGACACTTCATGTATGTTGGTTTACATTCTGGATTCTGGAGGAGGATTATTGAGCAACTCGCACTGAAATTATTATAAAAAAAACTGTTGCTATTAAACTGGTGGCAGGATTAGCTTGGTTGGATATGATCAAAATTCCGAAACTCAAAGGTCAGACACAAGACTAACATATTCAGTTTCCCCACCACAATGAAGCCGCGTGAAAGTAAATACGGAGTAACCTTTAGAAACAGAGTAAACAGAAATGATGCATGATGGATGTGTGATCATCCGATGCAATTATATCTGCTTGAACAAGTCAGAAACTTGTGTGGAACAAATTCTTTAGTGACACAGATATCTGTTGATTCACAAGCCCTCCGCAATGTTTCTTCTTCTTTTTTTTTTTTTTCCATCTCTCTTGTGGTGTCTACTCATTCACCTGACCTACGACTTTAAACTAGTGAGGGAGGGGGCTTTGTTTTGATTTTGGCCAGGCTAAAGTAATTTCAGATGTCGCTTCAAGATAAGATAAGAAAAACGTTAATGTCCCTGGAGGGAAAATTTTTTTTTCTGGACTCAGTCCTACGGTTCCACAGAAGATAAAACTGCATAGTAAATGAAAAAAAACAGCCTGAAGTATTTATGAGTCTTCAAAGGTGTAGCTCAGGGAGAGATGATTGACTGGCATTTAAAATTGTTCACCCAACAGCTAAATGCTATTAATCAAGCATATGTCTCAGTAGCTATGTTGATCTACATGCTTCAGGGCTTCCAGGAATTTGTGATAAAAAAATAATAAAAGCACTAAGTTCCACATGAACCGAAGCTGCATACATATGTAGATACTTATGAACATTGTGGACATACAACAGGGTAATTAATGGGTGACAGCCTTTTTAAAATCTGAAGGATTTTGTGATTATTAATATAAAAGACAAAATACATTTGACGCCATTCAACACTGCTGACTAGATCATCGAAATGCTTAAGTTGTGATTAAAACAGTAGTGAAAGTGTGCAAGCCCCCGCATATTTTTTTTCTATGGATCATTTCTTCAGATACAGCCACAGGTGTTTCAGCTTCTGTGCACCTGAAACCTTTTTTTTTTTTTTTTTTTTGTATGCAACGTTTTCAAAAAGGACTGTGTATGACTCATACTTAGCAATGCTATAAATCTTCCCCTAAAATAATTGTGGTTTGTTATATCCCTTTATAGGTCACACAGATGTCTCAGGAATCACCTGTTTTAAGAGGATAAGCCTGTTCATATTGTCAACAAATCCCATGAAAAGACCAAAACCAACATGGACCCTGTGGTTTATTTTTGAGTGGATCATACGCTGTCTGGTTGCAGGAAATATTCAACTAGTGTATTAATCCTCAACAGAAAACAGTGTCTTACAAATTCACTAATTACAGCAGCTTCAGTAATGTTTGCTGAAAAAACTACAGTGCCCAGCCCAGCTGTTTTAATTAAACACTTAGCCTTCAAATATACCTATATTCTTAATTCAAGTATATATTTAACTGTTTTTAAAGATGTCCTGTAGGAGCAAATGAGTGAAAAAGTATTGAGAGATGGACTAACATATTGCTGGTTTTGTTCTTTTTTATGCAATTTCTTGTCAATAAGAAAAATAGATTATCACCAGCTTTTTCCAAGTCAAGTTTCATATGCATAAGACTCATAATTTAATATTCAAGCTATGTGGTAGGCTTGTCTGTAGCTATGTTAGAGCGCATCCTAAGTGGTCATGTCAGTTGCCAAAGATGACCTGCAGTCCCATTTGAATGACAGACGCCATTTGGCAGCTATCGTAATTATGATTCCTATAGCTGTGATTATGATAGCTGTGATTATGATAGATGTGATTATGATAGATGTGCAGACGTCTATATGAGGTGGTGGGTCGGGTGGCTGGCCAAAGTTTCCTTCATGATGTTCTTAAAGCGGTTTACTGAGAGCTTTCTAAACTCAGTCAGAATTAAAGTCTGGTGAGAAAAAGTGTGAAATGTTGGATTTATTCATTTACATATGTCTTTATTTTTCTTGTCCTCAAAGTATTGAACTGTAATGGCAATGAATTCAAAAATATGGCGACTGTGCTTCAAGTCCCCCAAATCCAGAAAAACACCCTCCCCACCCACCCACCCACTCACCCTGTGACCTCTATGTCCTCAATTGTTGCTACGTTTCAATTAGTCATTTCAGTGCTTGGAGTCTACAGCTGCTCTTTTATGCATAACTAAATCAAATCTGTTGTTTGTGTTAATGAAATGGTTTGCGAGGGCGCTCTCCTGTTTTCACATGATAACACACCTGTATATCTTAGCTAACATGGAAGGAGGACGATTGCATATAACTTTCGGCAAAGAGTCGCCAAAAGGCATATCAGATGACAGCTCTGACCTTTTCCCCACGTATCATTAACAGTAGGTTAGTCATAAATCAGTGAAAAATACATGTGGTGTGATTCATTTTCTAATACATGAAGAGTCAGCTCCTTTCCTCTTTACAAATATCTTTGCCCCCAATGTTTTAAATCTGTAGATTTTATTTAGAACATTCAACATACACACATCAGACTAACATAACTGATCATATGAGATATAACTAGTGAGTATTATAAAGATAAAATGAATACAATTTATTAAAAAATAAACATATTTATTGCATTCACACATTTCTTGTTTTTTAAAGGGGACCTATTATAATAAACATGGCCAACATGTCAACTTTTTAGTGACTTTGGGACTAAAAAGACTTTAACTTTGAAAGATATCTGCTAGATACGACTTTTACACAACCTCGCTGCAGATATTAAGTTCACTAATTCATTTCATTGTAAAGTTATGAGATGTTCTGTACTGCTATTGTCATGCATTCAATATAATAATACTGTAGGGACGTCAGTCAGCGGACATGCAGCATTGTGCTCTCTCTCTCTCTCTCTCTCTCTCTCTCTCTCTCCGGTCCGCTCCGGAGGTGTTTTTAAAGCACTTCCGGGTTGGCTGTCATGGCTGCACCCTGACCACTCCAGCTGAAGATATCCCGACACATTTCTATTAAGAGACAAACAAAACGAACCAACAACCAAACAAAGGCGTTTGTCAGAGCAGACTGCAGTCATGGCGTTCAAAGATCTGGCGAAGTGGAACACCAGAGTGTCCGCAGTCTACGCTGCCGGCGTCTGGACCATGATCGGCTCATATGCGTACTTCAGTTACACAGGTCATTATGAGGACAAGTCAGGTGAGTGACAACATACACACACACGCGCGCGCACTGTTTGTTTGTCACCGTTGTAAATAAGCTAGTAGCTGTAGTATTATTTAGCCTGTTTTAGTGACAGTGTGTATCCTGCTGTCTCGTATAGTTGTTCGTAGTCATTATTAAATTAGCAGTAGTAAACAAGCCTTCATCTGAATCTGCTAACACATCACTGTTCTCAATAAACACTGTTGTGTCGAGCAGTGAACAGCAGCTAATTAAAGCTAAATAACTAAAGCTAAGCACATAGGTTCAGTACTGTGCTTTGAGACGCTTGTATTTCCATTTGCTGCTAATTTATATGCTACTTTTTTTACTTGACACACCGTCATTGGGAATAAAGTATCTGTTACACCACCATGTTTGTTTTGAGAGATTATAATAGAAAAACTGCTGATATAAAATAATGCACTGTATTATAGTGCATCATATTACTTAACAATATCCCTCCTCTGCTGCTCTTGTTGAATTTTCTCCCATTTTCTTCCCTATTAAAGGTTTTTTTTTATATTTAGTTATACTAAATGAAAAAGTCAATAAAACACGACAAATAACTCTTAATAAAAACTAATCCTGTCACATTCATTTAGACTTGGCTCTATTTTCTGTATGCAGGTATGATAACAGTAGTGTCCGATGCTAAATCACTCTTTACTTTTCCTCTCCAACTCAGAGAAAAAAGAGGAAGTGGTGCAAGAGCTGGAGGATCCAAATCAAGTCGTCCACCAGACTGCTCACACCAAAACCGTCATCGTCTACAAGAAAGACTTTGTCCCGTACACGACGAGGATCTACAATTTCATCAAATCCTTCAGCGGTGGACCTGAAACTGGAGGCAGTGAAAAATAGCTGCATCGGTGCGCAAGAGGATGGACACTGTGGACTTGTATAGAGCAAATGTTTGCGACGCACTATGAATTTATGCGTGTGTGTGTGTGTGTGAAGATGTCATCGTGACTTATAAAGGAAATTCCAGCGTGGGATCCACCTGTGAGGTTCTGAGGGAGGCGTCACTTGTGTTTGGATGCTACTGGACTGTCAAAGGCCAATTTTTATTATTATTAAACTGTCAACAATATCCAGAAGTATTCCCGTCCATGTCATCCACACTATTGTCGACTGTATGAAGTTGCCAAAACCACATAAAATGCTGTAATAAACCCATTTGAACATACTGTATTTATGGTCAGATTCCATTTACATTTATAGCCACCGCATGCATATAAAGGACCTGTAGGTTGAAGGCTTTATTAAGAAAATGACAGCAGTTTTTGCAGTCAGTCTGGTGTGACAGATCAGATGACTGTCTTAAAACTAGCACTGGCTTTGTGGTGTTTCTAGTTCTTAAGCAGATGACCTGTCATAGCAGAAAAAGCACAGATGTTACTAATGATGTTAGCGATGGCTCTGTTCTTTACCTTTAAATATTATGCTGAACAATGCAACCACAAAGTGCAGCTTCACAATGTGTAACAGAATTGAGTCTACATCAAAACAAAACAAAACAAAAGTTTCAACAAAAACTGAACATTTCACATAAGGTAGGATGTAGAACAGGGTTGTTGAATTATATTTTTTGATTGACTGGTAAGCCAGTGCAAGCATTATTTATCATCATAGCATAAATTCACCATTTCTTTCAATCACTGTATGGGTATCTCCTTTGCCTGTTTACACTGTTACTCTCTACACACATTCATCCTTTTTATTTTGAGGGGTTGTTATGAAGTGATGAGAAATAAGTGATGGAAGCATTTCTATCCATTACTTCGGTAAATTTTGAATGCAATACTTATGATTCAATATTTTTATGATGTTGTATCTTTACTTTTAACAGTGTGCATGTAGTATCAGGAAAACATACTCAAACTGCTAAAGTTAAAGTGCTCACTGTGTGGGCAAAATTACCTGCATGAAATTACATAACTATATATTATTGAAATGTTATATTGTTGCGTTAACAAATTTAATTTACTCTATAACAATACACCATTATGTACTCATAGTAGTTTTCTTAAAGCTTAGTAACCAATACAGCTGTAAATGTAGGAGAGAAAAAAAAAGCAAGTTTAACATGAAAATCCAAATTAAAATACAAGTATCTCAGAACACTGCTTACTTACTAATTAAGTATACTTAATTAATTTTAGCAGCACTAAAATATTTTGGTCCCAGCAAACCTCCGGAAGAAGCAGAGGATGTGTGTTGCGACATTCTGCCGCCAGAGGGCGACAACGTCACGTAACGCGGAAGTTGCTCTTACTCTACATGCGTGTTGCTGACTGACCAACACAACCACAACAATGAGAGCTATCATTCAAAGGGTGAACAGGGCGAGTGTGACAGGTAAGTGGCTATTTTCAGCAAGGCAAAGCTTCCATGCTTAGACACCTTTGATAGTGTCGCTTAGCCGAGTCTTAACAGCTTTCTCATGTTATTGACGTGTGCCATGCATGTTAGCTAACCCAGCTAGGTTAGCATTAGGAGTCCAGACAGCACTGCTAGCAGGACGTTCAAGCTCGGGGGGCTGAAACCAGTAAAATATTATATCACCGCAGTCAGAATGAATGTGTCCTTTGGAAGCCGGTGGGACTGACAGCTGAATGACAGTCTTATCTGCTGGCTGCTTTCTACACACACAGTGATGTCATTCAGTCTGTCACCTGTCAGCATTGGCTGCTTGTCACTGAATGACAGCAGCAGCAGCAGCAGCAGTGTTTCACTCACTCATCAACATTTTCCTGTTTTCCTGCAGTGGGAGACGAGCAGATCAGTTCAATAGGACGAGGACTGTGTGTGCTGCTGGGTATATCTGTGGAGGACACCCAGAGGGATGCTGACTACATGTGAGTGTGTGTGTGTGTGTGTAGGAGGGACCTTCAGCACCAGAAACACCACTCTGGATTTGAACATTTGTACCAACATTTTTTCAAAACATTATATGCCTTTCTACTTTTTAAAGGGTCAAACCATCATAAGAGGGGTTTTGCATGTTTTATCCCAAATACAATAAACCATCCAGGAGCATAGCTACCATGAAGGCACCGAGGTCAGTCAGTCTACAATTAGAAACGTGCGTACGGTGGGTATTCTGTGAGCTGATTCTAGTATTTTTAGACGCAAAGGGTTTAAATTTAACCACTCGTCAGACAGCGAAATGAAAAGGCTTCAGCTTTTCCCTGCTGAGTGTTATTTCTGGCAGTCTGGAGAGGGCTTTGAAGAAGTATTTAGACCTGTTATATTAGGAAATACAATTTACAAAAAACTGTGAGTGAACAGTTCAATGAATAGATAAACTACAGGCAATCCACAGAATTAAAAAAAAACCTTCTAATTTTTGCATTTTTATCCTTTATATTTCTTTGTCTAGTCTCTTTTTTTTTTTACTCTTATTCAAATGATTATTCTCTATTGCATACAGCCTCATGAGTACACAACCCTGCATTAGTCTGATTATGTTGTGTGGACATGTTACAAATAAAACCTTCTGGAATAATGCATAACACACGATTCAAGCACCTGACGATCAACAGGTTGCTTGGACCGGTGGTGAAAAATGCGCCAAAACATCTAAAACTTTATTGCATGCATTTGAAAATCACCAGCACAAGTGTAAAATACTCGTCATATGTCGGCATAACATGTAAAACGCCAGTGTGGTCCTTTCAAATAAGGTCAATAAGCTCTCTGTCAGTATTGACCCGATTGATCAGTGATTGTCATGAACCTGGTACAGACAGAGAGACTCATTCCTTTAAGTTCAGGCTCACAGATCTAAGTTCTCTCTGCTTTTACCCCCCTCACCCCACCCCGTGTTTTTAGAGTACGCAAGATCCTCAACCTGAGGCTGTTTGAGGACGAGAACGGGCGAGCATGGAGCAAAAGTGTCATGGATCGGGAATTCGAGGTGCTGTGCGTGAGCCAGTTCACCCTGCAGTGCATACTGAAGGGCAACAAGCCAGACTTTCACTCAGCCATGCCTGCGGAGTTGGCAAAACCTTTCTATAACAGCATCCTGGAGAACATGAGGAGTACCTACAAGCCCGAGCTCATTAAAGGTGGGTGAACTGACGACACGGCTTGTCTTCTCCGTGATTTGTAGCCCTATAGTTATATGTTTCCACTGCTGTTGCGCCTTCGGAGTCGGCGTCAGACATACAGGTCAGATACATTAGCTGACAGTTATTTTTTTTTTTTGTTCCTGAGAAGAAAAAAAAATATGTGGAAGTCAAACTGTGAGGCCGGTTTGAACAGAATCCCAGGAGGCCTCGGGACAAGGTGATGGGTTGTTCAAAGCTACTTGTTTCCAAGCTAATTAAAAAAGAAAAGTGTTGAGGCTCACTGTTATCGCCACTTCCCTATAAGTTTGGATCAGCGCGCCTTGTCCCCCTTTGCTATTTAATTGCCTCTACTCCCATCTCCCAGCGTAAGGTTATGGCAGTTTGGAAGGTGGGAGGTGTGGATTATCCGTGCCGTGACGCCGCGGCGGTGACGGTGGCGGTGAATTGGGTCAGCCCACCGGGGAGCAGGTGCGGAGAACACCTTGTCCCAGCAAGGGAGGCATAAGGCTTCCTAATTAGTCCCCCCCTCCAGAGAGGGAAAATGATGATGCAGCGCTTTTTCCGCCGCGGCCCACAGCTTCATGGTGCAGATGGTGTCATTAATCTCGCAGACCCAGTGGAAGGAAAGGAGAACATTTAAGTCGAAACTTCCTGTCCTCCTACAAGCCCCTTCGTCTTTTGTCCCCAATGTCTCAAGACTCCACGTTATCCTACATCCTCATAAACATCTTAATGTCAACGCCGGAGAAATACTGTGCCTTTTTAATATTAAGATGTGGTGTCATTTAGATGAGTGGATCTCATTTCTTAGGGTTTTGGTTGTCAGTGTTAACTCTTTATGTTTATGTCTTGTCTTGTGTTTCTAGACGGGGAGTTTGGGGCCTACATGCAGGTCCAGATTCAAAATGACGGACCTGTTACCATTGAGCTGTCATCACCTACCGGTCCCGCAGACCCCAAACAGGTACTGGAGATTAGCTAGTGTATGAAACGACTTTTGGTTCTCATTTACATCCTCTGTCCTTTCTTACAAACGTGAGAGTGTAGCTGCAACTCTCTCCGCCTGATTATTATTGCTGTATGAATTGTCATTCTGATCCCACATTTCAAGGAGTCATTCCCTTACCGATTTTGAACCACTAGGTGGTGATATTTACTCTTCTGTTGTGCGAAGAAAACATTATGCTTTCTGCCATCTCTGACCTCAATTGTGTAGTCTATTTAGGTGTAAATGATACATTAAGTCACAGTTATCAAAAGAGTTATCCCTGAGATATGTAGAGAGCGGGATGTTTCACAGATGAAAAATAAATCTTTTATTAGGAACACCTATATAATCAACACCATCCAATAACAACAGTAACATACATTCTACTTTAACAGAGCTTATACATGTTCAAAAATAACCCCAGACATCAACAATCACATCCTTGCCAGGATTGACATCTGCCATTGTCACCTCGTCAGGACGGCCTTGTGGAGCGCAACCGATTCGCAACTCCGTGTTCTCACTCAGACGCCCCCGTGGCTAAAAGCTGAAAGCACCCAGATTCGGCTTCGTCAAGTGTTTGTCTGTGTGTCGGTGACAGGGTGTTATATGTGGGCTTCAGATGATTGGCGGCACAAACCCGCATGCACAGTCTTTGGGAAGCTCACTCACTGTTGCTGCCATTTGATGCTAACCCTCTGCAGTACCTGTCCATGTGGGAGTCAGCCAGGCCTCTACCAGCATGTGTTTTGTTTTTTTTTCTTGCTCTCTGCTCCCTTCATAATGCTGTATGTCACAGGAAAGCAGGGTCAAACTAGGACGCCTCCATTCTAAATGGATTTCTCCATGCTAAAGCTGTACTGTGAGGTCAGAAGGGGTTAATACATGCTGAGTGGCAGCTTTGACTACTAGACAGGTTTTTATGTTCTTGTTTTTTTGGGAGGTCAATTAACAGATCAGTTGATTTGACATTATCTTGGGCTCTGGGAAGTTAGGATAGGCAGGGCTGGATATCAAAGGTGCATGTTGAAGTTAACATTGACTATCTGTTCAGATTTGTGGCCTTATCCACTTATTCTTTGACTTTTGACCAACTATTTACATTGAAGTAACGTTCTTGTACGGCAGTTTTAGAAGTTTGGCTTTATATTATATCACCTGACAGTAATGCTGGGTATCTTTCTCTAAGTGTTGCCATTTTATAAAATCAAACAGCTAATCAATGAATTGAAAAAGATTGATAGATTTATTCAGTGGATCCCAAACTTTTTTCAGTCATTCTGTCCTTTTGAAAGCCAAGATACTGCCTTTTTAATCAATGAGTAACCGCATTAGTTTAATTAGTTTCTGTTGTGCAAATGAAAAACATTAGCACACTGCCAGGTTTCAGAGTCAAGACTCTCCTGCTACACTCACAGTGAACCCAAGAGCAAGACTGGAGTCTTCATACAGTTTGTTTTTCATTGTTTTTTTGTTTGCTTTCTGAATGACTCTATTGCTAACCTGAATCTCGGTAGCTTTAGGGCTAGATAAACAGAAAAAACCACAGGTGGAAATATCATTAATGATGGCCTCGTTCCAATTGTTTTCAGCTGCAGCAGGCGACTTGTTCTCAGAGAAGAAACTCTTAAAAACCACCACTGTACACTAGCTGCTCAGCACCAAACGGCAAACGGACACAGTTAGCGACCAGCCGGAGCATTTAGCGAGCTAAAGAGCCAGATATCGGTAGAGTGCAAAAACAGAGCTAGAAGAGAATCAATATAGGATTTACGCTCATCAGGTGGCCAGAAATATGTCTCCCAACAGATGATCGTTTTGGAATAACTGCTGCTCACTCACAAGTTCTCCATATCATCCCCATATCTCCAGATTTCCCTTGGCGGTGTGGGCTTGGCTCGCCACGGCTCTGCCTTCCCCCTGCTCCTCCATGTGGGACCGTCCGGATTAATCAATAACCAAAATCTACATTCTCTTGTTTGTTTTTGTTTTGTGATTTGATTACATTTTTGCGAGTATGTTATGTGTTCATTGATTCATTAATAATAACAAATCAGAATAACGTGATTAGTTGCAGCCCCACATATCTGGTGTTGAATAAACCATCATAAAAAGCTGGATCCTAGTAACACTGGACATACAGACCCCGTGATACACTCTGATAACGCCTCTCTCACCCTCTTACTCCACACATTTGAAAGAAGTCACTCTATCCGTCTTCCTGAATCAATTCCGGCCACTTCTGTGGAAGCGGGCCAACGTCCTTATGCTTTGGCTACGGGCCCGGCTTTGGCTGCTCTCCCCTCGGTGGGCTTGGCTCTCCGGCCCAAAGGGGAGGGATATTAAGCAGTCCTCAGAATTTTAATCTTGTCTGTTTGGGATGTTTTGCTGTGGGGGCTGAGGAAGCCAAAGCCAAGGCTGAACATGAGGGATAAAAGGCCAGCCAATAGGCTAAGCTTGGCACGGGGGGGGGGTGGAAATGAAGCAATGGCCAACAGACACTGTTCCTTTCTTTCCATGAATCAGAGATTTAGTCCACCGCAGGGTCAAGCGGCCAGCAAACAATGGTGTTATCCAGAGCAATGAAAATCATCCCGTTCGGATGTTCTTTTTGGGACGCCTGAAAGGGCCGGGGTCGATAGCACAGAGGGGCGCTAGTTTTTTTTTTTTTTTCTGTTTGTTCACCTGATTGTTTGTGCATTTTGTTTTAGTTGTTCTGAACTCTGGGATGAAACCCAACATACGTAATGTTTGATCATGTTAGGTCAGGGTTTTTATCTGGTTGTAGTTTGCTGTTTTGGGTTTGGAACATGGTCTTCACATTAGAAGTGATGATTGCTTTATGGCAAAGAAAGAAAGTGTCAAGTATAATGTCGAAGGTATGTATCTCCCCCGGGGCTTTTATACGCCAGATTTGATATCAACAACATCAACAAGACAGTAGACCTAGTTTGATACTACAGCATGTTAATGGGTTCAAATGGGAATAACACAGATTTTTTTTATATCTTTGACTCACTCTTTGAATAATGTAATGTGTTATGCAATGCTTTGGATTTTTAACATGACATTTAGTTCATAAATATTTCCCCGGCAGCCATAAAAGTTTTAACATCTGGTGTTTACAGGCCTTTTTTCAGATGACGGGTAGCGTACTTACTTCATCTTTACTGTTGTGGTGTTTTATGGACTGTGAAGAATACAATGAGAAGGAGGAGAGAGGGGGGATGGGTTCAGATAGGAGTAGTGACTAGTCGTGCTGAGTGGCACTGTGATGGGTAGTACAGGCCATCACAACAATAGACTCATTGAAGTGGTCATATGACATCTCAGAAGGGCTCCGAATGAGAACAGAGTGTAGACCGTGGTCGTGTCAGCTGTAGAGCGCTTGTGCTTTCGGTGTTGAAGAGTTCTTCTTGCTTCTTCATTTCATTAATTGTTAGTCATTTGCATGCACGTCGGGAGCCGCGAGTGAATACTGAACATACTGCAAAGGTCATGATCTGCAAGTCATGATGCAGGGTGGTCGTGGTTTGCAACCTCAGCCCGCTGAGCCACCAGAGACCTGAACCTGGTAACGTTTCAGCTGCAGCTCAGCCGTGGATGATGGTTCTTTTATAATATAGATTTTACACATTTACTTGAAGAAAAAGCAAAGACTCACACCTGGAAAATGTGAAGGTTGCATATTTGTTACTATTTTTTTTTATATAGTTAAAGCCCCTGAAAACTGGATTTCAAATCTGAAACATTTTCCAAACTATTAAATATTCAAATAACAATTTAAGTTTGCGTTTGTGAAGAATATACCCAAGTACTATTTATTAAGAGTCTAACACTCAAAAACTCAACTAATCCGATTCCCCAGGACTGTGTGGGTGTGGTTTGCATGGGATGTTTGTGACATCACCTTTTTCCAACTGAACCCCGCCCACCTCACACCAGTGAGGAGATCGCCGAGAAAAACACAAATAGAAAAAATCTCTCATGTAAAATTTCCAAAAACACTTCTAACTTTTGGTTGTTTCATCATAACACACTACAGGTATCTAAAGGGGGAACTCCAACGATGTTACACATCAAAGTGTGTCTACAGGTGTTTGAGGAGCACTACTGGCATATGTGGAGGAAAAAAAAGTAGTAAAAAGCCTTTTCAGGTTCCTTTTCAGGAGCTGCATGAAATCTGATGAATGACCTCAAGTGATGTCACTTGTCAGCTTCGGTTGGGGCTGAAAACTACAAGTTTGAAAATCTGGGGTTGTGGAGTCAGAAAGAAGTGAGGCTACCAGACGTCTGCAGTCCTGATCTCTGCTTGAGGCTAGCAGCTCCAGGCTAACTTAGCTGCCACTAGCACAACACACACCCTGTCCAGTGAATCATGTTAAAGACACAATACACCCTAAAAGTGGAAAAAAAATTGAACGGCTATGAAAGTATCTCTGAGATAAATCGGTGCTTCCATGGGGGTCTCAGGTGGAAGGGAACATTTTGGTAACATCATTAATGTCTTTTTTTTTTTTTTTTTGGTGGCACTCAAAAAGCAGGGGCTTCTTTTTTTGAGCCCACCATTTTTCAGAGATGACACATATAAAACTCACAGCTGGATGCATCATGTTCGGGCATGCTCTCTGGAAAAAAAAAAAAAAAAAAAAAAGGACTTGCTGAAGTAGAAGAGGCAAGTTGAATGTAAACTGGGGCACTTTCTGAAAGGCAATTTTTAAGGCAGAAACCAAGCTTTTTTCTATGTATTATTCACAACACATGTCCTTTAGATAACTGTTTTTGTCATTTCCTTTCACATGGTTGTACATGTTAAGGGCACATTAAAAGAAACCGTAGACGAAAGTATTTATTCATGAGCCAAATCTTCCCGTTCCTCGTGTGTTTCCTCAGCTGTCAAAGCAGGAGAAGCAGCAGCAGAGGAAAGAGAAGACGCGCTCCAAGGGACCCTCCGAGTCGGGCAGGGAGAAGGGCGCCCTACGTTCCCGACAGGATCCCAACGCCAGCAGCGGGGCGGAGGGTGACGTGTCTTCAGAAAGGGAGCCTTAGGGTCAGCGTCGGGGGGTGAGGGGAACCTCGGAGACGGACACACACAAAAAAAACAGAAACGCATGCAATCACTTAGAGTACACTGTCATCCACATAGCAGGTGTCTGCAGGGCCATAAAACATCAAACAACCCGAGGCTTGTCTTAACACGTGTGATTTGAGGTCTTGAATCATTCACTGTGTTTTAAAGGTTAATCATCCCTTAAGCAACTTTAAATGTAGCTGTACTGACACTCATTATATCTGCATATTTAGAGTCAATACAAAATACCAGCTTTGTTTTTCTTTTTTAATTTCTATGTTACTAACCTAAAGTTAGTTAGGGATTAATAAAGTAAAATCTATCTGCTCCTTTAGCTGCTATATATGCTCCATTAAGTTCCCCAGCTAGTTGTTAACCCGGCCTGTGTTGCTTGCTACTGGGCAGGTAGTGTACAGTAGATTTATTAGACTATTTTTTTTTTTTTTAACTGGGAGCAGCTGCTGAAAAACAAAGGTTGATGAGAACAGCTGTAAAACCATAACAATAAACTTGAGAGTATGCTCCATAGAGCTGAGGTTAAACTTCACAGTATGGTTATAATTTTCTGCGGGTTCAACACTAAAACCAACATCATTCTTTCCATTGTTGATATGAAAAATATTGATTAGCGCCACTTTTAATAAAAAAAAACACAGAATAGTGCGAGTGAGCCAATTACAGCATCACTGTCGAGGAGTTTCTTTCTCGTGTCAAAAACCTGGTCTCGTTCGCTTTTTTTTTTTCAAAGTGCGGGGCGAAACGAAACACAAAAACAATCTCCAGAAAAAAACCACATTATCAACAGACCATCAATCTCCCTAAATTTTCCATTTTCATCCATGAGCCTACATGCTCACAGTATGACTACAGTATCTAGGAAACGCTTGTATGCAGCGTGTGAGCAAATAGAAATTAAAGTCCCAAACCTAATGTCCTATCATTTTGAAGTCCTGACAAGCACATCAGCCGTTAGAAAGGAGACCTCACAAATTCTCTAATAAATGATGAAATGAATGAGGAAAATGATTCCCTGCAATAACAAAGGTTATTCATAAAGACTTCATCTACAAAATAAGTTTGAACATACATCTTGCAGCCTGTGAGAGAAGAAGTGTTTCCCTTCATATCATAATTTTATTTTTCATTCTCCCTGCTGTGTTTTTTTTTTTTTAGCAGTGCTGCTGTTCGCTGTTGCGCCCCAAGTGCCAAATATTGCACAGGAATTACAGTTTTATCCGTAATGATCCTGTCATGTCTGAATAAAGCCATTATAAAACATTTACGTAACGGCTTGAAAGCCCCCAAAAACTTTTTCTCTTCTTCTTTTTTTTTTCGTCTAATTAGATGTAGCTAAATTCAATTAAAAAAAAAAAAAAAAGACTGTATGTGTGTATTGTGTGTATCCGTGCCAGATGTTCTAACAAGGTATTTAAGTTTAAATTTGACTCTTCAATTTGCAGAAAGACATGAAACAAGAAAATATACAGCTGTGCTTCTTTGCAGGAAATTGCACAGTTGCGTTTTTTTTTTTTTCCCCTTTTCTTTTGCACTGTCAACAAATAACGCTGCCCCAAAAATATGTTCCTGTTCCTCCCATTTATTATATTAGAGAATTTGTGTCATGTACAATATGGCAGCTTTAAAAGTGCAGTGAGAAGAAATGAAAAAAGTCTCCTCTACCTAGCGTTTACATTCACCTCAGCGTCTCCTGTTTTCAACGTCTCTCTCTCTCTCTCCCTCTCTCCCGTCTGTGCCTGCTCTCTCTTTTGTTATTGTTGACATAGCGGTGAAACTCGGCAACGCTCATGAGAGACAGACCTGTTTGTTTCTTATTCTGTGGTTCATATTGCAGAGCTGAGAAGTAAGAGGGGGGGTTGGGGGGGGAGTAGGGAGGTTGGGGTTGCTCTTATTTGCCCTCAGTATTTGTTTACGAGTGCAAAAACAGACGAGTTCTGGGAGAGTAGAGACGAGGAGAAGGAGGGGAGGTGGGTGGAGGGGGGAAGTGGGTGGAGGGGTGGGGGGCATTGAGTCAGCTCCCTCCGTGTCCCTTCTGCTCTCCCTGCCGAGGCTGCTGCTGCTGCTGCTGCTGCTGCTGCTGGCTCCTGTGGCACAACTCCCTCTACCCCGTGTGAACTCTCTGGCAAGCGCGCACATAAACGGATATGCCGTCGAAACTGGCAGGCGCAGGCGGACTTTTTTTTAACAGCGGCCCCGTACTAACAGCTCCTCGGTTTATTTTGTTTACAGTCAGCTATATGAAACATGTCTGACACCAGGACAAAAAAAAAAAAAAAAATTCAGCAGTGAGGTGTGGAGAGTTATTTGTGTCTACTGCTACATCTGTTCTATAACCCTCTATAAACAAACACACACACACACACCTCGTCCCATGTGGGAGCCTGTACTCCTATCCCACACTCTTCTACAAGCAGTGGGCCTTGCACTGTAATCCCCAAGTGCATGTTGGGTAAATATATGCCCCAAGACATGGAGGCTTCAGCACCTTTTTTTTTTTTTTTACATAAGGGCTTTTTTTGTCTGACAGCATGGGAGGGAGCAGGGAGAAAGAGGAAGAAGAAGAAAAAAATTGGTCTGATAAGTGGAGAGAGTTATTTCTTGTTTTTGTTTTGTTTTTTTTTTTTCATTTCTGGGTGTGTGCGAGCAGGGGAGTGCACACGCAGCACTTTTTGGAAATGTGCGCCGCGGTGGGAGGAGAGGGGAAATTTGGATGTAAGAGAGATGTCAGACAAGGGGGCTTGCTTGCTTGGCTCTGTCGCTGCATATTTTAAAGAGGGAACTGGTGTTCTCTCCCGAAGGTTTGCTTTGCATGACTTAAACATGAGCGGCGCACGCTTCCCTCCGAATGAGTCGTTTGTGACAGTCCTCCGTTATCTCCTCTCATCTCCCTTCCTTCCCGTCTGTAATGTTCTAATTCTGATATAAACAGCTTACGAGGAGGTTTCTGCTACTCATCAGGATGCTGCAGCAGTTTCAAACCCACATCAACAATTTCTCTTCTAATTGTTGTCGAATCGCTTATTACAGACCCGTCGGAGATGTATTCAAAGAGTAGATGTAACCTCTATTTTTAATTTATATCTACTTTCACAATGTTGCGCCCTATTTATATTTAATAACAGCTACTGGGACACGCTCCATGTAAAAAAATTTCTTGTATGCTCAAAATCTGCCAATAAAACTGGAAGCTCAGAGTTCAGCTTTCAGCTTCTCCTTTGATCACTTCTCGTTCACTGAATTCATATCATATTCACCTAAAAGATCTCTGGATAAGAAGCGGACTAACCAGGATTAAAAGTGATGGAAAACTACTGCTACGTAAATGTTTTCCATTGCGAGAGAAAAGGTTTGAGGAGATATTTTTTTTCGTCTGAGCTCAGTGAATCTGGGCCTGGATCCGACACGAGCAGGCTATCAGAACCCTCGCCTAGTAGCTAGTAGCGGTGAACCCACATAAAATGATCAGGACTCATCAGTTCTCCTCACCTAAACGGAGTGTTTTAGCATCTTTCAGCTCCCCACGGCAAAGGTCCACAACTCCGTTCTAATCAACCCGATTTTCACTTACAGCAAGCAGCTGTTTACGGTGGATAAAAATATTCACAACAGTTGCTGAACATAGCGGAGCATTTATCAGCTGAAGAGCCAGTAGATTGAGACCAAACAGATATACATATATATAAAAAAAAAAAATGCTGAAGCTGTGTGTTCTTGATGTGTGAATAAGCTACTTTTTGCTGACATGTTAGCCATAACAACTTTACAAGGTGATAAAAATGTTGGTGTCATCTTTTCAGCTAGTTCAGTTTTATGCCCTGAAGTGGCCCAAAAAAAAAAAAAAAAAAAAAAGAATTAATGCAGTTTTAATGTGAGACTGTAGAACTTTCAAAAGAAGCCATAACACATTATTCCTCTTACCAATGAAAAGTTCACCTTGGTTTCAGTGTGCTCAGGGGTGTTATTGCTGCAGCCTTACCTGCTCTGACCTTTAGCATACGAGGCTAATGCTAATGTAAGCAAACTCTGTAGATGTTGCTGTGTAAACCCAACGTTACTGAGTCGTTCTGCTGACAGGTATGTCACAGATTTAATGAAGGAAAACTTATTGTGCCATTATCCTGTAATTGTTGACACAATAGCTGCTGTTTAGCAACAGCTACATACTCACTATTTAAACTGTACAGGCTAACACTGATGAAAGGACCCGGCGACCAAAATGCCTCTGTCCTCTTTTCTCTCATGCAGATGTCATAGCGGGGACATGATGGTGAGCCCAGTTTCCTCAGGAAGGCCTCGTATCTTCAGTGACTCTTACACCTGATTGTGGACCGTCCTTCCTGTTTGGAAATCAGCAGGATTCCTCGCGGCCTGTCACAGATCATCGTCCCCCTTTGCTGGTGTCCTTGGCCTCTCTCCCCTCCGGGAATCAGATAGGACCTAGGCTAGGTGTAATCAAAGTAGCAAAGAAAATATATAGCTACAAAGCAGTGCCCAGTTATCTTAGATTTACAAGGGGACATCGAGCAAGGGTGCGCAGGAGACACGGGACCCAAACAGCAACACTGCACCGCGTGGCCCGATCGCTTTCTGCGCTCTCTTTACTTTGTCTTTTTCTTCCTGCCTGTATACTCAGGTTTCTACCTCCTTCTGTCTGTCTTTCTCTCTCTCTCTCTCTTTCAGATTCTTCCAGCCTGTCCCACTCTCAGTCCGCTGTTTCCACTTAATCTCCGCTAAGAGATATGACACCGACCCCGAAGTATAACTCAACTCCAAGTTCTTGGCTTGTCGTGCAGGCACATGAACGTAGTTGCATGTGTAAAGTCTATTTTGAAAGGTTATAGAGTATCTGGATGAAGAAAGACTTCATCCAGATACATCACAGATATTTTCCAATTTTACAAGTCAAGACTAATGATTGTAAATGAGCCCATGTGAGTTGAAGTGCAGCGAAGTAAGATCTGATACTGGACTGCTTTGACATGCGGAAAGTGTTTCCGCAGCTGATCTCGGAATACTAAATATTAGTTAAATAGCCTGATGTCAGTTCAACACAAAGGTCAGTGATTGAGTTATGAAAATCCATGCGGATCTTTACAGGGAAAAATATTGGGGTTATTTTTACGATTTCAGATTAGTGCCAAAAAAAGCATTGCAATTCCTTAGTAAATATCCCCCTGTGTGTTTTAAAGTCTAACTGAAATGAAATAGCTTCTTTTTTTTTTTTCTTCCCTGCTACAGCATACTGATCTACTCTGTAAATGCAGCACATAGACAGCTTACCTACAAATGTCAACGTTGGTCGGTTTCCATCCTTATTCTTCAACACCACCGCTAACAAAACGCTATCTGTCCTTAGCTTGTAAGCTACGGTTAGCAGCACAAGTTTGTTTACATCGTCTCTGGATAGGCCTGCCTGTTCAGCCGCCAATCAAAAACACACATTAGCCTGCCTGCTTAGAGGCTAACGGAGCATTTCAGATGTATCTGTAAAGACTTATATATATATTGGCAATTAATTTAAAAACACTCTAGGATGATTTTGAAAGAATAGGAAATAGGAAAATATGATTTCAGTTAGGCGTTAAATCCTAAGGGTTACCTGTGTGTCTCTCAAACCTTGAATCATTTTATCGCCCCACCAGACCCACTCAGAGAAAATAACAGTCGGGACTGCAGGGAGGGATAGCGCTATACCGCTCGCTTCAGCTATATAGTCGATTTAGTGTCTAGGATCGAGTAGTCTCTTCTTAGTGACTATGAGTCAGTTTGTCTCAATTACCTGTACTTTACCTCTGTGGAGAGGGGCTAGCTGTGCTTCACCATCAGTGAACACTGACACCAGTGTGGTTCGGCCCGACTGCGGGCCGACCACAGAAACACACTATTTATAAATGTTTTGATTATTACACTCACTGCTGTCACTTCACAGATATGAATGTACATTTTATTGTCATTTTATAAAAATGTAAATAGAAAAAAATGAGTGTGTGAGTTTTTCTACAGTTTTAATCGGCATGTTTTATGTGATGCAAAAGCAGGGATGCTTGTCCTTGTTTCTCCTTACAGCATTACCACCTGGACTGTCTATACTGTCCCTGCTTTACCTCTTTAGCTCTTTTTTAGTTCAGAAAGCTATTCCTGGCCATACCATATACTACCCCCCCCGCCCCCTTCCTTCTTTTTCTCTAGTGGTGCTCAACTGAGGTTTCTCCGTGTTGTGCTGGAGAGCAGCAGGAAAGGAGAGGGAAAGGAGCTGCTGTAGCCCAGACTTGGGAGCTCTGGAAGAGGGAAGACATGACCCAAATATGTCTAGTAGCTAGCTAGCCAGCCTTAGCCTTACAAATTGGGCTAGAACTGCAGCTTTTCCTCTGCAATAACTGCATTGTGATCCCCAATGCCAGGCAGGCTTTACAGTGAGAGAAGCAGGAAGTAGCGTGCGTTGGCCTTGGATTATTGATGCACTATAGCAAACGTCCGAGAAGGCTGCAGTTGATATCGCGGCTGTAACGGGGAGGAGAAAAGGAAGTGTTGACAGAGACAGATGTTTGTCTATCTGTGGAATCACCTGTGTGGTTCAAAACCTAGGTGGCTGTTTGTGTGTGGACATCCTGGGCTGCAGGGCAGGGCAGTGGGCGCGGTGTCAGTTGGACATGGGAAAGTGGGTTAAATTCCAGGCATTCTCTTACATCTGAAGCCACACTGTTTCTGGTTTGTCTTTACAACTTATCTTACATCTTGTGTGTGTGAGAGAGTCCTTTGCCAAGCCCACTGGCTATGGAAAAACAATTTAACTGGATTTAATTTGTTGCCCCCCACCCCTCCTCCTCCTCCTCCTTCCTCTTCCCTCCTTCCCCTCACGTTTTTTTTTTCTTTTGTGTGCCTCTGAGAGGTTGGGAATTCATCTTGTTTAGTAACTCGATGCCCAGTCTGAGCTTGCTTTGCAAGTTAGACAGGCCGAGTTTCTTGGCAGCTTTAAGACCTCCAGTCATGTCTGGATTGTCCCTGGAGTTTGCTTGCCATATGTGATGCTAAAAACAACAACAACAAAAAAAAACAGGTAGTGTGTTCATCTTATTTGGAAAAAGTTTTATGCGGACACATAAACATGGATTACTTTTATTTAAATTAAGATTTGCAGCTCTCAGTCACTTCTTTCTTTCCTTCCCTGCTATCCATGTTTTTTTTTTATTTTATCTGTCTCAGCTCCATGCTCCAAAGGGTTAAAAAGGCACAATGAAACCAGTTGCCTAGAGCCCTGACCACTTTTTCCATTCTTGCTGGAAAGTTTCCAGCGCTATTTATATGAAACCTCAGGCCTGACAATCAAGAAACCCACTTGGCCAGGATAAAGTATTATCATTATCCTAAAGTTCTGTTTCATTCAAATCGGTGCTTAAAAAACATCTGAAATGGCAGATCCACTGTGGAATCTGTGGTCCATCTCTGTTCTGTAGGCAACATGTACAAGCAGGCAGAGACCTACACAAGTGAAATCAATCCATATGACCTAACTACTGTTGTGTAGCCAAAGAAAATACTACATCTAATCTGTGCGGGGCTTGATGAATGATTTGCTGCAGTGAGCGTTCCAACTCTTATTTTAGACCAAATGTCTGAAGAGAAACAGAAACTTGTCTTTTATCCATATTCAGAGGGAATGGCATCCACTCTTGGCTGAGATATTGGCATATTTTAGAATGATAACATTATTACTGTTATTATTTGTAGAAGAAGTAGTTGGGCTGGAAGGCACCATTGTTGTGTTTGGCTGCTACCTATGGGGTTTATGTATGTTTGAATGGGTGAGTAGTTTTAGTCAAAAACTACTATGAGAAAGTCTTATTAACAAAACTTTACATTACTATTCGGTAACACAGTATGGAATTCTCCTAGTAGAGTACAGCCGGCTGTACATCACTCGAGACATTCCCAGAAGATGGCAGCGAAACCTTGCCGCATTCTCTTACTTATTTGATATCAGCGCATTTTAATCTATTGGGTTTTCAGTTTAAAAGTATTGAACCATATGCAGCAATTAACATATGTTCATGTTCAATATGTCAAAAAAGTATACTGAAGTATACTTTGTACAGGCTTTAATCTATTTTAAAGTATACTTTAATTATGATAAGTGTGACGTTGTGCTTATATTGTAAGTACATTATTTTACTAGTGGTGAATTTTAAATAAAATGTGCATATATGAAAAATAGCAAAGCTATACAAATAAATGTACAATAATAAAATTATAATAATATAATAATAATAAAATGTACCTCTGTACAAGTATACTCTTTGCATGTTTATGTGTTCTATGATGAATATTTCATACCAGTAAACAGGAAGTTTTCCTTTTTAATTAATTTCAAAATTACACTAAAAATAGCATTAAAAGGCATCCGCTCTAATTTTTACACATTATCAGTTTACTCATCATAAACTACTCAGCCTGTTAAAATGGCTTTGTGTGGCTTTGGAGGAGCTTCAAGAGAGAAAAACAACCCTGATAATGTCATAGTGATGTCATTGGGGTATTCTCGGCTGGGGCTTTGGATACTAATGTATTACAGAAAGCCTGTGTTACTAATGGGAAATGTGGGCATTTAACCAGACAGGGAGAGAGCTTAAGGCATTAATTACAATATGGGAAATGTGGGATACATTTTTGGGGAGTCTGCTGCTTTAATTTGAACCATTTTACTTAAAGTGTGTGTCTTGTGGGTCACCCCAACTTAATAAAAGTGCCATACTAAATTGCTGGAGTAGCTGCCCCTTTAATGGCTGTCAACGTTTACCTATAAAATAGCAAAACTAACGAACTAACGAAGTTTACTGTCGTGGGCTATTGCTAGAAATGTGCCTGTAAAAATGTTGAACACGCAATTACATCACACTAAAATTATTATTATTATTTTTATTTTAAAATACATCAATTTGGACCTGAGTTTCACGTGTGCGTGCGTGCCCACGCGCACCCTCTCGCGCTCTCTCCCTCCTGTCAGTGTGTCTCACCTCAACACTCAGCCGGCGGACGCATCCATGGAGAGCTCGTGCAGCAGTCCTCAGCCTTTCTACTTCCAAAACCACATTTTAACATGACATGAAAAAGCCAAACCCGGCACTTCCACACAGAAGCTCACCGTGTTTTCTCAACAGCCCTCGCAGCATCCCAGCGGTACCAATCTCTTAACTTTTGTTTTTTCTTATCATTCCCCCTGAAAACCCCTCCCCTCCTACTTTTTTTCATCCGTTCCCGGGAGATAAGTCTTATTCTCTGGGAATTTGAGGAGGTTGCTCGATTTTCTTTTTTGTTACTTCGGGATCCGCATGGATGTGGCAGCGGTAGAGGGGATGTCTCTGCCGGGTATCCGACTCCGGAATCGGCCGACTCAAGTGATGCCGAGCCAGAAGAAGGTCAAAGCGAGGCGGAAAAAGCGAAAGGAGTTGGTTTTAATCCAGATATGCTTGTTCGGCGGCTTGCTTCTGGTCGTGAAGGGGTTTTCCTTCTTAGCGGAAAATGCAGGTGAGGATTTAGCTTGTTTGTTTCAGCTCAGGTTCGGATGCAGAAGAAGGAGAGCAGACAGAATCCTCCAGGAGTTAGCTTCTTGTTTGTTTCATGACTGTAGCTACATGTTTTCCTCTTGTTACATTGCTGCTGTAAACAGTTTTCATTTAGTCCTTACACATAAAGCTATACACAGCTGTAGCCTACTAGTTCCAGATGAACATCTCTGGAAAAGTCTTGCGTAGGAAGCTACATTGTGAAAACTAGAACATTTGAAGGCATCTTCCTCTTTATCTTACGTTAAATGGCCCTCTATCTAATATTCCCAACAAGACTAATAGAGTAATCCACTTCAATCAGTTTCTAATGGAACTGTTTGATTGTACAGTAGGTTTCACTGTACAGTATGGGGAATGAGAGTTTAGCTCTCTAATATCCTTTCAAAGTCTTTATTTCATATGGCCATCTATCAATCCCTTTTATCAACAGTGTTTCTGGTTGTTCCCAATTATTACAAATGCTTCATGTTTTACAGGATGACTATCAAAAAAACACTCCGTTTTGTTATCCTATCAAATCCTGACAAAACCTAATAGTCCAAGACTGTTATATATTGGATACATGCTTTATATATCTCTAATATATATGAGAAAATCCTTCTGTTGCCCAAATTTGACTTGATGAAAGCTCATATGGGGGGGCGTCAAGGTGTTTCCACTGTCATACAGGTACACAGTGAGCTATAATGGGAATTCTTCTGAGCTTTAACTATGGGAAACTATTCTGGTTAGAGGGATGCAGAGAGCCTCCTGCGTGTTCAGGTGTTTCAGCAGCAGAGCGGTGAAATCAGGGCAACGAGCCCCAGGGTATAGACCTACACCTCTGCGGGGTTACGGCAAACGGTTACACGGCGTGTCTCTTTTAACTTTCAGTTGATGTCAGCGCTGTCACTGGCATGCGTGTGTTTTTAAAAGATTCGCCAAAAAGCATCTAAACGCAATCAAACGAGAGCCTAATAATAAATAAGCGCAGTGCTTCCTAACTGCAAACATATGCGCCACTTGACTCGCTGTCGATATGTTCTTCTCTTTTTTTATCAGTTTGACTTCACCCAAACACGCCACTTGATTACTGAGTCAGTGTCAGCTAAAGCGAGATGTATTTATCACTTTCCGTGGACAGAAGGCCCGCATGAATATTCATACACTCATGATTTGTGTATCATCAGTGTGACTATTTTTTTTTTCTTCTTCTTCTTCTTCTTCCTCCCTGCTGCGTATCATAGTTACATGGAAGTGAAAACACTGCTGCTCTCTGCATGTGCCCCCGAATTAGAGAGGAACACGAGATGACACCGGGGCGTTTTAATGCATTTCCCTTGTCCTCATTGTGTTCTGGTTAACTCTTAATCAGCTCGCCAGAATATCAATTAAAGTTGATTATTTATGATGCGCTTAATGGAGTCCTGCTAAATTGAGCTCGATGTGGAGCTGGAAAACGACGGAGCGCACAAACGCCTCTTCGCGGTGGCACATTAATCATTCCCACACTCACTCCTCTTCCTTTCTTCGTGCGCCAGATAGCGGATAGATAGAGGGATGGAGGGGCAGGGAGGGAACAGGACGACGCTGGCACGCAAAGCCCTCTTCCACTGCTGCTGCTGCTGCTGCTGTGTGTGTGTGGTGTAGTGGAGGTGAGGCCAGGTGAGAAGTTCAGCAATGCCCCGAGGACTATTAAATAACTGGGCTTTTTAATTCTATCTGAATCCCCCCCACACCCCCCTCTCCACCCCCCTCTTAGGCCAGACTTGTGGTTGGCAGGGTGGAGAGGGCAGAGTACTCCTGCTGGGCTCTCTGAAGTATGAAATGAATTCATTGGTGTTGCTGCTCTCGTGAAGAATGTGCAGATGTAGCCACAGTGGGAGCCCCCCCCCCCCCCACCCACTCCCTCACCCCCCACCACGGCCGCCACCCCCTCCCCTCCCCTCACCCCCCTCCAAGAGGATTTTGTTTTGGAAAATCATGAAATTCCCTTCGATGTATGAATTGGGGGCAGGGAGGGCAGGGAGGGAGGGAGGGAAGGGAGACACCAAACTGACACATGTGTGGTGCACTCCTCCAGCTGTTCACTACCCCTACCATTACATAAAGAATCAAATTTTAATGTGACAGAGAAGCTAAACCTGGTCAATAATAAAAAAAAAACAAACAGCTTGACACACACTTTGCTACCTGAAAGACACAATCTTGTAACTTATACATAGAAACAAATGAAAGGTGAATAAGCTTTATGAGCTGAAACATCTGCACTCATCTTTGTTTTTCTTTAAGACGTCGGTTCAAAAACATATGATAAGGGTAATGTGTTCATGACCCTCTGCTGTAAATAAAAAAAAGTCACTTTTGCATTAGGATTCTTATCGAACCTCTTTGGTTTTGACCAAAATGTGACGTAGTAGCGAAAAACTGTGAAGCATCTAAAAAGTTGAATGCTTGCTCAGATTCTCTTCTCCTTCACGCCGTCCCATTTCAGACAAAAGTCAGCAGTCGTGAGTTGTTCATTGAAAAAAACGGTGGCAGATGTAGAGTTTCGGCAAACAAAGACAAACTGCGTTAAAAACCGGGATCCGGCCCCTACAATGTGACAGCCGCTATGACCCGTGTTTACAAAACGAACCAATCAGATTGTGGCATAAAATGACACATTTGCGCATTGTGACATCGATCAGGACTTTATTGGAGCCATCTGACACAGTGTGACATGCAGTGAACTTTGCTGTTATTGCTGAGTCTATACAGGCGCCTTTCCTTGATCAGAAAGTTTCTGATATAAATTATAATTTTTTATCAGCATGCTCACGTTCGTAATGAAAAGAGTACGGTTTTGGTATCAGTACCGAACCTCACATCACATTTACGCCCCGTCTAGATGTCGTAGCTGCACTGAAACTTCACCTCGAATCTATTTTGAAAGCAGATTTTTGACCGTGACCAACGTCTTGCAGGTTTCGACGTCTCCAGCCACAGCACGGAGGACCAGGAGAGATGGGGAGGAAGGAGGCTACTGCAGGAAATGGACAACAGCAGCCTGGAGGAAATGGAGAGTGAAGAATCTAAAAACTGCACTGCTCCAGGTAAGACAGGAGACAGGGTGAAAGAAAGAGGACACCCAAGTGTTCTTCCCCTCCCCTCCCCTCTCGCTTTCTCTAAAGAAGTGAGAGAGAAAAGATGGAGAGAAAGGAAAAAAAAAAGGCGGGGGGGGGCAGCAAAAGTGGGAAACAAATGATGGTCCCATATCTTACCGTTTCTGGTCCCCATGTTTTCTCTTCCTAATGTGGGGTAACCCAGATTTGGAGCTTTTTGATGATTTCCCATGAGCGCAGGTGGTGAAATTCTGGCTGCCTCAGCGATTTTCACACTCGCTCTTCATCACATTTTTTTTTTTTTTTTTTTTAAGATTTCATTCTCACTCCCTCCACCTAGCTTCCCCCTCTCTTGTCTCTCATCAACTCTCTCTTCATCTCCTTTCCTCTGTGTTTCCCTCATGTTTTTTTCCCCCCACGGTGGCGGCCGCATCTCAGGAAAAAAAAAAAAAAAAAAAAAAAAAATCCCTGTTTCCATGGCGACCTTTTATCTTATCATCAACGAGGCAACTTCTGTTTGAGGCGAGGATAGCGTGTGAGGATGCTGAAGGCGTTTAGTGCACGGAAGACTTTTATGTGCATTTCATTTTGTTTGTTAAGTTTCAAATCACTCGAACCGGTTTAAAGGATTGAAACAGACACACATGTAGAGGATCCTAAAATTGAAAAAATGCTTCATATAATCTTATAAAACCATGTTTTATGGTACAACCAGCCCTTTCCTCATTGGACAAATTCTTATGCATGTATGGACTCTCACCATCACACACGTGCGTCGCTATTTTTAGACGTAGATGGAAGGAAATTTGTTCAATCCTGTTATAACAGATGTGTACAAGGTAGGATGGAGAGAGGTGACTCCGCTGCAGATCACATTTGTTTTTTCTTACCTTGAACGGGAGATGATTGTCCATCCCTCAGAGGGAGGGGGGGGCGGTTCTCTCGTGGGCTCATTAAGCAAAATGGCCGTCATCAATCTCCTTTCTCACCCTTCCAAGGTCGTCGCTGTCATCTAAAAAAAGGGAGCGGAAGGCCAAAGTTCAACTTATTCTCTCCTCTTGCTTATTATACAGTAGCTGCTCTTTCCTCTGGTGCTAAATTTAAAGCGCACACCGCCGGTGGCTTCAGCCCCCATGACTACTCTCTAGAGGAACTGCAAGGTTTTTTTGCTAAATAACCTCTATTTTCTGAAAGTCTTGGCCTGCTCCGGTGCTTTGTACTCTTGTCCCTGGTAGGACACACGTATAAAGAACGTACCCTAGTGGGGGCAGTTAGTGAGTCATGCTTCATCTGACCTTTGAGAGGAAAGAATTAGCATGTTTTAAAAAAGGTGGTTGATGTGTGGAGGGAAGGAGCAGGTGTGTGTTTTCTGTGTCATGTGTAGGACTGAAACTGATTATTCTGGCAGTTATTATTTATTTAGTGAATAAAATGTCAGAGAATAGTGGGAAATGGCCAGAGGACTGTTGGTTTTGTCCAACCAACAGTCCAAAACATATTCTTGAATTGGTCAACTTTGCATCCTACCTCTACTTAGAATGGCAGAAGCTGGATGTTTGACCTGCTAACTAGCTTTGCCGCACTTTCAGTCGCAACATTCGGCGTTAGATCGTTCCATCTGGCTCGGTGGAAGGCGTGTCCGTTGCTTATCGTAGCTTATCGTAGCTGGTTATCCTGACAATTAACATTCTACAGATCAGTCTTGTACCAATTTGTTCTTCGCGAGTCTTGTTTTTGTAATCCTGCCCGTCATTATTACCAGTTATAGTTTTATTTTAGCTCATCTATATAATTGCAGAGCTCTGGGAACACGGACCATGCCACAGCAGAAGTCTTAAAGGGGCAAAAACAAGAAGAGTCAGGCCATCAGAATGTAAACAACCCAAACAAGCCAGATTATCTCAACCAATTTATTTATAAATTGACTGATTTTTCCTCATCTGACATTTTAGTGGCGAGACTGCATTCCAAATTGTCAGCAGTTAACTCGGTGGGTACAACATGATTATTACTGAGAGGTATGACAGCTGAAGCGGCTGAAATAAGAGCCAAGTTGTAATAAAGATCCCCTCCAGATGTGTTTTAAGACATAAAAAAATACTCTGGTTTGAATAATAATTTGTGTCTGAGATGTTTTTCTTTTCCATAAAGAAAGTGTATTGACCGTGTTCTACTCCTTCTCCCTGAAAGAAAAACAGTTTAACAGCTCGACACGAGGTGTCTCCTGCTTCACTGTAAAGTCCGTTCTCGGTGTTTGTGCGCTGGATGCTTCTAGTTTCCATGTAACACACATGGGATGCTTCTAGTTTCCACATGACACCCATGGGATGCTTCTAGTTTCCATATAACACACATAGGATGCATTTAGTTTCCATATGACACTTGTGTCAGTTGGATACTGGACCACAGTTGGCTCCAAGCTAGTTGTTACAAATCATGCTTGTAAGTACACGGTTTAAACTCCTATTTAAGGTCAGCGCAGAGAAACTTTCCACTTTCCGAAGGTGAAAACAGCCTTCTAGTGTCAAACTCTGCACGTACATCATTCCGCACGGTGAAGCTCAAACAAGTAAAATCACATTTTTGAGTGGAGGAAGACTTTAAGCTATTATTAAAAATCGATTATTGGTGAATTTTCTGTCCATTGACCTTCAGATTAATTAACTATTTAACGTGTCTACGTAATAGATTGGCGAAATGGAGAGCAATTGCACAACAGATTGCCTGTGTGTGTGTGTCTCTAAAGCTTGCCAGCCACAGAGTGAGCACAAGCAGGGGTGTTTGGAGGACTTGTAACCATCTTCTAGGGGGGTCCAGGGGAAAAAAAAAAAAAGGAAAACTTGAAACCTCTAAATGGACCATTTTCACTCATTTTTTTTTTCTTCTTAAATGTGAGGATCTACACTCCAACAAAACATGTACAAATTCTACATACTTGACTGACAATCTCATTGTTGATTGGGAAATATTACTTGTAAATGAACCAAAGCGAGAAAACACTGCTAGCCACATTGAAGGAAAAGATGAGATGTCAAATAATGAAAATGAAAAACATCTGCTCGTGCTATGACCACAGCACAGAGACTTCAACCGTCAGACATTTCAAAAGAAGAGAACGCGTAAGTTGCCTCTCCTTAATGATACAATCCCTAAATGAACTTGAAAAAACGACAAGTGATCCCAAAATGCCAATCCCATGTTACTAATTTTGAAAAAGAACAGAAAATACCATTAATCCTGCGGTGCCAAAACATGAAGACTAGTTTCCTCTTGTAGTTAATCTTGTTACATCTGTCTCAGGAGTTTGAAAGAGGAACCGTCGGACTGTAGTGTGTCGGCTTAAGTTAAGCAAATCTATCAATGACCTCTCCATGTTCCAGACCGGCCAGTAACTCCTCTTTCTCAATGGGCATCACAGCCAAGTGACTGAACCTTCCCTGACCCATTGTGCTTCCAATGGTAATTCTGCAAAGCTTTGACTTGCAGTCCCATGGCTAAGGGTGTTGAGATGTTCGGAAGGGGTCCGGATCACAGCAGGGAGGTTTTTCCAGGATGGTTTTGACATACTCCAACTTGGCACGCTCAGCGAGTCTTGGACAAGTGGACGAGTTCTTCCTCCCCTATACTAAGCTGTTTCTTCAAAGCTTTCAATTTGTCATGATCGATTAGTGATGTGTTAAAGAAAAGAGTTAGACGCTCTCCAGCGGATCAAACAAGTCATACGCTTCAGGGACAGCTTTGTATAGCAATGGACGCAAATTGCTTCAGGATGTTTTTTTTTGTCTAAAGCGAGCGTCGACACCCCCTTACTGCTCCGCTCATAAGAGAGGCGTCGTCGTATGTTTGAGCAACACGCGTGAGATGTTCCAATCCACGTTTGACAAGCTGCTCCTCTACGGCGTCGGCGATGGCGTTGGCATCAAATGCATCAAAGCTCGCAAAACCCAAGGAGTCGCTCCTTCACCATGTCTTGTGAAGTCAAACACTGAACAGGAGAAGCTCTGAATGCTGATCCCTTTCTTCATCTACTATGATTGAATACATCTTTGCCGCTTTGATCTCTGAAATAATTACTGCTGTTATGATGTCAGAGCAGCTTTGGATCGTTTGGTTTTTGGGGTGATGGTGAGTGAAGGTAGTATGTGATGGAGGTTTGTAAAAATGGATTCAAATGCTTATGTAGCTGCTTGGTTATCACATCATCTTCTCCCTCATTGTGACCCCCGAAAAGCAATCCCCTGTTTCTCCAAGAAAGGTTGTCAAGGAAGGAATCTAAAGCTCATTTCCAGTTCGTATACCCTGTACTCATGGAATCTTTTTGGGTTCTCTTGGTTGTTTTTGCATTGAACCTACACACAAAGCAGAATACTGCATTTTTTTGTACATTGTGTTCAAGCAACTCAACCATTTGAAACCAGCTCTGTTGAAACTCTCGTTTTTTGTAGGCCGAGCTGACTGTGCAGGAAACCTTAATTCTTCACTTGCATTGGCCCATGTTCATGGCCCCCTAAGTCAAGGGCTTCAGCTATGTGTGCATCTGTACCACAGGCCTCCTGGCTCTTCTCACTGTCATCTCTCGTTTCTTTCCTCTCTCACCTCGGTTTCCTCTAGTAGCTCTCTCTCTCATCTCTCATCCCTCCCATCCTTTGTCCTTCCTGGCTCTTCTTTATTTGGAGACAAAACATGAGTGTCATCATCAACACCCAAGTTGATAAGCTCTCACTATGACAAATTATTTAAATAAATGACATGTGCCAACATGCATCCATATGTATCAATCTTAGATATTGTCACAACTACTATGAAATGATCTCATGTAGATGCTCACATAATCTAGGTCTATTTATCTTATAAAATAGCCTCACGCACAATATGTGATTTTAATACAATATAATAATTTCATAAATGAAAGCTAGATTTACATTCAGAAAAAATAACCTATACATACTTACCATAAATCTGCCAGCCTCAAGCTCCTAACTGGGGTCATTTTTTGAAGAAAGAAGAAATTTTCCTCCACATCATTATGATACAGATCAAATGGAAATCAGTGTTTTGCTGCTAACTGTAACCTGACAGTAGTCTGTGGTGGTAAAATCCATCTGCTGCAGTGCCATAAGATTCACACAGATCTCCTTTACCAATATAATTGCTAGCTAGCCAGCCAGAGGGATAGCCATGCTAACTAGCCAGTGGTAGACAGCTATCTTGCAAAGCAAGGTAGCTGCTGCTGCATCAGCCTTTCACACCTTGCAGCCATGCTGTTGCCGCTCATCAAAATCAAATGGATATACAATTAATTCTACACTTGGGAAATATACAATAGGCATAGTTTACTTTGCAAGACAGCTGTCTATCCACGGCTAGTTACCATAGCCAGTCAGTCATAATAGCAGTATAAATAGCTCAGTGGGGGGGTGGGATTAATATTAAAAATGGCATTGTAAGGTTTAGAAGGCCCAGGGCTGTCAACGCCCCTGAGCACAAGCCTGGCTGATGAGGAACTATCCCAACATGAGCTCTGTGTTTTAGGAGGATGCAGCACGGAGGAGGCACTCACTGATTGTAGCCTGAAATTAGAGGCCTGCTGATCAAGTGCTGGAAAGATGAGGGTGAGAGAGTCAGACAGACAGAGAGGGAGAGAGAAAGGCCCTCATTTGCTAATTTCTCCCCTTCCAGCCACACATGAAACAAGCCATCATACCCATCATTACGTCTCCCTCCTTGATTTTAATTGTGAGGACCCTGCTGCTTCTGTTGATTTCAGACACTTGTTTAGTCCCCCTCCCCTCCCCTCACCTCACCCCTCTCCCATCACTGTCATCTTTCACTCAAAGGGAACAGAGGTGAAGCACAGGCAGTGGCTGGTGGTGATTGTTAGGAGTGGTTGCATCTGAGTAACTTTGTCACTTTCAGTCATTATTTCCTTTGCCTCTGCCCCCTCTGAGGTTTACAATTGGCTGAAAATGTCAAAGAGAGTTTCCTGGCTCAGGGAGAGGTGGCGGGTTTACGTACTGTGTTTGTGTGTGTGTGTGTGTGTGTATGGCCTTGTCTGTCTGTGTGTGTGTGTATATGTGGAGGTGAACACAAGCAGCTCATTGCAATCTCATACAAAAAGAGCCCTCTCTGTTCTGTTCGTGACCTTCCTTTTATCATAGAAAACAAATCTGGTGTGCAGGGCATTGTGGGACATGATGATGTCCTGCTCTTAGGATGAAAAAAAAAATCAGAAAAGGCCATTACTTTTGAAGATGTCTGAGCAACTAGGGAGATTAGTCATACTGTAGTTTTCATCTGCAGTAGAACTGATATGAAATGTACACAGCCGTACACACACATACGCCCTTTCTAGGGGTGGGTGAAAGAATTGATTCACGTAAACAGCTCGACTCTTATCTCCTACGATTCCGAATTGATTCACAAGAAACGTCAAAAAAATCAATTTTTTAAATGTTAGTTAATGATGTGATGTCGGAGGAAGTGAACTGCGAGGGCTAGCGCAGCACCCGGGCGGTACGCATCACACACACACACACACACGCTAGGCTTAACCAACACTGAGTTGAAGAAAAACACTCGGTGATTAGTCTGTTTCACCTCAGGAACCCTGCGCCTGCTTAGCATCTTGTACAGCGATGGCTTTCCTCAGAGCTAACAGCGCAGCAGAGAGGCTGCTGCTCCACTGCGGGAGACGTGACGTTAATAACGACGCAGCAGAGCAGTCTGCTTTCCCGCTCATTTTATTATTCTCATACAGGCAGGAGACTGTAAGATGCTTTCAAATGAATTTGTTCTTCAATTAATGCAGTTAGCTTTTCAAAATAAAATGGCTGCGGACCATTTATCTTACCTGCCAGTGAAATATGGACACCAGTTGATGGTTTGGCACACAGTTTACTGGAACAAGAGCATCAATTTTGAATTGGGAAGCAGTGTTGAATCGAATCGGACACCAAGAATTGGAATCAAATTGAATCACCAGATTACCCCCCAAAAATTCACAGCCCTCCCTCTTTCAGTTTCATATGAATACACACATCACATCACGTCCCAATGCATTCCTTTCTTTCGGTCGTTCTCTCAAAACACATTCGCAGGTGGTTCATGTAACCCCCCTGAGCAGCTCTGTTTACAGTAACACTGGTTGTATGATTAGACAGATAGAGGTCTGGGTACCCCAAACACGTGACTGCTCTCTCCAGGGGTCTTTCCCCAGAGGCTGTCCTCCTTCGTTATTAAAGATCCTCTCGCAACCACTCCATTTGAGGAAAAAAAGGACGCTGGTATGACTTAATCAGGGCTTCCCTGTGAGAAATGCGGTGGGTGTAGGCGCATGCGTGTGGCTGGAAGTTGAACCGAGCCTCATTAAGAACAGTATTGATTAATGCGAGGGTGCTGGCCCAGGTTTCTGCAGCGAGTGGGAGTGTGTGTGTGTGTGTGTGCGTGCAGGTTTCCTCAGCCTGCGTGCGTATGTTTGTTCTCGCTCGCCTCGCTTCACACGGGCAGCCTCTTAGCTCCCCCGCACGTGGCCCGAAGCTTTAAGTAAGGATCTACACAGCGCAGTTGATGAATTAATCAAATCAGAATAAACGATCAGTCCTTTAATACCTCGACAATAGTCCTGCACTAATCAAATGCAGAATTGACCCAGGGAGTGCCTGGAATGATTTCCTCAGAGAAATCAATTCTACCATATCACAATATTAGCTCTGAGTGGGCTGCTGCTGCCCTCGCAACACAATGACAATATTAGCAGCCGTAGATAGTGGCAAAGTTCTTTCATAACTGCCTAACGTGCAGATTGGCAAAGTCATCTTGTTGTGTTATTACACGGGTAGGAGCTCCGTGCTCAGGGGAATAAGACCAATCCATCACAGCAATTAGCTCAGCAAGTGCAAAATTCCTCTCTACATCAGCCCCCACTGATCCTGCGCCTGTTCCTCCCTCACTCTCTTACTCTTTCTCCGCTTAAAAACATTTATCCGACATTATTTTTTTTGTTTGTCTCTCGCCGCTGTTTTCCCCTCTCTATTTTTCTCTCTCGCTCCTGTTTCTTCTCTGCCTCTCTCTCTCTCTCTCTCTCTCGTCTCTTCCTGCACGCGGTAGGAAACGCTTCCCCCTGCCCCTGCTGAATTGTAGAGCTCAAGTTTGTTTGCCAGCAGCAAAAGTGGCTCAACACTACCTTTAAAGATTCATCCTGCTGGTGTGACGATGAGCGATGTAGAGGCTGTTTCCTGAATGTCACCAACATCCTCTGTCGCTGTTGCTTTTCTCCCAAGAGGTTGAGAGGACACGCAGGCTCCCACACACACACACACACACAGAGTGCTTCTCTGAACAGCATGCTGAGTAAGCAGCTCAACTTCTTAACAGTGTGGCAGGTTCCTCGGCATGTCTCGGTTGTTGACATTCCCTCCTTTTTAAAGTCTTCTTTAGGCTTTTCATACATTTATAAGACAGTAAAGAGATGACAGGAAGTCAGAGTGTGATGGTCCGTATTGTTTTTTCTGCTACTTTACATACGTCTCACTATTTGATGGCTCACTGCAAAGATGAGAACTTTCCCCCCTTCGCGTCTCAAATGGGTGTAATATGCGAAATTAATGAGGGATCACGGCTCTCACCTTGATTCTGCTTGTGTCAGTATTTCGAGGTAAGAGCTTGTCATGTACTCTTCAGGTTTCATCTAATGGCGCAGCCTCGGCTGTAAAGGAGAAAAGCAGCGGCCGTGAGTTTGATAGCGTGAGGTAAAGACGACAGAAATGACTGCGATGTATTCTGGGATGCCTATTACTTCCTCTTTGCTTTTGCATGACTAAGCCAGCCGAACACGTGTGCCGCACAGAAATACATATAAGGTTAAAGTGCAGGGAGTTGGTGATAAGCTGTCTGATGTGCTTCATTGATACGAATATTTCATTCTGTCAGCCTCATCTGAGGATTAGCTCTTCAACTGAGAGGCTTTGATGATGATTGACAGAACCCACAGCTCCCGAATGGTAGACCGAGCACTTTGAGATCCACCAAGGGATAGGCGTGTAAACAGCTTAGCGGTATTTATTGTCATAATCAGAGTGACAGAAGTAGATGTGTAATTTGATTATGTGTAAACATCGTTGATGTATGTAGCTCTGATTACCCAAATCTGTCAATGAAAGCTGCTGCTGTAAAGTTACGGTATGTCTTTTGATTGGATTACACGTTTATGCCATGGAAACATCAGCTAATGAAGATAACATCAGCTTTGCATAAAACCACAAATACATTCCTCCTTCTATTTGCCTTATCATGCACATGATTATATAACTTTGGAATATCTTGGCATGATTTACAGTAAAAAAAAATCCTAATTTATCCTATACTGGCCCTTTATGCAGCCTGTCAGTTCAGCCTCTGTGTGAACCAGGCCGTTTTAACTCCTGTCTCTTTAAGGCCTTCCTCCCCCTGAGCCCACTCTGTTCTGATTGGTTAACTTCTGGAAGCTGCATCAGTCCGATGACTAAAATCCTTCATCTGGTTAAAAGATTTAGTAAAACCACCAAGATCTAAAAAGTTTATTGTAAATGTGTGGCTTAAACTGAATAAAAAGTCAAAAGTTTCTGGTGAGCAACCACAACGTCAACATCTTGCGCACCTACACTCTTTGGTGGACACCATTGTGGTGGACAACCACAACGTCAACCGCATACGCAAAAGATGATGATCAACTTGAGCATGTATACTCTTTGGTAGAGGAGGTATGACACCACTGACAGGCGACCAAATGCAACGGACTGTTACCTGATTACAATTACAGAATTCTCTGGGTTTGAAAATTGTTGGAAACATTTGGGATAATGTAAGTACACAACTCAACAACATGTATAATATAGGTCTAGTTGTTTTTGGCATTTTAAGGTGGAATATTTACATGTTATAGCTTTAAATTGCTATAAACATCTGTAAACATCCTAATGGTCATGTAATGCCAATGTGAAAATGTATTGGCAAATGTGTTTAAATGATTTAGGGGGACGTTTCTGAATCAGGTAAGAAGCACTTCATATTGTTAAGAATGTAGAGTTTTCTTCATTATGTGTGTATCAGCATGACAGATCAGAATTTGGAGAATTTCTGCCGTTGTTTTCTTTGCTATGAGTGGCAAAGTTCAAGTTGTCTGGCAGGATTTTTGTTGCCATCAATTCTCAGATGGGATGAGGACCACTGGAGGACCTCTCTCCTTTTTTGGGTTGTGCTGTTAAGACCATACCTTTACACTCTATTCGATTTAGTCTCTAACCTGAAAACAATAGAGATGGCTGTTGAGTGCTATCCTCTGTACATGGAGTGTCACATTACAGCCCAACAGCTCAAGTTTGATTTCATCAGTCGTGACATCTTCTAAAGTTCAGGCTCCTGTCATGTGTGCCTTTTTCTTAGTACTCTTATAACAACCCAGATGTGTGAGATAGTGCGCTGACTCCTTACCGCAGGATCTCCAAGAATTTGTGTCAGACTGATCCTTTGGTTTCTGACTCTGTCCCCGAGCAATGCTATTCCTGCTTTATTGTTCAATTTGGTCAGACATCTAGATTGTGAAAGAGTCTGACAAGTTCCTGAAGAGGTCACAGCGCTCTGCAATGCCACAGTGAACTACAGTTTGATCTCTACATTTGTTTTACTTGGACTTAGGAGCTGGTTGTACATCAATCAAATCAATGTCAGTATGTAAATGAATTACGGGCACCAACTACATCCTCTCTGTCTGAGGACAGAGGATGTTGTATGCTGTAAATATAGTAGTTTCTTATAACTAACAGAGCCTGAGATACACAACATTTGATGAATATGAACATATATTAAAAGAGAAATTCATGTACAGGTAAAGATGGAGCAGGCAGCAGTGTAGCGGAGAGGACGCAGGGCTCAACGTTGTTACCTACGGACCAATTGCGTTCCAGATGTCGTGCAAAGCAAACAGATCTTAGAGAGCTGTCAAATTCCATCACTGCAGATGTTTTATGTGGGAAGAAATACATTCAACACATTTATTAGGCTCCAAGAATAAACATAATGTGTTTTAGTCAGAAACATTGTGTATAAAAAGGGTAGCAGAGGGAATAAAGATAAAGTAGAACTCTGTTAGGAAACGAGGTTGTCATTATCGGACTCTGTGGAAATATACTACGCTGCAATTTCTCTGAAAAGTGTGGAGATTGTGGGGAAATTGTATGATGAGGACTTTAAACAAATAAGCAATTAGAATACATTAAAAAAAAAAAAGAGTAACACACAACATCGCAACAGTGAAAGGTAGCGGCGTCGTCGCTGCTGCGGCTGCAGAGCGTCGGAGGAAAACTGCAGACAGTGTAAGTATGTAAGTTAATAGTCTTATCAGTGCCGACCATTAAGGCACTATGTTCAGACTTTTTGATGCAGCACTGTGTCACTACACTGCAGATGTGGAAAAGATTTTCTCTTCACTAAGCCGGCCTCATGCTGAGGTAATGGGAATGTGGGCACAATCTATTGCTTCAGTCACTCATATGAAAAAAAAATGTCAGAGCAAGACTAAATTTCATTCATTATTGATATTTAAATAATGTTCTGTAAGGTACCTGCTATTTCTTGAAAACAATATTTATAGCCAGAGAGTGCAAGTGGCCTGGAAATGCTACAAACATGCATCTCCTCTATAATAACTCATGATAGGAAGCAATGTGGTTAGCCCTGCAACCAGTCCTTCATGCTATCAGTTTGTGTAGTGCTGTAATGTCTTGTGTTGCAGTTTTTTTTAAAAAAAATACTTCTCTCGTTTATCTGATCTGAATGCTGCAGTGATGTCATTTTCTCCACACCGATGAATCATGTGGATGGGAGCTTTATATGTGGATCCAAATTGCTCGAACCTAACCTGCTTCCGGAGTGAGCTGTGCGAGGCTGTGTTGCCATGGTGACGTACACTGTTTGAAAGTGAGTCACCGTCGTTGCACTGAAAGGCCGAGGTTATGCCCAAACTTAGCCCCGCACTGGCCACGCTGATCTGATGTGCCGTTGGTGGGCATGACATGTAGTGTGAAAGTGGACGTTTGCAAATCTTTTTTTTTTTTTTGAACATGTTGTTTGATCAGAAGGCTTTCAGGTCTGACCACAAGTTATTGAATAAACATCAGTGTTGTTATGACCTCATCCACTTTTATCAAGCGGAGAGATCTTCAGCGCATTAAGTGAGTCAGTTTTCTGTTTTGTTGACATTATAGTCGATTACGCATTGGTGTATTTTAGACAGAGCCTGTTTCTTTCCCCTTAAAAATCCTAGTGGACTTTTGAGTTGGCATGATCTCTGTGTCTCAACCATCTGGTGCGTAAACCTCACTCATGGATATATCTGTCTTTTTATCACCTTTATTTACTCTGAGAATTGTAACCACACCTGGCAGCCCACAGTACAAACCGTCTACAGTGAAGTCATCGTCTCTAAAAATGCAAGCTAATGACAACACTTCTGGCTCATTTTGTTGTTTGGCGATATAATAATGCATCTGTATGCAGGTGACATGACATCACATGGATATGCCTGTAATTCCACCGCAGCTACGTTGAGATTTATCAATAATTCTCAAATGATAGTTGGTGTTGAAATAATGGCTGGTGGTGCAGTCTGTTCAAACAAGTAAAGCCTGATTCCAAATAAAGCGTATGAAGCATCAGCACAACATAACTACCACTCTGTTGCTCTGACTTTCTTTTTTTCTTTCTTTCTTTCTTTTTTTTTTTTTTTTTAGTTTTGTTCACGAAGAAAACTGCTCCCTGTCACTTTTAATTTGATTCTATTAGGTGGTAATGGTTGGAAGTAAAGAAATAAAGACTTGTCTTAAATATAGTCGCATAATTGACATGAGTGTAAAAAGATCAAGCAACAAAAGTTCTGTTCTGGTACAGTCGCATTGACTGTAGTTATTGTTTCTTCTGCCTGCATACATCTACAATGCTATGTCCATACATGCGCTATGTACATGTGTGCGAATGATTAGAAACTCCTCCTGATGAGCAGGTTGGTGGCTTGCATGGCAGCCTCTGACATCAGTATGTGAATGCGTGTGTGAATGGCTGAATGTGGCATGTAGTGTGAAGTGCTTTGAGTGGCTGGACGACTAGAAAGGCTCTATATAAATGCAGTCCATTTACCATGACAAGCTTCGGCTTCAGCCTGCACCTTTTTGGTTTTATTGAGGAGGTTTTTGTTTCGGTTTGGTAACATTTACGTTTTTCTTCTTGTGCTGCAGACTGAAATGAAGTTTGATAAGGACGATGATGAAATGCAACAATCCGTCTATTGAAAACGTCTATCGCAGTTTACCGTCTCTTTTAACCATACTCTTGTGCAATGAGGGATTATTACTGACCTTATATGCCCACACATTATCTGTTTTACCTCCAAATAAAGTGGTGTAGATAATCAAGTTACAATATTAGTTGGAGAAGGTTTGTAATGGGAGGGTTGCTAGTTCAATCCCTGGATTGTGTGGTGAAAGTGAAATGAGCAGCGTTTGTCCCTCTCTCATTACGACCACTGACATGTGATGAAGATGTTCCTTGAATAAAAAAGTGTTTTTTTTACCACTTCAACCTCATTTCTAAGCTGCCTTTTTGTCTAAAGTTTTGGAGAGAGTTTGCACACATTTTTAGATAACCATGGCATGTATGAAAAGTTTCAGTATGGTCACACCACGGTACTGAAACAACTCTTTTAAGAGTTTTTAATGACTTGCTTCAGGGAACTCTGCTATTCCAGTATATTAGACCTGACTACTGCCTTTGGCACTGTGGATCATAGGATCTCAAACAGTATGTAGGCATCAAAGGTACTACCTTCAAATGGGTTCAGTCATACCTGACAGATAGGGGTTTTTCCCACTTACTTGTGGGGTCCCTCAAGGCTCCATTTTGGGCACCATCTTCTTTTCCTTGTATATGCTGCCCTTTCAAAACTTGGATAGATTTAAACTCCCTTAATCTTAATGAAAATAAGACTGAGACCATTATGTTTGGGCAGCCTGACCAATGATATGACTCTGTTGGTACTCTTGGCCCTCTAGCTTCCTACAATAGATGTTTTGATAAGAACCTTGGTATGATTTTTGACAGATTAGTTCAGTTGTCAAAACTAGCTTTTCAATGGGCTGGCAAAACCTTATCTAGCAGAACTCCTGCATCATCATACTCCAGTTGACCAACCAGATAGATGCTCTTGGATGTTCTGAGATCCAGACACAAGAAACCAAGGCTTTGCAGTGGCTCCCCCAAATCTCTGGAATAGCTGACCTATTCATGCAAGAACTGCTCAGACCCTAGAAACATTTATTTATTATTTATTATTATTATTATTATTATTATTATTATTATTATTATTATTATTATTATTATGTCCATTGTTTTCTTTTATTCCTATTTGTTATATTCTTTTATATTTATTTATTTTGTTATTTTAAGCTAGTTAGCACTTTTTCACCTGTGGTTGTTTTAAGTTTTGTCACACTGGTGATTGCAGTGTTATCATAAACAATGATTTTAATGACGTCAATGAAATTTTACCAAATTAAGACCCCAGTTGTCACAAACCAAAATTGTCCAGAGCTAGAATGAATGGTTTGGTCATGGGTATCTCAGCAGCAGATTTTGGCAGAGGGAAGAATATCTCCGCTTCATTTCATTATCCCTGTTTTTCCCAGTCCAATGTTCCCTTCCTCTGTAACCTCTAACCGCAGCTGTGCATTCATAAATAATGATTCTATTCTTGTGCGGGTGTTCATACACAGTTCATGTAAGATTACGTGATTTCTGTCATAGCAGTAAAACAGTGTTAGCAGTACATCCCATCAACATTTCTCACAGTCCCCGCCAAGGAATCTTGGAATCGAAAGAGGGAAAACAATAGGATGAAGGCAGTAGAATGAATATAGAGTCATGACACGTCAAACCAAGCAGAAAGCATGTCTTTTCAGCTGAAGCGACCTCTACTCATGATATATGTGTATGTGTGCATGTGAGCACGTATGTGTATGTATGGATGCTTGTTGAGGCATGGTGTGTGCGTGCTCCGAACGATGCGAGGAAGTGGGGTGGGGTGGGGGGGATAGATGAGGAAAAAAAAAAAAAGCGTGAGTCCTTAAATGTCACATTACTCAGCACGGTAACTACGCTCACGACATGCGATGTGTCAGCCCTCATCATCATCGCCCACTGAGCATGTGCAGAACAGGCCCCCAGCCCTCCACGTGCGCTCAGAATATGCACGAGATGTACACGGGGATGAGCTTACAGATCCCCCGGGGTGGGAGATGCAACTTTAATCAACTTTTTTTTTTCTTTTTTTTTTTTCATTGTTTTGTTATGCTGAGCTCCGTCATCCCTCTGGTTGTTTTTGTTATTGTCCTCACCGTTTGCTCTTTGTTGTCCCAGCGTCATTAAAGCACAGACAGCTTCGCTCTCCAAGGGGCAGCCATGACTCCTCGTGACATCAGCACGGAGTGAAACCCCCTCATTCTCTGCGTGTGAGCGTGTATGCATGTGTGTGTGTCAGTGTTACACTTAACATGAAAACCATTATCACTCAC
Source organism: Euthynnus affinis (assembly GCA_029490765.1). Lineage (NCBI taxonomy): Eukaryota > Metazoa > Chordata > Actinopteri > Scombriformes > Scombridae > Euthynnus > Euthynnus affinis. The sequence goes on along the minus strand of CM055838.1, from coordinate 34,199,092 downwards.
TTTGCTCTACTTTCCAACCCCCTGTTAAATCAAACTCCCACAATGCTTTGCATCCAGCCATATGGTGCAGGGGGGCTGAAGTTCAGCAGCTATATTTAGGTACTATAATATTTGTCATTTTCAACCAGCCAGCAGTGCTCAAGACTCCTCCTCCCCTCCCCTCCCCTCCCCTCCCTCCCCCCCTTTCTCTGTCTTGACAATAAAAGATGCAAAGATTAAAGGAGCAGTGCAATATGGGAATGATAAACGATTTATCGCCAACACCCTCCAGGACATTGCTTCCACGCAGACAAATTCAAGGTCTCTCTGTTTTATAGTTGTAGAGCTGTATGGATTTTAGAGACACAAGTTGTGCTCGCTGGGTGTTCAGAGGCGAGTTTGTTTGGCCTACAGCTGAGTAGGATGTTCATTTAGCAGCTTTAGGAAAGCCAATATTATTCTGTTTTCTAAATCAGGAGGAATTTTTTTTTTTTTTTTCTTTTTTCAGGGCAATTGCACTGCGCTCCAGTGAACTTATTCCCTTTGACTGGATACAAAATAAGTGTACATGCCAGCTGTGGCATTTTTTTTTTTTCTTCTTCCCATTATCTACAGATTTGTGTTTAGACGCTGATTAAATGTGTCCAGCCAGATTCTGACGCTTCAAAGCACAGTAGACATGAATAAGAAAAACAGATGTGAAAAAAAAAAAATGAAGTTGTTCAGATGGTATGTAGAGTTTTTACTCTGATCACTCCCTTGAAGACCCTTCCTTCCTTCCTTTTCCTATTAAATCTAAATATCTAAAGCCAAACACAGTCCGTCTTTCAAAGCGATCTGCGCGCATCACTCTTTCTCACACAAATCCGTCATCGCCGCCCGACTCCGACGCTAGTTAGAGAAGCGGCCATCGCGTCGTTCAAGAGATATTTTCTGTGTTGTGTGTTTCGCGGAGGGGAAAGCACACAGTGACTACACACATACACAGAAGAAGAAGAAGAAGAAGAAGAAGAAGGAGAAAAAAACACATTTCCCACTGTGCATAATTAGCCAGAAGTGTGAGATGCAGAATCATTGCATTCATTATGGGCTGGATAGTTTCCAATTGATGGTAGGTTGACGAGAGAGAGAGAGAGAGAGAGAGAGCAGAGGGAGATGTATTGCAAATCCATAGCACTTCACAGTCTTATGTGGAGCGAGTTGGCAGGGAATTCATTAATGGCATATTTAACTGTCATTCATCACCACCGCGGCACTCACAGATCTGCTAATGGAGTTCCACTGTGGCATTTTACTGCATAAAATTGTCCCCTTGTTTCCATCAACTCACCGTCGAAGCCAGAGCGTTTATATGACAGTTTGATAACAGTGAATAATTCAATATATGACAAGCTGGCACACGGGACTTAAAGGTAATTCCAATTCTAGTTTTTCATTAACGTTATATATACCTCACCGAGTTCATCGTTAAGATCTGGGGATGTGGTCCCTAAAAGGAAGTCCAGTGCATCAGAAACAACAAATAGTCAGGAGATCATTCAGGTTTTAAATCAACCCCCCCACCAGGTTACTGAGCTTCACTGAGAGGAGTGATGTGTGTATAGAGTTTGACCCATACCTACTGCGCAAGCATGGTTTGTGACATTAGTTACGCTTAGCCAATCCTGGCCCAGTATGCAACCTACACAAGTTATATTATATTTGCATATTCATACTTTCTATTTTTTAATGAGGGAGAAGGATTAGATGTGAATGAGATAACTCCAATTATTATTCAAATTAGACTCTTTTATATACATCTTGCCTGGAGTGGATCTTTAATGTACTGTAGGTGCAATACCAAAGTGCTGGAGTGTCCCTATATGATGCCAGCTTGACCTAAGCTCTGCTTTTCAGACAGTGTGATTAAAGCTATCAGAATATGATCTGTAAGTCTAATTTATGTTTGATTGATAGAGCTAGACTGTCTCACCTATTAGAGCCACTGAGACAACAATAGAGTTTCATCAAAAGGTTTCAAATATCATATATAGGTTATAGTGTGTTTGTACACTGCTGTCTATCTGTTTCTCCCACACATGCGCACACACACACACACACACACACACAGAATGAAATCCTCTGGAGCCTTTACTCCAGGGGTCGGATCTAGTCTGGACCAAACTGTAATATAATATGCTAAGTCATCAGAACAGCAGAACAGCAACAGCATCTGTACACTCTCTCCCTCTCTCTCTGTTTCTCTCTCTCTCTCTCTCACACACACACACACGCACGCACGCATACAGCGCAATCCAAATAGAAGCCTGCCGTCCAAATATCCAAATGCAGTTAGACAACCCCCTCCCCTCGTCATCTTACCCCCCAATGCCAAATCCAGCCAGCGGTGCCTGTTTGTTTCCTTGACAACGGCCTGAAAGTATTATATCATCAGTGAGAGGGGAGCGGGGCACAATTTTGCACACACACACATACTTGCATTCCCTTGCTCTCTCTCTCTCTCTGTCTCTCTCTCTTGCTCAGTCACACACACTCACACATCCCCAAGTGCCCTCTTCCCTCCCCCCTTTGGAGCATACGGAGCCTTGCCCCGTGTTACGTAAGACTCCCGGGCTCACTCAGGAGAGGTGACATCATCACGGGTAAGACGTTTTTTGGGGACCGCTGTTGATTCTTCCGCCTTGAACTGGCCGGTCTATCTACTCCTACTTGGTTAAGTCAATGGAGTATTATGTTCGCAATGAGGTGTCTGCCGCCGCCAACACTTGCAGCTTGCATCAGTTTCTCATTCTCTAAGGTACTTTGAATAATTCACTGTGAATATATTAGCTTAGCAACACATTCTGTCCCTTAATGAAACCATTAACATCCATGTTGGTTATGTGTGCGACCTGTAAGAGGGACGATAACACACACTATCCCTGTTAGTTTCTCTGCTTTAGACAGCTTCATGTTAATGACTGACCCGCACTGTGGTTATGTTTTTTAATACAAGGCATTCACTCTCATTAGCTGGGATACAAAGTGAACATCCATATATTACTAGTGATTACCGTGATGACTAGCTAAAATATGCAGCAGCCAGTGGTTTTAGCCTTCCTGCTCTGTATGGTAAGAGATCAGCGAGGCGGAAGCACGAAGCAGAAAGTGTAAAAGGGAGGACATAGCCGGGGCGGGGGGGGGGGGGGCTTCCTGGCTCTATATTTTTATATTTAAACAGCAGAGATTGCAGAAGATCCCCAAAGACACTGAAGCATTACTCCACCTTTTCATCCCTAGCTCCGTGCTCCCGGTTATAAATAAACGCGAAAGATGGAGGGAGTGAGGGAGCGTTAGGTATAGATGACGAGAGTGAGTTATCCAGGGACTTGTACAGTAGATGTGTGTGAGGGAGAGTTCCAGGCCCGAGAGTAAATGTTACACCACCGTATGCCTGTGTACAGTCCTCCCACTGCTCTCCTCCTCTCTATAAATAAGGACACACACACACACTTGCCCACATACATATTGACATGATGAACTGTAACCTCACTAGTTCTACAACAGTTAGTCACTACATTCGTTGCTGATTGACAGAAAAATTAATCATCAAACAATTCAATAGAGTTGTGAAGTGGGAGGAGCTGTTTTTGGTGCCCCTGGTTCCAGTTTTCCCACAGGCAATGTTACGTTATGTTAATCAGTTTGAGTGCTTCTACAGCTTAGATTAACATGAAACTCTCCTGGTTAAATCATCAGTAAATATGAAGAACTGTGTTAGAAAATATCTGGTTCTTTTGTAAAAAAGTTGAAGATACAAGACTGTGTACATAAAAATTTGGGAGGCCGAAGTTAACTATGGCTGCCAAGGTGACTTTCAGCAAGAAACAGCCAATCACTAAGTCTAAAATTGTGTTCCATACACCGCTAACAGCGGGCAGAAGCTAAATATTACGATGTTGAGAAAACTGATTTTACAATCGGCAGTGTGAATCGGTTCACTTTTAATTTCAGGGTCACTTTTGAGTGAATTCATCAACTATGTCGCTGCGTTTTGTTTCCAACTTCAGCAACGAAGTGGTCTGAAGTAAAAAAAAAATGAATTCATGAATTTATTACCTTCTTCTCCACGGCAACGGCAGCCAGCGCTCATGGGTATTGTAGTATTCTTAGCCGTCCAACCACCAAAATCATGGACAAAACGTGATTTCTCAAACACAAAGTTGAAATAATTGTAACTGGTGGTCAGAATATAAACCAATAGGATCGTTACATCATACAGGAGAGTCCTGAGTTTCTAGGTTCAGTAACATTGAGGAGATCGTTTATAGAAATATTTGAAATGGGAATGCAGAATGGCGAAAAACACTTCCAGAAACAGCAGCCTCTCCCACTTCACAGCTATATTTTAGGGACGCTAATCAAAGTTAGCTTCTTATCTGTTTGATGTCATTGCAAGTTGAACGTCTTTGGGTTTTGGACTGTTGGTTGGACCAATCAATCAATGTGAAGATGTTACTTTATTCTTGGGGAACTCGTGGTGTCATTTTATAGACTCAATGATTAACCGATTGAAGAGTTATTAAACACAACACATTGTTTCTGAGCTATTAACAGATTCATACACACTATATATGAAAATGTACTATAAATATTATCACTAGTGCGGATAAAACATGTTAAAAGAAAAGGCTTGCATTAGTGTGTGATTGTTTGCAGTGGAGGTGTGCAGGGGGAAATGCTTTCTTAGCAACAGTGGGGTGGGTTTTTTGTTGCATACCACAGTTCACCACTGGGGCAATTTTGCAGCAGAGGCAGGCAGAGTGGCCACACAATATTCAGCTCTCTTAATACATCCATGCACTCTCTACAGTGTTGGGAAATGAAGACATGCTACCTGAAACCCCTTACCCCACTACAAGATCAGTAGATCATGAAAGTCATCATGAGTTCCAGCCAGTTCTTGGCTTTGCAAAGGAAGTGGGAAAGTGTATATAAGAGTCTGAAGAGGATGAAGGTAGCAAAGGAGATTTAGCAAGAACACAGCAGCTAGAATGATACGCTTGTGCATCTGAACATGTTCAGTGGAGCGTAAAGAAAAAGCAAAGGTGCCGCGCAGAACTCCAGCTCGGGAGAGAAAACAAGCCAAAGTCATGCTACATCTCCATTCCGAGCCCTTCAGTGGCTCACAGTGGCTCCTTCCAAATTGCCTGGTAAATTAGACTGGCATGGGATGATGCAGGCGGGTAGCCGGCTCGGGAGAATGAAGCAGACTGAGGCGGAACGTCCCCCAGCAAACTGAAACCTGATTGCTGATTGATACATTGACTGCCGCTGATTGTGCATAGTGAAGAAGAACGGGGGAGACCGGGGTGATTGCAGAAAGGGGAAACAATGGAAATCTCACTGGTTTTATGTGTGTCTTTCCACATAGCTTTGTGTCTCTCTCCATCTGGGTGTTAGTGTGCTTATGTGTGTGTGTGTGTGTGTGTGTGTACTAAAGCCAGCAGGGGTAGTCGGGGCCAGAGCAACATCAGCAGCTGTTAAGGGTTCATCCTAGTGACCTCACTTGCAACTGTACTAATTACCAGGCCAACCACATCATTTTCTCTCTTTTTTTCTTCCTCTCATGTCCCCGACTGTGTTTCCGTACATTCCGCTTTGTCAGCACGACAAATATTATTGGCTGAGCTGTCAAGTTCAGGAAGCATCTTTCACCCTGAAAACTTTCTCTTACCCCTCTCTTCTCTCCTTCCCTCCATCCCTCCCCGTTTCCCTATCTGTTCACTACCCTCCAACACGGCACATGTATTTTTTTTTTTTTTTCTCCCAATCCCCAAACATCATGCATAATGCACGGCATCTCAGCCTTCGCTCTGCATGTAGTACATCAAACGTCATCGCTAATGGCAAGTGTACTGCAGAGCGGCAGCAGCAGAGTGACTCCCTTCAGAGGTTAAGGCTAGCAGTCTATTATTTGTGCCCACCTCTCCTTTCTGCCACTTAAACACACTCTGCTTCAAGGATACACTCACTCCGTTGCTATGGCGTTTGTGTTACAGACGAATACAGTCGAGCGCACTTTATAGGCACCGAGGCAGGAGTGAGGGCTGATATTGATGAAACAGATCAAAGTGGACCAGTGTGTGTGTGTGTCTTGTTTTATCTGATCTCAAGACATGTTTGTTAATTAACTTTATCCTAATCCTGAAAGAAGCTTCGTGATCTAACGTTTCTGAGAGAAATTTTGAAAATGGTTTCCTATTCAAATAGACTCAATGAACCAGAAGCAGCTCCGTGTAGGTCTGTATCATGAATTTGTGAGTGCTAACTAACTGTACTTTGGTCATCAACTACAATACGCATAGAGTAAATTCACCTTGACACGTTTCACTTGATGTGAGGTTTATTTTGACAGCTCTGAAAAGACAACTGTGCATTTTTTGCTGAACCTAAAGGCACCTGGTTTGGATAGAGTGAGTGAATTAAAAGAAGCATTTGCATGCTCCCAACACACCGTACGCACTGACTGTGTTTGTGTAACAGCTCAACCTCTGACTGATCTCGAAACGTAATTGGAACTAAAGTCGTATAGCCTCGGAGCGCAGAATGTTCACTCATGTTGACACATTTGTAATTTGTGTGTGAGTGTGGCTTCAGCTCAATTTGCGCCAGCCAGAGCAAATATACATCCGCTCACATCCACTTGCATATTCGTATCAACTTTATATGCAAACATCCCGCCTCAGACATTTTTCCTTTGTATCTGATGTGACTGCCTGTGCTCTGATTTTCTGGGGATTTTGTGGTTTGAAACTGTTAACAGTTCCGTGTATATTAAAGGCCCTGAAATATGGAGCCAGAACAATGACAGTTATATTTTGGCACTGAAAATAAAATTGGGATTGAAAACAAACACTGACCTGAAAAGGAAACATTGGTATTATATAAAAAAAAAAGTTGTACTAGCACTGAAACAAGTATTGGCACATGAAAAAAGCTCCACTAAAAAAAATAAAACACAGATATTTAAAAAAATGATTTTCTTTAGATTTTTTCTTCATGTCTGTCTTTTTTCAGTCTTTTTTTGTGCTGTCAGTATTTTTTCAGTGTCACTGGTTTTCAGTTTAAACATTCTGTTTTTTAGTTTCAACTTTCTATCAGCATGTTGGCAAAGAGTAGAGGGCCTTTGCTGGGTCTAAATTACCCAGTGTGCCTTGCGGTCTGACAAAGATTGGATATCCAAGGGTGACGGCGTCTTGGCGGAAATATCGCGCTAGCCCAACAGGCTGCTCTAGGACTGTTAATATGTCATGTTATTAAGATTTAATACTTTTTCAGGCTAGAAAGTAACCATGTAGATTCCTAATATGTGGTCAGTTTGTCCAAATAACGCCTGCTTGTAAATCTGCTGCAGTGTTTTTGGAGATGTGAGGAGCTACTGGCGAGGTGACACAAGCCGGTCATGTCAGCTGCTAGCAGCCTGAGTCTTGCATCGTCATCCCAGGGAGAATGTGATCCAGTGAACTGATCTGTACACTCTCACACACTGACCATGAGACTCACGCAATTAACCCTTTTCACACACTCTCAAATTCATATCTGATAACGTCGTGGCAGAAAAGAGGACGCTGACGGAGAAGACAGAGCAGCACAGTGCAGCAGTGTGGGAAAATGAGAAATATACACACATATATAATATTGTAATGTTCTGGCAGCAGCACAGCGTTGGTCCCTCTGCCAATAAGGTTCACGCTATGCACACACAGGCAGGAATGAGAGTGAGTTACTATGGTTACAGAGACGCTTTGTGTCTCTGTTGCTCTGAAACTTTCTTGTGATCTCCAGTAATAGGTTTTTAGGTAACTACTACCATTTTAGGATACATAATGTCTTTATAAATATCATTTCAAATATGAAATAGCCATTCTTCTGATAATCATTTCCTGTCCTGATCCACCCAATTATTTACTGTTCATGATGCGTTCCCCCCAATCTAACTAATCTAGACTAGTGCAGGTGGCCGTTTCTTGACTCAATCCAAGAGGTTAGGTGGTTTAGAAATGCAGGAAATTTGGTTTAAATTACATTTTTTTTTCTGTGGGAAGAACCCCAGACTGCCCTGCCAATTAGGCCTATGTATCTTTCCAAGTTTGCTTCCCCATTTTAAAACATAACCAGGCCACCATGTTTTTGATGTAGAGCTTGCCTACATAGAGGAAGGGTTACTAAAGTTATTGTAGCATTGCAGCACTAGGCCAGACTACTAACAAAAATAAATACTGCCAAGCTGAAGTCAGAAGTTGCCAGCTCTGGTAGAGCACTTTAGTGATTACACTGAAAAACACATCATAATGCAAAAAATATCAAAATGAAATAAGGTAATAAGATTGTAAGATTATGTTTTATGTTTCAGTGGAGCTTATATCCGTACCAGTAACTTGTTTCAATACAACTTTTTCCAATACAAACGTTTCAACTCCAATGTTTCCTTTTTCAATTCAAGTTTTGTTTCTAATGCCAAATTTTATTTTCAGTGCCAAAATATAACTGTCGCTGTTGTGGCTCCACAGTGAAAACCTTTTGACGGAACATGAATATATATATATAACGTTTAGAAGAGTGTGTGAGAAAGATTCCTCCCTGCCTGGAGCTGCTTAACCATCCGCCAGGACAGTGTGGCTGCTGTGTCAACAGTACCAAAGTGTGAATGTGCCACTCCACAGGGTCAGTGTGTATGACTGTGTGAATGTGTGAAAGTTAAGAAAAAGTATCAGTCAACTATTCCTACATGATTAAAGGTTTAAAGAACAGTAAGAGTAAAGCTGTTGGTGTGTGTGGAAGTGTGTGGGCCAAGTGTGAATATGTGTCAACGCAAGGGTCAGTCCAATCGTTAAAAAAAATATATATATATAAACGAGAAATCTCTGTCAAACATATGGACATTATATGAAGTGAAAGTCATTCAGAGCCCAACACATGGCAGCATATGGAGTGAAGCAGGGTGTAGTGTGAATCAGTGAGGCAGGTGCTTTGTGTGTGTATGTGGACCCTCGCCGGCGTAAACCAGACGAGGCTATGGCGATGAGCGCATCTGCTGCCGTTTCCCCCCTCTCGTCTCCATCACCACGTCCACTTGATAAGACTCAGCTGCTGAGCCGTTTCTCACCTGCTCATGTAGAGCACCATCCGCATCAATACGGCTTCACTCCTGCTGTCCAGTTCGCTGTGTCGATGTAGGGTTTCCTGTTCAGTTGGCTGTAGTTCCTCTGATTATTAAAAAACTGTGTTATGCTGTTCTGGTTAGTGCAATCAGCAATAAGCTAGATAGGTGCATGGATACACTGCTTTCTGCTTTCAGGCATATGTGAGGTCATCCCGTCTCCCTTTTATTCACAGTAACAGATGGCATTTATTTAAAGGATAACTCCTGTTTGTTACTGTTTGGATCCTATTTTTGTACTCTTGGCCAAGATTCATATTGGTAATAATAATATTTTATTCAGCGAGTTAATTGCTGACATATGGGAACATGGAGACTAGGGTTGTGCAGAGGGCCCAGTATTTGTATTTCTATCTGTATTTGTTGAGGAAGCAAAATTATTTGTATTTGTATTCAAATAAAAGTGGAAAGAGGCTTAATCCTGTTTTTCTTTTTATTACGCTTTTAATTTTTAGGAAAAGTTAAAGTTTTACAATAAGTGTTCATGAGTCTACCAGATCATAGACGACTGTGCTGACTGCTAAGCTAAAACAACACATCGTGTCACATGTAACGTGCCTTGTATGTGATTAAAAACACTTTAAGATTGATTCTAAAAAAAGGTCAATAGTCTAGCAACTGAATTTTGAACCTTTTGGAGCTGTTTCATAGCTTAATTGTTCAGGGAGGTAAACAAGGCATCGAGGCGGGAGGATATAAGAGCATGTATAATTTTTTCTGTGTTAGTGAAGGACAGAGCCGGTCTAATTTTGGAAATATTCCTCAGCTGATGAAAACACGACTGGACTACTTTCTTTGCATGTAGCTCCAGGCTCAAGCTACTATCCAGGATAACACCCAGATTTTTGGTCGCTGACTTTATGCTGGGAGTGAGGGGCCAAGGAGGAGTGGATCTATTTGTTTTGAGACCTGTTCACTGCCAATGACGAAAACTTTACTGTATTTGGGACATCCAGCTTTTTATGTCATACAGACAGCTACTGGGGAAGCAGATTTACAGGCGTCAGGAGGTTTAAATGACAGCTACATCTTAATATCATCTGCATATCTATGGAAGATGTGATGACAAGAGTATCTTTGCCCAAGGGAAGCATGTACAGGATAAACAGAAGAGGTTCAAAGATTGATCCTTGTGGTATTCCATGTTTAGTCTGAGCAGTTTGTGAGGTAAATTCAACAACAAATAAACAAATAAAATCCTGTTGGCTAAATACAACTAAATCCAGACCCGGGTTTAAACTTCTCAAGAACATTGTTGTCATTAAGCGCCTGTTGCAGTTGATCCAGTACTACCTTTTCTAGGATTCGGATGCCTTCGGAGTTGGGACGCAGCATCCAGAAGCTAACCAATCAGAACAGAGTGGCTTCCTCAGGAGATGGGCCTTACAGAGACAGGAGCTAAAATGGTCTGTTTCAGACAGAGGCTGAGCTGAGCAGCTGCATAAAGGGCCAGTAGAAGATAAAAGGAGCTTTTTTTTTTTTATTGTAAATCATGCAAAGATATTCCAGTATAGCCCCGGAATATGATGTAAATTTATTCTGGAAATGTGCATGTTATGTCCTCTTAAATGAAGTCAGATGGTGCAAGAAACACAAGCAGTCAGATGATCAGACAGGTTTTAATCAAACCCCCAGGTTAACTACATTTATTTGGATAAGACAAAAAGGCAAACGGTCAAATTATTACCCAAACTGTCCTTTGGAAACATCCATCACAGTTTGAAGACCAGTTTTTTGGTTCAACCTTTAATATTGTGCTTGTTTTCATGTGCTATATGGGGTTATTATTGTCACTTCAGTTTAAGATTCAAATAAAGTAGTTAAGGTAATCTGAGTTTGTCTGATTGGACTTTGTTGTAGAAACATCCTCTGTTGATGTGTTATCAGTATCAGCAAATATCTTTAACATTAAGAAACAATCAACATAACTATAAAAAGATAAGACTACAATCAACCTGAATTGCACTTCATGCTCCGTACGTTTCTAACACAGCCACATACCTGTGATACCTTGGTGAGCATGTGATTCAGATTTAGAAGAGCTAGGGTGCTGTGAAGTGGAACCTTTCAGTGTTGATGTGTATGAAACCCCTTGTTTACATGAAGGTTCAGTGGGTTTCTTGTGGGAGTGTGTTGTTATGCATCACAGCTGCACGTGTACTTACCTCTCATGGGAAATTGGACGTCATGCTTCTTGGAACAGTAATTAGCAGTGTGGGTTTTTATCTGCAGGCTCTTTGAAGACTTCATGAGTCAGTTCAGCATTCTGCTAATTTAGGTAGTTTCTTTTCAGTTGTGTCTTTCACTCTTACAAGGCATCACTATATCCACAATTACTCTGTTATTTCTAGTGATTTGTATTGCATTGTTGCCAGCAGTGTTGTCTTTTTTTTTTTTCTTCTTCATCTCCATATATAGCTCTAAAACCTGTCATGAGAGCTTCTTGTTCTCTCTCTTCACACACTAGTCTGACATTTTGGCTGGATTGAGTTTGAGCTAGCTAACAGTAAATATTAAACACATCCAGCTGTCGCTGTGAGATGGCCGTCTGCTCTGCTGCTGCTTTTTTACCCACCGTGGCTTTTTACAGGCAGCTCTGCATTGTGTTAGCTTTCAGAATCAGAATCAGAAATACTTCATTGATCCCTGAGGGTCATGTTACAGTTTCTCACATTCCAGAGTAGAAGTATGTGTAAGCATAGTGAAAGAATAAGAAAAGTGTAAAAAAAAAAAATCTGCATCATATTACAATATATATGAACAGTGTAAAAATAATGCTGAGAAATGGGGAAAAAAATGCAAGAATAGTATAAATAAGAAATATTAGTTGAAATATACAGTATAAATGCATTATTAATGCAGTATAGATATACACCAGGGTATAGCACAGACTTTAAGAAGTTAAAGCATAACACAGTGCAGAGGAGGAGTACATCCACTCAAACACAGTGAGATACTGTAGATGCAATTAGGTCAACAGAGTACATAAAAGGGGAAGAGTGGGAGAAAACAGTGGGAAAGTAGTTTACTACTCTGCTTTTTTTTTTTTTCTCTGCAACATGTTGTGAAGGCACAAGACTGAAATAAGAAGCGTAGGCGGAATCTTAAAGTGCTCGACTAAATTGTTTCATTCATTCATTCTTTCACTCACTCACCCACTCATAGTTGGCCTACCTGCCTTTCTAGTGGCGAGGTAGTAGGCACCCTACACTCTGTAAGACACATACCACACCATTTATCTATCCCTGTTTCCTGTCACTCAGTACAAAAAAAATAAAAGCAAAAATCCCAACTTCCTGTGATGCCACTCAAACTCTGAGAATCACTACCATACCTTGCTGACCTGCTGCTTAGATTTCCACTGCATCATGGATGTAGTCTATTAAGTACTTCTCTTTTGAACCCACAGGATGCTGTTTGTTAGCATTTGTGTCACTGTCGTCTCGTTAGCGGTAGCTGTGCTAACCAGCTAATTGTAAGAAAAAAGTTACTTTTAAAACAGATTAGTTCAATTGCTTTAATTTTGTATTTATTTCATTATGTACTTATCTTTTGATGTATGTATATTCACATTTGTGGTTCAAGTTACTTTATTTGTACCCACAGGTAGATTTGATTTGCAGAAGGACAAGACAGGAATCCATCTTGATACACATTTTTACAAATAGCACAATCAGATCATTTTTCTTAAAAAGATTTTAAAAAATAGCAATTAAAAACACTAAAATACATAACCACTAGAATAAATAATGTAAAATGCAAGGTAAAAGAAAGAAAGAAATGTTGTTTCTGTAGCATCTGTGCAATGTTGCTACATCTTGTTCATCTGAGTGACGGCTGCTGGAACAAAACTATTTTTATCCTGCTTTGTTCTACACCTTGAGACTCTAAACTTCTGTCCAGAGGGAAGAAGCTGGAGTTCACTGTGCAAAGGGTGGAAGTCGTCATTTAAAACGGAGCCGGTTATCCGTCGTAACTGTAACTGGTGTACAAGGACGCTGGGTTAAGCTGTGACTCACCAGTCAGCCTTCTACACCATTTAGCAATTTCATTCAAAGAGTTTCTGTTATTTAAAAATAGTTTTTCCAAACCATGACACCAATTCAATAAAAGTATCATACTGTAGTCAATATGGAAACAGGTCAGTGTAGCACATAGTCTAGCATGCTTGACTTTTATTGTTGGTTTTTCATCATTTTGCTATAAAAGCTTGTGTGTTTTTTGGTAATTATGTGATGACAGCACTTCACTAACTGTCCAAAACCAGAAGATACTCAATGGACTGTGTCGTGAAAGCAATGATTCTGAAATTTGAGAAGCTGCAACAAAAAAAAGGCATTTTTTTTCTTGACTTCAAGGCGTAATTGATTGTCAAAAATTTTGAATAGTTTTCTGTTGATCAACTTACAGATTTATTGACTGTGACTAAGTGTTTAAGCACTCTACAGAACAACATTAAATTAGAAGAATTGGCATTTAGCAGAGTGTTGTGATGCCTGGGAACTACTTTCAACTCATGAACTACCTACCATTTTTGAAACAACAACTCTAAAATGACTTTCAGACAAAAACAGTTAAAAGCAGACCTCTCATTTCTGGCTGGTGGCCATTGAATTTACCAGCTGTTACTAGTAGATATGTGATTAGTTAGCTAATAGGCTGATATTAACTCTGTGAATTGCTAATGCTGTCTCCAACGGACTCATTTTGAAACTGGAACCCTGTAAAAGAGTCTTACATACAGTGTGCATGTGATGGCTGTATATTTATGAAATGCTAAAAGACAGTGGGTAAACACTGATGCTAACATCAGGTTATATGTAGGTCGTAAGCTAGTTAGCTAGGTGGCTTACATCTGCAACTTTTGTTATAAGAGACTGGAAAAGCAAGTTATCAGTTGTTTCTTCAAAAAGACGTCAAGACCGTTTAAGTTTAACAGTCAATAAAATATTTTCGATTCCAACGTTGCCATTAGTTGCATCACATGCTAGGAATCATTAGCATTAGCCTAACTCACTTTCTGGCGCTTGGCTGACCTTTCCCAGGCAATAAGCGTAGAAATATGTAATATGTTTGTAATATGTTTGCAGTGACCTGTGAATGTGCTCCTGATTTGTCTGGAAGGAGATGATGACAGGGGTGACTTGACGCTTGAGGGCCGAGAAGTAAAGGTTTCTCAACACTATCCAGCAGCCAAGCGCCTGTCACTGGTCTTGGCAATCAAGGAGGCACTGTGGGGCTGAGAGAGGGGAGGAAGTCAAGGGAAGCCATGGAAAGGGGGTAGAATAACTCAGGCCACCTTTTAAATCTAAAGCCCCTCTTTTTTTTTTTTTTTTTAACCTCTTTCTGTTTTCCTTCACACTCTTTGCTTCTGCCAACTTTCCACTTTTCTCTGAATCTTGTTCTCACAGTTGCTCTCTCTCTCTCTCTCTCTTGCTCAATTGTACTCACATTCCCATGCAGGAAAAGTGGAGATTGCAAATTGCGGTTAAACTCTCGCCACCCTTTCTCTCTCTCTCTCTCTCCTTTGCTCTCCATCCCACTTGCCATACCCTAAATATCCCTTGCTCTATTTTTATAATGCTCGCTCTCCTCTTTGCCCTCGCTTTGTCCTCCTAGAGCTCACTTTTTCCATGTCCCTATTCTCTTGTCGCTCTCTGAGGAAGCAACGCTCCATACACAGTCCTTGGCAGGGCACAGTTAGACTGTCACACACACACACACTTGGGCAAGGTACTCTCCGGGCAAGGCTCCTTGTCAGTACACGAGCACAATGGGTTTCTGTGCTCGTAGGGTTGACCTCGCCACCGGGTATTGAAAATACGTCCTCTGAACCACACTGTACCGACACACGCACACACACAAACTCACCTACTTGATTTGAACATTTCTAACTCTGCTGAATGTTTCTGTCTCTTCCAGCTCTGCACGAGTTCCCTACGGACCTGTTCACGCACAAAGAGAGAACAGAAGGAGCTTTGGCCCTGCATGTCCTGTGTGTAAGTTTACCTTCACCTACGTACAACTCTGCATTCATTTGTCACCTTGCAAGTGCACAAGTGATATTTTTACTCATTTTTCTTAACATTTTCGCAGTTTAAAGGATAAGTTTGGTGATATTCTAAATTTTTTTGTTAACAAAAAACTATTAATTGATGCTACAATTATTGTCTGTGCATCCCATGAATGATGTAGCATATTCCATTGTGTCCATTGTAGTTCAAGTACCCAAGAGCCACATTTCAATCTAAATTTTGGGCAAAAATCCGCAAAAGAAAAAGTTTGTTTCCATCCATTACTATTATGTGAGAAAAGAACCTCAGTTCAAGTTCAACCTGGAAAACAATGTAGAAAATGTGATGCATTCTTTTTTGAGGAATGTCACAGTCACCTCATCACACACAGGTCTGATGTTTTCGTTAGTCTCTTCAAAATGGAAGCTTGAGGTCACATGCTTCACGTGTGTCATGATTTATTTTGCTAAGTCTGTTCCCAGTGCACTTTGTCACATTTTGTTTTTATCAATGCACCAATTTTTCCATCTTAGATAAGCTGTTTTTTTTAATAAAAATGGCTGGATGAAAACATTTTAATGAGCCACGCTGTTGCACCGGGTGACGTGTTCCTTCGTTACCATGAACATTCGCACTGTAGTTTATTTTGAGCCATCCGACGTACACCATCTTGCTGGTGTAAATACTCACCATACTCTCCTGTGTTAATCCACCGTTGAACAAATGCAGTCTTTACTCCTGTTTCACTAACTTTTAGCTACAAACCACAGTGCCTGAATGTTCTAGGAAATAAATGAACCTTCTTAAAAATAAAACCATTTAACTGTGACCCATTTGTTAAGATATATATCTTCAGCTGGAAACAGTGGGCTCCAGGCTGAGTGTAGGGAAGTCAGACAGAACTGTGAGACTGAAGCATTTTTTTTTTTCGTTTTTTAATGGGAGAAGTTGAAAATCCACCAAAAAAAATAAAAATCAATTTTACAGCAGCATCAAAATCCAAACCTGTCCCGATACGCATATGGTGCAACATTAGATATCAAATTCCAATTCAAATAAGCTTTATTGGCGTGACGGAATCAGAAACCAAAGCAGTACAGAAAAGTATTAACACTGACAGATAATTAGCAATAAATATAAAATAACATGCAAAATATCAACAGTCATATCAAATACAATATAATAAAAGGCATTAAATATCAATTACATTCAATTTAACTTATGACCATTCAAGAAAAATTGTCCATAATGTATGGAAGGAATGAGTCCAGTAGATAGAGCTTGTTCCTCTATGTATGACAACAGTTAGCATATTTTGTTAGCACACCTCTCCACACATAAATAGGGCCGTTTCTGAGGTCCCGGGATACATATTATTTATTTTTTCATAGAAAACCTCTCTCAAATCCTTCTATTTCTCACAGTATAGTAGGAAGTGAGATTCTATGTCAACCTCTCTTTAACAAAGTGAACGCAGCCTGGCCTCCTTAGGCAGTGTCCACTCAGACTGTATATGGTCAACAACGTTTTCCTTAGTTTTCTGTAAGTCACGGTGGTCGGCTACTCTGCTGCCAAGTACTCTCTGTTTAGGGTCAAATACAATTCTAATTTACTGTATGATTCGGGGCTTTCCTTCCAATATTTGATATAATTTTCTTTTTGTTGTGAGATGATTTGGTTGGGCCAGATTGTTTGGAGTCTGTCCTGAAACTCTGATGTGTGTGTGTGTGTGTGTGGGCAGAGCTTCAAGATTTCTCTCTCTCTGGTTGAGCAGGAGACAGTCTTTCCTCTCCTCTTCCTCTCCTCGTCCTCTCCTCATCCTCTCCTCTTCCTCTCCTCTTCCTCTCCTCTCCTCTCCTCTCCTCTCCTCTCTTCTCCTCTCCTCTCTTCTCCTCTCCTCTCCTCTCCTCTCCTCTCCTCTCCTCCTCCCCTCCTCCTCTCCTCTCCTCCAGCTGTTTCTCATTGGTTCAGCACATGCAATAACCACACTGGCCTCTCCGGCATGGCCCAGCAGGGGTCAATATATGAGGTCAAGGCTACGACGAAGGCTCGTCCGTCACTCTAACATGACTGGCACAAAGCGAGCAGAATGTTCCAGTACATGATGACCCATGTTGTGCTGTGCTGTTGCTGATAGTCTCTGGATGGATGACTGTAATGGAAGCTCATGCCAGCAGAGCAGCAGCATCTCCAGTTAACTTTGCTGTGCATAAGCAGGCCACTGAGAACCAGCGAGTGGACCATTATGCTACTACATGTCTGACATTATAGGCAATGTCACCCACCCTCTGAGTTGGCCTCTTCCTGCTGCAGAAGGGCAAATGAAAGTAACCTTTTTCTAGAATGCTTGAGCATTTAAAAACAGCAACAAAAAAAAAAAGTATAGTAGATTATCACCAGTCATTTCCTTCTGCTTTATAACCTTTAAAATCATATACTGTGTGTCATTTCATAGCAGCTGTTACTGTACTGTGGGAGAACAGCATGCTGTGTATTTTGAGGAAGGACAATGAGGGCTAACACCTGCAGAATACACAAAACTGGCCGGGCTAAGGCCGAGCTAGCCCACCGCTACTGCAGGACATGCAATGCATCCACTGAAGTTTCTCCAGACTGGTGTGGAAAAGCACAATGCCAGAAGTCAACCACGGAAAAAGGGAGAGAATGAGATGAATGTGACATTAGCATAACATGCTGTATATAGAGCTAATTTACTGTATTTGTCAAGTACATTCAAGCAAGGCAGCTAACATCTGTTTAGTTATCTGCTGAGCTTCAAAGTCCATTCTTCACCATGGTAACAGTAAATAATCTGAAGTCAGAGTCCACTGATCCCATCAATGAATGAAGACCATTCTGGCGGCTGATCAATTGTGAAGTCTATAAGATTTATTTGAAATGAACACGCTTCATAAGTTACTATTAATAACTAATAATAATGTAAAGTGGTTGTCAATTCAATTTCATTCACGTCACTAGTCAGTTATTTGACTAATAGTCTCGACACTACATTCACTCCATGTGTGACCCAGTGCACATTTACTTTGACTCACTCAAACACTTTGTAACTTGACTTTGACTTTAACATCAGTGACTTGTGTGTTTACATGAACTCTCACCTTTTGACTTGAATGATATCTTCCCCAAGCCTTAAAGATTAAAAATCATGTTTGTTTCATAATATGGACAAAAACATGTAAAATGTTGGCTCAGAAATTATGAAATGATTGAGAGTCTATTTGAAAATAATACATACAGATTGTAAGAAGTCATCAATATTTCAGTCAACTTGGGACTGTGTTTGAGACGTGTGACTTGCAAAACAATGACTTTGTCCCACTTCTTCCTCCTACTACAACACACAGCTGTGTAAATGTGCTATAGCAGCCTCCTCTCCACCTGCAGCTGCTCCACTTCACTGTTAATCAGTGCTTGTGAAAGCTTATTTATGCCATTACTGATTAGAGAATAAAATAAATAAATAAATAAATAAAAAAGCCTTCTGAAGTCCAAAATATGAAACCACTTTAATTCTCAAAATGATTTTTCAAAAATAAATAAATTACAAAGCAGATGTCATGTCACCATGTGGCTTATGGGGTATGAATTATGCAGCATTTGTAGCAACATATGGTCTGAGGTCATGGATGTTGATTTAAACACTGGATTACATCCTGCTGTCTTTGTCCTCACATCATACTGTGATGGAGCCACAAGTGAGTCTGCTGTCGACTGATTTCAGCGTCAGTCGAATGAGGACTGTTATCCATCATCGGTCTTTGTTTCTGGTGTTTGCTTCGGCTGGAAGAAGGAAACTGTGAAGTTCTCTGTGTTCAAGCTTGATTTCTGAATTTTAATATCACAGTGCTTTTACTTCCAACTGCTGTTCTCTTGACAGCTGTATCGCTGACCTCCCCCTCCGATTCTGCAGAACTTATTAATGCTGGCGTCATCGCTTCTAAGAAAAGATTTGCTGTCAAAAACACTACTCAAAGATTTCAGACTTCATGTCTGCACACACACACACACACACACACACACACACACACACACAAAACTTATGTGCAAATTGAAACAAATGTACATTCAGCATACAGTTGCTCACTGGCTGACACTCACACACACACTCACACTCACACGCAGCGAGGCTTGTTGTTTTCCCTCCATCTCAACCTTCAATCAAGATTAAACCCTGTTATTAGGATTACATGTGACCTTTGACCTTTGCTTGCCCCGAATCAACAAATCTCTGCCTCAGTGACTGCTTGCCTTGAGCTTATGGCACTCTTCTTCTTCACACACAGGCACACACACACACACACACACACACACACACACACAGAGTCACTGTGTGGGCTCAGTCGCAGCTCTCATGCAAGCGTCGGGTAGTTGAGCTCACTCTCACCTACTTTCCGAAAAGGAAATAGAAGAACTCCAGTTCCAAGCAGCAAAAAGAAAAGAAAAAAAAAAAAGAATAGTCACTCTCCATATTGTTCCTGTTGTTAGATTTCCACCCTGAAAGGCTTCATTATTACAAAGAGTCAGTGAAATGTATTCATGCCTTTCCTTTGTTCACATATTTCCAGTCAGTCTGTCGTGACCACCTGACATTTACTCTCTTGATCATCGCGATCTGTCTTTCATTTCCACCGCTGCTGCTTTTATTTCTAGCTGTGGTGCGTGTGTTGCCAAGAGAGGGTAGCATTAAAAGCACTTCATAGGCTACTTGTAGTCATAATGAATTCTACCATGATAAGACCATTAAAGGATAGGTTCACCACAGTTTTTCCCAAATCTGTCCTAAAATAATACTCAGGAGCCTAAACGAGCGCTGACACATGTTTCTTCTCGCTGTAATCGTTCTTCCTGCTCGTACTAATCATACACAGATTCCTTCATAATCACTTTTAAGTGATGGAGGACAAAATCTGCAGCTCTCCCCCTCTGTGCAGAAATGTTTCATTTAAATGTATTTAATTTAAAAGTTCATCTGAAGCTAATATGAGGCTTCAGCTGTCCAAATGATCAGTCAATTATCTCTCAAAGTTCCAGTCTCTTCAGTGCCAGATTCAGTCTTTTTGTTCCATTCCTTCCTCTGCAGCTGTATAGGAAAACAGTCTGTCTAGACACAATGAGGGAATTTTTTTACTAAAAACACTGAAACTGTGCAAGATTCATTTCATTTAACTAACTCAGACAGCTGAAGCCCTCATATTACCTTCAGATAAAATGTTTAAATATATTTCGCTCACAACGAGGACGTCAAGGGTCAGAATGTTCACAGTGAGCGAAACCTGTTGACTGACATTATTCGACTCTACAGCTCTTTAGCTCGGAGCCAGCTGTACGCTTTAAAAGTGAAGACCAACTTCCTTACTTAAAAATGTAAATAGTGCGCTCCCTTAGTCATGTTGTTGGTGAATTTTTTAACGTTAATCCATTAATGCACCGCATCGCATTTGCACATGGAATCTTTAGCCCTCAATTACCGCACTTCCTGTTTCATTTTTCATGGTAATTTACATCTAAATTTAATGTAGCAGTGAGATCGGTATTCTTTATGTTTATTCAGGCTAAATGTAACAGTTATAAAGAGAAAAAAAACAAAACATAAATGATGGTAAATCACTGCTTCCTGCCAAAAAAAAAAAAAAATGTTAATAGCCATTTTGATTATTGATAGTTGAAGATACAGCCGGGAACAGACGGTATCTTGTCTTAGACTTCTCACCCCATCATCTCATATGCTTAAATCACATCAGGCAGCAATGCTCCCTGTAATATTTATCACTCTCTCTCTCTCTCTCTCTCTCTCTCTTTCTCTCTCTTCACAGACCATATACATGTTCTGCGCCCTGGCCCTCGTCTGTGATGACTACTTCGTCCCCTCCCTGGAGAAGATATGTGAGGTATGAATGAGAATCCTTTCCAAAAAAGTACCGGGTGCATTTTTTAAATGTCTTAATTGAGCTGGTGCAAAAATGTTGGACATCTTTGGCCCGGTTTCAGTGTTCCCCTTTACACACTGGACTCCCACTGGGGGAGTCAGCAAATATTTGAGTAAGTAAATATTTTTCCGTAAGTCTGCAACCCCCCCCCCCCCCCCCCCCCCCCCCACAAAAAGCCACAATACAAAGCATTGTGAGGCTTTGCATAAACAAAAGATGGAAGGAGTCTCCGAGAAGAGAATTTAAACACACTTAAACCAGCGCTGTTTATGTGTACACCGTTTGTAATATGATGGCGTGAGGGGGTGACTTCTAAATATATCGATTTGATTTCATAGAACCGTGCTGGTCAACAGGAAGTGAATGACCGCAGAAATGTCTTAAATCATGTAAATGAAAGTGCGTTGTCCCACCGCTCCTCAGTAGAGTTCGGAGCCTTCACTCCCTCCCCAGCACTCAGAGGTGACGTCTTTTTAAAAGTCTGAGACAGTTGATGGATATTCTACTTGTCTATTCCTGAAGTACCCCTTCTCTTTTTTTTTTTTTTCTTTTTTGTAAACACCTCATATTTGGAATGCATCAGCAAAAAATAAAAATCTGTCATTTCATAGCAAATCTTAACTCAAGGTTGACAAAGCTTTTCCCGGAACTTTCAGCCCGCACCTCATAGCTGTCTGCAAATCTAAAACTATTTCAAGTGTTTTTATTGTATTCCGTTGTTTATCGTTTTGCGCTGACATCACGGACACAGTGTAGTTGTAGTTTTTTTTTTTTTTAAGAATTTAGTGAGATATGAGTGTTAATAGGTGTTATGGGATTACAACACAACACTGTGTATCAAACATGAAAAATACAGCAAAAGGTCTTCCAGTAACACTTACACAATACCAAAAGAAATGTTCCAAAATTACCCAATAAAGAGCTTTTCTTCAGTGTTTACCATGTAAATTAGTCTTTTGCATTGTATATGTTTAAACGAGTATGGCATGGTCCTCAATAAAAAAAAGCACAATAGGAAGCAAAATGACTCATTTTCATATCATTGAGATGACATATTGAAGAAATCCACGTTTCTTCATCCAGGCAGCACACACGCTTGTCTTTAGTGGATCTTTTATGTGCAGCTCAGGGTCAAGGGGTCAAGGTTTAAGCTCTGACTGATATCCTTCTGTTTGTGTCTAGGATTGGTTTGGGTTTTCTATTTGTGATATTTATTGCTTTGTTTCTTTCTTTTTTTTTCTTCTCTCCCAGCGTCTCAATCTCAGCGAGGACGTGGCAGGTGCAACCTTCATGGCCGCCGGCAGCTCGGCTCCAGAGCTCTTCACGTCCATCATAGGTATTCACCGTCTTATCTAATAACTAGGGATGCACCGATACCGCACCGATACTGAGCTCATGTACTCGGAATATATGTACTTGTTAAATATAAAATAAGAAAAGAAATTGTAAAACTCTGATTACCACTTAATCAGCAGTGTGACGTTAACCTCTCTAACATTAAGCCTTCCCACCTGGAGTTACTTCCAGGTAGCTACTATTTCTATTCTAATGGGATTTGCTATTGACAAATCTGACAGCCAATTTGCTATTGGCTGTCAGGGATGAGATGTACTCCACAGACACAACCACAACTAAGAGACAGCAGCAGTCCAGCAGTCGACCACCTTGCCAGCCTGAGGGTCTCGCACCAGACTGCAAAAAGCCAGCAACAAGCTGGGCGCTATCAAGAAACACCTCAGTCTGCTCCAGATGAGGTCCCCCCCCCCAGACAGTGCATCAAGCACTGAATGAGACACAATCCAGCAGTCGTTTCCCCGAGATATGAAATGGCTCCTGGCTATGAAATGGTCCGAGCTGGCGTGGCTCGCCATAATAGCTGTTGCAAACACCCCCAAAGCGGATGCAGCATGATCACCATCGAGTAAAGCCCTGTAGGAAATCTAGAACACCCTGCATGGGACACAGATGGAGATCAAGGTTCTTGGCCTCGCACCAGTCCGTAAATAACCCGCCATTGTGCCGTGTAAACCGTTAGCAGCGGTTCGAGCCAGTGACTAAGTTTAGCCAGTAGCTAAGTTTACAAGAATTTGCCGACATCGAATTTACATTACAAACTAAACTAAACACAAACACAGGCAAGAGGAGAGAGAAGGTAGAGCAAACATAAATGACAGCAAAACACAGTAGAGACTCCTCCTGTCTGCAGAGAAAGCATGACACACTCAGCAGAGCAGCCGTATCTATGAGAACAGCATCAGCGAGTGTGTCTACACAGGAGGCGTTCAAGTACAGAGTTGAGCGTAGACACCCATGTTTGAAAGCACTCAGAGCCCAATACACAGGTTTGACTGTGTAAAACAGAGGAAAATAGACTTGATAGCTCTTGAAAAAACATAGAAAAAATCCTAAAATCTGATGATAGAATTGTGAAAATGTGCATTTGAATGTAGGACTAAGCTAGCATTAAAAATAGACACATACAAACACCCCCCCAAGAACAGCTCAACGCCCCCCTTTCAAAAATATTGCTTCCAGCTTCCCCCAATTGGGTCTGAAACTCAGCTCTGTGGCAATCTCACTTCTGGAAAAGACTCTTATCTGTTGTGGCTCTTTGAGGAATTAACCTGAGCTCCTCTGATGCTTTGGCATCAGATGTTATTGCTGCTGTGATCATGCTTCAGAGACTTTTGACCAAAGAAACAGACGAGGACCATAGCATCAAAACAATGAAAGGGAACCTTAACTGCAAGCCATCAAGAGACGCTTCACTGACACACACACACAAAAAAAAAAAAAACACTTTACTGCAATGCAACTGTAACAATCTGAGGTATAGTGAGAGGGTGTAAAAGTGTGTGTGTGTGTATGGGTGTGTGCTGAGAATGCAAGCAAAATGATACATATACATACATAAAACCTTTTACAATTTACTTTATTAAGTGATTTGAAGGCAATATACTAAGAGTGTCAGATTAGCTCATCTGCTAAACATTATAAGGATGGTGATGATGGTGGAGCTGCATAAGGTGTTTGGAGGAGAGGCAGACAAACGGGAGGATCTGAGGGAACCACCTGCCAGAAAGCTATGCAAGGTCCAGACCAGCAGCAGCCCGGACAGAGTGTTTGATAAGATAGCAGATAAGCAAACAACATCAGTGAGCAGTACATCAGTGGATGCTGCCATTCAGTTAGAGACAAACCTTGGATGGACCACAACTTTTCCCAGTACTGCAGTACTGGGAAGTGTTTCTCTCTCTGGCCCAAATGCTACGCAATATACCTCTCAGCACCTCGCTGTAGTGTGAGAGTGAAAGGCTGTTTAGCTCAGTGTCATATATATTGTAGATGAAAACAGAAACAGACAGCTGATAATGCAGAGAAGCTTCTTCTCATCAAAAAGAACCTGCCTCTCACTTTTCTGAAAAAGGCTGACAGACAGCACTAACTTATGGTAACATATCATTTCAGTTGTTCTGCTGCAGTTGTATGTTGTTGGTATTGAAATCCACTAAATGTGTTACATGTTACATTTGAGTGAAATGTGTTCAGGAAAAAAAAAACACAAAATTGAATATTAAAATGTCAGCAATAGCATCATGTTGTATATTTAATTCATTACAGTCAGAAAGTGAGGAACATCTGATGAAAATAAGCAGGTTGTCAAAGCCATTGTTAGGACTGTAAAGTGTTATTAATTACTCATATCAGTACCCGAATGTAAGTGCTTGTACATGATCTAAAAATAAGTGTTATTGGTGCATCCCTGGTAATAACTACTGAAGAATTGCTGATGAGGAGTAAAGGCAATATGTTTTTTTTATTTTTTTTTTCTTTGATCATGGTTGCGTATGGCATAGTATATCTGTCTGAATCAACAAGAGAACATCAAAGGCTCAACTGCCACATTACATCACTATCCTGTATATAAAACTCTAATTATACATACAGACTGGGTTTCAGAGATTCAACAATTTTCTATGCTTATTGCAAAGCAAATATAGCTTTGGACTTTATAGGTGTTGTAGATATTTAAGAAAAATCAGCATCAGTTAATGTGGTACAGTGACTGTTTTAGTGTTCCTGTTTTTAGTCATTTTTGACCATTTAGTAAAATGTAATCCTATAATTTTAATAACACATTTCTATGTGGGAACTTGCATTTGTCTGTACAGTATGTGGTTGTGTTTATTAAGGACTGTGTGTGTTTGTGTGTAAGAGAGAGAGAGAGATCTATGACCAATATGGCTGAGTTATTTATATATGTTTTGACAGTTGTGTGACATCTGTTTGTCAGCACAGCAGAGTCTGTGTTGCAACTGAATATGTCAAGAACTGTGCAACACATCATCTGTGCCCGCCATGGATCCTTAATGTCTTATGTCTGCTGTGTGTGTTTGTGTGTGTGTGTGTGTGTGTGTGTGTGTGTGTGTGTGTGCGTGTTGGCTCATTTTCCTCCCCAGGGGTGTTCATCACCAAAGGTGACGTGGGTGTGGGGACTATCGTGGGTTCAGCTGTCTTCAACATCCTCTGCATCATCGGCGTGTGTGGCTTCTTCGCCGGCCAGGTATGATGTCATAGCAGTGTTACACTGCCGCAGTCAGGCCCGCCGCTGACCCGGTGGCATTTTCACAGAGTACAACCGACGGCCTAATGTCACCTTTAAATATTCAGCAACATAAACAGAAAGTGAGAGAGTGAACTCATGCATACGTGCGTTTATTGACATAGAAGCATGCATGACACACATGCGAACATTGTTGGTTTATGCATGAGACTGCCTGCACCAAAATACATCTGATCCATTTGCAAACTACAGGTTATCTTTATATGTCAGTCATATTTTGAATCTTTGCTTCCTAACATGCACCTGTGTTATCTGCTACTGCATCCATCATATTTTCCTTCATGTTTCAGTGGAGGCAGATTTTATCTCATCTTTCACGTGACTGTCATGTCATATGGAAAATAACAAAGAATCAGGATTAATATGTTTCACACCTCAATCATCCTCAGCTTTGAAACACAAAAATATGCACACTGGTTATGCTTTATTCTTTTCATTCACATAAAAAACAAAACAATTTTGATTTGTTTTGTTTGTTTGTGTGACTTCACCAGCTACATGTGCACCATCACACATCATTATGAACCCAAGAGACAGTTTGTATCTCTGGTCTGCTTTGCATCCTTGGTGTTGTGTGTTGCATGAGATACAGAGATAACATAATATAGTTCAGCCTCTCTCTGATGCTATCTGACATGCCAGGGACAGGGCAGGGCCTCACATGGAAATGAGCGGAGTACAAGGATAAGCTCTCTGCTCTGAAAAATATATGCACTTGACTCCAAACAGTGATGCAATCCCAGATTGTGCATTACGCAATCGTACCGAGATAATGAGGGAGAAAGACAGGCAGTGTAACGGGGCTTGGAGGGATATGGGGTGCAGTTAAAAAAAATCATCTTCAGCCACTGCACCTCAACTACTGTTTATTACCTTTGGCTTGCTCTCCATCGCCGATTCCATCTACAAAGCGCTTTTGTCCAACGCGCTACAGTACAAGCAAACATTTTAAAGTTGTTATGCTCTAACTTTGCCCTCTGGCTCTCAGCAGCAAACAATTCCACAGCTGGGAGTGGCACTTTCAAGATGTGACTTCTGACTCTCCACTCTCAGTGTGAGCGTTTGTGTGTGGGAAGACTTGAGATGCTGAGCGTTACAGCATTAGTCACAGCGTTGTGGGCTCCTGCATCCTATCTGATTACATAAATTTGATAAACACACCGGCACCTTTTTCTACGTAGGATGCCACCTTGCAGTTTGGCTTTCTCAGTGACTGTGATTCAGTCGGTCAACTTAACATCTCCTGTGTTTACATCAGTATGCTAATGATGTCAGAGGCGTTTTTATGTATAACGGGACTGCATAAACTTCAGCAGGGCTAAGTATTACTATAAGTGTGTATGAACTGATGCCGTGTACTTATTTTTGTAAGTGTGCTCATCTCTGTTTTCTTTTTTTTTTCCCTTGTAGGCAGTGAAGCTCTCACATTGGGCTCTACTCCGAGATTCAATCTACTACACCTTTTCTATCATAGCCCTCATTGCGGTAAGAGTTTAGGGACACATAGAGACATGTGGAAACACAATACGCATGATCAAGTCTGTAGAAATTGCATAAATATTCAGATACAATGCTATGAAGCCAGCCAGTGTTTCACATCAAGCACGCAAAAATAGACAAAGAAAATCACACTAGTGTCATAATGAAAGTATGTCAGGAATCCATAATTTTTCATATTGTGCTCAACATGCTACAAAGGAAACCTCATAAGTGGAAAAAAAAAACGAACTGTTAGCCTTTTCTGTGTTCTGTCTTTAAATGAGATGTAATGAACCAAAAGGTCATGCTTTGACCTTTTTCTGGCCGTCTAAGCTCTGGATTGGTCATGCCCCCTGGTGGGGTAGATGCTGAAATGCAGAAATAATTTTGACCTTGAATCACTGCTTCCCGCCTAATGTCCCCTTGTGTCCTCTTTGTCTTGCCTCTTCAGTTCATCTATGATGAGAAGGTGTGCTGGTGCGTAATGATACTTTTCTGTTGCCCCCTCAGTTTAAATATGTTGGAAATACAAAATGTATGAATTGGACTAACCCCTCTGTTTGTCTTTTGATGTCCAGGTGGGAGTCTCTTGTCCTGATTCTCATGTATGCAGTCTATATCCTCATCATGAAGTGAGTACCATCCTTAAAGGCATTTCTATTGCATTCGGTTAACTGATTGGTTGCAGTCATTTAAAAGAAGTTGTTGTGCCTCCAACTTTTTTTCCTCTATCATCGCCAGGTTTAACAGCAGGGCACAGCGCTACTTCGACCGTCGAAAGAAGAGCTCCGTGAATCTGGCCAATGGGTTGACAGGAAGCACTGATCTGGAGGATGTCACTTGTGATGCTACAGCAGTCCTGCTCAAGAAAGGTAACAGAATATGTTCACACAGGCTTTGCCCTCTAACAGAGCTCCGTAGGATTTATCTGCACTGAAATATGCATAAATATAAAGGCAGCTGGGGCACCACTCATCTATTTTTATTCAGCTCCATGAGAAGTCATCCAAGGATGTCTTTATCAAATAAGTTTCGTCTGCCTTGCCCTGGATTGAATCTCACTGCTAATGCTCCACCATGCTGTCCGACTTTTGAGCTTTGTATATGGCGAGATAACAGCACAACTCCCAGCGCTCCAACTATTTCGAGATCCAAAGACACACCCCTGAACCCCCTTGTTGGTGAAGAACTTCCCCTACATGGTCCTCCATCCAGGCACTATGACAGACAAGTCATATACTGTAGACCAAGCTACTGTCACCCAACTGCTGCTCCTAGCAATGGCTTTATTTCCAGTCTGTATTGGACGGGTTTGGCTAGGGATAACTGGACGCCAGTGGGATAAGGAACATCTCGTGGGTCCTCAACCGTCTTGGCCACCCAGCATTTCCACAAATTACTCTAGTGTCTGCATCTTGCAGCTGTCCCTCTGGCGTCAAAATTAGGGAACAATATGGGGCACAACAACAACAACAAACAGATTAGAGCAGTGCAAAATGCTAGCTAGGGCATGTGCACATCCTTCCAGCCTCCAGTCTGCTTCAGCACAGCCTGCTCTCTCAGCTTGTTCTGCATCTGGTTCTCGGAGAGAACCAGTCTGCTAAACTTGTTCCTTTGGGTCTGCTGAGGAGGCAATGAAGAGAACCAGGGCAGCAGGTGGCAGTTGGTTAAACAGATGGTTTCCAGGGAGGTGCGGCATCACCATTGGTCTACCAGTAGCCTGGAGCCTGAGGACCTGGACTGTTGGATGGTTGTTAAAATACCTCTGAGGGAAGTGACCTCTTACATTTCTGTGTGCATGGACACCTCCCTGACAGGACAGTGGGGTCATACACTAACAAGGATGATACAGCCTTCTGGATGGAACAGTCACATGAACCCAATACAGCTGACACTGGTGATGTTGGTGCTTCAGCAGCTATTGACACTCCACAAAATGTGTTGAAGAGGACCAGTTGCCCTATGTCAACTCAGACAGGGTGGTGTTCACATTGCCCCACTGTTGCAGACTGCAGAGAACCTTCAGACTGTATGGATCTTTGGGGGCATTTTATGCCTTTATTAGACAGCTGATAGTCAAGAGGTGACAGGAAAAAAGGATGAGAGATGCAAAAAAGTCCCCATCTAGATTCAAGTAAATTGCAGTTTATGGTCAGCATCGTTATACCTAAGTTGCAGGTAAATTTCAGTTTTTGCTCTCACATAAGTCATACATACATACTTGCAATATAGAAACGTACAATGAGTAATGAAAAAGTGCTGCCCACTATTTGTGTCTTTTCCAAAGGACGTGCTTTTCTCCACCTGAGGGCAGTATGTGTGTAATATGTTCAGCCTTCTCCGGTGGCCCCTGATTGGTTGACACTGCACACCGAAAATAACTGGATCTGGGGTGGAAAATTTTCCGCCCCAGAAATTTTGCCAGATTGGACGATTTTCCGCCCAATTGCTGCTTCCTTATTAGATTACATTCACCCCCTGAAGGCAGGCAAAATATACATGGATGTTGTGGTACTGTGGTGATAATTGTAAAGTGAAAGCAGTTGCTAAGTGGCCACCAGAAGATACTTTTTTGCACTTTTAGAAACCGCTAGCCTAGCCACCAGCAGCTGGCTCTATGCTACATTGAATGGGGTATGCTCACAGCCAAAATACACAGAGCTGACTAGGTCCGTATCCCCACCTAGTGGAAAAGTCACACCATGCCCCTGACCCAGACACTGGATTTTTTTTTTTACATCTCAGGCCTCGAAAATGCACATATCACATCCCACAGTGGAAATTCAGTGGACAAACTGAAACTGTATCCTGATATTGCAAACTGGAGAGGTTTGAGAGGATAGAAATAAAACAGTGCTGCACACTACTGTCCTTTGCACTTCAGTTTTCTCTTCTTTCACAGGACTATCAATGTTGGCGATGGCCTTAAGAGACAAATTTCAGTGATAAATTCCTCTACCATGCAGTAAAAATATTCTGTGGTTCTTTAGCCCTTATAAGGACCCACTTAAGGCCTTTAAATAAATGTCTTAAGTCAAAGTCATGACAACATTCCTACTTGCTTTGACCTTGTCTGAGAGGGAAAGCAATTTGTGCGCCTTTTACTCCACTCAAGCCGTATGCCTCTATCAGGGGCTTATAAAACACACAGGTACAGACTTTGGACAACACCCCACATTAGCTTACTAGCTAATGTCGCCTTCTTATCTATAAACAAAGACACGTCTTGATTCCACATTGGCTTGCTGGATAAGCTACCAAACAATAAGTGCATTGCTAATGTCAGTTTGCAGGCTTTATAGCTAAGTAGCTAGTCAGCTAAAGCACACTGAACAGCTTAAAAAGTGACCTGCTACTGTCAATATCAGTCAGTTTACATGTTAAATGACATGGTCCTCATTCTTCATTGCCACTGCTAACAAAATACTGTCTGTTCTTTGCTTGTAAGCCAGATTTAGCAACACAAGTTTGTGTACATTGTGTTTCTTAGTCCCTGCCATCTCAAACATTTGCAGGCCTGGAGGGTAAAGGAACAGTTGTATCTCCAAAAACACTATTTCTTTCTTTCAATAACAAATTTAAAAGCAACAGATTAAAAAAAAAAAAATCACTGGCCACATCACCGGCATGACAATTGATTGCAAAAATGGATGACTAAAAGTAATTTCTGTTGGACTAAATAGAAAATAAGATTGTCCCTGTGAACAGTCATGGCAGTAGTTACATGAAGATTGTGTCTTACATCCCTCTAGCTAACTTCCACTGTAAGCCATCCGTGCTGATGGTAGATGAGCTCCTGTCTGCGTACCCCCACCAGCTGTCTTTCTCCGAGGCCAGCATGAGGATCATGATCACCAGTCATTTCTCACCCAGAACCCGCCTCACCATGGCCTCCCGGATGCTGATCAATGAGGTAAATATGCGCTAGTATGCTGTGTGACTTGATGTGAAGTTTGTAGTTTGTCATCTTGAATTGGAAAAAATGGAAAGGCACCAAAATAACTCTCAAGAGAAATATAGTTTTATTCAGCTATTTTACAAAAAGCCAGATTCTTAGCATAAAAACAAACCACATAAGCCTGTCTGATGTCAACAGAGGAAGGAGTGAAATGAATGAATATTCATTTGGATATTATAGCCAACATTTACTCTCAGACACCTGTCTGCTGCAGATTACAGTCTGGATGTAAATCCAAAATAAACAACCAAATTTGGGCTTTTGAGAAAAAGAGGTGGAAAGAACATTAAATTCTGCTTCAGGCAATTTTCCTTTGATTTGATTATATAAATAAAAACTAAAAACAAACCTAGGTAGTTAGGTGGGACTCAAATTTGGCCTGACACATTGCTGTTGCTATGCTGCACAACAGCAATGCAATATGCAAATGTAATAATGTAATTATAAATGGTCTATAACAATGTCCATAATCGCTTCCAGAGACAAAGACTGATCAACACCACTGAGACTCGGGTCAACCGTATCAACAACGGCGACTCCGACTCAGTGGCCAAGGCCCAGGGGAGGCGGGGCTTGGAGAACGGGATGGGCGGAGTTGAGCAGGGCCTGAACGGTAGATGCAGACTTCAGCGACTGGAGTCCGGGAACGAGACGGAGAACGAGAACGAGGACAACGAGAACAACGAGAATGACGAGGAAGGAGAGGGAGAGGACGACAATGGAGGGCCCCTGGTGCCTTTCAAAGCTCCAGGTGCGGCACAGATGAAAGTTTGGAATCCAATGATCATAGTCAATAATGTTTTAATTTTAGTGTTATCATTGATTATGTTTATAATTCCCTCCCTTTTGATCTCCCTCCAGCGGGCGCATGTAACAAGCTGAAGTGGCTGACCATGTGGCCGCTGTCCCTGCTTCTGTTCTTCACCGTGCCCAACTGTGCCAAGCAGGGCTGGGAGAGATGGTTCATGGTCTCCTTCTTCACCGCCACCATCTGGATCGCTGGTCTTTCCTACATCATGGTCTGGATGGTCAGTCCAGGGTCTCACTCACCAGCATTCTGAAAGCATACTTAATCTTTCAGTTGTCATCTTTATTGAATTTACAGCACTGCTGAACTATGCATGAAGGAATCATAACAACAGTATATTGAGACAAAACTCTTCCTCTTTGGTCCCAGGTGACTGTGATTGGCTTCACTCTGGGCATCCCTGACGTCATCATGGGCATCACCTTCCTAGCAGCAGGCACCAGCGTCCCAGACTGCATGGCTAGTGTTATAGTCGCACGGCAAGGTACACACACACACCAATACACACTTCTACAACAAAGTGTAGCAGAGATGCTGTAAAGAGAAGGAGCGGCGGTGCACAGCAGAATATTTCTTGTCATAATTGACTTGTCTCCTGGACTGTGTACAGACCTTGACAGTGTTGCTCTCCTTGCCTCAGGTATGGGAGACATGGCCATCTCCAACTCCATAGGCAGTAATGTGTTTGACATCCTGGTGGGCCTGGGCCTGCCCTGGGCGCTGCAAACACTCTGCATCGACTACGGCTCCAACGTGAGTGCTTCTCATCTCAGCCAGGGGAGACTCTTGCTGGACTCAGGCCAGAATAGAACAGAACAGAGAGCTGTGTTTATGAAGGGCGGCGGCGTCAGTCTGTAACACACAGTGCCGAACAGCGAGGGAGTTTAAGATTACTGTCGTACACAAATAACACCCACCAGAGGCCCCGCAGCAAAAAGGGGAATCGTTTATTTTCACTATATTTCTATCCATAAATAACACAGTGACAGAATGTACAACTGTTAGTCAGGGGTTTCAGACACTTTCTGTAAAAAAAAAAAAACATCTAAAAGCAAAAATCTTATCTTATGAAATGGAGGTCTGTGTATAATTTGTGTCATTTTAGTAGTCCTCTATAGAGTAACACTGCTATAGAGTAACGCTCTGTGTTTGTCTCCTCAGATCCATCTGAACAGCAGGGGACTGATATTCTCTGTTGGACTCTTACTAGCCTCAGTATTCTTCACAGTAAGTACCAAACCTTTGAAACTAACTGAATGGGACCGCGGTCTTGTGATTGAGCGCGCTAAAGCACATTCATCCAGCATGTATTGTAGTTTCGAATCCAACCTCAGGAATAGATTCTTGCACTATAAAGGAAAGCTGAAGCATCCTCAAGTATGTTTGTCGACAACATACGAAGGCTACATGTTGCATATTGTCATGTATATGACAGTGTGTACACTCAGTGACACATTTCAGAGAATTCTGATAATAAAGTGAAATCAAATCAAAATCAATCAAAAGAAATCATATTGAATAACAGTCATTAAGGTTTGAGCTTCCCCATGAATCCTGACAGGTTGGTTGTGACCATTGTTGGTGTTAATGGTCACAACCAATGTGAATGTCCTCCCATGGTTTTTTTTTTGTACCACCTTTAATTCTGTCCGTCCCGTCTGCAGGTTCTCGGGGTCCATTTGAACAAATGGACTTTGGACTGGCGACTGGGCCTGGCCTGCATCATCCTTTACACCGTCTTTCTGTGCTTCTCCGTCCTCATCGAGTTCAACGTCTTCATCTTCGTCAACCTTCCCATGTGCCGAGACATCCATTGACCTCCCTCTTCTTCTTCTTCTTCCACTTCTTCCTCTGGCTAATGGAGGAAAACCTCACCTGGCTTCCAGTTTCTTGGCGCCTTCAGACCAAGTCCTACCTTTCTTTTTTTTTTTTTTTTTTTTTCCAAATAGAAAAATAGAGCTCTATATGATTTATCTTTGGTGCAATACACACAAGAGAGAAGACACCGGAGGTTGTTGGGGGTATTTTTTTATTTTTTTTTTGGTGGGACTGCACATGAGGCGCGAAAAAGAAAGTCCCAGCAGCAGAGATTGCTGCCAGTCGTTCTCTTAAGTTAATGTACTGAAAGGTTGGCTGGAGTGAACTTAACCGTATTAAGACCAACAGTTAGGCTACTGTTGGTGAAGAAGCTGCTACTGTTACTGACTAACTGACCGGCAGAAAGAGAGAAATCCTGCGCTATCAGCGATTTTTAGCTGGATCGTTTGTTACTCTTTGTACAAGTTTGGATATAAGCACACAATTAAGGTATTTTTAAGTAAAAAAAAAAAAAAAAAGGCTTTCTCTGTATATATTTGAGGATTATATAAGTAATAATATTAGCTGAAACATGGGATTCTCTTATGCACAACTGGATCAGTCTTGCAAAGCTGAACGAACCGATGACGGTGATAGTTATTCTACGTTTTATTTTAGCACAGCACAGTCATGTGGTCTGCCGGTAATACACTCAGATGCTTCATTTGTCTCCTTTTTTTTTTTCAGCCCTGATACAGTATAACAACATAGCATGCTGTACTAGCCACAAACCAACTCTAGCTTTGCACTGACAGAGAGAATCTAGATATTAAACAATATTCACATAGAGTCTATTCTTGCCTGTTCTTCTGTCTCTCTACAGGTATATCCCAGTAGATGCGGGCTTTATTTTTTTTTTTTTCTCGGAATAAAACCCACATATGAAAGGGATCTCCGTGGAAACTCTCACCCAGCACTGACACTTTATTGATTAGAGATGTTCTTCTATCATCGCGCAGTGTCTACAGGTTCTCTAAACAATTTA
Source organism: Euthynnus affinis (assembly GCA_029490765.1). Taxonomy (NCBI): domain Eukaryota; kingdom Metazoa; phylum Chordata; class Actinopteri; order Scombriformes; family Scombridae; genus Euthynnus; species Euthynnus affinis. The sequence goes on along the minus strand of CM055838.1, from coordinate 34,164,238 downwards.
ACTACTGAATTTAAAGTTCCCTCTAGACATTAAAACCTCTCGTGCTATAATTAAGAAATAGTTTTTAGTCTCTGAGTTGAGTATAACATTGTTACTTCTTAAAGCCAAAAGTATTTTTTAGAATAGCAGTAAGAGTTATAGATTTGGACTTAAGAATCAGCTTGTGTGCGCAAGTGTGTGTGTGTGTGTGTATGTTTGTGTGTGTGAGGTGTGTGATACAATCTCGAGGGGAACCAAGGATACCACTGTTACTGGGAAGACATAATCATGATTTATTTATGAATTAATTTATTCAAAGATCATGTCTAACCACCAGTTTCAGCCCTTTGGATCATGTACAGTGTATTCAATGGAACGCTCTCCGATCACTGGCGACGGAGCTGTACAATGTACTGTACCTAATATATAATCTAAGTACTGGAAACTGACTTGATGTTGTTTATATTTAAGAATAGAACTTTATAATTTATAAGTTTTGTATAGTTTGGAAAGATATTGCAACATTTGTATATTGGTACAAAAAAAAACAAAAAAAAACCAAACAGTTTAGAGATGTTGTGTTTCGGTGAGACGGACTGAAAGTGCATCTGTTTGAACCTCTCGCCAGTCCTAACATCGGAGAGACGGCTGAAAGCTAATCTTCCCCTCTCCTATGTTCAACTAGTGATGAATCACGGATGGTAAAAAAAAAAAAAAAAAGTTGCACTCTCAGAGAAAAAAGGAAGTGCGTACCGATGGCACCACGCCACTCTGAACTCTCACAACATCGTTTCTCAAACACAGTGCTCGAACTCTTGTACCATCCCTTGTATTTGAGGCTTCAAATCCTACGCTCGTTGCCATTCTCCTGCTTGTATTTGAGCCAAAAAAAAAAAAATACACCGTTTGTCAACAGTATTTCCACTCCTGTTTCAGCATGTGTTCAAACAAAACTGTGTAATTTTTTTTTTTTTTTTTTTTTTTTTGGTTTTTATCGAGAACTCTCATGTTATAACAGTTTTAGGAGATTATGCTGAAGCATCCTCGGTAGGTGTTGTCGCTTCTCCTGCAGCCACCAGAGAGCGCTGTAGAGCTGCGTTAAACATCTTCAGAGGAGGTGCTGGACATAGTAGAAAGTGGTTTTATTTTCAGGTAGGCTACATAGAGACAAATACTGGTCAGTTTGCATGCCTCTTTCATAATTCAGATTATTTTATGTGTAATTTTAATGCATTTCCAAGATGAAAAGGCACTGTCTTGATTATGCTGTACATATCAGAGGGATATGCTATTATAAACACAGATGTCGGAGTAACTTCCGACAAAGCAGTTATATTTGAGATATATACAGTATTTAGAATGTAGGCCTACAACAGTTAGTTTTCAGCTAATTAATGTCGTTTGATGCTCATGTCCTTTTGAATTGTTTGTAAATCCTCATTTTTGTTGACGAGGACTTCTGGGCTCACAGCCAGAGAGATGAAGATGTTGGCCTTGTGTCCCAGTGGTCTTCTTGCAATAAACTGATTTACATACACACATGGTGTCCCTGTGTCTTCATGAGCTGTCTGCTCCACTGATGGCTTCATCATTAAATGACTCTGTTGATTATAACAGCAAGTTATTACTATAAAATGACTAGACACTTTTTTCTTTGCTGATTTAAAATGTATATGTATTTATTTAGTAGATTTCTCATTAAATGATTTTACAATAACACTCATAAAATATTTCCGTTTCTAATAATGCATCTTTGTAAACTTCTGTATTAATAGTGAATAAATAATTTGCTAATACTTTAAAGATCAGTTATAATAAGCTAAGAACAACCTTTGGGTTGCCAGGTTGTGAAAAGGCCCTTTTTTTGATTCTCTTTAATTGTAATATTGTAGTTATGTTGTTCATAATGCATTAATAAATACTCCATCAAGCCAGCAAGTGTGCTGGTATAAATGTAAACAAGTTGTGATGGAACTGATTTCCATTCAGTCCATTAGATGGTCTTCCTGAGAAACTAAACTTTTTTACATACAAGGTGACCTGCTGGAGGAGAATGCACATTAGCAGCACTGACTAGCTAGAAGTTGTTAATGATAAAGTTGCACTGATCAATATTTTTACATGATCTCTGGTAGTGACAAACCCACAGAGAATAATCACAACTCTGCAGTTCCCCTCAGTTCTATGGAGCCTTTTAGCGTCTTTCAGCTCATTGTTTTGTTTTGATTCAGTCTCACAGTTCTCAACAGCTTCGTTTCCAGTAGGAGGCAGCTGTTGGAAACAATGCCATGCACTACCTGCCTGATACCCAGTGGCAGAACGTTGAAGTTAGCAACTAGCTGGTGAACATCATGGAGCAGATATATTTGTGAGGAGTTGGTGGAGACCAGAACAGAGCTAACAGGAGAGTGAGTGCTGGATTTACATTCATCAGATGGACACAAACATGACATGAATAACATGAAAGGAATCTTAATGTTTCTCTGTGTCTGCTGGATGTGTAACTAAGACACTGTTTGCTATGTAACATGTTCACCTTGACAACTTTATTACTCTCTGGACAAAAAAATCAACTAATGCACCTTTAACTGTTATTGCTTATTAATGTTCTATAAAACATTAATAAACTATTAAACCCTAGATAGGTTTATGTAATTAACTACCACTAAATGTTTTGAACCATCAGACATTATTTAATGTCTTATTATATAATATATAACACACAGCTAATTATAAGCTGGCCTTTATTTGTACCTCTAGCTTTTGCCTGTGCTGCAATATTTCTTTTACTATTTTTTTATTATCATATATAGGTTATATAAAACTTGCATCTTAAGATTGTTTACTTAATTATTCACTTTTGAACAGTGAAAAATGTGCAAGAAATCTCATTCTAATTCAAGTCAAGGTGAAACATCAACAGAACTTTCTCAGCCAATCAGGCAGAGGCGTCATATTACGGACGCTCTCCTCCTCCTCCTCCTCCTCGTCCTCTCTCTCTCTCTCTCTCTCTCTCTCTCTCTCTCTCTCTCTCTCTCTCTCTCTCTCTCACCTCAGTTCCCTCAACTAGACCCGGTGTGTTTGTTTCTATCCGCCAGTAAACCATGTAAGCGATGGAGTTCGGGGACATTGAGATCTGTCGGTGTCACCCGAAAACTAAACACAGCATCGCAGCAGCAGCAGCAGCAGCAGCAGCTCTGAGTTCCTCTCATGGAGTTTAAGCAGAGGGAAAGCATCGACTTTGTGGAGCTGAAGAAACGTCTTTAAGGTGAGGAAAGTTGTCTGTGCAGCAGGTCTACAGTTAACAGACCATCATTAAGTTCTATGGCTGAAAATGACGAATTGTTTTGAGACGTTATGACTCCTGCTTTGATGTCATTTTCCCCCCCCAGGAACTCAACTGAGGAGAGTCATTTTTACAACAACAAGTTAAAAGTAGTGCACATTTCTGTCTGGCTTCATAAAACTAAATTCTTTTTTTTTTGCTCTTGGCTCTGTGGAGTTTCCAGCTTTGGTACTTTTCTTCATGTTGAGTGATACAGATTGAACATTTAAACTGAGATCCTGCAGCTGTCATCTGTGGAAAGTCTATTTATGTAGTTTTTTTTGTTGTTGTTGTTTTTTTTGTTTTTTTTTTGTTATAGTGATTGCATGGCCTGGATGCTTTGGTACGCCAGTAGACTCCATTCCTCCTGCAGCACTGCTGAACTTGCACTTGGCTCGATCTTTATCTCACAGCAGCATTTTTAGAAAAGATCAGCATGGTCACGTACGACCGTGCTACTTTTTTGGCCCCAAATACCTCAAGTATGAACTGATCATATGAGACCACTTGTAAAAGTCAATACATGTGCACCACACATATTTTCGAAAAAAAGGAATTTCAAGTGTTGGATTTCTCTTGGAAATTTGACCTCATGATTATACAACCGTTAGTTGTTTTTTTTTTTTGTCTTTTATTTCACAGGTTTCACTTCACAATCGACACCGTGAACAATAACAAACCATATGGGAGCATGTATAGGTGGTGGTGACATGTTCCAGCTTCTGCCCCTGTTCTTTAGCTACTTTTACAGTTTTTTCATTCAGAAATGTGAGGCCTGTCTGAACCTGACTGAACACGACCACTCTTACCTATCTGCTTTTTTTTTTTTTTTTTTTTTTTTCTAAATGAGCAGTTAGCTGATGTTTATTGTTCTAATAAAGGGGCCAATTTCCTCATTTAAGCCTCTGAGGAATCTGTTAAAGAGATTAGCTCCACTGCAAAACCCAAGGATTTTTTGGCATAAAGTGCTGGGTTACATACTGCTGTGGGGAAGTGAATCAGCAGAAAGGCATTTTAATGAAAAATAACTCGGCTTGTCAGCGTTTGATTAGGGTGAAGAAGCTAATATTGTTTTTGTCTGCAGTGACCAAAAAGATGGTCTCTGTTGCTGTCTGGCTTTTATTGTTTTTCTCATCCCAGAGAGATTGTCAGATTTTTCTGTCTGTGAGTTACAGACTTAACAAAAAAAAAAACAACAGCTTAGTAATGAAACAAAAATAAACTCCATCTCATTAGACGTGACGACTAGCCATAGTCTAAAGTAAAGCACTGTGAAACCAGCTCTCTCTTCCACTTCAAGGCAGAACCGAGAACTCCGCAGGTTTCTGAGAGGTGATGTCATCTTCGCTGGACAGAGAAACCGCCACTCAAGTTACTGGTGTGAGAGTAAACTGTCCCTGTGGGAGATGTTAACACTGAACGCTTTCACAGGAGCAACAGTGATGCCTGCAGTAATCCTGCAGCAGGGCATGAAATCAAACTCCCCGTTTAGCTGCGGAAACCACAGACTGGAGCTCTGCTTTTCCTATTTCTGCCTAATGAAGTGAGCCGTGCACCCTCCTCAACCTGATTACTGTCTGACCAAAGTTAGTATGGTTTCTTCTGTTTCCGCCTCACATACAGGATTCGAGGTAAGAGTTACAATAGTTGCAGGCAGGGCCAGACTCACTGGGAAGGGGGACCGAGGGCAAAAATGAGCCGTGGGCCCCTTTTGACCCCCCCCCCCCCCCCGAAACAATATACAGATATATAGCAGCTCCCCAGCAAGGGCGATCTTTGGAAAGCCATCATGGTGATTTAACAACACTTACAGCTGTTGCAGAATCTACTCTTCTGATCAGCTGGATGAAAAAATATTCCATCTGCTGCACACTGAACGTGTTTTCCGATCTGACTTCCTGATCCAAAAGCACAAGGTGGCCAGAAAGATCATATTTCTTCACTAAACCTGAAGAATTTGAATTCAAATGAGAGGTTTATATTGATGTGAGATTTTTTTTTTAATGAAAAAGTGTTTCATCCAGTTGAAAAGTTTTTTTTTTGCTTGTTTTCAACACATTGCTGCCTTAGTTTAGTCTAAGTGTATTGATGTTCATGGATTTCTCCACTTATTACTTTTGATTTTATTACTTCTATTTGTGATAAACACACACTAAATATTGGGACTGCAGTTCCCATCATGCTAGGGGGATGCAAGCATTAAATATAATGTTGCCATGGAGTCAATGAGTTAGCTTTGGACTACACCTTGAGCCTTGTTTTTCTAGTCAGTGTTTGTTTGCACCATGAAAAGTCAAGCTGCATTAACTGCTATCACTTCCTGTTTGCTCCCTAACTTAAAGGGGGCATATGATGCTTTTTCTGGTTTTCTGTTATTCATATACTGTTATGATGTCAGATGTTAAACATGATCAAATGGGTTAACATTTGTAGAATCCAGGGCTTCAACCTGCCCTGATGCTTTGTTTGCTGTGTTTTTCTACCTTGCCGAAGAGCCGACTTTAGCTTGTCATGCATGCTAATAAAGGGTCGCCCATTCTGTAGCTTAGCTTTAGTTACTAAGATTGTTGCTAAAGTGGTGACACCCTACTACTATAGTTTGTTTCATGGTTTGTTAGCCTCTAGAGCTGCCAGACGTTTCCCAAGAAGCAGCTTCCTGAAGCTGGCCAATCAGAACAGAGTGGGCTCCTTAAAGAGACAGGAGCACAAACAACCTGTTTGTGATTGAGGCTGAACTGAGGAGCTTTGTAAAGGGTCAGTATAAGATAAATTGGCTATTATAGCTATAAATCATGCAAAGATATTCCCCAGAATAAATATATGAATCTGTCAATGTGTATAATATGTCCTCTTTAATACATAACAATTACTTTTCATACTGAAGAAAATATCTAAATGTGATGACAATAGGGAAAAATCTGAAAATATAAGAAGCATCCTTATTCTATGATTTGTAAGTGGATTTACTGATGTTTACTTATGATGGACATTGGACAGACAGACACCACTGTCTCTGTTAAGTGTATGTTGCTGATTCCAGTAGAGTATCATGTCTGTATGCTCAAATTTGATTTGTGCTCAAATCTAAAGATTTAGCCCTCCCGAATTTTTGCTGATATTGTTCTTTGGTTTTGCGGGGGGATTTGGGGCACCTAATGGTCTGTGTCCTCAGTTCAGGGTTAGTGCAGTTGGCAACTTTGCCTGGTTGGTAATCCAGTCTTGGGCTGAAGTAATTTAAATCCACTTTCCGGTGTATGTTTATCCTTTGCTTGTCTCCCGCATCTCCCTCAAGATTCAACAGTAACAAGTGTAATCATGGTAGTTTGAATATTTTCTGTTCATTTCGAAGGTTCTCACCCTATCTGCTCCATCTCCTGCCTGCCTCCCTCTTCCTTTCGAATCTGAAGAGGTAGATACTTCGGAGCCCTTATTCCTGCTGCTAATTTAAAGAGGAATAGTCCAGAGAAAAACAGCTCGGTCTTTTTCTCTGCTGACCTTTAGTGTGGAAAGTTGAGTCTGGGCGGTGCTGGTGCCTGACACAGTGTCTAACCATGATTTAGTCCAGTGGCATTCTTACTATATATGGGGTTTGATTTGTTTCTCTTGTCAACATGAAAGGTAGTTTTCATGTGTGCGGAAGCAGATGGCGATTTCGAGCTTTTGCACGTTTCTATTGCGAGACTCTTAAAGCTGTGATTTTGAGGTTAAGCTCTTGGTCTTATGGGTGTTTGAGTGACAGAAGGTCCATAAACATTTCATGGAAAAGATGAAGGTAATCCTAACCTTCTATCCTTGAGTAAAAAAAGCTGCGAGTGTGATGAGATTTCTGTGTATTATTGGAAAACCAAAGACTTTTTTTTTTCCCCTCTAACCAACACAACATGGGCCAGTCGGTTCAGCTGAACTCACAGAGAACCACTGACCCAAATTCTGCTCTCTGACTGCACACACACACACACACACACACACACACACACATTTGTGAGGCTGTTTACACTCTTTCATAACTTTAGTCGACACTTTTTAAAGAATGGCCATTTGTTTAGAAGTACGTCATCGACATTAATTTCAACTTTCAAATACATTCCCTTTCCATCTCTTTAACGTTTTCCCCTGGACACACACGCCATCATCTGGTTTGGCTCAGTGTTTAACATGACCCACGTGTGGGAGTTCTTATCTGCAGTGGGTTTGTGCAGCTGCCTGCAGCTCTTTCTTGTGCTATGACAGCAGCATGGAGCCATGTTAGCTTAACACTCTTCACTAGATCGCTCAGCTGACAGTGACGCAGCACCTTATGTCGTCTCCACAGATACAAGTAAAGTTTGTTGGATTTTTTTTTTTCACAAAGTGGGAAACAGAGAAACTGTTGGGGGGGGGAACTACCAAAGCCCTGCAGTTTAAGGTGAATGTTTTTGTGCTGGTTTAAGTGCAAATTAGAGAATTGTTTTTAATAACAATGCATAACAGATGTTCAAGTAAAGTGAAAGAAAAGAACAGTTGCATGACTTTTTAATGGGTCTCAGGAGAACGTGATGCTTAGTCTCAGCCTGTCAGCCATTACCGGGCATATTTTAATAAGAAGAATGTTTAGTTGCACTTTGAAAAATCAAGCTAGAGAGTGCTTCAGTCAAGGCAAGACACCGAAAAACAAAACAAAACATGAAATAATACCAGAATGAAATAGGTTTTAAAAAGATGAGTCAACCCTAAAACACATAAAGATGTGATGTGGTCATGTCTCTTAGTCCCTGTTCCAAACAGCAGAGCTGCAGACTGTCTAGTCTGATATCATGGCTTTTGTTGAAGATATGATATTAAATATTTCTGAGGTCATTTATGCATCAGTCCATAAAAGTCTATGTCCTCACCAGTTTCCCTCCAGAACAGCAAAAATGGCACCACGCAGCTCTGTTTGTGCAAAGTAAGCTACAGTGTGGACTGATTGATTATGGATTGGTAGTTAGTGTCTCACCTATAATCAAGTGTGTGTGTGTGTGTGTGCATGTTGTTTGCATGAAAGGTATATACAACTTTGCCTAGATGTAACTGATGTCAATTGCATATCTTCAAGTACAGACTTAGCCAGTTAGCCTAGCTTGGCATGAAACTTGGCTCTTTCCAAAGTTGATAAAACCACCTACCAACACCTCTGAAGCGAACTCATTTACACTTCATGGTGACAACAAGAGCGTCTGGCTCGTTGCTAAGTAAGCATGTAGCTCCGTGTAAAAGGACAATTGAAGCTAATTGACTATTTGAAAAAGCTAATTGACTCCCTCTGTAGCCTCATACTTTACTCATCTCTCTCACTCTCAGGAAGAAAACAAATAATCATATTCCCCACAATATTGAACTATTCTTTTAATTGGTGCCACTTGGTCAATAAATTATTTACTTATTAGATCAGTTATAAGCCATTAACAACCATTAGTCAAAGGATCATTTCCAAATCCAATTATTTTTTTTTTACATTAACATCAAATACAAAAATGCTATAATAATGAATACAGACAAAGTGCCACTAAAACCACTCATGACTCATGTCTGTGTTCACAAATGTGCATCTCCCATCAGACACTGAAGCTATTCATCGGCACTTGTGTGTAGGACAGCGCAGCCTCGCATCTAGCATGACACCCGCTGGGAGAAAATGAGGGTTCCACCAACGGAGCGGGCTTTAAGACAAAAATACCACACAGCTTAATGAAGTCCTGCTGTCTGTCTTTTTTTTTTATTGTTATGCAAAACACAATGAAGTCTGTGTATGTGTGAGGGGACGGGAGGGCTCACTTCCTCTCTCACTGTGTCTGTTTCTCTTTATGCACTGGAGCGTTTATTAAACGTGTGACTGCGTGTTTAACTGTCACTTATATGATAGTTTATAACATTGTAATATATCAGTATACACATGTGCGTGTGTGTTTACCTCACTAATAGCGTGTCTCCGTGCTGCAGTGCCCGAGGGGAGGGGGGCTTGTCTGTGGCGCTACGACAGAGGCGGTATGCTCAGATGCTGTCTTTGTTTACTTGCAGCTGAGGCTCGCACACACACACACACACATAGTGGTGTGTGTGTGCACTGACTGAAGACCATACTGTTACATTAGGGAAGAGTTTGTCATTTTCAGTGTTTTGCTAAGGGTGCTCACGACATTCCCACAGCTGGTTTTGCCAAGTCCAGCTGCAAATAAGAGCTGCCCATGTGGGACGCAATACCCAGCATGCTCTCTGATACATCCGAGGCTGGGAGATTTAAGCATGTGGAAACATTGTTTACCTTACTGTCCAAGTTTTCATTGGCAGCATCTATAATATCAGATCTTTTACAGAATCAACAACACCAAGAATTATCACTGACTGCTTTGCAGGAAATTCCTTCAGCAGAATCTACTTCATAGAATTCAAATGTCTAATTTTCTCCTCATGCTCGCCGGCCCTCTCTGTTTTGTTTCTCCCACTTTCTTCTCTGTGTGGAAATGAAACCGTTGTGCCAGACTATCACTTATGCTTTCGGACAGTCAGGAAGCGGGTACGGTCTCTGTGGAAGTCATCAGATACAGTATGTTGTTGAATCAGCATGAAGAGATGTCGTCACAGTTTGGCTGTAATGACCGCGTCGTCTTTCCCTGTTCTTCCAACTGATTGATCGTCCGTAAAAAACGCCTCATGCTGATTGGATAGATTGATGATTAAACAGTAAGCATGACTCAAAGAGTAAAAGTTGTAGGCTGTAAACACTAAATAGGAGCTAAATGAGCCAGAACTGAGGGAAACTGCAGCGTCAGGTGATAATTATCTGCGGGTTCATTAGTACAAATGACCCCGTTCACATTCCATGTAGTCATCCGAGTCATTGTTTATACGAAAATGTTAATGAGCGCGGCTTTAAAAATGAATTCATTTGCATGAATCTCAGCTTTCTGGCACACTAGTTCATCGGCTGTCCTCTTTTCTGTATGGAACATAAAGCGGCAACGTCTCCCAGACACAATATTACAACTTTTACGCAATGACAGCAGCTCTATTTGCAACCATAGCAGACATGACTCAGTTATGTCCTTCACTGTGCCTTGTTAAACACCGACCACGCCGGGCAGTGGGGAGTTTTACTGATGTTTCCATTTTGCTGAATGTTGGCGAAATGAAAAAAAACATCCCTTACAGTGAGAAAGCGTCACTTTCACATTCACTTATCTGATCCTGACCTTTTGTCAGTGTGATGGCTCTACTTTCCCGTGTGAGATGAAAGTGGACGGACGGACGGAGCATCTCCTCCAGTTCACAGGGACTGTGAACCTATGCCAGGAAGGGAAGGGCTGGCCTAATAGTTTCAGCCTGGCTGGAGAGAAAGAGGGAAGAAAGTGAGGCGAAGAGGAGGGGGGAGGGGAGGGAGATAAATCATACGCAGATAGATAAACAGACAGGGAGATAAAGATCGTGGAAGAGGAACAGAGTTTGAAGACAGGGGAAATCAACAAAAAAAAAAAATGGAAAGGAAAAGATTAGAAGACAGTTGACTGTGAGCTCTGCTAATTTGAGGAAATTGTCAGATTGTTGGAGTCAGTTAAATACCAACAGAGTTTTACTTAAGGAAGAGTTGAGAAGTGTGACGCAGAGTCCATTTAGAAGTTTCTTAGGTTTAAAAACCGATGGGTGGGAAAGAAAGGCAGCTGTGCTGGAACTGAGGCTCTCTGAAATGGAAAATTAATTATGTATGAGGACATGGGAACAAAATATAGGAAAAAAAAGGAAAGTGAAAATGTGAGACAGGGAGAAAACAGGAGAGTCAGGTAATGAAAGGACCAAAAAAAAAAAAAAAAAAGCTGGAGGATTGGAATGAGATGAAAAAGGATTGAGGCAATTATTCGAGATGAAGGGGGCGAGGGAAAGGGGAAACGAAGACAGAGGAAGCAGAAAAGTGACACCAGAGAGAGAGAGGTGAATGATCTGAGAGAGAAGGAGGGGGGAGGAGGGGGGGAGAAGAAGACAGAGACAGAAAGAGAGACAGACAAAATGAAAGCATTCCAGCAGACCAGCACCTCCATAATACTGGCTGTGGCCAAAGTAGGAATTTCCTCTGGTTGCACCACAGCTGAAGTGTCTGGACTGATGTGTGTGTGTGTTTGACCCACAGGGCTCTGGCCTATGTAAGTGCTGCCCCAGAGACAGACCCACACACCCAGACGTAAGAGGGATCCAGTCCTGTCAACAGGAAGACGAAATGGCCTCCAGCATGCCACCCGGGAATCCCCAAATTGGCCTGGCGGACAGGAGCGGTAGCTTCTTCAAGGTAAGGATTGATATCTGTATGGATGGGTGGATGTGTGGATGGATGTGTGGATGGATGTGTGGATGGATGGACTGTAGCTGACTTTCCAGAGATCGTTTAAAAATAGAGAACTCATCACTTCCTGTGTACTGGATGATTTTTACAGGAAATAAAAGCAGAAGGCTGACTCAACTCTTACTGTTTAGAACAGGAAATAAACAAGACTGTAGCTTGAATCACTGCTCTGCCCCACAAGTTCACTAACTAAGCTGCTGAGTTAAGACTAGCATCTGACCTTCTCATGCACATTTGACCAAAGATCAAAAGTTATTATTCTATAGAAATATTTGATATAATATATAAAATGAAAACACCATATCAAGCTTGGCTAAAGCTCAACCCTTAACTTTTTCATAGCTGTCTTTCTAGCAAGTGAGAAACAGACATTTTAATGAACCAGTTTATTTTTGTCATCCCATATAAATGAGTCAGTAATCAAATCCAGTCATTATGGGGAATAAGTAAGACCTGATCAACAGACCCTGCAAAAAAGCTTGTAGATTCATTTGTTGTATGATTTTCAACATAAACTACTATGAACTAAATAATCAGATATGTGTTTTTTAAACTAGTTGGAATGGTTAAGTGATTAAGGCTGGAAGAACACACATTGTTCATAGAAACAGCTCCATGATGGGGAACGTGAGGGGGAAACGCAGCAAGAGAATGGAAGGTCTTGCATCATTCAGTCTAAAAAAGACAACATATCTGTTTGTGACAAAGTCCAGTTTGAAAACTTGAATCCATTTTTCCCCCTCAGCTTCACTGTTTCTGTGGTCTTGTCAAGCTTTTTGTTTTTTCATCAGTTGGTTAGTAACAAAAAAACACTTACTCATGTAGAAAGATGTTTCTGATTGATATAGTACCTTTAAATGACCGGGGACGCATCCCTAGTAAAGCCAATCCCATTTCTTGGCTCAGCGTCCACCGGCCTCGTTGCTGTAAGCGCATCGACAGACGTGACTCTTACCTTTCTGAAAGTACCTGCTCTTTTCCAAACGGTTTCCAGGGACGACTTCTCCGATGGTTTTGTGCAACAAACCATCTGGTGTGTCAGATTATGATTATTCATCAATGTCCGTTCTAAAATCGAGTGTTTCTGCTATCAGTCATCCAGTCACAGTACATCACCAACTCTTTAACTCTCCAACTTTTTTTAGCACCACAGCAACCCCTGGCTCCATCCACCTGACATAAAAATGATCCTGATGAGTTCCATGCAGTGTGGTATAAAGATTTAAAAATTTGGGGGAAGACATCACTTGTCCTGGATCAGCACACTCGCTGCTCTGTGTCTCTCATGAACATTTTCTCATGCGTTTAAACAAGAATTTATGCCGTTTTTTTGCACTCAGGAAGTGTTTTCTCCTGCCCAGTTTATATATTGGCCTCAAATTCTCACATTGTTAGTTCTGACTGGGCACTTTTCTTCATATTTTGAGGAAATGTAATAGAGTATTGATTGATGAAACATAAAAGTGGAGCTGTCTCTTGACAGTTTTCCTTCACTTTTTGCCATATATTGAAGGAGGGCTGGAAGAGAAGAATGCCAGCTGCACTTGCTGGCAGCCTGACAAACACACTCACAGTAGTAATAAAACTCTCTCTCTCTCTCTCTCTCTCTCTCTCTCTCCCTCTCTCGCTTTGTCATCATGTCTCTCTGACACCCCCGCCCTTTTCATCTGTCTCTTTTTTTTGTCTCTCTTTGGTTTTCTTTGTCTTCCACCATTGCTCACAGTACACATACCCATGCTGTCATCCCTGTTGGTCAACATCCGTCCCCTCACGCACTAAAATAACACTTAACAGCACTTTTTTTTTTCATGTGGTTTTAGACGTCACATTCTTGTTTTATTAAAGCCCTCTTATTTCTGGAGCTCAATCTGATTCCTCTCTGCTGTTGCTGCCTCAATCAGCCTCTCTCCATCATTCATCTACTGCCAGTCGAATAAAGTGCACATCATACATAAGTGTGTGAAAGCTCTGGTCACTGGTGGCCTGCAGGGCAGCTTGATGATTAGGTTGACTGCCCTTCACCAGGAGGACTCAGTGTCAGCCCTCTATGTTGGCTCCACCCTACTGAAGTATCATTGAGAAACACATAAAATTCATGCAAGCGTCTTGGAAACTGCTCCGCAGATGATCTTTAACCTTTGACCTCCCTGTGAAAGGCATCAGAACTTAAACCGGTGAAGATTGCGTTCTTTTATTAAAGTTTTGGTTTCATTTCTGCCATTTCAAGGCTCCAGCAGATTCATAACAAACATGCCGAGATGTCATAACAATATCACTTGTATGATTTTTTTCATGATTGCTATAAAAGCTCATGAAAAGTCTAAACCAATCAATGTCTTTGCCACTATAGTTGTTTTGTAGTTTGTTCCACTGTAGGTTTGCCTCTCATCCTGGAGGTCAGCGCTTCTCAACGATGACACATCATGTTGAACTGCACGTGTTTTACAAATGTTTTTAACATCACTGTTATTCCATGAATAATTGCATTCACTGCATTTGACTGCACACTAGGAAAACTGGCTAAATATAGTCCAGCCAGGACAATTTTATATCTTTCTCCACAAATCACTTTTTGGAAATAGACACAGGACAAAATGTTTGAAAGCTACTGTTGGCTACTGTTTGTGGATGCTGTTAATTGTACTGAATCCCCTTTTTTTGTTCTTTTCACACTTTAAAACCCTTACATGAGCGTTCGAAACCCTCTTCTCTCGTTCATATCTCCCTCGTAGGTGCAAAGTATTTGTTATATTCTGAGGAACTGTAGATATAAACAACAGCATCTCCAGCCAAGTTTCACAGTCTTGTTGTTCAGTAAAACGGGAGCTAAAGCTGGTGATGCACCTCTGCGCCTCAGTAAAGGTTACAGCTTTCACCTGGCTGCATCTAGCCTGTTCACTCAGGCTGTTTGACAAACTCGTCCCGCGCAGATGTATACATGAAACCACTTTATAGCTGGGAAGACAGATGTAGATGAAGATCAACAAACTAAGAAACAAACACCGAATGTTGTCTGGCTTTTAATTTCCATTGCAGCCTTTCCCTTGTCCTCACTAACCCTGTGAAAGCGCTCTCTGTATGTGTCTGTGTGTCGAAACCAAACACATAGTTTCCCATTGACTCCATCCATGGCTTTAACAGCAGCCCATGCAGAGAATCACTTACCTCTACATAGCAGAACCTTAAAAGTGCTGAATAAATAAACCCTCTTGTGTGTGTTTCTGCGCACGAGATGTGCATCTCTGCTTCAGTCTGTGTAATTCGGCATCCATGTGAAGAGTGAATGAACTCAATCAAGGGTGGAAACAGATGAATGAAGTAGGGGAGGTTCATAAAAAATCAGGCTGTGAAACACAGAAGAAGACAGGAGTACTTTTGTTGTTGGGTGCTGTTTCTGTATATCGGTTATTTCCCTCTGAAAGTCATCAATCTGAAATAAGGCCTGCATGGGCGCCATCATTAGAGCTCCACGAGGCACTCTGCCCAGAGCCAGTCACTTAGCAACTCTTGTGTTCACTGACCTTCATTTTATAGCTCAGGAATTTCCCATGTCTCCTCCTTTTGGCACTATTCCTTTGTTTTCGTTCAGATGATTCAATGCTTGCTTCTTAACACTACATTACTACTTCTATCCATGGCCAGATTAACAATCGAGGAGGCCGCAGAGCACAAATGGCCAATGGCCTCTATTAACCCCGTTCCTCCCATCTCTGTGTGCACTTTATATGATATACCTGGCTGGCTGTGTGCTATGTGGTCATTTGACTGACTACAAGGTTTCAAGAAGTCACTGCACCACGCCAAGAAACACATCCAACACATAACCCCCCTGCAGAACCAGGATTAGTCATTTTTACAGCTAATATTTTGTACAGATTAAACAATCAAGACAAAATGTGTTCATTAGTGAACTAAAGAGGTGCTGCTAGGCAGATTTGGTTACCTTTGGACAGAGCCAGGCTAGCTGTTTCCCCCTGTTTCCAGTCTTTATGCTAAGCTAAGATAACTGTAGCTTTATATTTATTCATACAGACATGAGAGAGGTGTTGATCTTCTCATCAAACTCTGGCCAAGAAAGCAAGTAAACCTATTATAATATCAGTTAATTGTGTGCTTTAGTGGTGCATATTCCCAAACAAATTAATCAAATTAATCAATTCGCTATAGATATGTTGACACAGTGAAACGGTGAGGAACTGCCCACGTTGCCCAGTATTTAATGCCTTGCTTCCGTCCCTATGGTGTCACGTAGATCCAATTGCTTGAAATTCATTCAAACTCTTCAAATTCTTAATCAATTAATCTGCAGATGTAGATTATTTTTCTCCATTATTTGCTTTGTCTCCCAGAAACTACTCTCTTGGGGACCATATGTGATTTTAGAGTGCTGGAAGAAAAGAGAATGTGGTTTTCCAAATGTTTCCCTCCTCAGGGTGTAACCATAGCCTAGCAATACTAATTCAAGGGTCATACAGTCTAAAGTGGCATTTTTTTGTAGCTATTTGTAGCATCTGGTTTTCAAGGTTCACAGAGCTCCTGACAGGAAAAATGACAGCGAGAGTGTGAGAGCGCTTTGCAAGTTTTCCGAGCTCTGCTCAGTCGTGGAGAATCGTTATCTCTGTCTTCACTTTGTGTTCATATCGAACATCCCCGGTCTGTGTTTGACTTTTCGGCGCTCCAGCAACACTGATTTATTATTATTATACAACACGAGTCAACTATCTGACTCGTGTTGTATAATACAAGTCTTGACCTGACAGAAAGCTGGGGGAGTCTGAGGCTTTAACAGAGATGGCTCCAGTTAGTCCTGCGAGGGGGGCGGGGGATTAGAGGGGCCTGCGGTGACTGTGGTCTGGCCCTCAGCCCGGACGGTGGAGAAAAGTTTGGGAAAGGCTGCCTCATACTGGCTGAAATGTGTAATGGAAGCCTCGGTTCAGGTGCAGAAAGCCTAGATTTAAAAAAAAAATTAAAAAAAATAAAACTGGCTTCATGAATTTGTTTGGAAACGGCATGACATGAGCAGAGTTTAATTTTCCAGGTACGGTTTATATCCACATACTTTCCTTTAATTGTCTAGAATTTCTGCTCTTCATTATATTTTGCTCCGTGGCCAAATGCAACAATGAGAAACCTAAATTGGCCCTAAGAATCCCTCTTGTTTGCGTCAGTGTAAGGCATCCAAATTTCGACATCTGCTCAGATATGCTCGAGGAGCCTCTCTGAATCCCAGGGAGCACTCTCTGAAATGTGGAATGAAGGAATGTGGAAAACACAGAAAAAAACAAGATGACATGAAGTTGCCATTTTTTATGCGACTGAGCTGGGGTTTTTTTTAAAAAAAGACCAGCTGCATATACTGTAAGTGTTCTTTCTCCTCTTATTCTAAAAACGGAAAGAAAATGCCAAACCAGTCGGGCAACCAAACACAAAAGGTTTCTTCGGTATGCTTTATGAGTTTGGTGTTTCTGGATTATGAAAAACATTCCACTTCCACATTTGTGTCATCACTCCTTCAAATCCAAAAAATATTTGTGAGCTGAAACTAAAGACAGTACAGAAGCGTTGTTATAGATGTATTATCACCCTTCACTCTGTCAACAAATCAGGGCTAGAAATAGACTGAAATGACAGTGGAGATAACTCTTATCTGCATGACAGAATTCTTCCTGTCCAGAATTATCCAGATGTTTACATGTCCTGTCAGGCAGCTGTGTCGTTAATTGTAGAAACCTCTCACTGTCCGGCACACTCTGGATGATGATATGGGGTCAATCTGTGACAATGCTTTGTATCCGTGTTTCCTGCCTATAGGAAATGAGATACACACACACACACACCCATAAACACACACACACACACACACAGGAAAACTTTTTTGCCGCCCTTTGTTCTACATTTGACCAGTACAATCCCTCCTTCAGCTCAGTCTCTGTTTCTTGATTTCTAATATATCTTTGAGCGATGCTGTCGGTTTCGTTTACTGCTCTTCCCCCTCCTCCTCTCCTCTTTTTATATTCCCTCATCAGTCAAAGCTTCTCGTCCGCTTTTCTTGCAGCTGATTGACACGTTTGCGTCAGAGATCGGGGAGTTGAAGAAAGAGATGGTCCAGACCTCTTCAACAGTAGACAAGGAACCCATGGACATACAAGGGTAAGGCTGATTTCTACGCATTTTTTTTTTATCCTCTTCTTGTCCAAACCTGTGTTAACCTTTTTATTCCTGATAAAAATGTGGGAATGTAACCACGGTTGAGCCGGCAGATTTATGTGCTGATATTACGTTTACATTCAATAAAATCAGATTTTCCTCGACAGTATATTTATTGATGCTCATTTCTCACCAGCAGATGGGGAAAGTGTTTCACTCTCTCTCCCTGTCTCTACCAGGCTAGAGAGTGAGGTGTGCGGTGTTTACTTACAGTCTCCCCGCTGTGGCGGCGTGGGGGGTGAAAGGGACTCCGGGTACGACTCCTTGAGGAGGAGGATGAGCGTGTTGGACAGGCTGACTCAAACCCACCCGGTGTGGCTGCTGCTGTCTGTCAGTGAAGAGGAGGCCACAGGCATTCTGCTCAAACAGCCACCAGGGGTGAGGAGATATGTACACTCATGAATCATCTGGGACAGTGATATGATCCCAGGATACAAATGTTAATGGTAACACTTCATATATTATCTTAACATTGTATTATGTTCATTATATCTGATTCTATGACTATGTGGTGCAGGTTTTCCTGGTAAGCAAATCAGTTGCCCTGCAGAGAAAGGTCCTCTCTGTGCGTCTGAAAGAGGATAATTCAGGAACTTCCATCAGCCATTTCCCAGTCAGAGAGAGCCAGTACAGTAAGGATCATGTTTATTTTATTCTGCTTCACCTGGAATATTGGAAGGATATAATCATTTTAGATACCGTCCATCATTGAGAGCTATTCCAAACTGACTTTCAGGTTAGCTCAAAGTTCTGTTGCACAGACAAACTACACCACATACTCTGTTTGTTGATAGGAATCTAAAAACTTTCCTCACTGTGTTTGCATCATGTTCTGCCATTTTTGATGTTGTAATGTTATATTAGCACACTCAATATGAGATTGGGACAGTCAGATTCTGAAAACTTCATCAGATGTGAGACATTCAAAAAGTCATTTCAGCATTTGATTATTTTTTTTTTTACTATGTGATTTATATTCAAATCCCCAAATTAGTTCCAGTAACCCAACAATGTACAGTATATATTAAGAAGAGGGAAATGTCAAAGCTCCCACTTGATCAGAAAGCTCAACTTGTGCTCTTTCAGTTTCTTTTTTCTGCTTTTGATTACGTCTTCTTCCACAACCACCTCTGCAGTCAAACTGTACTGAAGGTCAGAGAGTTAAAGATATCATTTCCTGCTCGCCTCCGCATACTATGTACAAAGATAAAGCCACACACAAATGAGAAATGAAAGTGTGACCGGAGGGACATCAGTTTGGGCCCTGATAGTATGCTGTGTTGAAATGCAGTGGGCTCAAAAGTATGTTGACTTCATAAAGAAATAATACTATCAATGAACTGTTCTGTAAATGTAACTGTCGCATTAACTAACTGGTTTAAAATGATAAAGTGAAACAATGATCTACTCTAGTTACTCTAGTTTTTTGTAGGGAAGGTTTGCTGAGAATGGATTTACTTTCAGCAAGCAACTATAGCCAGCCGTGACTTACACAGCATTTGTTCAGGGTCACATGTTTGTTTGCATTGCCATTAGCGTGACATTTAGCGGCTATGTAGTAAGCTGTTTCAGTGAGAAAAACATGTACATTTCATTGAAAATGTACACTGCAATTGAAAATAGGATGTTGACAAGATGCAGTAAAATGACTTTATTGATCTGACTACAGTAAAACGATAAAAAAAGATAGTAATTTAATTTTCAACCATGCTTATAATCTTACAATTAGACCTACATTGACATGCTGTGCTTCAATATTTGGAATTAGTGGTGGAGCTGTGAGAGCGCCAAAATGTGGTGACATACCAGCTGTGGATTTTCCCGGCTGAAATGACAGCACACATGGGAGGGGGAGGAGTGCCCTTGGCCTGGTTTAACCTTTAGATGTGGGTCAGCTGCGCCCCAATTGGCTTCTCGTACTGCACAGACTGCTGTATCAAGCTGGACTTGTGCATGAGCAGTTTTATTTGAACTTTTACACAGCGTTTTTTACATATTTTTTTAATTACAAGTCACCAGTTCTTTTAAAGTCACATTGTTCCTTATCATGCACATTCTTTTACAAAACAAATGCTTCAACATCTAATTAAGAGGGTTAAATACTGTCTTTTAATGTGACTGTATGTAGAAACCTAAAGCTAAAAATGCAAAGTAAGGCAGGGAATAGC
This sequence comes from Euthynnus affinis, assembly GCA_029490765.1. Taxonomy (NCBI): domain Eukaryota; kingdom Metazoa; phylum Chordata; class Actinopteri; order Scombriformes; family Scombridae; genus Euthynnus; species Euthynnus affinis. The sequence goes on along the minus strand of CM055838.1, from coordinate 34,144,212 downwards.
TTTATGAAACAAGAAGAAGTTGGGTGAGGAGGGGTTTCTACCCTGCAACTAATGTCTGTATCAATGTCATGGCAATCCATCTAATATTTGTTTCTACTTCGAACCAAAAGTCAGCCTGCCTGTGGTGTTAGATGAAAAGTCATGGGATCAATGTAGTCATCAGAATGTACATGTATTCTCTAGGGATGCTGAGTATCTGTACCAGATTTCATTTATATAATAGCCCTCAATGCATTTTACGCAAAACCAAAAATGTCAACCTTGTGGTGGCAAAATGTGGTGGAAAAATCAGGGGATCACCTAAGTCATTAGGATTTATCCTGTGGGGACCATGAACTTCTGTACAAAATTTTATGGCATTTCAACCAGTATTTGTAAAGATATTTTCAAGCTGGACCAAAGCATTGGATTGGCCAAGCATCATTGCTACCCAAAGAGCCATGCTACTATTGCGGATAAAAACCACAGCCACTCACTTTCTGATGACATCATCCATTCTAGTATAATGTAGTACACTAAAACTGAAAAATTATGAAATTAGGTTTGGTTTTTAAAAACAGCACTGGATTAAAATGCCATTAATTTGAACACTTGGTCTTGGTGCAGCAGCTGGATATTGTATAGTGTTGGGGAGCTGAAGGATTGGGGTTTGAATTCCAGTAGGAGCACATCTTTGAATGGTAATCAAGGTTGCACTGTTTAGGCAGTAAAAATTGTAGGTTTTGCCGAAAGTGTAGGAAGCTGCATCAGTGATACACCCTCACTCACCCAGGTGATGGTGATCCTGCTCCCTTGTGATTATTCCCCATGCCCCATTGCAATATTTCTAATCCCCAGCCCTGCCCCCAGTGGTGGCAGATGGTACACCTCTAGCCATGCTCTCTTGTTGGCGGTCCCAGCTACACCCATTTGGTGGCAGCAGGCCCAATCTCAAATGGGATGTGGGCCCTGCCCTATGGTGTAGTTGTAACTGTTGCTTGCCTTCGCCTCCGTTGTAATATGGTCCCACCTAGCTGTCAAAGAGAGACCCCCTGTAGTGCTGCTCCCTGGTCTCGTGTGGTTTGGCTAGTTGTGGTGCCAGCCAGGCCTCCTTTAGCAGCAGAATGGCCCTCCTCAAATGGTATGTAGGCCTGGCCTTATAGTGGCTGTCCCACCCCTTGTGACGGCAACAGACTCCACCTCCGACACTACATGGCCCTATCTCCAATTGCTGTCCTTGCCATGTCCTCAGAATAATAATCCAACGAAAGAAAAATGGCATAACAAAAGTGAATTAACTTTGCTCTGCCCTGTAACTGTAGCTAGCTGTGTTTGAAAGGGTAGAAAATTACTAATAGTAGCTTTAAATAATGACTCATTATTAAAAATAAAATTCAATAAACAGAAACTCTATTCTGTATGTGTTCTCTTTGGGAGCAGGCACTGAATTTATTTTGCAATCAACTTGATTTGTATATACTGAAAAAAAAATCCCCTCCCCTCCCCTCCCCATTCACTCTGGTTTAAATGACCAACACTGCCATCCATAGAGCCATAGAACCCTAATAACAGGACTAAAAACAGTAACTTTATTGTAAACTGCAGAGACATTGTTGAGAAAACAAAGGTTGCAGTGCAAGTGCAGTGTAAGCGAATCATTTGATTCCCTGTATATGAGTTGTAATTCAATCTATCTTGTTTGTAGCCTTTTCTCTCGATGGTTCTGGGATCAGCTTTGCAGATCTGTTTCGCCTGGTGGCTTTCTACTGTATTAGCAGGTAAATGATCAACATTTCTCTCTAACTGTTATCTCTGTTATTATTGTTATTTCTCTGTGACGAGATGGTGATTCAAGGATGGAAATGCCATGGATGAAAATAATGTTTGTCGAGTAAGCAGTCAGCATTTAGGCTCTCACTTCTTGTTTTAGCTCGTGGCAGCTCAGGAGACACAGACAGACGCAGGAATTTAACAACAGACACAGGAAATAGAAGGAACCGATGCCACTAGCAGTATCCACCGCAACAATGCATTTGACTAAAGAGACAGACCTCAAACTAAACAGGCGTCCTCAATTTCTCAAATGCATATCTCTTGAGCAGCATGCTCATTTACATTAATAATACCAACATGTTTGTATGGTACGTCTCAAGAGCTTGGGTGGAAGCAAAGGGTGTGCCAGTGTGTTTATATCTGCCATCTTTGTAATTAATTTCACTTCTCCGTATGCCAGTGTTCAGGTTTTGTTATGCCAACCAAACTAACGGCATCATCACTTTTGTAAGAGGATACCACTGTCAAATGAGGACAATCAGCATTATGACCTTGACTGTAAAGCGTTGCACAGTGAACAGTATTATTGAGACACAATCACTAACTTATTATTGTCAGATGTACAGTATCAGCATTTTTACGGTTACGTTTCATAACCCTTAACTCATACATAACTTTCTATTTGATTGCTACTTCAGCTGCTGCCCTACTTCATGTTTTAATCATTTCGTATATTGTATTTCTCACATTCAGTTTTTTATTCTTTGTCACACTTATTGCCTGTTCATCTCTCATTTAGGGATGTCCTGCCGTTCACACTCAAACTCCCAGAGGCCATTGCATCTGCCAAAACCCAGAAAGAACTGGAGGAGGTGGCTCAGCTTGGAGCAGGTAGTCTAATGTCTAACTTAACTGGTTGAAATTCTACATGAACACACATCTTAAAGTGCTTTTGCAAGTTGGAACTACAAATCATCTAATTAAAGGAGCCCTATAGCATTATGATTATATTCCCAAAAAGGTTTTGTGTGTATCATTGAGGTTTAACAAATGTGTTAAATCTGTTTTCTCCTTCATAAACATTTATGAATATTTTGGAACCGTTTACGTCAGCTATCAGTGTTCTTCCCTTCCTTTGCTAGTCTCTTGGCACGATCAGTGGAATAATGCGAAACCATTGATAGGAATGTGAGTTACATTGCCAGTGTGCGCACATGTGCATGTACATGTCCATTCCTTTGACTACCATTTGATTTCCCAGCATATACCGCCATTGTCTGACAAAACTGTGTTGTGTGGCCTAGATTGTTTGCTTCAAACCATAGACATAGATGTAACCACCGTGACATCATCCATTGGTTTCTGAACAATGGTTTTGAAGCTCAAAGTGGGAAGTTTGGCCGTCACTATCTTGGCAGTACCTGACAACACCTAACTCCCAGCTAATCCAAAATGATCAAAGAGGTGGAGCTGAGGAAGGCTGAATGAAGCCTGATTGCTGAAACAAGCCAACTAGTGGCTAGCGACCTGTCACTCAAAGTGGCCATGTCCTAAAATATGTATAGCTTTGCAGCTTAATTAAATATAAACGGGTGAGTTATAAAACAAATTCACCCCCTGTACAGTTGCCATGAAAGGAGAAATAAGCGATAGAGATCAAAACCATATTTGTACCAGGCTCTTTAATTCTGCTGCAAAGATAGCATTTTAACATGGAGGTCTATGGGGATTGAATAGCTTTTGGAGCCAAGTCAAGTGGCCATTTGAGGAACTGCAATCTTCTGCAGGACTCTTCAAGTAAACAACTTGTTTTGTACTTTTGTATACTGTATTATCTTCAAAACACAGTGAGCTAGGATGCCTACCTGTGTTTGCTACACCTGCTTTAACATGAAAACAGTCTGTCAACTAAGCAAGCAAAGACAGATAAGACAGTCAGTATTTGTTTGCACAAGCTTTTAATGTGTTGTTCTATTTCAATTCACGCTGACTATTCAGGTCTGCTTTCACAGCAGATGTAGTCACCTCATCTATGTTACGTTATTCTAGACACAGCTGCTGTGAAACTGCAGTGAGTCAGCTTCCTACAGTGAAGGCCTACGGCATAGTTCAGTGCTTAGTGTGGGGGAGAAAGGCGTGGCAAATGGAAAGCTACAGTAGGCTGTGCACTGTCCACATACACTCATATGTACCATCACACCACATACAGACATGTATGAAAACACTAAAAGCTTCACAAGTGTGAGTGCTAAGTGTAAAATGCTCAGTAAACTGTGTCATAGCTACTTTCAAACATGAAAAGCTGTTATTGTGTTTGCATGCCTGCATTCCTGTGAGTGGAGGTGGGTGTTTGCCTGCACGGGAATGACTTATGCATTGCTGTACTTACATTTGACATGAAGGGGGAAGAAGCTGAAAAATCCTCACAGAGTCACGGGGGGGAAAACTCCCCTTATCCACTGGGCAGCTTCTATTTAAAGACAAAAAACAAACGGCCTTGATCTTTGTTGCGGTATCTAGGCACGCACATGTCAAGCACAAACACATGTTACAGACAGCAGATATTTGAATATTGCAATGGCTTTGCAAATTATTTGCCTTCCAGGAGGGCTTGGAGAATGTTGTTATGCTAGAAAAACAAGTTTTGTTTCATTTCAACTTATTAAAGCATCTGTTTTTGGTGGAGAAGTTGACATTGTAAAGATTTTGTGAGTTAGGGATATCTCCCGTGAGGGTAGGATTCATTTTTGTGTTTTTATTTTCACCGGGATCATGAACGTCTTTGTCATTATACATCCATGAGATCATAAATTCCTCAAATGCAGAGAGGAACTGAATAAATTAGGGACAGGGCCTTTATTTCAAATGTTTGTAAAGACATTTCTCATATATTAGTGAGAAGCATTTATCAGGTTTGCTCCCATTTTAATCTGCTGTTGCTTTAAATACAAATCTTAATTTGCTAATGCTGTTTTTTTTTATTTGTTTTGATAAATTCAGCATAATTTACTTTTACACCACTAATTTCATTATTAGAACAACATAATCAAGTCATACTCACCATCACAGCTGGTCTGAGTTTTACATTTTAACAGAAATACTGTTTTCATGCACTAATTGCTAATTACTAGTTTGCTTTCATTTTGCGGTTTTCTGACCGCTGCTAAATTATCATCCATGAAACCGAGCACCTGCTGAACAGATGTTTCACATTAAAAGCCCTACAGGGTCTTAAAAGGCACAATTCCCCCTGTTATTTGTAGACTTTTAATTTTGAAACATTTGCAGGAAGTGAGTAGATTTATCGTCAGTAAGTTAACCGCACTCAAAAACAACAACAACAACAACAAAGTTGCAGTGTTTGCAATTACTTAGAGGAGAAAAAAAGTATTTCCTTTAAAAAGATCAACTCAGAGCAGCAGATTGGTAGGTATGACATGACTCTGTTATTGTACAGATGACACTGGATGAAGCCAATGCACATCCACTAGATGCTGGCCCCGACTGATTCCCATTCAAAAAGTGCTAACGTCTCTCTAGAAATCAATAATTTTCACAGACCAACACATCATTTTGCTCTAAATCACTAAATTCAGGCCCTCTAATAAGTGTGCCACCAGTCATTGTGGAAACAATTGCTCCGTTAAAGAGATTTGAAGTAGCTTTGATGTCTGTCGTGTACAAATGTTGGCACTGGTTTCTGCTCAGCCCATCATATTTTAAAATTGCTTTTCTAGGTGTGAGCAAAGTTTTACAAATATAAAACACTTGTGGATTTAAAATTCACAATACAAATAGTAATAACAGACCTTATTTGCAGTTCTGGTTGTCATGTCAACAGTTTTACAGAAGTCTCTTTTACAGTGGCGGTCTATGGGGATAATTCTTTTGGGGCAGCAAGGATTTTTTTTTCACTGCAATCCGGCGAGTGGCCGCTAGGAAAAACTGGCAGCAAGGCTTCCGTATCCAGTTCTCTTAATACATTCACAGCTTACACCCCATTCCAATACATACCAATGGATGACATCACACCTCGCTACGTTCCATCTTAGATGGATAGTCTTTATGGAAACATTACCATGTGAGCTATTACAATACAGATAATTCAACTCCTCCCCAGCCTTTATGAATGACCAGCCTTTATTCATTCATGCTGACCAAAAAAAATGGATTTTTCGATCCATTATCACAAATACAAATAACATAAATCAAAGAAGAACAGCACTCATATTTGTATTGTGTATAGCAGTGTGTTGCCGGCTTCAGCCTTGCTCCACAGGCAGAGCCGCAGTGTCAGGTGCTCATTGCTCACATGGTACATAAAGAATACCACAGGCAGATTTCAGTCTCCAGACACTGAGGCATTATAAGACATATGAAACCAGCTGGACCCTGCTTCTTTATTGCCCGAGGAATGCAAGGGTTAACGTTTCCATTTTTAGGCTGCAGCACCAGTCATCACTGGGCTTATGCAGGTATTAACTGTGCGTGAGCGTGATTTGTTTCCTGTTCTTTTCACATAGTTTAAAAAACATGTTGTATCTCAGTATTTAAGCTGTAATACCGTATAATATTTCTTTTTAAGGAGCTGTTAAAGCTGTACATGTTAGCATGTTGACACTCTTGCCAAACAGCTGAAAACAATGGAATGATTCAGTGGGAAATGCAGACAAAAGCATCAAAATGGGAGGAAATGTCCCTACAGTGTTATGGGACATTGTACGGTTAACATAAATGGTTACTAAGCAACAAAGAATGCTCTGAAAACTAGTCATTTATTTCATTGAAGAGCTACATGGAAATACATCTCAGGGTAAAAAATATGAGAGAGGAAAAGAGAGCAGGAAGAAGGAGTGGAGGAACTGGAACTGTGCACTGTGTAGTGTGCTTAGTGCCCTCCCACTCTGTGATTAGCATGGGCGACTCCCTCTCTCTGGGTGTGTGTCAGCTCTCTGTGAATTAGATCCAAGAGACACGGGGCTGAACTCAGCGCACTTCTGCCACTAACAACACGAAGGAAACAAGTCAGCAGCAAGACAGACGAGAAAACTTTTTAGGAAACATCTCAACTGTTGGTGAGAAGTAGTTGAGAATGCTGTAACTGTTCTTTGACATTCTTTCAGTGATGTGTAACTTATTTGTGTAGATCCATGTGTGTTGCTGTTGGATTGGGTGTTGGCAACCTTGGATTGTTCTAAAGGAAGTATGTATCTAGCTTAAAGCTGGTTAATGTTTGCCTCTGAGTATTTCTGTCTCTGTATGTTACAGGCTTCTGGGACTCTGCGCTGTGCAGTCAACGTCGCACCTCCCCCCGTCCCTGTCGCCCTTTGAGCCGTACCCTCAGCCCCCAGCGAACTAACAGGAACAAGGAGGTCGAGGGGTCACAGCAGAGACACACCGGGGCTCAGTGTGACAGTGCGCCCCCGACCCTACGGTCCCACGCTCCTCCGCCTTCCTTTCATCTTGAGAGGAGACATTCCAGTGGTCCCCTCTGCTTCGTCAATCCCCTCTTTCTCCAGACTCATCGCCACCACCACCACTGTGAGGAAGATTCACCTTCACGTGCTGTCAAATCCGACGACAACCCAGAGAATGCAGAGAAAGCGTTCGTGAAGCTGGCGAGCAACAGCCAAGAGAGCGAGCAGCACCGGGGCAAGATCAAAGTGAACAGCAAACCCTGCTCCCCTCCTCCCCGGCCCCCTCCTCCCCGCTCAATGCCACGCCGACGCCCTGCGCCGCCTCCACCTGGACTTCCACCACCTAGCACCAGACCCAAGAGCATGCCAGAGACCGTTGCCGTGGCTTCAAGGAAACAACAGTCCCCCAGCAGGCGTCAAGCACCGGCTCGACCGCCAATGGGCGCCAAGCAAGGCAGCCCATCCAAATACACCAGCTCACCAATCCCTGTGCCTTCACACCCACCGCCTCCAAGACCTAAGAAACCTGATCTGGAATCCCACCGCTGCCACATTGCCCTGGACGACGAGACAATCGCCAAGGCCTTGTCTCGTGCCAGGCTTCCACCCTGCCAGCCTCCTCCTTCCGTTCCTGCTGATGTACTACTGGAGAATAACGCCGGTTTGTCCATCCCAACTGAGAGGGGACGCCAGCGGCTCAGTGACATGAGCATGTCTACTTCTTCTTCTGACTCATTGGAATATTCACCATCTCCCGGATTCTCCCTGGGGTTGGCCCCCAGCCCGCCGGGACACCTTAATCATCAAGACACAGTGGAGGACACCAGTGAAGACGATGAGGATGGAGAAGAAGAAGAGGAGGAGGACTATGGGGTCGGCCTAGAGGCGGACTTAGAAATGCGTCTCCGTCCGTCCTTCAAAGCGAGGAGGCGAAGGGTCGGCGTGAGTCTGAGCGGAGGGTCTTTTATTCTCCCCAGGGCTTTGAAAGGACGCTTCCGCAAGGTGAGCGGCATGCTCAGCTCCCTCATGACCCCGGAGAGACGGGCGGTGAAAAGGATCGCTGAGCTGTCCAGGGATAAAAGTTCCTATTTTGGCTCCCTGGTCCAGGACTACATTAGCTTTGTTCAGGAGAACCGGGGCTGTCACACATCAGGGATGGATTTTCTGCAGACTCTTAGGCAGTTCATGACACAGATGAAGGCTTACCTGCGCCAGAGCTCTGAGCTGGACCCTCCTATAGAGTCACTCATACCTGAAGACCAGATTGGTAAGTCAAGCAGTCTTACTACCAGAGGTCTGATTTTTCAACCTATGAAAGTTCATGCAACTTTTGTTGGTTGTATGGTGGGTGGGTGCATTTATGTGTCAGACTTTTTTTTTAAAATAATCTCATTAATATGTGGGTGCACGTGTGGGCTCATGTGTAGGTGCATGTACGTGAGCATTTTAGTCATATCCGTCTGTGACAGCATTCACTTCTCTACGTGTGTTCATACCAGTGTAATTTGGGAAGTAAAACCTCTTCAACCTATTCATTGACAACGTTCGGTGAGTGCCTGGGCTTGTCATTGTATTTGGAATCAGACTAGTTGAAGCTCTCCATATTAGTCTGTCTCAGAACTGGTGTTGAGTTACAGAAATACCAGTGTGCTGTGCCCCAATGAGTTATTCTTGGCCTCTGCATGTTGGCATAAGCTCACAGCTCACTGCCAAATTTTGAGGCTCATTTTGAAAGACAGAAATTTATTGAACATCAAACCTCAATTCTTTTTTTTTTTGGTGTTGCCTTTAGCAAAGAGTACTAAAAACTGTCAAAGTTGGCATGAAATGGTCATATTCCAAACTCTTCTTATTCTTTGATCAGATAGTTTCTGGTTGAAAGTTATTACAAGTTAATTCTTGTACAGCTGTGTGTGTGTGTTCAGACTCATTTTTAGAACTTTGAGAATCAGATTATTGTGGACTAGAATATTTGCATGAATATGTAAGTATGTCTTTGCACTCATCTCGCACCCCTTGTTCATTGTAAACAATGACAGCAAACCCGTTGTTCATAGACAGAGAAGTGCTCCATTCTGGTTGTGCTAACAGACCACAGACATGCACATCAAGTGTTTCGTGCTCACAAATGTTGCCTTCTATGTGGGAAATGTGAAGAAATGCAAAGAGGTCTTATACAGCGGGCTTGGCATTAAAAGTTGATTTGGAATTCTATGTGACAATAACAGTATTTCCATGTTTGAAGTCTTCTATACACTATCGTGGGAGAAAAAAACACAACAACAATCAAAACCTGCTTGATTCATTTCCCCTGGAAAAACAAGACCACAGCAGAGAACTCTCGAACAGCAAGCAGACGGTCCGGCTGACGTCACGCTACAAATCCCACAGAGCGTGTTGAAAGGAAAGGAGAAGTGGAGCTCAGCTCATTTCTGTGCTCCCATCTAGAATGTTTATAGAAATATTAAAAGTGCGGTTACGTTATGGCTAAAAGTCTTGACATCTTGGGAAAGAAATGGAAGAAATTATGTCTAAAATCTTATTTGTTTGCAGCGAAGTGGGAACTTTAAATCCTATTTTTGGAGTGTCTGTAAAGATTATAAGTCTAATATTTCGTTTGTGAGGTCGAGAGGAAGAATAGTCAACCATTGGATGTTTGTTAAGGGAAGGTGGAAGACTGTCAACTTAAGATAAGAACCGGAGAGAGAGGATGTGAATGAAGAGGAAAGGCCGTCATTTATGGGTTGTAAGTCAGTGGATGGCACAAATTTGAACTTTGCCTTTACCTTGAGTGTTAGCGCTTGCTTGTGTGCATTTTATTTTTGTGTGTGTGGATATACACTGTGTATATGACTTTACTTCATCAATCCTCTACAGTTAATCACAGCTGAGGAAAGCCTTTGAACAGGTTGTAGCCTAGATAATGTCCCAATAACAAACATTGCTCAATATACAAAGGAAATGAGCCTTTCTGGAGGGAACTGGGAAGTCCGGAGTCAGAAAATGTGTGTGTGTGTGTGTTTGTGGTATGACAACAGTGTGTTCCTGTGCAGTCTCTGTACCACTCCCTGTGTACACACAAGAATCTGATGGATTTATCTAGCAGTCCAGCCTATGGAAACACCTCCGGCCTCCCCTTGTTGTTGACTTTTGATTTATTTGTCTTAACAGCATGCAATAAAGCCAACGCTTGGCTCTTGTACAAAGTGTGGAGGATTGTCATGTTTTACTGTAAATGGAGCGCATTCACATTGTGCTCCTCTGTCATTCCTCTGACTCACCAAAAAGATGAAAGATTTCTCCATAAAAACAGAATTCTTGCATGTGAACGTTCACTTGTTTACACTGTTGTAAAAGATGTATTTGGTTCTGTGGAACTCATTGCATAAGCATGGCATTAACACTGCCCGGAGGCTGGAGATGCTGGTGCAGCATGAATAGTTGTGTCAGTGCGGCCAGGGAACAATAAGACACAATTGTGTGAGTGTGAGATGCTGGACATAGCTGAGGTGGGAAGGAAATTAGCCTAAACTACCCTAAGTCTATGTATGGAGATCTGAGGTACAGATGGAGCCATTGTAGAGACTTGACTTTTAACTGCATGTTAACTGGATGAATGTTATACTCATGAATAGGGTTGGTTCCATGTCTGATTGGGTTCCAAGTTTTTTTTTTTTCTCGCCAAGATTTTCAACGTCAGACTCTCATAAAACAAACTCCCCTTCAAAGAGCAGGGTACTAATCATCCAGGTTGCCATTTACGATACCTAAATAGCAAATATGTCATCTATCTGGAAAAACTTGACTTTTAGTTCTTTGAATGTCAAACTGTGGGGTTTTGTTGTTGGTTATTTATTATCTTGGTTACTTAAAGTTGTGAACTAGGAGTTAGAAAGGATTCAGGTTGGATGAAACACTTTGGTTTTTTTGGGTTTGTTTTTTTATTTTTATAAAATGCTGTTTTATAACTTATTCATGTATAGATAGTGGCTAGGAATTTTCAGTTAGAAGCTGGATGGACAACTCTTGTTTGAAACCTTCCAGGATTAATCTTGTCCAGGGTGAGGCTATAGTATTTATGAAGCCTATAAACATTTGCTCTAACAAACTGTAAGCACAAATCAGTGGAAAATAAAGGACATCAGTGTTTCCTGTATAACTCTACAGGCCTGGCAGGCCGCCATGCCAAAGAGAACCCTCACCGTATCATCCAACAATCCTCCCCTGACTCTCCCCACCCCCTGCCAGGCCAAAGCAGTCAACCAAAGGGACACGCCGGACATGTTTGGAAATATATATATGTCCCAAGAGCAAAGCATAGGAAAGTGTACTTAATATAGCCCGAGCCCAGTTAAATCCTACAGTGTGCATCACTGGCCAGTGACGTTAGGTTAAGAGAAGTTATGATCATGTTATTGTTTGCCTGGGCTGTTATCTGTCTTTGCATAAAATACTAAATGTAATTTATTGTGTAATAAAATGCCAATGAGGTGAATGGTGTCACCTCCCATTTGTCCAATATTTGTAGTTAGCTTATCAGATTTATAGTAGCTGACAGAACAGTTTCACTTTTATATTCTGTCATCAGTTTTACATAATACTCAGTGACACATTTCCCGTTGTAAAATAGTCCTCATTTGTTTGATTCAAAAATAAATAAGGTCTTGATCCATTGGTGTGTGCCTTAACAATCCAAAATACCTGTTCTCATTAACCTGGGTCCTGTGTGTGTGTCGCTGTCATGTTCCACAGACCAGGTGCTTGAGAAGGCCATGCACAAGTGTGTTCTGAAGCCTCTGAAGAGTGTGATTGAGGTGGCTTTACATGACTTCCAGGTGAGAGTTGAACAGGATGTTGTTGTGTTTAAAGGTCACAATGTCACAGGTTGGAGATGTTTGACTATGGAAATAAACAAAGGGAAAAAAATATGGCGATAAAACAGTTGTTGGAAATAAAAAAGATTAAACACATCAAAATACATAATTTGTAAGTGAGAAGACTTGTTTCCTATAAAGTTATTATATAAAGCATTTGAATATTTTAAAGAAATACACAATATTATTGATCTGTAATCTCTTAGACCTTTTAATATTTGAGATCTTGAAATGATAGAGCAGGAAAATACTAAAGACTATATTTCATTTAGGATACTGCTTTTTTCTTCTATGTCTCAAGAATACTGTACATCAAAGAACTGGTTTGTATTTCTAGTTTCTGTGTGACTGAACCCTTCTTATCAGTAACTAGCCACAGAACTAGTCGACCGGGTAAACTAGCTTGTCCACAAAGCAAATCTTGTGTTCTTTCAGGTGAACAGTGGAGCTTGGCAGCAGCTTAGGGAGAACCTGGCCCTAGCTAAAACCAAGAGGCCTCAGGAGCTTGGAGTGGACGGGGCCGTGCCCCCTGACCCCGTGGCTATTGAGAAGATCCGCCACAAGTTCCTAAACATGAGGAAGATGTACTCCCCTGAGAAAAAGGTGTCACTGCTGCTGCGTGTGTGCAAACTCATCTACACCATCATGCAGGATAACTCAGGTATGGAGAGGTCTGGCCTTCTTTTTGCAATAGAAAACGTTTTTGTGAGACACCTTCTTCACGCTCAGCTTCAGATTAAGTGTGCAGGCTTTTCTCTCTCTTTGGCCTGTGTAAGCGCCACACCTACCTGCAACTCTGTTCTCTGTCTGTTTCCTTCCAGGGAGGATGTATGGTGCTGATGACTTCCTGCCCATGCTCACCTACGTAGTGGCTCAGTGTGACATGCCTCAGCTGGACACAGATATCCAGTACATGATGGAGCTGCTGGACCCATCTCTGCTTCAAGGAGAGGGTACGTCTTGTTGAGTCGCTCAGTTTCATGATCCATATATTTCTTGGTATATAACATTAGAAAATAGCACCCTCTCACGTCTGTGACTCCAGCTCTGTACTAGACAGCAAACAAGTGTGTTCCCAAAACAATTCCTTTAAAAGCACATGATTCAAACTTAATACAAAAAAAAGCATGAGCCAAAAAAACCCAGAAACTAGGTGTTTGACGATGTAAGTGTTTGAATTTCCAGAAGACATTAACTTCCACTCCAGTTACAGAATTTTGAATGTTATTACTGTGTGCTGTGAGGTGAATGTGAGTTCCAGTAAATTGTATACCCTGGTCAAAGGAATCTCTGTCCAGGAGGAAGCATTTAACTGGGTGTTAGCGGAAGGCAAGACTCCATTTCAATGGAAATGCTGGAAATGTTTCAGATCATTAGAGGTGAAGGGTGGGGGTCACGTATTAGAAATCTTTGCCATCTGTGGATTTTTTTGCCAGCTGTCACAGTATTCAGGTAATTGTGGTGATATAAGGTACATGGATGCATTATACATAACATGTTTCTTAAAGGCGCTCTGAACATTCGTAGAGAATTATCAGTCTTGTAACAAATTGTTTTGGTTTTTATGGCCCGCATCAATCAGTATTGTTTCCAGCAGCAGCAGCAGGTAGCTGTTAACCCAAAGTAAGATACCTGTCCAGCACCAAACAATGCACAAAGTTAGCAACAGTCAAAGAGACACATACTTTTCTCAGAGGTTGATGGCGGCTAAAACAGAACCAGGTGGACACAAACGCAACTTCACGACTTAATTTCTTTTTGTGCAACAGGTCAAAACATTAACTCTTTTCTTATTTAGTCTTTTGGGAAAAAACACACTTTAAACTCCTCATGCTATGATTGTTTAAACTATGCAATCTTAATCGGTCAACAGTCTGTAAGCTGTTATGGTATTGAGAATTTAGCATTTAGCATTTTTAGCTATTTTACATAGGTTATGTGTTCATTGACACTTAATTTTAGAGCTACACAATGTAACATTTTCTGTGGCCACGTGTGGCAGTTAGAGAATAATGGTAAATGCTATAACATAGCATACCTCAAGTAAAGGCTGTAGTACACAGTAGCATTAACTTGCAAACATTAGCTAACATTAGCCACAATAAGTTACTGGTCATGCTAAGTTAGTCATACATAAGTTACGCTTTGGCAAATATTGAAACTGAACTCTGAATTCAGCTTTTCATTTGTAAGAGGAAGAATGTAATTTCTTCTTCTAGTTATATAGTCTCACTTTGAGAATTTACTGCACAGTTACAGTATAGAGCACATGCTGCTGTGTGACTAATGTTGTCAACTTAACATGAGTCAGCCTGAAGCTCTTAGGAATGTCCCTAATGGTTGCTACAAAGTCTGGATTGGAGATCCACAGTGACATGCTGCTGAAATAGATGCAAAATGTGTTAGACAACTGCTGTTTTTTCCCGAAAGACTGATGGATGATTATGTCATTTTTCATTTTTTTGTTTTGCTCATTGTAACACTAGTCTTTTGTTAGGACTGTGTTGATTTTATGAGGTAGCTCAGTAAGAAAGCTTGAGAAACGAAGACATAGGAAGGGAGGTCCATACTGACTGGTCGGAAATTCCAGGCATGTTTGATTTGAATGGGTTGGAACAGGTTCAGAAGGAAAAAAAGTTCCCAGAATGAAATATTTTCCCATCAACATCAATCTGTCTGGCATACAAACTGATGTAAGAATTGCTTAGCATATGTAAATGTCAATAAATTAGTTGAAAAATACCAATCCTAGCTGTGACATGAGTACCACTTGAAATTGTGAAATATGTTTAATGATGAAAATATGAATCATCTGGATTACCAATCAGGAAGTGTTTACAATGGCAGATAGTTTCATTTCTGGGTAAATAGCCATAATGTGTCTTTCATTTTCATCACAGACACTTTGTGACTAACACCTAGTTTCACTGTCAGTTCTTTCCTCTGTCTTTTACTCCACTCTCCATGCATCCCTTAGACATTTCTCTTTGTTTTCCGTCCCAGGTGGCTACTACCTGACCAGCGCCTACGGAGCCATGGCCCTCATCAAGAACTTCCAGGAGGAGCAGGCAGCCAGAGTGCTGAGCTCCGAGGCGAGGAACACTCTGCATCAGTGGCACCGCCGACGCACCGCCCAGCGTTCAGCGCCATCAGTGGACGACTTTCAGGTATCGCGCCTGACCTGAACCCACCTTGAACATCCAGGCAGTGAGTCTAAGTTGTACCAATTCCAATTCAATCGAAACTTCAAACATTCGACCTTGGGAAGGTGCATGGAAGGTGCTGTGTTTTGGCCATTGTCATGGAAAAGGAACATATCTGCAGTTTCCACTAACATCACAGCATGTGGATCTAAATCTGTGGTTCAGTATGTTGGGTAGAAAGCATCCTCTAGTGGAACATTTAATAACTGCATGCAATATCTCTCTATGGCTGTTTCTGCTCAACTCACCGGTAATGCTTCTTTTATTTATTCTGGAGATTTCTGTCTGTCCAGCCGAATGTTAATATAGGACTTTTTGTTTCTCTCTGTAGAACTATCTCCGTGTAGCCCTGCAAGAAATGGACACAGGCTGTACGGCCAAAACGCTGATTGTCCACCCTTACACCACCACAGAGGAGGTCTGCTCACTCTGCGCTTTCAAATTCAAGATTCCCGACCCTGAGAACTATGCACTGTTTCTGGTCACTGAAGACACCAGCCAGCAGCTCGCCCCAGACACACACCCTCAACGAATCAAAGCTGAGCTCCACAGCCGGCCCCGTGCACACACCTTCCATTTTGTCTACAGGAGGGTGCCTAACCTTAACCTCTGTATCCCCGCCGTAATACACAACGGAAACTGCCTTCAAGTCGAATAGTCGGGGGAGAATGACTCAGCTTGCTGCACTTGATCCTAAACAATAGTTGTGCCTTATGGTATTCATGTGGTGCTTGTAGATGTTTGTTCTGTAGACGGATATGAATGGAAGCAGAAACCAGGCCGTGACATATTGAGACAGATATTAAATATCTCTTTAATCAATTGTGATGTCACGTAAATAATAAGGAGATTTATTTTTTATGAGGATTTGCCAAGTGGTAGGATGGACTTTGGAAAGTGGAAACGATGGCGACGGTCATTCAGTTTGTTGCAAGTTTAGTTCAAGTATCAAAACTTCAGCCATTTAGACTCTGTTTGGCCCATATCTATTGTGATTAGGACTTATGGCAAAGGGGAAATGGTTAGATTATGTACTGTATAGAGGCTGATTTGCAGGATTTTTTAGTATGTGAAGTCTTATATGGAGGGGAAAAGGTTGGACATGTATACATCCTCAAAGCAGAGGTCATACAGTATAATATTGCATTTTATGTAACTAACTTTTGCCTTAACTGCTGTTACCCCAGGTGCCTTCAAAAGGAATTGAACATACTGTATGCTACTGAAAGCTTTCAGCTGTCATCCAGTGATTAGTCAGCTTTGAAATCAAAATGACCCTTATAAAAAATGTCATATAAAAACATGAATTTAAGAGTAAAATGAACTATTGTAAAAGTTATGATTGTTTTTTTTATTGCTCCTATGTATTTTTCTGCAATTGCTGGTCAATTGTAGCTTGTATTTCTGTGTAGAAATATTTTTATATTCGAATGTTTCTTTTTTTCTCTAAAGTGACAAAGATTTGTATTCTGAATTAATATTTCTGTACTGGACTCAATACTGGACTTAGATTTATGCCAGTGTTTATTTCTTTTCAAAAGTCATTTAAAGACAACACTGTTTCTATTGTTTGTTATGGAAAGCTCAAAGCTCACTGTGGAAATATATAAATTTCTCCCCAAACGAGGCTACTTGCTGACTCCAACAAAATATGATCTTTCAGGAAACTGTGCTACTTTACTTTCAAGAGGTAATGCCAATTCTTCAGATTTTGCAAAGGAACAGCAGATAAACAACAGGAGATTTTACTAGTTTCATAAAATGTGTCCACACTTGACGATGAAGAGTATAAAATGCACCAATATGGACACATTTGCATACAATACAAACTTCCAAAATTATATGAACTGATTTTCAGAACCTGCTGCAGAGGTCTAAATTTAAGATGGTATGATAGGGAATTTTTGTTGAGCTTGTTGGTTGCTTTGAAATACAAAATCCATCAAACTATCCCTCACACATCCTTGACCAAAAGTTGTAACAAAATGAATTGGTGTTTAACAGTAAAATGTGACTTAAATTAGGAATTGTCACAACACAGACCCTCCCATCGCATTGATTACAGCCATTTGAAACTGGCCATAATTACCTATTCACAATGACAAATTGTGCTTGGCTACTGGCTGAATAGCTTCCTGGAACTGAGTTATTAAGCATTGGACTAGCCTTTCTGCAACCGTTCTGATAAGTAATAATGTATCTGGTAACACAATGGCACACTTTGAAGTAAAACACCCATGTCATATCTGTAGTGTCTAACCTTTGAGGACAGAAATCTCTTCTTGGTTTTGAGTTTGGTCCAAATACCAGGAAAAATGCTTGTTTTCATGGAGAAAGTTTTGCCATTGTGGCAGCTTTACATGCATCCATTGTGGTTGACAATGTAGAATGAACACAAAGACAGGTTATGACTTCTTCCCTTGACCACAAAACACCTTTCTGTGGTAGATTTTGGTGACTTTAAAACTCTGTTTGAGGGCAACCATGACTATGGATGCCTCCATGATGGACTGAGGGCTGTCACCTTTCATGGGAAGAAATTCACCTTCACATCTATATTTACCTGGAGGAGGTTGACACTGTGTACTGGGAACATATTTTACATGTGCACTATGTTCATGGTGTTTGCATGAGTTTTGTGATAAGTATTGACACATACGCATTTCATTGTTCATCTAGCACTGTGATCAACAGGGTATATTGAAATGTATTAGCAGTTTTCTGTAAAAGTCTTGACTCGAGCTTTTACCTAATAAATCCTGACCTGGAGCTGGTCATTAGCCGGACTACATGGTCCCTCTGTGCGGCTTAGGTTGTAGAAAAAAAAATGCACTTGCACCTTCCAAAGAAAATCTATCCTCTGTAATGTGGATTACAAGCACATGTTCACATTTGTTTTAATATTCATATAATATAGCCTAGTTTAGAGGCTGAATAAAATGTATAACTTTAATTGCATCTATAATGTGTGTGTGTGCATGTGTGTGTGTAATTGTTCCACTGACTGGGTTTTATGATATCTATGTATATATACGTCTATGAAACTAAACTTCATTGTATCCAGTAGTTATTTATTTTGTAGCTGTAACTTGGAAAGAAAAAGAAACAAAGCACACAATCTATAGACTACAGAGACCCAGCTGCCTGTTGCCTCCTAGTAGAAAACGATATATTTGTAATAAATGATACATTTCCTTTGCTAATGTTCAGTCTTATTTAACATTCCATATAGCTTTGTGTACTTATTAGAAATGTAAGTATGCTTGGTGCACAGAACTAACCAGAGGAGGGCAGCACAAAGACTAGTGAGGGCACACCCACCGTCTCTCTCTGTCCTATCTGTCTGAGATTGGTAGTTTAGGGCGTACTCTGTTAAAGTGAAACACTGGCACAGATGTCTCCGCTATGTCTTCCGACACCTTTTCATTTAATGTGCATTTGAACACCGCTGAATCTCGTCTCTTTGACCAATGCAACGTTACAGGAAGAGCTGTCTGCCGTCTTTCTCGGTAAGTTTGTTGAAGTTAAATGATGTTCACACAGCTTGAAGCCATCTGCAGCCAATTCACTAACTAAACTCTTGCTAATTTTGATGCTTAACAGTTTTAGCATGGACTACTTACTAGTTGACGGCTAGTTAGCTGAGTTTACTAGCTTTAGCTAGCAGCAACCCTGAACAAAGTGCGTAATGTTGTTGTACTGTTAGTTTCGTTTTCAAATCTGGCTATTCGTCAAAGTATCGCCTCTTAACCTGATGTGACCTTATATCTTAGTGCAGGAAAGTCTTTGAGTGGGTTTAGGTTATAATATTTTACTATACATTGCCTCAAGATAGATTTCGATTGAATTGAAAACATTTGTATCAGTTTGGCACACAGGACGTTAACTGAAGCATCTGTAAAATTATGTTTATAATTATGTTTGACCGAATAATAAAAAAAAATTATGCTGTCAAACAGAAACCTCCACAGATTTTTAAACCAATAGAAATGCTACTTGTAATTTTTATGTTTGAGTGTCATGTTTGTTTGCCTTAGAGGTTCTCAAAAGATATTTGGTGAAGCTGAGGTCAAGGGCCTTACCAGTTATTCATTTATGTATTTGTTTGTTATGTGTTGAAGTGTTAATGATGAGTCATTAGTGGTCAGAACCTCCAGACTATACAAGAAAAAAAAAAGTGTTATTCATGCAGAGTGTAGTAAAGAGTAACTTTTCTATACTATATATATAACGTAGCTACAGGATCAAATGATGCTTGTGATTGTACACTACTGTTTCTGTTCTGTATCAACCACAACTTTTTATGAAAGATATAAAAAACATATTAATATCACTTTTAAGTATAATAATGCAATAAGCTACAATAATGCTGTTTAGCATTCACACTACTGACACTCACGTCATTTTTTACACCAATCTCAAGGAAACAGCAGCAATTTCTTTTTCTATTTAGTGGAGTAGAGGTCAAATAACTAGTAATTATGTTGCAGTGTTGTTTATTTTCTCAATTAGCCAGTCCGTCACTTGGTCGATAAAATGTCAGAAAATGTTGGAAAAAGTCCAAAGTGCAACCTAAAATATCTTGATTGTCTCTGTCAACAGTCCACACCCAAAGATACACAGTTAATGGTTATGGAGGACTAAAGACACCAGAGACACATTCACATTTACAAGCTTGTGCTTTTCCTTAAAAACAAAAACAAAAAAAACAAAAAAACTCAACAAGCAATTAATCTATCATGAAAAATACTTGGTGATTAATTTTATGTATATTGACTGATCAATCTATAAGTGTTGCAACTTGTGCTAAGTTAATGTGTCTGTACTCTAAGTGATATTTTATACTGTGTATGTAAGCACAGAATTTGGGGTTGAAAAGTGAAAATTTAGCAAGTTATTTTGGCTGTTTGCATAGATGTTTTTGCACATTGAAGCATTTTTTTAACTACTGTAATACTTTGTATGTACCAAAGCAAACTTGGCTGCGATTGGGCAGGAATCCATTCCAATTAAAACTTATCTCTTGCAGTGTAGGCTGATAAATAATGTGGCAGTATGTAATACAATTGATCTTGTTTATTCTAGGGAAGTCACTATGACAATACCTTTTTCTGCAGGAGTTGTGAGAGAAAATCAAGAATGGAAAACACAAAATAACTCATGCCACTGGTTACATATTTGTTTCTCATGACCTTGTCACTTTCACATGTTGGAAGTAAATGAAATCCAAACCACCGAGCCCATCCCCTCCATCTTTCTCACCTACACTGTGATGAAGTCTGGGTAAACGAGAGATTGGGTATTATGGGTGACAATAGGCCCCTTGTCCCTGGAGCAGGAAGCATAAGAATATAGATTTGGTTAATCTGCTCTGCTGATTGGACTACTGATTGAAAATGCTCTTTTATTTGATGGTTAAAAAAAGATAATTGTAATTCCCCAAGTGTGGTTGTACAGTGAGGGTGTGTTTTTTCTTCTCTTGAAGCTTGAAGTGAGACAGTTGCAGCACACAGCGATCTTGGTTGAAAAGTTTATTTTTTAGTTTAGCTGTATTCATATAGAGACACTTTAGGATTTGGAAGAAATCCCTTGTATCCAAGACTACTGTGCCTGTTGTGAGTTATTGTATGAATATGTACAAATGCTTGTGTGTACTTGTGAAAGGTTTAAGTGCTTAGTGAGTGTTATAGAAAACATGTTTTTGAATGTGAACAGTATCTGTGAAAGATGAACAATGTCACAGGCTGTTGAGAAAGAGATAAAGAAGTATTAGAGTGTTAAATGAGCTTTAAATAAAGTGTGACAATACTGTACTGATAATTGTCTCTTTCCTCATTGAAGTCAAGTGCAAGAGGTAAATTATTTACACTTGGCATCTTCTTTTTTTCAGGAAACAGTGCTACTATGATGGATCTCCAAAGCCGTCTCAAAAGTGTACTGAAGGACAAATATCATGAAATATATTCTGAAAACTTGCTACTGCCGTCAAGACTTTGCTACCGGAAACTCAATGAGGACTATGCATTGCCTAATTTGTATCAGCATGAGTTTAGATATGTTGATCATTCTGACCTTCACACTTGGGTTGTTCATCAAACGGTCCCGCTGGAAGATATCTTATCATGTGACTGCAAACATAACAGCAGCAAAAGAACAGTCATCACTTTAGGAGTGTGTGGAGTTGGAAAAACCACAACGGTGCAGAGGTGTGCACTTGAGTGGGCACAGGGAAAAGCACACCAGGACATCCGCCTCTTGTTTCCTCTCACTTTCTGGGAGTTAAATTTGCTAGAACGCAAATTGAGCCTAATTGAACTACTTCAGATGTTTTACCCGGAGTTGAAGGAGTTCGATGTTTCCAGCCTAAATGAAAAGAATGTTTGGTTTGTCCTTGATGGGTTAGACGAGTATCGTCTTAAGCTAAACTTCTGCTGTCCAACAGTGAGTGATGTTTCTGAAGTGTCCACGGTGGATAATCTAGTGACCAATCTGATCAGTGGGAATTTACTTCCCAAAGCTCATATATGGATGACGACCCGGTACGCAGCGGCAACAAAAATCCCTGATTGCTACTTGCTTAAAGAGACCGAGGTGCAAGGCTTCAGTAATGAACAGAAGGAACAGCACTTCAGAACAATTCTCGGTAGTGATGCCCTCACTAATAGAGCCATTGACCACGTGAAAATATCAAGGAGTCTCGACTTCCTTTGCCAGATACCTCCAATCTGCACCATTATGGCGACTGTTCTGAAGAATCATCTAACAACAGATGATGGGTTTAAAATCAATCCCTTGAGTCTAACCCAGATCTACACAAACCTGGTTCAAGTATCAAACATGGATGTATTTGCCAAGCTGAAAAAGCTGGCACTGTTCAGGATGGAAAAGGGAACTTTAGTGTATAAGCATGACTTTTTAGAAAGTGGATTACGTGTCAGGGAAGCATCAGCTTTTTCCAGAGAGTGTCCACTTGTGTTAAGAGAAGAGAAGGGGCTGCTTAACACCACAGTGTTTCGCTTTGGTCACACAAGCATTCAGGAGTTCTTGGCTGCATCGTCTAAACTGGATGACTTTGAAGCAAGTTCTTTTAGTTCCAGTCGTTGTCAATACCTGGTGGACCAGGCACTGCGGAGCCCTGAGGGAAGACTTGATGTCTTCCTGCGCTTCATCTTTGGTCTCATTAAGGAGCGTGGTACGCTGGGGCCCACCGATCCACTGTTCGACTACACCAAGAAGAAGATCCTGGAAAACATTCTGTCTTACAGTGCTGTGGGTCTGTTCCACTGTCTGAGAGAGTTCAACAGTCAGGCGTTACTGAGTGAGGTCAAGTTTTATCAGAAGACGGGTATCTCACCAATCCCCGATTTTGCACCAATGCACTGGACATTCATGATCCAAAGAACCACAAACTTCGAGGGGATACGAGATAGATTTGAGATGCAAGTGTCCATGAGATGTGATGAGCGATTCCTCAGGCATCTGCCAGTTATTTTGAAATCAAGGAAAGCTATGTAAGTTCACTGAATTCAGACTTTATCATTTATACACAGTGCATTTGAACATTTGTTCAACAATTGTTTGCTTTCTGTTCCAGAGGAAACATAAAATAGAAATAAATCTCACTTGCTAATTGTGGTATACAGAAAGCTTCACTTGTATGTAGTAAGATTTTGATATTTGCCAATAAAATGGAGGTGAATGGAGATTTGTGCTACTGAAAACATTAGAAATAACATTTAAAAAAACTCACCAGTAATGTGTCTTACCCAGAACAATGCTCTGGTTATTCTGGGTAATCCACAATAAGAAATGGTCCCTTTTTATAGGGACCATTTCTTATTTCTTGATTAACTTATTTATTGCTTTGTGCATCACAAATTCTTATAAATTTTCATTCACTCTATTGGTGAATTTTCTAGAGGTGGAAAACTATAAAAACTGTCAAAACTATCAGCAGCTACTAGTATAAGAGATGGAGAAAAAGCATCACTATGAGAAAACAGTGCCAAAACAAAAGAAAATGCATTTTTATGTGCATCCAGCAACAAGTTATTAGTAAGGGGTGAAAATTAATTTGATATTTAAATGCTGTAATTTATGTTGTGTGTTTGTTAAATATCTGGTACCTCCCTTTTCCTTGTAGGTTGCGATTCTCTAACCTGACAGACAAGTGTTGTCCGGCTTTAGGAGCCATCCTGAGCATGAAAGAGTCATACCTGAGAGAGCTGGACCTGGGATACAACAGTATCAGCGATGACGGGGTCAAGAAACTCGTGGAGGGGCTGACCGATCCAAATTGCAGACTGAAAATGCTGAGATTGCAAGGCTGTGAAGTGACCTCACAAGCCTGTCAGTACCTGGCCACGGCCCTGAGACAGTCCCTGAAACTGCGAGAGCTGGATCTCAGCGGGAATGAAATAGGAGACAATGGGCTGAAACATCTTGCAAATGGTTTGAGAGCTCCTGCATGCCGCTTAGAAGCACTTAAGTATGTGTTGTTATTGAGATGGAAACTAATCTGTCTTTTGATATAAAAAAAAAATAAACATACAAATCACAGAATTGGGCAACAAATAGATTTACAGCTTTTTTTAAAAAAGCATTTGTGTCACTCACTTTTTCATAGACTATCACAGTGCGACATCGAGCAAAGGGGCTGCCATTATCTGGCCTCAGCTTTGCAGAACAACTCCAGCCACCTGAAAGTGTTGGATCTGAGCAGCAACATGATCGGAGACAAGGGGGCCAATGAGATCTTCAAAAAATTTGACATATCACAGCTAATAAAGCTGGAGTGAGTATCTGTTATATTATAAATGCATTATCTTCTGCTTGTCAACATGAATGGATGCGTGTCAATTATCCAGTGAGATACTGCATCTCTTCGTCCTCTCTCTGGCAGGATGTACCACTGCGGCCTCACTAGGTTAAGCTGTGCACGTATTGGGGAAAGCCTGAAGCTCGAAACCAGCAGTCTGGTGGAACTGAACTTAAGCAACAACAACTTGGAAGACCCAGGGTTCGCGCTGATCTGCGAAGGCATGTATGCATGGTGTCGTCTGGAAAAACTCAAGTAAGGACCTCTCTCTGATTTGATTACTTCCTGACTGAAACACTGTTTATTTTTAGAATGTTATTTTTCTGTTTCCACTGTCTCGAGTTTTGGAAGTAAATTCTGCAGCATTCAGCTAAAATGCTCATATACTGGTATCTCAATATCTCTAAAATTAAATTTTCTCATCTCTCTCCTCAGTATCTCGAGATGTGGAATCACTGGTGTGGGCTGCTTTTATTTGGCGAAGGTCCTGTGCTCAGTCTCGCAGCTCTACAGCGGGCTGATGCGGCAAACGGACTGGCAGGCAGTCGAGCTGACAGACCTTGATCTCAGCATGAACTGCATCAAAGACAAAGGAGTCAAAGATATTGCACCTGGACTGACAAATCCTTACAGCCACCTCAGAGCTCTCAAGTGAATCATTCTCAGAATTGTTCAGCATGCACTACATTGTTATTTTAGAAGCACAGCATACTATAACATATATGTTTGTCCCATTTCAGCCTGAGCCACTGCAGCCTGACCGATGAGTGTTGTACAGAGCTCGCTTCAGGACTGGCCTCAAAGGAAAGCATTATCAGTGAGCTGGACCTGTCAGGCAATTACCTTCAAGATAAAGGAGTAAAGAAACTCTGTGTGGGACTCAAGAGCCCTCAGTGTAAACTTGAGAAGTTATCGTAAGTTCTTTTTTTAATTGCTTCTTGAATAAAAATGAACTCATTTATTAATGACTGAGGTTGGTTGAGGTCAAGCGTCTCTTTAATTCAAACAGATCACATGTTACAGACACAGAGAGGGCGCGGAGTCTCTGTGGAGAATTCTGAAGAAAGAAAGTAATTCACTCCCTCGGTTGTTTACAGATTCCCACCGGCCCTAGACAAAGCTGTACAGAGCTCACCCACAGCTCACATGTCAAACACAGTATATCACTTTTAGGATCCTACACATCATATACATGACATGTCCTGCTGTTAAACATGTAATCCAGGGAATACGTGATAAACAAGACCATGTATAGAGTTTCTGTCACCATTCAAAACATTGGACCCAACATGGCCATGCAGTAAATGTGTTAACTAGCAGCTGGGAAGTAATTCTTTTCATATTTCAAAAAGGGGCAAAAAATGACCAACACATGACTCCAGACAGCTTGTGCAGTATAGTCTGTAATCCCACAGTGGATTGATTGATTTTTTTACCCCCATATAATATATGTATATATTGAGTAATGTATCCATATTTCCCACTCCTATGTGAAAATGCACAGTAGGCTTGAAGTTTCTATATAGACTATATACTATATAGAGTTTGTAATGCATGGAGTGGTCAGTACTGATGCATTCATGTTTGATACTACTTCATATCTGATATGAATTTGAATTAACCTCCATCCTGAAATGACCTATGCATGCAAATTAATAACAGAATCAACACAGCTGAAAAGTAGGGTCGGGTATCATTTGAAATTCTTTGATTTTGGTGCTGTTTGGATACCTTTTGTTTCTCTACCAATACCAACACACCTTACTTATAACTTAAAAACATAACCATGCCTTTCTACAAAAGAGCTGTACAATGACTTCTCTATGAATTAAATACAGTCTAAAACTAATGAACGACTACATATCTGATCTCAGCGTTGTATACAGTACATTGAGCTGTGATCTGGTAACATCTTAAATTCTTCTTTTCTGTTTCTCCCCAGACTGAGGACCTGTGGTCTGAGCTCAAGAAGCATTCAGTTCCTGACCGCTGCCCTGAAGTCAAACCCCCAACATCTGGCAGAGCTGCATCTGATGGGCAACAATCTGGAAGACTCAGGAATCCGAGTGCTTATGGAACTAACAAATAACCCGAGATACTTATTGCATACTATAGAGTGAGTACAGATGTTTATGATTTTTTAAAAACACACATCTATAATAGGTTACAACATGTATTCATATCTCAGTTCTGCACCTTCTGTCCTTCAAATATACAGATACAGCAAATGTTTGGCCACTCTACAATAAGTACTTAGTAACACCCTGTCTAGCAGATATCACAGCTTACAAACACTTTTTGTAGCCAGATAAAAGTCTGTCAATTCATCTATTTGGGATTTACTCCCATTCTTCCTTGCAAAAAGCTTCGTTCTGCAATATTCTTGGGTTGTCTTGCATGCACATGCTCTTTGAAGACCTACTCACAGATTTTCAATTACATTTAAGTCAGGGGACTGTGAGGGCCATTCCAAAACCTTCAGCTTGCGTCTATTGAGGTAGTCCATGGTGGATTTGGAGGTATGTTTAGGATCATCATCCTGTCATAGAAACCATCACAGTGGAACAGTGCACCACCACTCCTGAGCCTGCTTAATCATCCTACAGGTTTTTTTGCATTCAAATGTGGGTTTTGATTTGCCTTTCTGACCAGCATCAGTTCTCTCCAAGAGTTTTCTTGATTGTCCGGATCTCATCCTGACCTCCACAGTTCCCCTAAACTGCAATGTCACACTGTGGAAACTGCTAGCTAATAACACTTTCCCCTGCATTGTGGCCATCAATAACTTTTTCATTTTCAGAGTCTTACACAGCTGCTTAGAGGAACCCTCAGTTTACTGAGTGTTCACACAAGGTTTGAAGAGTAAAGCTTTGAAATGGCACTAGTTGATATTTCCTAATGACGATTGTAGCCTCAGGCCTAATGAGCTGATTAAGGTCCCTGTAAAAGGTCTGACTCTGATGAAGACACAGTAGTGTTGAAAGTCTGTTTGCACAATTAAAGGCTGCAAATGAATGCGTGTGCTCCGGCTCTCTTGTCCTCTGGAAGTTGGCTTTCCTTGAACTGAGAATCATCTGATTCAGCTGCATTTTGCTAGAAGATGTGCAGAGAACACTGTTTTAAATGTATTATTTTATATCTATTAATTAATATTTTTCTGATATCTTAAAAAGGTAATGTTTACTTTTTTTCATTAAAAAACAACAAACAAAATATGTGTATATATACATAAATATATATATATATATATGGCCAAACTTTTGCTCTCAGCTGTATATCTTTGCAGTCTGAAATGACTTGCACATCAATTCTAACGTTGCAAAATGTTAGAGCCAGAATCACTTCCAGAAGCATTCAAGTCTTGGCTTGTTTTTATCTTCCAGTGTCTCAGCAGATTGAGGAGACGGATAGAAAGCAGAGAATAGAGGCTGCCCAAACTGACTCCTGGTCCATGTAGTCATACACCATCTACTCCATCATTTGAAGGTCATTGTTTTTCAAGCACATAGTATTACTGCAGTATCTGTTCTGTCCACTTTTTTTTTTACATTCATTTGGCTTTATCTGCCCTGTTTAAAGGTTATTTTCAGAAACTATGTAGATATAACAAGTGTTTTTGTTTTTAAAGCATTCATTTTTTATTCTTTATTACCACTTTGTGTAAAGTATTTTTTTTAATCCAGTGCCTTAGTGCTAAACTACACACGTGTACAGTACAGTACATAAAAGTGTGAAGGAACTGAATGATGAATTGTCTTAAGTGCTGATGTATCTGTTCATATTGAAATATATACATATATGTTGAAATAAGTTCCTCTGTCCCTACAGTGTTTTTGTTGTGTATCATACATATATTGATGGATGTTGAAGCAGGAGAACGTGTAATCTCTGTGACCACAAAATAAACACAGGTCTTCTTGCTTAAACATGTGCAGAGCTGACTCATTTCTTTCTAGTAGCAGCCCTCCATCTAATGGTCAAACCTAGTAAGTTCACTAAGTGACGCGTTTGACGCCAGTTGACACAGCGGTACTTTAGCTGCGTCTCTGTCAGAGCAGCGCAGCAGACAGCATCTCCGGTGTCATCGCTGTGAACCAGTGGACGCACTTCTGGGAGAAAGGTAGGACATTATACAATTGGGACTTAACAACAAATAACTAATGTTTACATCCTGGAATAAACTTATTGCAGAGGGTTAGTGATTCCAGGCAAATGTGTAATAGCGGTTATGTAACTGCATCATACTAAGACTCGAAAGTGATGGTTGAATGTTTTGTGGCGCTGATGTCATGGTAATTTGATCAAAAAAAAGTGCAGAGGGGGTCTGGGTGGCATCGTAGCTGGCTAGGCCAGTGTGGCGCAGTTTCAGCAGAGAAATATCCCACTTGACAGTCATTCGGGAATCATCTCTGTCGACCATCACTCTGCTGCCACAATAACAAAGTGTTGTGTTGCTGTTTGTTGATGGACGCTCAGACATGCAGACAGTTACGACGCCATCAGCTCTGCAGTGCAATGTCTCTTCATTGCGGTATTGTCTCGCATAAATGTCCTTTTTACTGGCAGTTTACCTGCACACTGACTCATGTTATTAGAATATTCAGATAAACTGCAGTGGAGATTCATGTTGTTTATTTTTGTGCCGTCACGTCAACGCCACAAATGAGCGGCGAACATCATCAGATTAGCAGGTGTATGGGCTGTTGTCCTGTGATGCTACTGTGAAGAATTCTGCATGGTTCTCTTTGAAGTTACGAACAAATACAGAAATCTGGTTAAATATAAGCTTCTTTTATTCTCTCGTGATGTCAACAGAGAAGTAAGAAGCATAAAATAACGGTCATTTCCCTAGTTTCCCCCTGAAAGCCCAAACATGCAGTAATAACAAGCGGCGTAATCAGAGAAAGTTCAGTCAGCGCAGGTTGAAATCCAGACGTGTGCGCGCGCACATGTGCGCGTGCCACAGCGGCAGGGTGACGACGCAACAGTAAACTCAGGTTGCTAGCTTAATGGATTAGTTTATTCATTAATTATCTAACTTAAACGAAGCAGACGGTAAGGTAGGGGGATAGATCGATCCAGTCTATTATTTTGTGGGGTGCCTCTGTATTCAGTTTTATAATTTTGAACATCTTCATTTAAATCTTAACGAGAAGGGAGTGACTCAATTACTCCATGCACCATTTTTTTTCTTCGTTTGCTTGAGGTTAGCTTGCTCCTAATAAAATGACGCAAAATGACGTAGCTAATTTAATTTACATCCTGACTATAACGTTAACTTAATTTACTGTCGTCTGAGTTTTCTTTACCGAAATAACATTAACTTTACGCTTTGGCGCGGAATGGCTCAAATATCATTTAAGGCTAACTTAACTGTGTATGAATTAAAGTTAGTGCAAATTCAGAACC
The DNA here is from genome assembly GCA_029490765.1 of Euthynnus affinis. Taxonomy (NCBI): domain Eukaryota; kingdom Metazoa; phylum Chordata; class Actinopteri; order Scombriformes; family Scombridae; genus Euthynnus; species Euthynnus affinis. The sequence goes on along the minus strand of CM055838.1, from coordinate 34,114,739 downwards.
TGGTCAGAAGAATGTAAACTTGTTAATTAGTTAATTACTTGGTTAACTTAGTTAGATATGACAATTTTCGTGTCATATATTTACGTAGTTAAGTTAGTAACGTACAGTACATACATACAGTATGTTTTTTTTTTTTGTTTTGTTTTTGTTTTTTGTTTTTTTTAAAAGTAGTTTTAAATGAATGGAGAGAGCTGGGGTTAACCGTAGACTGTATAAAAATAACAGTTAACGGGGATTAACAGTTAAAGTCCCAGTGAAGTGAAAAATGTGTTTTCCTAGTTTTAATCCTGTCCCTGTTTGAATTGTTCATTTATCTTTTGTTATATGTCAAAAATCAGTATCAGTATTTTTACATTAAAATCCCTGTCTTTACTCTTCCTGTAAAACTGTTTGATGACTCATCCTGCACTAAGGTGTGTTTACAAAGGTTCCAATTTAATGTGACTTTGGGCTAGTAGCTAGCATCATAAAACCCACACTTCACTGTTTGTGGGTCTAGAAGCTGACAGAACAGTGTGGAGAGACACAAAAAAAAGAATGTGTGTTTGGATATCAGTTGGCAAAAAAACTTTGTTTTCATTTCCAAAACAATGTGGCTGAGGTCTAATTGATTCATCTCTCCCTCCTCCTCCTCCTGATCTAACAAAAGCTGAGGGAGGTGTGTGCGTGGAACCAACAGTCCTCTATAGCTCCATTTCTCTCTGCTGCTCCCAATCAAATGTGAAGGATTTGATTTAAACCCCTCTTGTAACTACACACTGCTCAAATATTCAGTTTGATTGGGGGTACGTCACAGCACAGAAGCTGAAGATGCTCTAACTTCCATCTCAGTGGGACTTTACTGCTCTCTCTAATTAGTGCACATTCCCATAAATGGAGACAGCGAGACTTCAGCGGCAGCGTCTGGCCTGTGAGCTTGAAATGCGTATCTCTTCTAGAAGCACCTCTGGTCAGGTCAATGTGTAGAAAGAGGTGAAGATATGTAATAACCAGTGCCAGCCTTTGCCATCCATTCTGTGATACATTACATAACAACATGAAGGCAGTGATGCCACTTTGATTTGATCACAGCCAACTTTATTTTTTAATGCCTTTGCTCGGTTACAGACTTGTAGAAACTCAGTCACTTAAAGGTGCAGGTCATCATCGTTTCACCTTATACTGCAGGTTAGCCACTAATGCTAGCTGTTACACCTAACCCAGGTCCAACAAGCATAACTCTGCAGGAGGTAAGTTTAATTATTGGTTAATAACCGCACCATTATTCACTGTGATTACTCATTATGTGATGTCTTAGTGTTTTCCAGAGTGAGCCGCTATGGGGAAGGAGAAGCTCCACATAAACATTGTGGTAATAGGACATGTGGACTCAGGCAAGTCCACCACCACCGGCCACCTCATCTACAAATGTGGGGGCATTGACAAGAGAACAATTGAGAAGTTTGAGAAGGAAGCAGCTGAGGTATGACTCATATTGTTCCCACTTCAAATATGGTTTGTAATGATTTTCTATTCCTGTGATTTTTGTACCATGCTGTAGCTGTTCTAGTACAGGAACATATTTTCGGTGCCTCGTCGAGTATCATGTCTATACCTTTTTGTATTCTTTTCTCTGCTGCTGCACTGCTAGGTGCTGGTTAAGCCATAACTTTGTAAGCATTTTGCACACAAACACTTTGTGATCTGATTGGCATTATTGCTAAAACATCTGAGAAAAGTAGGAGTTCTGAAAGCAGCTTTATCTGCAGCCTGAGCTTCTGTCTTTGAATTACAAGCAGTGTGACAGAGCAATGCAGCAGTTGTCACTTTGACTTTCAGTAAGGTTAGGTTGTCATAGCCCTGTGATAGTCTGGTGTCATTGCCTTATAATAAATAGTGTCATTGTCAGGCTTATTGTTTAGGCTATTACAGAGGCTGACCTTCCACTTTCATCATTTTTGCATCGTTTATTTCCAACAAACCTGGAGCACACAGGAAAGTTGAATTTTATTAGTAGAATGAATCAATAACAAGTAATCATTCATATTTTGTGAGGATTAAATATTTTATTGCTTTATAAAATGTTCCATCACATGTAATTTATGAGCTTTTTCAACAACAAATCAATGGATGGAAGTTATTTTACGGATTTTTTTTTTTTAACTTTTATACAAAGTAAGTCCATCCTATTGTGTGTAAATGATAATGCAAATCACAACATCATAATTACAGTACTGAGAATTATGACTTGAAACTGTTTTACTATCACAGCATCAGATATTCTTCAGTTTGGAGGATTAATGAATAGAAATAGAGAGTAATAAATATTGTAGAATTGTTCTGTGGAGACGTAATGTAGATGTCACATGTGTTTACATGTATTTACAGTTAGATTGCATAGGATCATGGGAGCATGCATGGGGAATTTGGTAAAAAAGGCTTTGGCCAAAAGTTTACATTAAATAAATGCTGCATGACTTTACATTACATTCCCTCTCCCCGTTGCTTAGATGGGAAAGGGCTCCTTCAAATACGCGTGGGTGCTGGACAAGCTGAAGGCGGAGCGCGAGCGCGGCATCACCATCGATATCTCTCTGTGGAAGTTTGAGACCAGCAAGTATTACGTCACCATCATCGATGCTCCGGGACACAGGGACTTCATCAAAAACATGATCACCGGCACTTCACAGGTAGAGGGAGAGAGGGAGAGGATGTGGGGAAAACTGTTAATAGAGAAGGGGAGAACAAAGCATTCCTCAAAGAGCAGATAAAAACTTTGGCCAGGACTGTGTTTGTGTTTTTTTAGTAATTTTAGCATACCACACAGCTAATCTGCGGTCAGTTGAAAGGTTTATCTTATCTCCCTCTCTCTCTCTCTCTCCCTCCCTCGCCTCTTCTTTCAGGCGGACTGCGCCGTGCTGATCGTGGCTGCGGGCGTGGGCGAGTTTGAAGCCGGCATCTCGAAGAACGGGCAGACCCGTGAACACGCCCTCCTCGCCTACACCCTGGGAGTGAAGCAGCTCATCGTGGGCATCAACAAAATGGACTCCACCGAGCCCAACTACAGCCAGAAGCGCTATGAGGAGATCGTGAAGGAAGTCAGCACTTATATCAAGAAGATTGGCTACAACCCCGACACTGTGGCCTTCGTGCCCATTTCTGGCTGGAACGGAGACAACATGCTGGAGCCCAGCCCTAATGTGAGTGTGCCGGATGACAGAAACATATGAAAACCCATCTGTTTTAGAGTTATATCTCAAGGGGAGTGTTACATATTTAGATTTAAACTCGGTGCAACTTCTGCTTTTTGGACCTTCTAATCGTCCCCTCCGCAGATGTCCTGGTTCAAGGGCTGGAAGATCAACCGTAAAGATGGCAACGCTTCAGGCACCACGCTGCTGGAGGCTCTGGATGCCATCCAGCCTCCTACGCGCCCCACGGACAAACCCCTACGCCTGCCTCTGCAGGATGTCTACAAGATCGGAGGTGAGGGAGGTGTCGGTGAAGGTGATAATTGTGCAGACTCGGAGGATGTTAGTGCTCCAATTATCTCCTAAAGTATCAGTGGCACTAGATTATATGTTTAGAAGTATTTTGGGAACGAGAGCACCTCAAGACAGAAAGAGCAGAACTGAATGAGGTCTAGAAAGAATTCCCCCTCGGCTCATTACATCCTGAAGTGAGTGTCTGGTTTTTTTCAGATCCTACATGTCTCATGGAAATGCTGGTGCCCGTCGTCGAGACTTGAAACCGGTTATCTTCCAGGCAGCTGTGAGTACAGACTATAATAAGTTGTATCCTTTCTCTTCCGCCAGGCATCGGGACGGTACCGGTGGGCCGAGTAGAAACAGGGATCCTGAAGCCCGGCATGGTGGTGACCTTCGCCCCCGTCAACGTGACCACCGAGGTGAAGTCCGTGGAGATGCACCACGAGGCCCTGAACGAGGCGCTGCCCGGGGACAACGTGGGTTTCAACGTGAAGAACGTGTCCGTCAAGGATATCCGCCGCGGCAACGTGGCCGGAGACAGCAGGAACGACCCGCCGCAGGAAGCAGCCGGCTTCACCTCTCAGGTGTGCGGCGATGACTTATATAGAGGGTTCTGACTTTGAATGCGTGAATCCTGAGTCTACGCTTCTCTCTTTGCTGCTCTCTCTAGGTCATTATCCTGAACCACCCCGGTCAGATCAGTGCCGGATACGCTCCCGTGCTGGACTGCCACACCGCGCACATCGCGTGCAAGTTCGCGGAGCTCAAGGAAAAGATCGACCGTCGCTCCGGTAAGAAGCTCGAGGACAACCCTAAGTTCCTGAAGTCCGGGGACGCCGCCATCGTGGACATGATCCCCGGCAAGCCCATGTGTGTGGAGAGCTTCTCTGAGTACCCACCTCTGGGTAAGTCACCAATCCCACGGCAGGATTTCTCTTCTTGTGGGTGAAGCTGCAAGTTCTTAAGTATAATTTGTTTTGTGGGTTTTAATCAAGGTCATTGATTGAATTCAAATCAAACATCAACCCTCATTGTAACCTCACTGACTTTTGCATGATCCCCTCCCTCCCCCCCTCAGGGCGGTTCGCAGTCCGTGACATGCGTCAGACAGTGGCGGTGGGAGTGATCAAGGGTGTGGAAAAGAAAGCACCCACCAGCGGCAAGATCACCAAATCTGCACAGAAGGCGCAGAAGGTCAAATGAACATTGTGCTGGGCTGCTGCCCCGAGCGCTCACCACGGCCGGAGACACACTAGCACCCCGCCCCTCCTGCACACCATAGTCAGCATCTGGTCTATTATCACAATGCATCGCAAAAGCAGACGAAGGAAAAACAAATAGTATAGCGCACTGTTAGCGATGAACATGTTAACACACATGTTATATGTAGATTTTATCGTCACTCAGATCGTGACGCAACTAATTTACACCACTGCTCTCTGGTCGTGTGTCGTTATGGTTAGAATTAAGCCGCTTGTTAACCTAGCCAACAAATGTAGCTGCTTCATAATAAATAAGGCAGAGATGTTGGTTCGCCTGGACTTTGTTGACGTAATGCTCTGTGTTCTAGCTTTAATAGAGAGATTGCTTACTAGCCAAAGGTAGATCGGCTGCCTGCATGCTCACTGTTGCATCTTAAGAGAAACAAGCTTCAGATAACCTTTGTCTGATTCCTGGAATCTATATGCCTCACACTCTGCCTGTCTTAAGCTCCTGTGCAGTAGCACTGTTTAATGTTACTGTTTAGTTCATGCACCTTAAATCAATGTCATTTGTGAGCACATGTTCATAAAATTAAAGATGTTTAAAAGATGTTTCACTTTGTCAAATCCGCTTCACTTCTATACTCACACAGACACCGCTGAAGAACTACACACATCAGTCAATGACAAACTCTTATATGCTCTTCATAGAATTTCCTTTATTGATGAATGAGAATAAAAGTTCACTTGCATTTTCATTACATTACAGGCTTCATTAATCTAATTGAGATTATTACTAGCGTGTAAATATGTGCACATAATTTAAATAAATTAAAAGAAATGAGACAGAATGTTAACATATCAAAGGCCTGTTTTTTTTATGCCCAGTAGCAAAATGATCTCTGAATAAAAAAAAAACTGCAAAATGTCTGGAGGTCAGAACATTTACAGAGAGGGAAAACGAAGACAGTGCAACCGTGTCTGTTCAGAGGAACCTAATGCACTTGTCAGGAAATTGCAGATATGGAGATGAATATGTACCACAAAAAGCAAGGCACCAATATACTGTATGCACTGAACATTTTGTAGAGTTCATGTCAGCGCTGGGGTCTTTTTTTTTTTTTTTTTTTCTTTTTTAAACTTCTGATGCAATCATTTTGAACTTTTAAATAGTGATTTGTCTTAATGATTCATTCTCAGTTATAAACAGGTTTTGATATGACAACCTTTTCATGCAAAATATATTTAAATATCTTAAGGAAAGTAAAATTCAGTTCCACATTTGAAAGCAAACTGACCCCAAACCTCCTTCACATATTCTGGTCTTTGCTCTGGGTCTTCAGATTATATTGAGGTACTGTTAGCTAATGCTAGATTCATCACCACTGAGGTTTGTAGATGCTGTATGATTAGTATCCACCTGCAGCTTTGTGTAATAGTTTCCCTACAACCTGGAGAGGACCGCTTTGACATTCCCTGAATGCCCCTGATTCTGTACCATGCAAGAGGAAGAGGAAAGTTATTAGTCATCTTGGATGTCACTGCTCAGCAGTTCAAGCAACAGGTGTTCTGCTCATACTAATAAATGATATAAGCAATACATTCTGCAGCGAGTCCACTTCAAACAAACAGAAAATCATCTCACATTTACAATGAGTGAAGAGAAGCAAACTTTGACCGTGGTTTAAAAACAGACACCTTCCTTTCATGATAAAAATGTAAGACAAAGTTAAGATTTCTGAACATTTCTTTCAATTTATATTTTTTTCCGAACCAAAACAAAGTGCTTTGATAATAAACACCTGACAAACATGACAGACCGCCTTTAAACCAAAGAAAAGTAACATTCAAGTTGTGTTTCAATCCATGGCTGTCATCGGCTCAAAAACCAACTGACTGGTGCATAATTGAATGTAAAATAATAAAGCAGCGTCTGCTCCTTGTAGCGCTCCTCTGGGCTGTACCTTAGACTGCAGAGTAATGGACGTATGGTATCACAGCTGGCCGTGTGTGGAAATAAGCATTGTTACCTGTACGTGTGCACACATACAGGTGCAGACATGCGTGTGAACAGTCGTATACAAAAGTTTGGGCACCCCTTGACAAATAACATATTTTGATTTTTTTTTTTTTTTAAAAAAGGAAACTTTTGCACATGCCGCTATGATGTCTTTATTTATGCATTTTTAATTACTATGCATTCATGTTTGCTGAAAATATTGTTTTTACAATATCCTATAGAGACTGTGTTTACATCTTTTCAATTAAAAAAAAAAATCAGCAAAATATGTTATTTAAAGGACTGAACCAGTGGTTTTGCTTGTTTTAGCCAATTAACTACAACTACAATGCACAATTTGCATGTATTTTATTGACTGTTTCAGGCGTCCATTGGTTTCCATTCATGTTCATATGATATGAAAATCAAGTTTTACGCCTGCATGTATTCTTTGTCAGTGACATTACTGGCAGTGCAGCGCTGCCTTTTCAAAAACCGTCTGCACTGCACAACGTAGCAAATGTCAAAATGTTCTCCGCGATGCATCATACAGCTACAAGTCTGCTAATTAATATCCATACCATACAGAAAATGAAAAGAAACCAATGGTTGCCTGGAAGTGTTTGGAAGTATTCATTAGAAATATGAAGATGTGTGGGCCTGCATTCCAAGATGGCGATGAACGTTAGTAGATAAAAATGTGTAAATACACCATAATGATCTTTTTTATGATGAGCAACCTAAGTCATAGGTTGAGGATAATAGTTCGTATGATTTGACAATATCAACTTTAAGAGGTGATCTGTTCTAAAAAGAAAAGCAGAGGATAGTTTTTTTGGAAATAAAACAGAAATAGTGACGAGAACAGAGAGTGGAGTTCAGTAAGTTTGGCCGTGTTGAGTTAACATTCATTTCTCTATGGCAGCCTTTCATGTGATCAGCAAGACAGGAAACAGATCTCATTTTACATGTGCACATGTAAGTATTCAAGCTTTTTTTTTTTTTGGAATTATTGTGACAGATGTGCGTGTTAGGTGTCCATGCCTTCCTACATTATTGAATGTAAACTGTATCTTGCTAATCCCAGTACTTTTGACTGAAAACATGCAACGCTCGTGCTGTATCTCAAGTTCACATATCGACCAACCGTCTTTCAGGATCAAGTTCAGTTGGCTTTGTTAAATAGGAAAGTCTCAGGTTGTTTTTTTTTTTTTTGGGGGGGGGGGGGATCTGTGTTCCCATTTTTACAAGCCTTCATCTTTTATCTCAGATTTGTCAATTATATTTTTAAAACAAAGAATAACTCATGCAATGATATAGCATACAGTATGTGATCAGCCTGTGTGAAAATACTGTGATTCTGATCAAATGGATCAACATGAAAATAAACAAAAAAAAGGGACCCCTTGTTATATTCCCTGCCCTCCCGCTCCCCTCCAAAAAGGATAAAAACCGTCTCTGTGAGGTGAGATTTGGGTGCTTTCCGAACATGTAGCTGGTCTATTTTAGCCGTACGTGTGGCATGTTCAGCAATTCGGTGCTGCCAGCAGAGGGTGAGGATGTGTGACCAGTGGCCAGACTACGGTTAGAGCCCCGGGACCCTGCCCCTGCTCTGCCCCCTGTCCTCAGGAGCTCAGAGGAGTAGGTGTGAGCCTCAACAGTCCCCTGAGACAGGAAGTCAAATCCCTGCGTCTCTATGTCCCTGTCACTGATAAAGAGGTCCTCTTCCCCCCATCCGCCATCACCACTTCTTCCTATTCTACTATCACGCCCTCCTCCCCCAGGGTCTTGGCTAGAGCTGTGGAAGCCGACGGGGGAGTCACTGCATGTACTGGGGCTCGGAGATGAGAGGCTGTGGCGGGCGTCGTGGGCTGTCCCCGGGGCTGCCTGCATCAGGTTCTGCACTGACATGGACTTGCCCAAGCCTCGGTCTACCTGGCTGGGGCCTGAGCAGCAGCTGAGGGCTGGTGGCACCAGGGGCTCCAGCTCCAGGCTCATATGTCTCCTCCACGAGCCCTCGTCTTTGGTGCTTAGTCTGCCATTGCTGTGGCCCAGTCTGTCCAGCCCCAAGCCAAGGCCCTCCCCAACACTGCTGTCCTCCGTCTGCGTCCCTAGACCTCCACAAAAGTCCTCCATGTCTGGGGACGCTTCTGTGGAGGTGGCTCGCACCAAGCTACTCAGGCCCCCGCTTCGACTCGGAGGGGGCGGCGGCGGAAGCCTCGCCAGAAGAGGAAACCCTCCACCTCCTCCTCCTCCTCCTCCTCCACCTCCTCCTCCTCCTCCGCCCCCGCCACTGCTGACACTATTTGGCGTGAGGATGGGGGGAGAGCTCCCCACAGCCTCATCATTGCCACTTTCAGGAGTGGTAGCCTGAGCCTGTGTATGATGATGGTGGGGATGATGAGGATGGTGATGGTGGTGGTGATGATGATGATGGTGATGAGGCAGCGGCGACGGGCTGAAAGAGGAGGATGCATGGCCGGAGGGAGGCGTGGAAGAGGAGGCATTGAGATTGAGGTTGAGCTCGTTGTGTGGCGCCAGGATGAGATGGAGTCCTCCCTGGGAGAGGTGGGAATTGGTGGAGGAGCGCATGACGCAGCCACCAGGGGGAGCCACTCCACTGTTGCTGACCTGGGTGGAACACGACAGGTCCTTGCTAAAGACAGAGGAGTGGTAGTCAGAGGTCTGCTCCAGCTCGAACAGGGGCAGAGAGGAGAGCGTGAGGGCCGAGGACGAGCCTTTATGCAAGACCTGACGATAGATGTCGAGCAGGGAGTCGAGCTTTGATTCAATGGACTGAACCTGTGAGGAAAGAAGGGGAGGACGAGAGTGAGGAGTGATAGGTAAGCAACAGAAGAAAGCATTTTAAAGCTACTACTACTATGTAGAATTGTGATGTGATTATAACAGCTTTCAAACTGTGGCAAAAGTTTTGGTTTGTAGAAAAATGAGACAATCCTGGCAACAACAACAAAAAAAAGAAATGGTGCAGTTGGTTGTGTTGCTTTCAGCCCTTTAGTCTACCACAGTGTACTTCTTGATATCATCACTGGAAGGTACCAAGATGGGATGTTTTTAAATTCTACACACTGTGTGTAGAATGTAAAATTACTATGAAACTGAAAAAGGTACGTTTTGATTGCCTTCTTGCATAAAAATGATCAAAATGATGGTCAAACAAAAACAAGGACTTCCTTTTTTCCTTCCTTTTTTCTTTTTTAGGTTGTACAATTATTCTTATTATCTGTACTCATATAACCCACTTAATTATTATTATCTATTTTATCCACTTACTAGTATTTTGTTTCTATGAGCAGGGAAGGGAATGTTAGGGAACTAAAAATCTGTAATACTGTATCACATGTGCAGATTGTGGAATAAAATTTGTACTCAAAAAAAGAGAGAAAAAAACAATGACTTAATTACACCTGAACCAGATGCTGACATTTTCCTTTCCATCCCTTTCACTTTTTACTTAACACCTATTTGCTTTCTTAATTTGAGTGAGATTAAAAAAGAAAAGTGTCTTTGTGTTAAGTATGGCGCTGGAGCTGGGAGGCAATTAGCCTAGCTTAGCATAAAGACTGGAAACAGGGGGAAACAGCTAGCCTGGCTCTGTCCAAAGTTCAAAAATGTGTTTACCAACACCTCTAAAGCTCACAAATGAAATGTGCTCTGTAAAGAAATGAAGAAATGTAAGGAGATACACGGTATAATTATTTGTTAGCAAACAACAGCCTGACACACTAAGCTTCCTAGAATCTTGTAGCAACGAGGTTGCCAGGGTCGATGCTAATGTGCCTGTTCAGAGACCAAAACCTAAAGCTGTGTTCACCAACCATATCTGGTAACTCCCCAGAGACGCTAAACCACAAGTGCTGGGCAGACTGTTTCCTGTTTCCGGTCTTTATGCTAAGCTAAGCTAACCACCTCCTGGCTCCAGCTCCACACTTAGCACACAGATATGAGATTGATGTCACTCTTGTCATCCAGAGAAAGTGTAAAGAAGTCTATTTTACAAAATAATGAAGCATTTTTTATCAGCCACTTGACACTTCTCATCAGATCACACTTAATGCTGATCCCCACAAGTCCTAAGATATTTAATTCTCAAGCCAAATCAAATTTAAAGATTACAAAGCATAAATTAAAGCAGTGGTGATGTATTACTTTACTAGATCTTCTGTGGACTCTGGTGTAATTAACTGGCTTATTTGTCTCTATTATGATAATCAGTTACAGGCTACTGCACTTCAACAAGACAGAAATTGACTGAAGTGTTTATGTGGAGGCAAAGGTTTAAAAGACATCACATTATTACACATGATTTAATGCTAAATTAGAAAAGCCAAACACGGACCTGCCGCTCCACTTTACACACGCGACCCAACATGCTCATGTCCTCTAATATATCTCCATCAGACAGCAACTTCTCGCGAATCTTCTTGTCCAGAGGGATCTGGCCCTTCCCGAGGATTTGGTCCACCCTGGATTTACACACAACACAGATGCACAGGCACACGCACACGCACACACAACAAGACATTAATGATGGGGAAGGAAAAGTGTAAAAAGAGTGTAGAAAGTAGAAATCCACGAGGCAGCCCACAGAAAAGAAGGAAGGTTGAAACTGCAACAAGAGCAACAAATTAAGCAGATTTTTTTCTTTCCTCAAAATACAGGCAACAAAGAGGAGCAGAGACTGTGGAAATGAGAAGTTACACCTCCTCACTGGATTTGAAGATATTATTTGTTGGATAAAAAAAGGCGTTGACTGTAACTTATAATAAACTGATGACCAAGAGATCTACGTTTTCAGCTATTATCAACAAAACTGTTTGATTTATAGCACATTATTCAAAAACAATCGTGTTTATGTAACTTTTTTTTTGTGTCTGTCTTTTTGCCGCACTCTCATTTATGCAAACAATATTCCCTTTAAATCCAGTGAGGTTCATTAGAATCTGGTTATTAAAGTTGGTTTGTCAATGAACATTCAACAGTGATGAGCCGAGGCAATGTCATGCAAAATTATGATGCCACCAACATTTTAGAGAGAAATAAAGCCCCTCCACTGATAAATATAGAGCGGACCTGCTTCATGTTTTTAAAACAAGAGTTCAGACTGCGTGTTGTAAAATATATTATAGTAGATAGTTTGCCGGTTGAGATTATACTGAGAAATAGATACAAAAAACACAGAAAAGTATTTCAAGTGAGCAGTTAATCACTTCCAAAAGTGCTTTTTGTATTTGAGTTTCTCTACTTGCAAATCCTGTTTGACTAAAGTCTGATCAGCACTTGCTTTTAAAGACCATGCAGCACTTTAAGTTAACAGTCCACAACAGCAGAGGTCAGTATTACAACAGCAATACACTTGCAGCAGTGCATAGAGCTTGTACTGTGCATTTGTTTAACAGAACATATTCTTTGTGGATCCCAGAATTCACTAGAATTAATCAGAAACCACCGTTTCTCCAGCAGAGAGCAACACCAGCAAACACCAAAAACAAAATCAATATATTGTAGAGTTTTGTTAGTGTTAAAGGACCAGTGTGTAGGATTTAGTGACATCTAGTGGTGAGGTGGCAGATTACAACCAACTGAATCCCCCTCCCCTTCAAATCATAGCTGCAAAAGTCCTCCTCCCAAAAAAAGTCCCTCTCTAGAGACAGTGCTTGATTTGTCTGTTCTGGGCTACTGTAGAAACATGGCAGGCTCTGTGGAAGAGGATGTGCTCCCTGTGTTGATATAAAGGGTTCATTCTAAGCTAACGAAAACACAATCATTCATATTTCAGGTGATTATACTCTAATGAAAATACGCTTATGAATATTATATTCAAATTCTGCCAAGTCCATTCCATGAGATGCCACTATATTTTTTTACACACTGCATCTTTAAGTTAGTGGATGATGATTTCATTCCCAGGACAGTAAGGTGTGAGTAAAGAGCAGTGCATGACAGGCGTGTAAGAACAAAAAGGGTGGGCTCATTTCACGTCCACGTCAATCAATTCAAAGAGAAAATGTGATCTTTTCGTCCTGATTTTCAAGTTTATACCGAAAGCATCGGTCGGTTTATACTTTTTGAGGACGAAGCACCTCCTGAATTGACTGAATCTGAACTGCCTGAACCCATCATGACATATTGAGGGGGAGGGGATGGGGGTAAGGGGGGCATTCTGACCCCTGAGTGGAGTTCTTTCTGCCCTGGCTGTAATAGACAGGCAGGGAGGGGGAGGAAAAGGTCTTGGCTCGGCTGCTCAGCGGCTGTGGGCCTACTATCATGTCCAGCCTGTGAGGGAAGCAAAGGGAACACACACGTACACATGTTCATACACATACTGTACATACAAAAAAAAAAAAACAATGCAACAGAACAAACACACATACACACACACATATATATATATATATATATATATATATATACCCATGCATGTATAAAGGTATGCAATACATGCACACACATACACACCGGCACAAAGGTGAATCAGTTACAGTGTGGTCAAACAGCTGTGGTTAGACAGCAAAGACAACAGGAATAAAACCGTCAGCTGCTGTTGTCATGCAGTGTGTGTTGAAGCTGGACTGTGCAGTCATCTTTCGTACCTGGTCTGCAGGCTCTTAATACGACACAGCATGTCCAAGTGACCAGCGGAGTACTGTTCAATCACATCCTTGACATCATAAGGACGCAGCGTCTCTTTAAACTTCTTCTTGGCTACATGGAACTTCATTATCCTGGGTGAAACAGAAGGGGTTTTCATAATGAGCCACAAGGGGGAGCTCTAATACAATCAGTACAAATGACCCGCAGCCACACATCAAGCTAAGATATATCACAGATTGTAGCTAATGAAAACAAATCAAAGTCCTACCTTTAATTTTTTTTTTTTGGTTATTAAAAGTAGTCAGAATGTGTTGCCGCATGCCAACATCCTGTTTCTACCACACCAATTCAAACAGCCTGACACCTGAACAATCACCTCACTGGATCTTATAAAAACATCCAGTGAGGTTGTGGTTATTTTTTTATTTTTTTTTAGCTGTGTGAGTGTAAAACTATCGCTCTGACAAATCAGCTCTCTGAGTTAATGCACCTGTGGAGCCTCAAGGCCAAATTCAAGGGAAATTGGCCGAACGCATGAGTCACTGAGTCCTCAAGTGGAGAGAGAAAGGAACAGGCAAGGACGAAGAGCAGCGAAGCTAAAGCGTTGGAGTGAAGTCGAGTAACTTTTGAAAAACATAAATAAAGTGAATATGAATTTATTTTTGTTATAAAACTCTGTGGGCTGAGCCGTATGTAAAATTTCAGTCAAACTAAAAAGTTTAAATTACATTAGAAACCTTTCCTAAATCCAATCTTTTGTTAAGATTTGATTATAGTTTATATTTTTTAAAACAAACGTAACATTGGAACCATAATTCACATATGTTTAATGTTTCATTCTTGCTGGTGCAACCAACACTGTCAGTATTTGATATCACTGCATCTGACAGAATGCGTGTTTCCTCTGTGACGCATCACGGCTAACAAACACTGTGGCCTTGTGGCGTGATCAGTTTGCATAGCTCTGCAGTATTAATGCTCCCACTAACCATATTTTCTTGTCTCTCAACAATCACATGAACCAAAAATGATCCAAAAATAACCTTAAAAAAAAAAAATCTTCCGGTCACTTTAATCTCCTGAGCATGTTCAATCAGGAGAGCTGCTGGAAGGCGGGGCGTTGCAATCAGGGTTTGTTTGCATGCAACCTTGGCAGGATAAAAAAAAAAAAAAAAAAAAATACAGTGTTTCTTGGATTGATGGATGAAAAAAGTCTTAGTAGTTTTGCCTCACCTGACAGCTCTAATGACACACTTGATAGAGGGCAGCAAGTCCTCCACCGAGATGTCACAGTGACAGCCCTTCTCATCAAAACCATCCTCCCCTGCCATGTTGGAGTCTGCTGCTCGGAAGAGAGGACACAGAACAGGACTATTCAGATTGTGTTTGTTGATGACATTTTACATGAATGCAAAAAAAAAAAAAAGAAGCAGATTACTGTGAGGAACTCATGCAATATGCTTGCATGCGGTGCATTAGTCTTGCGACCGCAATTCTCCTGTTTAGACTCAGTCAGTAATCAGATTTCATCTTTCAGATTCATTAATTTAATCTAATTTTATTATCAGTCTTTTATTATCATTGTTTCACTGGAACGCTTTGATATTGCAACTCAATATTGCTAATAGGAGCAGTGAAATTCCTTCCTCCATGTCACTTACTATGTTATGTGATGTGCAAAAAAAAAAAAAAAAAGTAAAGCATTTTTTTTAGTCTCTTGGGGGAAATTGAACAAGCTAAAAATACAACATTGACATTATAACACCATGTCCTTGTTGTGATGGAAAATATATTGGCAAACAGTTTCCTATTTACACATCCAGAGCAACATTAGCATATATATGTGTGATAAACTGAGCCCAGTATTCACTCTTTTAGCTTTGTTTGGGTCTCCACCAACTCCTGCTGGAAGTATCTGGCTCTTTAAGCTGTTAAAGGCTCCACTATGTTCAGCAGCTCTGTCTGTCTGCTGTTTGGTGCTGGGCTGCTAGCATGCAGTGTGTGTTTTTAAGTGAAAAAAAGCCGCCTGATGTTGATGAAAACAAAAGGTTGGTGAGAAAACCAAAACAATGAGCTGAAAGAGGCTAAAATGCTCAGTAGAGCGCAGGAGTGCAGAGTCAAACTGGAATTCTCTGTTGGTTTATTATTAAAAGTCACATTGTTTCACATCACACATAGTTACTTTGTTACTACAAAAAAAAAATGGCTGCATTTATACATTTTGGTTTTACATGGATCTCTCTCAATAGTGCTACATTAGGTCACAACAGTGCAATGCAAAGACACGTTCAATTTGACTGGGATCAAGTGAGCTGAATTGAGAGTAAAAGACACACAGATAAGACCGATGTGATCTGAGAGAGTGTTTTAAGCTGCTGTCTTGGACAGCAGACTAGCAGTAAAAAAACAGGCCTCTGGTGTGACTGCAGACATAAAGCTAACAGAGCAACATTGTGACAATGCAGCTCTGTTTATGGGCCTCTCGTGTTATGACACCCTGAGGAGGTGAGAGGATGGGTTACAGTACAAGAGCCGGACTGCAGAGGCCAGCTTTTTGCTCTGCTTAACCAAATATTACAAATGGCTTTGGATTAGTATCACTAATAGTGCATAGCATGTAGGATCTGCATGTGCTCAAGTGTTTGTGTGTGGTACACTCAGTTAAACCTACTGAATAATAAGCTACTGGGATAGGGTGCATCACCTGGCGAAAATGCATGTGCTGATTTATGATTTGCTCCCTTAAATCCTTAAAATAACTCATTTCGCATTAAGAATGACTTGTGATTTTTGCCACAGTGAAAGGAGAGTCTTTCTATCATCTAACATCTCATTTAGCCAACATGTCAGTGACAG
Organism: Euthynnus affinis; assembly: GCA_029490765.1. Classification (NCBI taxonomy): domain Eukaryota; kingdom Metazoa; phylum Chordata; class Actinopteri; order Scombriformes; family Scombridae; genus Euthynnus; species Euthynnus affinis. The sequence goes on along the minus strand of CM055838.1, from coordinate 34,098,600 downwards.
TGAATGATCAGACGGAGCGTGGCTAACCAGCCAACCAGTTTGGTTTTGGCTCGCTCGGTTACTGATTCTGCTCCACCAGCAGGCCTTAGCCAGCTGGCTGGCTCCCGACACCCCATATGGCTGCTGAAGCTCACCACTCTCACCTTCCATCGATCCATCAGTTCACCCACAAATATCATTTGGCCATTTACCCCGGAGGGCTTGCCAGGCCGGCACTGCAAAGGCCAAAGCGAGGAAGTGCAAAAGGCCATTAACATTCCTGCACTCGGCTGCCTGAATTAGTGGGCAAAACCAGCTCTGGTGGGTTGGACACTCAGCCAATAAGTCTCAATTAGTCTCAATAACATGTAGTGAAACTGGAGGATTCACTTAGCACATGCTTGGACTTAAAGGAAGACTGCAACATTTTGGGAAACATTATATACTTATTTGCTTTTGCTGAGGGTTAAATGAGAACAGTGATACCACTCTTATAATCAAGAGACATGAAAGTGGTATCCTCTCATCTCACTCAGCAAGAATTTCCACGCAATTTCTGTGTTTCATCACAATTCAGCATGCATCCAAATGTGGAGTGTCAGGACAGAGTCACTCACCATCAGTGGTTGAGCGGGACTGGCTCTTAAGGCGGAGTGAGGGTCTGAAGCGAGTGCGGTCATTAAAGCTCCAGCTCTTCTGCACCTTAGTCGGGCTGGTGCCCTCTGTACCGGCGTCGGCCACTGGGGACCGCCGGTCGTTCATCGAGGACGTCTGCCTGTTTTTGATGCTCTGACCTCGGGGGCTCGCCATCCTCACCCGCTCCTTGAAGCTCAACTTCTGGCTGTAGGGAGAAAAGGGGATGAACGGCGGTACGAGAGGGGAGTTGGAGTGAGGAGAAGGATAAAGAGAGGACGGTGAGAAGAAAGAGGTGGAATGACAGACAGATAAAGATATCTTAATGAGGTCAGTTTTTCGGTGTCAACAACTTATCAAAGACTTTTGGCAAAATGCTGTCGTTCATTTGATGCATCAGTCATCATCCAGAACTTTATCGAGTAATAGGGTGAAGGGCTGCAGGACAAGATGAAGAAAGACCAGCATGCATTGCAGCATTGCATCAGGTGCTTTACACAAAATGCATGCTCAGGTTATTATAACGCTTCGACTATGTACTTGTGTCTCAGTGTGCGTTTTGACATTCTAGCTGCTAGCATGTTAGTATCAGGCATTTCCGCTCATGTCACATTCTTGTATTATATGGTTTACATCACACTATTACTTTGTACGTTACTTAATGAACCCCAGAGCAAATCACCATTTAAAGCCATCATTACAACAGCTGGCTAAAAATGACTGCGTAATGTGCCCCCAAAAAGTTGAGATTATGGAAGAAAATGAATTAATAATACTTGTGGGAATTGAACAGAGTGATGAAATGCAGCGAAAGTAGGGAAATGGCTGGTTTTTATGTTTTCTGAAGATAATGACTGCATGCAAAGTGCACAGGCAACAGGCATGTCTCGTTTCAAAACAATCAGTGGGAAGGTGTCGTGTGTGGGATTCAACATGTGTAGCCTTAATTTGGTGGATAAGGGTAGCCATGTTCAATTTCTTTTTCTTGTTGTACTGTATGTGTTTAGGCTGCCTGTGGAACTGCTCGAGCCCGTATATTCCTAAATCTTTAAAAAGTGGTCACAAATATGTAGTTCCATCTTTAAAAAAAAGGCTAAATAATCTCCCCAAACAGCTGGATACTGTAGTTTTTAATAAATGTTACACAAACAGGAGTAAAGATTGCATTTGTTGAGGACTATTTTCAGGTGCGGATTAATACACGTTTGGTGCTCTAATGAGTATTTCTGGCAGCAGGACAGTGTATGTGGGGATTGGATCAAAATAAATGACAGTGCTCATGTTCATTGTAATGAGGAAACATGTCACCCGGTGCAACAGTGTGGCTCACTGACGTGTTTTTCATAGTTTCTGAACAACAATGGAGCTCTATGACACGGAGGGATAAGATATTGCATCAGGCTTTGGCTTCACAGACAATACCTGTTAGCAGGATTAATTCATTGATGGGTTTGGTCTTTTCATGGGAAAGTGGCTTTAAAGTGGCTGTGAATATAATGTAAAGCCACATGTGATGGGTATGTGAGTAACTGGCAGTGACGAGTCATCACAAGTGCAAGGGATAGTGGCATAGAGTTTAAAGGTTGTATCTGGGATATGGGGAAATGGGGTGCAATATGTAGATTAGATGCAACACAAGGAGCTGTGTGAAGAAAAAAAATAATAACAGCGGTCTATGACGCAAAATCATTTTCATCTCTCTACTTTCAGAAAAAAAAAAGCTTAGAGAAAAGTTAATTATTGCACAGGATCTGCTACTGGAAATGAAACCTGATAACCATTCTGAGAGCAGACGTAGTTATAAAAACAAAATCACAACAAGCAGAAGTAGCGCATTGCTCAGGCAAAGGTCAAACAAAGGCAGATAGTATATTACTATAAATGCAACTGATGTTCCCCTGCCAGTTTTAATAACACTGCCCCATCCGAGGCTGCAGCCTCCTACAGATACCCATGCACCAGGAATTAGTCAGCATTCTCAAAGAAAAGACGTCATGTAACAGGGGAGCATAAATGCTGTGTACCTATGTTTCCGAGTGGTACACCTCCTCAGTAGCTTCTGTTTATTACTATGATTTTTACTAAAAAACCAAGGAGAGATAGACATACGGTGATATCAGTGTTACATGATGCAGAAACAGAGGAGAGAAAATATTTACCTCTGAATGTTTTTTTTTTGGATGAAATCGTGCACTTTTTTTTTTACCCTTATTAAACTTTTTACTTGGACCCCTGCGCTTCTTACTACTTATTTCTTCTTCTATGTTGTATATGAAGTCAACCTGAGCGAGTGCCAGTGCAATGCCTGACATGTAAATGCAATAATCCTCTGTTAGACTGTACGTATAAAGGTTATGAAGTATAAAGTAATACAGCAAGAGTTACTGCTAGCGCTTCATTTTGTCGACCACTGACATTTAGAAGCAGCAGAACGGAGGCAATTGAGCTTAGAGGAAAATGAACATCTACAGCACCATCTGAAAAAAGGCTGCAATTTGGTGACTCACGCTCTTCATGTCGATATCCCTCATTTAACTATGTGAATTTCAGCTGGGCCATGGCAACAAGTGCTTGAGTCACCAGTGTGAGGCCGGTAACATTTAGACAGACACTTGTGAGTTCACTGAGGGTATTAAGATGTAGACCCTGTTGTTGTTTTTTTAAAAAAAAAAAATCCTATAGCTGTGTTTAATCACTGTGCTTCTGTGATATAGTGTGTTGAAGAATGAACACATTTAGCTAATAAATAAAGCAAGGCAGCTCCAGTTGCACTGTATCCTGTGGCTGTTAATCTCCTCTCCAGCTCTGCAGTGGAGAGGAGATGTAAATAGTCGAGTTGGGGGTATGTGGAGAAAAAAAAAAAGAACATAGATGGAGGCTGTAGCTCTCCTCCCTCGTTCTCAAGACATGTAGGAGAACGCGTGGGATGAATTCTTCTTCTTGACTGTGTGAGGGCGAGACTGATCCTGTAAAATTTCGATCTGCTTAATTTGTTTTTGTTTTTTTTATTGATATTTCAAATGCTTGCAAGGTGGTATAGTTTATATATGACACCAGGCTGAGGGGAAAAAACTGTACATCTGCCTTCGGGTTGCAGACAAACTTTTACTCAGTGTTTCATAACTGCAAACATAACATATTACATCACTCTGGCCTCAATGCCCTACATGCTGTCCTCCCTAAATTAATAAAAAAATGCATACGCTAAAAGACAAGCATCGGGAGCAGTGATATTTTTGTATGAAAATTTTGCAATATAAACATAGACTCATACAAAATATAACTTCTAATAAGAGTATAATAGATACCTGAGGCGTAGGTGGTTAAAGAATGTGGGTATGTGTATGCTGGAATGATTGTATTTGACCTTAAGTGTGTCTCAGAATGTACATGTATGCATGTTTTTTTTTTTGTTGAAGAAGGCAAGTGATAAAAAAAGAAAGATAGACCAAAGCACATGAGTCATAGAGAGTGCTTGTGTAAAAGTTGCTATTAGCAGCCTATTTCATCACCCACAGCCTTAAATACTTCCAGTTATGGTGACTTTATGTTCTCAGTGACAGTGCAGTTCACACAGAAGTGGAGCAACAGGAGTCTGTAGGTTTATAATGCTTGATGTTTTCCCCCTAAAAAGGGCTGGTTTCGTGAGATTACTTGATACAAAATCCAGAGTTTCAGCACAAGGACCAAAACAATTTTGGATACGTTATTTTATTTGTCTTTAATGATGAAAAAAAAAAAAAGACATGTAACGTCAAAGGCGTTGCTTGTAACAAGGAACCTGTAGGAAATTATCAGCCGACTGTGCATTTCCCCTCAAGCTCTACAGGGTGTTTTAGTTTTGCTTTACTGCTGCAACTTTATTGTTTTTGATTCAGTCATACTGCCATCAATCCTGCCACTCTAAAGCTCTGTTAAGCTCACAGTAAGCTACCAAACAACAAACAAAGTCAGTGACTATCTGGTGAACGTAATTGAGCATTTAGCTGCTAAAGAACCAGATATTTCCCTTCAGGAGTGGGTGGAAACGAAACCAGAGCTAAAACAAGAGTGAATATATATATTATAATATACTATACAGATCAACTTAGTATGTCAGTGTTGCTTACAGGTTGTCGCACTGTCCCCAAGTGGCCAAAATAACCAATAAATGCAAATCTAAGGAATAGATTTCTTATATATTCAACAAAGAAGCCACAAAAAGATCCCAAATGTTAAATTTTCCTTTACACAAGCAGTCATACATGAACTACTGCCTATATAAAATGTTCAATTAAAAAAAAAGTCAAAAATTTAACTCAAGAAATGAGTAAAGTTCTGTCACGTTCTGTTTTTTTCCCCTCTTCTTCCCCTTTGCTTCTGCTTTCCTACACTGTCCAAATCTCCATATTCGCAATTATGACAACGTGCTGGCTTCACTCCACCACCACTATATCTAGATTCTGTCCTATCTCCTATCATAATGTGTCATTATGGGCTCACATTGATGGAATCTAATCGGCAGAGTCTTTCTCCGTCTCTGTTGCCTCAATAAATATCTTTAGACCCTTCCAGTGGATCTCTCCTTCTTGAACTATCTGATCAGAAAATGAGTAAACAAGATTATGAGTCTGAACAGAAATGAGATTCCAATTTTTTTTTTTTTTTTTGGACTGGTCAGTTTTCAGATTTGATACCCAGTCTTACCTCTGAATTATGGAGCTACAACATGATGGAAAACAGTGAATGTGCAGTCAAACAGCAGAGTCACAAACCTTGTGGTCGACTCTCCCTGCTCCTTCCTGGAGTTGACAGATGAAAAGAAGACGGAAAAGTTACATTAGAAAAAACAATATTTCATAATAAAGTGTTCATTTAGCAATCAACAGTGTTGCTTAAAGGACCATACTAGTGCTTCTACGTGTTTTTAGCCCTTTCACTAGTGATCACAGATACTTTACATTACAGCTAAGCTTGAAACCTGTTTCAGTTGTGAAATACATCACAGTGAACAAGTATGATAGAGCAAATCAATCTTCTTCTTAACTACATCATCACGCCATGATAAAGGGACAATGATAAAACGAAACCTGTGTAGCCTGAATGTGAAAATTGTTTGAAGTTAAGGAGCTAAAACCTGCACTGTAAGCACTATGGTATGGTCCTCTAAGTCTACATTGCATTAAGGGCTTTGTCAGTGATTGCTGCTTTTACAAATGTAGATGATTGGAAGGTAGCAACACATCAAAACAATACCAAGCATTCCATGGGAACTAGATCTTAACAACTAGCAATCTCACTACAGACATGCAGGTCAATGCAGTACAGTCCAGGCAAAAACTAAGGAAGCACTTGCAACAAGAGAGGGTAGTGAAAATGTATTCACTTAATTACTTTAAGGAGTGTTTTTGTAATCTGAAGGTGTGTTTTCTACATAATGACTATGTTAAGTTCATTATGACTGTATAACTCAATATGCAATGCAGATGGCTTTCCCAATATTTCCAGGCTCCCAAGACAGGTTTCCAGGCAACGCCATTGTGAGATACACAAACTTGCCAGGGGTAACTAACCAAAAATGAGGAGTTTATGAAAAGATCAACATAGGAAGTGTTTTTTTGTGTCTTAAAGTGTACAAATTGCAAAACTAATGGTTGGAAAATGTTCATTATCCCAAGAGAGGGTAGAATTAGCAATTTTCATCTAGCAATCTGGTCAAAGCCATGGATTTTAATTAGGGTGTGGTAGCAAACAGATGTTTTTACTTCAGGCTCTATGACCAATGCATCGGGTGATGAGTTTTATCAGTTTTTTAAGTAGCGGTGGAAGAGTGCTTTGGATGGAAAATGCATTATGCTTATGAAAAAAATAGAAAAAAAAATCACTAACAGGTGTGCAGTGTCTGTTTTCATGATCCCCTGTGGCTGAAAAATAATATTCATTAAAGCAAGACAGGCAACTGTTGCTGACAGATGCCGCTATAGCCACAAGTGGCAATTACAGGATAGTGGAACATTGAATTTCCTTTCATTACTGCTGAGATACACTGTGTTTTTAAATGTTTGTCTTTGACATGCTAAAATGTAGTGTAACAGTGTAGCATAAGTATAGGAGTGATGAAAGAACAACTTACTTACACATACTATAACAAAATAAAGTGACTGTACATTTAATTCAAAAAAGCATACTAGAGTTAAGTTACTTTTTAGGTCAGTGAAATGGCTGAGTAATGTAAGTTACACAGCAATATCTATCTAAAGTTTGCTAACATTAGCTAACATGAGCTATCATTAGCTACTGGTCATACCAGACCAAGTAATGCTAATAAAAAAAAAGAGCAAGGTTGTGCTTTGCTAACAAATTCAACTTTTCATTTGTAAGAAGAAGAATATCATATAGTCTTATCCAGTTATCACACCTGGTTATGAGTGATGTTTTGCCAGTAGGCCTAAACACTGCAGTCACCTGATATGGCAAATGAATTTTGTATAACGCAACTTTTTAAAAAAATTCTATTTTTACATGTGAGTTTCAGTTGATTATTAGACACAGGTCATTTTTCACTACTTGCAAGAGTTAGTTGAGTCTATACTAGCTGAATTATGTGTTATGTTAGCTAGCTAGAGCCGACAGATGTGTAATTAAAATATTTTTGGAAATGCATGGGGATGAGTGCTACATACAAAATTACCTTTAAACAGTAATTATACTACTTTATCATAAGTTGCTCTTAGTATAAATGATGAAAATGTTCATCTAAGCTATCATGACATCATGGCAATGAGTTTTCTACCCCCCTGCTGTGTGCACATCATTGACTGTATGTACATAGTGATCTATACTGTATATGCATGTATAGATATGCTAGCTGCCAAAGCTGCTGACTACTCTACCTCTAAACTACTGTATTGAGGGCATCCGCACTGGATGATCAATTTAAGGAGAATGAAGTCCTGCAAATTCAAAAAAGCTTAACTGACTCATTGAGGCCACAATTGCTGTCATAAATAGATACAAAGAAACTGCTGCCTCAGTCCCTCAAAGTGACAGCAGTGAAAATCCCTGGCCCATTGAGCATTCAACTGACTCTGGTCAAATACAGAGCCTCACTCAGTGTGAATGCTGTGGGGGAATAAAATGTTCATTTATGTAATAGTAGCAAAATTTAAGGGTTGTTGAGAGATATCTTAGAAGTCAGTGTTTTTTTGTGAATTCAAGCAAGTTGAAACTAACGGAGCCTGGAAATGATTGTCTTTTTGATGGCTGTGAATCATTTTCTTATAAGAAAAAAGAAATTCAAAAAAATCAATGCATTTATGTGTTCAATAAAGAGAACAAATCAGATACATTAAACAGAAAGACAGAGCACAAAAAAGTGAAAAGGGCTGATTTTTTTTTTTTTTTTTTTAAAGTATATGAACTTAAAATGTACATGAAGTACAGAAGAGTGGCACAGACACCAAATACAGACACCAGCTGCCATAGTTGTACCTACTTTGTAGGGCTGCAGGTATGCAACGCCTTCAAGTGAGGCTTCCAGGTAGCAATGGAAACCGAGTTCTCATCAGCCGCATAACTACGCCAAACACACTGCATGCAGAATACACAAAACCAAGAAGAAGAAAAAAGTACAAAGAGGAGACCAAAAAAAAAAAAAAAAGAGAGAGAGATAAATTGAAAGAAAACAAAAAACAGGCCAAAGAGGAAGAAAAAGTAGGAGGTAGAAGAGGAGGAGGATGAGGAGGACAGAAAAGAAAACAAATTTAAAAAGCTGATTAGTGAAAACTAAAAAAACAGGTGTGTCACACGTCTGTGGTTGGAGCGGTGGTCAGGCATGGATACATGCCTGTGGGAAGGCAGGAGGCTCTCATAGTGCCGCCACGTGGCGTCCAGGTAGGGCCTGGTGCTGTCGGTGGAGTAATAACGCCATGCAGCCTGGTGCAACATGGGGATGGAAAGGATGAAGAGGAGGAGGAGGAGGACGTGGAGAGGAGACAAGAGAAGGTGGAAAAAGGTCAAGAAAAGGGGGAGTGGGAACATAAGATGGGAGAGAAAGTTGGGAAGGGGGGGAAATGCCAAAGAGGAAGAAAGTGGAGAAGCATGTGGGAGGAAAGTAGGTGAGAGAGCAGAAGATGAAAAGGAAGCATATGGAGAAATATATGAGGAGGACAACATGAGGTCAGCACTGCTTAAATTCAGAATGAAAAAAACAAGGCGTGTGTGAAGATCAGGCTGGGAGAGAGGAAAAATGTGTGAAGCAGACAAGAGGGGGGATGGCAAGAATGGGTTTTGCCAAAGTGATGTTTCTGGGGCTCAAACACAGTCTGGAAGAGGCAAAAAAAAAAAAAAAACTCCCAGAGATCAGAGAGCTTACTGCAAAGTGACAGATGAAGGGGCACAGGGCTGGAGAGAGTGAAACTACATGCTATGCGCTTTTTTATTGGGTAGTTTCAGGGTTTCGGAGAGTCCACGGAGGAAAAAGAGAAACTGGAGAATGATAAAACCATTTAGGGATTTCAATCACATTTCGTATTTTTTGTAGGCTTTCAGTTATCTTAGAAACTGTGGTGTATTGATTTAAATGGCAGTAACATTTCATATCGCAATCGAAATACATGTCATTTACCTGGATGAGGTAGGCGGCTGGGTTTCTCCTTTTCTCAAAGTGCTTCTGCCTGTGCTGCTCCTGGACCTTCAGGGCAAAGCCTGAGCCAAGAATACCCTGGTGTGATATTAGTGAGAATAAATACTGGATGCACAAGTATCACAGCTGCTGAGAATGGCACTACAACACGATTGAGACAGAAACAACAAGAGATATGTCCATTTTTTTTTTAAGGGGATAGTTCAACAGTTTGGGGAACATTTATTTTCTTCTTGAGAGCTAGATAAGAAGGTGCATGCTGTAACTACTGCTTTCCCAAAAAATGTTTAAGTATTCCTTTAAATTGGAATTCAAAACTTAAATTAACTGACATGTACTTCTTTCTTTAGGTTCCTGCTTTTCATTCATAAGAAGATTCACATGAATTAATAGAATTTTGATCATTTTTGCTTATTTGAACTAAATGTAGAAGAAATTAAAGATACCCTGTGGAGATTCCATGGAAAACAAACACAGTTATGTTTATATTCAGCGTTTCTCACCAGAACACAGTGAGTAAATCCTGAGGTTTAACAAACACGTTGAATATGCCACCTCATAAAATCCTGAGTATCTTGGATTTTGGAATACTTTGAAAGCTGCATTGTTCCTCTCCGCCTTTCTCTGTGGCATTTCTATGATTCTTGGCACATTGTTGCCACCAACTATCGATCAAAAGGGTAGCCTGAGATTGTCAGCAGGAATGCGTATTACTGTCAGTGGAAGTGATCCATCAGAAAATCACTGATAATAAAATACCTACTTTCTGAACATCACAGAGAAAGGAAAGAGTTTGGACTTACTGCTGGCAAGGCAAAGAACGAGATGCCCAGGAGGGCAAACCCTGCGGACAGCATCCGTCCTGTCCATGTCCTTGGTGTCTTGTCCCCGTAACCGATGGTTGTCAGAGTGATCTGTGAAAACACATAACTAATGATGAAGCCCTGATGGATGCCTGTATTAAGGCTCTGGAAATTTAAATGAAAGAAATGTCAGTCTTGTGTGAAAATGCTCTAGATTGATAAGAAACTTAAACTGTCAATATTTTTGTCGGTCTCATTAACACCTGATATTTTCAGTGTTTACCTTTATTTTCCTCTGACTAGTTTAAAATGTATTTTAGTGTGTATAGCTGTATTGTATTTGCCTGTTTTTCATTTTGCATACTGCTTTTTTTTTTGCCACATTGAGGACTGATTTGAAATGAGGCCTTCAGGCAGTGCAATCACATCTGAGTGATTAGACCTGTGTGGAGGCTTTACAGGAGTGACTCTATATGGCCTTGGTTCTAAGTACACTGATGAAAGCCTGTGGCTGAAATGTTTATTCTGCCCTGGTAAGAAAGCACAGTGTGTGTTCCTGTTGTCCTTTATGTGTGCTGACTTACTGAAAGACGCTTATCTGTAAAGACGCAATGAGAGGCTATTTTGATAGTATTACACTTTTGACTGCATTGAACCAAAGAGGAGACTGAAACGTCTTGAGTGAATGTCTTGTATACTTGTTTGCAAACGTGCTTGCAGGTATTTTTTGAATTGAATTGAAGTGAACTGATGAAAGAATGACATTTTAATACAAGAAGAAACAGATTTAATAGTGATAATGATTTGTAGTGATGCTACTTAACACGTTAAAATATGACCACTGAATACAGCCTTTCACATGTGTTTGCCTGAAAATTAGCAAATTTATGCTGTAATTCACAGTTTAATGACCGGAGCAAATAAACCTGGCTCTGAACTGGAACTGACACTGCTTGCTAAACTCCTTGCTTGCTTTCAGTTCTCTGTCTGTCTGACTGTCTGTCTGACCCTTTATCTATTTGTCTATCTCCCTGTTTTGGCAGATTGTTCACTCTGGATTACCTTTCATTCAGGCTCTGATTGCCAAGCGTGACAAAAGCAGCTGAAGCCATTTGGTACCATTATGACATTTTGAGCCAGTATGAAAATGGTGGTTAATGGAGCTGTGCAAGGCTAATGTTTATGAAGGAGCTATCAAAGCTCAGAAGCAACAACAAACTGAATAGGAGAAAATGTTGGCAAGAACATCATCTGTCAGTGTGTCCACTGCGGGAGACATTCATGTGAAGAGATAACTATATCCAATGCAGATGTGTGAGGTCTGCCGCAGAGAACTGTAACTCTGGGTTGTCCGGTTGCCCAAGAAACCTAGCCCAGCACAGACAGGGAAAAAACCATCCATTTAAGAAATCCAAGAGATAGCTAGCTATAGATTATTGGAGGTGGATTGATGGGAATGAAAACGCGTCTGACAGCTGTAAAAGATGTCATTTCCATTATCAGCTTTTAACAGAATGTTGGCAGGCAGAATGACAGATGTTCCTTAAGACTCACCGTGCCCCACCACAAGGCATCAGCGTAGGTAGCAAAGTCCTTGTTGAACTTGTTCTCCACAAGGTAGACAAGGAATGAAGAGAAGATGAGAACCAAGAAGCCAATGTACCAGGCGGTCACCAGTTCCTGCAGGCAGAGGTCAAAACTGGCATTCAGAGAGTAATCATGGGAGAAAAAAAAAGAGGATTTTGATAATGCACACCCACTTTGGCATATGAAAATACAATATAGATCAACCTTAATCGGCTTTTCTATGAACATGGGGAACAAAAGTTTCTATGAAATAGAATGAGCAGGTGATAAAAGTTATGAACCTTTATTGAATCTGTGTTTTACAGTAAATCCTCTTCAGTCACCTCAAATGATTTTCTAACACGAAGGTACAATCCTTTTGCTTTTAAAGTAGGCTGAGAGCTTTTCAAATGCAAAAGTTTTCAATGCATAGACAGATAGATACTTTATTTGTCCCTGGGGGAAAATTGGTTTGCAGCACAATTACAAGGCATTTCATCACAAAAGTCACCAATAGACTTACTCGTCACCAAACCCATACCCCACACCTTGCAACAAATTAGGTGCAAAAGGGAGAAAAAAAAAGAAAATCCTTAGTGACCAGGTAGGAATGCTCAAAGTGCATGGGGGATAAGTTGCTAGCGCATTACCTGTTTAAAAATGTAATGGCTTGTGCAGCAAATGAAAACTTGGATCTATTTTTAGTGACTAGAGGGCAGCAACATGGTCATCCAGATGGCAAATATAATCCCTTCCAGTTTACTGGCTGTTGTTACACTTTTTCTGACTCTCTGTCTTTTTCTGTGCATTAGTAGCACTGCCAAACCAACAGATGATAGAAGTGTAAAAAACAATAAAAGTACAGTAAAACATTTGGAGAATTTTCTTGTGGACATTAAAAGATAGCAATTTCTTTAAAAAATACAGTCTTTGTTGAAAATCAACAATTCATGAAATCAAGCCAGCTTCAAGTAAAAATTCTGTAGCCAATATATCTGCTAAAATAGTTGAAAGGAGTTAAAAGCGGATTAAAAGTCCACAAATAAAGTAATAGCATGAGTCCTTGGTTTCTCGAGGTGAGGTAGCAATAAGTGCAGTAGAATTGCAGATTATTGCAAATGTAGATGATTCTACCTACAGTGTTCTACCTATCAGTAAGATGATGTTGTTATGAGGAAATCACATTTAAATGGAGCTCATAGAGGCTGAGGCAAAAACATGAAGTTATTAGTGCTAACCAGATCAACAAAGCACAACTGATCTCCCTGACCTACAGTAGATTTCTGCTACCCGGCCCAAACCCAACAGACCCCAGCAGAGTATCAGCTTTCAGATTTGGGCCATTTGTTGTGTAAAGCTTTGAGCTTGGGCCAGGATCAGGTTTGGGTTTTCTTTTTTTTTCAAATGTAATTTATGAAGAATTTTTTCTCTTTCTTGCGCTGACCGTGCCAGCCAGTAGATACGCAATCCCCCAGTGAGAAGATTGAAAGAGTAGCCAATATACTGCGTTAGCCTGGTGAGCTACCAGTAAGTAATGGATGAGATAAAGCAAAAATACAGCCCCAGGTCTCAAATTCTTTAGTTTTATTAGTGTTATTAAGTTTGTTTGTCAGGGCCCGTGTACAAAAACATTCATCTCATACAAAGAGAAGGGATGCTTTGACCAGATTTAGCTACTGGCTACTTTCCATCGCCCAGTCTCTTGGCAGGAAGACACAGGTCAGGTTCAGGTCTCACCAGTAGGATTCAGCTGGGTCGGGTCTTCAAAACAAATGTCCAGACAGGGTTTGAACCACCAAACTACACAGCCTTGCAACATAAAAGAGCCGACAATCTACTGTCAAGACCTATAAATCTGTCATTGCTACTGCTGTAGCTGATGTTAACCATTGGCCACTGTCTTCCACTGTGCTGAAAGTGGACAACACACCTCAGTCTTCACCCATACATCACCCATATACTATTTGCTCTGTCTACTGCTCACTGTTGGTGGTGGCCACACATTGTAATTTAGAAAAATGCACCATCTACCCCAGCTTTCATCCATACTGTATGCTATTCGATTCAACGTGTCAGTTCACCAGAAAAATAAATGAAACATTGTGTTTATAGTGCTGTGAGTACCACAAATTAAATTCCAATCATCTCTACTGTATTGAGGTCAAGGCAGAAATCTCAGAAACATAATCTAAAAACCTAAACAAATATAACCAAAACTATCGACATTGAATATATACTTGTAATTTAGGTGAACCAATCCTTTCAGCTGATTCAGCAACATTCACACAAACAATTAAAGTTAAGAAACTCCTATAGTGGCCGAAAGGAGACAAGAGAGACCATACAAAACTTATCAACACACACACACACAGTCTTACAGTATTTGACCTTTTCATTTAGACTTTGGTGTTTTATCACAGTCATTCACTTTGAATCTGTAGCCGTGATAGAAATTAAATAGAACAATGTGAGCAACAATGGCATCTCATGCTGATCTAAGGCAGAAGTGAAAAAGAAGTTGATAGATGTGCGTGGGTGGATGGAGGTGGAGCACAGAGAGAGAGAGAGAGAGGAGAATGAGTTGAGGTAAGGAATGACATAAAAGAATTATAGAGTAAGAGCTATGCTGCTTGCTTTAATGTTCAAAAAGAAAGATATTTTTATATATATATATATATATACACAATATTTCATTATGCTATGTAAATAATTTTATTGGACACTATTAGAAGACTGCCTTCATAAAAACATGAGTCTGACCGGGCAATTGACATCTTCATCACAGAAATTAATGACAAATTTTTTATTTTTTATTTTCATAGGAATCCAACAATAAAGCTTTTTGGATACATTTCAATACTCTTGTTAAGATGTAATTATTAGGTTGCATGTAACCACATTATATCCGCAGAAAAATGGCGGTGTAGTGAGTAAGATCATCACACTGGAAAGTCAGTACCCTTCTTTAAGTCATGAAAAAAGTGTGTATGTGTGTGTGTGTTGGTAACCTTGCTGTGTGCGTAGACCACAGAGCCCAGCAGCTTCCAGGTGCCCCCTCTCCGGTCCATTCGCACCATACGTAGGATCTGAAGGAAACGCAGGCTACGCAGGACTGAGGTGGCGAAAATGTTGCCCTGGCTTCCCGCCGACACCACCGCCACCGACGCAATCAGCACTATGATGTCTGGAGGGCAGAGAGGAAACACACACACACACACACACAAGGGCTCACCAAAAGAAAAGGAGAAATTTGAAGTACCTACATATATTTTTATTATGACTCACCACAGAAAAAAAAGGCAATAAATGTTTTAGAAATGTCTTTTAAAACTGAAATGATACTCTAGAACAACACTTCCTTTAATAAATTAAAGGATTCATTCTGCATTGCCCTTATTTCTTGCATCTTAACTGAATAGTTCATTTTAATTATTGCATACCATGAGATAATTGTGACTTTTTGGTGGAATTTTTGTAACACCCAAATACTTGGAAACAACAATGATGACAGCCCAGATAAAGGCCATACACACATGCTTATATACATGAGAACAAAAAAGAAATAGAATTTACTTGTCAGAGGAGCAGAAAAGTGCAACCTAGAGGCAAATATATCGTATTAATGATCCTAACTTGAAACTGGCCTTTTAAAACAGACAGTCTGGATGGCTCATCCTAAGCCTTGGGGTCAGAATATATGGAAGTGGCTTGATGTCTATCATACCGCTGCAATAACAGCAACTCACTGCTGTCACCCCAACACTGTGGCAAATTATCCCAACAAAGGCTCCATATTACTGGAACTGACACAATCCGCCAAGGGCACCTTGTACAATAATGTCCTGTGTACTCTTCCTATGTATACACACTATAAGGTGCCTAGCTACCACTTCGATCTGACGTGCAGACAAGGCTCCATAAGGAATATTTTTTCACACACTCATAATCATCATCGGGTTTCACATCTCTTTCTTTTTCAACTCCCCGTAAGTACATACAATATAAGTAACCGTGTCGCTGTATATGCTGCAAATTGTGACGGACAGATACTCAAACATCAACAAACAAAGGCACAGAGGGTCACACAGGCACAGAGATATTCATACAGCGCACACACACACACACACACAGATTTGACTCTGTTCAGAGGAAGTTCACACAGAAACCACACTGAGCCAATGAATAACATCGAACCCACAAAGAACACAGACAACTAAAGAAACAAGCTCCTATGACTCAAGAAATAACATTTTTCCTTCTCTTTTCCCCTTCGCTCCTCTCTCAAACGGATCTTCTATTTCAGTGACGCGCGATGTGAAACCCAAACCTTAAGTAGTGTTATTTAGTTCACTGTGTGCAAGAGGTTTTTTTTTTTCCCTCATGTATAAACGTCCCTCCCGCTCCTGTCCTTCCGCCGAACCCTATGTTTGAGAGAAAATGCTGACCAAGGTGTGGCTGATGGCTCCTGCTATAAAACCATGGACCAGTTGACCCGAGGTGGGGGAGAGGGAAAAGGGGAAAAGTCTGCAACAGCACTATGAAAAATATATTAATAACACCCAGGGGGATGACAGTCTCCAGGGCACCCGCAGAGATGCAGTGGCTCGACTCCCTTTGAAGGTGCAGAGAGAGAAAAATATGAGAGTGAACGACATGAGGGACGAGCGTGCGCGTGCACGTGGGGTGTGCGTGTGATCGAGGTGTGCGCCCATGCGAGTGGAAGCGTGAGAGGCCGACAAGTCGTCAGTCAAAGGGTTTTCCCGTGATTAGAAAACAAAACACTTCTGGTTTGTACAGGAAGTGAGGCTGGAAAATGTCATTGATAGACTTTTGGAACGCTCAAACTAAATACTTAAATACTTAAATACTAAACTTCATAAACATCTGTCAAATAATGTTAGCTTTTAGATTTGCTTTTTTTTGTCCGTCTGTATCTGTGTCCATTGTGTGTCTTGGAGTAAGAGGAGTGATTTCATCCTACAGCGAGCATCAAATTACACCTCAAAAATGGACTAAATCAGTGCGGCAAAGGCTGAGACACCCCGACTATTAGTCCATTGTACGGGTCAAGCTAAAAACAAAAAACCCTCCAAATTTTTCCATAACGCAGCTCAGTGGAGTCTTTTCATCAAACTGCAGTCAGACTGGATTTTGCCAGGTGAAATTTCACTAACGTGCCGTGGCAAATAGAAGGCAGGACAGGAAATAGATCGTGTGGGTAGAGTACAAAAACTGCAGGAGCAAGCTAACAACAGCATTTCACAAGTCGTAAACTACTACAGCTTCTGATGATGTCATCAGGGTCGTCGGCTTGGGTCTCTTTTCTCAGATTTTTACAACGCTCCCCCACAGCCGCAGAAAGCGTTATACAACTGTTTTCACAGGCTGAGCAGTATTTCTCATGACGTGTAGACTAATCTCCTTATGTAAAAATTTGTGCATTTCAAAGTGAAGCAATTCGATTGGACATTTTTTTTTTTTTTACCCTTGAATAATACTCTACATCATCTCAATTTGGTCAAATACCATATTGTATAATGTAGGCAGAGAAAGAAATAAAAGAGATAAATCTGTTGGGAGCAAGCTAACAATGACTTGAATGGTCATCTAATCAATGAGTTTTCATTGCAGGTGCTGCACTGATTTCCCAAGCTGCCTCCCAACGTACAACGCCATCATTTCTGTGGGACGTTTTGGGACAGTCAACATTTGAAACAAACCAACAAACAAATGTAATAAGTAGGAAGGCAATCATTTCACTTCCACATGGGATAAACAGCACATGGATGAGAGATCAAACCCCTTATTTACAGCATAAAGTGACCTTCAGGCAGATGCTGGCGTCAAAGAGCCAACAGGGAAATCAGACAACATTTACAAACACAGTTCCGGAGAACAAACCGCACTAAATGACGGGAACTGTGCAGCAGGAATCATTAGTTCAGGTTGGGAATCATTTGTTCAGGATGTGTTTCTTTCTCAGTCCTCAGAGAGTGTCTGTGCTTAAGGATCTGGTCCTAACATGCTTTTAAATGACTCTAGTAGACAAATCACCTGCTTACACCACTGCCATTGGTTCCAGTCTTCTTTAATTCATGAGCTCATTTTGGTAATTCCAGAAGCCATGCAGATACACAGATGTTTATGAAGTCATATATATATAGAGAGAGAGGAAACTAGCCTTAATACATATACAATATATCTGTATATGAATGTCAAAATTCTGCATGCAAACTGATATTTTGAACACACCAAGAGTTTTCACAGGAGCAGTCAACTTCCCTTGGCAAGCATTATTTTGGCACTAATGTGACTCCGTATATTTCCAGCCAAGCTGTTTCTATCTTTGATACCGAGTAACCGAGGATCCCCACTGCCACAAATAAACTGTTCAACATAATTTCTGGCATTATCATCAAGCACAAGATGTGAACAAATTACCATCTGGATCTGTTTTACAGATTAGATCGTTAAATGATGAACATTTGGGCTACGATCATTGGTGCCAAAATCGAATAGGAAAACATGAAGTTCGCTTTAAGGTTTCATTAATCATTTCAGATATTTTACAGGTAAACCAGAGGAGTGACTCGTTATGATTTATTATTTTTTCAACAGTATTAATATATAACACAGTGATATAGCTGAGATCACCACTTAACATGTGTGATCTGCTTCTATGTTCTGTTGTGATGATGATTTAATAAGATAACAAGAACTGATATAATATTATAATATGATGGAAAAATGTAATATTATGTGACAAAGAAAGCTTTCAACCACATCTCATGGTCTTCATCAACACATATGAAACTAGCTCAGGTGTGTTCACCTACATCCAACTTCATCCCTTCACTGATAAAGAGATATGAGATATGGTTGGAAGCCTTGACAAGGCTCGTTAGTGGACCATTAGTAGAGATTATTTTTGTCATGCATACTGATCACAGGTCAAAAATGAACTGACATGCTCAATTCATTTATCCTTAAAATATGATTAAACATTGAAATCTATAAATAAATATATACATGATAAATAAATAAAATGAGTTCAAGTTTTGTTTTTTCAAAGAAAAATATAATAGCTTAATTCAATCAGTTCATTTGCAGTAATGACTAAACTGATCTCTACAGTGTCAGACTGATTATAAGCAATATTGTCAAGCATCTTTTAATTTAACAAAGATCAGTTTTTCCACCAGAGGAATTGTATTGAGTGACTCCTTCATTATATGAATATTTAACAAACTGAAAGGTACATCAGAGGGATGAGTAGTGTTTAATCATCTGAGTGTTTAGCTGCTGATTTTACTGCTCTCATGGTGTATTCACTAACTTTTTTAACACACCAGTCGCTTAATATTCTGGAGCCAGATCAGTCTGTCAGTCAGGATCACACACTTCACTCCTCTGCCTGCGCTGTAAAAATCATTAAGGCATGTCAAAAACTTCTTTGTCTGTTAATAATTCTCTATTACACAGTAGTGACTCCTCAACTGAGTGAAGTAGCAGCTGAGCAGTAATCTAAAAACAAAACATTTTTCGCAATTCATTTTCAGTTCAATTCAACTTGACGTTATAATCGGATACAACAAAACACAGTAGCTGCGATTTTACAAACAACTCCCATAATCCCCTTATTATTGCACAGAAAATTTGAATACGTCACGCAGTGCAGAACACAAATGTGAAAATAGAGGTGATGAGTGATACGCCTAATCTATTAATTAGGTGTATCTGTTAATGCCACCAATGCATGATGGGGCTTATGGCCATGCGTGACTGCATCACCTCCATCTGTCTCTCTACTGTTCAGGTTCTCTGAGTTCAACTCATTTTCTCTTTCATTTTCTGACTTGATCCCATCATCTCTCCCATTTTTCTCACACTCTCTGTCACACTCTGTCTCCCTGCCTCTCTCTCTCTCTCTCTCTCTCTTACATTATTTTCGCCTTTCTGTTTTGCTCACATTCCCCTCAGTGCTGACCACAGCAGAGGCTACTATGTGTGATGATGGGAGAGCTCACAGCACCCTGCGTGACCGCTAAGCCCTGCTCTCCTTCCCTCGAGCACCCGAACTTTCCAAGAAGGAGCAGAGAGACCCATGTCTAAACAGTGGAAAGAATAAAAGGCAGTAAATGCAACCTCATTACGTAAATGCTCTCCCCTCTTATGAGCTCTGACCACAACTGAAAACGACACGAGCAAACCATGGTCGATAGCGTGCTGTGGAGCCGTGCTTGCGCCTAACATCGAATTGTGTTCACAGAGAAGACAACTGTGCTCACCAGAGGGCAAATAGCAGGCAACTGAAATATGAAACAAGTGTCAAAACAATGAAGGAGAGGAAAACGGCGCTACTGCTGAAGTGTTTTAGTGGGAGAATGAGTGAGTGTCTGATTCCAAAAAGAGTGATTTCACAAACAGGCGTGGTTCAACGACTCACCTATGACACAGAAAGGCTTTCTGGCGAAGCGGAGTCGACCCTGCCACCCTCTGTAACGACAGCAGCATCCCGCCGACCAGATGCGGATGATGTATTCCAGCCCAAACACCACTATCATGACAAACTCCTGCAGGGGGAGTTCAAGAAAGTCAGTGACAGAGACCATGTTTTAATGATGATAACACAATGCGGTTTCACCAGACATTATGGGAGTCGTCGCTCGTCGGTGTAGATTGCAAATACATCATTAGATATAATTAAACATCATAAAAGGAATGTTTTTTGTCATTAAAACGGATGTCAGGATCTTTTAATGCACACACACACTGATTCGGCTTCCATTAGATAACAAAGCTGATGCAATTAGTGCAGTGCCATTTGTGAAATGGTATTTACTGCTGCAGGGACAACCATGTGCAGCAAATGCTCCACTGTACAAAAAAATAAAAATGACCTCTCCTTTCAGTTAGAGGCTTTTCAAAAAAAAAAAACATGTTGAGTCACACAAAAGAGTCTTTTTCAAAAGCATTTCTTCTTTCATGTACACTGGGAGTTCTCTCCGTCTCCGTCAAGGCGAGTACTTCAACAAATGAGCGACCGTCGAATGGACGAACTGACTCTCTCACACCCGGACTTTGGTGTCATTAGTGTATTGTATTCTAACTAGCTTAGTGTGTGTTTTCTGTCCAATGGTTCTCCGAATGAAGGGGAAGAGACTCAAATGGAAGACATTTTTGTGGGATAGGAACGCACAACAGCTTCAATCACAGCAACAACCCACCATCAGACCAGAGGCCCCTGACCTGATGTTCACACAGTCATACTGGGACATTGAGATTGTGTAAATTAATTTAGAATGAATTCATTTATAGGGGTCTCATCTTTGTGATCATTGTATAGGACTTGACGCCTGTCCTCCCAATTGTTGTTGGAAGAGACAGTGTTGTCCACGAATCATAAATGTGTTATGGACTCATGGTTTGGACTCTGTGTTTTTTGTTCTTTTGGTTTTCTGTGTAACACTTCTGTTGTCCAGTCTTTTTGGTTATTTGGGTTTGCTCATTTGAGTTATCTGTTATCTTTGAAAGACTGTTAGATTATTGGCTAGCTTGTAGTACTGTGAACCCAGGTTTATTTAGTTGGACACAGTTTGATTTATGCTGGGTTATTATTGAATGGTGTTGTGTTTTTTGGGGTTTTGGTTTTGCTCTGTGTTTCCCTTGTGTGTTCCTTCACTCCTCCCGTGTTCATGTGCTCCTCCTCTCATCTGCCCTGCGTTGCCCTCGTTAGCCCTACCCTGGCTCCTTTTTTGTTTTTTGCCTGCAAGTCCTGAAATAAAGGTTTTCTGCAGCCCTACTTTCTGGTTTGAACCGAACACCAACACAAAACCTCTGTTCATTTTTATGTTTTTCATTTTTGCACATGCACTCTAGGCATTCAGCTATCATTGAGGACAGCAAGGTCATGGTGTGTTTTCTATGGAGTCTGGAGAATTTAATGATAAATTTAATTTGTACTGCACTTTTCATTCATAGTGAAGCTCAAAGTGCCATAGTATTAATAACAGAACACACATCATAAAGGTGATAGTAAAAGAGTTCAAATGAAAAAAACCTTCCTGAATAGAAAGGTTTTTAGATCTTTTCTTTAAAAGAGTCTAGGGTTGGTGCTGCTCTCAGATGGTTAGGAAGGCTGTTCCACAAGCGTGGTATAGCAGAGCAGAAGGCTTGATCCCCCATGCTGTGAAGCTTAGTACTTGGGGCCTGGAGAGGCAAGCTGCTGGCAGATCTGAGGGTGCAGGTGGAGGTTTGTGGTATGATCAGTTCTTGTAAGGTAGGGAGGTGCATGTCTGTTGATGGATTTGTCGGTGAGTAGCAGGACTTTGTAGTCAATCCTGAAGGAGACAGGGAGCCAGTATACAATGAAAACAGAATTGGTGTTATATGTTTGTGTTTTCACACTCTCATCAGGATCCTGGCAGTGCTGTTCTGAATGTACTAGAGCTTCTGGATGCTCCTGCCAGGGATCCCGGTGAAGAGCAAATTGCAGTAGTCCAGTCTTGAGGAGACAAAGGCTTGGACAAGTTTCTCTGCATCTGACAGGGTTAGAGAAGGGGAGGAGTTTAGAGATGTTTTTGTGATGGTAGAACATAGACATAGATGTCTTTTATGGTCATCAAAAGCTGAGGGTGAAACCCTAACACCCAGATTAGTGACTGAAGAGGAAAGGGGGATGTCCTGGCTGTCAAAGGTGAGATGAGGTATGGGGGATGACTGAATCTGGTGAGTAATAATATGTAAAGCTTCAGTTTTGCTGCTGTTTAAGTGGAGTAAATGATCTAACCCAGGCTTTTATTTCCTTGAGATTGGCGTTAAGGTGTGACATGGCTTCAGAAGGGCTTGGGGCAGTTTTGATGTCCAATCATTGGCATAGCAATGAAAAGGGGGAGTATGTGGAGGGTAAACAGGATGGGGCCGAGAACTGATCCTTGCGGAACACCACAGCTGCCAGTGAGACATACTCTCCACTTAAGTGCAGAGCCTGACAGTCCAGTGGTGGCTGAGGAGGCACTTTGAGGATAGTGTGATCCACAGTGCCAAATGCACCACTCAAGTCAAGGAGAATGAGGAGACCCTGCATCAGCTGCCATCAGCAGGTCATTCACAACCCTGAACAAAGCTGCTTCAGTGCTGTATGCTGAAGAAAACTTAACTGAAATTTCTCAGATAGGTTGTTGTGTTTAAGGTGGTCCTGAAGCTGAGAAGCAACCACCTTCTCCAACACCTTGGGCAGGAAAGGGAGGTCAGAGATAGGTTTGTAGCTGGCAAGAACTTCTGTGTCCTGGGTGGGCTTATAAGGAGGGGGAGGACGACTGCGACTTTGGTGGCAGATGGAACACTACTGGTTTGAAGGGAGAGGTTGACAGTTTGGGTGATCAGGGGCTGAGAATGGGGGTGTATGATTTGAGCAGAGCCATGGGAATGGGGTCTAGGGCACAAGTATATGGTTTCATCTTTCTGAGGATTTTCTCAATGTGGCTCTGCCTGACACCAGTAAAATGGAGTGGAGATGGCGAGCTCCCAGACAGAGTTGTCTTATGTAGCCTCAATTGGGGGAAGATCACTATGGCTTCAGGAGATGATTCATGGTGGAAAAAAGATGCCAAGGGTTGCCAGG
Organism: Euthynnus affinis; assembly: GCA_029490765.1. Taxonomy (NCBI): domain Eukaryota; kingdom Metazoa; phylum Chordata; class Actinopteri; order Scombriformes; family Scombridae; genus Euthynnus; species Euthynnus affinis. The sequence continues at coordinate 34,075,373 of CM055838.1, read as the reverse complement.
TTTGTTATTAATTTTGTCAGAGTAGTACTGTGACTGAGCATCTTTAAGGGACTTTGGAAAGTCCTTTGATGTTCACAGAAGGCTAGTTTATGGACAGCAAGCCTAGAGCATTTTAAGTGTTGTTCCAGGACACGCCCAGCTGTTTTTATTTTTTGCAGGTCATATGTGAACCAGGGTGCAAACCGTGAAAAATTGACCTCACACATCTTGACAGGGGCATGAAGATCAAAGACGCTGCTCAGAGATGTATTGTAGAGTCCCACTAGTTCATCCACCGATGCAGAAGCTGAGCAGGTGATGTGCTGGAGGTCCATACTCATGATGGCTTTTCCAGTTCAGAGAAAGCAATTGATGCTTAGGTTTATTAGGGGGTGATAGGAATGTCAAATCCATTGAGACCACCTTGTGGTTGGACATTCCATTGAGACCACCTTGTGGTCGTGTGTTTGATCACCTTTGGAGAAAAGGGATCTCAGTAGAGCAGGTAGAAAGCAATTTATGTTGAAAAATGCAAAAAATCCAATCCCAGTAGAGAAGATAGGCAGTACTTTAGTTAATCCAAAGTCTACCAGTTGGATAGAACGTATCATCATCATAACTTGCAGACAGAAAACAGAAAAAGCCAGGAGGGCCCTTTTAATCACACGAGCAGTGAATTTCACAGTCAATTCTCTATTTAGCAAAGAGGAGCGGAAGCCAGTACACACCAGCGTTCCCTCGTAATGCAGAGTAGCCTCTCTCCCACCGCAACACAAGCACCAAAACAAATCTTGTATTTTTGTTGCCATGGTGATATTCTAGAGACAGTGGAGGAAGTCCACTGACAGTAGTTTCTGAGTTACTATATTTCAATCTTACGACCTTTATGCTCTGTCATGGTTTTGTTATTTTACATAAAATATAATTGAACAGGTAACTGCATTTGTAATATGTGAAAAAAAAAGTTTTTCAGACATTGTTTTTGTTCAAAAATGTGTGATCGGGGTAGAGATGAATTGTTGGGGACAGAATGCACAGCCTCTTTTCTTGGTCTTGGTCAGATACAAATGCAAACATAAATTGAGAATAAAATATGAAGTTCTTTTTTTTTTCTCTCCAGTTTCTTACCAGAATGAGCAGACAATGAGAGGAGAAGTCCTGATGAGCCGGAATGGTTGAGAACACAGAGAGGACCAGACAGCTGAAGACCAAGATGAAACTAAACAGAAAAACAAAAGGAGAGAATCATAAATACAACATAGATGTAAAGTGAACACACTGACCAGCAGATCAAATTCATAACTTCCAAAACACAATTTTCAATGTTGATTATAGAAATGTACACTAAAGTGGAATTGTCCTCTGGATTTTCCTATATGACAAACTCTTGAACCCCTCCTGGCGCTGAAGGAAGAAGCAGTGCACGAACAATCTGGCAGCACAATCACAGAACTTATTTCCTCTCTGCAGTGAACCATGAGCCTAACTATTATTCAATTTCCTGAGATATCAAGTTAATCATGCTTGTTTGTGCAACATGATTTGCAAGAAACAAGCAGTGAAACTGCGGCTATTGGAAAACAAGCAACATCCGACCATTTCCACACTCTGACTGTCGCTCCCTTGGCCAGGAAACCATAGCCTTCCATCTTCATAAGCATAACATGTTGTTTTTTTTTCCATCACATAAATCTTCCAAAACCACATCATTGTCTGAAATAACGAGCGCAGGGTTTAGAGTTACGGTGGCTCTTGATGCTAAACGGTGAGAGCACATCTGTGTTTTATCATCTCAGATCTCCTCTTAAGCCTGCCGGAGAAAGGCTGGTCAACATGCTGTGTGTGTACTTTATTTCTAACTGTTGTCCAAGTGGAGGTTCAGTTGAGCAGACAAGGCTTTTTTTTTTTCAGCCCATGTCCTGCTTCATGTTTTTACAGTTACACATTAATAATTCAAACTAGAGACATTTAGACAAGCTCTAACCTTTAGGCCTCTACATTTGTGAAACACTTTTCACTTCAATAGCTGACTTCAATCTCAGGCCTCTTGCTTCAGTGGCAGTGTGGGCTGGTGATATGTGCTGGAAGAAAGGTGCAAAGCTAAAAGTAGCAAGACTGAAATAACAAACTGCATGGTGGGTAATAGGACCAGCCATCCCTGCTACTGATATCATTCATCTCATCACACTTTAACTTAAATCAGTTCAGCACTGAGATCTATCAGACAAATATTTACCTCCAACTGCAAGAGAAAAGGAAAAACACTCGTTCCATCAACATAAGGGAAATGTATCCACTACATCAACTTAATATCTCACTTCATTGTGGCTTATTCCAATTCAAATTCCATGTCCATATATGTAAGGAGTCTAAATGTGAAACTTGATTTAATTATACCAAATCTATTTCATGAAAGTACAGAAACATAAGAAACATAAATTAAAATTAAAAAATGAAAACCCATTAAAATCCAATGCACTGGTTTACTTATTTTATCATTTCAAGCCCTGTATAATAATAATAATAATAATAATAATAATAAAATATCCCTACAGCAACTTAAAACATATGTGATATGATTCAGGATCTTAACATACTTGGATTCTTGTACCTTATTTCTGTTCCTGTCTTCTATAATATTTTATTGTACTGGCATTGTCAGTTATTACCACCAGTTTACTGCTGTGAAACTCAAGTCCTTACATCCAGGTTTCCTAGTCTTAACCATTTATGTCTTTGCTGAATACAAAACTGCCAAATATTTACATCTCTGGCTGCAGATATGTCATTACTGGCCATCTAGTTTGTCCATCTCCACAGCTGTATTGAAGTAGAGACTGGGGACTGTTCCTATTGGCCCCTTGGTGCCAAATTGACCCTAGATTATCGTAGAATTGAAGTCTTTCAATCTTGGGCTATCGGGATTATGTCCAGCATGTGTGAATGGCGCCTGTGTGAAAATGGTGGGTGTGCAGAGGGGGTCACTGTCCTGTAGCCCACAGTAGAGCACAGGACTGTGCTGTCCTGACCCCCATTGGGCCCTCATTGACATTTAAAGAGCCAAAACTGAGGTCAACATTTTCCACAGTCGCGAGGATGGTTATGTCATTATTTCTTGACCCGTACGCCCACCTTCTGCTCTATCACAGGGTGAAAAGAGCGGCTGGCTGGAGGTTCCGTGAAATTAAAGTATCAAACATTTGAGATTTGCTCTGTTGACATTGTCAAAGATTCAAATAATGCAATTTTGATTGGTGGGAAATATCTAGTGACAAGCATTGTGGTGCTGTCAGCTGAAAAGCAAGCTCCTTGTCACTGGCACACCTACGCCTCTCACACTTACAAGGTTGTCAGACCGAAAATTACAGAGTGACAATCAACTTCCTTCATCCATAGCCTAACTGGTGTTTCCATTTTTAATATATTTACTTTAAAAGGGGGGTAGAGAACTGCTGGAAAGCACCCTGACAGCATCATTAAGCACTTAGCGAAGTTCACTAATTAATCCCACGAACTAGTGTTCTCAGCCAGCCTCGGCCCTCCTGTGTCACGATGCCCTGCGCTCACAGGCGGCCGAATTAATCTGGAGTGTCTCGCTCCACACTCCCGGCAGAGTGATTGCTCTTAACCTTCCAAACAGCAGCGGCTGAAAATTAAGCTGGCTTACGCTCAGAAATATGCAGACACACAGACACACACTCGCAGCCACAAACACACCCTCGCAATTACAAAACAGAGACATCTGTCCTTCCGCCCACTCACCCAATCACCTCTTTCGAATGCATCCTCCACCCCTCTTCCACACACGCAAACAGAAAGAGACCCAGCTCCACTCAACAACGTGGTACGTGCTGTTTTCATTTGCATAATTTAATTGATTTGTTTGAAAAATGAGTAACAAGACTAATGACAAATATCCACACACTGCAACAGTGCATTATACTCATACTCATCTGTCATTATTCCGAATCACATATGTGATCTCCTTTGATATCTTTGCAAGATATGGATTTGGAGCTCTGGGTGAAGGACTTGATCTAAGGTATATAATGCAGCAGATGTAGAGCAATGCAACCTTGACTGATTGGGAATGAAACATGTAAAGAACCATTACTCTGAAATTAAAAAGGCTTCTCCGATTTGTCCTGGTCATATGTTAACTTGAGCACAATACACTAACAGGTCAATGTTGCCGTAATGCTCAGGTCTGATTGGATTCCTAACATCAGATGGTCCCAGGAGAAGCTCTCACTCACATGACATGAGATATGTCCTGTGATGCTGTCCATGGTCCTGAAGCCAAATTCTATTCCTGCCTGTTGATTAAACTAGTAGGTTGCTGAGTCATCAAAATTTTGTTTGCCAGCAGACCATTATGATATTTGACTTGGTATTTATTTTTCTCTGTCAGTAGCTCATATCAGTCCAACTGATTCTATCCTATTACTGTGATAGTTGAACTGAACTGTGTCTCAGTCCCAAACTACCTACTAGTATTGGTGAAAGGACGAGTGTGTAGGGTTAGTGGCATCTAGCAATGAGGTTGCACACTGCAACCACCTGAATACACCAACCCCTTCCAAGCATGTAGGAGCACCTACAGCGGCAGCAAAACCTGTGAAAAATGTGAAAGGTCCTCTCTAGATGAAGTGTTCAGTTTGTCCGTCCTGGGCTACTGTAGAAACATGGTGGTGCTTATAAACCAATCAAAACATACATAAGAATATTATATTCCATTTCTGCAAAGTCCATTCTGCTAGATGCCACTAAATCCTACACAAAGAGAAAGCACAATTTTCTAAGGATTTAATACTTTTTCTTTCTTTTGAGAGACATTCCTGGAGTCGTTTCACTCCTAACCACAATTTGTTCTGTCATTTTTTCAAACTATGCTACGCTGTCCATCAAAAAAACCACACAGTCAATTATTTTTCCAGTTAATCGCTTAAAAGGGCACTCCATCAATTTTAAACATAATATTGGTTGGTACCGCTCGGCCTGTGAAAACAGTCATACAATATCTTCTGTAGCTCTAGAGGACGCTTTCTAAAGCCTGAAGAAATAACCCTAATGATGGCATCAGGTAATGATGTTATTAGAGATATCTCCGCTTGTGCTGTGAGACTTCAAATTCTGAACAGAAAGCCTGGAGGCAAGAGTTTAACAAACATAAGCAAGGGGCAGGAAAGGTCTAACAAATTATGCTGTCGAGTTGCATTATGGGAATTGTAGGATCAAGGATTTTTTGGCTGTTCCAACTTTACGGAGGTGCAATGCTAAACCCATTTAATCATTTAACTATTTAGTGAATGAAAAGCTAAAAGTCATTTTTAAAATGCCTCAAACATTTGCAGATCCTACAGTGATGTCTTCAAATGACTTGTTTCATCCAACCAACAGTCTGAAACAAGTGACAGTTTGGTAAGTTTGCTTGATGAATGACTTCAACAATATTGATTATCAGAACTGTTCTCTACAAATTGTCTGTTGTTTGACTAATTGATCACTCAACTAATTGTTTCAGCACAGACAAACTCACTCCATAAATTCAAACCGGGTTATAATTAGTACGTAGCGTGGAATGTAGACACTGGAAACGGGTCAGAGTTCACAGCCTGTTGAGGTGGTTAGTGGACTCGCATGCTTTGGCAGACGATACCTTTCTCAAATACCATAAGCTGAGGTTGCAGACGGTAAAAAATCATTTTCTGCTTTTTCACTTTACCTCTCAAATAAAGCCGGGCCAGGGACCAGGAGAAGAGTGTGTCACGTTAACGTCAGCCCTGTGTTATCCTTAGTGACTTTATGAGGAGATGCAGACCACAAAGTGAAACCTAAACCCCAATAAAAGACCTGTTCGGGGTCATAAAAATATTCGTGTCTGTTGGCCTTTCCGATGTCTGTCTTGTTAGTACGTTTGCTGTGCATGTCTGCTATTGTTTACGTGGCCGGGATCTTTATCTGTTCTGTGAATAGATTATTGAACACCTTTTACAATCTTTCGAACTGTAATGTTTTATCTTCAGCTTTCACGTCTGAAGTCACTGGATTTAAAATAACTCTATATGATAAGCAACATGGTCATGAGGTGTCATCATTTCAGTAGGTCCAAAAAGCTGCTGCAACTCAAGAGTAAAACATCATCTATAAAAACATCATCACCAGTGATGATCAACATAACTAACCACGGTCTCTCTGCCTCCTTTTATGGTGACTGTGACCCAAGGCCGTGACCTTGTGACCTCTGGCCTTCCCTGTGAGGTCATGCACTTACATTCTTCCACACAGTCATGCATAACATGTCTCAAAGCATTCTTTACATTTGCCCTGACAAAGTGTTGGTCTATGCACTCTTTCAGCGCAGTCACACACACACACACACACAGACACTAAATCTGCAAGACAGCACGTGTGTACATTTGCTTTTTCAGCCGCTATGTGTGTGTGTGTGTGACAGTGAGCCGGGGGGGGGGGATATGAGCGTGAAGCTCGGGAGACGCTGCTACGAGACCAGAAGATGACAGAACAGTTTCTGTAATGCACCTGGGCCCTTTGAAAGGTTGAGCTAGGGATGCAACACCGTATTTTGTCAAGCAGCAGCAGCAAGGAGGAGGGGAGGAAAACATTGTGTCTCTCCTTCGCCATTACGCTGATGTTATGCACCTCAGTCTCCATGAGGCATTGAAAGAGAGAGCAGAGAGAGAGAGCAGAATGAGCAGAATGTGTTCACTGACGCTACGGAGATTAGACGAGCGTAAATGATCTTGCGAAGTCGGCTCAAAAAGGGACGGGGAGCGAGGAGTTTTCTTGACATCCGGCTATTGACACAGTGAGGCGTTTAGGAGGAGCTCTGTGTGTTCATTTCTTGGTGTGTGTGAGGCTTTTCTTTTTTTTTTTTTTTGCTGCGCTCAGTGAAGAATGACACTTTGATAACATAGATGTGAAAATAATGCACACAGAGTCAGATCCACCTAACTAGCACGAGGATTTTCAAATGGTTGCGGCGTCATTAAGAATAACAAACACATAGGCTCTGACATATTTACAATCTGAACATGAACAAAAAAAAAAAAAAAGTCTCAATATAATGTGGTCCAGGTCTGTCGTGCTGTTTATGTTTTGGGTAAAGGAAAAATGACAGGTTTGGAACAGATCACAAAGTCGACAGATGACATCCATATTGTATCTGGCTGCTTCATGAATGTTTTGGTGCGGTTGATACTTTGTGGACAAAGTGCTTCCTTTTTACGTCAATTTTTTTGTGTGTGTGTGTACGCAGGCTGGACACACGTTGCTGTGTATGTTTTGAGTATAATTAGGCACAGGACGGTTATTTCCATTATATTCACAACGCTTGCCAATCGCTGCTCAGCTGAGGGTAGCTCTGCCATCCACTGACATTGTTGTGATGTCACTGGATGGAAGAAGGACTTCAAGGAGAGGCTGGCTGTAAAGTTGAATTTGCTGCTCTCTGTTTGGGGGGAGGGAAGGGGAGGAGGGGGCGTCACTTCAGCTCAACATGTTTCCAAAGATGACAGCTACACTTCAGACAGCCATACTGTTTCCTACTATAGCTTCACAAACAGTAGGCTTTATAGATTACTTCACACTGAGGCTACAGGCTCTTATGGAAGGCAAGCAGCCACTATGTCCAGCAGCAGCAGCAGCAAGCAGCAGCATGAAGCAGCACAGAGCACTTTGTAGTGTTGCCGTTTAGCTTTGCTGCCAATGCCAGTACACAGGGATGAGTGCTAGTGTGTGTGTGTGTGTGTGTGTGTGTGTGACACAATGGGGCACTTAACTTTGTGAAGATAAATAAAGAGAAAAACAGAATAATGCAACGAGTCTGACAGGTATTGGGGGAATTTTTTTGGACAAATCTTCACCTCAAATGAGCATACCCTTCAACAATCATATGCATTATATGATGTTGAATTAAACAGTCTAAGGTTTGTATCAGAAGCAGAACTCTCTGTTAGTAGTAAGCACGTGTTGGGTAAGTTACTAGAAAAAAATACAATCTATTAACCATTACATCCTACTTGTCACATAAGTAATCACATTACTTTACTCACTCAACAGCAAAAGCCTTACTCGTTACATCACATTTGTTACCCAGCACAGCTCCGTTAAAGGACTTGGCTGGTGATTTTCTATATTTTCCTTATTGTCAACATATCTCATGTGCAGAGCCAAACCAACAATGAACTCATGCTTACTTACTCAAGTATTGTGTGTGTATCAATTGTGTATACGAATGGCTCCAAAGATTAAAAGCAATGATAAGATATCAACCCTAAGGAATAGGAGTTCCTCGCACGGCAGATGCAACTCAGCATGTGTGGGAATGAGCTTCGGTTTACAGAGCTTCACTAGCTCGCTGTGCTACATATCACAACCTCTTGACTTTGTGCTTTGCTATAAATTTCCTCAAAGAACTTCAGTCCAAAAGTCAAGATGTGTTGCAAGATGCATGTGCATTGGCGTCTGTTGTTACTGGGAACCTCACTTACTCTTCGGAGCGGTTTTGAAACGAGCTACGGTAACCACTGTCTGCAGGGATCAAGGAAGATGTCAGCCATGCAGCGGTGTGGCTCACTGACATAGTTTCAACAATGGATAGAATATATCAGGTTTTGTATACACACACAATACTTTTCATTGTTGGTTTGGCCCTGCACATTGTTATCAATAAGAAAAATATATGAAACACTGAAGTTTAACAAGCAGCCAGCTTACAATTTGGAGGTAGCTATTTACTGACCATCAACAGCTAGCTTAGCCTTAGCCCCAGTGACTACACGCAGCAGTCTTGTCCTTACAATAAAGCTGCAGAGCTGCCTCCTGAATGTATGTGCAACAGTAGCTAATGTTATCAAGCAGCTAAGAAGACACAACATGTACATCAGACAAGTTACTGGGAAGCACATTTCCCCCATTTGCTGGTGGATAATCACCAAAGCCTACCTACATCCAGCTCCCAGTACGACAGCAAATAAGCTGATCCCAAAATTGTCAAATTAACAGAGCATTACTGGGATTAGTACAGTATGTAATTATGGAATTTCAAATTGCAATCCCTCACACTTCCCCTTTTCCAGAGCTTTTTTATTGTATTTCATGTTTTCTCAGTTGTCATGAAGATTAATCACGGACGCTGGATAGAACACGCTCCCGACTACTACTTTCAAAAGTCAAGAACAAACTTCAGGTTTTCAATTTTTTTTACAGGATTTGAACATGATCTGTGATACTGGAACTCCTCATAACTCAAAACATTCACAGTTCTGAGAAGAAGGGATGAGAGTGTGAAACGGTAGATTTTTTTTATGACATTAGCATGATGTGGCTGTAGCATTACCGGTGATCGTTATTTCAAGGTTTCATGAGCATCGATGTGCTGCTGTGAAATGTCACGTTGTCATGTTAAATGCGAGTACATTATGCAGACGCGGTTTTTCCTGCTGCAGCCTGCTGGTATTGGAGATGTACCTGTCTGCTATCTTTTTTAGTGCTCTTACTTTCTCCCTCATCATCAAGCATGGGAAACCTTTAATGCTAGATTCAAGTGGTGCACATTCACGAGTTCATGCAGTTCAACAAAAAAGTCCTCAATATATTATGCAGGGAAAGCTTTTTTTTTTCCCCTGCTGCACGGTGAAGGCTGGAGGCATCTGTAACCACAAATTTACACTCTTAAGTTCATTTTCATTATTATTTTTCAGGATTGAGAGATGATAACCATCTTAAAGTTGTATTTGTAGGTTGGGACGAAAAGCAGCAGCAATGCCTGCTTTCAAACAACACTTACTTTAGAAATGACATGTAACATCATGTCCATGATGTCCCAAGAAAACACATAAGGAGCACAGGCTGGAAGCTTTACAGGAACACATTGTGCACTGTGCAGTTTGTTCTCTTCTAGCTCATAATGCATAGTGATTTGTTTCCTGAAATACATTGCAACTATAGACATTCAATTCAAACCACTGCGGAATGCTTTTTCACAGATTATTTTGCTAATTTAGATATTTTATGACTCTTTTTTCCCCCCCCAAGTCCAAATCATGGCCTATTTGTTGTTGTATGTTCTATATTGTTTAACCAATTAATCCTTCATCTTACCTCATTTCCTACTGTGCCCCAAAAAGATAATTAGTGCAAAAGCAGATGGAGTGGGTGCATCATCTTGTAATGCTCCCCCCCCCACCCACCCCTCACAGCAGCACTGAAGATAGAGTTAGCTACACAGCTGGGCAGATATATCATAGCTCAACTCCAAAAAAAGAAACACAAGAGGAAAAACAAGATGAGCCTGTGTAAGGGCACACACATAATTCACTGTGCTGTGAAATTATATTCTATTACAGAAGCTGCAAAGGCGCTACGAGGAGATAAAGCCACACACAGACCACCTACAGTGCGCAGCTATTTCACATCGGTCCTTCGTTTGAACACATCCAACAGACCAGAATAGTGAAAACTCAGCGAAACTGCTGATGTATAATGAAAATGTAAAGGCCTTTAACATGCTTGTTAGAAAAGAAGGAGAGAAATACAACTGGATAAATGTTCAAAAAACCACAAGTGTGCAAACTCGTAAAAGCAGCCTCACTCCGGTTTAATGTGTCCTGTTCTCTCATGTCGAGGCACGTAAAGAGGCGCTGCAAATTAAAAGCCCATCAGCAGAGCTGTAAGAGGACTTGTAATGGAAACTACAGAGGAGGAACTAAACAATTCTGACCTCATAAGTGAGCCAGACCCTGACTGTGCGGTCTCCCACTGTTTAAAGCTCAGCTATGGTTGTTGGTGAGGTGTCCGTCCCTATATTTACACATGTAAGCACTGCACGCTGGTAGGTACGGCAACCGGGGGTCGAAAGATTTATCATTTTTATATCAAAGTTGCCATCTGAAAGAGTGCAGCGTTAAAACGTCGAGCTGTGCGACTTTATTTATAACAAAAAAAAAAAAAAGGGGGGGGTGAAAAAAAGTTTCATCAGTAAGCGTCGATTTCACCGACTACATCATAATGACAGCTGTTGCCAGCGAATTTACTCAGCTGTTGCTAATTAACATTTATCACATTTGGCCCAAACAACAAAAAGAAAGTCTTGGCTGTTGCTTTGGTTAATATGCTTTCTGCATGTTGGCGACTGAACTATTTACACTCGAAGACGGGTTCGCGTCGAAGAAGACTGCTGTGTCAGTTACAGACAGGAGGTTAGCGAGTAGCTTAGTCATTCAATTCAGTGTTAAAATACAGATAGTTGGTGGACATATTTGTCAGAATCTCCTGTTAAGATTCTGAACGTGGATCTTTGGACACACAACTTTGGCACACAGAGTTGAAATATCATTAAAAGGTCATCAGTCCAATATCACATATTGTCAGATATGGCTTATTTTAGTTTAGTTAGTGGTTTAATGTTTTAGTTATGTACACCTCTTGATGTAATTACCAGTCTTTTTCTACAGGAAGTTACAAAAAGTTGACTCTTCTCTGATTGGCTGGTTTAGAGGGTCTATATAACAAGAAGGTGTATTTCTTTATGTTGCAGAAACAAGTCAAATGTGTGACCGTGCTAGAGTATCTCATTTAAAACTATCACAAACTAAGGTTTAAAGAAAATAATCACAATATAAATCTCAGTTGAGATATTGGACATAAAACTGCATTTTTTTTTCTCAAGTCATAGCAGCACCTGATAATTGTTTCCATTATGCATTATTTTAATATTACTCGTTTTAGCGGTTTATAAAATGCCATAATAGTGGAAAACACCTAATTACAAGTTAACAAAGCTCAGGATGACATTTCCAAATGTTACGTCTTCTCCGACCAACAATCCAAAAAGCAAAGATGTCCAATTTACAATGACAGTGAAACGAGAGGAGAGTTTTCACTTTTTAGAGGCTGAAGCCAGCGTTTGGCATTTTTTTGCTAAATGAATGACCTACATGATGACTCATCAAAACAGCTGTTGATTAAACCTTTGACTCAGCTGGCTAATTGATCGGCTGTTTCATCGCTACACGTTGGCAGTAACAGTGTGCTTTTGGAAAACTAACATTTGACTGATTAAAAGAGCCACCTGTTTTTTTGCACACTTTCACATCTGGGGTCTAATTGGAACAGATTTCAGACCTCCTACCACACAGATTCCCATCTGGTAACTCTGGCCACTCCAAATCATACTGAATATTCAAATACATCCATGTGTCGGAGCTGGAGCTGGAGATGCTAGTGCAATCCTGATGGGCAGCATCTTGGAACAGAAGCATTCCGCAGTGTTTGGCAACACTCAGAAACTAATTTCATTATCTTATCAAAGCACTCGTATGGAGAGCTACACTTGGTGTTGTGTATGAGGGAGTGTCAGTGCCGTAACACACATTTTCCTCACTGTGAGTCGGTATGTGAGTATTAATACATCACTTCTTCTTCTTTTTATTACCAAACGTCAGATGAATCAAAATCAAGAGACGCTGCTGTCAACAGAGACGGATGTGACAATTTTAAGAAAATGGCCTTTTAGGACAAGACTGATATGACGATTCATCCTCACTACTTTAATATGAGAATTTCTCCTACACATCTCCCGTTATCCCTGTTAGTGTCCAAAGCAATCATTATCAGGGATTAATCTGTATCATTCTCTAGCGTATTGATCCGATTCCACGGTTAAAAATATCCACGGTGACTTCCTCGTACAGTCTGATTTGCTCGGGCCGCGATGCGCCTCGTTCGGTTGGCGTCCCACTTTCCGGCGACCCTCTCCCATCGATCAGCGCTATTTGTCTACTCTTCTCCAGCCAGTGACGAGTCAATACTTGGACCTTTAGGCTCCGCCCCCACTCCTACCTCCAATCTCATTCTAGGCAAACAAGTATCGATGGTGCCAGGTGAGGGATAATGAAGCACCCAGACATAGGCTCAGCGAGGTCGGGGGAGTGGCAGAGGCACACAGTACCTGTCATTGTCACGCAGTAATAAGAGACGGACATGGGAGAGCGGTGAAGCCGTGTCCTAGACTAACCCCACAGAGTTTAGGAAACTAATCCCTTTATGCCTTGAATAAAGATATCACCTGTCCAGATGGTGTTCTGGCCAACAACCACTGGAACCGCCACGCCCGCACTCCCCCACCCCCCCACGGTGTGCACAGTCACCTAGTCAAAGGTCAGAGTCGCAGATAAATCAAACTACTGTATGCGTGGAAGATGAATCAGCATGGGGAGGGAGGAAAAAAAAAATAAAGTTAGAGGCTTCAATTCATCCAGGACAGCAGCTGCAGAAAACAAGAATCTCAAAAGGTCAGCAGAGTTTAGATCAAAAGATTTCCAGCAGAACTTGTCAGCGCTAAAATGAGAGCCATCGTCAAGACGAACTGACCCTTGCGCATCACGCTTTAGAGCTTCAAACTAAATCAAAAACCACTCTCTCTGAAAAACCTGCCAGCTCCGGGGGGGGGGGGTGGAGGGCAGGGTGGAGGGTGGAGGTGGGTGGGGGTAAGCTAACACATTACCTTCCAACTTGTGTACGGAAGAAAACCAGCAGAGCCAAGTGCAGCGAAATCCATTCACTTGTGATATCCGCTCAGGCAAACCCCTGCGACCTCAAAATAGCAAGGACTCCATTAATCAAGACTCGCAGGAGTGGGCTGGTCGATGGGCTTGACGTCTAGCATCCATCTCCATGCAGTCTAAATTTGGGTGATAACGAAGGATGAGGCTGATGGCTGAGGACATTAAAAATGGGCCGCGCCGCTGTGCCAGGGCTGAATTATTAATCAAACACAGATATACGCCGTGACGACAGCTTTTCAATCAACACTCAATCTTCACTTGCAATCTTCAGCTTTCTCTCTTTTGCTTATTTTCCTTCGGTGGTAACTGATGCTGGACGTTGGCTTTGGATGTAATGAATTTGGTCTGCTTCAAACTACAAATAAATCTCTCTCTAAAGTATTGGGTCACATATAGTTGAACTCTGAGCGATCAGCCGCTTCATGAGGCCTGGACCGGGCTTAAATTTATATTCCGTCAACTTTTGCAACTTTTGGCATTGTGCAGACTGACAAGTCCTCTACGGTGGCCATTTTTAAGAGGATGTTTGATGTGCAAAGCAAAGCTGGCAATTCACACGCTGACTGTATAATGCAGTCAGTTGTTGTTTGACAACTCAGACTGACTCAGAACTGACCAGGTCTGTTTTTTTCCCTCCAGCATCCTTCTCTGGAGACTTTCTATGTATTGTCTCCATGCATTAATGAAGTACAGGCCTAAAGCTTAAATCACTGCAACTTCTTAACTAGCACGGCTATGTTTTGGCCTGAATTAATGCCACCCGGGGGGGGGGGGGGGGGGGGGATATTTGTGTCTACCTGTGTCTTCACGTGGATTTATTATGCTGTTTCTAAAAATTCACTCAGCCTGAACATCCCAAAATAAAGCAGCACAGTATCCATGGGGGATTATTAGGATTGTTTTTGATTTACAGCCAATTTCAGAGTTCACTGAGATCGATAAACGCAGGAAGTAGTGAACTTCATTTATAAATTGATACGGACAGGAAAGTAGGGTGTGGAAGTCGGGGTGGTGAATAGGTAGAGGATCTGACTTTCATGCAGGAGACTAGAATTCATGTCTTGTTAATATTGATGGGATGTAAAGATTCCTTATTTCAAAATCTGGCATCGTACCCTAAAATAAAAAAAGAGCTAATTCTACATATACTGTACCTCTGCTGGCTTTTTAAAAGAAAAATAAACATCAGTGCACGTGAATTCTACGTATCAACATCTGTACACTCTGTTGACATTGATACTCATACATAATACATCATTAGAGAAGTCTCAATGGAAATGTGTTTTCTATATACTGTATGTGCCGTTTGTGAACATAAATAAATCAAAAACAGCTCGGAGGCTCCAGCAATTTACAGTGAATATCTGAAGATCCATCCACAAGACCACATATACTGCACCAGTATTTTTTTTTTTTTTTTAGCCCCAGAGGAGACAGAGGTCTTGATCAAGGCCACACATGCATGAAAAACTGGCAGTGGAGTGGGGAGGGTGGCTACTGGAAAAGCAAGAGATGAAGTGGGATCTCTGTGGTTGAACTGGGTGAAGAGAGATCCATTTTAAATCATCTTTTTTTCTTCAAACACTGAGTCTTTTTTCGGTTCTGTGGGTTTAAAACGAGCTCTGGTATTGTGGGCGATATGTCGAAATATTCCAAAATGTGGAATGATCTTCCACTGTCTTGTCAAGAGACGTATTCGCCCGGCACTTGTCTGATGATAGAATGTCTCATAACCTGCCCGTGAATGCAGTTTCTATTTCAGCTGTTAACAACTGTATCGGAGAAACACTGTAAACTTACAGTATATTCCCTCTCAGTTCTTTAATGGTAGACTGGGAGTATGATCATTTGGAAATGTGATGAAGCTGTGATGAACGACCCCTAGATGACGTGACAAATGACCTGGCTGGGGAACCACAAAAGATGTTACTGCGACTCCATATCTCCAACACTGACAAGATATCATAAAAATGTACAGAGAACTACAAGGAGGACTGTGTGAAGAGGCCTTAATAATTCTCAGCAGATATCTGATCTAACAGAGAAAACGGGTGTCAGCGTTTTTAATGGCGCCCGCCATAAATTATCCAAACATGAGAGATCATCAGTAGCCTTATATCATAACATCAGTTTGCATCCAGCATGTGTTCGCAACATGTGTATTCTTACTTTTTTTTTTTTTTCCTCTTTCTTTGAAATAAAATGAAATATACAGATTGTTTTTCCACATGACCCATAAGAAAGAACATTTGGGGTTTTCAAACCATTCAAACATGTTGAATTCAGTGTTTTGTTGTTCTTAAATTTTAGTGAGAACAAAAGCGTCCCTCCGAGCCATCACCTCAACTCAGCTGCTCATAATCTCATCAGAGATTATGATGATAGTGTCACACGCAGTTTTTCTAAACATAGAATGTAATGTATGATCCTTGATCCAGTTAGTGGAAAAACTGCCACTATCCAGTCCCGTCTGCAGCTTGTAGTCCGTTTAATATAAACAGAGAGCAAAACCAGATGCCTGCTTCATTCACATTTATAGTATATATATATATATCTCCTCTTACTGCACTTTTAGTTCGACATTAAAATAGCTGCTTGGACGTGCTGTTTGGTGTCAAAAAAAAAACCCAACAACAAACAAACAGTTTATTCAAATTCCAGTAAATGACACTATAATAATAAATTCGAAATTTAACTAGCATTTAGGGGGGAAAAAAAACGGCTAGAAATACATAAAACACAAGAACATGGAGAAATGCTGCAATGTTTCCAGAGGCCATTAAAACCTATGAACATGCTACTAAAAGTCAAACGCTGAGTGTAGAACCAATAACTCCACCAACGTCGGATCACACACTGTTTTAAAGCTATTTTCCAACATCAGTGACGAGTGTCCCCTGGAAACTTGCAACATGTTTTTTAATTTGCTTCGATTTCATTTATTTCCTGTGTTTCTTTTTTTTTTTTTCTGAATGCGTCATGTGAAGCTGTGTTTTTCTATTTGCATGGAGGGTTTTTTTTTTTTTTTTTTTATGTTGGAGTGCGTAAAACTCACTCAACCACTGTAACTTCATACTGTGATAAATATTTTTTTAAAATTATGCTTATTCAACACTACAAAGAAAATGTGTTTCAGTCACCACTGCCAATTATAAGACACCGTGCCACCGACATGTACTCGCTCGATTCTTGGGTTGCAAATAAAAATATTAGATAGATATGAACATATAAATAATTCATTATTTTTTACAGTGTGTGTGTGTGAATGTTTGTAGAGTGCATTAAATACACATTAAGCAAAAGATATCAGCGAGTCTGTGTCAGTTTTTATAAATAGGAAGACACTTTAATGGCCCTCATGAGGAAATTGGGTTATCATCACAGCGGCAAATGGCAGGAAATACAGTATATAAGATAAGAGTCAGAAAATAAATCAAACAGAACACAGATAACAAACATGTTGAAGCGTCTGCGTCATGTTACAGCAGAATCACTACTCGCTTAGATAAGGTTTTGCTACTTTGAAAGGTTGAGACACAAATTTACATCACATATACAGGCTGTGCAAATGGTACGAGACGAGACGAACTGGAAGCGTCACGACACAAAGAACAGTCAGTACAGGAAGTCGTTTGTCTACAAGTTGCTGCTGCAGCGAAAAACGGAGCCGCAGCCGAAAGAAGGCTTCATCTTTTGCCTCACATTCGTCTTTTTTTTTGTCAACAACAAGCTAACTTTTGTTTCCTCAAATGACAGTTTACACCAACATGTAATAATTGTATTGTACTGTTCTCTAAACCCGTGATCGGCATGTAGAAATCTGTACATTTCCACTCACATCATTGTGAATATTTATTTTTTTTTCTTCATATTTAGTTACATGCAAAGAAAAAAAGAAATACAATTACTGAACGAAGCTCACGGTGAGAGACTACATACTGTAGTTCTCTCATCACTTCATTACATTGTGTGGGCCCTTGAACACTGTACGCGTAGGCCCTTTCATTATCATTCTATGCAGAAGAAGAATGAAATTTACACAATGGCTTTCTGAAGCACATGCAGCACCGAGCTCTAATATGAGTCTAGAGATTTACATTATTAAGTTGCAATATGATGAGATGAGGCCCGGCCCCGGTTCATCCTTTTGCTCTCAGTTCTCCGAGATGAATTCAGCCGAATAAAATCAATTATAACAAACAGCATCTGACAAAGATGAATAGGCAAAAAAAAAAAACCCCACAAAGAAGAGAGAGGCTTCAGTGAAGTGATGACATTGTATTCTCAGTGGGTTATGAATACCTTCCTGCCATCACTAACCTTCAGCCCTATCGTCACACAAAGGTAGAGGGCAGCCATTGTAAAAAAAAAAAAAAATACAACAACTTTCACAACAGTTTTCAGCACCTTTCCCGCCGTTGCGCCACTGAGCCGTGAGCAGAGTTATTAATTCAAAAGGACGAGATGCACAAGAACTGAGACATGATTGATGGGAGTCTAACTCCTCCCTGACGCTGCTCTATTGATCTCTTTGCCTCTACTGACAGCAGATATTACGGCCAAGAAACACATGCACCTGATTGCATGCCACCACTCCTGGGAAAACCATTTTCTGCAGAGTCCTGTGGAAAAGCTCTACACTTCCTGCTCAGTCGCAGAGTGATGAACAGCACATTCTTTGGTGGCCCTCTGTATCTCTGTTAAAGGGATTTGTTATGCAGCCAAATGCGTGCAACGGAGAGAGCTGCTTGGTTTTTTTTTTTTTTTGTGGAAACAATGATAGAGGTGTAAGATAATTAACCTCACTGTTTTCTGGCAAAAGGGTCTCTTTTGTTCAAGGTCATTTTGAGTTGAGTTTCAAGCTACCGCAGTGTAACCAAGTGGCAACTACCATGGCTTGAAATTGAATCCAATATGGCAGACCCTTACAATGCAATACCACTGGTGGTCTCTTGTGAAATACTGAGTTAGTTTTTTCAATGAGGTCTCAATGTCTAAATTTGTGACCTCTAATAAGCTCGTTGTTACTGCTCCGTCAATAAGATTTGAAGATTTGCCGTCTACCTTGTTGGTGTTGATTAGCAGCTCTGATTGATAGTTCGAACCCCGGCTCCAGGACTCACACCGAGTTGGACTATTGTTGTATTTTGTTAAGTTTAACTTGATAACGATACCTATCCTGTTAGTTAGCTAACGCTAGCACAAGTACGCAGCGCTCGGTGTTCCCGATAAGTTAGCGTTAGCTTGGGTCCGAGGTAGCGGGGGTTTGTTTCCAGAGCGTGAAAGGAAAACACCCCTCCCTCACGCCTTATGTGAAAGGTCCTGGCTCCAAATGGAGAAGATGGTGCCGGACATAAGCTGCGACTCCGCGGCTTCAAACTGGCTCCAATGCAAACCGAGGGGCGATGTCGCACCTCGCTAAGTCCACCTTTACACAGTTTATGGGTGTAACGCACAAATCAGATGTAAGCACATGAAAGGATCCTTCAATATTTCAGAAAGGACAGAAATATGTTCTGGAGAAAGGTTACACATTGAGACTTTTTTATTATGAATTATTGGCTTTTAATAAGCAGGCATCTTTTTCAAACTAGGGGCATTTCAAGGGTCAGGAAGATAAAACACATAAATACAGGAGCCAGTTGGCTGTTTTTGTTACAGTAACGATAACAACCTCACAGTAAATTACAACTGGGCTCAAGCCTCGGCCATGATGAGAGACAGCCTGAGAGAGCCAAATGGAAAGATGATATAAATCTGAGATGCTAAATCTATTCACTTAGAATGCGCTAGTTGGAAATTATGAGAAGTTTTCTGGTTAAAGGGTGTGGGGAGGATGAGGTCGGAGATGGAGGTATTTTCCATCCATTAGTGGCGTAGCATGAGATACGCACATAATTCACTTTCCACATCTTCACCCAATTAACTAATCGCATCATAATCGAGAGAGCTCTGGCTGGATGTTTCACGTCAGTGAGAAGTTATCGAGCCTCGAACGCCAAGCAAAGCTTCTACACACACACACACACACACACACACAGACTAAACAGGTCATTTGAAACAGCCTGACACATGAAATGCATGTAGAATATCGCTGTGTAGAGATGCAAACAGTCTCTCTGTATCCTTCTCTTTCCATCTTCTTTTGCTCTTACAATATTGTTTCAGTCTACAGCTCTCATCCTGTGACATATGCATTGCTATAATAAGATCGTTCGGGACAGAGCTCTCGAGTGTGTGTGCAAACCAGGACTGAGGTTCAGGAGCATTTTGTTATGTACAGCATGCAGCATGGAATCATCTTATGGAGACTTTTTGAATCTCATTAAATCGAATTAGGTTCAACACTGTAATTAAAGTTACATATATCAAAAAATTCAAAGATTCAGTTGAGATATGTAACCACTATTTTGTTAGACAGGAAGCTACATATTGTATCAAAAAAAAAAAATGATATGAATAAACACAGCTGATGCAACAAATAAACGATTTCCAGATACATTCTGGCAGCAGTGAGCCTCTCGGTTCGAAATCTTCTAAAAGCTGAAAATATGTATTAAGAATGAATATGGCCTTGGCAGCTGCTGTCCATCACATAGTGAAAACAAGATGAGAAATCCTGAGCGCGCAGGAGCACACTGATGAAAGGGGAAAAAAACGACATACAGCGAAGAAGAAACGCCGCGGGTCGGAGAGACACACAGGTGTGAAACTGACGTGTTCGCATTGAGGCGTTCACATTTACAAAAGGGTGTTGGGATCCTTCTATCATCTGAGGTCTTATCAGTGTTCGTTTAATGATATTTATGTTTGCACATCATCTCATCATCTGCTTGCCTGAAGAGAGGCGGCGAGAGGTCGTATATGGACAAGAAGCAGAGAGATGAAACTTGGATCATGTCATGTCATTCAATGCGGATTATCGGAACAACTGACTATGAGTGTGACCGATGTGAGTTGAACATCCAGTAGCGTTCGGTAGATTAGTTTCCTTTTGCTCTGCTCCTGTCTGAAATGGGTGTATTATCAGTACGCTGCATTTTCATCACTTGGTTATGAGCTCCATCTCTTTCCCCTCTCTCTATCCTAACAACTTTCAGTGTTGCTGTCAGTGCGCAGCATTCTCTATGAGGTTATTATAGCGAGTGTTCCCGACACACGCGCTCCAAGAGAGAGATTCGTCCGTCCTCTGTCCACAATGAGTCGGAGAATTAATACTCATATGTTCTGTTTCCTCTCGTTCTCGAGGCTCTCTCGACCTGTGTCTCTGTTCGGTTCGGCGTTTTTGATTTGTTCGGCCTCTTATTCCCAGTGAAGCTGAACAAAGTGCTTAGTCTCGCAAAAAAAAACCCCAAGGAAGCGAAATGTCCTCGGAGTAGTTTTATGATCGAATTCATCAGGAAAGCACAGAGGAAGATGTCGTGTCTGGATGACTTTATTGTAGGCTGTGTTTGGAAAATGGCAGCCAAGCAGAGAGACATTTCAAACAACAATATAGAGAGGAAACCAACAATGGCAGAGGATTAAAAAAAAAAAAAAAGTGCTGTGACCAAGGCTGTTCGGATTGGTAATGCTACATCTGAATGGCCTACAGTCCTTTCCTTTTATCCTGGTGACAATGACATTCTCTCATTCCCATCTCCTCTATCATTGACCCTGAATTACAAATCAGACATCCATTAAGCCTAACCACTCTCAGTTTCAAAGCCAAACAGCCCTCAAAGCAGACGTTCGACAACAATGTTCGGTTCGAGACATATTTGCACAAGAACAATGTGAATAATAAGCTTCCCTCCAGCCTGGATCACCACTTATGCAAGCAGATAACTCCAAAAAGTTCACATAGATAGTTTCTTGTCTCCAGTTTTACTTTCAGAGGTACCAGGGATTTAAAAAAAAAAAATATATATATATATCTACTGTTGGTGAATAAAACAATTAGTAAAGATCGCTTTTAGCAAGCACTGCAGCAGTAAAGTCGTGTGTTCGTGCAAAGCGAGCATCAATAATAATGGAGTGGAGAGAACAAATGGATTTGCCAACATTGCTTTGACAGATGTTAAAAGGTCTCTGGCCAAAACAGGCTGGCTCTCGTCTATCGTCTAACGCACCTATTAGAAAAGTAAATCTGCTAGCATGTTTTGTCTGCTTTTAACATCCGCTGAGTGTGTTTGTGAGTGTTTAGAGGCAGAGTATCACTGACACGAGCCCTCTTTTTCCTTTCTGTCTCTGCTGTTTCTCTGCTGCAGTTGCTCATGCCCAATCACACCAGCGAAGATTTTTGACTTGGATTATGTTTAATTACTCCTATTACTGATTGGTTGTTGTTCCCTGTCAGGAACGTATGTGTACAGTACGTGTGTGTGTGCATGTCTGGGTGGATGCGACTGCACATGTGGGCGCGGCTATCTGCAAACATTGCGTAATTTCACGTTGCATCCCAAGATAAACTGAGATCATCATGTATTTGTGAGTGCGGCTCATTCATTTCTAACATGTGAAGGTGTGTGTTCACAGTGTGCACAGAGAGTTGGCCGCTTTACGTGCTGCTTTATTTCAAATCGCACTTTTAAAAGCTTGGATATTGATTTTCACAACAACGGCGCGCCAACACTAACTGTTGAGGACAGCGGCTTAAATATCCTCAGCCCTAAAATAAAAATCCTATCTGGCTGGCTGTGAGTTTGTTCCATGTCCACATCCTGTTTAAATTCTTGTTCAAAATCACTTATTACCATTCCTCTATGACTTCGGCTCTTTGATCTTTGACTTCTTCTCGGTGACCTTTGGCCTGTTACTGCAGCAGGTGTTAAAAAAGCGCCAGCATCCAGCCAGCGGGTGCCTTGGCTCAGAGCTCTGGCAGCTCAGCTACTTCACACTACTGTACGAGTGTAAGAGATTTTGCATCTGGAAGCCATTGCCTTACAATCTCATTATCAAATTACCAGCCTAAAAACACACTGGTGTTGTCTGCTAGTAAGCTGCTGGAGAGTGAAAAGTTGCCAGCACACTCCATTACACTTCCCCATCACACAGACAGATATATTGGAGTGCTTTGGTTAAGCTTCCTGTTTCACGCTGAGAAAAAACATGTCTGGGATTGCCGGTGTCACTCAAAAACATTTTGTTCTTTTTACACTTTGAAAATTTAGTGCACAAACAGTACAGACTCCAGTAGCGGACCTTCCATGGAAATGAGAACAGTGTGTTTTGTTGTGAAGACCTCAAATCATGGAAAAGTCTGCTTTCTTTTTAGATTCTTGTGTCTGTGTGCTTAGCAAGGAGCGGAGTTAGCTTAGCTTAGCATAAAGGTTGCAAACAAGGAGAAACAGCTAGCCTGGCTCTTCTCAAAGTGAAATTACCAAGAAATATTTAGATATATTTTTGAAATTTGGACACAGCCAGGCTAACTGTTTCGCCCTACTTTCAGTCTTTATGCTAAACTAAGCTAAGCTAAAGGATAATTCTGGTTTACTACAACTACTTTTAGGAGCTCAGCAACATCTCTGCTACAAAATCCAACCGGGCAAGAAATGTTGTCAGACAATAACACAGGCTAAGTAAACAGGATATATTTGGCCAGTTTATCTAAACCACTTTATTTGAGGGTAAAACTGAAAGTGAGTGCACTTGAAATGTTGCTAACATGCTAATATACTGTGTGTGAGAACAACTAGGACTACTGCAAGGACAGTTGCTCAAACTTTAACCATTTGGCTAACCTGTCTTCCTGCTCATAGTTCTTGCCTCTTCTGATTTCTTTCTTTCAAATGTTATGATGAGAACACAGTCACCATTAGAAGCAACGGCCTGAACCACAAAAGTAACACTCTAGGTTATTATAAACCTGAATCATCCTTCAACACTTCATAGATAAAGATAACGACGGTTCTCTTCAGAAAATGGGGGTTTTTTTTTGCTCTACTTTCATGTCAGCAATCATTTTCTGAGAGCCGACAGCAGAAGAAGAAGTCTGTGTGTCTGACAGGAAAAAAAAAAAAAAAAAGATCTCACTTCTCTCAGACTGCACTTGATCATCTCCTGCTGAAGTAGAAGAGTGTAGAGTCCCACTAACCCCTCCTGATCTCTTTTGCTTGCAGCTATGTTGGAAAGTGCTGGCTGTCAAACTCAGCCTACCCCCCCCCCCCCCCCCCCCCCCAAAATGGTCGAACCCTTCACTTTCACCTGTCAAACCTCTCTGTGTTTGTCAAACAAGCGATGAAGCCATTAAAAATTGACAAACAGCATGCTACAGTGTAAGGGAGAGTGCAGACGGAAGCTTTATGGCTCGTGGTAATTCACTGACGAAGCAGTTTGGGTTTTTTTGCGAGTGATCGCGCCTCTCCTGTTGAGATTGTTGACAGAGGAAATGATACACAGTGTCAGCTCATGACTTATGGACAAAAACCATGTAACTGCAAAAGATGCACTTCTCAAAAGTGTAGACTGTGAGTTTTCGGAGGAAGCAAGTACCGTAAAGTTGCGTTTCCCCTCATGCAGCAATGTTTAAAAGAGAACTTTGACCAAGTTTCAAATGAACTATAGTTTGTACAAAGTGTCATCCAAGCACAGCTATCCTTTTATAGGTATTTACTTATAAAACAAAGTATTAAAAAAACTCAAATGCCACCTGATGATGGTTGTAGATGAACAGTCAAGGGATCGACAAAGTTTTTCCTCTTCATCCAAGTGAGAAACAACAATGTCATGGAAATCCATCCAAGAGTTCTCAAGACTTTTCAAGCTGAACCCAAAAATTTCAACTTAATGGTGGTGCTAGAGGAAAAGTCAGAGGATAAACAAACTCATTGGGATTCATCCTCTGGCAGCCATGAATTTTACGTATTTGTCACGATATTTTAGCCTGTACCAAAGTGCTAGATGGACTGACAAACCGAATCAGGTGATCCCTAGAGCTCAAATGCTAGCACGGCTAAAAACAAAACACAATATTTAACTTTTATTACATTTTTATGTGTATCTATTGTGAATAAACTCAAAAGAATAAGAGGTGGCTGCTTTAGTTGGTTTGAAAAATGAGCTTCAAAAATTCTTTTATTCATGTGAGTGAATGCGTCGTGTCTGTAGCGGCAGCAATCGTAGGGAAGACAAGACTGAAAAGGCCTCCAGTATGACTACGTGTACTGTAGATGCCTTGAAAATAAATCACGTCTATATATATGAAATATTCATATGTGACCTTCACTAAAACAGACAAACTCGCACGCATGAACTCTCAGTAAAAGCATTAAATCTATCGACACAATGTTACGTTGTTTAAAGCACCTGCATGTACAAGAGCTCTCGGAGAGAGAACCACTGAAAGCTTCATTTAGGATAATGATGTCTGTCACTGTGGACTTCAAAATCCTCAAAGGCAAGCGTGTGCAGTGTGGGGTCTGCATCACAGCGTTGGAAACCGCTGTTATACAATCCCATCTGCTCTGCGGGCAGACAGGTCAGGAACACAAGTAGCTGAATGAGAGTTTCTGAGAACTCGGAGCCATTAGATGCACAGATCTCTGAATCGCCTCCACACGGGACTCAACGTGAGGCATCAGAAACGGACCTGCAACCAAAGCAACAAGAAACAAAGAGGATGAAATCCTGCGTCTAAATCCCTCAGCAAACATTGGGCTGTGGAAATGAATCGCTGTGAAAATTCAGCCTCTAGTCAAGAGAGTGCAGAAAGACATCTGGTCCTGATTACACTACTCGCTGACAGCAGGATGTCTCCTCTCCTCTTTTTGTCTCTGCCTCATCAGTCCTCCTCTATCTGCCGTTTCAGTCCGCCCTCCGTTTTTCTCAGCATCACTCTCTCTCTCTCTTTCTCTCTCTGTCTCTTTTGTCTCAGTTTTCTCTGGCTCATGTCCAGGAGTTCTGGCTAATACTTCGGGTGCTGTCTGAAGCTCTGCGTGGCTAGCAGGAGTAGTTTTTAACACGGAGGTAATCAGAGGGCAGTGTTATCTCTCCATCCAGACTAGGCGTGCGGCGGTTCTCCTGCTAGGGAGGATGATGATCGCCCCCGTCACCTGGACTCACCCGCCCGGACTCATTGATCCCTCCTCTCTGAGTCGGCTTATTTTTACAGCCCCCGAAGGCTCAGCGAGGACAGACAGTAGCGTCAGTAGCGATAGCAGGGTGACACAAGGTTACTCCGTCACTGTCGAGTAAAAAGCTGTGAACTTCCTGTCTTTATTTCAGAGTCATTATGAGTCGTTACGGGAAGAGCGAGATATTTTTATGCTAAAACGCCGTGAGCGGTAAGAAGGATCGAGCTGGAAGAGATATTGAGAAACATCATTGTTGATTTGTACAGGAACATTACAACAGATTGAAATGGAAAAAAAAAAAGTCTTGATAGTCTGCCCAACACATAAAACTCCACTACACACACACGCACACACAGTGTATGCACACACACACACAGCCCCACTGACCAGTGTGGCTCAGGGTGACAGATCGTGCCCTTTGAGAACAAACACATTAAATAATACAGGAGCGGCTGAATTGCTTGCTAACATTAAACTGCTAGGTTTCTGCAAAGTGACACAAAAGTTTCTTTTTGAAAAGTTCCACTGTGCCATAGAGTGACAGGAGAAAGGTTTTTTTTTTTTTTTTAAAGATGGCAGGAGCTTTAAATCTTTAATGAACGTCTGTTGTAGTGATTCTATAAGGCAGCAGGAGCTGACCGTTTCTTAACTGCACACCAGTGTAGAAAATGTGTTTTTTTTTTCCTGCTTAAGTGTCTGCAAATAAAGAGCCTGAACATGACAGCACATCAGGCTGATTGGCTAAAGTGCTTTCTGCCGTATGACAACTCTCGCCGTCACTCGTCGGGAAAGGGGGCTGAAATCCGCGCGCTGCGATTTTGTTAAAAAAAAAAAGTAACATTGTTTCAGATGGAAGCAAAAGGAAGAAAAGCTCTCTTCAGTTCAGCCTAATGAAGAAACAAAACACTGAACACTCTCAATCCAGCAGATGTGTAAAGGAGAAGGAGCCTGCAGGCTTGTTCAGACCACTGATTGAAAGAAAGAAAAAAAAAAAAAAAGACACACTCCACTTCTTTCATTAGCTATGACTTTACTTATGTGTTTTCCAGGTGTTGCTGCCTTGTATCATCAATCTAGGATCATGCAAATGTTGTTCTCTTTAAAAAGATAAGGCATCAACCACTGCACTACTTGCTGCCGGTGTCTTGAGATTTTCTGGCTCGCTCTGATCGGTACGGATAAGGTTGTCAGCTAAAAGCCACAACAGCACACGATGTAAAAGTAAAGTGGATGTGGAAGCAAAGGGGGGGGTCCCGTCCCTCCGGTGGCTCTCCACATCGCTCCTCCAGACAGCATGAACTCACCAGAACAGCATGGTAAGCTCATGAGACGCAGGCCATAGCGGCTTTGGAAAACCTATCCCCTGACATTTTCCATTCATAAAATTCCTGGAATTGAGATGAAGGAGGGAAAATAAATCAGGCTGCCTGGTGTCTGTGTTTTTTCATATATGTTTTTTTTTTTTTTTTTTTTTTTCTTCATGTTGCTGTGATTGGCAGAATGAGGGTTTAGCCATATGTTTCCTCCTGCTACCATTCTCCACAGCCTTCCTTTTATTTTTCCTATTGACATTAAATAGACATAAAGAAGGGATTTGCTGAGTGTGCCTTCCAAGTGAAGTGGTTAGAAATGAGAGGCTTTTACGACATGGAAAGGTCTTCATTACTCTGCATATTACCGAGAGCCATCTATTGATGGAAATTTCCGCATCCCCTCGCTTTTCCAAAAAAAATAACATGACTATAATTTCAAAAATGCCTCTTTAATCTCTCCCCCCAAATACCCTTGGTTTTGTTTTAGCTCTTAAACACTCAGTCTCTATGATGTACAGTATGTGTACCTCATTGCGGCTTATTTGGTTTTCATATTTATTGAAGAAAATGGGTGAGCTGGATTGAATAAGGCAATTCAATTCCCTTTTCTAATCTGCAATTCTTTGAGGTGGTTTTTTTCATTCAGTAGTTAAGGGTCCCCTACTAACATCCACCCCTGCTGCGCCATAGCTGTGCACTGTA
The DNA here is from genome assembly GCA_029490765.1 of Euthynnus affinis. Classification (NCBI taxonomy): domain Eukaryota; kingdom Metazoa; phylum Chordata; class Actinopteri; order Scombriformes; family Scombridae; genus Euthynnus; species Euthynnus affinis. Next base: position 34,047,737 of record CM055838.1, on the reverse strand, counting down.
AAGATAAAAGGATCAACTTTGAAGTAAATGTAAAAAAAAAAAAAGAATCAGTCATTTCATCAACAAACAGAAGCGATCCTTTTCTTCTGAACCCTTTTTACAAACCAGATCAGAGTAATACTGAAAAGCTGATGAACTTCTCTTGTCACCGCAGACACCACACTGAGCACAAAGCAGATGACCTGGTTTAATGTTGAAAAAAAAAAAATCAGAAGAAGAAGAACGAGTGATGTCAAAGCATGTAAAAGAATCCACGCGTTTGGATCCCATTGTGCGTAAGCCCTCCATTGTGTTCCTTTTTCATGGTGAGACACAGGCCGATTGCGCCTGAAGTCGATCCTCGAGTGTAGCTGGTTATTACTTCTGGATGGAGCTAATTAATCACCTCGCTCATCATTTTTATTCATCGCTTCATACAATAGCTTCGCCACCGGTCGGTCCCTCCTCGTCCCTTATTTTTGGGCACGGTGGTGCGGCGCCAAAAAGGTGGGCAAGAGCTGGGTCACAGGAGGGAAATGACATGCAAATCCAGATGCAAAAAAATCAAAGCTGTGTTTAAAAAAAAATCAGCATACTCGCATGTGTGTGTGGCTGTGACACATTCACACACACACACACACACATATATAGCGTATCAGGCCGTGCTATAAATGCGCCACACACAGTGCTCAGTGTTGAAGCATTATACTGAGTTCATTTGAGACACACATTACAGTGCTGTAAATCATGTGTCTCTACAATGGTGCATCATCAAACTAAGTGAATGGTTCATTTTCTTGAACACAAGAAATCAAATCAAGTTTATTCCATAGAGATTTGAACCAAAGCACTCTAGCCATTAAAATGAAATAAAATGGAGTGACTTGATTGTGGAAAATTATGCTCTACATTTATGGATTGAGGTGTTTTGTAATGTAGATACATTTATTCTTGTGGTTCATGCTTTCCTACTCTATTTCCAAAATAAAAACAAGGCTAAACTTGGTTTCCAATTTGTCTTTTTTCTTTCTTTTTTTTCCCGCACGTACACATAATAAATGTTCACATATCTGACATAAACAGCCTTTAATACAATTCTTTGATTCTTTATGTCCATTTAATCCAAGATTGACTAGCTGACTGTAGAAATACATTGTTATTGGTAATGATATGTGGACCAGAGAAAAAACTTTTACCTGTTTGTCACATAGAGAATGACGGTTTTACAGATCAGAATTTAGCCTTTAGACTCTCTATATGGTATCTAGTGGGATTAGGTTGTTTAGATGAAAGCTTATATTATGGTATATGTCATTTTATATCACAATGTTGATATATGTTTTCTTCATCAAAATCGAGTGATAAATTGTTAATGGATGAAACAACCAGACAGGGATGTCAGTTTTTGGCAAAATAAATTCTTAAAAAAAAACAAAATAAAAGTACTTTATCAAGCTGATGCAAAAAAATAATATGCAATAATGTTTTTGTAACTTTGCCAACAATGATTTAACCCACAAATGTGTAAAATGTGCAAAAGCAACTGCAGTGTAAATGTTACTGCAAAAATCTCTGACATTAAACAAATTCATATGAAGGAATAAATGATCGCCCACTCCTCATCTACCTTATTTTCTTCCTATATGAATTTCTACTGGCCTTTTAAGTCTTTATGAGTTTGTTGGGGGTGTTGTTGAGCAAAGTGTTGGTAATTTGGGAAAACAGGAGCAACACAGCCTGCGGGGAAAAGGTTGTTGTCATCGGCTATTTTCATATTTCCACACGCATCCTCTCCTGTGTGACTCATGTGGACTTGTGGTATGTGACGTCTCCCTCCGCACACCACTGCTAATTGGGATTAGCATATGAACCACCAAAACAATACTGCGGTGTTACGAGTCCACTGGGTCCGGTGGCCTGTATTCACCACAGACCCAATAATCCCCCTGTCTCTGGGAGCAAAGCTCATTAAATCTCACGGAATGGAGCCCATTATGAGCGCCTGCCGGCTCTGGCACCTACCGCAAATCCTATCATGGCACAGATACTGCGGCGGTGGCTAGCGCGGGGCTAGCGGATAGCTAATAACAGCACCGGTGTTTGGACTAGCCGATTAGCACTCCTCACTGATCCCTGATCCCTCTGGATTAAAGCAAACAGCAGCAGAGCCCAGCTGTACGGGACAAAATGGAAACACACACACACACACACACACGCAAATCTGCCCTCGCACACATATTGATATATAAAACACTCTCTCATGTGAGCAACCAGCTTTTCCTTTGTGTTTGCCTCCAGATTTGTTAAAAGTTAATTGGGAGTTAAGGAACAGCTGATCCTCATTCATAAAACGCTAGAGCATCTTTCATCTCAGTTTGAGAGTACGAAAACGAAGGAGGGTAAGAGAACCTTAAATCATTACAAGTGAAATGATTTAACATCTTACACCAAAAAAAAAAAAAACTGCCTGTGAGTTTTGCCAACGAGTGACTTTTATGTCACCATAATGAGCGCTATTTACTTCACGTCTGTCTTATCATCCTCTGCTTGTCTGCATGGTTTATGCTGTGGTTGTTCCTTATGTGCCATTTTGAAGTATTTTATGTATTTTATTCTGTTTATTGTGTTTTATTGTCCTTTTATTGTGTGTTTTTATTGTGAAGTGTCTCCAAACCAAACCTCCCTTATGGGACAGTTAAAGTTTGAATTACAGTTAGAGCTGGAGTTTTTTGATCCACGGAACATCATTTTAAGAGACTAATGGGAAACAGGACACTAGAGATTGGCCTTAAAATTGTTGCTTCGACTGCATAGGAACACCTACTGTATGGCTGAACGGCTTTAAATTGATTCTAGTGACTGTTGCCAGAAAGGTATGACACACTGGTTTTGGAATGCACTTGCTTCCTTCTTCACATTAGGGCTTTTAACCCCCCCCCCCCCCAAAAAAAACCATACAAAACAGAGCTACTGTGCACTAATAATTACAAGGCAGCCCAAGTTGCCTTATCCTACACTATGCTGTTGAATTGACTGTTCATTCACAATACCTCTGCTATCTTACATGATAAACTGTGGGGAAGTTGTGCTGTACTTTTTAAGTCAGCAAACTGCCTTCACCAAACTTTATCCACATTTTTTTTTCTCTTTGCAGTGGAATCTAAAATCCTTCCTAGTTTACAGATGGGGTAAAAAAAAAAAAAAAAAAAAAAAGGGCCTGCAATAGATCAGAGTGACTGTATTTTACAAACATTCCCCACTGACATACAAGACACAGCCTGTTGCGCTTCGATTTTGTGAATTTCAAATTCACACAGATCATTATTATAAATCAAATCCGGTCAAATGGTAGCTCACATCTCACGAGTAAAAAGTGACAGCCTTACTCCTCACTGCCCGGATTTATTCCGGCGCATCACCCTTCCAGTGATCAGGATAGTCGCTGTAGAACGTCATTGCTAAAGCGCTTCCCATCAAATCTGGCCGTTGGTAACTTATTACAGTATACAAACGACACTTGCTAGCTGGATGCCCTCGCCCGTCTACTGATGGAAGGCTGCCTGTTCTCATAATCTCCGCATGACTCCAAAGTGAGTCTCCCACTGGGAAAATCACACAATAATGACATTGTAATTACATAACAGTAAAATGCATTGTCAAACCATTGAAGTGCTCCACACTTTTCTGCTTTTTATTTGCCGTTAGAGAAAGGAAACCTGTGGCAATGTAACAACGTGAAGAGATACATGCAACAGACTGTGAGACACTGGTCCATTCTATGCTACTATATGTTCACATACCATATATATGTAGATCTGGGAGTAAGGATGGGATAATTATGTGCATGACTTCTTATTCTTGTACATTGCCTCGATACGGAAATTCACAGTATGTTCAGACACCCAAATACTGGAGGCGTTAACTGTTACTGCAGATGGAAAGAAGACATGATATTTCATGGTCAATATCTTGTGAACAGTAAGGAAGTCTCTTGGCTGATTTGCATTTTTTATTTTTTTTGCATTTAACTCCTTAATGACATTGAAGAAGAAGAGGACTAGTCTTTCTTTACGTCTCTTTTTGACACAATTGAAACAGTAAAAAAAATGCGTGTGTTGTATTAGTTATTTTCCCTCTCTGTTGACCCTTTTAATTCAGTTGCCAGTTAATAAATTGCTCGAGGCAGAAAAGCCCGGCATCTCTTCTGAATATGTATAATGTACAATATCTGTCTGTTTATCAGCTTCAAGGCTCATCACGGTATCCATGGACTGTGAGGGAGGGAGGAGGACGTCAAAAGCACGCAAACTAGAGGCCTTGAGCTCCGACCGCGAGACGGAGGGAACAGTGAAGCAGAGAAAAAGAGTGAGGGAGAAATCTCTATATACGCAATGATAGGCAATGATTACTGACGATAACTAGGAATAGCACCCGGGCCGTCCTTAAGGGGTGGTTGGTGGTGCCATGACCCTGATTCTCCATTGCGCTCCATCCCCAAGGGCTTTGGAAAAATCTGATACTTCATTAAGAACTAGGAGAGCTGTTAGGGTTTGGTGTTATGGGGGGGGAAAGGAGGCTGCAGAAGAGAATGTAGAACTAGTATTAAACCATAAGCAACGATTAGTTTGTATGAAAACCGACGTGCAGTGACTCATAACTAATTGCCTCATTATTTTAATGAAAGTTATGATATTATGTGCTTGTGAAATGCTCTGACATCTGGCTTTATTTGACATATTTGAGTCTGTTAATGAAGCTTCATCATAGTTTAGGCTATGGTAACTTCTTTGGACTTTTCATACCAAATGTGCAAGCGCACTTAGATTGCACAAGGTCGAGCATAACATGAAGAGCACCTTATCATCTTATGCTAACCGAAACTGCTACAGACTTAAATGAATTCATTTAATGCTATCCTGCGATCTCCATCCTCTGAGATTTTTTTGCCATGCTTTCAATTTTTTGCCCAAGTACCAGGAAAATCGAAAAGTAGCATTACGTTACTCCTCCATACCTTTTTACATATTGAATCCGGCGCTGACCCAACCTTTGCCAACCTATGCCATTCCCAGGATGCCACTGGACACAGGTCGTTGAGCTCAGCATATTTGGTGGCCCATTTCATTGACCTTTGGACCAAAAAATCTGGTGGAAAATCAGGGCAATGAGCACCACTATTGCTTGCACGGCTATGTTCTTCATTGAAAATAACGACTAACTGTGTGTGATGTCGTACAAGTCTGTTTATTGTGCTAGCAAGTTCACCCTTGATTTACTGATTTGATGGGAATATCTTCTTACTGATATCATTTCAAGTTGCCAAATTAAACGACGCCGGTCGACTTCTGGCGGCGCCGCGAGTAGAAAGACCAAATAAGAAGCTGGGAAAGAGAATGCTCTGTAACTCAACTCCACCCTCCTTGACACCCTGAAGAAGCCTTCAGAACAATCACTTCAAGGCCATGTTAATAATGAATTAATGATAGACTGTCAGATATACTGTAGCATCTTTACATGGCGAGGAATCTCAACTCTTGTGTAAGTGCATCTTGTTATTACAATCCATCACTATCAGCCTTGCCTTTTTGGCAACAGAGTCTTCTGTCAGGGGACTATCCTAACTTCTACAACCTTTCAAGCCCGTACTGAACAGTAAATGGTGTGGAAAAAAGTTATTTACTGAAAACCCAACAAATAACATTACCAAGAAAAAAAAGGTTATACCCTGTGTCAAATCCAAGCCAGAGCTGTAAATGGTTGGTGAGTCATGGGCAGGGAGGAAACACTACATGGTGACTCAAGGGGCAGAGATCCATCTGTCAAGTCTGTCCGTTTTCAAAAGTTTCAAACGCTGAGGAGCACTAAGTCATCCCGCAGGGCTGATGGCTCGTCTCTTTTTGATCCGTTATGGTGAACAGAATGTTCAAGCATGTGGAGTTTTTGGGAACATAAGGAGATTTCTCTGATTTGCTACAGTCTACGCCGTCAGTGCTCGAGTTTGTTTGGGAAAGATGTCGACAATTCAAACAAAGCGAAATCCATGTAGAGGAGATTTTCAATGCTATATCCCACTGCTAGTTTAACGACATGCAACCGGATGGAGAGACCCTGACATCGATGCTGGGTAAACTGTAGGGTTAAAAAGGTCACATGCGTGGCATGGTAAGATGAGATAATATAGCCGGTTCTAATTTTAAAACAAATGACAGTACAGTAATGCCTTCATTGTACACTTGCAGTCCAATTTACGGCAAATTAATTTTGGACACTCCCCTGTTTCCACCCTGCTTGCACTAAAGACTGGACTCTAAATAGCATGGCACACCATCACACCCCGGTGTCTACGACTGAAGAGGAAGGGTAGAGGAAGGAGCCAAGGAAATGAGGCCAATTTCCCTGTGGGGCCCAAGTAACCAGGAGCGGCAAAACAGGTTCCACACAGAGGGGCCATTAGACTACAGCCTAATAGTAGCTCAGACCCACCCACTTCCTGCCCAGTGTCCCCCCAAGTGTACGTTACTAGACCTCTGATTTTCTGTCTGGGTATCTTCCTCTAAGTTAGCCTGTCTTTCTGCACTTCATTGTATTTAGTCCAACTGTGACTGCCTGTTTAGCTCTGCATGTCTGTCTGTTCCTAAGTAAGCTCATCATGATCCTGCCCCCCTTTTTTTTTTTTAAGATTAAAGAGGCTAAACAAACAATATGTTCTATAATGGACTTGAATGATGACCTCAGGCTGCGAAAAAAAAAAAAAAGTACTGGAAGTGAAATGCTACAGAATGGCTACTGTGTAGAGAGAGAGGATGCTTTGGCCAGACGACTGGGGCCACTGAGGGAGGCTCACAGTATTTCCAGTGGCAGTAAAAAGGGAGCAGGCCTCAGTTGCGAGCACAGAGAGTGCAGGGCAGATTGGAAGTTGAAGAATTTCCGTCCCGGCATGAGTGTGAGAGAAAGAGAGAGTAGGCTAGTGTCTGCCAGCAAGAGCAGCACTCTCTTTTTCCACAAGGGAGAAGTTATGGCGTGATTTGCATGTCATCCAAACCACTCCATTTGGCAGGAAATTGGTGTGTGTGTATCCACATATGAGTGTATGAGACCATCTAGTTAGTAAGATCTACCCCACTGACTGCACACACACACACACACACACACACAGACATGTGCACACACACACACACACACACACATCTGTCAATTTCCCACCTCAACAAGTGTGCCATCATGCTGGGCGCAGCTCGGCAATTCAAAAACCAGCACTTGACATATTCAGCCACAAAGTCCAAACTGCTACGGAAATCATGCACATACCACGGTCAATCAAACACTAATAATAGCTTTGCCTCAGCTCAAAATTACAGTTGGGAAGGGTCATTTTGTGTCAGTCAGCTCTGATGTCTTTATTTCATATCTGCACGGCTGACCGCTGGGGATAATTGGATGCTCGCAAGTGCATCTTCAACCTTATTGGTTGTATTTCAACATCACACCTCAGCCGTTTCTGGCACGCATTGCAGTCCCCATGCTGGGGTGCAGGGACGCGCTGGTAATCAGGTAAGTAGGTACAGTGTCATATCATAACAGCAAAATAAAAAACCGTGTCTGAGGTCCCAGATTCTATTAGCTGCGCTAATATGACCGCTAATGAGAAAGCATTACGGTGGCCAAAAATAACCTGGCAGGTCGGTAAGGCTTCATCCAAGCCCCGGATGCCGTTGACTATAAGAATATATGGACTGTAGCCGAGGCCAGCTCAGCTCTCCCTCTCATGTTCGCTGGGTCTCATTATCGCACAATCACGCCTCACTAGCTACGAAGCTGCCTCTGTCTGCCTGGCTGCAAGTCCAGACAGGTGGGAGGGAAAAAAGAGAAAGAAAGAAAAAAAAGACTCAGACAAACAGAAAGAAAGAGAGCAGTACTGAAAGGTAAATGTGAGAGAGTGGTAAAAGGGCGGAGGATTAAGGCCACAGAGGTCGCAACAATGAAGAGGTGGCAAGAGACAAGAGGAAAGCGAGACAAAAACTCACGAGTGCAGGGAATATGAAAAAAAAAAAAAACAACAAAAAAACTGCTGAAAAACCTGGCAAGTCTAGAGGAGAAGGTAAAAAAGAGGGTAACTGAGACAGAGGCCAAGAGAGAGTGAGGGGGTGCAAGCGTTTGTGGATGACCGTGGCAATGTTTCTCTTTCTCCCTCCCCCCCCCCACCCCCCCACCCTTCTCACCCCCCCTCCTTATTTTCCGTCTGAGTTACACGCTCATTTGGCGGCACTGGCTGAGACCACCGGCGTGTTTCCACTTGGCCGTCTGGTCCGTCTGCCTGTTTATCTGTCTGTCTGTCTGCCTGAATACAGGTCCTCGCTGTCTTCCTGGTCGTCCGCTCGATTCCTCTTCCTGCCTGTCTTTCATCCAGTCTGACTGTTCGTCTGTCTGTTTGGCCGGCTGACAGTTTCTCACTGTGATCAACTTAGGAAAGCACAGCCCTTATTTCCCCTCCACCACAGAGTCAGGACTTCTGGGGGGGCTAAGCTGAGTGAACACACACACACACACACACACATACACACAGAGAGACTGAACAGGTCATTTGAAACAGCCTGACACATGAAATGCATGTGGAATATCGCTGTGCATTTTTCTGTGATTTCCTGAAGTGCAGACAGTCTCTCTGCATCTTTCTCTCTCTCTCTCTCTCTTCCTCTTTTTGCTATTATTTCAGTCTTCGGCTCTCATCTTCTGAGATATGCATTGCTATAAAAAGACCGTTTTGGACAGAGCTCTCAAGTGGGCATGCAACTAGGAGTGAGGCTGAGTAGCATTTTCTTATGTGTGCAGTATTGAATCGTCTTATGGAGACCTTTTGAATCTCATTAAATCTAGGTAGGTTCAGTTTTCAACATTGGTAACACATTGAACAGGTGTAGTCTAATTATTTATCTTATTTTTGACAAATTCATTGATCCAAAAAGCAGAAGTCCTTGGGCAAACTTAAATTATAGGAGATTCTGAACATGATGTGATCGTCTAGATGGTCTCACTAGGAAAGACTCACCGCTCTCTTGGTTTCGTTGAGCTGAAGAAAAAAAAAAAATCACACGGAATCTCACAGAGGTTAATTACGTACAGCCTGCTACCTAACACATTATTCAAGGAAAGAAGAGAAAGATCTGATGAGAGATTTATTTACACTGGAACCTCCAAATCTGAGCGTTGTTACAATTTGGAGCTGGATCCCAAAATGGAAACAGCTATTCTCAACCATATGTGCAACAGTTGCTCACCCTATTTTTGCCTACCTGTTCAATTCTCTAGAAAGCATTTGGAGAGTGAGGTCAAAATGTCGTATCGTCGAGCGGACTGAAAGACTCAGCCTTCTGCTTGGAGCTCTCGTCTGCAGTCGCACGTTCAGACTGGAGGGAAGCCGAATGTCACCTTCGTGTGGACACATTGTCTTTGTGAGGGTTCAACGAGAACACTTTGACAGTGGAGATCTTACAGCTGTTTGACACACTCAAACGCACCAAAAAGGTGACATTCAGTGTGTGTGTGTGTGTGTGTATGTTTCTTGCATGTGCAGCAACATGCCTCCTCAGTTTAAACTCCAGGTTTTGAAGTGTGATCTCTCTCTCTTTCTCTCTCTCTCTCTCTCTCGAGTGGATGAAAACAAAGCAAATACAGTAACTGCCAGCCGAAGCAATAAACTGTTGAACCTCAGGCTATGAGCCTGTCGCACATTCTTTCAATGAAATGTGTTTGGTTCAGTTATTTAAAGAGACATTAACCCACCTTCAATAACAGCCAAGTGGAGCAAACGACACACACATGTCTGACTTATAATGGAAAAAAGTGAGTAAAAGTTGCCATCCGTCTGGAGCCAGCTTTTCTGTGCCTTGTGTTTCCACACCTAGTATTCAACAACCAAGCCTCTTAAAGCAATCTGAAAGCACTACCCGGATTCCAAATTTAGTTCATTGTGGTCTTCATCACCATCACACACACACACACACACTGAAGAAATTCAAATTCTAGATATCCAGACAGGAGGAGAAAAAAAAAAAAAAAGGATTTTGTGAATGGTTAACAATTCATTATATTCGTTTTATATAACCAGCAGTCCATTCATAAATGTCAAGTGTCAAAGTCTTTAATTCGTAAAGCGCATTTTTCTATATGACATCACTCCGAGTTGCGCCGCACAGAGGAGCAGCAACACGTTTTACAGTAGCATCTGTGCATCATATTTGGCATCATACGCGGCCTAATGTGACTTCTTGGTTCCACAGCGTTTCTATTAGCCAACACTCTGGCTGAGCGGAAAATGAGGGACAGAGAGAGAGACACGCAAACGAAAAATCTGGCTGGCTGTGTTTTTTTTTTTTTTTTTTTTTTTTGCTTTTATAGTGGAAAACAACAAAAGCACCCAAAATCAACCACAGAGCGTAACAATTTAAAACCACTGGAGCTGCGTTAAAGCAGGGTCAAAAAAAATGTAACAAGGACAAGGTCAACAGTGCTCTGGACACATGTGGAGGGTTGATTGTTGCTGGAAAGCTCGCTCTGTTTACTCACGTTTATATGATGTACTGTATATGAGTTATATTCATATGTGTGTTATTGTTTTCCCAACGCCGGGGTGAGTTTTAATCAGACGTCACTTTCTTCCCCCCCTTCCCGCCCCTCTCTCTTCTCCTCTGCCATTACACTTCTCCTCCACTCTCTCCATCAACTTGATACACTATTTTTTTTTTTTTATTTCCACTTCCCCACTCTGTCACAAGTCTCCCGGTAGATGATGGAGTAATGAGAAGAAATACGGGGCATAAGTGAGGGAGATGACAGTGATGGGCAGCTGGCGGCAGTTAGCGCGATGGCCACACTGCGGCTTCCAGGTGTGATGAGACCTGACAGCTGGGGAAGGCTGCTCCATACTACTCCAGAGCTGGCCAGTGTACTCCGGCACTGCATTCGTCCTGCTTTAGTGCAGCGATCTATCCTTCGCGATGCAGAGCTGGTGATAAAACGGTAACTGATCAAATGTACAAATGTGAAAAGTGAAGTCTTCATCCTGAAAGCAGAAATCCAGACCTTCCATATATCGGCATTCTTGAAGTACAGATGGTGGAGAAGCACCTTGAGCCTTGTTACGTCATCCGATGATGTTGCTGTTCAGATCCTATGTGTGTCGTACAAACTAGGTTATGATGTGTGTAGTGTAGTTGTTCGGAATGGGAGAGACGTTCAGACCTGACGATGATCTGACAAGCACTTGGTTTGAACCATACTGAGGTCTTTGGTAATCGGCAATCTCATATTGTTAAAAAATCACCTAACTTGTATAGAGAATCCTTGGCTAATCATTATTTTCATTATCCTCACCTGTCAACTACTGTTTCAATGAATTTGTTTCATCTATAAAAACGTCAGTAAATAGTTACAAACGCCTCTGACCATTTCCCATGGCCCAGGATGACTCCTCAAATTGCTTATTTTGTCTGACTTAAAGTCCAAAACCCCAAGTTATAGAGTACATTTACATAAAAGATGCCAATCCTCACATTTAAGAAGCTGGAACCAGCAAAAAAATGTTTGACTTTTTTGGCTTGATAAATGACCTAAACTGGTTGTTTTTTCAAAATTGTTGAATATTTTTTTTCTGTGAATCGACTACCCGCTTAAGAGACCTATCCCTTTAGCACTAAACTTGAACGCCAGTGTATTTCGTACAGGCTGTTGCAACCCAACAAAGCGGATCAAAATTTTTCAATAGCAGAGTATCTCTCGGCAATACCAGCCCCTGGATTTAGACTGACCAAAACCACATTTCCAATAACACCTTTTCTAGTTGAAAGGATCTCTACAGAAATATGTGATTTGTCTTGAGTCAGACAGGAAAGGCCCTTTTTTTGTTTGATATTACTGTGGCTTTAACATCCCTATCCCCTTCATATGGCTACAAAGAGATCGAGGCGAAAAAATAGAAAAAGATGGAAATAGCACAGCTGAGATTGAAAATTCTTCCAGTTACCTCCTCTGAAGGTTTCACGGTTGACGTACTTCGACGCTTCACTCCAGGTAATCTTGCAGCATGTACTGTAATAATAATCGCCTCCAGAATAATTCCTATAATCCCTACATGAGCTTTTTACAAAGGTCATCTCTGTCTCTCATGTTGACCTCAGACAGCCTGTGATATTTGAATCTGCCGACAACTGTACCATAGTGTTCTTACACTTAAGGTTGCGATTCGCCGTTCGTGCTTGTGCGATCCTTCGGTGACCTGGACGTACACGATGCTGCACCGTATGGACTGCGATAAAGCTGCCATGTAAAAAAAAAAAAAAAAAAAAAGCAAGAGATGAAAAAATAGCTATGAATGGTTAGAAATAAGCAGTAGAAAGAAGAAAAAAAAAGCCAGATGGAGGAGTCAAGAACTACCTTAAAGGGAGAGTCTAATTAGTTGGGTTTGGGTTAAGAGTGCAGCTTGGTTAATTTAGAGGAGAACTATATCAGTGTATTAGCCGGTCTGTGAAATGGATCACCGGGCTGTTTTTAGGGTGCTGCGGGGTAAAATAGATATGGTTCTGAAATAACAGCAACAGCGGTAGCAGGGAACAGCTTGTTTTAATTGTCTCTGAAGTGGAACAGCTGGCTGCGACTACTGGGCCTCACAGCATAACAGAGAGAGAGAGAGAGAGAGAGAGAGAGAGAGAGAGAGAGAGAGAAGGAAGAGGAGAGAGTGAATGAGAGAGAGAGGCAGAGAGAGAGAGAAAGGGATTTGCATCCACAGCCAGGGGCTGAGGCTCTGGCGTAAAAACTTTTATTCTACTCAAACAGAGAACCGTCTATAGATGTCAAAGAAGCAGCATAACAATTCAATAAAAATGTGCTTACCAGTTTTCTAATAACAGTAGGCATCATACTTTAACACCTTGGACACAGCCCATTGCTGCTGGAAAATGGACCCAAAAACTGCTAGTCAAGACACTCAGCTACCTGCTCATTTTGGGAAAATATCCAGTGGAGAGGCTGAACTCATTTTCCTCTGGCGCCTGTTTGCTCACACTATATTCTGGTTGCTTTCCATTGCACTGCAACAAACTGCAGACACCTTCTTGATAAGTGGCAATTGTTCAAAAAAAAAAATAGTCTGCAATTATGCTACTGAGAAATAAGTAATGCCGTCTTTGTCCAGCCGCTGTGAGAGTTGCTCCCTCTTCAGCTTTAATAGTGTTAATAAACCCTCCGAGCGTTTGGTTATGGAGTGGTCTCGAAAGGAACGCTGATTTCTAACTGCTCAACTCCTCCTAAAAGGTCAAACTCATCACGTACTCTTCATGACAACAGAGGTGAAGCTTTTCTTTCTTTTTTTCCACCGTGCCACACTGCCGCCTTTGTTATCAGCGGCGCGCAGGGGTTGCGGAGAGGAGCCACGCTTCATTCCACATATTGTGTTTCACATGCGAACTTCATTTTTCACTCAAATGACCCTTTCTTTTTTGAAATAACATAACATTTGGTGCACTTCACGGAGCAGATAAAGCAGCTGTTCTTATGGACCTGTCAGAGCTGGTATCGATGGTACTAGTCGTGTGTGTGTGTGTGTGTGTGGAAGGCCTTTTTATCATAAACGCTCATACATGTAACGTCTGCGTCAGGATGGCAGGAGTGATAATGACAGCGGTTGCTGACAAAACTGACAATGTCTTGTCTTTGTGGGTGTGTGTGTGTGTGTGTGTGTGTTAGGGTTGAATCAAAAGTGCCATTTTCAAAACGCAATAGCAGCAATGATTTGTAACTTAAGTGTGAACAAGCTGTAATAAGGTTTAGTGACAGTATTGTCAGCAACGGCAACTGGTGACGTCAAATGTAGCTAGTAAGCTGTAGCTAATCAACATTAATAGCATGAGTTGCTCTTTTCTGGTTTATGCTCTATGGATACTGGTTTCTGTACGCTTTCCGCTTGTAACCGCTATCATTTTGATATCTAGAAACATATAAAGTGGACTGTGTCGCTATGCTGTTCAAAAAGACCAACAGAGTACAGAGGTTTTCTCAAGATAAACTATCTAGCATTTGTTGATTAGCATCTCTACATTTTTAGGTAGCTAGCAGCTTGTGCTGGTTTGTTTGTCTGAATATTTCTGATAGCTATTTGGTAGCCTAATGCTAATATATGTTATTATCTTTCTAAATGTGAGCTAAAGTGCTAAAATCTTTGATAGGAAATGAGTTATGTTTCCCTGGAAGTTAACTTTTCTCCAACTGAGTGGCTAAAAAACACAAGGACGACCTCAATGTCAGGCACCAACATGCAACTACATCATTTTATCAGATTTTTTAAGTATGCGTGTCTGTGGTTATGCTTTGGTAATATGTAGCGCACCGATACGTTCCTGGAAATCATAATATTGGTCAGAAAAATAGAAAGAACCTTCTTTTTCTCAAATCGTTAAGCCCTGTGTGTGTGTGTATGTGTGTGTGTGTACAGTGGGTATCAGCAGGAGACTTGAAGAAACAGACAGTACAATACAACCATACAGAACATACACACACAGACAATGTGTGAAACACACAGAGAGCTTTGCTGTAAATAGCAGTAGCTGCTGGAGGCGTCTGAGCATAACATGCAACTGACAAAGCCACAGAGAATGCAAAACAAACGACACGCCATCACCAACGAAGGACCGGCAGCGGCCAATGAGACGCTTGGGGAGAATCTCCACCCCTCGTCTCCTGGATTGGACACCCTGGGGTCCAACCAGAGGCTGCACTGTCAGTCATAAAGGGTCATGATGGAAGAGAGATGATCACAACAGCGGAGTCTGCTGTCTTCCTGTTCCCACAAACTCAACCAAGACTAATCTTCCTCTTCTATCTAACAGTGTGCATGTGTTGTGTTGTGGTGCAAAAGCATAGGTCGGTATATATAACACTACAGGCTGTCATCAGAGCTGCTGCAACTGGAACACCTCATTTCAAACCAAATATTTTTTAAAAATAAATAAATAAAAGTATAAAGGAGAAAGTAAAAAAAATACAAATTTACAACTTAGTTTGCTTCCTGCTCCATCTGAGCAGAAATCTGCATGTTTACAGCGGCTTTGAACCTGAGCGATAAATCACTATCGGCTACGAACCGACAGAAAAGAAATTATGTTCCAGCGACGAGGCACTTCCACCGAGTATTTAACCTGATATATTGCACCGAGTCGCTTGCGAGACCAAAGTCTTCTTCATTCTCTTGTCATGAATATTCAAATGAGATCTTCAATTTTGTGTTGGAGAGATTATTGGAAAACTACAGGAGCATGCAGGAGTCTCCCTAAAGCCGGGTTGAAACCATGTTATGCGCTAGAGTGAATGACTAAGCTGAGATACCAAATCTGAAATTAAAGTGGGATCTCCTCCCTACTCCCTTAGAAAAAAAAAAAAAAAAATTTGAGTCAGCCTGTTGGCATTTTAAAGCCGTTGGCAAAATCCAATATGTCTGCTGAGTAAGAGTTTCTGAATTCCGCTCGGCATGACAGAGCTTTATGCAACTGCATGAGTCTGAACTTTGTGGGAAAAAACACTTAGGGACAAGAACCTAAAGGGGGAGGGGGGGTGAAACCCAAAAGCCTTTTCAAATGTTTTTTTTTTTTTTTTTTTTTGTAAGAAATCAACTTTGCAAGGGAGGGGATTCTGGAGCACTGACATCAGAGAGGAGTATGACAGTGATACCAATAAGATAAAGTAAGATTATGTTGATTTATTCTCGTATTTTCTAATGTGGGAAATATTAGCTCTGTGCAACGAAAACGAATTGTGCAATCACAAACTATGAAGCACGCGCTTATCTCTCGGTCTTTAGCCCACTTTACTGGTGTTGCATGTCGTTTGGCCTGGTTTATCTAATGTGCCTCGGCAGGCTTCTGTCAGCTCCGGAGGCTGTGCAAACAAACACAATACTTAGTAGGGTTTCACTTCTTTCTTCGGAGTTCTCCGCTCGAAATGGCAACTTTTCAAATAAACCCACACACATGTTCGAGCAATCAGATCCAAAATATGAGAGAGGGCACCGGCGAACAACCTCGGCTACAGAGATTAGAGAGCAGACGGCCATTTATGGACATGCACTTGCACAAGCTGACATCATCTGGTAAGGGAAATGAGAGAAACGCTGCTAATGAAGAGTTCAGAGCAGGCTGCAATCTTGGCTTTTCGTGTTGCCGTTTATTATTTGACATCTGACATTGTGACAGTATATAAATGACGGAGGATCGCAAAAAAAAGCATGAAGCCCTTTAAAAAGCAGCAGCAGCCTTCTTGAATGAGATCATTTAGATCGTTTTTCAAGCAGAAATACCCCAAATATTTCTGGTTCTCTGCGTTTTTCTTGCTTTCATCCCATTTAAAATGAATATTTTTCACTTTGTGCTCCGTGTTATATGAGTCTCACACACACACATGTTTAGATACCGGCTGGGTCAGTAGGTGAAGGGATGTGAAGTCACAACGAACGACGACAAAAAAATCTATTTCCGAACGTGTCGCCGCGCGAGAAGGTCAAGGCTGAGAATGTCACGACAAACGTGGATTTTCTCATCTGGAAATTTCACACATCGGAATTGTGACATTCACACACACACATGAAAGCGTCGCCAGATTCCCCCCCTGCAGATGCGCACACACAGCAGCAGCAGCAGCGGTAATAACCTGTACTTGTGACTCACCAGCAGCCAGACATGCTGAGAGGCCATTAAAAAAAAAAAAAAAAAAAAAAAAAGGCAAACACAGCCGTTCCCTTGCACACTGGAAGACTTATGATGTGTTATGTGTTTTGTGTGTGGCTGGTTTCTATGTGTGTGTGAGTATGTATAGGTCTCACAGGTATAGTGTGTACATCCCAGTTCTGTACATGCTGTCTATCCTCTTCTCAGACACATCCCTGCAGACATGACTTCACACTGGATACAACCGGAGGGCCACACACACACACACACACACACATCTATCTCAGTGACTCACTGTACTCTGGCCAAAGAAAAGGGTCTTCTGCATTTATCACCCGTTGTACAGTACGCCTACACTCCGACTGAGGAGCAGCAGTTGAGAGCAAGAGAGCCAAAGAGATAGAGGAAGAATAAAAAGACAGAGGCTGAGAAGACAAACAAATAGTGAATAAAAGTCACTGTGAGTAGAAGGAAGAAAAAAAAAAGAGAAGGTGTACCTGAAAATACCAGAAGACTCTAGAGGAACGTTTCTTTTAGTGCTTTCAAAGACAAAGCAATAAAAAAAAAAAAAGTGTTAAAAGAGTGTTTGAGGCACTCTCTGTAAGCTGTAAGCGGTTCAGCTGAGGTAAACCTCGCTCCTCCAAGAGCTGGAGAAAAAGAAAGAAATGGAAAAAAATAGGCTCGGAGGCAACTCGTAGAAGAAAAAGATGCGTGCGGAGGTATCGCAGCGAGGCTCTGTGGCGAATAAAAAAAAAAAAAAAAGAAAAGTTCACTTCCCGAAATGAAGCGATGCCTCGGAGACGCGCCGTTATACACGCACGCGAACGTCGCTGCGCGTGTTAGCGGGGGAAAGGGAGAAAGGCCCGCCACCTGACGCGATTAGGACCGTCGTGTTCGAGAGCGATGACGTCACCCGCCGCGTCGAACACGTAGAGACAGAAATGAAAAAAAAAAAAAAAGGAGAGCAGGGCGACGTGTAGGAGACACACACACAACCTATCATTTTGGGGCCTTGTGAGTGTAATGAGGTGATTTTGTTTGATTAGAAGGAATCAGCAGACGAGCGGGGAATGGATGTTCAATCAATATCTCATTTTAAAAAAAAAAACTGAACGAGGACACGATGATTCGCTGCGAACATATGGACTCCGTACAGAGCTGGGAGCCGCTCCGTGTGTTTATGCTGGCACTTCATTTGCTCGGTTTTTGTGTTTTAATGACATAAGCAGTGAACCTGATCAAAGACATTGTCCGCCGGTGTGCGAGCGTACCAGAGGGAGTTTATACCATAATAGATGTGACTGTGTGTGTGTGTGTGTGTCTACAGCTGGATAAAAAATCTATATTCCAGCTTTAGAAAGACTGACAGCATCAGCCAGCGTGAGTTAGTTCAGCTGTTCGTGAAACCATCAGTTTCTGTCAAAATTGTAGAGGTTTAGTCACACAAGACTTTTTTTCCTTGGCTCCGCATGAGAGTACGTACGCTTTTTGTTCAGCTACCTTTCATTGGTATCTGACACTTTGAAGAGGAGGAGCCCCGCTAATGATTTACACCTCGTTTCTCACAAGCTTCAAACACAAGGAGGTCCTGATGCGGAGCTTATAAGGTTAAATAAGATACAGCTACACTGTTTCACCAGACGAAACTTGCCACTCTGTTCCTCTTGCGGGAAAACACAAAGTCTGTTCACAGTCAGTTGTGTAGAAAGTGGTGTTCCTATTTCTGGGGAACATACAGAGAGAACATTAACCAGATGACAGGCCAAAAGTTTCATTTTGGCCTGTCATGAAGTTTTTTATAGAATCAATTGGTGCCAGATGATATTAATGCTAAAATTGTAATTATAATTTAAATGATTCTAATGATCTGTTCGCTGTCCCTGCTCTTTCATCTGTCTCTTGTCTTTCTAACCACTCGCTGTGCACTGAAGGTTTTTGTCAGCGTTTGTTATTCGGTGTGCTTTAACCGTGTGGTGCTCTCCTTCATGCCTCCTGGCGCATGAAGAGCCGTTTTTTCTCTCCTACTCTGCGAGCTCGTGCTGCTTTTCCAGCCGAAGTCATTTCTCATGTGCAGCGGCGCGGCCCCCCCCCCCAGGTGCACCGCCGGAGGAGCGACACGGCGCTCCCCGCCGGCGCTGAGGCTGCAGGCCTCACGCTGCGGTCAGCCGCAACAACGCCTCCGCACAGTCGTCCCACAGCCCACAGTTGTGCAGTCACGGCGTGGGAGTCCGGGTCTTAGACCGAGGTAGGGTATCTGTCGGCTAGGCGGGGTGCTCTTAGCGCGCAATAAATTTGGACTTGCTGTAAACACAACCTGGATGATGTCATAGAAAACTTTATTTTGAAAGAGCAACGGCTAATAGAGAAAATCCAACAGTCAGCCGGGCGACCAATGGTGTTACTTCATCACTCAGACAGTCAGTCAGGGATGGACAGATGTTCCTGTGTGTAAGGCTAGCTCAGCTGTTGCGGTCTAGCCAACAAGACACACGCTACACACATACAGTAAGCACTATCTATTTCTGGCTGTTCCTCATAGAAAAAAAAAAACCCTGTAAAGAAAACGTCCCTCTACTTTAGGTTCTTTCCAAATCAGAGGTGAAATATCACAGACAAAGTGCAGGCGGAGTGCAGCTGGCTTGAACAGAGGGCTCTTTCTGTAGCAGAGTAGATGGTGCATGTCCAAGTGTAATCATATTTCAAAAGTGCACTGGTGTTACGGCAAGACAGGTGAGCCTCGGGTTTATTGGGTTAGGGTGGACTGCAAAGCTTTTTTTTTTTTTTTTTTTTTCAAACTTAATACAAGTCAAACACACAGAGATGCGCCATTTTTTTTTCTAGACAATCAAGCAACATGCAACTACTTTGTGCTGAGCGAGGCTGTTGTGATGATGAGCTGCTGTTCAGATTGATCGTTTTTTTGACTATTTTCTACTCTTTTCTACTGTTTTTTTTGCTGTATCTTGATTCGGAGCTGAATCCGATTGCGGATTTGTTTTGGCACAGGCCGACCAGCTGCGTCAGACTATACCATTGTTCTCTTTTACAGTGTTGATGACCCAAAAGTGCTTGGCTTTTCCTGTACACTCGTGGCTTTGCTTGGCACACCTCGGTACCTCCACCTCTTTTCTCCGGTGATGGTACGCCTTCCTGTGATCTTGCAAGCGTCAACACGCACGATAAAATTGCGTAACACACCAAAATAATCCGAGGCATATGCATTTATATTATTATATATTGCTCAATATGCTGTCGGTTGATGTGCCTGTAGGGCCTGTGAGTGTTGTATGACGCGTGTGTTTTCAGACTCATCTTCTCATAAAACCCACTACAGGCACCGTGGATAGAAAGAAGTCATCAACAAATGAAGTCAACAAGGGACAAGAATAATCTAATTAAATCAAACCTCCTTTTATTATTTTTTATATTAAGACTCTTGAGATGTTGCCATCACACCCAGGCAGGCCGTAGACCACCACACAACCCCTCAGTGATTGAAGTGGAAGAGTTATCAGAACTCACAGCATCTGTTGCTCTCGAATTTATCATCATTCGCAAATACAAATAGATAAAAAAAATAAGACAGCCAGAGCCCTGACTGGAGGAAACTGTATGAATGAACAGGAGCCATTCTTAAACCATTCACTACAAACAAGATCCATATCTAAATCCCCCCATCAACAGTCAAGTTATTATTCCACGTAATAATTTAAGCGCCAATTTCTCAAAAGGCGCCCCGGAGCGGCCAGAGTTCAAACCGCTACAATCTGCTGGACTGTAAGTGTGGATTTACAGTGTCGGTAGTGTACACAGAAAGGGTTTCCCGAAGTTTATCCGTGTGGGCTGAGTGTGTTAAACAGTCCAAACTGTCTGTTTAACAGAAGCACACACACACACTCTCTCTTTTGTTGCTGACACTTTGAATTTAAATCAGATCAAGTTACTGAGCATCATGATGCAGGAGGGTTATCATGCTCCTTTCCCTGATACTTAAGTTCTATTTGGACAGGAAGAATGACTGATGTCTGTTCTTCATCCTTTCTAATCTTCACTCTGCATTTTGATGTCAGGATTGTTATTTATTTTATTGACATTTTAGATTGTTTACAGTGAGATATTATGGAGTTTCTATAGTGATTCTGCTGTTAACTTTGCTGTTGCTGCTCTAGAAAACAATATTTAGTTATATTCAAATTATAAATCAATTCTAATCCTGTTCTGACAATGAATAGTAAGAGTAAAGATCAAATCCTAACACAGCCTTCACTGCAGCCGATCAGGATGAGCAAATTCCTTCACTATAAGCCTTGATTTACCAGTGTTATTACATGATTATTATTATTTATAGCGCACGGTGCGATCACTCACAAAAATGTGCAGGACTACATCGGGTCATAGTGCTTACATATCTGTTGCTGATGTCTGAGTGTGCTGTGTATTCAAGCACTTTCTTTGATTAAAAAAAAATTTAAAAAATAGCGCAAATGTTACGTTGCATCATTACAAGTCCGATGATGAATATTCTTTTCATTCGATATCCGATTCCATTTTGAACACTTTCTTATTGGATTGTTGAAATTTTTATGATGATAAAAATCTGCTTCAATGGTAAAAAAAAAAAAAAACAGAATTCAGAAAAATTCAAACGGAAAACTTTGGGAAGCAAATCAAACAGAATCTGGAAAACAGATTTCATAGAACCCTAAAAAAAAATCATTTTTCCCCTCGTTCTCCTCCGTCTTGAGACCACACACACACGTTTTGTTTTATGCGCGACACACTCGCGGGCCCCCCCTCTCTCTCCCTTTTCCTTTTCCACCGCTGTCATATCATCTATTCGTCCTTCTCTGCTCAATCTCTCTTTTTCCCCCTCCCCTCTGTTTCTCTGCTCTTTCTTTCCATTTGCTGAACTATGCTCCAATTAGTTTGGCCCCACGAGGCAGGAGTGTACCAGTGAGGGCACTTTATAAGGACATCTCTACATGCATACACACACATATATATTCACACATAAACATTTTCACACACACACACACACGGTGCTATATTGACCTTTGCTTACATACTGACCACCTTGTCATGACAAGTAGCACCTCAAACATATATTTACACTTCACCGCCATAACAAGAATGTCTATCACTATTAAAATGACACAATACCGTACTGTCACACTAAGTAACCTGTCATCACATGTGCTATTTTCAGACTGACATAAATAGGGCACGGGCCTGGTATAGTTGGTTACACATATTACATAACTATATTTTCATTTGCCTGGGAAACATAGTCATCATGACACGAGTGTGACTCTGTAATCATGTCAAATCCTCTGTTCCACTGACAGGAGAGGAGTCATTGGTTTAGCTTTCTCCTGCCACTCATTAATCACGACGACGAGTTCGTAGTGCATCAAGAGACAGCACTCGCTCGCTCACTCAACTGCCCGGGTCCCAGCGTAGTACGAGGTCAGTCACAACAACAACAGATGAAGAGAGAAAGCGTCTTCTTTTAAAACTCAAGGTCGCCACTGTGGTCAGATACTATTCGGAGTTCGTGCGTTAAAAGAGGGAGGGAGCGTGTAGATGTTGATGGTGTTTGGTCAAGTGTGGAGCTGACCTTCCCAGCACTGACGCTTTGGGGGTAATTCATTACTAGTCTCTTCTAAAATTGTAAATATTCAAATGAGTAAAGTAACCCCTTACTTGTCGGCAAGTCGAATTTTGTCTAAGAGACGGCAAGACTGATACTTGCTACTTGACCCCTTAATGGCGTTTGCACATACAGCTTTTGTTTTGATGAGCAAAAAGTGCAAAAATGACTAAGAGAATGATCTCATATTGCAAAATCTGGTTAAAACGAGTTCACTATTCCAGGCTGTGACATTCTAACCTGTAACAAGACGGGGACCTCTTTGGCCCCCGGTGTGACATGATGGATGGATGGATGGATGGATGGATGGTGATGCATCCAGTTTCTTTTGTCGCCTGCTTTGTCACCGCTGTGGACAGGTTGATTCTGCCCCGGACACAGTTTGCAGTGATATTCTTATCCTACTGTCATCATTGAAATCATTCAAAGTGTCTCTATTAATCACAGCATTCAGCCTCCACTGCCATTTTTTTTCCTCCTTTCATCCTCACACTCCTCATGGCAGCAGACATTTCATCTCTGTGGGATGTATTTTTCATTATGCCGGTAATATTACTGATTATAGAACAGCAGTGAGTTGCACTGCTGTGGAATGTGATTGCAAAACATTGATATGTAACACCGCCTGCTACCGTGAACTATTTATCTCCACCAATCGTATTTCTTGATATTTGAATTCTGGCATTCAGGAGGCCTAAAAATCATCCTTCAGCGGATTGTATGTTTTGTTGTGTAACGCTTTCTTAGCGGCTGTGTGCTCAGCAGCTCGGCTCGCCTGGATCAAAACGGCAGCACACAAGCGACGGAGCCTGAGGTCTAACAGCTCCTCGAGGCGGCGTGAAAGGGTTTATTTAACACCTCAGATGTTGCGTGACAGATAGCGGGCATTTATCCTCATACAGAATTTCAATAGCTATTCAATAGTCTAGCTGCCTTTCTCTCAGGTCCAATCAAAGCAAGCTGAAAGGCTGCCGAGGCTGCACTTAAGCAAATCCACATGTATGCTGAGTGGTACACACGATGCATTTTTACTTTGCACTCGGGCACACGTTCACTGACACTTTCCATTTTTGCCCCCTCATCTTCCTGAAGAATACCAATTACCGAGCAGTGGAAGGAGAGGAGAGAGAGAGAGAGAGAGAGAGAGAGAGAGAGAGAGAGATGAGAACACTTGTGGTGCGGAGGATGAAAAGACAATTCACAGCATGAGGACTGAATTATTTGCATGGTTATTTGCATCTCGGTCATGCCAACGTGTGCATCTTTGCTGTCGACCTCTAAATGATTTTCCTACAGGCTCGGAGTTATTGGTAAAAAAAAAAAAAAAAAAAAAAAAAAATCAGTTGCCTCAGATTGTAAAGCAGCTGTCAATTCTAAGTGAGACGTTAATGCCTCTGAAGCACGTCTAAGCTAGCGTTTCTCATTTTCTATGCATCCTGCAGGGAGGTGAAGGTATCAATATGTACGGCTTGCGCACATCACATAAACACGGAGCTGGAGGCTCTGCCACCTGTTCGCACTTGTGCGTGCTCTTACGTGTGCATATGCATGCACGGTCGCCGGGCATGACATCATATTGCTGAAAGGTGTCACCCCACTCGAGGCAGACGGTGACATCATCACCGCGGGCGTCGCCGCTTGTCCGAACGTGACATCAACCCTCACCGATCCTCTCAGTCAGCACACGGCGCGGTGTGCAAAACACTCGCAAGAATCCCCCACAACTCCTGAGATTTGTTGATTTATTCATATCAAATGTTTAAATATGATTAATCTGCACTGGATGGATTTATGTAAATTTGCTGACTCATGAACACTGAGTTAGGGTTATTTAAATGAATCATGTTGGTTAAACGCTCTCAAAATCTACAGGTACCGCTGGGAATATATATATGGATTCTGAATTGTATTATATTGCATGATGTTAAAGAGTTGAGGGAATTTAAGCCTAAAAATATTTGGAGAAAATATGGGATATCAAAAAGCAGATTAATATTGGATGACATTTGCATCAGCAGCAGTCATTTGACACATCTTGCTAACTAAACTAAACAGACAGACAAACTGGACCAAAAGCAGATATTCCTCAGCGGAGCTAATTATGTTTCTGACTGTCGTGAGTTTCTCTGTGGGAATCACCTTTCAAGATTAACTGAGGGAGAAAATGCTCAACACACTCAGATCCCTTGTGAAAGACTTTTTCACAGTGAAAAGACATTTTTTTTGCAGTGTATGCACCGGTGCATACACTGCAAAAAAAAAAAAAAAAATCCAAAGAATGTTCTTAGGAAAAAGCTTAACTTAAAACATGTCTGCAAGTTTCTCACAGGTGTGCAGGATGCAAATGCGGTCCTGAATCACCAGTTAGTGTGTCTGAGCAGCAGTATTTAAGGTGTAAAACTAAATGTTTCATCTGAATGGATGAAGACAGAGAACAGTGTTTTTCTGCTAATTGAACTTCAGTTTTAGCGGTCCTGTGTGTGTGTGTGTGTGAGAGACTGAAGCGTTCAGCTGAGCTCCAGTAATTCGGGCTGTCAGTCGCAGCGGCACAGAGTGACAGCGAGTGGGTTATCAGTCAACACCTCGTTAGTGACAAATGAGAGAAAAATAAAATCCTCCATTGTTGTGTTTCCATACAGAGGTTTCCTTGGCATCTGTCGGCATGTCGAAAGCCGGAGGATAGAAGCAAGTGTTTCTAACGGTTTTCAAACGGTGTAATCCTAACTGTGTGTTTCTGTGTAGAAAATATATCAAATCTATATCGATATATATATATATATATATATATACTGGTGAAAAGCAAATGTGACACAAAAAAACACGTTATTGGCCCAAAATTGGCTAATAGTGAATCATGGTTCTTGATTGTTGTTATATTTATATATAGAAGGGGATCATGCATTTGGTTATGTGTGTGTCTGTCCACAGCTAATCTCACATAACTGCTGGACCCATCAGCTTCATATTTTTAGTGCGCATTTATGACTGTATGCTCAAGGACCTCTCATGGTTGCAGTGATTCACAATTGTTGAAAAACCTATTTCATAACACGTTTCATGGCGCCGTCGACTCCTGTTAACTTGGCCGGCGGAGGCCAGGAAGTGATCAACAACTGCAGCAAACGGCTAGGCCAAAAACATGTCTGTTGCAGGCCGTAAGTTTGGCCTTTGTTGTGGCTCAAAAACTGATATCCATAAAAAAAAAAAAAGTTTGGTCTCATCTTGAACCAGAACAGCTGCAGATTCATTCCACACCTGATGTGTTATGATCCGCTAAAGTCAGGCACGATAAGACGGGTGAATCGTTCTCGATTTTCTGTTAGCTTCGCTGCCATCTTGACTGTAAGGGAGCCGGGAAGGGACTATTTGAGCGAGCATTTATATTGGACCCGCTGAGGATTCTTCATTAATGTTTCAGCAGTAGACAGATCAGCATGTTGAAAGAATGAGGCAGCAAGTAGGGGACCGACATGTTAGGAGCTAGCGCTGACACCGCTATTAGTGCCCTCAGAGGGACACACACACACACACACACACACACACACACACGGCGAAACCGCACGCGATAACGATGATGATATGTCAGGCTCTTGCAGCTCGACACCCGGGGCTTCCATTAACATCCACGTTAATAATTAAGAGATGACTGCTTTGGGAAAATAGCTTGGCTGTGCACTGAGAGGAGAGAGAGAGAGAGGGGAGGCGGAGTGAGAGAAACGGTGACAGGTTTTGAAGAGAGAGGGTGAGAAAGTTCGCAGATGCTGTGTGAGAACATGTTACATCCCAGAATCAGATGAAGGACAACATGTATGCTAGCTAAAAATCGTAGGCTCATGTGTACAGATTAAAGATGGCTAAAGTGAGGTGTTGAAAATGGAACACTTTCTCTGAAACTAAAGTAATATATACAAGGACGACTTTACTTTTACTCACACCACAGAAAAATATGTAATTAACCACCCGGCCAGATTTCAATCATTAAAAGCATTGCCAAGTATAAAAAAAATTAGGTTTCAAAACTCTGGAAAAGTAAGCAGCTCTGAAACACTGTGGTCATGTCAACTGAAGGACGCTCATACCAACCCCTGTATATAAAAATACACAATATAAAAAAGGCCTTGTTTGTAGGTGTAAGGCGAGCAACATGGATAATATCTTAAAGACAGAGCGACGTTAGGAGCCACTTGTTTCATTTTGGACTTGTGTCAGTAAAAATGTAACTTAAATAGCTTTTTTTTTTTGGTGAAGTGCTGCCTGGCAAACGCTCTCCCTCCCTCTAGTTGAGGACCTCCCAACCGCACAGCTGGTTCTGAAGCCAAATTCACTGGCGGCTCCACCCGTCAACAGACGCTTCGGCTGGGTTTAAAATAACTCCTTGAGGGCCGATGTTGACTGTTGAAATGGGCCCCATTAACCAGTAACAGCAGATTATCCACAGTGAGTCCCAGTTGTCTCCTGTGAAAGTTTGTGAAACTAACCAGTGTAAAAAAAATAGTAACTCTGAGTATGTGAGCTCTAGTGTTTATATAGTGTGTGTGTGTGTGTGTGATTGATAGATAGATAGATAGATAGATGGATGCAAAAAGCAGCCTTAGCTGCAGGAGACCGCCGCACTTCCGTCGCACTTCCTGCCGATGAAAGCTGTATGACTTTAAGGAAGTAGCAACTTTAAACCATATCGGTTTCAAGCAATGATTTTAAGCCAAACCATAACCTTTCCCTGACCAAGTGTCTAAACCTAACCAGACCTGAACCACAGCAGTTTCACATCAGAAAAGTGCCGATAGAGGAAGCAAGAAAAGTACTTCTATGAGTCATTATGTGCAGGTACGATCGACCTGTGTGCTTGTTTCATTATGAGGATGAGTTGATAATATAACATTGCTGGTTTAACCGATCTATCTTTAAAGAAAATAATAATTATTATATTTTACTTTTATTTTCTTAATAAATGATACATTCATTTCAGTGCATTTAATAACTCTGTGTGTATACATTGTGCATTGCTGTGTTACAAAAATGTTAGTAGCTCTCATATAGTAAGATTGCTGTTGTGTCTTTTACCTAAAAGTGACTTTGTCCTTATTCAGACATGGGAACTTTTTTTTTTATTTACTGGTATGTAGCCATGCAAAGAGTTTACTCTGGAGATAAACGGAATCTTGGTTGTGATTGACTTGAAAATGTATGTTTGAAAACTTCAAAAATAAAATTGTCTTTCCAGAAACTATTTTTCTTGTAACTCACACAGGCTTCTCTGTGGCCAGTTTTCACCGGAACTACTTTCTACTGAAGAAGTAGTTCCCAGGGACTAAAGCGAGAAAAAAAACGTACGAGCCTGAAAAGCTGTCCAGAGGGAAATGTGTACAATTTATTGAATTAAGTATTCTATGAATTTAAAACCTGCTCTATGCCCACTTTAACCTCTGAGTTCTTATGAATCCTGTTCACACTGACATCTGCAGATTTGCACAATAACATTTTAAACATATTTATCAATGTTAAAATTCCAGTTGCTTCACTTCATTGGAGGGATGGCAGAAATTGCAGAGGATGAAATTTTAAAACCTGGACACATCAACTAGTGAGAAATAAATGATAAGTGAGGAATGAATTATTGATAATAATACTGACGCTAATATTGACTAATTCATCAGTAAAGATATAGAGTTCATGGCAAATCTGGCAAAAAGAAAAAGACTTTTCCTCCGAGTGGAAGTGTTTGCAACTACATTGCACAAACGCACACCCATGGGAGATATGACAGACATGGAGAGAATTCAGCGGCAACAAAGTTGGCAACGGTGGCCGTGACAGAGGTATAACTGGGAATACAGGGGGTTTCTGACGGGTGGGGTGGGGGGGGGGGGGTCTGGTAAGAGAAGGGTTGAGTCAGACATGGAAACCCGCTTCATCAGCCTCTGCAGCTGTTGTGTTTTGGTCCCCTGGCAGGTCACATGGTGCGGATGACGAGATGTACGGTGGTGGCGGTGGTGGTGGTGGTGGTGGGAGTTAGAGGGCGGGGATCTATTTTTGAGCACTGCCATTCTGAAGCATGAACCCACCCCCCTCCTCCCCCACCCCCCTCCTCCACGCTCCCATCCTCTCTTTGCCTCCCACATCCCTCCCTCTTTTCTCCCCTGGCATCCCATTTCCCTGTGTAATTAGGCTTCTAATTAAGGCTGTGGCTGTTGAGAGGATGAATGCCCACTGTCGGCCCTGCCTCTCTCTGTGTGTTTCTCTCTCGCTCTCTCTCTCTCTCTCTCTGCATGGAGCCTGCTAGCTACTCTGCATGTCTGCAACACAAAGACTCAGCACTGGCTCCTTTGACAAACTGTTTTTTTTTTTTTTTGTATATTTAATATTGAGTTACAGTTCGGTGTATTCAGCCTTCTCTTGAAACGAATGTCGTAGAATGCAAATATGTGCTCCGCGCATGAAAAAGGAGAGACATACAGTATATTTCCACCACCAAAGGATTACACGGAGGAGGCACAACTAGAAACAGGCAGCAGTAGCACAATGAAAAGAATATGGAGGCCGGGGCGGTGGAGAGATGCTTTGATTTCAGGTCCAACAGGTCCAGGTTCATGTCACAAATCATTCCAAGAAGCTCTTCAATGCATCACTAGCAAATATTAGCAACCAAACTATTAGCAAACTATAGCATGTGAAGATGGCACATTCAAGATGGACAAATGTCACATACTTTTACATCATACATGTCTGTACCACAGAAACTAGATTTTAAAGCTATGAAATTAGCTAGTTAGCTTGTTAGTTAGCTAGTTGTGTTTTTATTGGGCCATGCACATACAAGTGGCTAAGCCCACATGATCCTATAAGCCTCCAGAGATCCAACTGCAGCAGATATTTCAATCTCACTTCAATAACATGATAAATAAGCATTTTTTTCTCTTCAGGGAAACAATCAAATCTACCTGTTTCTATAGCTAATGGTAGTTTACCTGAACATATTGTATCTGTGCACAAATCTTTGACTTTTAGATACATTTGTGGCTGGACTGCAGGAACCAGCCTGATAAAACAGGAATGTCTGTGACTGAGTGAGTCACTGACTGAGTGATGAAGTTACAAGGTGGCCAGCCAATGGTGTAACTTTATCACCGGCCTTGGCCAGGTGTCACCACATGTCACCACTTCCTGTATCCCTAGTTTCAAATTAAAAGCCCTTTAAGGTTTGATATATGGTCCTTTTTTTATGGGGTAAAATGTATGTAAATTTGAGTTTGTACCAGACACCAGACCATCTGTCCTCACACACATAAGGTATCATTTGTGTAAGGTGTCACAAATAATAAATACATTTCACCAGCAGCAGTAAAAATAAGGAGAAGGTGTCAACAGCTGCATATATCTCATATATATATATATATGTAGTTGTGAGGAACAGACCTTAAACCAGACCATCCAGCAGACTACTGCTCACATGTCCTTGAGCAAGACACTGCACCCCTCCCAATCTCAGCAGCACTGTTCGGTAGCTGACCGTGTACTCCTTGGTTGCCAAAAACAGAACTTTCAGAGCTACAGTAGATCAAAAAATGTGCCACTCAAACAAAGTCACTTTAACTACGAATATGACTGATCAGCATCTGTGAAGATGTGATGAACTACCTATAAGCAGGGGTTGTGTTACTCGACTAAACAGTTTAACACCTCCCAACACAAGGCCTGAAATACTATTATCATAATGCTACTCAGCTGTTAATGGAATATTTCTATTCTAAATCAAGGTGAAGAGGCTGCTTTATCCTTTATTGTTCCACACACACACACTTGAGGTTTGTCAGGCTATAAAAAGCTCTAACAAGCAGTTGAAAGCCTAAATTTGCCAACATTCACCTTGTTTATTGCTGTCTGATCTCTTCCTGTCGCCCTACACCTCCGAATTGTCAAGGGCAAGGGGGATAATCAGGGCTAAGGATGAGAATGGTAGGTATGTGGACTCCCAGGTGGAGGTTGTCCATCTATCATATGGATATTTATACTCTGAGTCCCCCCCCCCCCCCCACCCCATGACCCTCGCCCGTCCAATTAGTTCAAAGGCCCAGTATGCAGAGAACTACTGTCAGTCATACAGAGCCTGACCGGGTGACTAGTGACAGCACACACAGGGAATGTGCATGCAGAGCGGATAGATGTGTTTAGGTGGTTGCGTGGAGTGTGGACAGATGGATGGATAGATGGATGTGCATATGGATTGGATGATGTGTGGGCTTTAAGAGTGTGTGTGTGTGTGTGTGTGTGAGTGTTTATGCATGTTTGCCTGGTGGGCGTAGGCAGGAGCGGTCATTGAGTAAGTACTTGTTTATGTGTAGTTGATCCATGAGTGTGTGTGTGTGTGTGTGTGTATTAATGCAGTACAGAGTGTGAAACGACTGATGGGTTCAAATTTAAAGCGTGACAGTGAATGTGTGGGAAGGCTGAGTGGCCTGCCAACACAGGCAGCTGCCTTTCACATTTAAATCACATAAATCACTCTTTTAACATGATCCACTCCTTCGTTCCACACCGAGAGAAAAAAAAAAAAATATATTGACCGTCTTAAGTACCCTTTTTTTTTTTGTTGTTTTTCTCGGATTCGGTACCTTCAGTGTTTGTCGAATTTAACAGCGACGCACCAATGGAGAGAATTTCACAGCGTTTCGTTCTTCTCCTCTTGACCAGAAAGAATGTGACAAAGACCAGGATGCAGTGTCACAGATGGAAGATTTGCAAGATTTGTACCGAGCCAAAAAAAAAAAAAAAAAAAAAAGTTCTGCCTGTGAAGCTGCCTCAGGGCAACAAGTCTCCACAATGATCCTGGTTCAATATGTCTGGAAAAACTGGCATGTCTCTAATGGCCACTAGACTATACTGTAGTAAAATGATAGCATTTGAAGTCACTGTGTACTGCTTAGGTGTTTGATCAGCCTTCAAACTCAACCATCCTAGTTAATGTACCACTACTGCACTATATAAATATATAAGAAAGTAATGAATAATATGAAAATCGATCATTTCACCCCTCAATTACTATTTTAACTGTCTAAAGGGACCGCTGTTCTTCTCGCATTATCCTCAATGATCTTTTGTAGCATTTTTTTAGAACTATATGTAAATAAAAACTTAATTAAATTACTTTTTTAGCTGAAAAATGCAGGGATGAGGTGAAAGGTGTAGGTTTGCTTTATAAGCCCTGCATACTGTCTGCAGTCCACAGGAGGCACTGAGCTCTAACAACTTCACCACAAGGATAGGACAGCATGTATGTTGCCTGAGAGGCAGAACCCAGGGTAAAGAAAGTAAAGAACGAAAATCTCTGACTACTGCTTTAAAGCTTAGTGCACAGTAATGAGAAGGTGACGCGCTGGTGACTTGTTGATCAAGCTATTCTCATCTGGATTTTAGCAGCTGGACAGTGAGAGGACGGATGTATTTTAGTAAATGAATCAAACTGACACTGAAAGGCGGCGACGTGTAATTTTGCCTTTCATCCTACATCATTAGCAGGTAAACAGTGGAAATACTATCAGGAATGTTTGCTTGACTGGCAGCACTTTGATGGATGACTTTGCATTGTGCCAGATTACATTTTTTGCGCAGGGCGATCTTCAGTCGTTTCCCCCCAAAGCCCTCTGTGTCGGCACCCCAGCTGTGTCATTACAGTGACCTCACTGAAATTAACGAAGGGGATGTAACTGTTAATATCTGTCTGAGCACAGCCTGAGGCTCCGGGGGGCCCCCTCTCTTCTTTCTTTGTGACAGTGTACATCTACAGTACATGCGACCAAGCCTATTTCCAGATAAGTGGTCCATTACACAGAATGTCAAATTATGTGGCATTTACCTCCCGAACAAATAACCGCACATCAGTGAGCGCACGAGTGTCTCGCATACATCACGAGACAGTATGAGTGATAATCGATCAAACGCAGCAGAACGAGCGTAATGCATGCACATCGTATGTTGGGTATCGGAAAACGGCGCCGACGAAGATCTGACATCCTTCCCAACGGTTCAGAGCCAGCGTGCAGCCGTTACTCTTTTCAATCGAATCAATCAAGCACATCCACGAAACGACTGTCTCTCTCATGTCTTCCGGCACGCGATCCATAAGAACGACGCAGAGAGTATATAATATGAGCTTGTCTCAAGGCATTGGTGGCAGTATATCTGCTGCCGCCCTCCCTCTATGATTTACCATGGGCCTAGATAATGATCATGTGGAACAGATGTGAGCTGGACCCAGCTGAGTCTTAGGATGCACTGTGCAGTGAAGGAAGGGGGAGGGTGGGGGGGGTGGGGGACACACACTGCAGGTGGGTGAGGTACCTCTCCTCCTGTAAGCCCTTTGAAACACCAACTTTTCCATTCATCATCTCTTATAGGTTAGCTCATTCATGGGGCGAGGCTAGGTGAGAGGTATAACGGTAACAAATAGTTTGAGAACGCGCCTTCTCCGTGGAAAAACCTTGTGACGTCCCGTCGTGGAACAGTAACACGGCCTTCTGTCTGCGGAGCCTGCGGGATCACATACAGTAGATGAAGGCTGTTTTTTTTTTTTTTTAACTAGTCTTCTGTCTCCCAGTTTAATTAGAGAGAAAAGCAATAAGCACGCAACTTCACACTGTGTTTACAGCACCATAAAAGACAATGCTTTTTTTTCTCTGTGTCACTGATGGCTACAGTTGTAATGAGTCCTGCAACACATTTATCATCAGCATTAAAGACCAGTTTCTCTCTCTTTCTCTTTTCTTTTAAAACCAAACCTCCAAGTTGTAAAGAAACATCAGACACCATAACAATGTATAGTAAAAGTTTACAACGGCAGATTAGTTTACTGTAGAAAACAAGCTCGTCTGGAGGTCTTGAATACATGTAAAAAAAAAAAAAAAAAAAGGGAGAACAGTGTGTAAAACGGTGCGTTTAACAGCTCTCAGCGGTAGTTTTACAGCTCGAATCGCCCATGACAGACAGAGAAGTCCTCTAGAAGCTCGCCCGCAAAGATGCTGGTGATGCTGGTGGATGGAGAAAAGGGTGTCTGTGAGGTGTGATATTTTTTTTATTTTATTTTTTTTTTATCTTATGGGTTCTCTCAACAGGTAGGAGCTGTTTTTTTTTTAAGTGCTTTTGTTTTTATTGAAGGACATCAAGTCAATCCTTGTTAAACTCCTGGAAGAACAGTGGGTAGGCCCGGTTAAAAAAAGGGCTACAGTGAGGGTGTGTGATAGAGAATGGAGCGTCATTAAGTTACAGTGGGGAAGGGCACGATATGATGCAATTTTATTCATTAGCGGTCTGATGGATGTTCACCTGCCTGCGATTAGGAGGGGTAAACAGCAGCTGTTCGCTGGAGTGAAAGTTGTTTCCGCCGGGGAAGGTCATAACTCTGTCGGCACTGGGGGGGGGAAGTAAGACTGCAGCTCAGGGCGAGATACAGCTGATTCATGGGTAGAGAAGAAGAGTCGAACTCCCCGCCCTGACGAGATTCATTAGCGATTTTGATTGTGCGGAGTTTTGATCTCGGCTCTTACCCGGTGTCGTCCCTCTCTACAGTTCTGCAGGGATTTCGTGCCTGATCTCATGAAGAAAGGGCTGAACTTTGCACCGAACCAACCCCGAGCATGTTCGGGTTTAGCGCACAAAGGAAAGGTCGCTGCCCAGGAGCCCCTGGAGGAGGGTAGTCAAGACAGGTTGGCGGCACAAGCTGACAGAGCGTCTGAGGATCAGAACAACCTTTTCAGGACCGAGCAGATGGTTGACGAGGAAGCCGCTTGGTATGCATTAACGTTCATCCAGGTGCGCGGAAAGAGAAGACGACGAAGAGCGGCTTCTTTCATGTCTTCTGCCGAGGCATTCAATGTATGCATGAGCGGCGCGGTCTGTTCAAAAAGTCATTATATTCTCCTATTCATGAGTAGCCAGGCAGAAGCCAAGATACAGGATTCAGGTTGAAGGAATATATGCATTGAAACAGAGACGGTATGCTTTACTGTTTGCTGAGGCTAGAAACTGCTAGCCAAGACTGTTTAAAAAATGAAAAATTTCACCTTCTCAGTTAACAGCTTATATCAGCAAATACACATTGTTATTGGGATTTCTCTAGCTTTTGGATTATCTTAACAACACTGTCCTTTAAGCACACTTATCCTCCAATATTATATCATATCATATGGAGAGTGATACCCCTTTTCAGACATGGAATATGTAAGATCTGCAGGATTTATCAAGCTGTTAGTAGTAAAGGAATGGCTTTTTATCAGTCAGACATAGGTCCAATTTAAAGCTTTATTCAGTTACTGACAGAGCCTCAACATTGGAGCCATATATGGCATGTGTTGTGAGAGGAAGTGTAAATCAGCGGTGAGTTGAAAAGTATAGTGATATCAAGGCAACATGATACTCTTTCCCTCTTTAAGCCAAGACAGACAAGTTCATATCTTGTGCACCAAAACATAAAAAAAATATCATCATGAGGTTTTTTAACCTCTTTTGCCACATAGCAGGAGGGAAAACAAATCATTTTTTTTTTATAGATAGGAATGAGAAGAATCTTCAACAGTCATATCTACATTGACATCATCTACAGTTTAGACACAATTATCACAATATGAGTAAACCGTCTCTGAATTCCTGTCTGTTCTCTTCATAGCACGTCATCATTCTTGTAATCATATTTTTATGACCCCAATCCAGATATGTTACTCACCATTCCTGATGGTCACGTTTGCCTTTATCAGAATCTGTTACAAGACTCAAAAGGAAGACATGAGTGCCAAAGTTGGAATATGAATCAATGCAGACATATATGCATAGTGCCAACAGAAAATCAATAGCATGTCTGTGTCATTTTAACTAAGACTTAATGGTTTTCTATGCTATTTTCAACCTCTTACCACCATAAACACTTGCCAGTTTTTCTACAGTGTATTCAGTAATCAACATCAAACTCACACTAAAACAAGACCCTGGCTGTAAAGTATGAATGGGAGAATTTTTGTGAATGACACATTTCAAAGAACTACTCTTTAAAGGACAAAGAAGCAAGAAAACAAGTTGAGCCAGACCTTTGGCAAGCGCACTTGCCAAAGTCACAAAGGAACAGAACTGGTCAAAACACACTAACCCCCGTAAGAAGTTCTCTGTAATCCCACGTCAAAACAAGCCCAGGGAAAAATCGACTCAATTAGCAACAAAAACAACAAAAAATAGGTTTCGAAAGAAAGAACTAGGACAATGTGGGATTTAAATACATGCCAGCTGGCAAGGGGAGCTTTTTTTTTTTTCTATTTTCCACTGTGTGAAGGTTTCATTTGGCTCAATGGGTGTTTTTGAAAAGGGCAAACAGTCACTCTAAAACCAGAATAGATGTGTGAAGATGCTTTGTTTTTGGGTTCAGTCGAGACTCACCGCTGTCAACTTCTACATCTGACAGCATACCTTTCATTCTTTTTGAGGTTACGGTAAAGGATATGTTGATCCTGCGCAACAAACAGCACACTACGGTTTGTTCAAAGTTATATTTGGAGAACAACAAGTCGATTTCTGATAGCAGAAGACTAGAAATTAAAACTAACTTCGGGTGATGTTACACTCTGTCTGATTTTCAGGGTAGTTTTGTGCAGAGGCGTCACAGAGAGGCCCCCACGGCACTTATCAGAGGCCCTTTAAATGTCAGGATAGTTACAACAGTAAATGGGAAAACAACATTTCTAGCGTTCATTTAGCAGGACCTTTAAGAAAACTGGAACCTTAGCGTTTCATTCCCAATGTGGGCACCCCGCACTTTTACACCAGCATAGTGGAGGACCGATGTTTTTCGGTGCTCAGAGGCTTTCAAGGCTGCTTTGAGTTTTTCTGTTTTCCAAGTCCTGCTCTCAGTTCAACCTTTCACCGTGTCTGTTCAGGAAGCACACTTCAGTCTTGTTTTCTCAGTCTGATGTCTGATGGAACAGATAAGACTTGTGTTTTAATCAATACAGCTGTCAACACAAGGCCGCATACGGGTTTCACATTTCACTTGCGCTATACACACACACACACACACACACGCGTAACTACAGCGATTGTGCACCGGGCTCCGCGTGGGCTTCGAGTGCTTCCAAAATGTGGGTGACAGAGCGCTCACCGCCGCCGCTGGCCCTCTGCTTACGTGTAAACTCATGCCTCACGCCTCCTGCGTAGAGACACGGGTGTCAGCTTTTGTTGAGATTCAGCAGCCTCCAGACAGATGTATGAAAAATGTCATCTTACTCACAGGTTACTTACCTGCAGCCTTAATAAGCCCACTCTCTGTTATTTGGATGTTCATCATCATCCAAGAGGTTTTTTTTATAGCGAGGAAATAAAAAGCTGAGAGGAAGACTCGGGTTGAAAAAACAGCAGAATTTGCTTTGGAGGTTTGGTTAGGTTGAGACTAGTTAGGTTTAGCAACGATCGCGGTCATTCTTAAAAGAAAACTCACAATGACTGATGGCAGGAAACAGGAAACATTTTTCATTTTTTCTCCCCCCAGTTTTTTCACTACTAATAACAATGTCAACGTCCTGACAGACAGGAGCCGTAATTCACCCACTCACTACTTTCTCTTAAATGTAAAAATAGTTGCATTTAGGGTATTTTACCTCAGCATATCGGTCCGTGTGTCCCATCCAGATGTCCTCCAATTAAAAAGGAGAACAGATCTGTTTGTCACTTAGCTGTCACAGGTCATAATGTGCCAAT
Organism: Euthynnus affinis; assembly: GCA_029490765.1. Lineage (NCBI taxonomy): Eukaryota > Metazoa > Chordata > Actinopteri > Scombriformes > Scombridae > Euthynnus > Euthynnus affinis. The sequence goes on along the minus strand of CM055838.1, from coordinate 34,010,672 downwards.
CAAACTTGACAATAGCAGTAGACAGGTGACGGTTAAGGTAGAGACGTATGATAAAAAACAGAGCGACATGTAGACATCTAGAACTCACATGACAACTTATGATTTAATTCAACAATTTCAAGTGAAATGATATGGAAACGGTTCACTTATCCGTTGTCATACTGGTGGTTTTGGGGGCATTTACAACACACACTACTCCCTTAATCACAACAGGAAATTGGTCAGAGCCGAGTGCGTGTTTAACGATCGGCCGCGTCTTTAATTTCAATTTTCCGCAAAGAGAAAAAAAACGGATAAAGCCCTCACAGGGCGCCGCGAGCCACCGAGAGCACATGGGAGCTGCGGAGAGCAAATATGCAGGGCTCATAGTTTGAGGATTAGATCTAAATATAAGTTATGAATAAAATCTCTCATTAAAATATATTTAATTCTCCTATAAAACCAATAACGACGGTTGGTTTTCCATCTCCCTGCGAGCTGCCAAGAGCAATAATTCTACTTCACAATCCTCACCACCGCAGCCAGGCTAAAATATAAATTACTTTGACAAATATTTTTCCAAAAACCTCAGTAGCCATATGTAGAACGGAGCTCCGGCGGAGCGGGAGCATGACTTAATCGTTGTGACAAGCCGTCTGATGGAGATTCCAACAGGGAGCTGAAACCTGGGGGGATTTCATCAATGGACTATCAAAATACATCAAAAGTGCAGCACGTAGCCTACTTCTAACTTAGAAATATCTTCGAAAAAAAAAAAATTTTTTTTTGGGAAGAGCATGACTGGAAAAGTGCTTCATTGAAAGCCCTCTCAGCTTTCAATGCTCCTCTACAAAAGAACACACTAAGGTAATATATTCCTCTGTCAACATACCTTTCAAAACACTTTCATCTATGATATGTGATCGGGCTACTGTACTCCACACTAATCTTTTCTCTCTGCAGTCAAGCTAGCCTATTAAAAGCCCGGGTGGGTAATATGACCCATGTGGTGCAGTCATTTCAGCCACTCTATTATTCCAACCAGCAGCTGTTGTGTGTTCCTGCTCAGCTTGATTCCCAAAAATCCGACTGCCTCCTCCCCCCCTCCACCCCCCCTACCCCTGACACACGAGCTGGCATGCAGTGGGGGTCAAGCTTATTTTGTAAAGACAAACACTTATGAGTTGATTTGTCGAGCGACAGGCAGACATGACTTGGCAAAGGAGAGCGATGGGCAGCGGCTCAGAGTCAATTTAACAGACTGATGCCGGGATAGTAACTGACATTCAAGCTGCTGTCTAGGATTCCTCATGATTTTAGGGGGCTGGATGCGAGGTTCTCACGCACATTCTGTAACACAGTTCCCATCGGTTTATGCTTGATTGTGAGTGGACATGATTTGACCCCCCCCCACCCCCCCGACTTTCAGAACATTAAGTACAGTACAGTTGAGATATTGTACTGTATGTAAAAATACTAATGTTTGGAACCCTGTGGCCTCATCCTCCCTTACAGTCTATGAGACGCTAATTAAAAATGACACACCAGCTGGTCAGAAACACACTGAGAGATTACCACTGCTCCTAACCGCTCACTCACTCTCTCTCTCTCTCTCTCCCTCCCTCTCTGTCACATACACACACACACACACTCACACCGCGATCCAAACCCTTCAAAGCAGTCACTCGTACACAAATACACTCACGCTGCTGCTGGTTTTAGCTACCGGTGTGATCCTATCTCCTCGTCTACAGTTCCTGTCAGAGCTCGCAAAAAGAGGGAAGGAAGCGGCGCCAGAGTAAACACGGCGCGGTTTAAAAAAAAAAAAAAAAAAGGAGAGGTCACACTCGGGCTTTGATGAAGAGGTGAGGATAACGACGAAGTATCGTTTCACTCACGAGACACAATAAACGTCAGGAGCGTCCGTCTCGACGATATATATGCGGATGCAGATGTGCGAGTGATTAGAGACGTTTTGACAAAGTTCAAGTCGTTACTCCAGCCAGTTTTGTCTTTTCATACCCCAGGTTGAATCCAACACAGAAAATATAAAAGCTGCTGCCAACAGCTGGTTAGCTTAGTTTAACAAAAAAATAAGGTAACAAAATCCACCTGTTGTTTTATACTCAGAAGGTTCTTGTAGAGAAAGACACTGGGAGCAAATTGAACTGTGGACCATTGCAGTTATGTAGCATGTATTTTAGGCTACCGGGGCCCTCCTGAGATTAAACAAATTAGTTATAATTTGTTAAGCGAGTTCAGTGACTCTCAGAGAGAAAGTGAATAAGCGTATTTTCTACAAAAATGTCCCCCGACTTTGTAGCTCCACAGAGCTTTTTTAGCCTATTTTAGCTCATTGTTCATGGTTTTGTGGCACAATTACTGCATGTTTCAGTCTAACTGCTCTCATCAGCTTTGTTGCCTTGATACAGCAGGAAGCCATTTTCGGTGGAAAAGGGGCTCTGATAAACAACACTGTGTGCTTCCTGCCAGCACCAAACAGCAGAGTCAGTAGAATATGTGGCAAAGCCCAAGACCCAGATATCTTTTGGAGTTTTGGAGTGGAAACTAAAGAGAGAATATCGCAAAAACAAAAAATTTAAACTGATTTTTTAATTTTGAAATTTGACTGCTACGGCTAAAAGTGGTGACATTTACTTACAAACATTTACCGAGTGTCGACCGGATCAACTTTTCCTCACAGTGAATTAAAAAATCCACTGGATGAAATTGAAAGCTCATCTCAGGACGCCTGTCATTCCTGCTGCTGCTGTGCGATGGCTTTAATAAGCTCAAAAGGACATATGCTACATACAGTTTGTTGCCCCGACAGTTTCGGACAACTTTTATCCAAAATTCCAGATCATTCCGTGACGTGCGAACATATTCAGCACCATTGAATACATGACACACACACTCTGTGAAAGTCTACACTTCACATATATGAAAAGATGTTTTTGGGGGGACTTTGGAGAGAGCTGTGTGCCAGCTGTTCACCAACTAAAGCCATGCAAATTGTGGCTTTTACGACCTCTGAGATGTTTATGGACCAATCTCTGAGCTGGAATGTGGAAAAAAAAAAAAAAAAAAAGCCTGATGTTCAAACAATAGCCTGTGTGCATAGACAGTATATTTTTGCACCGAGAGTGGCTTTTGTGTCTTCTCTTAAGTCGGTGTGTGAAGTGTGTTTTGGGCAGCGTGAGAGTTTTTCACACCAAAAACAATATTAAATTTGAGAGAACATATCATTAATTTGTGCACCCAGATTAATCTTCTTTTCTCCAGACACCTCCCTGGCTTCAGATCTATGTATGCATATGTGTGTACACCTGTGTTTTGTTCCACTAAAATGCGTTCGTGCATGCTCTCACCTTTGTAGAAACCTAATTTAAACAGATCTGAAAGAAAGGTATATATCTATTATTGTGCCACATCAGTAATATTCCTCTTTATGAGTGCGGGAATAATGATCATAATTACTTTGGGGACAATCTTCTCCATTTCAGGCCCTAAATGAAGCTCTTTTATTGTGATGAAAACTAAAAATTGCCAGATTCATTTTACTTCGGAGTGCGGATCCTTTTACGCAAGACGCTGACATGATGTGCGTTCACTCTATATCACAGGATATCACTGTATATACTGGAGATGAAATAGCATTGTGAAAAGCAGAATTGTTGCAGCTGTAAGAGCTGACAACACACTCCACACACACACTGCCAGAGGCCAAGATCAAAAAGTGGAGGCACACGAAGACCTCCTCATGTCAGTGGCATGTGTGCGATCTCTTCCTTCTTCAGCCCCCAACCCCCCCCCCCCCCTTCTCTCTCTCGCTCTCTCTCTCTCTCACACACACACACACACGAACGTAACACTCTCCCCTCTATCTAGATGACACAGGACTTCGCCTGAGGTGACCTCGGGAGCAAACTTACCCACTAATGCGTTCTGACAAGTCAGCAACAAGAAAGTGCCAGCGAAGCAGTGCAATGGTTAAAAACCCGACGCAGCACCCGTTCATACCTCAGCACTTCAACCTCAGTCCTGTAACCCGCTTGACAATTTTGTTCCGGTTTCCACGTTGTCTAAATTTTGCGAATGGCAAAAGAGGAGGCTGACGTTGGCCGGCCCGTGACTGTGTGCGACTAGAAGCCTCGAAATAGTTCTGGGGACTCTCGCTGGTTCAGTCCACAAATATGGGAGAAAAAAAAAACTGAGGTTGACCAGAAAATATGGCTCTCTCTCTCACAGAAATTCAGACTCAGAAACGAGTTGACCCTTGACACTTGTGACTCGCGGACATAAAACACTAACCTATGAGACGCCAAATAAGAGCAGAAACCTTGGAAACATCACAAAGCGCCTGATATCATGAAATTAAATTCATTTACATTCAATTCATTTTACTTTTAAAAGACATTTTTCTAGTCAGTTTACAGGCTGGAACCCAGATTTTTAGTGTTAAAGTGGTGATCATTCCTTTCCTAAAACACACAGAGTGGTATATATATATATATGATAAAACAGCTTGAGACCTGGCTGCTCACTGCAACACTTGGTGATCTTGACCACGCATGATAAAAAAAAAAAAAAAAACACATACTGTATTCTGTTGTGCCTACGAGCTGGCTGTTAGTTTTGGAGTTGAATGTGGTTGCCCTTCACAGAGGTTCCCACACTGAGCTTTTTATGTTCCAAAACAGAGGGGCTGTGTACGGCTCACTGCTGCATGGGGCGACGGTTGCCTAAAGCGATCATGATGCATGGGGAAAGAGGAGTACGTGCGATTTCAATTTTTTTTTTTTTTTTCTTTTTTCCTTGTACTGTATGTATGAACTTAAACATCAAGGCACGGATTGACGGAGCGAGAGGAAAGGAAAGGAAAGGGAAGGGAGGAGGAGGAGGAGGATGCAGCGACTGTAGAGTATTTGCAAAAAAAGGGGGGAGAGGAGTGGTGGGAATGATTTTTTTATGTCATAACATGTAGTGCACACAGTTTGCACTAGTATGTGAGTCAACACGAGTGCGCGATAAAAAAAGGTCAATTTTCATACGTTGGAGGAGAAGCCAATGACACGCAACGCTGAAGGTTTCTAGAAGAACTTCTGCAATGCAAAGAAAACAGTAACGCAGCAAGTGTCACAAGACTCACAGACCAGACCAGACCAGGCAACTGTCTCTCCTTCCTGTTTTGCACTCATGTCGTCATGTGCCCTGTCTGTCTGTTTCCCAGTTTTCCCTCTCTCGTTCTGTCTTTCACTTCTTCCCGGCGTTGCAGGCACATCGCAGACTGCAGGGGGGGTTGAGGGACAGGCTGGCTCCCCAGCTGCAGCGCTGCCCCTGTGGGTAAGACAGGGAGGTCAGAGGGCCTCTGGCCTGTCATCCACTACGCTGCAGTATCACCAGGCTCGTGCCAAGCACGGCGCCGGGGGCGAGGCCTGGTGCTATACCTCACTGATCTTCAGCATTGTATGCTTAGCTGGCTGTGAATGTAGATCATGGTAAGTCCTTTGTCCTTGCATTGAACCTCCCCTCACATTATGACTACTGTAGTGTGTAGCCTACGTCACACCAGAGCAAGGCGTTGTGGTGCTATTTTTGAACCGACAGTGTCTTTCCTGAGGCCGTTTTGATAGTGTGGGTCTTTTGACGTTAGCTGCAATATTAGAAGTCTGTCAAAGTTGTGCAATCATGAGTAAAACAGGACAATATATGTTTTGATTTTTAAGCTGTGCAGGCAATAAATAGTGACAAAAAAAAAGTTGCATCCTGCATCCGGAGTCCACTCCCTCTCCCTGGAGAGTGAGACAAATCATATTGTTCAATGAAACAACCTGAAGACACACATTACATATTAGATGAAGGCAGCAGGGAGGGTTCAGGGTTAGCTGTGTTGATCCCACAGGGAGAGAACAGGCCCACAGGCTCATGAGCACTAAACTAGTTGCTGCATGCCTAAATATAGCATGGTAGCAGTGGCTAGGGCATGGCTTGTATCACCCATGACTAACTGCTGGCCATGGTGGCACAGCAGTGACAGTATGAGCCGCGCTGTCAGTGGCTGACAGAGACAGAGACGCTCAACGCGGGAGCGGGGAGCGCTCGCTCTGATTTATTTTGGTTCGCTCATTGAAACCCACCCAAGACGTCTTTTCGCGGTCTTCGAGCGAGCTCAAGGAAGGCAGCAACAGTTGCTATGGCAACAATAAGCCGCTCAAAAAACCGTCCTTTTCACTTTGGGATTTTCTTCCGACGCTTTAAGGGGGTTGCTGTTGATGCTGTTGTGTGTGTGTGTGTGTGTGTGTGTGTGTGTCTTTTGCATGAGACTCGCTCTGAAACACCTCAGCAGATAAACACACTTATCAGGCCTTAACGTTTCCTGCGTAACACTTCCTGTCAGATTACTGTTACACTCACATTACCAAGAATACCATTTCAGAACTCAAAAATTAGTCAAGCTGGCTCCGCCTCCCTCTGTGTCAGTCGCCCCGGAGGCAAGCATCTGCCAGCTCATTTATGATTAAGACTCAGACATCGGAAACCACTAAAAACAACATTAAAACGGTGCAAGAGGAGCAGACAGAGCGATGAGAAGTCCATAGCCTTTGCTCCTCTATTTGTGCAAGAGACTGGGTTCAGCCACAGTGCTAACACCAGCACGGCGATGACAGAAATGCAAACCAGCAGCACCGTCTAACACAGGCAACAGAGAGAGAGATGGGAGGAAGATAAGCGGGGGAGAGGAAGAGAGGCGATGAAGACTCAAGAAATGGGCGTTCAACACTTTGAACCGGCACTCGCAGCTGATGGTGTAGGTCATTCTGAGATGATGGCGCTACAATCCTTTGAGATGAGGTAGTTCTTGAGAGAAGGGAGAGAGAGAGAGGTGAGAGATGACTGCAAAAAAAAAAAAAAAAATATGAAACCACTGGTGGTATTTCAGTAACTATGACAGGGGTTGTGAGGGAAAGGAGAAGTAATGAGGAAAAACAGTACGAGATGAGAAAAAGGGTGTTTTTCTCACACAGAAGGGGATTAACTCAGTGCTTTATCACACTGTAACCTGAGAAATGACTGGCCACAAATAAACCACAAAACCCTCTCTCATCATAAAGGTGACACTCCAGGGGTGGCCAGGTGGAAAAACCCCTCACTCATGATCACAGCCGCCGAGGTTCAGTTCTCAGGCTGGAAGCTGGAAGCTGTGACGGTGTTTACAGACAGAGAGACGACCAAAGAGATGCTGACTGGCTGATCGGGAGACAAATAGTTAGTCCAAAGTCTCTGTTAAGTGTCTGGGTATTCAACATTTGGAGAAAAGGGAGGGGGAAAAAAAGACAGGAAAAGTGCAAGCGAGTCGATGCAAGTGACTAAAAACTACTGATGGATCCTTCCCTGCTCGTGGCGGGAGGAGTTAAAGCGAGGCGGTCTTTCGAAAAGGAGGCAAACAGGTGCTGTTTATGTAAATGATGATTTTTTTTTTTTTTAAGCTGAAGCACAATACCCACAATGCATGTGAACAGGCGCGCCCCGTACCGCGGCCTTGTCCCCTGTGTTTGAAGAAAAAGCCGTCTCTGAAAACAGAACAATGGGGGAACTCCCTCCCTGAGTAAATGTAGGACTGAAACACGATACTTAGAGCGGGCCATCCCTGTCACCTGTGACTCTCCTCTGATTGGTTTCAAACAGGCACAGTGATTTACATAAACATACAATACACACACACACACACACACACACACGTGATTGAATGGATTTAATCAATGCTGTCTTGGTTGTCTTGGAGTTATTATGACTCTGCTGCCTTTGGACAAATAAAAAAAAAACTGAATTTTTTGACATATGAAAACTGCTATATAAATAAAGTTTATTATTCTTATTCTTATTAGCAGCAGCAGCAGCAGCATCAGTAGCAGTAGTGTTAAATTGAACTGATGAGTGATGTGATGTGACATATAGGACTAGAGAGAGCTATAGAAGTGATGAACACATTGACTCTACAAGTGTTTATCTAAGTATCCAGAGCCTGATAGGTCTTCCTCCGCTGTGCTGCGGAGCTCCACTGTCGCCCAACAAGGATTCAAAACATACAGTATGATGAGTGCTGCGCCGGGTGACATCAACACGGCTAATGCAAGTTCATTTTGAGTCACACTCACTGTCTTGACTGCTGTAAACATTCACACTAGTACACCAACTGTGTGTGTGTGTATATATTCACCACTGGAAATAGTCACCAACAAACGCAATATTTACTCTTGTTTGAGGAGCATCTGCTAAAAACCTGCAGTGCTCCAGTCTTTTAAAGGAATTTACTGAGCTGTGAAAAAAAAAAAAAAAGAAACTGAATATTTGTGAGCGATTTTTTTTTTTTTTTTCCAAATAGTTACATCTTCAGTAGAAAGAAATGGATTGTATAAGATAGAGAGTACAGAGATGATGTCTGGTGTCTTAGCCCCTAGGCCAGCAAGGGCCAGCAGAGGCCACCAGGGTGCCCCTATTCCAGTAAAGTTTTAATCCTAATATGATCGTTATATCAGTGACATGAATGGATATGAGCTGCTGCCTGAAAGCAGTTGGGATAAAAATATACAAAACCCAACACAAAATGATATGATGAGGGAAAACGTATACCGCATTTCACCCGACACGACGCATCAACTCTCTAACCATTCAACACTACGACGCACAAAGGCAGCCTTTCCCACATCTAAACCAGACTTTCACACTTCTTCTAAACAAAAAAAGGTGTCACTGACATATTTACACCGCGAGCCGTGACCATCTGGACACAGCTTCTGCACCTTACATTTGAACGCAGTGTCAAGCAGCCGTCGTGCGGACAAAGACGTCACACGCCTCTCTGCTTTATGTCGGCGCGCGGATCAAACCGGCCGGCTCGTTTTTTTTTTTTTTTTCCAAACTCTCTTGCGCTGAAAGCAAACAGGTCAGCTGTGTTTACAGTGCTCTGCTCTCGCTGTTTATAAGAAGCTTCTTTCCATTTAGTCACGCTCTCCAAAAGGTGCAAACTGTCCTGACACAGACGTGAAGTGCCCCAATGTGTCATACGGGTTAAGAACCACATGCACTACATCTATGGGGAAACGTGTATTTGTGTGAATGCTTAGGCTTAATGCATCAGAGCACACAGACTTATTCCACGCTTAGGAGCATAAACCTTTCCAAGTGATAATGAACAGGGGGGTTTACAAGTAAAACTGATATTTCGAAGTGACAGAATCATAATGACTCAACGACTATAAACACCAACTCAAAATATAATACATATCAGCGCCGGGATTCGGAGCAACATCTGATTAGTCATTCCAATGTCTACTAAACATTTTATTGTGTCTGTTGGCTTCAAATGCCCAATAACGCCTATCAAACACAGCTTTCAGGATGAGCCAGCATCCTTTATTGCGCCCTATAAATCCAAATATTCCTAACAATAAACCGACTTATAGATATTTAACAAGTGAGAGCAGCGGGTTCATGTCACCACTCCGTGCCCCCCAATCGTTCAGCGTGCCAGCTCAGAAACCTTAGGTGGAGGAACACTGTATCCTTTTCCCCCCCTCCACACTTTTTCCCTGCCCCTGAACATACTTGCAAGGATAAGAGCTTGTTAATCCAGAGGTGAGATGAATGGCAGCACTGTGTATGTGTGTGTGTGTGTGTGTGTGTGTGTGTGTGAGCAGGATGGAGGGCAGGCCGGGACCCCAGACGCAACTCGACTCAGCACAAAGACTGGCTCAGTGCTGCTGCTGTCACACATCGGGAACGGATAAAAATATACATGGACGCGGTAACCGCGCTGTATACAGGGAAAATGCAACAGCAGAGGAGTTATGCGGTCCATGTTAGGAAGATATTTGCCTTCAGTTACATTGCCTTGCTCCCCAAAGTATCTGCAATAGCTTTTATTTTGAAAATCTAATATACAGCTAGCATACATTTCAAAAGTCAACTTTGATGTTGGAACTTCTTCGCTTGTGTGAGGTGATTTAACCCGGAGGTGTGTGTGTGTGTTAGAAGGTGGAACACAATTGAAGGTGAAATATCACTTTAAGCATCAAAGCAAACAAAGGTGTGTGTGTGTGGGTGCGTCAATTTGAGGATAAATCAATCAAAATTTCAAAATAAGGTACAATCACGGTGAAAATGACGTTGAAAGTGGCTACGCAGTCATGTGTGTGTACAAGGAGAACTGCCAGGGGGCTCAAAATGCAGCCCTGGGGTCCTCTGGGTGTTGAGGATGAGGGCAGAAGAGGGGTGTCCGCCTGCTCCCACCACCTGGGGGTCTGCCCGTCAGGAAGCCGAGGATCCACATGCACAGTGGAGCGTTTTTAGTCTCTCCTTGAGCTTTAGAGCCCGGAGTGAACTATGGTGTTAAAACACTGAACTGTAGTCAATAAACAGTTAGTTACACTTAGTAACACTTAGCTCCCTTTACTTGTCCAGGTGAGACAGGGTGATGTTGTGAGGAAAAGTGGTGCTATGGTGTCTTCCACTGATCTGATGGGACGGTAGGCAACAGAGTCCGACCGGCCGTCAGGAACCGGTCGCTATGTGGGCCGCTTAAACACCATGTGGGCTGCCTGAGTAGCACGTTACGCAAAAAAAAAACAAAAGCGAGAGAGATGCATCGACAGCCCAGCTGATAGCATCTGGTCATGCTACGGTGTTCAAACACACCATTCTCAGAAAAGTGTGATGGGTCTACCCCACCCATCCTTTATAGTAATCTCAATCATCAAAGCAAGCGTAAAAGTTGTTTAGCTCACTTGCAATAGACACATCAGCGCTTGGCGAGATCTGGGGGGGGGGTGGGCTTATAATCTGTCAATAGTTCTTAGGCCTTGCCACATGTTTCTGGGATTACCCTCCTGGAATTGTAGTTCTACTTTCTTCCCGTGGTCCTGTCCTTTACTGCTCGTCTTACATCGTAGGCTCCTGCTTTATAATGGTGCATGTTTTCATGTTTTCAGACTGCAGTGTTTATGGGATCCTGGGTAGTTCTGGTAATCCACGCTTTCTTATTGTGGAATGATTTAACTGGTAGTAGTGTGTCAGCTCAGACGGGTGAGATAAGGAAAAGAGCAGCGTCTTTTTTTTTTCATTATTATTTTGTTTTGTGTTTTTTTTTTTCTTCCTGAAAGCAGTGGATGATGAAATTGAACTTCTGTGGTGAGTTATACAAACAGCACTTCAGCTGTCCAAGCGGAACAGCTTGGCCAAATTAGTATCAAACACACTGATCCTCACGAGGATGCGTGTGCACAACACATACACACACACACACACAAAGACAAGAGACCGACACATTGCATTTTCATCAAACGAAGAATTTTTTTACCACAGACATAAGACTATGATTAACTGATTCATGAGGCGCAGGTGATAAAAAAAAGGATAATATTGTTTATGAAGCGAGGAGGTTTAAAAAGGGGGATTATATTTGAAGATTATTTTAAAGCAAAAAAAAATAAATAAAAGTGTACAATCTATCTATCATCAGCAGTGAAGGAAGGTGTTGTGAACAACAAAACCATAACTGTGAACGTAAAGATGCTAAAACACTTGAGCGGAAATGTAAACTTGGGTGATAATCTGTGGGTTTGTCACCACTAGCAACACCTTTCACGTCAGACATAGTCATGTGATTTATTGTTAATATAAAAAATATTGATTAGTGCGACTTTAAACTGAAGTGACAGACACCGGAAAAAAAGTTGAGTGCCAAACGCAACAAATCATTTTCTTCTTCTTCAGTCTGCATACTTCTCAGCCCTCAGTGAAACCCCGACAGCTTAACTCTAAACATCAGACAGGCAGCCATGTTTCTGAGGATCTTTTTTCTTTGCTGTGTCTGTATGCTGCCTTTCACTCGTGTTCAACAGGCTGAACTGTTCAGCGAAGAAAGACAACACACAGGTTTCTTCCTCGCTGTGCTGTTCACAATGCAGTGACATCCATTTCATTGTAACCATTGTTCTTCTGTAATCTGCTGATAAAAAAAGGTATGGGAGTGTCTGCAGGTGACCCATAGAGAACAAACACATCCCAGACCTAATGTATGCAAAGAATGTAAATGTATAAATTTAGAGGGAAAAAAAAATGTCAGAGAAGCAGCAGAGAAGATAGTGTGTTTAAAATCCTGGTTATATAACAATAAATTAGCACTTACGTAATATTTAGTATTAAGTTTTTCAGAACTGACAGAACTACTACTTGCATTCAAAAGCTTTTTTAATTAATTGCAAGGTCATCACTCTTGTGTACAATAAACGTGCTTTTTGCATGACACATTAAAATAACTGTATTTCATTTAAAGAGACAGTTGTCAAGATTTTTTACTTAAAAAGTAAAGCCATTCCAGTTTAAACCACGAAGCAGCACAGCAGTAGAGAAGAACTTAGCCTTCCATCGTAATTAAGATGATGCAAATTCACTATTTACTTTTTGACTCAGTGTATCAGTGGGGCATTTGTGGAATGGAGACAGATCTGGGTTCCAGGGATGAACAAGGCGACCATCAAAAGGCACCAGTCCTTTCGTCAGCCATGCCAACACACTAGGGATGCAGCGATTTACCATTTTCACCACTAACCACACTTTATAACATCACAGTTTGGTAACAGTAAAGTCTCAGCTTCTGTTGTCACTCCAAAAAAGAAACATTATGGTACATTATTTTTCTATGAACAACATTTGTACGGGTGTGTTTAAAAAAAAAATGTCCATAGGCGCAATCAGCATTGCAGGCAGAAGTTCCACTGTCGAACCAAAACAAACCTGGTGCACCAGCTTAAAATGCTGCGCTGCACCATCAACTGCATCAGCTGCAAAAGTACAGGTCCACCAAGTTACACATGCTGTCACAGGAGTGACTCCTCTTATTTATGTTTGAGGGAGGCTACATTAGTTAAAGGAGGAGAGAAACATTGGCTGAGGGACCAAACACAGACGCACTGTATTCACCAAAACACCTTAAATCATCACTGTGGGAGTATTATGGAGACATAAAGAATGGCCAGAGGGTTGTTGAGTAAATGCTGGTATGGAGGGTTAATATGCCCAGTAAAAAAGACCACTAACATTAGGATCTTGTAGACCTCCAGTACTATATCATGGGATGTAAATAAGTGCACCTCAGTGATTAATAACACCTGTATGACAGATGTTCTCAAGATCATTTCTTTCATTTTTACTAAAAAAGAAAACAAATCAATAATATATGGGATTTTCTCCTCTTAATTTATTATTAAATAAATTAGAAATTTATTATTAGAAATTAACTTAAGTCATTACTGCAATGTCCAAACGAAATTCATCTCGGGATGGATTATTTACTTTCATTTCTCTACTACCGCTGCAGTTCAGCATGATGTTGCCGACTCCTTCTGGAGAAGTGTGTTCAAAACAAAACATGCTCATATGATTTTATCCATCTGTAGTATTGTGAAATAAATGAATGCATGATAATTGTGAAACCGTGAAGCCATGACCGCAGGCAGAATCGTACCATCAAAACCTATACTCATTGCATCCCTACAACACACAAGGCTTTAGAAAATAGGAACATCATTTTAGATTTTGGTCACTTGATTCACCAAAAGATCAGGTGGTTTAAATATGAAGGGGGGGTCCAATATCACCCTGGGTGCTAAAAGGTCTAAGACTGGTCCTGTTATTTACGGTAACTTCTCTGAATTTGAAGTCTGTTACTTCCTTTGTGCAAACTGGCTCCTAAACAGCAATTAGTGGGTGTTCCATCATAGATATCTGCTTAAAAGCAACATTAACAAATATGTTCTGGAGATTTTTAATAGCTAAAGTCGACTCGAACTAACTTAGTCATCAGCTGGACACAGATATCTTATCTTATTTCATAGATAAAAGTGTAATAGCAAGGCTCTCAACTGCAACAATTGTCGAATCAGCAAACCAGTGCAACTTTTAAGGCCAGTGATCATCATCGCTGCATTCATCACAGTACGGGAGAGACAGCGAAGGGCTGAATGAGAGTTTAGTCCCCCACCATTCCTTCAGTTCAAGTTCACTGCCACGGGGATGAAAGAAAATCATTCACCAACTTCCCAGCCAACCAACCATGCTTTCCTAACATTCATGAGCGCTCATGTGAAGAGAAAAGAGTCCTGAGTCCAAGGATCCTTGTGAGTGTGCATGAGTCAACACTTTCATAATCGATGTAAAATAGCGTTTCTGAGTTAACCTTTTACCAAAACGTAAGACCAAAGTGGACAAAAGGAGATCCGATAGTGTCTCTCTTAAGTTACGGCCCCAATAAAAGAAGATATGGAAGGTCATCATGGAGCGAGATGACCCTCACGGTGGTTTCATCACATCATAATGAAAGCACTTTGACCCCACCAAGTCTGGACAGGCCTCATAAAGAACAGCAGGATTGATGGCTGAAACATTTTCATGCCACAATAACTATAATTCTTCTCTGACAGATCAATTCTCTTAAACAGCAAATGGCCACTGTTAATCTAAAAGGTTCCATATTCTTATTTAAAAGAATTTTGTTTCTAACTATACTAAAGCCGCAGATAAGAAAATGTCGCCCAAGATGCACTGCTGTTTTGTTAAAATGGGATATTTATCAAATGAACATCTTTAAGTGCTCATAGGGAACTGAGCCCCTCTGGTTCAGTTCAAGCAAATAACTGTCTTCAGGCTTGGATTGGAAAGATTGATTGGAGTTAAGGCTCAGTGACAACAGCATTTAAAACTGTGAAATAAATACATTTCAGTAGAACAGCCAGAGTCACGAGTTCACTCCCAGAGGGCGAGGTTAACTCCACATGAATCTCTGCATCCGCATCAACTTTGGTAACCTTTGACACAAATGTGTGCCATTGACCAATAGGAAACAGAAGGAAACTAGGAACTTGACGATGCCAACCCATGGGGTAACACTTGTGGTTTTTTAGTGGTGTTGCACCATCCGTGTTTATTTAAAGTCGAATATGAGCATGATTTGTGACATCACAACTAGTTTGGAGCCAATCGTCATGTGATGTAGAAGTCCCTTGCACATACGCTGAGAATGGACCTTTCAGTTTTCACTTTCGCAAATAAAAATGTTTGCATATTCATAGAGTCTGATATTTTCAATGAGAGAGAAGGAAGGTAATTGAACTTTTTGTGGAAAAAAACAACAAGAGGAATTTGACATATCTTAAAGACATGAGGGGCTCCAAAAAAAAGCAAGCTCAGGCTGAGACAGGAGTTGATTGTACAAATCTACACCTCTTGAACAAACGGTGTGAACTAATAGTCTCATTAGCACACTTGTTAACTGATAATTAGTAAGCTAGCAAATTCAGAGAGCTGTTATTCCCTCCGCAATGACTCTTTGTTGAATGAAAATGCTGTACAATCCAGAGAGCAAAATGCCAGGCAGGGAGAGTAAAGACCAGAGTAAGAAGCTCACTGAGCTATTGCAACTGACTACTGCTGTTTATCTATTGTCCTGCCAGCTACAATATTTCACCAAGTGGCCCTGTGAGTAATCCATATGTCACCTAAAAGATGCGTGAATTCATTTTGCAGTGTCACTTTTCTGGTGTGACTGGTCTTTTGGTCTGAAATTGGCTGTAAAGTGCAGGTAGTTTTGAGGAAATAATACCAGTAAATTACTGTAATTTCTCAAAAAAAAAATCTAATTTCAAAAGTGTCCTCATCAAATAAAATTGACCATAAAGCATACATGAACTCCCCAACAGCTAGTTTAGAGCTGTCCTCAGCCAGCAACACTGTGCACAATTATGATAAACAAACCACCACGAGGATGCTTTAAAAAATAAAAGCGACGCATTTCATGACCTGCTTGGATTGAGTGCAATAGCTCAAGCAGCACACCAACAACACCACCACCACCACCACCTCCTCCTCCTCCTCCCTTTCCAGCCCCTCCTCCTCGCGCACAGACACACACACCCCACCCACACACAAAAAAGATGGTGCAACAGTCAGCATGAGTCTCAACTTCCTTCCTCTCAAGATGATGCCACAACAACAGTCGCACGCGGGAAATCAAATGCAGCTGGACGAGAAGCCAAGAATGACAGAGAACAGACACGAGGGCTGAAGAAGACAGAAATGTTTCTGATTCATGACCTTCAGGAGCCAACAGACATTGAGTTCTGCTTTTACCACTACGGATGCCAAAACTTATTTCGCCACTGAAGCTCTCGTGGAGGCAGAAGCCAATGAGAATACATCAGTGTTTAAAATATTCCTATTTCAAAAAGAATGTGCACGTTTAATATCTCCTGAGTTAGGTGTGTGTGAAGCCCCCACTGCACAATACACCCTCCTGAACAGTCATCAGTGACTAATAATGTATTAAATGGGTTACAGTGATCCTCTCTTTGTGGCATAAACCTGTACATGAAGTCGAAGTGGGCTGATTTACATAGCAAATAAAAAGGGGGGATTTTCTTTGTAAGCTGTGAAATGAGCTCTAGTGAAGAGGTGTTCACCCTGTGGTGTATTTTTTTTAAAAAAGATGAGCTGTGCATTCATGACACCCACCTCTTTTTTTTTTTTTTATCTATCACGTGTCATGTGTCAGCCATCAAAAGTATGGAAGAGGATTAGGACCACATGTGAAAAAAAATTGATTTGAATTCTGAGTTTATTCTGAGAAATCTGACTTTGAACTGTGACTTTTTTTCACATGTGGCCCCTGATTCTCCTCCGTACAAAAAGTGACAGAGTCATGGTGTAGATATGTAAGATTCGAGCAGGATGTAGCGTAGTCTCTTTCTGTGAGATCACACAAGGTTATGCCTAACATCCTGTGGCTATTTGCGTGATCGTGAGCTGTTGACATTCTGTTGTCGGGGGGGAAATGTGCTCCTGCTGTGTGGGTGAAGGAGCATCAACAGGTGTGCGACTCCAGATCTTCACAAGAGAACATCCTACATACAAAATATATAAATAAACTTACACAAAAGCATGGTAGATGAACGCCCAGGCTCTCGGTCTCTCCAGCACGTTGTACAGGTAGTTCTGGAGGCGCCGGTAGCGCACGTTCCTCCGTCCGCTCGGCGCGCTGTATATGAGCGGCTTCCCCAGCAGGCTGAGCCGGGCTCCCTTCTTGCTCCTCAGACTCTCGGACCCGGCGGCACCTGCGGCGGCGGAGGCTGACAGCAAACCGTCTCCCGCGTTGTTCATCATCCTTCGTCCGGACTCCACATCCTTCAAGCCGTAGCCTTCGGTACTGTGCCCCGGCGATGTCCTCATCCAGAGCCCCGTGCCGCCTTCATCTCCGCTGTTGTTCCGGGGCATGGCATCACCAAAGCAGGCATCAAGTGCGCGGAGGTCTCCTCAAGCATGCGTGTCTTCTGCCGGGAGCTGCGCCCTGGACGGACAATAAATTACACGTGTGAGACCGTGCAGCCTAGCAGGCGCAGAGTTGGGAATGAAACCGTTGGCAGAGCAAAGCGCAGTGTTTGCCGTCACACTTTGACCGCCCTCTTTCCTCTTGCATCAACCTCTTCATAGCCGTTTACACAACTGCTGCCGTGCGTAAGGGCATCCAACGCGCCTGTCCTGTGCACGGTGCTGACCAGTCTGAGAATATAACAAGTTATAGCTACAGTGTTTGTCCGTGTGAAGCACCGGGGAGGATGTTTGTCGCATTATTTTTTTTTTTAGCACAGGGTTATTTTCAGCGCGCTTTACCGCCTGTTGATTCAATAAAAAAAAAAAAAAGCTGCGCGTCCACGACTGATGCGCACCAGCTCCGGTCGAGTCTGGGTGACTTTTATCTAGAGCCTCAAGCCAAAATAAACTGTTAGATTTTTATCACAGGTCCACATCGCTTTAGAATAAAGCCCTCAGCCGCTGGGAGTTGTTATTTTTTTTATTTTTTTTTTTTGGGGTGACGGCAAAAGCAGTAGAGATGCAAATGAGCAACCGTCACTCCTCGTGTAATTTAATTTCCCGAAAAAAAGTTCCAAATTACACCACGTTTAAAGAAAAAAAAAAAGTAAAAAAAAAAAAAAAAAAAAAAAAAAAAAAAAAAAGCCTATCAGGTAACATGGATTCTGATGAATTTTCCACTTGGTCGGCTGGAAAAGAAACCACTGAGGACGGCTCACTGACATCTGCAGAAAATATTATGGTGTAACCAAAAAAAAAAAAAAAATTACTTTTAATTCAGAGAAGCCCGTTTAAATTCAGTAACGTGTGTCCTCGTCAATATGTTTATATGAACGTTTCTTAGCTTAGCTTTTTTATTTCACACAGGAAAAGCGCTGATCTATCCGAGGGTGGTCTTGTCATCTGCTGTCACTTGAAACCACGTGGCAATGAAGAGACACGTTTCTCTGGGTGAAGTTTATTTTGGATGCATCATGCCTTCTGATCTTCATCTCCACTATGATACTCCTACAGGATAGTAATAGGCCTATTTTGTGGTTAGACTGATAATGATACACCGTTCGATCCATCGCTCTGTGTGTGTGCTAAATAAACTGGCTTGTGGTGCGAGAGTCTGAAAGAATTGAAAAAATACTGCTTCCTTTGTGTCACTTCAGCCTAAAGTGAAAGTGGTTTGAGAAACGTGATGTCAGTTATGCCTCTGTGTTCGGACTTCCCCTTTAGAGACGCACAATAAACAAAGTCAGTGCTAGACTTCTTTTTGAAAAAAGGGATATTTTTCCTCAGGCATCTTTATCATGAACTCGCACGGATGTTGCAGCGAGATGCAGCAGAGCTCTGAGCACATGATGAAAGCTCTTTACAGTGAAGTTACAGTTGAACGAGGAAAGTGGACTCTTGAGTGTGTGTGTGTGTGTGTGTCTGACAGCCACGTCAGCATCCTGTCACAAACCCTCAGCGTGTGAATAAGAGAGGCTCAGAGGCACGGAAGTGTGTATTCTCATGTTTAATCCATAGATATTGGGAGTGTGCAGGAGCTGCTTTTTTTTTTACCTGCAGAGGTTTGACAGCCTCAGAGTGCAGAGCAGGCTCCTTGTCCTCCGACAAAACTACGCCATCTACTGGTGGTTGGAGCATAAGGCAGGTTTTCTAAATCATCTTACTGGTCTGGAATGCAGATCCACTCCTTTGCTTTCAATTCCTGTTTCTTTGCTCCAGCAGTAAATGATGGAATAATGTCTGAACGCATCAGAACTGTTTGATGGTGGTTGCTTTTAAATTTGGTAATCTAGGATGTGATGCTATAGCACACTGGCTGAGGAAAACAGCTCAATGCACCAATGATTTTTTTTTTTTTAAACCTTTATTCTTTTCCTGCTCTCCATCATATATTGCAGTCTTTGATCCACTTCAATAAATTTAAAAATACATTTAAATTCAATTATACAGGCGGCAGCCAGCTGGTGGGTCAGTCATCACAAACTCATGCTGTGCAGCCACACATTATTCATACCCACAAAACTCTATTTTAAACTTTAGTAGAGATTCCAAGTTTCCAAAGTTACCAATGATGTCAGGCTGAATTTGAGGGGAAATGTGTATAAAAATAATTTTAAAAAAAAAAGATGCACAAAACATTTAGAATATTTTGTTTCGATGGAAGACCATAAAAACATGAGTCTCGGCGTTAAGCGTGAAACAGTGTGACTGAAGACATCTCACTTTTTCCAGAGCTTTCGGCCGCATCACGGGGTCTTCCGTCGGCAGACTTGTCATTTGGACGGATCTGTTGGCATGGTGACGTCTTTTAAAAGCGCTATGGATCGAATTATAACACAGCTACCGATCTCACAGGTGGACAGATCCATCTCCATGACAACTGACCCCAACTCTACCCGCTAATGAAGACTGTGTGAGTCAGATGAAAGCTCTGGCGATATAGATATATATATACACACACATATATAGAACAATATATAGAATATACATATTTGATACTGTCAGACAGTGTGAAATAAGGTGAGTTTCACAACCTTAAAGCTACTTTGCAGGGGAACAAAAAGGTAAAACCGGATGTTAAGACTCAACTCTGTAAGAGATCAGCGGATAAAAGACCACAAGTGCTAATAAACCATAAAGAAATCCTACTAAAATACTCACTTTAGTAAAAATTTTTGAAGTGCGGAGTTACGTTTTGTAGCGCTGTTCTCTTCTGTCTCGTATCAGCAAAGAAACTGCGCTGTTCTGCAAATGTACATAGGAGAAGTGAAAACCTGACACAGTTCCACTTGTTTCTCTTAAAAGGGGGGCAGTGCGGCCTCCTTACAAACATCAAACTGTGTAGTTATCATCTCATCTCATCACATGATGCAGTGACTTCCTGCATCAAGAACACACACACACACCCTGTCATGCATCTTCAGCGAGTAAAAAACATTAGTATGAAGAAATACAGACTCATGTTGAACACTTCTTAAAATAAACTCTTTTTCATGTCAGGATACATAATTCAGTTTATATCTCTGTCCTTCCCAAAGTTTTTGTTTGTGTGTGTGTGGAGTTTTTTTTTTTTTACAGTTTCTATGGGAAGGTCATCTTAATGGATAATATTATTAAAAATTAACTTCATAATGTTTATATTCCACTTCCAGTCATGGTCTCTATTTCCACCAATGTGTAACCTTTGATCTGATTAGATAGATTAATCCATTTCCTGGGAGCAGCATGGAAATTTTATCGTGGCCTCTGACTTGTATGATCTTCAACTTCTCTTTCCACCATGGGTCCCGTATCCACGCTTTGTACACAGAGGTCGCGACCCTCCGAAACTGTGACGACGACGGGGGGGGGGGGGAACCGGGGGGCCGGCTGGCATGGTGAGGCTGGTGGGAGGCTTCGCGGAGATTGCCTGCAGATGTTGTTTCGGGGGGCCCTCTTGCTTATTTAACGAGAGGATGTGGAACATAAATCTCCCAAGCCCTCTGCTGCACTGTATCATATGTGAGGTCACACATGAGGCCATTTTGGTTCGACTTCCTCTTTAGTTCGATGCACTTTTAGCAGCACCCGAGGCAGAGCGTTGTGCTGTTCTGCTGCAGCGGTGTGCGGCTGTCGTGGGCTTTTATCAACAAATACCGTGTCGTAAAATGTTTGCTCTGCAGAAATGTACCTCTGCTTTATCAGATTCTCTTTTTTTTTTTTCATTTTCTTTTTAAAAAGCTACACGGTGAATGAGGAGTCTCCAGTTTGTGAAAGAATAAAAATGAAACCGAAGGCAGCAGCAATATGAATGGAATGGCTTTTAATTTATAAATATCATTAAAGGAGCAGTAATTAGTAGAGTAGTGGCTGAATGAGCTTATGAGCCTAGACCTCTGTAAAGTCTTTTCTATATTAGCACAATTATCTAATAGTCAGTAAATATGATTTATCACTTTAAATGAGAAGGAAGAAACAGACAAGCAATATGACAACCAGGTAAAATCATAACATGGAGCTGCAACTCTCACATTTGTTTTTCTCTCATGTTTCATTTTAAATCCAATGTTTCCACTTCACTAACAAAAACCACATCAATTAAAAAAAAAAAAATATGGATTCCGAATAGTTTATTGGACAATATGGATGGAGGACAGCCAAGATGATGTAGGAGGGATGGGTCGAAGGTCCGGTGGGAGGGATGTGGGATGGAGGGATGAAGGGATGAGGGGGAAAAAAAAGAAAAAAAAAAATCAGGGTTGAGGACGGATGGATGGACTGGTGTCAGCTGGTGGTGGGAAAGCAGGAGGGAACCGGAGGAGTCGAGACTCTGGAGCGGTGGGGGAGCTGTCTCTTCGTGCGATCTGATTAGATTGAGCCCCAGTGGTTCTTGTGTTCAAACAATGAAGGGCGAAGGGACAAAAGGGGTTTGGTGGGAGGAAAGATGGGAAAACTGAGACAGAGGGGAAAGGAACAAATAAGGTGTGTCTAAATACTTTTTAATGCAGAAATGGGATGTGTTCCTGAACCTGAGCCTAGTTAGAAAACTTCACTTTGTGTCTTGTAGTAATAAAAGCACTTGATTGATCAAAATCTAAAAGCACCTAAAGTTTTTTTTACTCCACGTTTAACTTTACATTTTAAAAGTTGAGACATCTTATTGGAAAATGTTCTTAAAGCTGAATTATTGACTCTTTGGCCACTTGGGGGCAGCGCAACAAGCTGTAAACCCAATGATATCACCTTAAAGTTGTTATGAGGAATGCAAACTGTTCCAGCAGATAGGGAGCAACATTAGCATGTATTTGAAGTTGTGTTTTTTGTCCATCTGACAAATTTCAGTCCAGTTATTCTCCTCTTAGCTCTGATTTGGTCTCCATAAACCGTTGAGCGGTAAGAGATGTTGATGAGAGCAGTGAGAGTAGAGCTGCAGGCAGAAAAACTGAAACAATGAGCTGAAACATGCTAAAATGCTGCATAAAGCTGAGTGGAGTTGCAGTCAGGTGATAATTCTTTGTGCCCCCCCCCCCCCCCCCCCCCCCCATTTCACATTAGACATAATCATTTCATCCATTGTTAAAATAAAATTATTGATTAGTGCAGCTTTAAATATCCAAAGCTCAAGCACCCAGAATGAAGACTGGTCCCTTTAGAGTATTACAGTCCTGATGTATTAACATGAAAGGAACATTTTTATTGTAGCTGCACCAGGTGGTGGCTGTCATACTACAGCTTTATAATGTTTCTAATGTTCATAATCCAGGACAATATATAATAATACACCGTATTCCTTAAATTTATTATGTATTTAATACTTACAATCCATGAACTGTAATCTAGTAACTACTACTGCAGTTAAATATAGAGTATTTAATTTAAAAATGAATTTGCTGAAATACAGAAAAGTCTCCAAAGCACTGCATGAATTAGTCTTTACTCAAAACTTTAAAAAGGTATAATATGTAATTATTCCACATTAAAATGTCTAAAAACAACTCGACCTATGTTCTATATGTTATTGAGTTGTTTACTTATATTATCCCAAATGTTTCCAACAATTTTCAAACCCAGA
Source organism: Euthynnus affinis (assembly GCA_029490765.1). Classification (NCBI taxonomy): domain Eukaryota; kingdom Metazoa; phylum Chordata; class Actinopteri; order Scombriformes; family Scombridae; genus Euthynnus; species Euthynnus affinis. The sequence continues at coordinate 33,987,718 of CM055838.1, read as the reverse complement.
GAAATCTGTGATTTAATAAAAGTAATGGACCGTTTCAGATAAACAAACGTTAGCAACAGCTCGGCTAACAGCTAACAGCCCCTCCAGGAAACAAACAGCTGCAGAAATATTGATATTTTAGGTGAAACAGCTTTAAGTAGTATTTTTAAACTATTTTAATCTGCGTGTTCGTTTGATTTTGGAGAAGAGGAGACTTTTGTGGATAATTCGGCTCCCAGCAGAAACCGGATAAACATCGGGACCATATACTAGCCGAACTAAGCCGAACAAGTGTTAGCAGCAGCTCAGCTAACAGCCTGTATCTGACGTCCGTGGGTCGCCGTACATCGCCGGAGAAACACTCATCTTTTAGATGAAACAGCTTTATTCCGTGTTTTTACCTGTAATCACCGGGTCCGTTTGTTCTGGAGAGGAGGAGACCTCTGCGGAGAATTCGGCTCCCGGCGAAAACATCCTGAACCATGAACACCGGAGTAATCGTATCCCGGTGAAGCTGATTATTTAACAACGAAGGCAACAACTCCCATGATCCTTTGCTACTCCACACCGTCTTTTGTTATTTTTTTGATCGAGAGACCCCTAGCGGCTGAAATTACATATTGTGCGTTTAACTTTTAAAAAAATCACATGTCCAAGCATAAGACTGGAGAGAATAGTTGTTTTTTTTAACACCTCGGAGCACCTCACCATCCCAGACAGCGACCAAGTCATTAACATAATGAAGAGCTGCAACACCAGGAATGCAGTCAGTCTAGTAGAACTTGAATGATCCTTTTTTCCAAATTTCTCCACAGCTGTCCCAATAGTGAGTGTATCCAACTTTTTGTGGAAAGTTTGCCCTTCACACATATTTAATCTTGCATATGACCGTAGCTAACATTGAGGACACAGAGGCCATGTCCTCAGTATTGGCATTAAATTAAGTGTAGTTTTTAAACCATGTAAACAGGCTTTAGACCATCACTTGGCCAGCTAAGTGATCTAACTCATGCAGCTTATATTCACTCAAGTGCTGCTGCACTTCTCCAAAAGCAGTTCTTTTTGTTCATCTTTTATTTTTATGGTAGGTTGAAATTACACATTACAGATGGTCCTAAAAGGTATTTATGAGTCGTTTTCTGGTAATTTAATATTATTTGGACAGGCTCATTTGTAGTTTTTAGAATCGGCCGTTTATTTTCATGTTTGCTGGTTAAATCTCTCCTTGACTTTATCTCCTTAGTTTAATACGGCGCTGCTCTGCTGAGATATACAAGTGAAGCACCGACTGAGGACATTTATGGGAGTAAGGAAAACATTAGCTTTCCCACAAACATGGCAGCGGATCCTATTTTGAAATACGTTTTTCATTCTGACCTGTTGACATTAAAGTCCGAGGTAACTGCAGGCTGCGAGCGTAAAACAAATAAAAATCAGCTGAAAAAAAAAAAAAAGATATGATTTAGTCTCGCAAGAGAGTTTGAAATAAAGGCGACCATAGAAGCCGTTTTTCTTCCACACATTCTTTTTATTTGTAAATAATAAAAATGAACTTTTTTTTTTTTTTAAATATAAAACATACACATCATTTGAGCCACATCTGTTATACAAACAAGAAATGTTGCAGTGAATGCTTTACTTTTTTCTAATTTTTCTTTTTGTTTCAGTGGAACACATAAGTTGTAAACAATCAGCAATTTTTTTTTTCCTGTTAATACTGACAAAGAAAAAAAAAAGAAGAAAGGAATAAACCAGCTTCACCGGACGATGAAAAGAAAAGTCAACTCTTCTGAAGTGGGACTGAAACGGGGTTCAGACATTGGGGGGTTTTGAAGCACAAAGAAGTGTTCGGACGACGACTTTTAGAGTGGTGGTACACCTGTAGTTTCCGCAGCCGTGGCGTTTAAGCTCGGCCAAGTCCGTCGCCTTGTGTCGTCCCACTGCATGGTCCCTAACGAAGCACTGATCGCTCCTCATTATATGACTCGACCCCCTTTGCGAACATCACTCAACCCAATGACAACCCAGTGAATGGCTGCTGAATATTTACAGTGTATGACTCTCTGTGCATCGGCTTTTATTCTTTATATAACTTAACAGTTCGTGTGTTAGCATATCTGAAATCATTATGTTGAAACATAATTCATATTTCCATATAAGTGGATCTGATTTTTTTTTACATATTTATTCATACATCATCTCAGCCCCTTGGAGGTATACTATGATGTGGAATAACAGTAAGAGGGGCTGTGAGGTCTGCTCAGTACTACTGTACAATACAGTACATCTTCCAGAGGGTAGAGGAAAGACATCAACGTAATCTTGGGGATTCAGTTGTTTGAGAGACATTCAGCACCGGACTGAGGGACGTGGAATAGACTGCAGTTGAGTTCAAATGTCTTTGCGTAATGGGAATGGCTTCGGTTTCTTGGTTTTATCTCTTTAATATTCAAGTACGAGCAAACTGTACAACTGCATGCAACATACAAGCGGCCCTACAGTATGTGGAACTAACACACGTATCTAGTTCAGTATCTTTTTTTTTTTTCTGTATCTGTTTCGTTTTACAAAAAAAAATGTGCATGCAGCTTGGAACAGGTTCCAGTCATGCTGGCCCCGCCTCTCTCTCTCTCCGGGTTTGGGAGGAGCCTGCGGGGGGGCCCGAACGGAGGATGAGCATTGGTGTTGGTGTCCCCGACAGATCAGTCTGATTGGTTACTTTCACATTCACAGAGATGCACGAGGGAAACTGTGAGCGATTCCTCTTTTCTGTTGGTTTGTTTTTCTAATATCTAGACAAAGAAATGAACTGAACCAGTGACAGGATCATTGCTTTTTTTTCCTTTTTTTTTTTTTAAACTACATGTTTTTTTTTCTTCAAAAAGTTAAACTTTTTGTTGTAAAAAAATCAAGCTCTTGTGCTTGTTGTTTAAATCTCAAAAGAATGTAAACTAAGGGTTGGATAAAAACCTTAAACGTGCTGGGGTGAGGGAACGCACTCCCCAAAAAATGTGAAAAAATTAGACGGTCCTATCTTGCTCTTGAGTAGGTGAATAAAGATTTACTTCTTTTTCTTTTTTTTTTTTACAGTGATGTTGTACCCTTGTAATATTTCAAAGTGACATAAATTTTATTTATTGGTCAACCTCCTGGGAGGCCTAATATACATCTATACAAAGACGACTGGCCCGGACGTTCGCCAGTGGTGGAACAAGGAAAACAACGCCGCACGCTAATCTCACTGTCAAGTGTAAAAATCTAAGCTGTGTCATCATCACCCGTCCCCCCCCCCCGTCCCACCCTGCATAACATTTGCAGACATTAAATAGTTTTTATATCCTTTTTTATCTCTTGTGTTTTAGTTTTTTCTCTCCATGCACACACCAGACTGACAACATATCATGAGCATTTTACACACTGTAAAAACATTTTTGTGCCAATAGTAACAAAGGGAAAAGAAATGAACGACAAAAGCAAACACGCTAAAACAGTGTGGCTTCAGAGAGAGGAGCCATGGTAAACATATTGAAAAGAGGATCTTTCGACAGAGAGAGGGACCAGTGATGCGGCTCCAAGGTCTAGGCACCAGAAGAAGGCCCTGCGCTTTCCAGACTGAATACCCACGCGGGGAGCGCCGCGCCCTGAGGGGCGGAGGTGCTGGCAGTCTGTTGGGTTTCTGGAAGAGGCCACTGCAGATAGAGAGAGACGTGAGAGTGCCACCTGCAGTTGTGGAGGGTGATTACCTCTGTCTCGAGTCCATACATTCCGACGCTTACATACATTTCTTTGCTATTGTTGATTCAGCGAAAAAAAACCACCCTGCTCGTCTTTTAACCGTCTCCCGTCTCGAGAGCTACTGCGTGTCGTCTGCCGACAGCCCTGCGTCTTCAGCATACACAGAGAAAAAAACGATGAGATTTTTTTTCTTCGAATGGATATGAAACACTGAAATGTGGCGCTCCCTAGAACAGACTAAATTAACCGCGACAGGAGTGATTGTCAGATTTCAACAAAGCTTTCTCGTTGTGACTGTTTCTGATTGTTGTTGTTCTACGTTTCTGCCTCTTTTTTGTGTTTTTTTTTTTGTTTTTTTTGTCATTTTATTTTTTTTATTTGTTTCTCTCTACAGTACATTTCATGAGTTTGTTACTCGCAGAGCGGCGTAGAGCTAATTGGTCCACTAGGATCGGACCCCGGGAGGTCCGGAGGAGCTGTCAAGCGACGACTGGGAAGCCCGCCGCGTTAAGGAGGCGAGCGTCGGATCCACCAAGGAGGAAGGTGGGAACAACTTGTACCAACCGATTACTGTGCTTGATAAGTCCAGTTCCTCCAATAGGATTTGTGCAACTCCCATGAAGCTTTTATGGTCCATACGGCCGTAGTCTCCCCATACAATCACCTGAAGGAATCAGATAAAATCATTTTCTGTCAAGTTACACAGCTGTATAGTTGATGATTTATCAGTGTGGATTTGAGAAGGAAAAAAAAAAAAACATTTAACTTTGTGATGAAGAAATATATCTTCTTCCGCTCACCTGTAAGACTTTACCCTGTGGGCTTTCCTCGAATAGCAGTGCTTGCTGGTACAGTGGGTCAAGTGTTTTCCGTGCAATCTTGGTTTTCTTTTTGGCTACGTACGCTCCATTATTCAGCAGATAGACCTTGACATATGGAGCTGAAGGCAGAGACAAAACAATAAAAAAGCCATTAGCGGGGAGCACAGCCACTCGCCAATATAATCTAGATCAGATCTCGCAGCTGGTTATATCTTCACGAGAAGCAAAAAAAAACAAAGAGCGAGCTTCGGCTGGGCGTATCTACCGGATGAAGGGTGTATGTCAGTGCGATAACGTGAAAACAGTGTATGACTGATGTTTTGAGAAGGAGGGAGGAATTAGCCGCCCTAATATCTCAGGGCGGGTCAAGTCTTTACCAGGGAGCGATTTGGATCCTGGCTTTTGTACAAGTCCTCGCGCTCTAATAACTTCCACCTCCAGCTGACCTTTTTTCTCCATCATACCAATCTGGATGTCCCCTAGGAAACAGATGAGGATGACAAGAGAGATGATTGGTTTGATTCCACAGGAAGAGATCAATGAAAGAGAGAGAGAGAAGAGAAGAGAAGAGAAGAGAAGAGAAGAGAAGAGAAGAGAAGAGAAGAGAAGAGAAGAGAAGAGAAGAGAAGAGAGTTATCTTACCTATGGCAGGTGTAGCCAGTGTTTGCCTGCCCACTAACTGAGCCGGTCCCAGGCCATCCAGGAAGTCACTGAACTGACTGCTGGCACCCAGATTCACTCCAGAGAAGATCAAACTAACACAGGAAAACCACAGGAAAACAAACGAATCAGGAACTGTTATGTTAAGGTACAATTCCTGATATCAAAGCCGAACGAACATCATCATGACAGAGGCGATTCTAGAAAAGGATAACATCAGTGGTTGCCTCTCTCTCCTACATTATTCTCATTAGTGTGTGTACAGTCAGCGCTATCTGAGCTTTCAGGGCTCATTTCGCTGCCTTTCCGGAGAAACAATTCGCTGAATCATTTTTTTTTTTTTTACAGCGTGAAAAAAAAACATCTCAAAAATTGCCCGAGCAAGGTAATCCATCACAGAAAACACCGGGCCTTAATTCGATTCAGTCAAAGTTTGTGTTTTATCATCGCCTCGCCGTGTCCGAGCTGAGTGCTTTTCGACGGCGCGCTCGTTATATTACAGCGTTTACTGTCAAGCCTCCGCCTAGACGATACTGTACCCACTCCTTCCCTCACACGCTTCCCTTCACCGCATGTTGGCACACACACTCTACTGTCACATCCATGCTGTTTCATTTAGGATGTCACTTCAGGCTACGGTAGTTTTAACAGTGTTAAGTTTGCATTTTGAGACCAAAAAGTAGCAGATTATATTAACAGGTGGGAATTGATCATTTTTAATAACTGCCATTCTCCCTTAAGCACAGGCACATTACACACACACACAAAAAAGACAAAACAGTGAGGTGTAGAGTGTTTGTCGATGGGGGGATGAAGATCGTGGTTTACTGACTTTCCCTCAGAGTTGTAGCTGTTCATGCTGCCGTTGTTGGACTCTCTGCTGGGCTGGCGGCTCATGTTCCTGGTCAGCTCCACTGCCATGCCGGTCTCTGTGCTCCTCTGGATGGGTGCACCCTTCTCCTTCTTACTCTTGCCCTCTGGATGAAACAGGACAGTGAGAGGAAAAAACAAAACAAAACACAATGTGACCCATAAAAATATGTCGAGCTGTTTTTTCAGCAGAGTGATCAGCAGTGAGGTGGAGGTTAAGCACCCTGCTCGGGAAGCGTTTGCATTTCCCTGCAGGTCAGTCTGCGAAAAGTAATGTCATAATTCATGTTTTTACTACTGCTGCCCGACAAGATGTTTAATATAGAGCGTGGAAAAATCACAGAGCATGCGGATTAAGAGATAGATTTCCCTTTAAAGCATGTTGCGGTTGTAGAAAAAAAAAAGCCCGTTTCCAGAGCCCTTTTATCAATGGAAACTCTTTCAGATTAAACCATTCACTGGTGGATAGATAAAAGTAGAAAATCACAGGACAGCCCTAAGATCTAGTTAAGGATTCTGTGATGTCGCCGTCTGAAGCGTGGCCAAAGTCACACCCATGCGCTGCTAACCCTCTCCCTCCGGTAATCAGTAGTAAACAGGAAATCGTTAGGTAGAAAAACAAGCCAAAAAAACACTGTGTGGCATCTCGGACTGGGGTGTGTCCACCTTCTGACTCACAATGTTGGCGCAAATGGCGCAAAGGGAAAAACGGAGCTGTGTTTCTGAGCCTCCCGTCATCCCTTTGTATATATGTTTGAGATGAATCTTTTCATTAGCAGGTGAGGAGGTCAACAGCACATAAATAGCTTGTAATCACCCAAGAGAAGTTCAAAAACTCAAATATAAATCTCCCTTACCTGCGTCTGCTCTCATCCATCATGAACAGGAAGGGTTTTTTCAAATTATAGTTTGATCTGTTTTCTATCTCTACTTGCTCCCTCTCTGTCTCTCTCTTTTCTACGTCAGGGCGAGAGACCCCCTCTAGGCCCAGTGTTCTCTAATAGCTTTTTATGTCTGCTACAAAGAAGGGGAATACAGCGTTTGGCTTTCATCATGAGTCTTACACCCCCCCTGTGGTAAAAAAAAAAAAAAGAAGTCTAAATGGGAGCTGGATTCAGACCAGCGAGGCTCTGCTGTGGGACTTGGGAGCCGAGCTGTGAGGGGGCTCTCAGCTGGCCACGATGTTCCCGAAAAACATATCATTTGGTTGTTTTGTCTTTATAGCCGGCGCTGGGGCAGCAGAGGTTTTGTCTGTTACAGAACAAAAAGGCCACTTGCAATTTGCGGTGCTTCGGTACGGTCTGCTCCTCGGAGGACGAATCTGTTTTCATACACGCTTTAGTTCAGTTGAAATTCGCAGACATAGATAACATGTTGTTGTGTGCGTGACGTATATTCACTTTTGGGTCTGGAATGTTGAACAAATCAGACAGAGCTCCAGTCTTGAGTTTTTGCTCCAGCACCTGTTTTTGGATACACAATCTCTGCTCTGGTTGCCAGCTTGAAAATAACCAAATGTAATCCTTTAGGAGGCCCTCTAGTGACTCAGTGTTGTACTTCCATGACAACGGGGAAGCTCACAAGAGGCAGATTTTTCAAAAGAATGGTCAAAATGGAAACAGCATTGGCGGAGATATCCTGGCTTTTAGTCCGTAAGTGTTGGGTCCTACACCTCCCATAATGCAACTTGATTACATCTTTAATTAGATGCTGTCTGGCCAGTGAATGCAAATGCTTGATATGAATTGATACACTACACAGATTGTATTAGGACTTTTTCCAATTCAAGCAAATACACAATGTGTTTATTTTCCTTTTTTTTATTTATTTATGTATTTATTCTATTTTAATACACCTATTACATATGCATGCCTTGTTTCTTATATGGCTTGTTGTTGTATGTTGACTGACAAATAAAGTTGATTGAAAAAAAATAATACTCGGGCCTTTTAAACTCCACATCCCTACATGTAACGGAGCTCATCTGTTATAAATTTGTAGTCTCCAATCCCAAGATGAGTTAACCCTGGTGACATCACTATTAAATAATCAGGGTTATTTTCTCAGACGAAGCTCCTCCACAGCCCCAGAAGACATTTTTATGAGTCTTGTCACAGGCTGAGTAATCCTCTTCATGACTAGTAGAATGAACTTGATGTGTAAAAATCGGTGGAGGCTGCCTTCAAGTGAACATTTTTATTACTCTATGAATAATGAATTAACTGGAAGCATTATTTGAAACGATTAGTCAGTGGTTAGTTAAAAACAAAATGATGCACAAGGGGAGGAAGTGGTGCGAGTAATCTGCAACCACCATGGCTTAGTGTGATAGGCTGAGATACCTGTCAATCAACTGACTCACCAGGGCCGCTGATCTGCGAAGTGCTGCGGCTGCGGCGGTTGCCGACGATGGCCACCACCCGCGCGCTGAGGCTGGAGCGTCTCTTCTTGCTGCCGCCGCCGACCGTGCCGAGCGCCGTGTCTGATTGGCTGCCGTCCGTGCGCTCCTGGGTGTAGATCTCCCCGCTCACGCTGGAGCTCTTCGGCATGCTGCGGCCCGCCGCCGCTCGCATCTGCCGGCTGGAGAGAGAGAGAGAGAGAGAGAGAGAAAAGACACCGAGTGACGCTGAGCTGACCTGCTGTGTTGGAGAAGGGGATGCTGTGACGTTCCATTGTACTGTACCTTTTACTTTGGTAGGACACAAATAAACAGCGGGTTTGACGAGAGATGCATGGTAACAAATGTAACATTGGAAACTAGTCGTGGTTGAGAGATTATGTTTAATGATATAGTGTGTCAGAAAAATAACAGATGAGTAAACATCTGGGATTCCAAAGAAAAGGGAATGCGGAAGCCGCAGTCAAGTGACACATCCTGTCAGGGTCTGGTGGTTTGTTGTGACATAATGGTGCTGGCATTTTAGCCAGGACTCTCCAAAAAATAGATTTACAGCACAAGAGACTGGTTAAAAGGGGTCAGTTCAAATATTTTGCAGTCCAAAGCTTTCAATCATATATGAAAATGCTATGTGTTAGTTCATTCTTCTCAAACGGGCCACTAAACGCCGGCAGAAGCTGCCTAGTGTCCGACGCTGCCTCCTAGGGTTACGGAGGAGCCGCCGCATGTCCGTCCCCTCGGAGGGGGTCAAAGTGCTGCACGAGAGCCCGGCTATGCTACCTCTGTCCCCGGTAGTATCTACTCCCTGCGGGCTCCCGGCAGTCACGACGGTCCACTGGCCCGGAGGAGCCAGGGCATGGCTGGGAAGGGGCAGGGTGGTTTGGGGCCTTTCCACCGCCCCCTGCAGAGGGGTCAGGGAAGGGCGTGGAGCGGAAGGGTAGGACGGGAGGCCGGGATCCGGGTTTTGAGGACGGAGGGGGTCCAGGCAGTCACGGCACATGACGCATGAAAGGAGGGATCTGAGACATGCAGTTGGGAGCGCACAAACACACACAAGAGGCACAGACACAGAGAACAAGGGCAAAATATAACAAAAATGACAAATAATATTGTTCAAAATGCTGATATTCATGTATGTACAGTGTTATATATTTGTAACATACATGATATCAGTCATATATCATTTGTTTTTGGCTGAAAACCTTGTGAGTTGTGCATGTTTTTGTTTCGTTTGGAACTTTTTGGAATACAAGTTTTCATCCAACCACAAGTGATATTAAATAGATGCCAAAAATGCAGTGAAAGGCAGGAAATCTGAACATGACTAAGACTTGATTCAAGCAAAAAGCTAACATCATGAGTAGCATCCACTGAATTACTTCAAACTGATGAAAAAGCAGTAGGTCAAAAAATAAAGAAGACCATATCAGGCAAGGGGAAAAGTTGAAGAAAAAAAGGGTCAAAGAAGACGTAAGGAAGCATTCCATGTGTCACCGCTGCCGCCATCTCTGCTCCTCTGTAGTACCAACTCACTCACTTCCCATATGCTCTCGTCAAAATGGCCCGAAGTAGATGTGAGAGCATCCGCAGAATACAGATATTAAATATCCCACTGTGTGAGTGAAGACTGATCTGAAGCCAGCAGGCCTTGTACAACAATAGATAACTAATTCATACCATGTCTCCCTAAAAAAACTGACAGCTTGTCTGAATTATAGATAAGCTACATTTTTTGGGTCTTCTAAAACTGACTGACTGTTTTTTTTTTTTATAAACGGTCCCCGACATTGTCTGCTTTCTTTGAAATGAAAACCTTAACCTTTAAAATCTCTCTACAAAGCCACTGTGTCCTTTTTACATAATCTACGTTATTGTTATGGTAAATAATGTATCTATGAATGTAGTCTTTTCTTTGTTTGATCTATATTTTTATCAAAGAGGAGATTGATGAGCTTCTGATTGATTGTCATGAATTCTATTACTGTTTTTGTTTAGCTGGTTTGTATTTGTTCATATGCTGAATATGGATGTAAGAAAACATGTAAAGACTGTAGGTACAGTATGTATGTGCATATATGTGTACATTTTTTTGTCTATTTTTCTCTCTTTGTAGTCTTCAGCTTCGGTGTGCATCAGTATGTGAACATCATTTCGACATACTTCTCTCTACTTTTGGTTCTGTTCTTTGTGGTTTAGGCTCGGTCCCTTAGTTCCAATTAAGGAAAATCATAATGCTGCAGCAATACAGTGATATTTTAGAAAACAACGTGCTTCCAACTTTTTTTGGAAGAACAGTTCGGGGGGGGGAAAGCGATGGTTTCTCAATTTTGTTGTGGGAAAAATGTGACTGGTCTGCACAGAGCCATGACTTTAACCCAGTCCAACGCTTTCGAGATGAACTGGAACAGCGACTGCGAGCCAGACCTTGTCGTCCAACTTCGCTTCTTATGGCTGAATGAGAGCAAATCCTCGCAGCCAGGTTTCAAAATCTTGTGGAAAGCTGGTTTTAGAATGAAATATTCAATAAAAATCCTCTGGGTGTAATGTCAACAACACGTTTTGGACGTGTAAATGCTTGGTTTGTGTATAATTGATAAATCTTCAATACAGAAAATAATCTTTTCATCTGACATACAAGCAAGGACGCACTGCCCCTCTCTCTCTCTCTCTCTCTCTCTTTTTCTCCCTGTCTCACCTCCGACTACAGAAAGTGTGTCAAAGGCCGTCGGGGGCTGTGTGCTTTTATAACGCTCTATTTGGATTGATCTGTGGTAAGGCCATAAAGAACGGGGGCCCTCCTCCCAGACCTCAATACATTAGCTGGCTAATAAGCTGCACTACATCACCAGCTGGCCTACTGAGGACCACTGGGATAGGGTCATTTGTCCCTGTCAGCACACTGCTACTGGTCAGCCAGGAATGTGTGTGTGTGAGTATATGTATGTGTGTGTGCACATGAAGAGAATGTGGGGATTTTTTTTTTAAAACCCAACTTTTTTTTTCAGCTCTACTAGTTTTAGCTTCAGTTTTTATTTAGTAGTTATTCCATTTTCAATTCTTTTTTTAGCAAATTTTTTTTTTTAATTTACTGACCTCTGATTTTCTAAAATTCTCATTCTCAGTCTCATTTTACATTGCATATAAACAAAATACAAATCTGAAAACAATGGTTGTCAGTGTTTTAATTATAGAAAAGACTTTGGATGTAGTTTCAGCGTAATTCAGTGATATTCACATTTTTATTAGTTACAACAACGCTGTTTCTTAAAAGGTGTTCTTTAGTGTTTTGGTGTTGCACCACCTTAAAGTTGGGGGGATTGTGGAAGGCAGATTTAAAAAGGGCATGGTCAAAAATTGGTTGAGATATCCTAATTTTATGTCCCAGTATTGTTCAATCTAAAGGAGCTTGATGGTTTAGTTTAGTTTAGTTTCTTGGTTTTGAGACATCATCAGAGTTATGTTCTCAGACTTAAGGGAATTCCTCTAGAAACACAGAAGACATTATACAACTGTTTTCACAGGCTCCTTTGTGAAAAGTAAAGTGATCTTTATGTGTAAAATCAGTGAAGTGTTAATTGTAAACTATCATGCTGAAATTATGATGACTGTGAGTGCAGGTGAGACAATGAGAATGTTTTTGAATGAGTCCAAAATATAATCCACTGATTCTGTTCAACCAGATTATTAAAACGTGATTAAGATAACCGCACCTAAAAAATAAGCAGCAACATCTTCCATCCACCCTGTTCAAGAGTCCTTGAGCTAACCTCTGACCTCCCTATAGAGGGTTCCAGCAAAAATAAAATAACTTCCCTCTAGAGATCAATAAGGAATTGTCTTTAATTTCTACCTTAAAAAAAAAAGTTTCCATTGCTTTGCTGTTGTCTTAGAGGAATGGGGATTGAGGGGTTCTATCTTAGGGAACGAGGGGCTGCTTGCACGGTGAGAAGATGGATCGTCTGCCGTCGTCGGCGAATTCACCATTCGAGATCCATCGATCTTTACCTGGACTCCCTGGTGTCTCCGGCTACAGTGTGTCTCCTGCGCTTCAACTCCTCAGAGAAACGTCTTTTTCCCGCAGACCTCCTCCTCTCCTCCTCTCCATTCACCCCCCATGAGATCCTCCTGTCCTTCTTCTCCTCCTCTAATGACTTGGACCTAATGTCAGTTTGTTTTGATTGCACCGTTCGTTGTTTGGTGTGTGTATGTGTGTGTGTGTGTGTGTGTGTGTGCGTGTGAGAGAGAGGATAGAGACAGAGCATGCAGATGGACAGAGACACGCAGCGGTTGGCATGCAGAGAAAAAAAAAAACCACACACACACAATGATAAGCATGCAATAAAACAAACAGAATTAAGTGTAATTAAAAGAGAATGAACCCTTCATATTTAAATAGAACATAATGACTAGCCAATGAAGACCGACCTGAGTCGTCCTCCGGGTCGTTCTGATTGGATAGACATGTAGCTGGTGCTACTGAGGCGGGAGGCACTACTGGCACGGGAGAGAGCCGACACGTCGCTCATATCGCTGTCTGACGATCTGGCCGACATGTTGTCGCTGCTGCGCCTCTGCTCTGCGTACATCTACGGACAGAGAGAGAGGAGGAGGAGGAGGAGGAGGTGGAGGGTAGGAGGGAGATGATCATTTCGCTTAAGACGAGGATAGGAAAGTCAACACACATCATCATTAACCGAGCGCGGGTGCAGGGGTTTTAGAGCAGATGGACGCTGACCTCCCGTTTGGTCTTGAGGTCCGTCTCGGGGTCATGGGAGGCTGAAGGCCGGTAGGAATGTACTTTCATCTTCAGCCGTAGGGCTTGCTCCTCTACTGCAAGGGCTGAGACAGATACAGAACGAGTGAGAGGAAAAATCGAAAACGGAAACACAAAACATGAGTAACACCGGTTTGCTCCAATGAGAGACTACAGGGAACGTCCTGAAGATGCAGGATCCGCTTCCTGACACTAGATGGAGCATGATGTGCATTGATAGAACATCAAAGTGGCATTTGATGGATGCTAAGAGACATAAAACTAAAAACATAAAAAAACAAAAGGGAGTGTTCTTGAGGCAAGAGTTCATTTTTGGTGACTAAAGCTTTGATTCTGTTTTAAAAGTCATTGCTTGCTGTGTTTATTTTTATTTTTTGTGGTGTACGTTAAAAGATTTAACAGCCTTGGCATTATCATCCAGGAAGAGACCACTCCCATCGGGATAGAAATGGTTCATCATAGGATAAAAGGTGATGACTCGGAACAACTTTGTATTGATTTGCAATACAAGTCTGCACCCTTGCATACACGGAACGTACCTTGCTCTATGCTGCTGCTTTTTGCAGGGAGCTGCGGCAGCTGCCTGCCCCTGCGACCTGATGAGGGAGTCCCCGTTGGAGAGGAGGGGCTGCCGTGAGGGTGTGCTCTGACGAGACGGCGACAACATAAAGACACAAAAAGAAACGGGGAAAGAAGAAATAACAACGTTACTACAAATCCATTCATCACGCCAATGAGGTGCACAAATTGATGTCCACCATTAAAAGGTCAAAGGTCAAGTTGGATGAGGATCACAATCACCGGTAAAAGGTGCGGGAGAAGTAAAGGAGGAGCACTGAGTGTGTTTACGTACAGTATGCACAGTATTCCAGTATTTATACATGTCCCAGCATTACTTATTAACATAACATGTTAACATGGAGAGAGGGTACATTTATACAGTAAATATTTATATCTACAGCTTCACATCCACATTTTAAATATTTGCATCCACACAGCTCTCGCAAAAACTGACATGTATTTGATAGGTATAAAAATGGAGCTTTAAGATCATTTTGGGATCATGATGTATAGATTTGGTACTCGTGCATACAAGGTTACTACACTCAATGTCACAGAGAGGAAGTCAGAACACAGAGGAGTAGAGAGGTGTACTGCCGGCAATAGCATGCACCTGTCTGGCCGTGGTGAGTTAGTACAGGACCCTGCCAGGGCTGTCTGACCAAAGGGCCTCAGTGGGCCCCCTCTCCCCCTACTGCCCCTCAGGATAGAGGTGGGCTGGATGCGACTGTCATCAGCAAATAGAAAAGAAATGAAAATATAATACCTTAATAAAGCAGAATTGAATCAAATGAAAAATGACAACAAATGTCGCTCTTGTCGGGGCCCTGTGTGTAATGTCGTTTAAATCTGTGAAGGAGTCTGTGGTGAAAAGAGGTTAAAAGAATGGTTTGACATTTTGAGAAACACACTTATTCATGCTCTTGCCAAAAAAGATGATGAGATGAAAGAAGGTGAAAAATTGACACCACTCTCACATCTAAACGCTAGTAAGTATGAAGCTGGTGACGGTAAATGTTTCGCTACCTTTGGAGAGCATTAAAAGTCAAGAAACAGCAGCAAGCTAGCTGTTTCCCCCCCCTGTTTCCTGGTCTTAATGCTAAGCTAAGCTAAGCTAACAGGCTGCCGGCTGTAGCTTCATAGTTAGCGCACAGACATGAGACTGGTATCTCTCTTCTTCGCTTACGCTTGGCAACAAAGCAAGCGAGTTTACTTCCCAAAATGTCAAACTATTCCTTTAACAGGTAGAGTTTTTGTAGTGAAGTGTAGTAGCTTCACTCCAGCCATGTAAACCACCACCATAACACCGAAACATCTACTGTAGAGCGACAGCAAACGTCCATTAGCAATGTGGAATCACACTACACAAAAAAAAGAAGAAGAAGAAGAAGAAAACACCCACATGCACAATAATAAACCAAAAAGTCTTATTGACAAAAAAAGTATAAAAATGAAATGTAATTAAACCATCCTCATCACAAACACTGGACAGTGACCTGAAGCGTGTTCATAAAGTTTTTCTTCATGGCAGAAAGCTTTTTTTTTTTTTTTTTTGATTTTCAGCTAGCATTCATGGCTACATACTGCACAAGCTGTGACTGAAAAAAAAAGACAAAAACAAATATCATATTGCTCCAGAGAAGAAGAAAAGAGGGTGAAAGTAATGAGAGGAGATGAAATAAGGTGAGTGAGTGAGTGAATGAATGATCTTACCTGTCCCCCTCCAGGCTTTTTTTGCTGCCCCTTAGACAGTTTGGACTTGATGAATTGCTACACTGCCTGCTTTGACTAACAGCAACCACACAGAGAGAGAGAGAGAGAGAGAGAGAGAGAGAGAGAGAGAGAGAGAGAGAGAGAGAGAGGAAGAAGAAAAAAACAAACACGAGATGGAGAATGGCAAATGGTCAAACTGAAAACTGAATATTGATTGATATGTTGGATACAATGTAAAACAGCTCACATTAAGACTTTACAGTTTGGTTTTTTTGTGGTTTGTAAAAAGCAATACAGCGGTAGAAGTAATGCACATTCCACATTTTTTTCTTTTTCCCCCCACCAGCGACTACGTCACAGCAAAGAAAGTTGCTTTCAAGCCAGAAGTGAGAGAGATTCACAGGTGCACAGCGGAAAGAGCAGGTGCAGAGTAACAAAAAAAAAAAAAAGAAGGGTTCACACAGCCTTAGACCACAAATATTTACAGGAAAATAGAAAGAAACAGTGCTGATCACGAGATCTGTGCGATGCTATCATCTACAGGGTGAGCTCTATACGCTACAGGATAGGCTTCAGCGTGTGTGTGTGGAGGGGGAGGAAGATAATAAGCAGGAAAGCAGAGCTGGAGTGTTTTTTTTTTTTTAAAAGTGGGCAGGCCTGGTACCTGTCTTCCTCTGGGGTCACATGTTCTACTAAGATCCTGGGTCTTGGGGGAGTCTTGCGGGGCAAAGAATTGGAGCACCTAGAGGGGCTGAAGAGGGTGGGAGGAGGAGCGTCCCGAGGTAGGAACAATGGGAGAGGTGGTTAGTGAGGAAAGGCTGCGTTACTGTGAATGCACTTATAACATCTGGCAAAACAATGCACCTTGACCTGGTGCACTCTTTTGAGCCAAATAGAAGCAGACATTTTGACTTGTCAAAGCAGGAAAAAGACCGGCTATGTGTTTTACACTGATGTTATTATTTACACATTACACTTTTCCTGCTCTGACCAGTCCAAATGTCTGCTACGAGCGCTTCCAAACAAGCTAACAAAGCGCTAAACATGATGCTTCCTTGCTGAGAGTTAGATAAGATTGATACCGCTCTCGCAGACATGAGTCGTATCAATCTTCTCACCTAACCTCTGTATTTCCCAAAATACACACGCCATATGCACTCAGCCAGCCCTTCCTGTCAGCTCTATAACCTTGTTAGTCATTACTCAGACTGCCTCCGCTGTTGGAGTGTACAGTGCTGAACACTGCTGGCTTATTTTCTGCCTTTTTAAAATTAAAAACAGGCTAAGCATTTTTATTTTTTTTTCCTCCCACCGCAAATCGTTTCCCGAAGCCACGATCGTCTTCCCCGGTTGAGACTAC
Organism: Euthynnus affinis; assembly: GCA_029490765.1. Lineage (NCBI taxonomy): Eukaryota > Metazoa > Chordata > Actinopteri > Scombriformes > Scombridae > Euthynnus > Euthynnus affinis. The sequence continues at coordinate 33,970,847 of CM055838.1, read as the reverse complement.
GAAAGAGTGATGTAACGGCTTCGTTGACTTTTTACCAGAGCCGAGGTCAACGACATCCACCGCTCTCTGATGTTCTTTCCTCCAGTTACATTTAAATTCCCTCCAAAATAAACAACAGCAAAAGTGAAGCTCTCTTTATTTGGTATTCCACACCAGATTCAATCCCACCTTTGACAGCCAGGACATCCCCCCCTTTCCTCTTCAGTCACTAATCTGGGTGTCAGGTTTGTCCCTCAGCTGACTTTTGATGACCATATAAGATGCATCTACCATCACAAAACCATCTCTAAACTCCTCCCCTTCTCTAACCCTGTCAGACGCAGAGAAACTTCATCCAAAGCCTTTATCTCCTCAAGACTTGGACTTCTGCATTGTGCTCTTCAGAAGCATCCTGAAGCTCCAATATGTTCAGAACAACGCTGCCAGAGATGAGAGTGTGAAAACCCAAACATATAACACCAATTTCTGTTTTCATTGCATACTGGCTCCCTGTCTCCTTCAGGATTGACTACAAAGTCCTGCTGCTCACCGACAAATCCATCGACAGACATGCGCCTCCCTACCTTACAGGAACTGATCATACCACAAACCTCCACCTGCACCCCTCAGATCTGCCAGCAGCTTGCCTCTCCAGGCCCCGAGTACTAAGCTTCACAGCATGGGGGATCAAGCCTTCTGCTCTGCTATACCACGCTTGTGGAACAGCCTTCCTAACCATCTGAGAGCAGCACAGACCCTAGACTCTTTTAAAGAAAAGATCTAAAAACCTTTCTATACAGGAAGGTTTTTTCATTTGAACTCTTTTACTATCACCTTTATGTTGTGTGTTCTACGTAATTAATACTATGGCACTTTGAGCTTCACTATGAATGAAATTATTTTGATTATTATTACTATTATTATTAGCATTATTTATTTCAGAGAGTGCACATTCTAAACAGCAGTTAGATGTGTTTTATGTTTTTTTTATGTGTGGATGAGACACATGACATGAACTGGAGTGAAAACATGCAGCATCCTAAATACAAAATGTTAAATCCTTTCATCATGCAGTCCAGAAAAATACTGATTTAGAATCTGTGACTGGAGACAACTTGGAGAGTCTATGATGACTGTGTTCATCTTTATAATAACTTATCATTAATGTGTGCAAATGTGCAAATGACATTCACTTGATCCGTTTCAAATGTGTGAATGAATGTGGTTTGGTGTGCACACAGGCATGTTTTTCTTCTTTTTTTTTTTTTTTATATACCTGTCTCTGTCAGGGGAGTGAAAGTTGGTGTCTGGTCTCAGACAAGTGGTGCTGGCACTCCTCACTCTGTCCAACGATGGCTGCAGGTCGCTGCGCCGCCACAGCGTGGCAGCAGAGAGAGGTAAAGGAGAAGAGGAGAAACAGAGATGGAGACAAGATGTACAAGGACAGAGGATTGCGAGGAGAGGTGATGGGAAGAAGAGATTGTGAGAAGAACGTGAGAAAAAACGAGAACAAAAAGGTAGCGAGGTGGGAGGCGGACAAAAGAAAAAAAACAGATAAAGTCCGGAAAAAGAAGGATTATGAGAGGTAATGTGAAAAAAAAAGAGAGGCAGAAGTAGATAGAGAGAAAAGAGGGAGAGACAAAGAGAGAATAAGGAGGGCCATCAGACAGTGCAGTAACATGTAATGGCTCTGATGCTGTATCTCCATTTATCATAGCCAGTCATTCCTCGCGGCCATACACTGTGAGACCACTCAAATGGAAGGTTGGTGGGTTGCCATGGGAACCAGGTCTAAGTGGAAGAGGGGGGGACTGCTTATAAGTGTGGATTGAGGGAGTGAATGAGTGAGGAGGAGAAAGGAGAGCAGCCAAGCGCTCTCCTTTACTCTCCGCTGCATATGCTCACAGCTGTATGTTTTGTGGTTTTGTCACGTCATGCTGCTCGGTGACAACGGTTACTTCCAACAGATGGTTGGCCGCGTGCCATCGCATGACATTGCACATAACGTTTTCAGGCCAAATGCCTCACACGAATGGCACCGAGGGCTTAGAGAGTTTAGCGGTTGTTTAATGCTCTGTGTTTGCCAGTACATGCTTAAGCCTCCATGGTGCGCTGTCACCCGAAAAAGGAGGGGAGGGAGGGGGGGAAAAAAAATGTTTCGGGGTGGCGAGAGGACGAGGGGAGGGGATGCGTGAAGTGGGTGTGTTCTTACCTAACCGTGACCTCATCAGTGAACCTGAGCACACGGTGTGTAAGGATGCTACGGGGCATGGTGCTGCCCCCTTCTTGCCTTTGGGGCGGCTTGCTCTTTAGGCATGCGGGAAGGGTGGAGCTGTACGCCAGTGCCCCCAGTGACCGCGACAGGCGGGAGAGACCCGCGTGCAAAAGGAAGGCAAAGGAAAAACAAAATGACACATGCAACTGACAGAAATAAGCAGAGACAAAATAAGTGAAGGTTGGGGTGGGGGGGGGGCACAAGAGTGAAACGAAGCAGGTTTCATGCAGAATGATGAGAAGAGACAGCAAAGCGACATTCATATTACGGTGCAACATAAAAATATGGTTTCCTTCTCAACTCAGCCTGTTCACGGTTTACATAATAGCTCTGTACCGGGATGCCGGTGATCACCAGAAACACCACACAGAGCAAATGACTTAATGAACACATGAGATGAAGAAGCACATCCTGCTGTGACCTCAGAATGAGGAATTCATTATGTAAGAGTATAGAGAGAGTTCCTCTTGCCCTCTCCCTGTGGATTGACCCTACACACACATATGGGGAGATTATATGTAATGCAGATTATATAACACAATCTAAAGATCTAAAGCCGTCGAGACCGCACGTGGTGAGAAAGCCAAAGCTTACATCTATCGTATGTATAGGAATGCCACAAAATGGATCCGAGCAGAGAAAAAGAAATATGCAGGTCTGTCCAGTGGTCATGTGGCTAGAGATATGATATTACAGTAAATCTGACAGATGATTATGGGGTTTTTTTTAATGTTGCGCCAGAAGTAGCAAAAAGAATGTGTATTCTATATGTCAATGAGGTCTGAGTGATCTGGTGCAAATTATGATGCTAAAGATCAACATCTGATATTAAAAGACAATACTAAAAGTTTTACATGTTATAGCTCATTAACTGCAACTCACAGATTCTTTACATTACTGTATAGGTTTTAGACTTAGAGTTCCAGGCAGGCATTATTATCCATTCAGTTAAAGGGGCACTGCAGTCATTTACTATTGCACTTTCATAGTCAAATATGGTGCAGCAGAGGCATAGAATATCCTGACTTTTGGTCCCTAATATGGATCAAGCTCTCTATGTCTTCCAAACTCCACAATCTAGTTTGTAACACAGGCTTTTTGTTTTAAATGTGCTGTCTCCTTTAAAGTAACAGAAGACACCTGTTCTCCAGTTGCTATGGTTCTCCTAAAGAGGCTACATTTATGCTAGTGGCTCTGTTCGGCTGCACTTGGGCAAAGTGGTGCTTCTAGCTAAATACTAGCATCAGGTCACAATCAAAAGGGTAGCATGTTTAGCAGATATATTTACCATGTTAACCATCACAAGTGTGCTTGTATGCTCATAAGCACTAAACACACAAGTACAGATGTGGCTGATGGGAATGCCATTGGTTTGGCAGGTATTTGGTCATAAACCAAAGTTATGGACAAAGTCATTTTTTTTATGATGAGGGAATCGTGAAAAAAATCATGACAATCCATCTAATTGTTGTTCAGTTTGGACCACTTGACTGACCTACATGTAGGGTTGGTTGGTCTACCCTCAAGCCATGCCTCTAGCCTGACTAGTAACCAACTACAGCTGAAATGTGGTGGTGATCAGTACGTGTCAAAATGTTTCCGTGTTTTTGCAATCGAGTACACTCATCCAGGACTTGAGATTCCCAAATTCTCATTATAATCTTCACAATGCCCATGTTTGCTTGTTGTTTAGCCTGCGGGTTTGATTATCTGACAACATAGCTTGTGAATGCAAAGCTTTTATCGGTACTTGTCTCTCAAAATCCGAATAGCAGAGCTCCCCTTCCTTGCACCAATGACTTCCTGTTCTCACTGCAACCTAGAAGTTACAAAAAATCATTCCAAAAACCTCTGATATGTTTTGAAAAATGTCCAGAAGTGATGTATAGAGGTATATATTAATATATATAGACATGTGATTTGTAGTTAATGGGCTACAACATGTAAAAGCACAGGTATTTTCCTTCAAAGGACTTAAAGATACAGTACAGAGGGGAAAAAGCAACACATACTATTTAGTTAGTTAAAGCAGCACCATGACAAAGCGACTAGGCACACACTCCGACCATAGCAAGCACAAGCAGCACAGTGGTCTGGGAGACACGGGCATTTATTGCGTCAAACACTGCCACAACAAAAACGGCCCACCAACTCCACAAATGAGTCTGGGGAAAGCTGGACGGGAACGGGGAAAAGGGTACGCAAGAGACTGCCTTTCACGCTTAAGTGCTTACCTGTAAATGTCTTTATGGATACCGTTTACTAACAGGGGCATTTTGGGGGGAAGTGTGTTGCTGTATCTACCTACGCCCCTGGTTGTATAGGTGGAGATCATGCACGTAAAGCAAGACAAGAAAAAAAAACAAAAAAAAAAACAAGGTGGGAAAAGTATACAACTGCTGAGAGTGACCACATCAAATGCAAAAAAAATAAAAAATAAAAGAAATTAATCAAAAAGAGCTTTGCCTTCTTTGAGGTCAGCCACTGAGCGGTTCTCTAATCCCCCCTCGCAGAGTGATCGGTGTGTTGTGTGGGGTTTTTTATGAGACAATAGAGAATGCCTTTGAGTTGGATATGAATTTATGAGTGTGCGGACTACTGTACTTGACGCTGATGTGACACAATTTTGTGTTCATGCACTTGCAAAAAAAAAAGCAGACATACACACTACGGTATGTACAGTACATTCAAGATAACCAACACACTCTGCATCGAGAATATCAACATTAAGTGTGTTAAAAATGAAGTTATTAAAGTATAGTGAGGATGGAAATGATGATAAAAAAGGGCATATAGTATTAAAATAAAGCTGAATGGTGGTTGTTGTCATTATTTTTTTTTATTTTTTTTTTTTTTTTACCTGTTTGTATGCAGGCACTCGGCACTCCCGCCCCGGATAGACCTGTGCATCTCCAGGACCTCACTGTCATTGCCATGACGATGGGTGAACAAATGAAAAACAACCCGAGGAAACACAACAGAAGAGGATGGCAACTCAGACAGGCAAGTGGATTTATGAATGAGAGAAACCAGGAAATCATAATTCTGAGATTTCAGTCAAGTCTGCATTCAAAAGTACAGAATGATACAAAAAAACTTAGTATGTTTGCAATCAACTAGTTTCACATTGTTAGTAGTATTAGTAGAAATTAGTTTGGTAAAAAAAAGCACATAACGCACACTTATCAACCAAAATAAGATTCAAGTGCTCGCTAAACTGACTGAACCCCCAAGGAGCACTGATCCAATGTGTGTTCACCTGGTTCTTTGTCATATTTTTTTTTTACTACAACAATTTCTAATCACCAAGAGTGAATTTAAACACACTACTCCTCCCCACTGCCCCCCCCCCAGAGACCCCAATAACAGGTTACCTGTCCTCAGAGTATTCATAGTCCGAGTCGCCGGAGCGCTGATGCTCCAAGTGGGAGTCGTGGTAGCGGGAGGGGGAGTGGGAGTGATGGCGGTTCTGGTGGATCTCATCCAGACTCCTGACGGAAACATCATATGAGTGTATGTACAACACAGGTGTAGACAGAGTTAGGGATGAGTAAAAAAAAAAAATTACATAACCTACAGGGAACACACCTGTACAAATAACTATCATTTCTGATCTGTGGCAAAAAAAATAATTGGTCTTTGTCTGATAGTTCTCTGGTATTGGACAGCAATTAACAAGTTTTACTGTACGTTAACATGTTTTACATTCATCCATGAAAGATAATATGTCTTTCCGACCTACTGAAAAAAGAATAAATAACGAAGAACAGAAGTGACAGTATTGCTGTAAATGAATAAGCTGCAATAACAGAGCTGAATGTAATGTTAACAAACCACTTTGCTACCACTCCCATGCATTTACATCACAGGGCTGCTCAATCCAAAACTTACATAGTTTAACAGCGATGACCCAAAGCTAAACATGTGGTTAATATTTCAGGATGATAACCACATTGAGTTAACTGACTTAACATTGTCACACCAACAGCCATAAATCTGTAGCATTTGGTGATGATTTAGCCATAAAGCAGTGAGATTAAAAAGCTTTAATAAACACATGTTAACAAGCTGCGCTGATTCCCTGATAAATATTGTATATGAGCTACGTTACACTAGCTACTGACTGATGCCGGTGCATTGTCACCACAGACAACACGCTCTCTATTGACAGTTCACCAGGTGGTGCTGCTGGCAGGTGATCCTGACCTTTGCATGGGCACATGTGCAGGTCGTGACCGCGCCCTGCAGGAGTCCTCTCTGTGAGGAGACACCGAGCGAGAGCGGTGCTGGGCGGGTCGCTGCTGCTCAGGCACAGCCAGCGTACTGCCTCGCTCTCTCTCCCTGGAGTTACGCTCTGCACCTACGCACCACACACACACACACACACACAGAGGAAAAAAAGGAAAATTCACGCACACACACACACACATCCAGGCATTAGTTGTGTGTCCCTTTGATAAGGATGCACCAGTTGTGAGCGTTGTACTACTAACTACCATTACAGATGCCATTCTCTTACAGACTGTAGAACATCACATCAGGATGTTTTACAGGCAAATGACCAGCTAGCAAACAGGTTAGCCAGTCATATGAGCTAGCCTGCATAGCTGACTGTTTCCGCAATGTTTCTGTCAGACCTGCATCTCTCAACAGTTGTTTAACCTGCATGGAGTGCCAGATGATAAGAAAGATCAGATTTGTAAGTCAGGGATATTTATATCCCTAATATCCCTATAATATATGAAACAGAAAAGATAATACAACAAATGCATTACTAAAGTTAATATATACTGAAGCTATGTTGGGTTAATACACTCGCTACAGGTGTGTTCATGAGTCAAACATGTGAAAAAAGGTGTGGATAGAACATTCTTGGCCCTCCACATTACAAAATGTATAAAACAGATATATGATAGAGTTGCTTTCAAAAAATTATTTTAGGCGCCCAGACTTCTGAAAATAAATTTTCTTCATATAAAAAGGAGCATTTGGAGCTATTTACAGGCCTGGACGGGAATAAAACTCTCATGAATGAATCATCAGAATCAATTAATAACAAAATATCTGGTTCATTGATAAAAAAAAAGTAAAAAGTAACTACGGCTCCCAAAGTGCATTTCTTTTACAACAAGCAGAAGATAAAGACAACAGCAGCTGAATCTCATGAGTATTATAATATTTAAAGCCAGCCATCATAACATATAATTATATATGTCAGTTTGGCATAAATGTGTATTCTTAGAAATGAAGTTTCTGGAGAAGGAGAATTCACACTATGGAGAAAAAAAAATACTTCTGAAACCAGCACCTATTATCTTTATCCGTTTACAGTACGCAAAGTATCAAACAATTTCCCGATTGTGTACACTTTCTGAAAGTCATGTGGCTAACCTCAACCATCTGGCATTTGAAAAGGCCAAAAAATCTATTCCTATCTTAAAAACAGGCAGGTCTACATTTGACTGACAGGAAACGAAGCCACAGCAGAAACAGTCAAACAACAAAGCAGTTGTAGTGACTCTACTTGCCAAATAATACACAAATTTAGCTTCTACGGTACATCGTGTCCTTCCAGTGAAGTAAGCAACATCGGGGCGGGACTAGACACATGCAGAAGAATGGCAGGAGACTCAGTGGAATGGCAGTGAACTACTGTAGCTCTACAGTCTGACATGCGCTCAGTGCTTCAAGTGTTTCTACAGCCCAGCAGAAGAGGAGAAACTGTTCGCCGCAGCCTCAGTGAAGTACAGTACACTGCTAAACAGCAGCAGTGTAAAGACTGTACACCACAACGCTGCAATTCAGAATCAGCATTCCAGTAGCAATATGATGAATTGCAAAAGTCTTTGGAGTGTTGCCTTTCGCTGATACAGCAAAGATTAATTATTTTAATTTGGGTGCAATTCGTTCTAAAACATACAGTGAAGCCAAAAGGAGGTTGGAAGGATTTGGGGAAAAAACAGATGGAGGAGGGAGGATGCAAGAAGATGCTTTCTCACCCAGTGCTGGACGCCTAAAGGCTACTACAAGGAAATGCTCAGTAACCATGCCCCCCACCCACCTTTAGTCACTATCAAACCATCATCAAACTCTGTATCAATGATGCGATGAGACCCTGCACGCACACATAACACACACACACACACACACAGGAGAGGGTAAGGTCGAGAGGTTCTGTGCGTCCGTCTCCCGCACTGAGAGACGAGAAATAGAAAGCTCAGTAAAGGAAAAAAGTTGGTACACACTCAAACCTACTGTAGGTTCACAGAACAAACAAATATATACATACATAGAATTGATGAACATATTCTATGTATAGACGGACATACTCTGTAGTTTCTTGCTGGGGCTGTCTCCGTGGACATGTCTGCGCGGGAGGTATGGAGAGGGTTGAGGCAGAGGTATAGAGGACACGTCGTGCGTCTGGAGTTTATACCAATGAGGGATGTCATCCAGCAAAGCAGTCTCCAGCTCTATCAGGATCTGAGAGAGGACAGAGAGGGAGGGGTTGAACACTTTATCAGAGGTTTGGTTTATGTGTTTTGAAATCTCTTGGACCTTTTCGGTGTTATGCTATATCATCCATATGTTTGCAGTAACAAGAAATAAAGGTTAATTTAAAGACAACAGCAGACAAATTAGACCAGTATATGAAGATAGTGTTTGGACAATGGTGTGTCTCCCACCTCGCCTAGGAATTCGCTCTCCTCCTCCTGGACCCTGGGCTGGTCCCAGACGGTGATCTCTAGCATGCGTTCCCGGAAGTCCCGTCGGTGAACATGGGAATACAAGAAGGTTTGGTTCCACTTGGGCTCGGCACTCTTCTTCACTGTTTTAGTCCGTCGTTTACTCTTATCACTAGAATAGAAGCCCAGAGTTTAGATTATGAGTGGGAAGCATGTCTCTCAACGTAATCCTTAAGATGGTATTTTTTTTAATAACAAGCATGGATAATGGTACATTTATGGAAATAAATATGTTCTCCATGCAGTGGTGCTCATGAAAGGGACCCACAGTGACCTCACCTTCGATCAGGCAGAAAGTACATCTTGACATAGGGGTTCCGAGGTCGTCCGTCCGGTCGGGGTGGCAGGTCTATGGCTTGAAGAACGTTGACGATCAACTGATGGCCCACTTTGTCATACCACAGTTTCACCTGTAACAATTTGTGAAGGAAGTTAACCCATATGTACACACGTCAACAAGAGGTGATACAGTACTTCATCCCCAAATCCCTGATGCATGCATCCCTTTGCCCCGTCTCCATTCTCTTCCAGGTACTCACAGAGAGCTGTCCAGGCAGAACCAGAGGAAGGTCTCTGAGGGTCCCGGGGCTTGTAGGGGACATCACTGATATAGAGGGACGGTCCATTTTCTGTGACTCAAAGGAACTTGAGCCTGCTGAAGGATGGAGAGCACATCAGATGTTGTTATAAACCATAAGAAGAGGCACTACCAAAGTTAGAAATAATAAGCATTTCGTCAAGTCTAGAGTCTCTTATTTCTCTACAGAACCTACTTACATATACAATAAACTCTGGTAATAACATACAGTATATTGGCAATAAAGCTACCCATATAACCACTTACTAGATTCTAGTGGAGGGTGGGATGACTCTGGGATTCTTGGGATGTCTCTGTGAAAAACAAACGAGAATTGCTGAACATGAAATTTACTATATACACACATCAAGATGTTTGAAACATATACAGACACAATCGGGACTTCAGTGAACATTCATCTTTGGAAAATGAATGAGTAGCAGGCTCATGTCAACCAACAGTAACATGGTAGATACAAGAAGAGCAAGCAGTCAATCAAATGCACATTTACATTGTAAACATAGTGGGTAGTAAAGGAGAAAAGGATAACTGGAATGAGGGATATTTGTCGTAGATGTTCAGGATTTCAGGGAAGGCATGAAGGGAGGGGATACCACCCATCAAATCAACACTACTTACTGATAGGCTCTATACACTTTTCTCAAGAAGTTTTTGGACATAATTCGGTGGATAGAGCTTTTAGATAAAGGAAGGAGACATATCAAAAGTATCTGTCAGAAAAAAAATAAAGCCATCACTCAGGTACTTTATATGATATTTGTTACATATGTTTATCTTACCCAATAGGTCTTGAAACAACAATTTCCACTTGAGGCTCAGCCTTGGATTCAAGGATAATATTGTACACTTCTTTCTTGGTTGCTCCTGGCAACGACTTCCCATTCCACTGCAACACCTCATCACCTGCAACCGAGATGGCCAACATACATAGTGATGATCCAGCCTGAGGCTCATCGTTGCATTTGCTGACAAAGACTAAAGTAAAGTAGGTGCTCTCAGAGAATTATACTTCTTAAAGCGGAACTGAAATTTGAATTCTCCTCACTGTTTTGTGTATGGAAATATAGACTATGAAGATATTGCAGCTACTTAGCATATTTTTCTTTCAAAAGAGGTTAAAATTTTAGTCATGGAAACAGCTTCTTTAGCTTCATGCTGCTGGATGTGCCTGGAGTCTTGATTGCCATGGCAGCAGAACATGGAAGCCATATATGCTATGAATGTTGATGCAAGATGTTTTCCTGCTTTTTCAACAAGCCCACATAAGCATTGGCGTTCAGTTTTTAGTAATTTAAGCCATCTAGCCTTTATAACATTCAACATCTTGGAGGACTTTCATGGTGTCAAGTTTGTATTTCACTCAGAGAGTGAAAGCTAGCAAGCTAGGCTAAATAGCTCCAACTCAGAAAATGGACACTCCACTTAGGCCTAGTTCGACTCTGCTGCATTCACACCATATCCGGTGGTGCGGCGAATTGCCGCGAGTCAGTGCGGATTTGTGGACGTGTGGCTACGTGGGCGTCACGTTGTAAACTTTTAATCCTCCCAGTCCAGAAGGTGGCGGTAATACGTATGAAAGTAGTTTGCCGACCGCCATCAAACAACGAAAGAGACGAAGAAAAGGAGGAGGCACTCATATAAGTTTGTGAAATTACTCACGGAGGTGATGAGTCTCTCCTCCATCATCTTCGTAATAAAGTAATATCAATAATCTTCGGTCCAAAGCAGAATGCTGAAATGCTACAATGCTACATGCTAAATAAACAACGTTCCTGTTCCGGTCTTTCGTCTTTTCGTTTTCCGGTCTAATCGCCGACCTACGTGATTGGCCACCGCAGCGTGACGTCGCGTTGCGGTTTCAAACAAATGTGTAGCTGATGTCTGAGATTATCTACCAGACAGTCTTGGCAGGATACTCATGCTACATTTCTTCTGCAGCTGAAGCAGAGTTTGTTGTGCAGTTGTTCACATTTGTTTGTTTATTAGCTCATTAGCCGAACGTGAGCACATTAGCATTCATTAGCAAAGTGAATGGACTCATAGTTACTATAGCTAACACACAAGTGATTTATTAGCATTCATTAGCACGGTGAATGGACTTGTAGCCACTGTGTAGCTAACACAGTTTATGCTAAAGGATTTAGTTCGTCGTTTTCGACGTGGAAACCCTGAGGATTTATCGGACAGTGCTGTGAGCTACTACGTCATCACTCACAGAGACTTTTAACTACACGGGCCGGACCCGCCATTTTTGGACTTCAGTGTGTATCCTCTTCCTTCCTGGAGATCGAGGGCTAGCATAAACTGCATCCTGTTCCTTCCCAGAGACTATGAGGCTGTTTAAACTGCTGGTTGGAGTCAGACTTCATGACCAAGGTACCACGTTTTATTTATTGCTATTTTGAGTGAAGTGGCCAAATAGTTTTAGGCCTCCAAGTTCACAAGCGCCAAATCAGGCCTGCAACGGGGTCTTTTATTTTATTTTATTTTATGTTCTTGTGTATGGTGTGTGTGCTTGGTGATATGTTGCTATAACTTTAAAGCAGAGCTAATCTAAATGTCACTTTGAGTGTATTGTTTTACATTTGAGAGGGGGAGAGTTATAACTGAAAGACACTAAATATTATTTCACTGTTTATATGGGAAATCTGTAAAAGTAAATAAAACTAATTCCAGTGTGATGTTTGCTTATTTCTTTCATTAGAGGTATTTAACATTGGATATTAGTGATAGTTTGTGTGATGCACCTATTTCATTGCAGTAGTCTAACTCATCAGGTAGATTACAATGCATAGATTTAATACAAAGGTTAAGTAAAACAGAGCCTAATAAGTGTATTACAAGTCATTAACAGTGAATAAAGGGACCCCAGACAAATGCAAAAGTAGTTAGTTGATTTAAAGAACTCGGGGCCGTCCCTGTTTAGACTAGGAATAGGTGGGCTACGTTAGGAAAGTGGAAGTTAGCTTTCTAGCTTCCTCTTTTTGCATGGAAACTTAACAGCCCAATGGATCCTCCAAAAATATTGAATGTGGTAAAGAGATAAGCGATATGATGAACTATTTTTTGTGTCTGCCCACAAAGATGTTGCACCAATCCCATATCACCACTGTCAGTATTACAAATTCATGTCCCCTGGAGAGAGAGCACTAAGGTAGTCGGATATATCACTGTAAAGGAATGATGAAATTTAAAATCCTTTTGTCAACTTCACAAGTCAAAAACAAAAAGCAGAGATGTATGTATGTATGTACTGACGATCATTTATCATTATCAGTCCAACTTTAAAAGTCAGCTTCACCATTATGCTGTTATCAGCTAAGTATACACAAAGCACTACAGCATCTTCTGCTTAAAAAACAATATGTTGAAGGGATTCGCACCTGCTCGTAGGTGTCCCACGACATCTGCTAGGCTGCCTTTCTTGACTTTGGTGATGAAGGCCCCGAGTCTCCCTGTCTCTGTCATCTTTCCTCCAACCACCTGCACACAAAGGTGAGACAGGAGAATGGGAAGGATAAGAGGAACACGTTGGCAGGCTTAATGGCAATTTCCTGTTCTCTGCAGGACACGGTAATTGCTCGACAGGAACTACTCTACATAGTGGTGTCTTGGAGGACTCTTGTCACCCAATAGTATACTATAGTTTTCACAGGAATTACACAACATTACCATTGCTGTTTTGATTTCTAATATGATCTGTTTTCACTGTAAATTCATCATCTGGTATTCCACTACAAATTATTCATAGGTTTGGTTCGACACAGGTCTTAATGCGAATGATGCCCTGCTTACTTTTAGGCCGAGGAGGGAGCCGGCTTCACGGGGCATGGCGGACCTCTTGCTTAGCGTGATGCGTCCGATAAGGTGATCACCCTCTTTGGATGGCTGCCATGTAACCGGATGCTACAGGGACAGGAGATAGAGAGGACGGTTATGAGGAGGTGTGGTGATGAAAGGAGGGAAGAACGAAGGGAAAGGAAGGACAGGTTGACAAAGAGACACAGGTAAGGAGCGACACATTAATGCTGTTGTTTCAGTCATTGTTTCATGTGATGACTACATGTAGGTGTTTGTGAGTGCATCAAACAAAAACCATGAACCTTCTATGTTTTGCTGAAACTTACATGCCACACTGCAGGATCTAGAGGATGACAGTCCCAGTCACCTACAGGGAGACAGAGAAAATAGTTACTTGGTTTCTGTCGGTAAAATGTATGTACAGTAAATTTATATCATACTCTAAGGCCCACAGACCCCACCATTGGAGCCATTGGAAATAATTTGCTATAAATTACTTGCCCCAAGCTGTGCAGTAAAGTAAGTACACCTTGGGACAAATGCAGCTAACAAACTGAAGGCTGTACCTCTCTCAAATGACACCATGAGGAGGAGAACTGAAGAGCTCTCAGTTGATATTCAGTCACATCTACTGGATTGATTGTGTTCATGTGAGAAATTTTCTATTCAGCAGGACAAATCAAACAGCCATCGCCAGCACGGCTCACTTGATTGTTTTGGTTTGCTATCCGTGGTAAGGAAACATTTTTAAGGACTTTCTGTTTTGCGAGTAGGTACCTGGGAGGACAACGGGTGACTATAAATGCTGTCAAGTTGAATCCAAATGCAATTTGAATAAAAAGACCCTCTGTTAAAAAAGTATATGTGGTGTTAATATGATTCAAATGAAAACATGTTTGAATTATTTACTGAGGTTTAAAAGTTATAGAATACAAATAGTTCCTTATGTAACATGAACTCCATGGATAGATTCAGCTAATTCTACCACTGTTGGTTCATGGACAGACGGAAGAGGATTTGCTAGTTACTCATAAACAATTTTATTTTTAATCACTATTTTAATCCATCATTGTAAATGACAGAAGTTTTGTATATTTCTATTTCTTCCTTCATTTTTGGATTTACACTCCTAGAACCTGTGCCTTTTTCTTTTATGTCCCATGCAGGGGGAGGTAGGAGGGGACTTACTGTTTGTTCAATGCCCCCCCAAAAAATCTATTAACATAATAACAAAGGAAAAGAAGAAAGTGGAGAGGAAAGTAATGCAATAATGTAATTAATTGATGCAAATTGGGAAATACACTTCAAATGTACTTCCCTAAATGAAATCATAATAAAAATCTATCTATAAAATTCTATGATGTAATGTACACATACATAAACTTGTGCACACATACATAATATAAAAAAAACTGCAGGGGCTCCATAGTTGCAGTATGCCAACTTCTACACAGCTGATGAAACTCTCTGACTTTCCTTGTTTGAAACATTTAAATACTATGTTAAATAGAAGTTAAAACAGCCATAAATAAATAAAAGTTATACAATAAGTGTGTTGAGAAAAATCAACACAAGCAGTCTTGGAGAGCTGATGCAAAAAAGGGGAAAAAAACTTCATTCATTGTCAAATGAAGTCACTTTGCTTCAAGCTGGCTTGTCAAACACTCATGCAAGAGGCTGTCCAGAGGCAGAGACACCAGTGACTGTCAGTGTATCCCTGCTCTCATTAACACTGACAGATGGTCGGCTCAAGTACAGGAAGTTACAGTAACTGGCCCGGCATCAGACCAGAGCAGCCTGCGAGATTCATGGCCACCATTCCACCTCAGGAATAAAACGACAGCGTGATGACATCAGACGGGGATTTAAAGGCTCTCGGGGGACTTTGAGGAACTTCAGTTTTAAGGTAAGTGAAATGTGCGTGCCTGGCACAGAGCGAGGACAATGATTCAACTGAAGTTTATGGCAAAAGAAAACAGGAAGGAAGTGAACGGAGCTTAAACTTGATGAAAAAAAAAAAAAGGGACACATCCACTAGTGTTTGCCAAAAAACATTTGTATTAATACTCTGTGAGAACCAAAGGGAAAATGACTGCTCTGTCTGACAGGTTAGTCAATAAGAGCACAGGTGATGGAGATAATGAAAATCAGGAGGGAAAAAAGTGAGTAGACATGAGTGTAGTGCTGCTAATCTGAAATTTTAAAGTCCACCAAGAATGCTTGAGTGGATATATGTTGACTCCACACTTTGAACTGCTGAACAGGCATTTTTAGTTTTTGAGGATGAACACGTTGGGCAGATTAGAGAATCTGGGCTGCTCTTCTAACTGATGCTACATCAAAGCATCAGCTCTTTGCAGGTATTAACGTAGTATTGTTCTTGATAAATACTGTTTGTGTGTGTGTGTGTGTGTGTGTGTCCTCCTCCACCGCTCCATCTGCTACTTCACCATTTGCTGGCACGAAAATGAACAAAATCCCACACACAGCCTCTAACATCACATAGAAACACACAGAAATCTCTACAATCACATGATTTTGAACTCCCATCAGCTCTCCTCCTCCACATGGCCTCAAAAAAAAAAAAAAAACCTAAATACCAACATGTGCTAATTTTTGTCTTCTGTCTTTAACCTAATCCATACTCATAACACGATTTACTCATTCAGTGTAATTAATATCAACCAGGTGTTCTGAGTTCAATTTATTCTAAGCAAACCAAAATAAACCATGTGTATGAATTGTGCTAGAAAGCTAGGCTAACAAAAAAAGAGAACCCTTCACAACACATTGAAGGTGTGCTTCACAAAGACAGTAAAGTAAAATAAACAAAGTAAGCCCAGAAAAGTATTATTAGAGATGAGAGGAGGCATGCCTGTTATGGAATTTGCTGGGCGTAACAGTGTCCATAGACTCAGACTACTCAACAGATGGGGATCATGACAGTGACCGTTTGAATAGTGTGTATGATAAAATAGCAGTAAATGTCACTCTGTGTGAATAAGAGAGAATCTTACTGTTGCAATGACTATATAGTTCAAGAGGATCATTTTGCCTTCAAGTCATATTTTACCTACTTCTATAATGGAAGATATAATGTACTGTAAAAGTGAGACTGCTGTTTTTTTTCAGTAGTATTGTTGCTATATTGCTTATGGTCATCAGCGGCAGCACTGGGCACACTGTGACTGACTGGGTGGCACTCCAGTCACTGAGAATGGAAGAAATACTGCAACATCTTTGAGTCTACAAGGATATTATTAACTTAAAGAGATTTTTCTTGGTTGGAGTGATTTGTGTGGTTTTGATACTTTGCACTTCTCATGTCATTTTTTTCCTACCTGGAAGGTTGTTTACATCACTGCCTACCATCATCCAATGAGTTTGTATTTTTAATTTGTTCCTCCCATAATAATTTTAATTAACTCCTAAGTGACTGAATACTTTGATGTTGCTTTTGATGGTGATGGTGCTGGATCGAGACTATTTTTAAGCATTACTACAGTAAAGATTGATAGCAGAAAAAAATAAAAAACATCAATTCTGAGCATCAGAATTTGGCATGAATACCTCAGATAGCAGTGGCGTCTTGTTAGCCTTCACATTTGCACTGATGTTCTACATTCCTGAAAAGGCAGACAACAAATTCTCCCTGCACACTGAGTCAAATGGCTTATTACAACACTTCCACAATACCTGTTGTCTTATAATTGACTCAGTTTTCTCAACTACAAAAAAAAAATCTCATTCCACATCATTGCTATTGTTTGCCGCACCTCCAGTGCACCACAGCAAGTTCTTGCACATGTTCATTCTCTGTGGACCGTTTAAAGTAATTCTGGTAAATGTAGGAATATTTCATACAGGCACGCTGCACACAATAGTGGCTAAAATGAAACACACTGGGACCAAGTGTCGTCCCCGACAGAAGACTTCCCCCTCCATTTCCTCAGAACCATTATCACCTTGCTGCTTTTCTTTACACCACAGAAGTAACCCAGTTACTCTGAATCACTCCCTACTTCCATTTTTACTTCAAACACTGAGTCAAAGCTGCTGTGTCATTAAAGGCCCAGTCAGGAAGATTCACTGGTATATGTGGTGGGATGCAATTTATTGGACAGAATTTGAAACCACAATATGAATACTGTAATACCTTAATCTTGAAGAGAATCAACGGCTCATACATATATATATCATATCTGCTTTGCGATAAGTGTTTAAAAATCAAAGCTTGTAATCCAAGAAATGTGTACACATAACCTCAAACCTCAATTCTTGAATGCTGCATTTAATCCATTTATTGTCAAGCCTTTTTACTTGTCAAATATAGTGGAATGACTGTATCAAAACATTAACATTTACTATATAATATAAGGTTTACTCTTATTCAATTTTCCTGATCACACAAGTTTTGTTTATGGATCCACTGACTTATTACTTATTTTTACATTTTGTAGTATAAATCCACCGGCTTAAACAAAGCCCTGTGGGTCTACTCTGGGACTGTTGGGTTGAGACTGGCTGCAACTACTTTGAGTTGTGCACCATAATAAATTTTGGCCATCACATTCAAATGAAGTTGATCACCGTCCACACCAGTCATTTCATTGTGACTGGCACTGTGGCGCTTTAATTGCAGACAATATAATATTTTTAATCATGTTATATAGAATAATATGAGCTTGTATATTGTATCTCATAAACTTGCAGTGACAGTAACGTGTAATTCTTGATAAGTATTTAACAATACTATGTTAAGTACTCATTAATCAACACCAAAGCACAACCAAAGAACTGAGATAATGTCACACAACAACATGCGTTTTCTGGAGGAAATCTTGACGCTATGCGGCTTTATCCATCTCACTTATAGCTGATGAATCAACAGTATGTAGAGATACATACTGAACAATATTCTGCAAAACTGGCTTTATGCCACAGATGCGAATAAAAGGAGACATCCTGTTTCAAGGCCCAGCTAGCTAAAGAGTGTTTAAAACAGCTAATAAACCCAATCCACACCATCTACCCATAACCATTCCCTGAGTTATAGTAATCTGGATTAAAACATCTGGAACAGGCCCCTTCTGTGACTGGTGAGAGAGATAAGCTGATAGAGTACAGTTAACTCTACCTACTGCCTCCTCTGGAATTCGGAGCCCCCTGCGTGGCTTATCTTAGCGTAGCCTAACGTTGCTTCTACCAGTGGTGAGCTCCAAAAAACATGGGTAGGAGCCAGAAGCGACCAGGTAGCATGCAACCACAACAGGCTCGATTTTAACTGGTGGTCCATGGTTGGCTGGTGCAGCTGGCTGTTTGCGAAGCATTACGTAGCAAGAGAGCCACTGACCTAATTCCACAAATCTGCTGGCCTAAATCACAGGGACTCTCCAAATAAATGAAAACTGTCCTGAGAGCAGCAGGGTTTAGCCATAGCACAGAGGTGTAGATGACACACAGGGATAGTGATGCACTCTGCACTAGGTGGGTGCTTCATCCTGTCACTCATCATATAGTTTTACAGTCTGAAATTAGAAAATTGGTATTAGAATAATCTTACGGGCTAAATATGTCTTGCTTTATTGTTTTTTTCAGTATCATAATTCTCCTACCAATGCTATTTTAGATGTAGGGACTAAGAAGATATGTCCATACAGGGAGGTGTTCTTATTGTATTAGGACTATTGAATCTTTAACCCATCAAAAACCGTTCTTTGCTGGGTAAAATAAAATGTGTCCAATCATTTGTCCAATTATTCAGTCAGGAACTTTCTATCTCTCATGGTATCAGCGGCAATTAGCCGTCGCACCTATTACTGTTATGAATCTAATCCTGCCCACACAGCCCAGGGCATACAGTAGGTGACACAGGCATTATCTGAAAGTGATCTTGACAATGATGAGAATGCAACAAATGCAGAGATCCCTTGTTTTTCAGTTAGACAGTATGAGGATCGTATGTGGAGATTAACGATGAGCATGTGAGCTAGGTGAGGGCTGCTGCAAGTTTTGGTGACCAGAAAATGACACTTGAGACTTGAAATGTAGCTTTAACAAATAAGAGTATTATCTAATGTAAGGAAAATGATTAAAGCAAACATCGCAAGGTATGCAAGTTCAGATAGATTTAGCTTAGTAAACTACTGGAGTGAACACATCTGTCTGACTGACCTTTCTCGCTGACGCTTTCCATGTCCACGTCCTCACAGCTGGTGTACTCGGGCGTGGAGCCGCCCTCCTCCTCTGAGCTGCTGATGGACATCTGCCTCTTGTTGACTCCGCGCTTGCTCTTGTATGACCGTGGAGGGGGCGGCCGCAAAGACTCCGACTGGTCCGAGCTCTGAGAGTCCTTCCTCAGCAGGTTATCCCCACCTTTGTCCCTTGGTGTCCGTGTTGTACCAGGCTCTAGGCGGCCCTTGTTCGGGCCCCAATCTGGAGGCACTGGTCCCCCAGGCTGGGGCCCTGATCTCACACCACCTACACCAGGTGGAGGTCCCCCTCCAACCCCCACGGTCCTATCCACAGAGTAAGCTTGGTGGTTCTCGAAGACAGCCTTGCGGTCTCCCTCCCCACCCCCACCTCTCCTTGCCAGACGGTTTTCAGGTACCTCCCCCGCACCGCCTCCTCCACCTCCCCCGCCTCCTTCACCAGGCCCTAGTCCGACCTCATTGATCGCCAGATCACTATGCCGTCGTTCATGGCGGACCTTGGAAACCTTAGCATGCATGCGCATCTCCTGCTCCTCTTTCTGTGGTTTAACTGGGTATCGGGCGAGGTTGGGGTCACTACGGTAACGGTTTTGGAACTCCTCTTCACGGCGTTGGCGCTCCCTCTGCTCCTCATCCTCTGGGCGTCTGCGGTGTGTTTCTAAACGACCCAAATTCTCCTCCCCATCCTCATAGTCCTGAGAATGGATCTTCTCCAGCCTGCGACCATCTCCTAACCGTCTCTCTCCTCGGTCCCCGGGGCCTACCCGCTCATCCAGGGATGATTGAGACGGCAACTTCCCAGCAGATCTCCGGCCACTAGCATGACCCATGCCTCCCTTGCCATTTTGTTCATGAAGGGAAACTGGCCTTTTCCTGAATGAGAAAGGGATTCATTATAACATATAGTCTACTTACACAAACATAAGCATCATTTCCACTATAACAGGTGAGCAATGTTAGCATTTGTGATATGAAAAGAAAGTCTGAGAAATGTGTTTTTTGTACAGGAATAGACTGTACTAAGAATGTTCCTTTTTATATTTGCAAAACCTTGGTCACTTTTACCAATCACTAAGCAACACAGGACAGAGAGGAATTCTTATCTAACTCACCCAACTTTTTAGCTGTGTTTTAAAATGTGTTATATAAATAAAAGCTTACTTGCTTGCTTACTTACTTACTTACTTACATTAAATGAAAACAAAAGGGACTGAATGAAAGACCTCTCAAGACTAAAAGCTGTGACCTAGCTTTTACACTGGTTAAGCTAGAACAGACAGATATATTCTTTTTTTTCCCCAGGGATTAAAAAACAACGAGAGCTTTAGCCAGTCTATCTTTCTCAGTTAAGAAAAAACATGGTTCCTATTTTCCAGTCCTCCAATTCCCTTCATGTTAATGAATAAAGTTATACACACACACACACCAGTTATAAAAAGTACACGCACACCCCAGTTGCACTTATAAAATATGCTGTAATGGCAGTTACTGCAGTGTAAAGTTAGAATACATCACAGAATCTGGGTTCAGTGTATCATGAGGTCTTACTTTTCTCTGGGTGGTTCACTTTGGGAGCGGGAGCCGGGCATGGTGTCAGCACCTTTGGCAGCAGTGACACCAGTGGGCGGCTGTGTCCCGTCTGGTAGGCCTGTGTTGGAGTTGGTGGAGGGCGGGGCTTGGGACCTGGAGCGGAGTAGCTTCCTGTCCCGTTGAGCCTCACCTCCCGTGGCTGGGTCGGTCAAAGAGGTGCCCAGGCTCCCAGGCCGCACCCCTGAGCCCGAAAACCATTCTCCTGATTTGGTGAGAATCTCCTGCTGCTTACGGCACAGGTTGCATACCCACATTACCTGCAGGGGTTGAAAGGACAAAAGTGTTTGGCAAGCTGGGTTTAGCACTATTAATTAAGGACATTATATGAGTGGAATACCTAACAAAAAGTGGTTAGTCATGCCTCTGACACAGAAATCTGCAGTATGGTCAACATTTATACAACAAATTATATTGAACATGGAGACTAGCACCAAAGAAGTGCAGCAGTATGTGACTTTAGTAAGGTACAGATTCATTTTCTTTCTAGACATGAAGAACTCTTGTGAGGCAAGCCGGCATCTGTCACCCACACAACCTCTACAAACACCTTTTATTTTGTTTTTCAGTTCATATACCTAAATGCCATTAGCTCTGCTTTTTTTTTTTTTTTTTTTTTTTAAAGAAGAAGAAAAAAGCTGAATTTCCACCAGCATCTCCTCTGCATGACTCTCTGCTCTGCTCCAGCTAATCAAATATTAAAGAGCACTCAGATATGACAGACTGTGCAGTTTTACCATTTCAACATATCCATTATCTGTGAACATAGCCCAGCAAAGGCTATGGCACAGTTCTGCACTGCTATTAAGAAAAAAATAATACTGAACTGGCTTCAGAGGTTATGCGTCACTGCCCTGTAGGCTCTAATGTTATGAATTTTATTATAAGACCTTAATAAAAAGTATTACTTTTAAATGAATCCATTATACTCATGTTGGTGATATAACAAAAAGATCTAAATTCAGAGGGCTACAAACAATATGGTTAAACTCCAGTTGCAGACGAGAAAGGAAAGATGAGCTCCAAATAGTATTGAACTGTTTATATAAATGTATTGTTTTCATCTGAAAGGATAAGAAGTGACTGAGATGGATTTATGTCAATTCTACATATCTAGTCAGTGCATAACTTTTGCAAACACATGTGATTCAGCCTCTGAAATCCTGTAAAATGCACCATCACAATGGAAGATTGATGATCAGTGACATGCACGGTATAGAAATGATCAAATTTGATTCTTAATCCATTAAATTGAACCCACAGACAACATAAAATACTCACATGTAGCCATGGCTACAGAATACCACCTCACTTCAACAGCACAAAAACAGGATTTATCTCCCTCCGTATTTATAATCCCAGCGGTTTATTTTTCTGAGAACAAATCCAAATCAAAGGGGAAAAACAGTCATCTCTTGTATTCCACTGCAGAACCTTGGCACGAGTTGAAAACACAACACCTCTGGGACCTCTGGAAACCCCAAAATGTTACTCCTTGACGGCCAGTGGGTTGGACTGTTAGCAGTCGGTTTAGCAGTTAGCAGTTAGCCTTCAGTGCACCAAAGCACATTCATCATGGCCTGATTGAATCCTAGTTGGCGCATGTCCAGACTAATCTAAAGTAAATCAGCTGCCCGCACGGCCCACAGCTGTCGGGCAGCCGCCCAGCCACACACTACAGTCTCTTTCTCTCTCTGTCTTTCTCCACCTCTTTACCTCAGCTGAGGGGCCACAGATTATCAGTGGCCAGTAATCCTTTCAGCTCCTCACCATTATTCAACTCATCATCAGCAGACAATACCAGCTCTCAATTCATAACTTCTAACCTATAGCCCCCCTTCTCCATCATCCCCCTCAGGCTGAACTACACAGGTTGAAGATTAAGCCCATTCGCCCCAACCCCCCTCCATCCCTTCCCAGTGTATGATGGGATATAAGATACCTTTTATATATAGTATAATTTACTGAAGTGAGGACACCAATTATACCTTTCAAATTTTAAATGGAAACAATCTTACCATTCTTCACATCTGGATACCTGATGTGCCTACTACTGGAGCATAACCAGGGCTGGGTATTGGTTGAAATCTTTGTATACTGGTTCTCATATGACACCATTTCCAATACCTTACCTTTACATGTCCGTCAACAAAACAGTTACTTTATTTTTTATGAAATAAAATCTTCAAAATAATTTTTAAAAAAGTAATGTAAAAATAAATTGAGCCTAAACGAGCAAAACTGCTATTTATGTAAGTAAATATTTGATTTGATTGTGAGCTCTTAAATGTTGGGGCTGTGTCTGCTGTAGGCACTGAAGCCACATCCCAACTGAGCCTCTGAACTTAACAACGCTTATGCAGCACCTATTTTGTAGGTAAATTTGGACTTGTTTCTGTAAAAATGTAACCAGTTAAAGCTGTAGTGTGGGACTTCTGTCTCCCTCCTCTGGCAGTGAGGGTACCTACAAAAACACTCCTGATACATGCTTCCATCATAGGCTGGTTAAATTGTTTTGAGGGTCACACAACCCCTGCAAAATGAATCATTTCACTATCAGAATTTTATCCATTTGGTCCGATAATATTATCGAGAGGCACTGCTCCGCTAACCTAAAATATCTCATAGCTAAGAGTAGACCTTTCTATCTGCCCAGAGAGTTTACACCTACTGTTGTGACTGCATTAGCATCAGCATCCCCCCAGATGCTAATGCTGAGCTTGTAATGAAGGAATTGCATGCTACCACTAGCAACAACAGACTACACACCCAGCTGATGCTGAGGTGCTCTAGTTCTTATATAGTGTTAGGAGCATGGTCATTCTAGTCTGACACTCTGAGATATGAATGTCCACCAAATATTGGACTGTTCTGAAAAATCACCATTTTAGCGTTCCATTACATCATTCACTGTGTTGATGAGTGGGGGTTGCAGTGAGTAGGTTTTCAGCGGAGATGACGTTTCTAGGTGTGTGTTATTGAAAATGCTAAAGATAATTCAGTCTTGCTTAATGTTGTCTTCACTTTCAACAATACCTACCAGCATCTAATCCCAATTCTTGCCATCCACATGTGGTATTTTTGAAGTTGCCATTGCCCTGAGGTGAAGTTCAGAGCCTGCACACGTAGCCTGACATTTGCCCCTTGACGCATGGTCTATGAGAATCTATAGGTTGCTATGCTAGTCACTGCCAATTGAGAGGAGTAAAGGCTGTAATCCACAGGCTTAATCCTCAAATGAGAGCATCATATAGAACAGTGCACATGATGGGACTGCTGTTCATGGCCCCTCTGTGTTCTCAACCAAAAGAGAGACATTAAAAACAGATCTCATTTTCTAATGGCACGCCTCCATGTGTTTGTTATGTGCCTTAAAGCCCACACTGCACATGGGGGGAGGGAAGTAAACAATAAAGAAGTTATAGAACACATGCACACATACACACAAACACACACACACAAAGAATATAATACATATAATCCTCCAGTGGAACGATTGAGCTTTGTGTTCCTGGATAGCCTGAAAGATATTGTAGGGGGAATTAATTGTGTGTGCGTGAACTGTGTGCGTGTGTTTGTGTGTTTATGTATATAAGATGCACAAGCCCCACCCTATAGTGTGTATGCGTGTGTGTGTGTGTGTGTGTGTGTGTGCATGTGACACATGTATTTTCAGTAGTGCTTGCTGCCGGACCAGCCAGAGCGTGATGTCAAACCCTCAGCTAAGCCGACCAATCAGCAGCCTCCGTCCAGAGGCAGCCCACTCTAGTGTCACCTCGAGTTCATCTCGCTGCCTCACTGCACGCTGTGGAGCGCGATGTGCTGTGAAAATGTGTGTGTGTGTGTGTGTGTGTGTGTGTGTGTGTGTGTGTGTGTGTGTGTGTGTGTGTGTGTGTGTATGTATGTATATGTGGGCCATTTCTGAAACCTTCTTGCCTAGAAGAGTGTGGCGTGGGCGACTGCCTGTAGGCGAGATGTGTGTGTGTGTGTGTGTGTGTGTGTGTGTGTGTGGAGAATAAGCAGCGCCATCTCTATCATGTAATAATGTCAACCTCCTTCTGCCTAAAAATGTGCTTCTCCATGGTAACCAAATCACTGAGAAGAGAGACAGTGAGAGAAAGAGGGACAAAGCAGTGTGTGTGTGTGTGTGTGTGTGTGTGTGTGTCTGTAAAACTGAGAAAGTCAGTCAGTACTGCATGACAATGACAGAAGAGAAAACTAAAAATCTGCATGAATGCTATTTTGACTGCATCGCATTTGCCGCTGCATTTAACGAGCATCTCTATCTGATATGAAACTGGACACAGATTTTCCCTTTCCTTTTTCTTTGCTTTCTTTCCCTTCTTTTTTTCCTTTCCTGGTCTTCCCTGTCCTTTCTTGTCTTCTCTTTTCTTGCTTTCTCCCATCCATTCCCATTTTTCTTTTCCTTTCCTTGCCCTTAATTGCCTTTCCTTTCATCTTCTTTTCTCTCCTTTCTCTTCCTCTATGCTCCTATCTTGTATTTGCTTTCATTTCATTTACTTCCTTTCCCGCTCCTTTTTTTTCTTTTCCTTGCTCTTAATTTCCTTGTTTCCTATCCTTTCCCTTCTCCTCCTTTCCTTTCTTATTTCCTTTCAATCTCTCCTCACCTTCTAGCTCAGCTGACACACCTGGCTGACTTGACAAATGAAGACACAACACACCTGTCACTCATACTTCTCTATCCCATTCCGCCTCCCCTTCATCTTCCGCCCCCCAGCGCTGCTCCATCCATCTGCTGACAAAATGGTGAAGGCGTGCATCGCTGCCGCAGCTCTGCCAGCAGCGGCTAACAGCGAGAACAGCATTCATTTAGACCCAAATTGTGTGAACATCAGCTTTTCCTTAAATGGGAAGAATAGATGTGTGCCTTGGGGGTGGTAGGTGGTGGGGAAGAGGTGGTTTTGCTTTCAATGAGCATGTGCAATGACCCCACACACACACACACACACACACACACCTCGACAGAATGACACATGAGGCAGTGCTGGATTGTAAACTGCCATCGTTCAGGGAATGGTAAATCCTGAATGGTGAGGAGAAAGACGACCGCAAAAGACATAATGCTCCATTTCCTCTAATAAGGTAGTAGATCAACTCTGCAAGCAGGCCAAATGCATTCAGCGGTGAGGGAGGCTGAAAGAAAAGCGGAGCTGTTTTGGCTGTAAATCCACGCTGGTTTTACATTTTTGATCTCGGGATCGCAAAGAAGACTCTAACTGCTCTCAGTGCCCTACATCACTACACTTTATGAAGACCACGCTTCAGCCTTTGGGGAGGCCGGGGGGGGGGGGGGGTTCGAGCAAAACTCAGGAGAGAGTTGATAGTCACACATTTCTCCTTTCTCTGTCTAGCATTGTCCTGTTAGGCTAACCCATTGTTGCAAAGTTCGTGGGCTAACCTCCATCACTTTTCCAGCAGTTGGGGAAACAACAGAAAAGACTTTTCTTGGTCTTGAGAAACTGCGGCATTTATTAACTGAAACACTGTAGTCTGTACTGTGCATTTACTGCCAGATCGACAACTTCCTGTTAATCTTTTCCTCTGCTCTGCTCGCATTCACCATCACAACCGCACACTCACTATGGCCATTACACACTGCCCTATTCCTTACAGGAGCTATGCTGCCAAGAATTTTTCAGGCAACGACATGCGAATGGATATTTGGTGTTATTTTTGGCATTTGGCCCACCCCATGGTGGGGTTCTCATTGCCCTGGTGGTCCACCAGACCTGTACAACTATAGGAGAAACACTGTATAAGTGGGTAAAATTTCCCATTTTCACTTAGCCCTATTTGTGACCTCAGCACTTTGTATGTTACTCTGTTATTGGGTCACCTAAGCAAACCTGAGCTAAAAACATTATTTTCAGTCACACCAGTAGTGTGGCTCTAGGATTGGCAATGTCTGACTTTGGTGATCCCCTGATTCCCCTTTTCCTCTAGCACCAGACATAAACTCCTAATGACTTCCTGGGTACTTTGACTTTCTTCTAGCACCACCAAGAGGCTAATATTTCATGATAAAGTTGAAATGCCCCAATAAGTGCTGGATAGATTGAATGTCAGGCATTCCTATTTTGGCTAAACTTAAATTTGGTAGAGACGTTCATGTTCCCCTCAGAATAATTTGTAATAATGAAGGTTAGTCCCCACTGTCAGGTCAAAATTGTGTTAGCATGTTAACATACTAAACTAAGATGGTGAACATGGTAAACATTATAAATGCTAAATATGAGGATCTTAGTATTGACATTACAAGCACAGTACAGCATAGGTCAAAGTAGAAGGATCAAGTCTGTCCGTAAACTGTAATTAACGTTTGCATTTGAGTGATAATTTATCTGTTCTAAATAAGTTTGTCTGGAGTTAAAAATCTGTCTGACTGCCTATACTTCTTGCCCCATCTGACTACGTTTAGACAAGGTTGCCATGTTACCAGATTTCAGCAATTACATCATTATTAAAAATGGCAAGATCATTACTGGTAAACATGGTAAACCAAAACTATGAAAATAAGACCCAAATTGTAATAAACCGACTTCATCCTTGAGTCCACTCGTGGTATGTTCAAATAGCACATGGGTTTTGAATTCACATTGAGGCTCTCATTTTTCACTTCTGACTTTTCAATGAGGGTGATAATAATAGGAGCTGTAACAGCATTACAGAGCACTTAGAAACATTAAAGACTTGTCTTGGGTGTTTTGCTATTGGCTTTTGCCAGTTCCAGTCAAGAAGCCCTATTATTAGACACACAGGCCATGACTGTGAAGTCATACTGTCAGCTCCAAAAACAGGTTTTTGCTGTTATGTTTGTCAGCCTCATAAACACTGTTTTCTAGCCCAGGGTATGTGTGTAACTACAGGGAGAGAAAAAAAAGACAGAAATAGGGATAGACAGTGAAACAGAGAGAGAAGGAGTCAAATGGAGATGCGGACAGATGATAGGAACAAAGGGAGTTGGAGTTGCGGAGGCTGCTACAGAGAGGCAGGAGATCATGGTGTATAAAAGGAGTGGAGTGTAAGGAGGAGGATGAGAGAGCAGCAGGTTAGTCATCTAGTACTGAGAAACATGATTGAGATTATGCAGTGCATCCTCCCTTCCGGTAAAAAAGTGCAGTGTCAGCTTGATGCAGTAAGCGAACAAGACTGTGTGGGGGTGTATCAGTGTGAAGTGTGTGTGTGTGTGTGTGTGTGTGTGTGTGTGTGTTAGTGATACATTGTAGGGGCTGTGAACTAATTCAAACCACACACACCCACTGCCAAAGACTTACAAAATAGACACCTGCAACCAAACTACTAAAAACCCAAAGTTAAACCAGTGCACATGGGGGTGTGATACATACACAGATAAACCTACTGTATGTTCAATGTCTGTGTTTAGTCCCTCTAAACCTTACATTAAAATGCATCTCATATCCAGATTGTTTCTATGATTTAACCTGATTACACTGACATGTATTTACATGTGACTCCAGTGTCCATGTTGAGATCTGATCGCTCTGTACAGCTCAAACAACCAAACGTTTCATCCTTCTCTCATTTGTGTGGGTCCAAAAAAACCAAACAGCAACAAAAAAACATGATAGCCATCCATGAAGCTGCGTTATTAACTGAACACTTGCTTGCTTTGCTTAATAATCATTGCTTAATAAATGGTTTGGTTGCAATATGAATGGCCAAGTTTCGCTTGTATACTGTTGTCAGACCAAATTGAAAACAGACACCTGGACTCATCTTGAATGTCTTGAATAGCTTTCTTGTTGCTTTCTAGCAAGTAACTTGGCTCATTAACTAGCTGATGGCTGCCTCGCTGGTATGGAACAGTCGCACATGATTACATATTTCCGTCCACGTAGTTAATGTATGTGGATTACCAACGCAATTGCATTTACACTAGTGTTCAATGTGGTCACAATGCATCTCTGACCACAGCTGGAAGTTGTTTGTCCAATCAGATCACAGTTTATCCTCAATGCATCTTGGGTGCATTTACACCTGTTATGGATATTCCATAACTGACCTGAGCCACAAAATGTCAGGTTCAGGTCAGTTATGGAATATCCATAATGACACCTGTGCTTTCATGTGGTCAAGCACTATCCAATTGCAGTCTGATCACCAATGATGTACTTGATCATCAGATTTTTTGGCATGGTTTGATGCCATTGTGTGTTTTTGTTTTACATACATTTCTGTGCATTATTTTTCAGGTATATGCGCTTAAATCTTCAATCTGCTGGTGTAAAAATCTGGCATACCATCATCATTGTGTGTGTGTGTGTGTGTGTGTGTGTGTGTGTGTGTGTGTGTGTTAGGGAACCAGCGCCTGCCTGTTCTCCACTGGGAGGCAGTGCTCCTCTACAAAGGAGACAGATTGTCAGCAGTTTGTTCAGTTTCTGGAAGCCATCTGGAGCTGACATTAAACACACATAAACAAACACTCACACTCACACACAGCCATTACCAAGCTATAGCACCAGCAATAGCAGGGCAGCTCGACAGAGAGAGCTATGAAAAACACATCAGCTTCTTCACACACCTCAGATCTAGCTGAGCTGATCTATGACAGCCTGAAATTGATTTACAATTGAAACTTTTGGCGTTTCATTTTTGTAAAGCCGCCCAGTGAGTGACCTTTTATTTAGTTCCAAATACTGATAATATCATCAACATGTTCTGTCAATTTATTTCAAGTGTAGGAAACCTTGTATATAATATATACAGAGGTAGTTTTAACATGATACAACTTATGTAACATATTGAGCTAAGAATAAGGCTGAAAAACATGTTTTCCCAATGAACATTATTTTCTTTTTGTAGGATTAGTCAGATATTTTGAGAGGTACACTTATCAAGACTTAAATGAGAAGATTGTTACTGCATGCTCATGTCTGCCTGATAAGTATGAGTTATATAATATAATATAATATAATATAATATAATATAATATAATATAATAGTGTCTAATGGCTAATCCCCCATTCAGATGTAATTTTACATTTTGGTATTGGTATAAATTAAACAAACAAGATCATAACATGTTAATAGCTTCAATAATTCTGGTTTGTGTACATTTTACCTTCGAAGAGAGCCATGCTAGCTCTATCCCCTTGCTTCTAGTCTTTATGCTAAGCTTAGCTAACTAGCTAGCTGTATCTTCATATTTACTGCAAAGACATGAGAGTGTCATCAATCTTAACATCTAACTCTCCACCAAAAAAGTGAATGTGTATTTCCAAAAAATGTCAGACTATTCCTAGCAGTGCCGTTAACACAATGGGTACATTTGCTAACGCTAGGGTTTTCCTTTTAAGGCGTAACGTACCAATTCTACCCATTTAGAAGAGCCTCAGTGTTTGTCATATTTCAGCTTAGGCTGGGTCATCTTGAATTTTGGATTATAATCATAAAGTGTGCTAACTGTAAGAGGTGAGCAGTTACTGGATAAGACTCAGAAACATAAGAGGGCCTGTATGAGGGACATAAGTCAACTTTTCCCTTTTCTATTCCAAAGAAGGTGGTCTACTGCCTTACCTGGATGATACTAGTAAAACAAAGAATCCTCTTACTGACTTTTCAAGGGCTTAGCAACATAAACCAAACTTCACCATTTCTGACTGAACAGTAACAACACTTTGGCAACATTTTTGCAGTGACCAAGCATTAAAGGGGAAGTGGACAAAGGTGAACATATACCTGGGCCCCTCCCGTCTCCCCATGGCAAGGCTGGTCTGGTCTCAAACACACAGGCAGGGAAAGCATGCACAGGCATGAGTGTGCATTCATTATGCATTCAGATAAATGTCTATAGGGTTAGGTGCTTTCTTAATGCATGCCAGCTAAAATGCCAATCTCCCATCCCCATTTTGCCACCCCCACCACCCCCCCTCGGCACAGCCATGCCTACAGCCATAGGAAGAGGGGTCAGGATGGGTCAGAAGGGTCAGACGACCCTGCAGACAGTCTATAATATGGCTCATGCTCGCTCTGCCCACCAGTTGATTTTCAGGGTCTGCATTCATTCTCAGAATTAGAGTACTGATGCAGGATCAGCAGCCAGCTGCCCTGGGACCGCTTATCTGTGGGGTGAAAACTGATCATGGGTCTGAATTCCTAAGCTGATAACTGTGAATGAGCACAGACCCAAGTGTGGAGGGGAGACAATAGTAGTGACCCATGCAGCAAATCCATCACCCAGCAAGCCTTACCCTGTCCTTCACTATGAGACACTTTGCAAGGGGAGGAGACAGACAATGGACACAGAGTTAGTCAGGGTTTACACTTGAGGACACAATAGTCCGGGTGGCTCCACCCCAGACAGTACTGTGAATACTCTGAGAAATCAAAGGTAACAAAAACTGTATGAACTATCAGCGACCCTCTCTGTTCAGTTAAGTCAGTAATCCATAAGTGGATTTGTACACACACTGGCTCTGTTCCAATCCAATACCCTGCTCTCTTGTATCTGCCTTTGTTGGTTTCTCAACTCTTTTTCCTTGCCAGCTTAGAATTTATAAGTGCGGACAACATGGAAGAAACAAAACGTCACCTTTCCAGGGCAGAAGTCAAAATGTTGCAAACATTAGACAAGAGAGATCTCAGCTCTAGATTAGAACACAGCCAGTGGTTTTACACTTTTAGGTGGCACAAACATCACACTCACAGCACAGAGAAAACACACAAAAAAAGATGCTAACCACTTTGTCCTCCTTTGTGGCATGCAGTCCAGGTAGCAGTGAGAATTGAGAAAAGTGAGGGAGGAAGTGGAGTAAGAGAGGATAGGAGAGAAATAAATGGAAAAATGGAAAATAAATAAATGAATTTTTAAAAAAAGTAGAGATGCAGAGAGGGTGAATTTATGATGTGATATAGTGGACAGGTTGTGAGGAAAAGAAAGAAAAAAATAAGAGAGAAAAGGGGGAAGAGGATGTGGTGCAAACATTTGTTAATTACATTTTTCAGAATTGATACACACATTTTATACGAGTCTATGAGGCGGTTAGGGGACGACAGTATGTGAATGTATGTGACCGCTGACATGTTTTAGGCTGCAGTGACATGCATGACCCAGCTTAGCGTGACCTTGGTGTGACAGCATCAGGATGTTTCACAGCTCCTCAGCACAAAGAGGAAATTGGGGACACCAAAAGCAACATGGAGCACAATCTTCCACAACCCCTACCCTTTCCTGAACTTCTCCGTCTACAGTTGCATAAAGATCAGTGTAGGTCTTTCTAATTTTCAAATATGAAAATCACGGTATCAGTGATATGGCAAAAGCAAATATTTTTAGAATTGTTATTAAGTTACATAATATTTGATCATCCTTATTTTGACCTCAGGATACAAACTAATTAATTCAAAGAGTTTGTTGTTTTTACTTCATTTTTTTTAATGTAAACTGCTTAATGAATGCTGTGAATAAATTTGAATAGCATGTAATAAATTTATGAATCTATTAATGCAGCTCCATGTTTGTAATAAAAATGTCCATTATAATATCAAGCAGAGTGGAAGCTTTGTGGCACTTAAGTGTTTGGATGGTGTTTGTATCAGCATGTTGCTGTGATGCATTCTGCAGGGCACAGAGCAGGACAGCACAGCTCAGTGTTATTACACTGAGCTCATTTTTTACCCCCTTCTTTTTTTGCAGAGCTTTTATATTTTCATGAATGTGGATGAGTAATAGAGAGATGGTGTTGTCTTGTAGTATCTAGCCATGCAGACAGTTTATATAGATTTATATCTCCAGGTTTGGAGGTGAATGGAGTTTTATTTGTGGTACTGTTTCAAAATGACATTTGGTATTTTTGGTGGTACTGTTTTGAAATGACATTTGTTACTTTTTGTGGTACTGTGGTACTGTTTTGTAATTACATCTGGTACTTTGATACTGTTTCGTAACAATATTCAGAAGATGTTTGGTGCCGCCATGGTTCTAATTCAAAATGACATTTGGTACTTGTTGAGGTACTTTTTCAGAATAAATGTCCTGGTGACACAACTCTTTTCCTCAACTGTTTTTATAGGGGACTATTCACCAGAAAGTAGAGGCAGATATCTCAAAACCTAACCAAATAAAAGCTGACCACCTGCATATTTAGACACCTCTCAAGCTCAGAAAATATTTTGGGGGTACAGGGGTTTCTTGAACTGACACTTTAAAGAGAAAATCTCATGGTATAATAGTTTAAAGACCTTTGTAGTTATGGATTTCCACTTTATTTCCCCTTATTGTTGATCTTGAAGAAGGCCTGAGGGCCGAAACGTCATCTCAATGAAAGAGAAATTCATATGGAGCCAGAGTGCGCAACACTTTTTTTCCCTACACTCATGGATTTCCTCGTTACCAACTGTATGCAGCTCATTAATATGGATACATCTCATAAAGAAAGCTGTTGTACAGCTGTTGTTTCATACATCCATACAGTAAAAAGTAGATATATGAATACTGTGGAAATTTCTTTTTAAAATTCAAAATGCTAACAGGGGGAAAACGCAGTGTGCTGCTGATGTGAGGTAAACGGGCACACTGTAGGCAGGAGAGGGTTGTTATGTACTGAAACAAAGCTCACACTTTGCTAACCCTGTTATTCTGCTTGGCCAGCTGGACGGCCCGGGACAGAGGCAAGCAGCGCCGGGACGAAAAGAGCTTCACATCCAACACATCCCTCCCACACACTATACCAACACAATCATTCACAGACACACAGAAAGGAAATGGAGGCCAAATGACATGTTGTATTCTCTTACCCCTTTTTACAGATTTATGAAATAAATTGCTCCGTTTTGTTTAAGTAATGTCACGTTTATGCACTGATAAACTGTTTTTAAATGGAATTTAGATCATTTAATGAGCTGCATTATCAGAAATCCTTTTCAAAGTCTGGAAGAAGTGCTCAAAGGACACAGCCATGTGTCTGAAAATTCTCTGCATTTGTAATTTAATATGAGACATAATATATACTATTTAAAGGTGCAGTGTGCAGAATTTAGTGGCATCTAGCAGAACAGATTTGGCAGAAATAGAATATAATATTCATTTATTTGTTCATTCAAGTATGTTTTTAGTAGTGTATAGTCACCTGAAAATAAGATTCATTGTGTTTTTGTTACCTCAGAACAGCCCCTTTATATCTACATAGGGAGCTCTAGCCTCCCACAGAACCTGCCATGTTGTACTGCCATTCTACAGTAGTCCAGAATGGACAAACCAAACCCTTGCTCTAGGTAGGGCCACCATAGCCAGGGAGAAGAGGAGGGGCTATCAGTTATCTGTAACCTCACCACTAAATGCCACTAAACCCTACACACTGGTCCTTTAATTGTCTGTCTTCTATTGGTGTCTTCCAATCTGAGTTAATATGACAGGACACAAACATTTATTGATGAATTGATTAATTATTTCAAAATGACATTCTTGCATAAAAACTGAAAAATATCCAATAACAAGGAAAAACTACTAAATATCTATCTACAAGACAACGACTAGACTAAATTATTTAGTGAGTTGAACTGGAATTTCACATTTAACTGATGCAAAGTATCATCTCAATTAATTCAATTTCACATTAAAACAGGCCATATTGATTGTATTATTTTCAGCACAGTTTCCCCTCAAATGAATCCCGTGCTTTATTTGTTTTATTTATTAATAGCATTTATATCTGACTAGTCTCATCTTTTTACTTCCATATAACAGCCTGCCTGCTGTGAAAGTAATATCAATGGCTTTACCAACAGGGATACTATCTTTATCTCCTAATCTCACTGGCCTTTGAGCTCTGCCTACGTTTGGTCCCAGTGTGAGTCCAGGCCAGCTGGTTTGGGCGGATCCTGAACAGATTGGGGACCAGTAGGCCAAGGGTAGAGGGCCCATAGTCAGGTAAGATACCCAGGAGGAGGTCCTCTCTCTTGAGTTGGAGAGGAGCCCAGAGAAGGCTTGAATGGAAGAGGGCTGGGTCTTAAAATAGTGCAAACATGTTTGGATTATGGATGGATGCCACACTGATCCAACTTGCGTGTGGTAGTGGGGAATTAGATGACTCTTAATGGTTATTATTTATTGATATGGTGTGGGTCTTTTTTTTTTTATAATAGTTACTCTTGACTCTTTTGCTTTTGGGTATACCATGACCTGGATGACTGAGAATCTGAGATTTATAATAGTGAGGCGTCCAGAGCCTGAAGCTTAGGGATAGCATTGCTCAGTGTCTTCAGTTCATTGATGTTATATTTAACCTGGGTCTTTTAGTGTGTTTTTGTTTTTAGCCATCCTATTTTCCCCATCAGGCACCCCCAGCAGGTCAAACTGACTTATCCTGTGAAATATTTCTACCTCAACAAGACCTATGAATTTTAGTACAGACGTTTATGTTCTCCACAGGATAAAACATAATCACTTTGGTGATTTATAGCACCACCACCAAGTCCAATACTTGACCAAATACATGCAAACTAACGACATTTCCATCAACTTCAGCTGTACTTTGTATTTTATACTGTATAAGTGCTAATTAGCATGCTAACGCCGCAAACTAAGATGATCAACATTGTAAATCTCATCTACTAATCATCAGAATGTTGGCATTTTCATTGTGAGCATGTAAGAATGCTGATCCGAGCATTGAACTCCCAAGCACAGCCTCATAGTGCCGCTAGCGTGGTTGTAGGCTCTCTATATAATCACAACTGTCCCACCTTTCCTGCCACTCTCTACAATGTCATTAAATCAGCAGTACATAATAAATGCTTAATGGCAGAGGAATACATCACCCAAACACTCACTGCCTGTAGGCTTTGAATGATGGCTCCTCTGTCTATATCATCGCTATATTCCAAACACACTTTTTTTTTTTTTTTTGTG
Source organism: Euthynnus affinis (assembly GCA_029490765.1). Lineage (NCBI taxonomy): Eukaryota > Metazoa > Chordata > Actinopteri > Scombriformes > Scombridae > Euthynnus > Euthynnus affinis. The sequence goes on along the minus strand of CM055838.1, from coordinate 33,934,759 downwards.
GAAAATATGACCAAATACACAGCTGTGATTTGTTACTAGTGAGATAAGATGTTTGCGCTTTTTTTGCTGCCAATTAAGCCTTTTTTTGGAGGGGGGGGGGATAAGTGCTTGAAACAGACTGAACATTGAATACAAGCTAATTACAGCTGCCGTCCTTTTCGACAACTTTTTTCAGCAATGAATTGTTTTCGGCTATAGTGAGAACATAGTGAGGTTTTCATTATTCCTGTAAAGATCATATCTGAACCTTGTTACAATCTTTGCCTTTCTCTCACTGTCCTGGTCTTTGTTTGTACATGTTGCTTGAGAAGAGCAGCAGCGCCGCTGTGTCACATGCTTGAATGATGGCTGTAGTGCAAGTCACAGGAGACACAGGACAAACACAGATGCTATAACTGATGTGCTTTAATGTTCAAGTGAGTTTTGAGTGCTGCAATTTATAACCATTCCACAACACTACAGCGTCAGACTTAAAAGGAGCCTCGAGGGCTCGTGACTGGTGCCAAGACATTCTTCCATTACACTTTGGACTCACCAAAGTGTGACTAGGAAGCCAAAAAAGCAGATGGTAACAAACACACAGAAGCAGAAGGACTCACTGTACATCAGCTACAACAGGAATGAGGCGAGTGTGAGAGGAAGAAAGAAAGGGGAGGGGAGGGGAGGTCAAAGGTCAGGGTTCTCACATTGTTGGAGCGCAGGGAGACCCGGCCTCCGCAGCGAGCGCAGAATTTGGTCTGGCAGTAGGAGCAAAGGTGGCCGCAGCCGTCGGCGAACTTGGTCTTTCGGCAGATACCGCAGGTGGGTGCGTCATCCTTCTGCTGGGTCTGCTGACGCCGCGTCTCCGCTCCGATGCGACGCACCTCCTGTTTGTAGCTCTCAAACTGCTGGTGCAGTGTTCTGAGAAGAGAGGAGGGGGACGTTGAAGATTGTCCATTAGTGGTATATCACACATTTTAGAAACTTGTTGTACTATGATAAACTTCAGGGAGATCATTTCTCTCTAAATATCCATACATTCATAAAAAACAAAAACAGACAAGAATATCAAGGAAATTCTGAATAACTGAATAATTTTTTTACAATACAAAGACAGAAAGAGATGTAATGCATGCACATGTTTGAGAACAACATATCGGTTTCAGCAAAATAACTGGCAATTAGAGCACCACTTGAAAGGTGCCTTTCAAAAAAAAAAAAAAAAATCATACACGCAATTAAATGAAACTTCAGCACAGTTTGGCTCTCTGTGGCTCACAGCCTTTCCCCTCCCTGCTTCCCGATGCCTATGATGGAAATAACCCGAGCGTGAATTGCAAATCAGGCCATGTGAAAACACCCACAATGTTGTCTCAACAGAACTGTCAAAGGAATACTGCATTAGCATACCATGGCTCTCATATAGGAGACCCAGACAGGCACTTTAATTACCTCGCTGAGTGAGAGCGATAGAGAGAAGATGGCTTCATTCACAGCTTTGCAGCCAATTTGCCTATTTGTGGAAGCAGACAAACTCTAGCTAAGACTCTGGCAGCACACCGACTTTACAGTCATATCTGGGAGTTATTTGTCAAGCAGTGGGATTCATCCACACAATACAGTCTACTGGCATTCACACATTTGAACATTTGGTGGGGTAAAAATGAGAAATTTATACTGTTAACCTTAAAATGACAACTGAATAAGTGGCTGCGCTACTGGTTAGCAGGACACTCTACACCTCCTGCCCACTGATTAATGGTTCGAAGTGACAAAATCACATAAACTCCTATAATGTAAGATTATTTTTTAAATGAATCATTAAGTTAAGCTGATAGACAAAAGATTGAGGTAATGTTCAAATTGGTTGGTTTGTCTGACCATCACCTGGGTCTATTGAAAGCAGACATGTCCTCCCGTCTATAGTGCTCTGCTGCGGGGTAGGAAACAGGTAGAAAACATAACACCTGATCTGTTGTCAGCAGCTTTTCGGGGTAGGAATAATCAGAGAGATAACAGTCCTCCACCATGACCCAAAGTCCAGGGACGATTCTGTGCCTTTTACAGGATAATTGTTACCAAAAAAAACAAGATGTCCAAGCAAAACATTATGTAACTCCCAGCAAAAAAAAAATCTTTCATAAGATGCCGAATACATGTAGACACCCTCCGAGTCCAGGAAATGAGTTTAACGGTAGAAAAACCAACTGTACATCCCTCTTTCACGAGAGCCTCTCTAGCTGTCTGTGGCGTTAGAGCAGAGACAGCAGACTGCCACCATACAGAGATGGAACAGGCAGCTGACTGGCGGTCTGGGACACATCTTGGCCAATCAGCTGACACAGGGAATGATTGGAACAGGGACAGCATCTCTATGACGTGGAATGTTGATTGAAACGTAGGGTGGGGGAAAAAAGTGGCATTTGAGTAAGCATGGGGACTATTTTCTGAAAAAATACACACTGACGTCAAGGTTAAAGAATGAAGCATTCTCCGTAAATGTGCAGCCTAAGCCTGTTCGCTTTAGGCTAATATTTTGCATATCATCAAGTCTTACATGCATTTTTCTCAAATATTTGGTATGTTATGTTTAAGTTCGGTGCCTGAAGGGGACAACTACCCGTAATAACCATGGAGCTCAACATCAAAGCATTTGTGCCATTTATAATGCAGATCCAGGGCACTCAACTAAGTTAACATAATGAAGATCATCACTGTACCATGAGAGCATGGTTTTATACCATCACACCCATTCTGATCTCTTTGTCACCAGCTTTGGCTTGACTGAGAAAGTATACGGAGTGTCCATACATGAAAATATACTCACAAGATTTTTTGAATTTGAATCGACACATGCATGTTTTTTCACCCAAAAAGGTTTCAAGTGGGCTTAGATTTAGCCATAAATAATAACAAACGAACACCGGAGTTGACACGAACCATAACTAGACTGATCCATACGTAACTCAAATGTAAAAACAACATGACACCACGGCGGCAGCAACGTCATGAACGTGACCCCTGACCCCGAGAAGCTATCTATCCTGCCAATGGGAATCTGGAGGCTGAGCCAAGCCCAGGCACCATGGGAACAGCTGTCAGAAACAGAGGGTGCACAGCCGGGTTGTCATGGTAACGTTGTGGCGTCAAGTGCTGGATGTCAGTGGGTGTGAGTGCACCAGCTGTTCCCGTTCTTAGAGCCGTAGCTTCATCATGGTCTTTTTCAAACCCGCTTCCACGCATCCAGCAGACATGTGCCGTTCAAAGCTGCACGAGGCCACTCTTTTAATATCAAAACAAATCTGTGTGTTCGCCGCCTAAATCATAAAAGGAGCTCTGCGGCAGTTGAAGAGAGTCTCATCCTCTTTGACTGAAAAGCTCTAGGTTTAGCCGGATGAAATTCTAACGTCAGATATGGACATTTCTCCGTCCACAGGAAATGATGAATCGAAACACTGAAACGTCTTCTAAACTTCAGCAAGTCAGTAGCGTTCAGTGAAAGCTGGACTCCACAGTGATAAATCTTTTATCTTGTCTTCTTGTATACTTACATAATTTCTTCTGATTTTTTTTTTGGGCCCAAGTGGGGGAGGCACAACAAACTACAAATACAATATTGCCACATTATCATCTTAACATGTGAACAAATGTCTTTTTGGAGTTGTGTTTCTCATCATCTGGAGAATGCAATGTCAATATTTACTCTCTTTTTTAGCTCTCCTTTATCTCCTGAGAAAATTTTTCTGGCTCCTTAGCTGCAGAATTCTCAGTGCACTCTGTTCTCTAGCTAGGTGCTAATTTTGACTGTATCTGCTGTTTGGTGCTGGGCAGGTAGTGTACAGAGCTTTTTCACTGAAAACAGCCATAATAAGCTGGAAAAGTGAGCTGAAAAGCTTTAAAATGCTCCGTAGAGCTGAGGGGGGACCAATTCTGTTATAGTTCTGTTCTTAGTCTGACATTCTCCACCAGTCCTCCAGAGGCCTTCAGACTTCTTTCTCTTTTTGTTTAGACTGGACTGAGTGGGTTTTTGGTTTTTTGTTTTGCCTCCTGCGTTCATGTACTGCTTTTCCCTTCACACCTGCCCTGCATTCAGTCTTGTCGGCCCTGCCCTGCTCCCCATGTCTTCCCCAGCCAGTCAGCTCCCAGCCGGCCCTTACGTCTTACCACCTGTTCCTTGTCGTCTCATTAGTTCAGTTTGTATTTAAGCTCTGTTTTTCAGTTCGGTTTCGTTGGATCCTTTGTTCAGTCTGCTTTGTTTGCTCTGCTCCGTTCTGTATTTAGTTCAGTTTATTTTGCTCTGCCTGCACCTTAGCTCAAATAAAGAAGTTATTAGTTATTATTATTATTATTGTTCAGCCTTGTTCAGCCTGCATTCTCCTGCAATTGGGTCCACCTGCTTTGCTCCACATAACAAATTCTCTGTGGATTATTCACCATGAGCAACACCTTGCACATGGCACATCATCATTTGACCTGTAAGTGATAAAACAGTATTAATTAATGCAGCTTCAAATCATAATGATTTAATTTGTATCTGCACTTCTTATTCAGATCCAGACACAAGTCCAGAGTTTCACTGTGCATCATCGCCAATGTCAGCGGCACAGAATGTGTGACGGTAACATAACACACACAATGAATGTTAGATTCCATAAACACATTCAGTATTCAGTGACAGTGAAACGTCTCCTCCACCGAAAAGTGATCTGTGAGGAATTAGGAACATGCAGAATATACTTAGCTCCAGCATTCACCAAACATGTATGATCGCTCCGTCACACTTTTTTTTTTTATAGACAATGTAACAGTCCTGTTATGTTCATCTTAACCTTGACTCAGCTGGGGATACATGAATGATCCCAACCATACGGAGGAAAAAGGTAATCACTCTGTGAAGACACAGGGAAAGATGTCCTCTCAGGTAAGGACATGCTCTCTGTGTTCACTCTACTGTGTGTTCATCGATTACATGCCTGAGCCTGCTGCCTCCCCGGGGGTCGGCCACCATGCCTGGGATCACAGGTGGTGAAAGTGCACTAAAATATTTTACTTGAGCAGACTGACTCTCTCTTCAGTCAATTTCACTCAGAAACAAACTGAGAATATTTGCCTTGTAAGAGAGTTTTGTAGTGAAACTCATAACACTACTGAGAAAAGGATCATGGTCATGTTGTGTGTTTCTGTGCACAAACTATGGATGACATCCTCAATATATCAGGTCTCAGTGGTGAGCTATAACAGCACTACCTCTAGTTAACATACATATCATACACATGCAGAGGTTAGTATGAAGGGTGGGCAAGGTATACTCCTTCTTTATATACATTTTCATCATATGTTTTGATATATCAAAGCAGAAAAACTACAAGTGTAACTAATTACTGTAATTAAGGCTGCTTTCCATTTAGGGTTACCAGTTACTAGTTGCCCTGGTATTGTGCATGCTGACTCACTCTAATAGATTACTGAGGAATTTAAATTAAATGTATGTGATTAATTTCACCTGTGCTTGACCCGCTTGGACTAATTAAACATATACTGTGAAATAGGTGTATTATTCATTGAAAAAGTAATCACATGAATACACTAATTACCCAACAGTTGCAGTAACTGATTACATTTTTTATTTTCTTTTATTTTCTCTGTATTCGGTTTTTGAAGCTAAAAGAAAAAGACACAGTAGTTTAAAGCTGCACTAATCAATCGTTTTGATTAGCTGCAGCTATGTGTAATTTTAAAAGGGATAGCTATTCGAACCAACACAGAATTGTTACCTAACTGCAGTTCCACTACCTTATCTTTAATTTCCCAGCCAAAGACAAAGCTAGTTATTAGCTGGTCAACATAGTGGAGTATTTAGCAGCTAAAAAAAACAGATATTTTTCTCTGGGTTGGTGGAGACCAAAACGGAGCTAAAGGGAGAGTGAATATTGGACTTCATTGCTTGGCCAAACACACACACACAACTCATGTTGCTCCACGTCTGCTGGATGCATAGACAACTGTTTGTTAACACATTTGCCGTACCAAATTTATAAGGTGATAATATGATACATTGTGGTTCAACATGAAGCTAGCCTTAACTATCCTTCAACAGCAAAAATGACCTAGATGTACCAGTGTCTTTATAGACTGCTAAGAAGAGACAACAAAAAATAAGACAGGTTTGTAGTTACCCGTAGTAGGTGTATCTTTTGGCAGAAGTTAGCCACATAATGCAGTGCTACACATTAATACATCCTGACGCAATGTTTTCACTGAACACACATGACAAGACAGTAAGTTACAGTTAAGAAACCCACCTAAAAATGAAATGAATCATTGTATTGAGCATTAAAATGTTTTACTGTGATGTCAAACTACTACTTCTACTGAAAAAGGTAGCCTAAATACTCCACAACAACATGTTACTATTAAACGCTGTTAGCATGTGGCAGACAGTAACTCGGGGGTCCAAGTGGTGTGAACCAGCTGAACTGTGGCTGTCTCCTCTCTCTAGGTCAGTACCATGGGCCAGCAGGGACAGCCAGCGAGCCAGATGTGGGTTAGCCCCTGCTATTGGCCTTGTCAAAACAAGTGTGCAAATGAACACACATGCCAACAACCACATACACATGGACACAGTCAAATATAAACAATGACACAGACAGAAAACCCATAATACACATGTATGGGTTTGCCTTCGCCTAAGGCCTCACATATTCAGCTCAGCATGTCCATGGACTCCCTCTCCACCCCTCCTCTTTCTTCCTCTCCTTCTCTTGTTCTCTCCATCTCTCCCCCCCCCCCCCCCCCCCCCCCCCCTCTGTCTCTTCTCTCTTCACCGCTCGTTGGTGTGGAGTTGTTAATTAGCATCACTATGAATACATTGCCCAAGGATGGGGAGGGGAGAGGGGAAAGCTGTGTGTGTGTGTGTGTGTGTGTGTGTGCATGCGTGGGTAGGGCAGAACTATTTCTGTCTCATCAGCTGATTCCTGGTGACGCCTTGCAGAAGACTTTCTCAGTTGGAGGAGACACAAGAAGTTAGAAAAGAAGCAGTGTTGATCAGGAAGTGCTGATGGACCATTCGCTAAGCCTTTCCCCCCCTAGGTTACTGTTTCTATGCCTGTCAAGCTGTGGTAAATTTCACCACTCAACATTTGCACTCATTTTTGAAACAATGGATCTTCAGTTTCACGCAGAAGTAAACAAAACTTCACATCTCTAGCCGACGACTATGGATTTTGTCAGCTGAAATGAGAACTTTCACATTATCAGCTATATTAAATTAACGCTTAAACCCAGCTGTGGATTGGTTGAAAACGCTGTCTCAAACTGACATTTTTAACAGTTCTATCTGATTTGTTTTAAAACGAGAACTCAGTAAAAGGGTCTTACATATGCACATGATAGTCACATGTATAATATAATGCTCAAAGATCGAGGGTAAAGCTACATGCCCCAGGTAAAAAGTCAGCACCCTCTCCAGCTGATGACCTGTGTGGAAGACATGAAAATAAAGGAGGAATATTGTTTGTTAGTACAGTATTATGAGAAAGCAATTAATGCTCACTAACCAGTGAGTTTGAACAATGTAATGCAGGTTTGTCTGGAGTGACTATTATTACTCTAAATTCTCATATAGCCAACTAGCATCTTGGCTTTCACAGGATGCATGTTCCAGTCCTTAAAGGGGGCATATTATGCACATTGCCAGGTCTATATTTTAATCTGGGGCTCTACTGGAATATATTTGCATGATTTACAGTTCAAAAAATGTATTTATCTCATACTGACTATTTATGCAGCCCCTCGGTTCAGCCTCTGTCTGAAATATACCTTTTTAGTTCCTGTCTCTTTAAGATCCCCCCGCCCCGCCAAGGAGCCCACTCTGTTCTGATTGGCTAGCTCTCAGAAGCTGTGACACAACTGGCTTCCGACTGCTCAGGAGGTTACGTCAACATACCATGCAACAAACTATAGTAGTAAGATTTCACTTCTTTTTCTTGTCCTCTTGAAATGTCAGCTTCTCATACACATCCATACATGTTTGAGCCAAAATCTGATCTGAAATATGCGAGTGGGAAACACAAACAACACATGAAAAAAGCTTAGCAACAAAACCTAAGCAACACAGGCTATGAAATGGATTGTCATTTATGGGCATGCACAGCAGAAAAAAAACAGTAGATATGATATGAAGTATTCAGGGCAGGTTGAATCCCTGGATTTTGACTTGCAGGGAAAATTACATTAACCTCAAGTGTTGGAACTTTGACCTTGTTTAATATTCACATCCGACATAATAACAGTATATAAATAACAGAAAACCAGAAAATGGTAATCTCTTTTAAAAGATATTTTTTTAAGGAAACCAATGACTGTAATGTAAATGTGATCAATTTTAGCTAATGACATACCCCTTGTCTTTTGGTTCCTAAGGAAGGTAGCTAGCTGTACCTTCCACACTGTGATACCAAGTATCGCTCTCATTAGAGCCACATACCCACTGTTTCAGCATGTGGTGCCTAGTTGCAGTTTTTACACTATGGATGGACAATCGCTGTTCTGAGGCAGGGTTTAGCAAACAGTCAAATGACATGAATGCTTGCAGTAACATAAACTAGCATTTTTCAGGGGCATGGAGCTTTTAGTTGAAAGAACAAAAGAGGCATACTGGATCAAAGGTCTCAGCACGCCATGATAGCAGAATTGAGGGTGTTCAAGGAAAACAGTCTCTGCTTCTGATGGAGGCAGAGACCGGGAAGATGACAGACATGTTGACACACACTGTTAGGAAGCAAGGAAAGTAGGAGTCATGGGTGGAGGCAGGGTGATCAAAAGAGGTAAGTGAAAGGGAGCAGACACAGACAGGGAGAAGATGGTGGGGTAAAAAAAAGAAACAGGAAGACAGGAAGAACGGGTGTAGAGTGTGTATACACAATCCCAGAAGTCTTCCCATTTCAGAAAAAGATGGATAGACAAACGGCTCTACAGGGAGGAGGTGGTGGAGGAGGAGGAGGAGGAGGAGGAGGAGGTGGAGAACAAGTGAAAAAGCAAAGGATGAACAAAGAGAGCCAAGACGGAAACATGCGTGGGCCAGAGACCAGTGGAGGAGAGAAGCCGATGCATCCGGAGCCTCTATAAATACCACTTGAGAAGTGGAGTGGATGATGGAAAAAAAGATGGAGACAGGATGATGGAAAGAGGAAGGGGGTTTAAAAAGCAGGAACATTAGTAATCTATTAGAAGTGAATGATTTCAGGACAGTCATGCGTCAAAAAGAAATCCTAAAATATCCTCACATTCCTGCTGGTGTCAGTGTGTGGTGTGTGAAAGTGATGAAAAGAAAGAAGCAAGGGAAGGAAAGCGGAGAGAGCAACAGATGGGCGATTAACCAAATGCAAACATCTTTGTGTTTTTGTTTGCCTGCCATGATGTTAGCCATGACGACTTTCACATATCTGGCTCTCACCTCTGTCAAAAGGCTATAAAACGTTAACGTCATAATACTAGCAGAAACAAAGCACCCAGATGTCCAGTGTGTATCTATAGCGCAGCAATTTCTCAAACAATCTGGTCAATCCTCCCTGGCTCGATGGGGTTTGATTCCCAGCTGTCATACTTTCCAGGATCCAATGCTTAGAGCCACATCTACACCGACTGATACAGTCACATAAACCTGTTGGTTTAGTGCTCGTGGCTTTAGAGGAGCAATGTTTGTGAAGTAAAATCTAAACTGCTGTGTTCTCTTTACTCTGCAAGTTTTCACGAAGAATCATTTTGAAGCTACTTCATTAAGTTTTGGGAGAAAAATGGTCTCTTTTACAACCAAAACCTTTTCCCAAACCAATCCGTATTCACCAGCACTTATCATATGGAGCGTCACCATATGGAAGATTTAAAATGCCTAAATAAAAACAGAGAAATAAAGTGAAATACACTTTGTAAAATTTACATCCTTTTATGTATGAAATGAAAAACATGTTACTTTTTTAAACAGCTGAATGAATTGTTTTCTCATTCTGACATACATTTCCCATGCCACATTAAAATTAAATCAACACACAAGTGGAGAGGTGTATTGCATTTCAGCATTGTCCAGCAGAGGGCATTACAGAGCTGCCAATACTCAAAAAGCACTGTCATTAGTATTCATGAGGAGGAGAAAGGGAGCTTTCTTTTTAGAGATTGGGACATACTGTCTGTGCTAAAATGAAAAACAATCAAATGTCCATTCACAGCTTCGGGGAGGAACCGTGCGTGGGGCTTATCATCATTGACAGCTGATGGCAGGAGGGAAACTACTATTAACTATACATTTAGTTACACTTGTGAATCATTGTCATCAGTTTTAAGAAATGGATTGTGCTTCAGGAAAATGTAAAGACAAAGAGATCTCCTTGACATAATTCTCAGTGCGTGTTGGCAGCTAATTAGTGTTAGCTAATGTTAGCTTACAATAAGCAATAGAGGAGGAATAGCTAATGCTAATAGATGCCTCCAAGGTAGATAGGTGGAATGTCCTGAAGGCCTGAATGTGAGACAACAGGTTAGACATATTTTGCATTGTATAATGTTACTACTACTGAAGAAAGCAGAAAGTCTAGAAGGCAAAGCTTTCGTCAGTAAAATACCAAAGTTACAGGTACAAAAGCTAGCTATCCTGGGGACTGTAAAAGAAGAAGCAGGCCAGCCAGTGTTCCACTTTTTTTAATACGTGGTGCAGCAAGTGCTACCACAGTTGGGGGGGTCAGGTGGTCGCAGAATTCTGCTTAACTGACCTTTCAACTCTAAGCACATACGTACAAGCTAGTTTTGAGCAGCAAACTGTTTTTTGTTAACATTATGTGTATTGTTGGAAAGAAAAAAATCACTTTTATTAACAACAACAAAAATCTATGTGATTATATGTAGGGTCCTGTACAAAATAAACGATTTAATTTAGAGCTCCGCTTGATTGATTACTCTCTTGATATATGTCATGGTTAACGCTGCTATCTGATAGCTAACTACAGCCTGGAGTTCCATTACTGGATTTGACTCCCATTTTCTCAGAATTTCCCTAAAATTTCCCTTAAATTTTCTATCAAAACTCCCTTTTAGAAGTTTTTTGCACTGTATAACAAAGTCATTTGTGAGTCATTGTGTGTTCTGTATCTGCTTGTTGTACTCGTCGTTAAAGCTACGTCACACTTACACAGTGTGAGATATTTATATCCACGATGGAATTTTTTTTATAGCCGCATACATCATAATGAAAAATCCTTGATGTCGTGATCATCACTTTATACATTTTCATTCAATCCAGTACATCATGTTTTATGTCTTTACAAAGAATGGAGTCTTGAGCAGAATTTAAAATGAGTTTCAATATTGGCTGCACAGTATGGGGGTGAGGGGGCGGGTCACTGAAGGGTCGAAAAGGGGTTGAAGATGCTAATACATACCTGTTTGTATAAAAATGGGCAGACGTTTGATGTTAGCTTGTTCAATAACAGTTCAGTCTTGTCTCTAGTACACACTGCCACTGTTACTGCACCATCACTACTTAGCTACATAGCTTTAGCCTCTCTTAAGCCTATAGCATCAGACTACAGCTGCCCCTCCCATAGCCAGTGCTTAGATGTTGATAACTCTTTTTATTGATGCTGTGAGTGTTTTACCCGTATTTATGGAGCAGAGTGCTTTTTTGGCATGGGTTCCTCTTTCCTCCGTGTGCGTGCATGTGTGTGTGTGTGTGTGTGTATCCTTGCATTTATTGCTCACTGTCTCTCTCCTCCTCATGCATTTTTTCCTTTCTTTTCCATCCATATCCCACTAACCCTTTCTCCATTTCCTTTATTTCTCTCCCCTCTCATACCTCATTATCTCATCTCATCTTCAATATATCAGATCCCACTCTGTCAAAGCCTAGTAATTGATAAAAAAAAATAAATCGAAAATATATCATTGTATTGTTTATGTACAATTCACCCTGCATTCTCCAGCTCTCTTTTTCTCTTTTCTCTCAGATACTGATACACACACACACACAGAGATCACATGTAGCACTGTAGCACACAAAGCCTCTGACCTCACACAGCCTGCTGGGTGACGTATAAGCCATGACTCTAGTTGGTGGAGTAGTTGTGGAGTAATTATGGACAACCACTAATCCCCTCACTCTATCCCGGCAGCCTCAGCTAGCAGCCCGCTCTGTTGTTGCCCCCCCCCCCCCCCCCCCTTCTTCTTCATCTTCTTCTCTTCCTTCTGTTCTACACTTCATATTACATGACCCCCCCCCACAAATTAACTACAAATTAAATGAATGGGTGTGGTGGAGTGTTATAATACAGTATGTTGTGCATGATGCATTGCCAGCAACATGGTTCATATACCTCCAAAATGTTGTTCTTGTGCAGTACGTGTAACCTGACATGCCAGATGGTTTGTTACACAGAACCATGTGAAAAGTCGTCCTTGGAGACTGTTTAGAAAAGGGCAGGCACTTTCAAAAAAAATACTTAGCAGGTGATTGGATGAAACATCTGTCCATCACCGTCTATCACTGTCTTACTTTGCAAGGCAGCTGGATTTGCAAGATTGCAAGATCACAAGATCACGTGAGAATCCTCATAGGATGCTGATTGGTTCAAATCACTGGTGGTTTGGACACAAGCGCATAACTTGAAACTTGACAGGATGGATTCTTGCATGATCTTGTGATGTCATTGTCTTGAGAATCCTGATCTCTTGCAAGGTAACAGTACGTGCAGAGTTCATGTTAAGTGATTGTTTGGTGCCACTCCAGCCTTCAGCATGACAAGAGAGCACCTACAAAGACTGTAGTTTATAATTCTTAAGTGCACACATATATATATGTACAATATTCCTCGGCCATTTGGATCCAAATTGGCTAAAGTGTCAAAAATGTATTATTTTAAAGAGCAAAGACCAGAGTAAGCCATATTAACCATAACTGAGACACTATACTACACTATGATGCTTCTTCATAATGTAAAACATTTCCAAAGAGCTTAACATAGTAGAGAAAAACAGCATTGTTTTTCCATCATCTTTGTACAGTAATGTGTTTTGAGTTAGGTACAAAGTACAGATGGCTGCTGTGGTATAGTCATATGTATAGCAATATGTTCAGTCAGATCAGTGGTTGTCAAAGTGACTAACTCAAAAGACACATAGAGAGAACTTACACATCAATGATACCATTAACCCACTCAAAAATGTTCAAAGTCAGTGAATTCCATGAACAGGAAACTCACTCTGTAAAAGCTGTATAAAAGTGACATGTGATCAAATTTTATTACATTTGAAAAAGTTCTACATTTTTCATTTGCACAACAGTAACTTGATATTGTTGATAGCGTTACTTCAATAAAATAATGTTCAATCTGAAGGTATCCAGTGGAGTATTTGATCACTAGTAGCAATATGGAGCAATGTTTTCACAAGTGCGACCCTGTTTTTTGGTTGTATTATGCACATGAAGATGCACATGAGCACAAGTGCCTTTTGATACTGACTTCCCCAGGGTTAATGATTGATAAACCTTAAATCAGTTAACAATGGAAAACCATTTTTAAGGGGGAGGTGATAGAGAAACGTTAAGAACTTCCGAGTTACATGAATATACTGAGGCTGTTTTTACAAAATAAATAGTGAAGAATACTCAGACAATACATCAACGCATGGTATGTTTGTAAGGTGGTGTTAATGCTCAGTTACATGATGATTCAAGAAACTAAAAACCAGGTGTAGGCAACAAACACCACTCCATCTCACACAAGAACAGAAGAGGAAGTATCATCTTTGGATATATTTTTTAAATCAAAACAACTAGCTAGCTGTCAACTGCTAACTGCTACCTGCCATTGTTACATTCCAAACATCACTGAGGAAGCTGACAGAAGAGTTATTCTGTGAAGACAAGACAAGAAGAGAAATTAAGGGCTCCATGTTGGTGGTATTCTCTCTCTCTCTCTCTCTCTCTCTCTCTCCATGAACTGGTGTGATGGCGGTGCGACCAAAGATTGCGGCGGCCTCTCCTAGGTCCGACTATGCAGTGTCTTTGTCCATGTACATATCTACGTCTGTGTCATTGTGTGGAGTGCAAGGGATATATGTCTACAATCGTCAGTTTCTTTTGGACATTAGAAACAAAGACTATTGTTACAACAAATACTGGCTGGGAGCTAAATCAGCTGAGCGCGCTAGCTCTGCTACATCCAGTGGGCCCCTAGGAGACCATGGCCTTGCCTGGAGCTGTGCTCGAGAGGAAACATCAAAAGCCATGTGGCAAAACGCGGAAGCAGGGCGAGCACGGAGGAATGAAGCTAGGCTAACCCAACAATCATGTTGCCTAATGTTCTCTAATGTTCTCTGGACAGCAAAATGGATTATATAACTCCCCAATCAGTGCTGGTCACTCGTTGACATGCAAGAGCTGTCTGCACCCAACTGACACATGTACTTTTCTCTATAAATGCACTTACTTATTTAAACATTTTATTTTTGGGGGGTTATTTGTTAGGATTTATAAGTTTTCATCATTTTTTTAGAGGTAATTTTTAGATTTACAGTATATCTTTATGCTTTCTGTTGTTGTTGCTCTGCTGGGGGCTGGGGGAAACAGCATGTTGTTTTTTTGTGTATGCAAATACACAAGAAAATGACAATAAACTAATCTTGAATCTTATAATGTAATCCATTATTTTCTATATCAGGATCCTTTGGAGGGTAATATCTTTTTTATATATCGTGGCCACTCAAGACAAAGGAGGCCTGTTTAAATCATAAGCCGTTAGCCAAATGTTGATTGTACTCAGTTTAAGCCACGGTCAGGATGACTAATGACTTAACTGGTAACATGCAGATGGCTGATTCTGAGTACCATATAATGATGTGTGTGGCCACTCATGATATAATCCCATAACTTCCTCTGACCACAAACACAGACAGAGATGGGAGCAGAAAGAGAGAGATGTAGAGAGCCTGGTCAGCCCAAGCAGAATGCATTCTCATTAAACTTTAATGCTGGTGAGGTCTGGGAGCACTAAAGAGGCTACTCACCAAGGCTCACTCAGGTCTCTCGCTCCCTCCCTCTCTCTCTCTCTCTCAACACACTCACTCTACAGTCCCACCCATGCAGCCACAGACCGTGAGCCACCATCTCTTCTCATCTTCTGAGAGTGAAAGGCCATTTCTGGTTCTCTCTCACACTCTGTCCTCTATGTCTGGTGCTGTAGCTAATGATTAACCACATCCCAAAATCGGCACAGCTGTATCAACACACAAACACACGGCTGTTTCCCAAATCACACAAGACAATAAAAGACTTAAGATAACTCAAAGGGTAGAGGACACGTTCACTCATACTCTTCTTAGAAAAGGAAGGGAAGCAAGAGCAGTCTCATGATGTGTAATTATCGCTGTATTTTGGAAATTTAAACATACACTGCACGGCCAAAAGTGTGTGGACACAAGAGCAATTCAATCCATATGTGATCGCTGAATATATGAATATTTATTTATCAGTCAATATCAAGCACTGATGTCAGAATCCCTTTTTTTCTGGACCTTGCCTTGTGCACAGAGGTGGTGTCATACGAAAAGAGAGGGCCTTTCCTACAAAAAAAACCCCCCTAATGCTACAAGGTTGGAAGCACACCAACGTCTGAAATACTGTATCATGCTTTAGAATTGAGGTTTCCCTTAAACAGGTTTAGTCTTGCTCTTCTACAAAGTTGTGATGATGTGTGAGAGATAGATTTAAAAAAAAAAAAAAGAATGGTCAAAAGAAGCTAATAATAAGCTATTAATCTTAATAAGCTAAGATAATTATTTTCTCAGACTTCAAAAGCTGTTCCCCCCCAAGACACAGAAGACAATATTCATATGTGTCCACAGGCTGAGTAGTACTCTTTATGACAAGTATGACATTTATGTGTAAAATGAGAGGAGTGCCCCTTTAATTAGAACTAAGTATATAGGTTAAGTGTGTGAAAAGGTGTGTCCACATACTTTTGGGGCTTATCTTGGATGCTGACTATGACTGCGCACTGTACTATGCAGTAAGTTGCCACATCACTGTATGTCTGTGGCATTTTCAAAAAGGGTTGTTCAGAAATATGTATACGTTAAATGCTTTTAACTTCGGCGTGAGTGCTATGATTTCTATGTACAGAGAAGCAAATGTAACTTTTTGAGACATGTGGTGGAAATGACAGGTGACTCACAAACACACAAGAGCCCCTCACACCCTCACACACACACACACACTGGCTTCCATTCCTCCAGGTGTTGTGGACACACCCGACTGCCTTTGAGTTCTTTTAATTAAGAGCAAAGTGTGAAGATCCAATCCAGCACACTCTGAATACACACACGCACACACACACATATATGGAGTGCATGCATTCACACTCTCCAACTGTCTGGAAAAAGAGTGAAGGCTGGCTGCAAAAGCAACAGGACAAACCGTACAGTAACAAAAGCATTCTGTCTTTTTCCTTCAGCACACTTTCATCCACAGGCCGAGAAAACACAACAACACCATCTGGGTCTGTGGTGCGTTTAGGTGCTGCTTCTCATAAGAACTGCGCCAAAAATGCTCGCAGACGGACCGTATAGATGTTGTGTGTGTTTGTGTGTGTGTGTGTGACGAAGGGTAGGTGTGGATTCAGAGCATGTGTAAGCGTATGTGTGCGTAGGAAAAAGTGTGTGCGTTCCTGTTCATGTTCATTTAAAGTAGGAATGAACACACACATGCTCTCTAATGTATATGAAAATACATAATCAAATACATATACCTGCTCACACACTAACATGCATAAACACACACACACACACACACTGTGTAAACATTATAGACTGTAATTAGTGGAATTCAACAGTGGGCCAACAAGGGGGGGAAAAGATTCAGAACATCCACAGCAGCCAGTGAACTGAATATTTAAATATTTCAGGAACCGCTTCCAAGTGTGTGCTATTTTTAAGACCTGATCCATAATTCAACATTAGCATTTTTCTCCCAGAAACCTTGAAACTCTTAAGTCTGCTCGGGAAAATGTTTCTCTTTATCTCAGTTGAAAGATACAGAGTTGAGTTTAGCAACAATCTTTTTTTTTTTTTTTTTTCTCTACTCTTGAGACATAATTTGGTAACTTGACATCATGCTAGCTGCTGCTGTTTTCAACTAGCCGCAGTCATCTGGCAAACTAGCTGAAACCGAAATAGAGGCTGGTAAACGCAAGTGTGCTTCTGGGAGACAGGAGCTTTAATGAAGATTGCAAATGAAATATGACTTTAAACAGATATCCTGTACTATTCTTATGATACTGTACAGCTCACTGTTGAGCTTCGGTAGCACTGTGGCTCTGAACAGATTGAGAATATTGTTCAGGCCTGCTAATATTGACACCAGTCATGCTATGTTGAAATGACTGTGTGTAGTATTCCAACTAAAACATTTATCTTCCAATGAAGCCTTTATTACGCCTGCATTTATTTAATTAAATGTATATTTCTATGCGAGTACATTTCAAGATTAGCAACATCAACACTAACATTTAGTGCTTACTTTTTCCTTACATTTCCATGTGTCAAAATCTCTTTACTGTCAATGAAACAGCCTATTTATACTTTTAATGTGTTTATAGATAGACTTCTTTGGAGAGGTTGACATATATTTCTACTTTTTAAAGGAGCTGCTACAAGATCCTACAGATATCAGGACATGTTATTAGCTCATAAAGTTATGATGAACGTGTTAGCACACAGTTGCCTATTTACACATCCGGCAAACATGGAGCCGCATTAGCATTCATCTGGAGTCATGTTTCTGACCAACAGGCCAATCCAATATTCACTCCTCTTTTAGCTCTGTTTTGCTCTCCAATGACTCCTGAGGGAAATATCTGACTGTTAAGCCGCTAAATGCTCTACTGTGTTCACCAGCTAGTTGCTAAATTTGTCTGTCTGCTGTTTGGTGCCAGGAGGGTGGCATTCAGTGGGTTTAACAGAGCTTTTTTTTTTGTTGCTCAAAATAGGTTCCCATTGTGGCTACAAACA
This sequence comes from Euthynnus affinis, assembly GCA_029490765.1. NCBI lineage: Eukaryota > Metazoa > Chordata > Actinopteri > Scombriformes > Scombridae > Euthynnus > Euthynnus affinis. The sequence goes on along the minus strand of CM055838.1, from coordinate 33,916,729 downwards.
AGGCTGATGAAAGCAGCGAGAGTGAACCAAAAGAGTAGCGCCTCAGACCATCAAACCAAAACAATTAGCTGAAAGAAGCTAAAAGAGTTAAGGGGAACCGCAGAGTTGAGTGATAATTCTCTGTGTGTTCACACAGTAGAAGCAACACCTTTCAGAATACATGTAATCATATGATTCACTGTTAATATAAATATTGATTAATGCAGCTTTAAAGAAGAATATTCAAATTCCCACCAGACGCCAAACTGTCTGTTTCAGTCCCACGTTAGAACAGGACTCAAGCTATTTCCCCTAAAAATGAAAGCTTGTCCTTGACCTTGGTCACCCAACTACTAAGTGACCTCATGGTGGACAGTAGAAGCCATATCACACAGCAGACAGGCAGGGGGGCTTCACTGGCCTCTAGATGCACCCTGTAGCCTGCAGCCTTGGGGAGTCCTGGTAAAGAGAGATTAGCAGTGTGTGTGTGTGTGTGTGTATGTGTGTGTGTTTGTGTTTGTAAGGGTGGGTGGGGGGGGTGGAGGGGTGAACAGAAGCTCTTGCCATTCTTTCTGTCCCCCCTTTTCTCTCTCTTTCGACCGCTCTAATCCTTAAAACCTCTAAATCCTCCCTTCTCTCCCTCCTTCTGTGCCCCAGGTCTTGATTTCTTCTTCTGTCCATCTGGTGTTGAGGAACCATCTCTTGCCAATTTGCACCTTGTACTGTACCGCAGATCAGAGAAGAGTGTTGTTAAAAAAAAATAATCTCACGAACTCATAAAGTCTTAGCTGTGAGTGCCAGTGAAGCCAAGGAGTACTACTACAAACTCGAACAGTGTTTACTTGTATTTTGGCTCTGCTTTAACATCCATTAACCCCACCCACCACTCCAACTTTAAGGCCCCGTGTTGTGCATCCACCCCCATCTGAAATGTCTACAACCTCTCTGCTGAGCACATCAATATTTTACACATTATTTCTATATTTACATTTTGGAAACCTCAAAAGCCCCCAGGGGTGGATAAGAATTTGGAGTGATGGGATGCAGAGAAAAGATTTCCGTTGTGCTCAGAGGAGATTTTTTTTTTTTTTTAAATACATCAGAGCATCAGAGAGGTTGGTCACTGCTGCGTTCAGCATTTCGCTCATTCTCCACAGCATGACAGCTTCCCCTCCACTAACATCCTCTGGATTAGGAAGTCAATGGAGGTTTAGCAAGTCAATGGAGGGAGTCTCTGAAGTCTACAGTGTATTAGATGTGGACAAAGCATTCGTTAGCACTGTGAATCAGTAAAGGAAAGCCCAGGTGCGGACTTCTCACGGGCAGATCAGAGCAAATTATTAGCCTAGAGAAGCAGGTCTTCTGGCAGAACAACAGAACAGGACACTCCGGTTTCTCCCATACTGGAGGTTAAACTCATGACAGATAAAGTCCTGTATCAGTATAACCTTATCACCAGCAGCTGCTCAGGTCTCAGGCAATGCAGCAACCAGATAGGACAGTGCTGACCAGGTGGAATAGTCTTGACGTAAGATACAGAATGTTCTCTTTTTTGGATGTGAATTTTCACTGCTGCATTAGGGATGTATGATTCTCTTTTATTTATGGCCACCTCTGTCAATGAACATGAATTTGTCCTGTAAATTTCACAGGTAGGGAATGAATATCGAATTCAAACATATGGTTTAAAAGCACCTATTTTTAGACAACAGCAAAATGACTTGTCAAAATAAAGTGAAAAGAAGAGATGACTGCATCAAGAACATACATGGATAAATGAATCATTTCACAATAGCAAAGCTGGGCACACACATTTGGTATTTATTTCAATTTTGGATTTTAGTAGGCCTGACATTGCGCAATTTCATTCAAGACAGAAGTTGCAGTAGGGGTCGCCCAGATCTCATCTATACGTGGCCATATTTCTTGTCATTGTTATTGCTTCTTATCATAGTTGTAGATAGCTAAGTAGCTCGCTAGCGATGTAGGAAGTTCTTAATCACGCCCATAAAGCTTTGATTAGTCAATTGTTTCTCAAGAATTAGCCGTCATTGAGCACAATCAGATGTTTTTGGGTGACTGAACAAATCAGAGATTGTGAGCAGTGATTCAGAGACTCTGAACCAGGCTAGGAAATTACTTTTTGTTGACTAAGGTAATTTGTCTGTCAGCATAGAACTGTGCAAAAAAAAGAAAGTAAGCTAAATAAAGAGGCTGGTGGAAAGAAACTTTAAGCAGATGGCCAGAGTGCATTTGGATTAAATTCATCTATATTCAAATGGCTCTCTGTGACCAGATCATTCTACTGGGCCTTTTACTTACTGTGAAGCTGTCTGTGAACATTTCAAGGGGTTCATCGCCATCAGTATCAGTATCTTTTTTTTTTTTTCAGGAGATCGAAATTTTCCAGTAATTCACTTCTGTTAGCACACCTGTTGCACAGTAACACAAGTAGAGTTATAATACCATACAGCACACATTTCTCGGATAACCGATTGTCCCTCAAAACCCGTGCTGAACGCCTTCAGTCAAACCAGATTCTCACACCAGAATACAGTTTATTCCTACAATAAAAACACAAAAATCATTATAGAATCTATAATACTATCTGCACCATCACACAGACACGGGTATGATTTCCTCCTCATTGTTATCATGTGACTTACATGAAAACACCCGGGCACATTCTATTTACTGAAGAAGGCCATGAGGTGACAGCTCTGGAAACATCTGAGTAAGAGAACCTTGCATATAGAATATTCACATGAGATGAATATACGTAATTTGCCCTCTGTTCCCAGTATCATGAAAGTTTAGCTAACTACTAACCAACACGGCCTCTGATTTAGACTGGTGTTGGTCTGTTTTTGAGTGGACTGGTTATCCTGCATAGGTGTGACATCACATCGTCTGAGGATGAATCCTAACCAAAAGCATCTTAACCATAATGCGCACAGGAAACAGTGACTCCTGATTGTAAAGTCCATGTCATGCATTATTATCTTGCAAAAACACATTGTAGTAAATCATTTTTGCCCATGGTGTGCTGGTCCCCATCAATGATTAGCCACATGACGACGGCGTTATTGACTGAACCTGAGCCTTGCCTCATGGAACATTAAATACATCACTTCCTCTCAAGGGGGCCCGACGATGCTCTCTTCCCTTCGGGGCTGCAGTCAGGAAATGAAAACAGCCATTAGAATCGAAGCAAGCCAGAGTGCCGGGATGCTGCACGCCTGCGGACGGCAACATCCTTCATTAGGCATGTGAAGCCAGAAAACAGGGCCCCTCACATGTTCCAGTGCAGGTGTGGATGCAGCAGATTAGCATATAGGCCAGGCTCCATCCAAGGCGGCTCTGGTTGTTCAAATTGCCATGGCTTGTGTTGTGGAAACCCCTGAGGCATCAAACTGCAATGTAACCAGCCCTTTGTAAAAGAGGCAGCTGTAGCACACCCAGCCCTCATGACAAACCACTGTAATGTTCCTATAACATCTGACACTGTGAGTGTAAAGTGACCTACAGCTATCTCATGTGATCCCACATCATTTCCCCATAATGCTCCTTTAGTGGTTTACAGCCCCTGTATAGCTTCTATAGCATCTATCTGAGAGATATCACCGCCAAATTCTTCTTCTAGCTGCTTAACGATTCGATTTTTTTTTTCTTTTTCTTTTTCTTTTTTTGGTGATGGATGACCATTTCATCCATATACAGACCGTTTCCATAACATACCCTGTCTCTTTACTAATCTGTATCGTGTCCAGTTCAGGCCTGCTGCTAATATTCCCAACCACACCCCATCTTCTTCTCTCCGCCGAAGGGAGCACAAATGATCGCACACACCGCCTCACCACCGCCTGTCTGCTGGGGTTATAAAACGGTTTGTGTCGCTCCAGTGCTATGGGCTATAATGTCATTGTTGTCCCCATTATTGTCAAAGCGATCACACACACACACACAAACACACACACGCTGACACACACACATACACATACACACACGTTCACTCAGCGGTTTGAAAAGCCTTAACTGATAAAGCCACTCCAGCCTGCGTGCGTGCGTAAAAGGAAAATGAGAGCAGTGATCGGTGCTGGATTTGTAAACTGAGGGATGGGGCGCAGTCCCCCCATTGATGAAAAACGAGTGGGTGAGGGAGAGATGATGCTATGATTCATCCCTAGCACTCCCCCCCTCCGCTCCCCCACCCTCCCCACTCCCACCACCACCACCACCACCACCACTGTCACACCCCACCCTCACAGCGATATCTACACCTGTAACACGTTTGACCGTGTTTTCGGGTCATCTCGATTGACTGTGTTGTTTTAAATGTATTGATCGATTCCAGCAGCAAACCGTACGAGGCTTACCAGGGCTGTATTTCTAATGATACTGACTTCTTTTGCAAATACACATGAACATCATGAGCTGTTACTGCTCAGTCGTGTCTTTATATTGGTGGGTACATATTTGGGAGCACGCTACCACCTCTTCAAGACTCTATAGGGGGGATATATCAATCTATAAGTGCAAAAATGATGGCTGATAAGGGGGGAAAGCATCGACTAGTGGTGACTGGACGTGATGGGTGTGTGAGCATCATCAAGGCATACTGGTAACACTGGGTTGGTTATAATGGGCAGCTCGGTGTGTAGGGACGTGTTTCTAGCGGTGATTGCTATGCGTTACGCATTATAACTTCCACGGAAACAGAAAATGTTGCCCTTACTTTAGCATGGCTTCTTCTTTCTCCTCTTCCTCCTTTTGCCGAGCCATCACTGCCATGATGATCTTCCTCTCCTCCTCGGTGAGGTGGCTGAGGTCCGGCAGATCCGGCATGGATGGCGGCGCGGTGGGTGGGCGAGGGCCGCCCTGGGGCCCCACCGAGGCGGACATCTTTTCCACCACCACCCCACCACCACCACCACCACCACCACCTCCTCCTCTTCCTCCTCGGCGTGTCGTTTCGGCTGACAGGATTCCCGGAGCGTTTCCGAGCCACACCTCACGACATGGTCCGCGGGCAACGCGGCAGCGGCAGCGGCAGCCGCAGCTCTGGCGAATAGTGCAAGCCGGTCATAGTTGCAGGCACCCTCGGTTGTGCTTTTGTTTGTCCTCTCAGGGTTTTTCTCTCCCACCACACTCTCGTCGTCGTTTCCCCCCCACCCCCCGCCTGCCCACCTTTCCCCTCCACCGCCCGGATTCACGGGGAGCCCATCTCCGTTTTTCCACGCTGGGTGTTTAGTCGAGCTGATGGGACCCCTGGATCACTCGGCTGGTCTGTGGTGCCTCCGCCGTCGTCGGACTGGAGCTGGATATTGAGGCGGTATAGGTGGAGTCCGTGCTCTCTCTCTCTCTCTCTCTCTCTCTCTCTCTCTCTCTCTCTCTCGCTCGCTCTCTCTCTCTCCCAGTCAATGGGAATGCAGCCCTTCCTTTCCCGTTTTTGCGGAGGCGCGCTTACTCATGTGAGAATGGGGTCCTCACCATCATCACATGCAAGCGCAGCCTTTACTGTGGCTACACACACACACACACACACACACAGAGAGAGAGAGAGAGAGAGAGAGAGAGAGAGAGAGAGAGAGAGAGAGAGAGAGAGTTTATCCATCACAAACACACTCGCACGAACACACATATTGGCACACAAGTTCTAAAGTGCACAGCGGCTATATAGCCTTAATTGCCCATTCTCGCGATACTTTATCAATTTTTAGTATTTTGTCAATTCTGGTAAAGTGCATGTTAAAGCCAGTTTCATAAACCATGTGTTGAAGTGTCTGTGCACAATTACTTACTTGTTTCTGCCTCACTGGAGAAATCTTGGAGCCGTTCGTCTATTTCAGCACCATGGACAGCAGCTCCTCTCAACGACACCGTCTACACCCCCCAGATCTTACTTTCCAACTTTTCATACATTTCTGCTGTTTTCGTAGAAATTTGAACATCTTAATCTGCTGTTTCGACCTCATGAATATTTGTTACTTTTTTGTTTGTTTGTTTGTTTGTTTGCGCTGCTAATCCACTTCAGTTTGGCGCGACTACAACTTACACGAGTAGTTTTTACACAAATCCTGATGATCTTACTTCATTAAGCATAATCTGTATGCTTGTTGCCTGTGTACGTGTATAAACTCTGACTCTATCAGTTTGTCACTTCATATTTATTTCATTTCTCCTGAGTTTGTTTCAATTTTCAACTTTACCACATTAAAGGTAAAGTTGAAAATTGAAACAGTTTTCTACCATAAGACAAACTCGAATATCTTTCTCCTTCTTTTTCTTCTTCTTCTTTTACATTTCTAGTAGATAACCCACATTGATCATCATGACTCTATGTGCCAGTGTTGGCAGAAAGTTTTCTACTGTTTTGTCCCTTGGCCAGATGTTAAATTAGCTATCTCATCTTATCTTATCTTATCTTATCTTATCTTATCTTATCTTATCTTATCTTATCTTATCTTATCTTAGGAACTCAAGGGACCAAAAACAATGTCAAATTTAAATTCCAAAGTTTTACATTCCTATTTGTTGTTGATATTGCTGTCAGCTAAATTCTGAGAGGTTGAAGCACCGTGTTGGATCAAACAGTTGGTGTCCAATAATAGCCTTACTACAGGCCAGCCCCCCTCTCGGCTCGTTTTGCATTCAGATCCAGACTCTCAGGCTATACCGATCCAGAGCTGGCACCGGTTTCTCCCCGATGACGTAATGCCGGGTGAGTAGCTGAGTCCATCCAGCAGATGGCAATAACCCCGACTGCTTCTGCTGCTGCCACCCAGCCTCCGTCAAGTGACGTCACCGAGGTGCTGACTGTATCGCGGTGACGTCAACTTCCCGTGGTGCAGAATTTTGTCATCATTTAGGTCGTGACTAGGGACCACCAGCCCTGAGTGACACAGTCGTGCAACAGCAGAGCAGCTGCTTGCTGCAGACCTGAGACTGTAAATAAACCCTGAGTACAGTGTGAAAGGAGAGCAGAGTCAGTCCATGATTGAATGCCTCGTCTCTGCTTTTTAATGATGCTCGCTACTGTACATGGTGGGGTTGTGCTTTGGTAAACTCAACACGTACAGTTAGTGCACAGTTGTGAACTAATTGATGCCTTAGATCAATGCATGAGAGGGTTTAGCAATCAAGCAAATCTCAGTTTTTAATGCAGCTGCAATGTAAGTTTAAGTTTATTACATTTCAAATACAAAGGTTATTAAAAGTGCAAATAATATATTAGAACAATAATAATAGGAACATAAATAGAACAAAATAATATTTTAAAAAAACAAGATATAAATGGACAAAAAGAGATTAGCATAACTGTTATTGTGCACTTACAATGCAGTAATACACAAATTTCCCTGTAAAATTACTGTCAACTACTACGCAGCTACAGCTACTACAGCTGTATCTGCCAGCATTTTATTACTTTTTTTTTTTTACAGTGTCACTACCATAATTCACTTAGTACAGTATTCCACTGTAGAATGTGAAGTTTACAGTTTGATACTGTAGCCAGGCCTGTATAATAAACTGTATTTTTACAATGTTGAATAGTTTCTTACTGTAAATGTTATAGTAAACAACTGAAAAGTTTCCTTCTTATTCATATTAATAAAAAACAACTATACAACAACAACTGTCTTCAATCTTAATGATCCAGTGCTGAGATCAGCACAGTTTTACATTTAAAAATGCATAACTCTCATAACATCTAGCACAAAAGAGGGTGAGACAAGTGACAGCTGTATGGAACTGAACATTTATTCAGAAGCTTTCAAATATGACAAAAATATATTTAAGTTTGCATGTTTGAAAAAATAATTCTCAAGGTTCATGCCCTTTCAAAGGGGGTCAATGTAAATCTGTTAATTCTCCCTAAGTCTTAACACCAACTGCTTTGCAAACTACTGTTTAAAAAAAATATAAAAGCACAGATAAAAGATTGCAGGATTACAACATTTATAATGCCTTCAAATGTCCTCTGTTTTAATTGGAAGAAGGTTGGTATCCAGGGGATATCCAGAGGAAGAAACAAGAATAAAAAAAACAAGCACAGAGCAAGAGAAAGATAAATGATAGCAACATTTTAAACAAGAAAACTTACTTACTTTTATGAAGTGACATTAAGTTCTTCACAAGAGTGGTAACAAGGATTCACTGTGAGCTTGCCTGTCTTCTTTAGGCATTAATTTCCCTGGTTGGCCTTTGGTCCCCTCTCAGGGTTGATCACAATGAAGTACCTGAAAACAACATGAAACTAATCATCTATTATGTCCCAGCTTTTAGTACAGCTTGGCAACAAACTACAGTATATTTGCAGCAACCTAGCTACAGCTTAGAAACACACTTGGATTGAGTTCAAATAACCAATATGACCACTCTGTCTTTTGTGGTTCAGCAGCAAACATATCTTAATCAACTTATTACAATTTATAACATATCTGAATACACTTCATTTGTTGACTTAGATAGTAGGCTATTATTAATTATGAAATGCAAGTGGAATAACAAGTTGTAGGTGTAGACCAGGACAGTCTAACGTTAGCATTCACTGATACAATATGTAGAGAAAACAGTCATCCAAAATAATCTTTAAACTAGACTTGTAAGCAGTAGTGAAAATAATGTTTAACATTACAATACTAACTGAAAATGCTGTCTTGCACTTCCCAGGTGCTTGTTAGGATTATATCAATTTAATGTTGGCAAAAAAAAATAAACATAGTCCCTAATTTGGTAACCAGATGCACAAAAGTATTTTTTATTTTCTCAGTAAGATGTTACTGACCTTTTAGTTTGATTCCAAAAAGGGGCGTGAATGATGATTATATGATGTTGATGGTTGCATGTGGTGGTGAAAATGAAAATACTGTGTTGTACCATCAAATCTTATAGTAGTATACTGTTAATGTCTCTTCTTGGTTTTGGCTTCAAAAAGCATCAAAATGTACAGTATTTTACCATATTTAGATAGAACAGTACCTTACTGTTAGAATTTAGCTGTTTTTTTTATATTTTGTTTTACAGCAATTCATTACAGTGTAATGAAGAAAATGAAGTACAGATATTAATCAGTCAAAGGGAGTGGAGACACATAAAACACAATATACCAATTTCAACACTTTTTGCACATTCATGTATCTTGTCAGGGACCAGGAGGATAAAAAAAATGACTGGACTTTTGAGCTCATCAAAACCCACCCAGAGACACACTCATACACCCACATTATACAGCTGAATTATGGACAGACTACAAATAATTGTAATAATAAATGACCTTATTCTTCTGTGTGAGTGAAAAAGGGAAAAAAGGATTTAGCCAGATTTACCTATCTTCAGCACAAACATCCAAAATTTGACAACCTGTTTTTCAGTTGTGTGCTGTGTCATTCTCTCAAGGGAAACTAAGAAACTATAACATTAGTCTTTGCTGTGTACGCCAATAACTTTGGAAATAAAGGGGGATCATACTAGGGATGGTTCATTTCTGTGATTTTGTTAAGAGAGCCCTCTGCTGGATATCTGTGGATATGACGCCTTCTGTCCAAGTTACATTAATTTTATTTTGTAGATAATTTTATTTTGATGAAAAACACTTAAATTTAAAAAAAAAAATTAAATTGAATTGTTTTATGTGGAGAAGAAAGATTAGGTGGTCAGATTAACAGCATTCTCTGCAGGGAGAGGTTACGCCGATTTACTGAATGTTTAAGTTTTGAACAAGTACAGTTAATTCAAAGCTTTTCCATGTTTAGGTCTTAAATTTATTTGTTGAAACTACTATCAAAATTGTACTACAACAGAAAAAAACACTGTAATTTTTTGTGAAAGGCAACAGCAAATGTCTCAATATTTCTAAAATGTGATGCCAAAATGAATATTAAGTCTGATTTTGTATCAGAGTATATTTATCATTTACAAGTAACATCGTTGAAGAAAGTTCAAGTTTATAGAATGTACAGACTTTTTTTAATTTCCCACCGGCCAAGACACACAAGAACTCCTGATAATATATTTCAGTATTTTATCTTGGAAGGAAAATGAGCCTCTAAAATCATATTTAATTTATTTTTATTCTATTCAAATTCAACTAGACTGGCAAAAGAGTTAAGTTTTAGCACCATGGGAGGAACTCTGAGCCCCAAACCTTATATAAGCTATAATAACAGTCAGTGATAACATTCATTCATTCAACACATTCCCCTATGTTTTGAATAGTGTCACGAATACTTGGAACCAATTTCAATAATTCAATTTTTCAATTTCAATATTTACAAAGTATTTTCTGAGGTTACACCCTGATTATGAAGAAGACCTGAACTGAACTGCTACTGTATAAAGAAGATATTTTGCATATATTCAAGACTTTAATAAAGAGTCACTATTTGACAACACTGACCTCATCATTGTGAATATACTGACATCTAGAGGACAAATGAAAACACTACATGTACGAGGGAAGATTGTCTGATTTACTGAGTACCATTGAATCTCTCCACTCTTAACCTCTTCCTGGCTGTGTGTTACCACATTATGTTTGACTGATGATCTATCTATATCTGCTGTATCAGGATATGAATGTCTCTACTGATATTAGCTTTTTTATATCTTCTATAGAGGAATATATGTATGTTTTAACAAAAAAAAGGATGTTGACCACAATAGTATATAACCTATACTTAACAGCTTTCATATTTTGGTTCAAAAGGAGATGAAACAAGTGGAGGGCAAAAAAGATACAAAGACCCCTACTTTCAAAACAGGACCCAAACTTTATTGGAAGTGTGGTCTCATTTTTAAGAAATGATTTGTTTCACAGAGACTGCCAGTCATCTTTACAATGGTCTAATTAATTTATGTAATTGTGCGTGGATAACATCAACTTTGACAACAATTCCTTATAAAAATGCTACATGTAACACCTTTGACATTGACAATATTAAACCTCATTATCATTATCAGACACACAAATATTATCTATGACCTCTATCTATGAAGTAACTCTTTCACACTGATATTGACAATAACCCCAAAATGATCACTCCGTGTATCCAGTTAAGCCAAGAAGCAAAGAAGGAAAAGCCTAAATTCCACTATAGTGTATTTCCTTTCTGAATGATCAGGCTCACAGTGCCTGGAGGCAGGTTGGAGGACAATATGTACAGTTGTTTTCAGTGGGATTTGGATAAAGGGTGCTATAAAATGAAGAAAGATATCATTTAAATATGGTAAGTTATCTGTTTCTATCTCCAAAAGAACAAGAAAAGTCACGTTTACACATTCTTCTTAAACATTTTGGAAGCATTTTGTTGGCTTTGCTTATTTTTTCTGACAATATCTCCAGGAAGGCCTCTTGAAGCTATTGGCTGACGACCTCTGTGTTCACATCTTCTGTGCGGGACACCACTTTTCCATCAACGAGCTCTTCGATCACCACCTTCCTCCTCTGGGTTATAACTGGTTGAGCTGTGGAGGGAATCAAGTCAAAATTTAATCTTTGGGCTATTCCATTTTAACTAGAAAAAATCAGCCAAAAATAATAATGAACTTACGTTTGACTACCTCTACGACTTGAACGGTCCTGGAAGACAGACAAAAGTTAGTTTTTTTCCATTCAAACCATTTGATGCTGATAATACAAATGTTAAACAAATAGCTCTACATTGTGGGAAGTTAAATGATTACATGAGAAGATCGATACCTGTGTCTTGTCTGTTTGCTAAATATGAAGCTACCGCCAGCACCTCGTTAGCTTAGCTTTGCTAACACTGGAAACAGCTAGCCTGGTTCTGTCCAGAGGCAAAAATGATCTACCACCACCTCTAAAGCTCCTCTAATTAATATGTTATGTTTCATTTGTTTAATAATTTGTTAAGTGGTGAGATTTACAGGTGTTGATAGGTTTTGTTATTTTGGACAGAGCCAGGCTAGCTATTTCCCAGTTTTCAGTCTTTGTGCTAAGCTACGCTAACATTCTCCTGACTGTAGATGGAACTATAGTGGAAATAAATTATTCTCCTTTTTGCTTGGGACCCTGGGGGCCCCAGAACCCACTTTGAGAACAAGCTAGCAATAAATAATATGTCAAGTTAGATGCTTTATGACAAACAGCTCACTTAAAAAATCCCTTACTTTACACTCTCTCCATCCAGCAGTCTTCTGTACTCAGCAATCTCCATCTCCAGCCTGGTCTTGATGTCGAGGAGCACCTGGTATTCCGTGGACTGCCTCTCAATGTCCAACCTCACCTGGCTGAGTTCACTCTCCAGGCTGTTGACCATGGCCTGGAGCTGGCTCAGCTGCATGCTGTAGCGGGACTCTGTCTCTGCCAGCTGGCCTTCCAGGGCAGATTTCTGCACAGGAGACAAGGAAATATGAGTTTATTGCAGGCTAATTGGCTCATTCCTAACTAATCTTTACACTTAAGTTTCCTGAGGTGTTTAAAAAATCTTCTAATTATAGTGTGCATAGTCACTATGGTATTTGTGTTGCACTGAGAGGTGCTCAACTGACAACTATAAGCAAAAGGTTAGCGATGCAACAGATAGCCTTTATGTTGTACTATAGTGAAAAATTGTTGCATGAAAATGTGTACCCAACTTTCCTAGTATGTACATGTGCATCTGTGTATATGGGATCTGTCATTACCAGGCTGAGTTGGGACTGCAGCTCAATCTGCAGGGCCTGCAGGGTCCTCTTCAGCTCGTTGATTTCACTGCGGGAGGTCTGGAGGGTCTCTGTGCTGGTTGCCACCTGCTTGTTCAGTTCGTCAAACTGGAAGAAAATTGAATGAAAATTGTCATAAGGCACAATATGGGATGATATGAACATGGTTTTATGAGGTGAAATGTGTCATCTTGCTCCCCTTACCTTGGTCTTGTACCAAGCTTCAATTTCTTGGCGGTTCTTTTCAGCGATGCCCTCGTACTGAGATCTGATTTCACCAAGGATCTTGGTCAGGTCCGCCTGGGGCCCAGCGTCCACCTCCACATTCACAGAGCTGGAGGAAATTTGGCTTTGCAAAGCAGCAATTTCCTGCAGCCAGACCCAAATTAAACCACATTAAAAAAAGAAGTAATGGGATATAACACATGCTTCCTATTCAAAATCAAATGTTGAGTTTGTAAGCAACAAAACACACCATTACTTAGTTCCTTACTTGTCTGGTATGGCCAGTGGCTTATGGTGGCTAATAATAACTAAATTTAAAGTGATTTATCAGTAACTCTGCAGCTCCCCTCAGCTTTACAGAGCTTTACAGCAAGTTTCAGCTCATTGTTTAGCTGTCCAGCTACAACTTTGCTGTTTTGGTTCACTCTCAGCACTCTCATAGTGTCATTTTCAGATACAGCAGGTGACTGTTTTCAGAGAAAAAACTCTTAAAATCCCACCGCACACTAGCTGCTCAGCACCAAACAGCAAACAGACACAGTTAGAGACTAGCTGGTAAACATAGTGGAGCATTTAGCAGATAACGAGCCAGATATTTCCCTCAGGAGTGGTGGAGACCAAAAATAGAGCTAAAGGAGAGTGAATATTGGACTTAGGTGGCCATAAACACAAGTCTAAATAACTACTGGATGTGTAAATAAGCTACTGTTTGCTAATACATTTGCTAAGTCAACTTCAAAGGTGATATTTCAGTGTTGTGTTCAGAACTTTATTCTGCTGCCCACAAGTGGCCAAAGTTTGCTGCTGTTCAGCAAATGTTACATATGCTCACTTTAATGAACATATGGGAAAAGGATGATTCAAACTCATTTGAGATGTCTTATCAGCTTTTCTCTCATGAGTCATTGTATTTGGTGGCAGCACCCTGGGGCTGGTGGCAGCTCCTACCTTGAAGTACACAACTTGAAGGCACAGCAGACAATCCTAACAAGTTTTGTTAATTGTTGTTTGTATAAGCAAAAGATAACATCTCTCGGAAGCCGTTAGGTAAATAGTGGACTGTTAACTGTCTCATGAAAAACTATTTTAATCATTATCCATACTTTCCGGAAAATAAGATAGGAACACGTAAGTCATATTTCCCTGTGGTAATGTGAAAAGACTATCTATCCACTGAATAAGATTTATATTTTGTTTCCCGCTGCAGAAAAAGATATCAAGGAGGAAGGCAGAACTCTCACCTCAGCATGGTTCTTCTTCAGGTAGACCATCTCCTCCTTCAGGCCCTCCACCTGCATCTCCAGTTCAGAACGGGCCAGGGTCAGGTCATCCAGGACCTTGCGCAGTCCGGAGATGTCCGTTTCCACTGACATGCGCACTGCCAGCTCATTCTCAAACCTGTTAGCAGAAAGCCCACAGAGGGTCATGTTTCCGCACTTGACTGAATTGATGTAACTACCAACAAAAGATAAGACAAAGCTCCACCAAAACTAGTTACACCAGTTTTATCACACTAAGTTGACTGTTACGCCCCTGTGACAAAATGTCCACAAAGTCTGAACAAACACATCATGCCATGTTAAATGCTTTCAAATGTTAACATCCATCAAGTGTCAGACTACTGCCGTCATAAAACTCAGGGATTCCTGACGTAACCTTTCCACTCACTTGATTCTGAAGTCCTCCGCTGCCAGTCTGGCGTTGTCAATCTGCAGCATTAGCCTGGCATTGTCCTGTGTGGCAACACCGATCTAAAAAAAAAAAGGAGAGGCACTGTCAGGGGTTTCTTATCCACATAATACCACCACTAATTTTAGTGATTCATCATCTACAATGTGGGTTTGTGTGTTTGTTGATCTTTAGAATTGTCATGACTTGCATTCCACTGTAATAGCATGAGACGAACCACACATTTGCTCATCGTGTGTTACACATTGCACTCGGCGGTGCTTGTGGGTGGTGGTGAGCGATGAAAAAAGAATGATCTCCCATTTCAAAGGTCAAACTGTTCTTCTGAATTGAACCTGCACATGCACATACTGTATATGAACCATCACTCACAGCCAGGCACATTGCTAAGAGACAGTGCCTATTAGACTTCAGTGAGTGAATCAGCGTACAATATGTTGATGATGATGATTACAATGAAACAATTAGGTTAAAAGACAAGTTATTAGTATTCCAGGAATAAGTGGGGAATGAACAAACTAAGTTTCCGCACCTTTAGAATGTCAGTTTAAGTTATATGTGGATTAGATTATTAATGAAGAAATGATTCATCTTTATTTATTGGCTGTATTGGTGCTTATTAGTTTAACAAGGAGAATCAAAAAGAACATATTGCTAATTTCAAAAAAGGATGCTGGAGATTGAATTATTTAAGGGAGTCAGTTTCATTATAATGATAATTATCAATGTTCATTTACAATAGCAAAACATTATATAGCTCAAATATTGTGACATTTTGGTTCTTCAGTGAGACAGTGGGGAGGAGGAAGCTCACCTTTCCGCGCAGTTCTAGGATGATCGCCTCATACTTGCTGTAGTCCCTGATAGTCGGTTTCTGCTTCTCGTACCACTCGCGGATTTGAAGCTCCAGCTTGGCATTGGCGGACTCCAGGGAGCGCACCTTCTCCAGGTAAGAGGCCAGGCGGTCGTTGAGGTTCTGCATGGTCACTTTCTCGCTGCCTGCAACGGCGAAGCTGTCACCTCCGCCCCCTCCGAGCGCGCTCGCCAGGTCAAAGCCGCCGCCGAGGCCATTGGAGACGTGGGACACCCGGACACTTCTACCACCTGCACCGCCATAGACGCTGGTAGCCCGCCTCGAGGAGATGGGCATAGAGGACAGGGACATGGAGGACAATCCAGAGCGGAATGACATGGTGACTTCTGGTCTGACTCAGGCGCAGCGTTCAATGGAACTTGTCAAAGTCAGCAGGTGGTGCGGAACAGATGGTGCTGAGGTGGCCCGGAGGATGGACTTTATAGCCTCCTGCCTGGAGGTGGGAGCGGCCGAGCAGGTAGGTGGAAAGATGCTGGTGCACCATCACATGTGTGAGTACACAGGGCGTGGTGCGTTGGCATTCAGGTGTGCTGCTGGCGATGTGTAACGGCTGTCAGGGCGATTTTGGGGAGAGGCATTCAAGCTGCTACCTTTAATTAAGCCAGGCTGATATCTCAGGCGGAAATACAGGCTCACTATTACTTTCTCAGTGGGTAATTTGCCAGAAACCTTCAACTGAATAACTTCACCTAGAAATTAATTTACAAAACCTGTGTACATTTAATGTTTAGTCTATTATTATACGTTTGTACATAATAATTAAGTTATTACTGCTATGACCCATTATCCAACAAAAAAATAATAATTTTAAGTTTCTGAACATTTCCCAAAATGTTTCAAACTAAGTCAATGCTTAATTTAATTTGACTGAATTATTAATAGTTTGTACAGCTGATGCTGATGTTGTAGGTTGTCATTAGTTGGCAGATGTTTTGTCATAAACCAAAATATTGGGTGAATTAAAATTCTGACATCATCATGGCACTAGACTTAAAGTCATGGGATCACAACCATTAGGATTAATTATTTTGGGACCATGCATGTTTGTAGAGAGTTTCATGGCAATACATCCAATAGTTGTTGAGATATGTAAGTATGGACCAAAATGGACAACTCAAAAACTGTGCTGCTCTCGTGTTCCTCTAATTTTACAAGGAATTCATTCTTTGATTAACTTATTAATAATTCTCACAAATTGTAGTGCACACTTGCACATGTAACCCTTTACAACAACAGTCCTGCAGGTAAATAAGAGACATGGAGATCTTTTTGAAATTAATTAAATTTACGATCTTGTCAAGCATAGGCACAATTTTAAGGCACGCTAATGTCAATTTAATTGCTCAGTAAACTCATTGGTTCCAGTGTGCTGCTGCCGCAGGCAGCTGCTGTTGCACAAGCTTTTATAGGTAAGCACTTTCATATACTCTCAAATCTCGAGTTTGACATCATATTTTGGATCAGAAACTTGTCCTTTTTAGGGTCATGCTTGCACATGAATTCTCATACACACAAGAGGAGGTGTTTGTTCAAATGTAGTTGTCTCAGGCAGTGTATTATTTATTGCTACTTTACTTCATCTTTAATCTTACTCATACTGTGGGTTGTCTTTATAGCAGCTAATATGAGCTTTTATCATACAGTGGCCTCAGATGCCTTTTACTGATACAGAAACCACATTTTCATTCGCCTACAATTACCTGTTGTGTGTTCACTCTGTTTTTTAAAGAGATCATTGCCCCTTTAAGATAATGATCACCATTTCTATGTCACATTTTAATTTGGTTAGATGCAGGCAGGACTGTGTTAGCCAGTCTGTCAGCATGTTTTAATTCAGATGACTCTAACATGCAAAAGGTGTTTTCCTGATGGTCCACCAGGATTCAGCATGAGAAACACAAAGTGCTCAGTATATTTACGCCCAACCCCCGCTGCACAGCACTGGGATGGTCCACTGGGATCCCACATGAATACAACAGTGTTTTGTGGTTCACAAATAATCAAAATGTTTTGGAATCTCCATGTCCATGTGTTTTAGAGTACAGTTAAAAGTTATTTGCAGCAAAAGAGGCGTACTTCTGGATAAACAAGGAAACTATGTAGTTAATATTCTATTTTTCATGGCAGCTGCCAAGCATCCTTGTTTTAAATACAGCCAATCCTTCTGAAACTGAACAGTGCCCATAAAACATGTTTGTTCTCAGGGCTGCACAAATTTACCCAAACATGACTATGTATCATTTGAATTGTGTGTAATTATCAGTATGAGTCATATCAAATGGATCAATTAGGGGTGGCTGGTAGGTGTTTACAGTTGTTAATGTGTGGACTAGCAGGTGCTGCCCTTTAATCACATGTTCTTTTTCTGTGGTTCCCTTTCACGTCGCTTTAATAGCTGAGACATTTAAGCAATCCAATGAACCAGACTTCCACGTTCACTGAAGTAATTATGGTACTGAGCCACATTTCTCTGAAAGCATTTCTTTAAAAATGATAAAAGTACTGTGTATGTACTGTGAATACCCCCTAAGGCTAATATGTGTAGAAAAGTCGTCAGTTTGGTTTCTTGCATATACATTGTGGGGGAAATGCCTAACAACACAGGAGCATAACTAGAGTTAAACTGACAAAGGAGATTAAATTGACATTGTGACATGAAGAGTAGGAAGATTAGTGTGAGACCCACACAAGATTGTAAACCGCGGTTAGATCAAGCGGCAACCTCTGGAGCTGAAAAATGAAGCCAATATGGAAATGCCAAAAACACAAAGTGCAGTTCTTCGCATGGAAACTTGAGGCTGCCTCCATAAGCAAGTCAATCCCCATAGATCTCTATGTTAAAATGCCCAACTTTACAACAGAAATAAACAAAAAGATTTTGGTCTCTATATCTAATTTCCCCTTTCATGGATTTTTTTATAACTCACCCGTTTAAATTTTATTAAGCGGTAAAATGATACATATTTAAGGACGTGGGCACTTTGAGTGACAGCTTGCTAGCCGCAAAATGGCTTGTTTCAGCAATTAGGCATTTGGCCTGCCTCCATGGATGTATTATAAAAGCTGGATACTGGACCAAAAATGGAGCCCATTCAGTCCATTGAGAATTGCTCGACTAGTGCATATGCTAAAACAAGTTCCTAGCTTCCAGGTTTGCTTCCATGTTGTGTGGCCCACCGAATATGCGCAGTGTATTTCCCCTGCTGGTCCTGACCATGAGTTCTCCCTCGGCCCATAGACTTTATATTGTGATGACGTCACCGATTTTCAAATGGCTTTTCTCAGCTTGAGGAAAGTTTTAGAAATATAAAACCTCCATGGATCAACATTTCTTAAAAGAGTCATCATTGACCTTGTTTGCAGTTCAAGGTGTCCTGTCAACAGTTTTACAATGTTAGTCAATGGGCAAAATGCTTTTTGTGCTGCCGGGGGGATTTTTCATTGCAATACACCGGGAAAAATTGCCTCCTTGGCTGAGCAGTGGAGCCCTATCCAGCTCTTATAATACATCCATGCCTGCCTCAACTCCACCTCTTTGCCCATTTTGGATTAGCCAGGAGTTAGGCGGAATCAGGCACTGCCAAGTTGGCGACTTTTGCTCTGCTCTTCAGAAACCAATGGGTGATGTCACGGTGGCTACATCCATACTTTTTGTAATATATGGTTTAGACTAACACTGGAGCTGAAACTAGGGTTTATACAACACTGTATGATATAATATTTATATATTAACAATGGAGCAAATGACTTTGTGTAATGTGAAAGGGCTGACTCGAGACAATTATCACACAATTCTGCAATTGGCCTACAACTTCAGAATTTTCATTCACTGCTTTTATCAAGCGTCATTTCCAAATACAGCAAAAAAGCTCAGATAAACCCTCTTAAATCCTACCTTCCCAGCACCAAATGGCAAATTTAATTAGTGTTCATAGTTTAGCATTTAGCAGCTAAAGAGAAAATTATTTTTTCTTAGGGGTTTTTGGAGATCAAAACAGAGCTAAACGGTGATTGGACTCCAAGTGGCCAGACTTCAAATGGTAATGCTGCTCCATGTCTGCTGGGTGTGGAGTAATTGTTTGTTGTTAACACGTTAGCCATCTTTATAAGCTGTTAATATGTTGGTATTGATTTTACAGTTTGGTGTGCTGCCCTTCAAGTAGTCAAAAAATGCAATTGCTATGCCACATTAAACAAAGACTTGACTGACATACATGTTTAAACTAAGGTTAAACCAGGATTAATGGCTAACAGTCAGGTTTAAACTCAGGTTATAATGACACAGGCACAACACAGCAGTTTAAACAAGGAATATGAGGTCAGGTTGTTGGATGAAAGCCTTCAGGTGTAGCTCTGTCAGGGAGAACAAAATTACACAGTTTGAGCAAGTTATCTTGACACATTAATTCTTAATAACTGAGAGACAGAATTATGTCCAGTGTGAGAGTTCGTGCAACACAGGAGCTAATATTGGGATTAGACTAATACATAGACCTAGGTTTTCAATACACAGTCAGCCTAATATTAGCCTTGTGTTTGTCTGTGTCTTTCTGTGAGATTAAAGTTTTTATTATTTTTCTAACGCACCCGGTGGTTTGTTTGTTCTGTCTCATCTTTCCTTAGTGGCTACATTCAGAAAACTACCGCACTACTACCACTCATCAACCATTGCTGATGCTTTTTAGAGGCAAGTTGACCACCTGGCTGTCTGCGAGAAAAATTAAAGTAATGCTGACAAAGTGGCTGGTTTCAGATTAATGTGTCCCAGTTCAGTTGGAATGAACCATAATGTCAGGCCTAATTCACTCAAGTAAGCTCATTAACATAAACATTATGGCTTAGCTACAGTGAGGTCAGAATAATTCAGCACATGCAATATTTTCTTTGCTCATTTTGTTTATTCAAACAATAATTTACCATAATCACTATTTTAGTCATTCAATTTGTATGAGACTTTTTAAAACATATAAGATACAAGATAAAACACCATATGCCGTCTTGAAAAATCCTAGCTTAAACACACCGCAGGTTGTCTGGATGAAGCGAGGTCTCTGTGCCACTCTACATCACCTGCTTTGCCAGAATAATCTGTTAGTAACAGACTGTCTTGACATTATAATTTAGGTTCATCATCTTATCATGTTATCACATGCTGACAGGCTAGATCTAACAAAAAAGTGCCTCTTTTCAGCTACCTCTTCACCTGAGTAGAAATATACCCACACACCATCCAGCAGCCCCTCTGCTGACCCCTTTAACTGCCGGTAACAACATCGGGTACATGGCCCTAACTTGTTTGGCTGTTTGAAATATTTGCCCATCCTTGCTCTACATAATAGTGAATGACAGCTAAGTGTGGCACTCCTAGTGTAATTGTTTTTGTGAAAAGCGAGTATTGTGTAACCCTGAGGTGCTTAGCAAAATGTCAAACTGCTCATGATGAGGATAATCGTTTTTCAAGCCCTGTCACAGCACTTCTTTTTAAATAGTAATACAAATATGTACTGATATTGAATCTGGTGTATGTATGTTTTACATATCCTTTATGTTGTTAATCCTTCAGCAATTCATATAAAACCAGCAATGTACACAAAATGTGAATCTCTCTGTTTAAAATGAGGTTAATTCTTTACATCCTTATGAAAATACTGAAACTTCAAAGTCGCTCTATATGTTTTGTTTTTCTGTTGCTTTTTCTTGCCATGTGCACTCATCACAATGTAAAAACCGCAGTGGGATGACACAAAAGCAGCATTTCTGATTAACATTAATAACATATTATTATCTAATGAATTCTGTTCTCTTTCCCAGCCAGTCAGGGGGAACCACCCTGCTGGGTTCATGCATGTGTGGCAGAGGAGTCGAGCCGTTCCCTTCATTTCACTTCATCGTAAGTTGTAAAACACCTTTCATCAGTATGTCACATTTGTCTTGTGAACTATAAAATGTACGGAATGGTGCATGCCTTAAGACATCAACCGTATAATTGTCCACCCCCACTGGTATGATCAGCAATAAAGTTTAAGGTGTGGTTGGTTTGGATGATGGAATTGAAAAGATAAGGGAAAGTTGTTGGCTTTAAATGTGCACATTCTGATCCTGGTACTGCCAAAACCTTTGCCTCACACAAGATCATTTCAATAAGATTAGTATTGGCTTATTGATTCTTGGAGTGTGTCTATGAAGTACTGTAACTGTGTAGTCAAGCTAAAAGTGAAGAAAAGCTCTTTTCAGATGACAGGAAATTGAGTTCTTCTTCAGTTATGTTGCAAAAAAGCCTCAAGTCATGTTCCCAGGCACTAAATACAGAGATACACTACATGGCTTCACTCTTCTTCATTCTACGATATTTTGGCGCCTGGCTGCTCCCAATACGCCACAAAAACATAAGTGAGGTCGGCCGCTGACGTAGGGCAACAGGGCCGCACTCACAGTCAGCGTTCCAATTCATCCCAAAGGTGTTGGATGAGGTTAAGGTCAGAAGTTCCTCCACATCAAACTGGGATGATAATTTCTTTATTGATCTTACTCTCCGCGTGGGGCTTTGTGCTGTTGAAACATGACAAATTGTTGTACAAAACATGATTGTTTGCTCTGCCGTCAAGATTTGTCTAACTTGCAATTAAGAGGCCTTGTTTGAACAGCTCCAAACCAGATGTACGCGTATAATTTTGGCCATGTAGCTTACCTCATCTCATGAAGCGGGATTACTGTTACCTTGCTGTGGTTCGGATCAATCAGCATTGCAAATCCAGCTGCCTTGCAAGGTAGTGATAGAACCGGACGTGACCATCTGGCAGGTCAGGTTAGGATGACTACTGCTTCACTTAGACAAGTGTATTAAGTGAAACTCACAACTCAACAAAATCCTGAACATCCTGAAGTAAGAGGAACTGTTCTGGGTTTAAAGTAAAGCTAACTAGCTAACTATATTTTCTGTTTAGCGGAGAGGCCTTGGGAGCATTTGTTGACTTATAGAATTTTGTTTTTGCCACTGGGGACAGCAGAATAAGCTGCAAACACAGCATTGACTTAGTATCATCTCATAAAGTTGATATGGCAAATACATTAACAAACAGGTGCCTGTTTTAGATACTAAATGCTGATTCTGCTTATTGTCACGACAAGCGACCCCTATCACATTACCAGTACATGTATTGATCTGTTGCAAAATATTTATTAGTGCAGCTTTAAATGGTGCAATGGCTATAATGATTATTTTGAGTACAAATATGAATAATGAGTTTTTGACAGGTATAAATATGTCCTGAAGGTCCCAGGTTGACTCATCTGGTGTTCTTAAGGCATGTTACTGCAGTTTGAGCTTCTTTCGTTACCTTTACACCACAAGTAAAAGCACATGAGACATGCTTTAGCTTAACATATTGTAGCCCCTGCAGCAGAGTAGTAAAGAGTTTATGTGAAGATAATCCCTTATGTGGTTTTGGATTTAAACCACAATACTTTCCAATCCTGAACTCAACTGGCTTGTGTAATGATATCATGTACAGACAAAAACCGCCTGGCAATGGAGTATGTTTTATAATTGTTAGAGAATGGATCAAAGCTATTGTATGTTTTCATAACAGGTGTTTCTTTTTTTTTTTGTCTGTCAGACAACTTAAGTAAAAGGCTGCTTGTACAGAAAACAAGGGATCACATGAGAAAACGATCAAAGACCTCCTTTGCACCCACACTGGCAGGGAACAAAGGCAGTGGAATGTAAAGTCACAAAGGTCAGGTACAAGCGGGAGCTGTTAAGACTGTTCAGTGCTAAACCCATGATCTGGGGCTGATATGTTTTCATTCTCTTGTAGGCAGTGTCCACCTCAGCTGCCTCCACCTCTACTGCTGAAATTTGACTAACAAGTCATCACCTACCTCTCCATGTAGCCCTCAGGTACATGATTCCCCTGACCAAACACTCCTGCGAATATCGTGCAGAAAGGTTATTTTTTGGAACTTTGTGGGACCAACTGACATCTAGAAACAGGCTTGATGGCATTCCTGGTTTGCAGAAATAATCTGTCCCAGACACTGTGAGTGGAACGTCCTGCAACGCCCTGAGAGATGATGTTTTTCTAGGACTTTAACTAAGTACAATATTAATCGCTATCATCATCGTCATCGCTGTCCTGTTGCCAACAGGTGGCCACCTTACTGAGACAGTGTGGGAGTGTGATGACGGTAAGTGTCTCTTACCGTCTTTGGTTAGTGTGCATGCTTTATGTGTGTGTTTAATAATTAAAAATTACATTAACATTTTCCCTCTTCCCACATATATCCCTGCTTTACTGTCCCACACTGTCTTTCTCTATCAGTTCATCTCTCTCTCTTTGTCTGACCATGCAGATAGATGAAAACCACAACAAACTGTCAGCAAAACTACATGAGAAAGTCAGCTCAGCTGGCTGCTCCTCCTCTTGTCAGATCCTCAGATATAGTATTTGCAAATTCACAGAAGTGGCTTATAGAGGCCAAGGTTAATTAAGAAAGAAATGAGATATGAGCTACCTCTCCTAACCTACCTCTCCTTCATATTTATTGCTAGTATTCACACTTAAAGGATCAATCCATAACTTTTTCCTCATAAATTTCCATACAGAAAGTTGTGGACACTGCATTTTAGTGTATTTGTAAGCTAATTTTACGTTATAAATGTGATCAAACTTTTAAAGCAAGACCACTTATAGCATATTTCCTCTAACGAATGTAGTTTATAGACAGATATATAAGACACATCTGGTGTGACCGATAGCTTATGGTGGCTAATATTAGCTAGTTTGCAGCAACATTTATTGGCAAAATGGGTTCATTTCAATGGAGTCACTACATCAGAAGATTCTTTGGGAGTGGTGAAGTAAATAAACATGTGATTTTTTTGTGTCAAGGTTAAGCTCGGTGAGCTTTCCAATGAATTTATGACTAATAGCAAACTGTCCAAAAGATTGCACAATCCACTCTTACATAATCTTGTAACTTCCCCATGCCAAAGTATAAAATGCTCCACAGAAGAAGAACGCTTTCAGCTATGAGGCAGGAGTCAGTGGTAAAAATATGTCTTTTAAAGAAATTATTTTCCTGTTAGCAAATGCTCGCAGAGCTAATGTGACTGACTAATGCTAGCATGTTCCCATTTGGCTAGCATGTTACCTGTCAGCTGATTGAACTAGGCCTGTGAGTTCACCACGTCACCAACCTTCTAGCAATGCGAGCGATAAACTGTCTTCTGGTGTGACCAATCCTTGAAGTTACATTTTAGCATTTATTATGTAATTTCCACTTGTGACCACAGTGGAAAGTTACATACTTTTGCTTTTGCAGCATCACAAAGAATCAATTTAGTTCCTATGTAGTGTTGCTTTCTGAATTAAACAACCTGTCTTACCAGGTTACAATCTTGTGTCTAGAGGATTTTGTGATACATTTACATTTGGATCACAACTTGCGGTTTTAAACAATTAATAAAATCTTTATTGACCACACCCCTAGCATAACCAAACACACAGTCATCTTATCATGACAGCTGAAATATATTTATGATATTATTGATGTCTGTGAAGATGCCATACCTGCATACCTATATACATATGGCGGCTGTGGCTCAGGAAGTAGAGCGGGCCATCCACTAATCATAAGACTGGGGGTTTGATTCCTTGCTCCTGTGTGAGTATGTGTGTGAAAGGGTGAGCATAGCAACATTGTGGGGCGCTTTGGATAGGAAGCGCTGCATCGCTCCCAATGAGCATGTTGGCACCTTGCATGGCAGCCTCTGCCATCAGTGTGTGAATGTGTGTGTGAATGGGTGAATGCTGGTGCAAGCGCTTTGAGTGGTCGATGAGACTAGAAAGTCACTACATAAATGCAGCCCATTTACCACCCAGTCTGCTGGCTGTAGAAGATAGCTATGAAAATATATGTAAATTTCAGAGGCAATAAAGCTACTGTAAATACTGTATGTCTTTGCACATTGCTCTAGTTGTCATGACAGATCCAGTAAAAAAGAAACACATTATCCAAGTATATACACATTAAAATATTTAGAAGATTAAA
Organism: Euthynnus affinis; assembly: GCA_029490765.1. Taxonomy (NCBI): domain Eukaryota; kingdom Metazoa; phylum Chordata; class Actinopteri; order Scombriformes; family Scombridae; genus Euthynnus; species Euthynnus affinis. The sequence continues at coordinate 33,891,243 of CM055838.1, read as the reverse complement.
CCTTTGACCCAGACAGTCAGACACAAACACAGATATTCGCCAAGACTGTTATTGAGAAATAGGCAACTCTGCACAAAGTGTGTATTAGTTGATTTCAGGGCAGTGTATAGGGATTTTACATTAATTATGGTATATGTAACCCCTTATTAAATCACCACTCAAACACACACACACACATAGTCTCACACACTCATACACATGTCCTGTCACTGTTTCTCCCTGAACATTCCCTCCACAGCTTGTATTGCTGCCTGTTTGAAAGCAGCTCAGTAATCCTGGATCAGAGAGCACAAAGGGCCCCAGAGTGCTGGTGATGTAAGCACTGTGTCCAGCGCTTACCCCACTACTCTCCCCCTGTCCCAAATGCTGCCTGGGGGATGAGGTGGGACAGGGAGCACCATCCCTCTCGTCTCCTGACCCTTAAGACTACAGATTAACACACAAAACGGCAGGCTAACCGCAGCCTGTCTGCTCCGTCTCAGGGTCCTGCCGATGATGACCTGGGACGCGGTGGGAAGGAGAAAGTGTTAACCAGCTCTCTGTAGAGGAATGTGGCTAATCTGCGGGGAGTAGTGGATTGACTTGGCGTGACCAGGAGAGAACAGACTGAGGGGACCTTTGCTGCCACGTTACTACATTCACTGTGCTTTATTCTTGGAAGGCCACGTTGCCTCAGGTGAGTATCGCTAGGTAAACATTTACCTAGTTAACGCCTCTAGCAGCGTGTGATCTCACATGGGTGGCAGACTGTTTGCTGTGAAAATTACAACTTTATATGACGGCGTACGCATTCTGCAGGAAACACAGTAAGTCCGTCAGTCGTGTACTACCTGAATGTTTTGCCCATCATAGGCACTACTGGCTTTTGTTGTGTGATTTGACTGTATGGAAATGTCACTGCTCATTGTGTGTGTGTGTGTGTCAACATTTGAGTGTTCTATCCTCTCAGGTCTCCACGGACTTAATGCAGGACTCCAGTCACACTATGAATGCCCACTTGAAGGGCTTCCTGGAGCAGGTGAACAGGCTCCAGGATGCCAACCAGCGGCTGGAAGCCCAGATAGCCGACTGGAGTGTCAGGAGGTCTTCCCGCTCTCAGGACTGGTCTCGACAAGAGCAGACTGTGAAGGAGCTCCGTGCCCAGGTCAGACTCATATGTCTTGTGCTGTTTAGTGATAAAGTGAATCTGTAAGATCCAGTTAGAGTATTGAAAATTGCAGCTAGCATCTATTTGCGAGAAAAAAGTTGCAGTGGACATGCTAGTATTATTTCCACCCCTGGCTTTGTTATCATGCTGAGCTTATGCCCCCACTGCAACAGCTCAAGGTGATGTCAGCTGGCAGAGAACTGACGCAGGTGTATATAATCAAACAGCAGTGACTGCAGTCAAAACAGAGACACAGTCCATTACCAGTGTCGATGACAGCCGCATGCAACATCATGTGACCACTGTTAAAAGGACCGTATTTCGCATCAGTGCAAACCTCATCGCTGGTTCTCCTCAATGGTAGTTTATCGATTAAAACCACCGTGTAACGTCATCTTTTTCACAGATGAAGTTGTGGTCGGAACTTGACACAAGCACTGACAGGGTGTAGCAGTTAAACATGGATTTGAGGTTATTGCACTTGCGTAAAAAAAAAACAAACTGCTGACTTCTGCTTTTACCTCCGCTGGTAAAGCTGGTAAACACTGATACTCAGTTGTCATCGAGCTAAAGGAAAAGGAAAAGTTGACATTTCTGAGAAACGCTGTAGCTTTGAAAATGGATCAAACACTGTAAACACTGTGTTTTAATGGATCTGTATCTTAAAAAGTCACAAGATATTATAATTATTTTTATTTACATACAGCACTTTAAAAAAAAAAAAAACATGTTACAAAGTGCTTCACAAGTCAATAAAAGCAGAACAGATGACATTAATGGACCATGTACCAAAATATACAACACAATGCAGGTGCTCTGTTATTTATGAGTCCACGAGGTGAGAGGTAACTCCACTTCAAACAAACTTGTTGTAGAAGATTATAAGCAGACTATGTCATTACACCTTGGACTTCAGCCAGAGCAGCGCAGGAACGCGGACGCACGTACAGAAAGAATGCGAGGCTCTTTATTACTTTAAAGGCTTTTCCACTTGATGGTTTTCAACTGCTCCCTGGTTTTAGTGTCACTGTCTGCAACAATGCATGAGTAGGTGTCACTGACAATCATTTTAAAGATTCCCCTTGTTCCTGGCCGCGTACCGCGTCATCTTTAAAGTTTTGGCTGATGTTCCCACGTCTATGACAGACACAGGATCAAACCCCGCAAGTCTCGTCGCTCCTCGGAATGCCTTGATGTCGACGTATAGGATTACTTTGCTACTTATGTTCTTAACGACTGCTTCGTGTTTTTTTTTATTTACGGCACACCATTTAACTATGTGTAATCAGCCAGTAAGACGTTACGCGGGTGATGTTGTCAGTGTCAGCGATTCACTGACCTCACAGGGGCTTAAAAAAAAGGGGACAGGTGTTATGAATGTGTTGGAACCTGCACATGACGAGTGTATCATAATGTTTTTGCTATAAATGTTATGAAATAGTCGGTGTTATCTTTGGCTTTTCTTCAGTATGGGTGTGTCTTGCTACAAAAGTATTGCACTCATAAGAAAACAAAGGGAAATAAGGGTGTGTGTGCATATTTGTGTGTGATAGAAGACAGGGAGACACCTTTATGGGCTCCGAGTTGTCCATTAGAACTGAAGAGTACCTTACATTTTACAATATCCAGACAGATTTTTGAAGAATTGCACATTTTTGGTACTTTTTATAGAAGCATCTGTTCAATTTAGCCGCTACTAACGCAAAACACATAAATACATTGGTTTATTGGCTGTGTTGAAGACACTGGCTTTATTTCATGTACAGAACATATACTGGAGCACTGATTTAATATTTGAGTCTAGAGGTGAGAACAGATGCATACACTGAGTCGTTGTGAACAGATGTTTCAGTTGTCCAACAAATCAAAAGTCATTTTTGATTTGACATAGTAGGATAAAAGCACATGTGTTGCTAATAACTTTTAAAGATGGCTCTGTTCTATTCAAATGTCCCAGTAAGTCATGACAGTGTGACAGTGAGCCGGCGCGCACGATATCTGGGCCCCGAAAGTGAAGCAGCTAAATGGAATTCAGCCATCATTCATTTGATTATTTATACCTGTATTTTGTCAAGTGATTTGTCATGTGACTGGCTTGTTTAAACATGAGGCCTTCACGCAAAAATGATGGATTTCATCAGAATATGCACCACATTTATAATATCTTAGTGTTGCTTGAATCTGGCATGATTTTGGCTTTACAGTTACACATTAATAACGCTAAAATGACGGTCATTATTAGGGGAGCTATGCCAGGAATTTCTGTATCCTCCCTTTTAATGAAAATATATTAGGTTAGGTTTGGTCCTCACAATACAAGCTTGCTAAGCTATTTTATAAGTGTTATGATTATAATTGGAAGCTTTAATGAGCTAATAAGCTTTAATGTAGCTATGCCAGTAAACTGGTGTGGACAAAATGTTAAGAATATTTAATATTTTGTCCACCCCAAAAATATTAGGAATGTTTTGTCCAGTCCATAAGGATATGTGAGGGGGGCAAAATATTAGGAACACTATGGAATGGACTTCAGTACATCACCACCACCCGCCGTGACCTCAGTAACAAAAATCAAATCGAATCATCACCTTTTGACAATGTCAGCAAAAACTGACAATGTGTAAGCTCTGTAGGTTACGCAGGTGTTCCTAATGAAGTGCTCAGTGAGTGTGCATAATCACTGCTGACGTAAAATGCATTTCTCTCCAAAGACATTTTTGACTTGTCACAGAAGGAAATGCTCAGGCATGAATAATAAAATTAATGATGGCTGAATACATTTAGCTGCTTCAGTTTCAGAGGCCAGGTATCTTGCATAGTGGCTCACTGTCTCCCTGTCTCACTGTCATGGGACATTTGAATATAACAGAGCCACGGTTAATGTTGTAACACCTGTAAGAAAAGGTGCTTTGAGTTATTATCTTACAACAAATATACAGTGTATGACTGTGAAGCCCTTTGTAAACTTGCCTTTGTGAAGTGCTATATAAATAAAGGTTATTTTAAGAATTATTATATAGGTCACATTCAATAAGATGGCATAACAACACTGGACATAATGTTTGAGCACAAAGTACAGTATCTGTATGAAGTGATGTAAGACATACAGTACAAAATAGCACTCATTGCTCATAAAAACATAAAATATTCAAAGCTAAACAAGGACATTTACATCTTTGTCTTAGTCAAATGAAAAAAAAAGCATGCTGTTGTGGCACATTCCTTGATATAATGCTATGTGATTGTATTTTTTTTGTTTTTGCCAGGTTGGTAAACTACTGATGGAGAATGCCCAGCTGGCATTACAGTCTGACAGCATGAAGTCCAGAGCTGCTGCCATCCGGGCCAGGTCAGCTGTATTTGGCTATAGTTTTCCCTGAAAGCTGTAACACTTCTCACTTGATCAATACAGCCTACGGGTTTATTGATTCGTATAGCTGGCACAGAAATCACATCGCATAACCATATAACGACGGGCCTATAAAAAACATCCCAATATAGCGTAGCTTATGAAGAAGTATGAAAGACTTCCTGTTTTCATCCTGCTGCAATGTTTACCCAGTCCTCTGTTATCTAACTCAGGCCAGTTCCCGCTCCTGTGAGCCAACCTGCATACAAATCCAGGCTGGGCTTTGTGCAGCGTCGGCACTTTCACTTATGTATTGATGCAGAGTGACACTGAGCCCCCCTCCACCTCTCTCAGCACGCAAACGCACACACACACACACACACACACACACACACACACACGCCAACACCACCCCTCTGCTGTCACAGAGGTACATTAACCCCTGAAGGACAGTGGTGACACACTGCAGCTTGAAATAAATACACCTGTTCTATTTATAGCTATGGGTCTCCTGACTGTCTGAGTGTGTCTGTGAGACTCCGGACTGTGTTTATGACACACCTAGGATGATGTCAAGGTCTCTTTATGTCCTTTTTTTTTTTACTTTAAGTTATGATTTCTGCAACACACAACCTCACAGGCGTGCACCTAAATGGGATCTTTCAGCTAAAAACCGCAATCTCAGTGCCCACACAAACACTAGCTAGTGTTGGAATACCCTTTAAATCAAGTTTAACCGGGGATCTGGCAAGACTGATGAACATGTCGATACTTCAGTAAAATAAAAGCTTTCCACTGGACTTTGATCTACAACACGGAATTTAAATAAATGAATTTTAGCTTGTTATTGTCCTCGCCATAGCGGCACCTTTTCCTCTCTTTGTTGATACAAGGTTAATATGTCATCGATGTATGTCATGGTTAAATGATTAACAATAACCACTCCAAAATAATCCTCCCTTTTTTTGACATTGTAGGTGCGAGGCAGAGGAGCACAACACCTGGTGTCTGGAGCAACAGGTGGCGATGCTCAGGGACGCAAAGAGGAAGGCGGACCAGAGCAGCGTGTCACTGCAGGAAGAGCTTCGCCACTCCATGACAGAGCTACAGGGGATGAACCAGGAGTTTGAGGTCACTAAATGTACTGCAAAGGACCGACTTGACATATTTTTTGTCTCGGGCTTATTCTTTTACACCCTTCCCGCTCTCAAACTGAAACCCGCTCTTGCCTCAGTGACCCTGGGAGTAATTTGGATAAGTTGAGTTCCCCTTGATTAGTTCAGAAATATGAGGAAGAACATACTCAGTAGGCAGCAGAATGCCAGGTCACTGTTCTATTGCTACGTCAAATATTGAATTATCATATTATTGTTACTAATAATACTGAAGCAGCTTTTTAGTGTCGTAGCCAGTCGAGGTGGCACTTAACTTTTTTATATACCGTTCAATAGTTTCAATCTTAATAACTAGCAACTATAGCTGTGAGATAAGAGTTGGAGTTGGATCAGATGGTGGGAATGCTGCCACCTGTTAAAACCTGCTTTTAACATGTGATTTGTATCTGGATACATTATCTGGATAATGACGTCCTATCCGTGGACCATGGAGTTATCAACAAATATGCACATCCCCGGTGATAAGGAGCAATGAGATGGACAGGCATCATTTATTTTTTGCAAAGAAGACTTGTAGCGTTTAATGTAATTGCTCAAACTAGCAGGAAGAGTTACTGTAGCTGACCTTTTGATTGACACTTACCCCTTGCTTAGATCTGATCACAACGTGAGTCTGACCGATCACATTCTGATCACAATGTTAATTATGCGTGCACGCACCGATGCAGGTTGTAAATGGGATAATAGAACAGGTTTGCTGGGAGCATCTGCCATAAACTTAAACTTCTAATTCCTAAAAAAAAAAAAGACACTTAGTGGTCAGTCAGTAGATGATGCTACAGCTGATGAGGTCTGTGGTCGCCGCTTTATCAAAACTATAAACCTTAAACATTTCCTTTGATTCCCTTCGTCCCTTTCGCTCTGACCTCATCCCCCTCCTCCTCCTCCTCCTCCTCCCCCTCCTCCCTCCTTCTCTTCATTCTCTCATTCCTGCTGACTAATACCTCCCTGCCGTTCTTCCACTGTCTTCTCCTCAATACAAACACACACACTTGCTCACATACACACACACACATATGCACATACATGGGGGTCAATCATGGATTCTTCTTTTTCTCCTGCCTCTGCATTGCGTGGACTGTCTTATAGCAACCCTCCGCACACACACACACACACACACACACACACACACATACATACACTTTTCTTTTCCTCTCTTTTTCTCCTTCCTGAACCTTTTCATTCATGAACTAATCTCATCTCCCTATTTGTCTTGTTTTGCTCTTGTATATCTCGTTCTTTTCATCCTTTACAATCTTATCAACATCTTTATGTCTTTCTCTCTTCTGCTCCCTCTCCCTTTCTCTCTCTCTCTCTCTCTCTCTCTCCCCCTCCCTCCCCCTCCTGCTCCTTCTGGTTGGCTGTTTGCAGGCAGCCCGGGCTCTGCAGCTGCAGCGGGCCGACTCCTGCGATGCTCTGTTAGCGACGGCCACAGCAGCAGCAGCAGCAACAGCAGGAGGGGAGGAAGAGGATGGCACAGGGATGGAGCTCACCCAGCTCCTCGACCGAATCAGAGCGCAGTGCGACCTGAACAGACTTCCCAGCCCTGGCTCAAATCCACTCCCAGGCTCTGCCGGGCCTAGCCGCTCCGGAGCTGGAGCTGGAGCAGCAGCAGCAGCATCAGCAACCCGAACACACGGAGCAGCTCTCAGTGAGGTACGCATCTCCTCCTTCATCTTTACTCATCTTTTATTTTTGCCTGTGCCTCTCTCATGTTGTCCTGGCCCGCTGCCAGCTAGACACACCCTCAAGACCAACTCCTGGTCCATAGGCAAAGCCAACTGATATATATGCTCGAGTGAAGTTAAATGGTTTGTGGAGTGTTTGTTGACTGTAGTGACAGGTTTTTATTTAGTCTTATGACTCTCCTTGCTTTTTTTGTACGTGTCTGTATATGCCTTCTCGCAGGTTAGTGTTCGTGTGAATTTCTCTGTTCATTCTCTTCACCTAATGACTGTTACCGTTAATGTTACACATTGTTACAGTTGTGTGTTGCAACATACAGTCACTCACTACTCTATGCGAATGATCCCTGGTCTTCATTAAATATTTATGAGCCAAATTACAACCTGAACACCCTCGTCCATCTCGTAGATGTTTTATCATTTGTCTGGAAACTGCAACATTTTTTTTTTATTTTTAAGGAAGGAGCACTTTTTCTGGTCTGGTTTTTTGTTGTTGTTATGGGGGGAAAAAAAGCGCAGTCTATCTGTTTTTTTATTATGCCAGTGTTCCTGTGCCACAGCACGATGACTTTGGTCTGACAGCGACAATGAAGTGCCCCAGCCAAGGGCTGCGAGCTACCACAGAGCAGGTTTTATGAAATGCCGTTGTTTACATCAGGCCCACTCTGTCTGTCCCACTAAAGTAACAGTTACACAATCCTGCAGTCAAAAGCCTGCGTGATGTCCATGATTATGATCAGTGATATTTCATTAGCTCCAACTCAAGCACCTAAAACAGTAAAATGCTGTTTACTTGTTAATGTATCAGTATTATAATATATACATATATATATATATAATAATATAAAACTGACAGATTTAGCATGATGAATACTTTTAACACTATTAAGCACTAACAAGTACGTTTTGCTGCTAATACATCTGTACTTTCACTTAAGTAACATCTTGAATGCAGATCTTTTACTCATAACAGAGTATTTTTCCTTTTACTCATGTTAAGGGTCTGAATACTTTTACAACCATGAAGGATGGAATAATAATTTCCTTGCCTTTGACATCCAACTTCATGTCAACTAGTAAGGAGAACTTCAGGACAATTTTGTTCTATCTATAGATATATATATATATATAATAAAAACATATTTATATCTGAAACAGAAAATGACAATCACTGGACTAACAAATTAAACAGAAAATAACTCGAATCATCTTCTTTTGTTACTGTCATAACTGTGCTGAGACCACTTCAATGCCTTTTGAAGGGGTGCGAGGATGGAGGATGGAAACGCCTAACAGCTGTACAGTGTGTCAACACAGCTGGTACAGCTGTGTGTACATGCGGGCCCGGGTGTCTGCTCCGCTGTGTGTTTACCCAAAGTGAAACAACACACACTACCAACAGCACCACCTGTGGCTGCTTTTCTCCTCTGACTGAGTGCCAGTAGGAAAGATCAGTTACCCACCCACCAGTGTGTCAGTCTGTTTCATTTATCTTGAACAGATGTTAATTCTAAGAATCCACACATCAGCAGCTTGAAAATCGATCGGGTGTGTGGTGGTGTTGGGGCTCTTGTATCTCTTTTACTGTCTGATCCCCCCCTCACCTCACCCAGGAGGAAGCAGCGTGGGCACAGCTGAGCCTCGGCGGCACCGCACTGAGGGAGGCGCGGGCCGAGCTAGCTGAGGCTAGGAAGCAGTGGCACTCCCTGCAGGTGGAGATTGAAACCCTACATGCCTTGGTAAGAAAACGTGATCACATATCACTACATCTTACTGCAGTCAACGTCCTCACTATCACACTAATAACACTTCTTACATGACAAGTAGCAGATTGCATGTGTTGACTTTGTAGAAGTGATAAGATAATGATAATGACACATTGTACATAGTGGTTGAATAACATACAGCTGCACCCACAGTGTAAAGCTACACAGATGGGACAGGAATATTGGAGTTGTGGACTGTTGATCTGGAAAAAACAAGACATTCAAGGACGTCATCTTGGACATTTTTTTACCATTTTCAGACATTTTATTGACCAAACAACTAATCGATTAAACGAGAAAATAGTTGACAGATTAATCAATAATGAAAATAATGGTTAGTTGCAGACCTAGTTTTGAGGCTAATCATGGTCCAGTATGCAATTTACACAAGTGTGATGTGGAAAATGCAAATTTTTCAGTGAGGGAGGAAACATTTTTAGTCCAGCGGTGAAACTTGTGAAATGAACAATATTTGCATATTCATCAATTCTGGATTTTTCAATGAGGGAAAGGAAAGTGGGCACTGTTGGCAGTGGGAAGCCAGTGAGGGATGATGTTCATTCACCACAACTATTTATAGTTCTTTGAATTCAATATGGATTTAGTTAATAACATAAAGACAACTGTCCAGTCATGATCTTAATAGCTCCTTGCCTCCCGGTGTGCAGGAGAAAGGCCTGGAGAGCTCCCTGCAGCACACCCAGCAGCTGTACTCAAACCAGCTGCAGGACCTTTCCCAGGTGATTGCTGGGCTGGAAAGTGAGCTGGAGCAGGTGAGGAGCGGTTTGGCCACCCAGCGCCAGCGCCACAGCCAGCTGCTCAACACCAAGATGAGACTAGAGCGAGAGATTGCCACTTACAGACGTCTGCTGGAGCGTGAAGAGGGCAGGTGAGGGCAGGAGGCAGAGAAAGGAATGGAAACAATAGAGTTACTAGGAAGCTTTAACTGGGATTTCCCAGAACACTAGAGTTGCATCATCTTCACAGGCTGTAATTGTCATGAATAACACATAGTCTTACTACTTTTGAACACACGTTTAACATAAATAGAAAATAAAATAGTACACATATACATTATTACAAAGTATGCTATATATTAATGCAACGACTGCCTAAAAAGCAGACTTTATACGCACACACCACTTGTTCACTGAAGCAAGTAGAGAGAAACGACTTCCTTGTTCATAAAACAATTTCTTAATTATTTCATTTATATAACTGGCAAACATCCACTTTGATGTGTTCCTTTTAAAAAGACATCTTGTTAAGGTCTATTATTCTGGCATGGAACAATCTATCTGTATAGAAACTGTAAATCCACAATAATTGCGGGGTTGAGACATACTCAGACTATAGTGTACGCCCAGGCAATGTAGTGACATGTATTAACAGTGATTATAAATTGACCAGAAATACCGGTAATTTTGCCTATTCCAATGAACAGAATAACAAATTAAGTAAGGATGACAAACTTCCTGCCACTGATTCATAGCCTAAAAATCCAGCTCTGTCTTTAATCAGACATGATAATAGAAGAACGCAGACATTCGACTGGTCTTGTCTGGCCTCTTAATCTGTTCCCTGCCAGCGCCAAGCTGTTTTATTAGGGAATATTCCATTGCTTTGCCATGGCCTTCAATTAGTTCCTTTGCAATTTAGCACATTTGCTGCATCAACCATATGATTGTCATTTTATAGTTTGAGGAAGGTAATTTGGTTTTATGACTCTTGTAGAAGTACCGCCTATGGTTATCCCCGTTTCTTTGGATTGCAGATGCTTGATCTGAATAGGTAGAAAACATTTACTGCTAAAGAGTCTTTTCTTACTGAATGAAGCATCCGCACACCACAAACATAAAACCTCAAAGGTTTCTGGGTTGTCTATATCCGGAGAAAGGTCAATGCAGTAGACTCTTACGTCATCTTTCAACCATCCTTGGTCTTTTTCAGGTTGTGAATCATAGAGAAAAGACTCTCTTTGCATCATATGAAGACTCATTTGGGCATTTGCTGCTTTTTAGAAAAATTTTAGGACAAGCCTAAGAGTCTCTAGCTATGCTAGCAGGTCTCTCAGGCTATACTTACAGGTACAGTGATGCTTTGAGTTAAATGTTAACATCATCATGTTGACATGCTCACAGTAACAATGCTAACATGCTGATGTATAGCAGGTATGATGTGTACCATGTTCTCCCCCTTATTTTACTGTGTTAGGGATCACCAAAGTCATGAAAAAATCACCACACGAATGTCTCATGGTGGCACTTGAGGAAACATCAGGAGGTGAAAGTCACTAGACTTCATTCTCTTAGGATCATGAATGTCTGTACAAAATTTCATGACAGTCCATCCAATAGTTGCTGAGATATTTCAGTGTGGACCAAATTAGTAGACCAACTGGCTAACAGACAAACAGATAGCCTAAAAAGGTTGCAGAGAAAATTTCCTAACAGAAAATACTGATGCAGTAAAACCCTCTAAAAACTTCATCGGATAAATAAAGACCAAACTTTTTCAGTGGTTCCAGTCAGATTGTTTTCAAATTTAGGCCGTGTTACTTATGCACCAAGTTGGCTGGTGAAGTAGCAACATGATCTTAAATGGGATATTATATTTCTTTGCCTATTATTTCAGCCCTTTCTAGCATCCTGCTAACCGCAGGTCATGATTGGCATCGTTTCCTGTAAAGAATCTTGCAGAGCTGTCTGTCTTGGGGTATCCCTGACATGCCCTAGCCTGAATAATTGATGTAGGAGGATTATTGTCACAATACTATTGCACGAAGTAAAATATGAGGCACGCACCTCTGCCAGTTAAATTCACTGATGTGTTGTAGATGTAGCAGATTAGGTTTTTCTCCTTTCTTCCTGGGCTGGAAGAAAGGTCACCACTAAATTGTCACCAGACTGGATTCAATGAATCGGCTATGTGCCGTTCAGCACTATATTTAGGCAGGTGACCGCTCCTCAGATGGACACGTGTGCCTCTGTCTCTTTCTGGAGCCTGATTTCTGTGTGGCTGGTATGTGCACAGTCTGGCGTACTGGTGTGTCTGCTGTGTTTCCTCGTAATCTGGTCTCCAACAATTGCAAGCGTGGTCTGCTCTTCTCCCTGCTGCAGACCCAGAGTTATATTACCCTGCTTCAAGCCTTTGTTTAACATTGTGTCTCCCCCTCCCACTAATGGGAAGCCGCACCTTCACTGTCTTTGGTAATTTTGAAGCCAGGCTGTGCACTCCAGTGGAAAGGCCTTTCCAAACATCCCGGCCCCCACTCCTTGAACAATTGCTGTTCTGTCTATCTCTATATCTACATCTCTACGCCAGCTGGTTGCGGCTCTTTTGTGTCTACGTCTCTATGCCTTTACTCTGAAGCCGTCTTCTGTAGATTGACTGGTTTTGCTTTTATTGTTTTTGTGTGTTTCCTCCTTTCGGTCAGCTGGGTGTGTACATGATGTGTGTGTGTGGTGCTTTTTTTTTTATTTTAGTTGACCATTGTAGTGGCACTTATTTGTTTTGTGCTGCCCTTATCCCGCTCCCCACACTGCTTGATTTTGCCAAATTATTGAGTTGCTAATTTGCATAGAGACCTGCTTGTCATTTCAATTTGAATACATTTATATCTATTTTTTGGGTTCACATCTCAGTCCATTGTTTGACAAGCCTGCATGACCTTTCTTTTTTTGGGTGCCAAAGTGGTTAAGACTCAAGAATTTCCTTGGGGTGAAATTTGTGGCGTAGTTAAAAACAAACAACACAAAAAAACTCCCCTGCTCTTGTTTCATTCTTGGTGTAGTTGGCAGCATGATAAATAAAAACTCCTCCACTCTCGCCTCATTCTTGCCGTAGTTGGCAGGATAACAAATTTTAAAAAAAAAACCCTCTTGCGACAGAGACATTCAATACAGACCATTTGAACTGTCTTCATGTGGTAGATGTGGAATTCACAGTTGTCAAAATGTGGTGGCACAGCTTGGTAGACAGCATGGAAGATTTGGAGATTTTAGTTCATGAACACCCTCCAGTGTACCTTCCCGAAGGCAACTAAGGCTTGTCTGATCTGGTTGGGTACTTCAAGATCAAGGTTTCAGTCCTTTGAGTGAATATAGCTCAAATATTTGACTGACAAAACTATTGTCAGATGGCTATGGTCAGTGGTGGAGACAGGAATGGTGGCCACTTCTGTTAGGGTGGTGTTGGCAGACATACCTATCCTGGTACAGGTTCAGCCTCTGACTAGCCAACAGATAGACAGAAAGTCTTTCAGGGTTTGGACTATAAGAGCACAGGGCCTGGTGGTTGATTGGAACCTCCCGAAGAGTGGTATCAATCTCCTCATTTCGCTCTTGGCAAGAAAGGGAGAATTTGTATTTCCCCAAACATCAAATTGTTGCTTTAACAAAGACACAAGCATGCATACATACAATCCAACTTTGGGTGTCGTGCCCGCAGGTATATGGGCCGCAATGGGCAACCAATGGGTTTGCGGCCATGGAAGTCTTCTGTGGTAAAGCCGAAGGAAAACGGGCTCGAGAGTGACTTCAGTGACCTTGCTATTACTCCGGACGAACCCAAATCAGAGCCCCTGCCTGAGATCCCTCCACTCCTCCCAGCAGACAATGGGCTAAAGAAAAGCTCCATACTCCATAGACAGCAAAGCCTTGTGATACTCACAGGTAAGACACACACACACACACGCACCCCCTCATCACAGTCGTATCTTGTCATGATTCATCATTAATGTCTTCTCACAGAGCCGGAGCAAGATAAAGACTTGCCAATCTCCACTGTGAAGACTCAGGAGATTCTTCAAGGCAATGTGGTGCGGGAGAGCGCAGAGGGTCACGGCACCATTGAGTAAGTATTGATCTTTTTGCCCCCCATTGACCTGTAGTCAGCACCTCCGGTTCAATCTGAAATGTAGGCATTTTCTAGCGAGAAGCACCAACAGCATCACTTTCAAATATTTATTCATTACCCAGAAGACTCCTTCTTTGGCTGTTAAACAACATAGTTTCGTGCCGGCTTAATCTCCTGAAGCCTCAACACCTCACAGTTACACCTCTCAGACTTTGTCTCAGTGAGTATGTTTTATTGACTCACGAGTTTATAATAACACAATAATCTATGGCCTCTGCACCCCGGCGACGTCACGTCTGGTCCAGCAGACAAGGTGTACAAACCCTCAAAGGAATTAACTTTACATGTCGAACAAGTTTCGATAAAAACATTAAGTTGGCTGCTCAGGTTCCCATGAGTAATTCATCATAGTGCTGCATGGGAATTTTCCTCCTTTAATGGCTTTTGTTTGATGTGGAGATGGTCTGGTATGGAGTCTCTCAGGGTGTGGCATCTGTTATTATTGGAGGAGACATGGGTGGAATACTTTGTTCATGCTTCAGGTATTACATGCACACATCCGTAAAACGACACACACACACACACACCCTCGCATAATATCTACAAAGAGCCTCCCACAAACCCAGTGACTCTGCCAGCCTAGTAGCATGCGTTTACAGTGTGTTCTCACCAGCTCTGTCTCACACTTGTGTCTGGCTTTGCTGTTGTTGCATCAAAAGACGTGTTCATTTTCTAAACTTTCTTTCCAAAAATGAGGATAATTAGGCTAGTTCACATTAGGCATGACAGGGCGATTTGGTATGTTTGCACTTTTTTTTTTTTAATGCTGTTTAATTAGATGAGGCCTCTTCCTACTATCCTATATAAAGATTATCAGATGAGATATTAAGAGGCAGAATATTGGCTTTTTGGCTTTTATCTGTAATTAGCAGATAATATAAGTCACTCTTTATAAATAAATATTGAATCTTTACTGATATCAGTGAGCTTTGGTGGCCAGCCCCCTAACAAGAGGCATTATCCTATTCAAAATATTCCAGTTAGGTATGTATTGATGGCCTATAATTGATGTAGTTGGTTTGCTACAATGTGCAAAGGTTTGTACAAAGATATGTCATCAAGGCAGGTATTGGTGGAACCAGTGTTAGTCAGCTGAATGCCCCTCAAAACATTAAAACTTCCTGACAAGCCAGTGCACTTCTAAAGATTTATAATGTTCTCATGTCGTTTACATCCCATCCTCAGTCTAAAGCCATGGTGAAACAGCTGGAACTGAGTTTTATGAGACTAGATAACATTTTTCCAGTCAGCTGATGTTTCTTAACCTTCTGCAAATGCCACCGGCTGGTTACAATGAACAGTAGATATGCTCTTTATGGTTAGCTGTTGTTGTTGTACTTCTCACAGGAAAGATTGCAACAAACTACTGTTACCACTGTACTGTGTCGTTTGTAGTGTGAAACCCATAGAGAATGTAGGGCTTTCAAGTGTCTTTCAGCCATTTTCAGCACACAAAAAAGAAAGCAAAACAAAAGAAAGAGTGCCACCTCCCCAGCATCAAACAGCAGACAGTCAAAGTTAACAACTAGCACTTGGTGAAGTCAAAAACACAGCTAGAAACATAACTCTAAATGAGTACGAATGTCGCTTTGCCTGCTGAACATGTAAACACACAACTGTCTGCTAATGCAAATACTATATCAACTTTAAAGGGTGATAATAAGCCAATGCTGTTTTTACAGCTTGTTGCGCTGCCCCCAAGTGGCCAAAATAGTCAGTTAATGCAGAGAAAAAGCCACATGGTAACTAACATCTCCCACATTAGTTTACTAATATCTACACATTTGCAATCTGAGGGTCTCTATTTGTCACAGAGTGTATCACAGAGAGAGCTGCATCATTTTTAATTTGATTTGGTTGGTAAGGAATCTGAAGGTATCTTATTAGAACTTAAGTTCATTTTCTGCCACATATCTCTTATACCAGGCAACATTTAAGACAAATCAAGGTTTGTATACTGTTGTTCAGCACTAAATTCTCTCCCTTGCTGCCCCCTAGTGTCACTGTCTGATCTGATTTCAACCAGTCATGTTACAAACAAGAGAATGAATGAATAACTATTTATTTATCTTTGTGTCATACCAGTATAAACACCCAACCCACATGGAATTACATGGCATACAATAATAATATAAATAAATAAATAAAGGCCTCTGACTTTATTTTAAAAAAACAAACAAAAACAAAACACAAATCATTACTGCCTATCAGAATTGTTCCTGAACAGAATAGAAACCCACAACATAAAAAACCGCCTGTACAACATATTTTTTCTTATTGTTCATGCATTGCTCAAATAATCTGATAATGCATCCTTTGACATTCATCACATACATATCATTACTCCGCCTTTCATTGCCACCTCTATCCTACCAGAACGGAGAAGATTGACAAGGTGATAAAGCAGTGGGAGGGCTCATTCTTCAGAGGGAATCCCAAGCTCAGGAAGAAGTCTGTGTCACTGCGCTTTGACCTGCACATGGCCGCAGCAGACGAAGGGTGTGCCCAGACTAAACAGGACAGCCTCCCTGACGTGGAGGTGCGTCTCATCATGAAGAGATCACGCAGCATCCCATCTATCACACAGTAACTCCGTTGGCGGTTGGTCAGAATCAACACTGGTTTCCCCCTGTTGCAGCTGTCTGTGGTAACACTGGTGATGTGTCATTAACATCTGGGATATTACCATCCCGTTATGCTTAATATGAATTTCAACTGACATCATTCATGAATATCCCACTGAAAACTTTACATCACAACTGATGACTGAGGTTTTTTTTTTTTTTTTCAAATGAAAACGTTCACTCTGGCAGGATAAGCATCACCCATCAGGCTTTCGTGCTAATCTAATGGGGCCATTTTTATAGAGTATACAATGTAGCAGACCTACATTCACCACGTTACCCAGGATAACAGTTTAATGTAAACATATTTCTCCATCGTCATTCTAGATGAAGAAAAAGTGTCTGTCATTCCTTCAGTATGAGGTCACAGGTCAAAAGAGATTATATCGACAATATCGACTCAGCTTAACTACAGCATTTAATTCTAATTAACACTTGGTACAGGTGGCTAGATGGAGATAAATGGAGATGAGGAGTCACAGAGCTCTATGACCTGATGGGGACTATTTGAGGGTGGATTATTTTGTAGTATGTGTTGTATGAAAATGATTAGTCTCAGAAGTTATTAGACTCTGAAATGTTTGGGGGGAGAGTGTAACATCATTTGTCAGTATCATACAGCAGCTCCCACCTTCACTTTACTCTCCATCTTAACAGAAGGCAGAACTACAGTAAAAATAAAGCGTTTTCAAAAATGTAAACGTGCCATATAAAATGACAATGTGCCATATAAAAATGACAATGACAATTACTCACTCCGCCTCAATGTGAAAATGATTATTCCGTCAACATATTAAAGGGAAACTTAGGTATTTTTCCACCCAGACATGATTTTCTCATCTTTTTTGTGTCACAGTGACTAATGGGGACAACAGTTTTTGAAAAATGGTCCAGTATTGAGCAAGAGTGCGCCATCCAGCAGCCACAAAACAGGCTGTAATGTAATCTGGCTAAATATTCAGCAATGACAGAGTCGGGGAGAGGAGTGCTGGGAGGAGTTTGGTTGTGTTGGAGTACAGAAAGCATAGCTTTAGTGTTATCTAAAAGGTTTTCAAAGTCACGGCTGAATATTTAGCTGTTTTTGACAACAACTCAACTCTCGCAAGATTTCACTTCTTGAGCAAGACTTGGTTAGACACGATAACAAACAGACCGGATGGAGTGAAAGGTAAAGAAAAAAAGTTTTATTTCTCTGTAGGGTCCTTGATGTGATGTTGTCACACATTTATGCAACAATCTGAGCCTGTCGGTGACAAAAACAAGCAGTTTTAGTGGACATACATTAACGGGGTAGCAGCTTGAAAAATACCAAAGTTTCCCTTAAGATTTAATTTGGAGTACATCATCTTAATATCCTTGTGCACTCTCAGTTATTAATGGCAATATCAATTGTACTAATTCAATATTACATTGAGACGTTGTTGGGAGGGTGTTGCACTTTACCTTTTAGTCAATGGAAGGGTCAAACAGAAATATTAATAACACTGGAGAAAGCTTTGTTTTTTGTTTTTTTTTTAAGTGAAACATAATGTTCATCCACTCCCCACTCCAATAACTCTCATACAGTCCCTAAATACTTGCACTGCAGACATATACAGCACTTAGAAGAACATCAGCACTGAGAGGTATTCAGAATGTGTCTACTTTGAGGGTCTTTTGTCATTGCAGTTGATTCTCTATGTGGAGAAGAAGAAAAAAAATCTTGCCACTCATACTGATAATGAAGGCTATATTTTACGATGCATTATCTAAAAAAAAAATAAATAATAAACTGCTCACTGTGATCTTACTAGCAGTGAGGCTCCGAACACTCATCATGTCTCCGAGACTTTAGATTCCCCGTCTTAACCAGAGGAGGGCAGTATTTGTAAATAGTTAACACTGCAGTGTATATTCAATGCTCGGGTTGTGTAACACATGCTATCTGTTACACCTTAAATTAAAGAGTTTCTATGCTAAGTTTTGAGTTGGCACCAAAGATATTAAAAAAATAAGAAATGGACCATTGTGCATTGCATTTAGGTGCCTGAGAATATGTTGAGAATATTTAAAGATATTATCTATGCAGTTCTGTGCTTGATTTTGCTTTGCTTCATGAAGCACTCTCTTCATTTTGGGAGCTCTGTAACTTCAGAATGAAGTATTATGCTTTTATCTAACAATTTATCATTTAAAATAAAATAAAAAAAATATGCAGACTGTTGTGTTTTCTGTCAAATGTTTACTATCATCATCTTAATTGGATACGCTAGAGGACACGATGAACTTGATATCAATGTCTTCCTTTAGATGTGTTTACAGATAAGCTTTGATGATGAGGTAAAGGAAAAGTTAAAAACCTCTGTTCACACTTTAACAGTTGCACCCCCCCCCCCCCCCCCCTTCCCCCCATACACACACACACACACCCTATCTCTCTTTTTCTTTCTTTTTCACTGACATTTATGAGCACACACGTTTTCAACATGTTTATTTCTCATCGTAACAATTTGAAAAAACAAGTCCATGAATATACAGTGAAGAAATAGTTTACAGTGCATTATAATAAATATATTCTTAACTATACATATAGGGTATCTGCATAGTTTTTGCTTTGAAATGACAGGACAGTATTTCAGTTTTTTTTTTCTTCCAGACTATTAACAGAACCTTTAAATCTCTTATCAATATTTTATACTATCTAGCATCAGCTAGTGCAGATTTACACCTCAATTTCCATAGGAATCTTTCTAACATTGAGAAATTAGACAAATCAATGGCATAAAATGCCCCAGTCCCAACTAGCAGCTTTATATAATAAGTGTTTAAGCTATTCAGATATTTTTAACTATCATAAATATATTTTTTTTACAATCATAAATTGTTGCTTTTTCATCTTTTATCTTCTTGCTTGAAAGCTTTTTCAGTCCTATATATCTTCATATGTGCCACATTTATAGCTGTCTTTTAAATGACTTATCTTCTGAAATGATTCTGCATCGGCTTAACCAGCTCAAATTCAGATTTGTTGCTGGTATTGTAATCTGGTGAGGCAGATAGAGAAACAACAGCAGGAGTGGCATTTACAATGACCACCATATTTGGACAGGCTACCTGAGAAAAGTACAGTAATAGGAGGAGATAGTGTAAGTCGTGGTTTAAACACCCCGTGTTATTTCATGTTGTCTCAGTCATTGTGCGTCTATAGCTTGGCTATAGTTTCCTGAATAACCTCGACGATTTTGTTGCAGGGCTGCAGGGGGTCATATTCTGCAAAGACGTGGCAGACGTTCTCCATGCTGGCTTCCACACCTTTTGCCACAAAGCCAAACAGCCTGTAGGGACAAAACAAGAATGCATAAGATTTCATTTGTAAAAAAAGAAAAAAATACAAGAAGAATTTATTAAATTGAGATATAAAAGATGTGAATTACTGGTGAGCCTGAAATCAGTTAAACAATACATAGATGGTTTCCATACACTTCATAATTTAAAAAATTGTTCTGATTATGTAAGCTGTTAAAAACAACTCAAAATTACCTTGCACCAAAGCTTGAACCTCTCAACCACCTGTAAGAGCACAAAAAGACACAATTTAAGATAAAAAAAAATAATAAGGTCTTTCATTGCCAGCAGGTTTTATATGGCAGACACTTATACTTTGAAATAAAATACATCAACAACAATATTAAAATGACACTAACCACTATGTATTATAACTTCAAAGATTATGTGTAATGTGAAAGGGGCCTTTAATGAACTTGATATCAATGTCTTCCTTTAGATGTGTTTACAGATGAGGCTTTGATGAGGTAAAAGAAAGGTTAAAAACCTCTGTTGTTCACACTTTAACCTATGCAGCCCCCCTCCCCCATCTCTATCTCTATCTCTATCTCTATCTCTATCTCTATCTCTATTTCTATCTCTATCTCTCGCTCTCTCTCCCTCGCTGACATTTATGCTTCAAAGACTACGTGTGATGTGAAAGCAATGAACTTGATATCAATCCCATATTACCAGCTATATAGTTCCTTCCTTAGCTGACAAGTCAAAACAACTCCTGCAGGGCTAAAGAGCACCTACCATAAACTCTCCATGCAGTTATTGACACAAATGAGACTGTAACCATGGTGAATATTACATAGTACACATTTTTCATCATTCTCAAAATAAATCTCCTAGCATGTTGTTGCATACTCACACTCGATTGTCTGGATCTTCCCCACTGTAGCTAAGCAGGTGCACAGGGTAATGGCGCCTGAAGAAGAGCCTGCAAAGAAATAATCATGGCTGTTAGAAATCAGTCTCAAAATATTTCACACCAACAAAGAAATCACCACTGTTGTCAAAATCATGGTTTTGTTATCTGCTGCAGGTAAAAAAATCTCAGCAGTTTGACAGGATGTGTTTTCTTACTTCCTGTTGATATCTGTCAGAGTTACACCCTTCATAGACACCTTCAGGTTGACTATGGTGGGAGTGAAGGAACCCGAAGCCTTCTCTATCGTTGACGAAACCGCCCTCTGCACCGCACAAGGTCCTGTCAGCGTCTCAGTCGGGACGGCGTTGAGATAAACAAAGTTGGAGGCTGTAGTGAGGAGATACATCAAAACAGTTTCATTAGTGATCTCTGTGAGAGAGGAGTATGTTTTATCACCATAGACTCACAGAATTCTCATTGATTTGTACTGAACATACAGATCATCTCACACAATATTTTAGTGAAGTTTATTTTTTGCAATGTTTTGGTAATATCTGTGACTGACTGGAAATAAACTCCAGCTGTTTTCTATCAATACAACACATACAATGCATTGTTAGAGATGAAACCAGTGGTTTCCTTTTTGACGTGGTGCATAGTCAGGTCACATTTCAGATGTTTATGAGGTGTTAACAGATCCACCAGATAATAGTTTTTCTCTCTAAACTTCTCACATGGTTTCACTTCAATAAATGGTCAAATGATCCAATATTTCATCAAAAATCAAAGATCAGAGAAAAAGTCCAAAAACTGAAAACAGATTTGTGTATCAGAACTTTTGTTTTTTTCTTCTTTCCTCTCCCATTAATCATCTCACGACCCCTCAGATTTATCTGCTGTCCCTTTTGGAGGGGCCCCGACCCCTAGGTTTAGAACCACTGCACTAAACTAGCTAACTGTATATAAAGTAGTGTAAACTAGCTCCACCTCCAGCAGCTACAACAGTAACATGCTGCTCTAACACTGATGCTTCAGTATTAATAATCTAATGTCATATATCAGTCAGAGGTATTAGTGCTTTAAATACAATTTCCTGCTAATTCTTATGTACTATCAATTAAAGCTGGAATGTGGGACTTTTACATATAAATGAACATCTGTTACATCGAAGCCCTTGCCAAACATGGTGTCTGTAGCAACATTCTCGCACTGATGCACCAATAATGTTACATTTTACATCAACGATGACGACAATGATTGGTTTGCCGGAGCTGAAGGCCACCTATAGAGCCAGCGCACCAGAGATTGACGCTAGCTGAGGTGGCTAACTTGGAGGGACAAAATAAATTGATCCTGTGGCTCTTCTAGACTTTCCAAATGTTATCGGGCTAAATAGATCAAATTCTGATAGCAAAACAAGTCATTTCATGGAGGTTGTGATGTTCAAAACAATTTATCCGCTGTTTTACAGCCGCTACTATTTAGTGTCACTGCCAGAAGGGGGAGACAAAAGTTCCGCGCTGCAGCTTAAACTAGGATTTTTCATACATGTAATAGAGTATTTTTACGTTGCTGTGTTGATACTTTCACTTTACAGGATCTGAATACTTCTTCTTTCTACCATTAATTCCTGGAACACCTAACTTTAGTGGAACGCAGCCTTCATGATTAGTGTAATCAATTACACCTGTGTGTGCTTTTCTTCATACAATAAGCCATAATGATGTGTCTCATTGACTTCATGAAATATTCTTTTTATACTCAAATGTAACGCTGGCTATTTATAATTGAGCACTTCCTGAGACACTGCAGCAAAACAATAATGTTTGACTACAGAAGAGGAACCAGAAAGAACCACAGATACTTTCATTTTTTTATTTATTTATTTATTTTTTTTTTAATCCCTTAGCTCACTGATAATAACGCCTGTATTCTTTTTATGGCTCTGCTGCTCCTTATTTTTTGACCTTTTGACCATTTTTTTTCTGAGTAAAAGTGTTAACAAAAAGGGTTAATTCTATATCCTGTTTGTCTCACCTGTTTTATTCTTGTCTTCTGATGATGGTTTGTCGGTTGCCTTCTGTTCTCCTGTGTACAGCTCTGTGTGGGCAAATACACAAGGTTTTAATTTACTGCCTTCCCCACCACCCTCTCTCTCTCTCTCTCTCTCTCTCTCTCTCTTTCTCTCTGACACACACACACACACACACACACACACACATTTACACACTAAATATTAAATGATGCAATAAAGGCCTACCTTGAAAGTGGAGCAGTAATTTGCAGGGTAAAGCATACGCAGAAATAGTGTGCTGGTAGACCAGGGCTGAGAGACTGCCTGTACAGATAACAAAATCATAGGTTTTGTTAAGCACAGATATTATTGAGAAATCAATGGTCATGTTCTAGATCACAAAAGACCAGACAAAAGTCTAGGAATTTCCTCTCTGGCCTTCTTTTTTAATGTTAATGAGGAATCGGAGATTTTATGATAATTGGTGCAATATAAAGCACGTGTCTGCTCAATTTCATGGGCTCTGATAAGAAAGTTAAGAATCACACTTCCGTTGATAAAGGTTCTATGGGTGTGAGAACACTCCCTATGAACCATGAACTCAGGCTTTTGAATATAAAACAATATACACCCACTCCTGCCAACTCACACACTAAGAGGCCACACAGGGTTGACTCAGTTCTGGTGTTGCAAGACATCAGCAGAACCATGATGTGCCTTCATTGAGTGGGCGAGCGCATTTTAAGTGACTTTGAGGGAAAATTGATATTCAACTTCGAGAGATATTCAACAAAGTGGGTGTTTTTTGACGTTTACTCACCAAAGTATGGTTCCTGAGAAGAGCCTTTAATCCGCACACCCTTGGCTGATGATTCGATAAGAAAGTGCCTGACGAGATCAGAACTGCTCTCTCCTGTATTGATCAAAGGGCAAATGTCAGGGAAATGATAGTGTTAGCATTGACTTTTCTTGGACAAAAAAATATATAAAGAGGCAATGGCAGCAATTTCATGTGGCTTTTGATACACAGATTTTTTTTGTTTTTGATTAATTCATTTCCCAATTTTTACATTTTTTTTAATTTATAGTGTCTTGGACCACATAGTGTCCGGCCTGTATGGGCTTACAAGATACTAGACAGCAACAACAACTAAGGCAATCACACAGGCTATCATCCTGTGTTGATCCACAAATTCAAAAAGATTCATTTTATATAACAGCAGTGTCCTGACCCTGTATCCTCTAATGAAGGATACAGGGCACTCTGTCTTAGCCACTGAATATCTTCAAAAAAAGAAACAAAAAAAAACTGCTCATCAAGAAGCCTACACATCATATCCTGACCACGGAAATAAATCAGGATTCTCAAACAGAATTTGTGTTACACCGCAAATTGTTCCTAAAATGCATGTCTCTGTCTCTCTCCCCATGGTGCCCATCTTTCTACACTGTCAACTGTCATATAAAAGCAAAAAAAAAGCCAAAATCAAAATCTTTTTTATTATTATTATTTCAAAGAGAGAGAGAGAGGGAACATATTGTTGTGATATCTCTTGACCAAGGATCACTGTGTCCTCCAATGATCCCTGGTCGAGGGATAATTCAGCCGAGCCTCATTGTAAGAGACAACATACTCTCGAGTCCGCATATTGAAATTGCCTTTGTGCTGACACAGTGCTCACATGTCTTTCATATCCTGCATTCCTAAAAGAGCTGAGAGAGGACAAATCTGCAAATGAAGTAAGCCTCAAGATTGTTTCGTGAGTGCGGTCCATTTTTTCATCTTTGATTGCTTACAGTGCCATAAACAGCTGGTTTTCTTTTGTGTTTATACAGCTTATACTGTGGGTGGAAAAAATAACAGCACTGTCTCCTGCCTCGCCACAGATAGCCCATTCACATCAGTGGAGTCGGGTAAGTGATTCCCTGTGCCTTTTTACGTCTCAGATAGAGACAAATGACGACATGAGCACCGCTCTGCTGTGTGTTCACATTGTTTGTCTGTCTGATAGTTGTGGTATTCGAGACCTTCTCTTCTCTCTTTCCTATCTTACTGAAATGCTGCTCTTTCCTTACTTGATTCGAAATGAATCAGAAGGTCAGGTGGTTGCAGTAGCCAACAAAAGCGTTTACCTGGGTAGGCAGTTGCGGAGGAATTGGCGGGTGATTGGTCCACCTTCATGACCAGACCAAAACTGCCTCTGAACGAAGTGCTGTCTCTCACCACAAATGTTCCTGGTTCCTTGTCCTTTACCAGAGCGTCAGCTGAAATGAATTAAACAGCAGAGAAAATGCTTAGAGACGGTAGCAAATGTGTGTTTATTCTATACATATTCTATATCTCTACATACCTGGAGAGAAAATACTGCAGGATCACATGATTTTAGCTTGCGTAAAGCTCTAATGTCTTAAATGAGCTTTTGATTAAAGTGACGTTTTGAGATTCTTACCCTCTGCTCTGCTGATATGTGGACGGAACCAAAATTTTGAAGTGTCCATGACGAATTTCATTGAAGGTTGACTTCCATTGAAACGGGCTTGGAAACCTAAACAACCGAAGAAATGTGACACGGGGTCAAATATTTCTTAAAAATGTGGCAGCTGCCAGCAAAACAAACAATAGTAAGACCTGAGACTCACTGTGAGGAGTGAATTGCTTCGAGTTGGTCTGTGTGAAGTCTGTTTCCAGTCCGGGAGACGGGTTGAGCTGCAGCTGATCCAGCTGTGGTTCACCATTGACTAGCAGTATGGGGATATCGGTCAAAGACCCGGAGAGTGAAGCAGGACTGCTCTGTGCTCCTTTGCTGTGAAGCTCCGGTAAATGTCCTCGCTTGTTCAGAGAGGGCTTGTCCAGGCTGTGCCGGGGGTCAAAGGGTCTCGTTTTGGACCCGTCACTGAAGGAGCCGGGCGTGAGAGCGAGGATGGACTCTGGAGAATCAGTGTCTTCACTGGCCAAGGACAGGTTGCTATGCAGGGAGGATGAGGAAATGTTGTAAATGCACAGCTCAATACCTTATATTCTTTAGTTGGTATCAGTAAACATTAAGTTTAACTTCACAGACAAGGACAAACATGTAAGGTTCCACAGTAGATTTTAGTTGAACAGCCTTGTGTAAGTGGTGGTGCGTTCTACCTGCCAAGCATGTAGCTGGTATCCGAGCACGTTGATGTGGAGTGCAGTGAGGTCGCACTGTTCCTGTTGGAGTGTGACAATCGCAGGGAACCTTGGGAGCAGGACATGTCATGCCTCAGTGAGGGGTTCCGTCGGGGTGCGCTTCCGAAGGGCAGCGGAGGTAGGGAGGACGACGGGGAGTCTGAGAAGACCACCGTGCCGTGGGGACTGCAGCTGAGACTGGTGGGAGTGGGGATGGGGATACTGGGTGACAGAGACGGGAGCACGTCGGGCGAGGAGCAGGGAGGACATCCTCTGGGTACCAGTATGCAGTTGGAAACATCTTCATCTGAGTCATCTGAGGGTGGAAAGGAAAGTGTTAGTGTCACCAACACAAACAGGATAATGCAGGAAATGTCATAAATGATGTGACTCTGACCCACTAACTGGAAAAACCCTGCGCCTCACGATTTCTTTGGCACCGCGCTTTGATTTTCTGTTAGCGAAATGGGCTTGGCCTCAGTACTGTAAACACACAGCCGCAGACTCACCTGATAAAGACATGTCATATTTCTCATGCAGGTACCTGCCTGTACAGCTCACACGCCGTTCCTTCCCGAATCAAATGCTTTGAATTGTGCATTTCTGCTGTTGCGATGAAACCACATCACCTAAGAGGAGTCTCAACTTGTCCCTTGTTCATTTCAGGATCCGTCTGCCTCACTGTGCTGATGGGCACTACCGAGTGAGTTTATGCCCTCAGGGAAACATTGTAGCCTGTGGTCAGTGCGTGAGCCAGACGGGTGGCGTCTGCAACCACTTACATAATAATGACTTATACAGAAATACAGAAATAGAAAAAGCTGTAGGTAGGTACCGAGATGAGTGTTCTTACAAGGGGAAACACTGTATTTTGCAAGACTCTTTCTATCTGTCTGTCTTTCACTTCTCTAACCTCTCTGACATAATCAACTTTTTCTTTTGATTGTCTGATTTCTTTCAACGATTTCTTTCAAAGTTGTTTGCCTTCCACAGTTCAAGGCACTCGGTTTCGTAAACACACAACAATACATCCCTCAAGAAAGAATGAGCTACAGGAAATCCATTTATATGCTTTGTTGACTCTTGTTTAGACTTTCTGATCGGAGCAGAACTCAGTGAAGACAACACTGTGCCACTGTTGTAAATGACTAGTACCTGCAATGTGTGGTATGTAGTCTGGGCAGTGACACCTTATATTCTTTAGTTTGTGTCAGTAAAACCCCCAGTTTCTCCCTTCCTTTAATGTATAACGTTAGAATGACCTCAGACAGATGGAAAAGTCGGTGTACCGCATTGTTTTCTGTGAGTGCGGTTAAACTATCCAGTGTCACTATGCGCCATGTGCTGTGGAGGTAAACAGCTTTGAAGGATACAACTATAAATACAATAGATTATTATGTCAGAGAGGCATACATCTCTCTCTAGGAAGAGCGTACTACAGGAAATCTGTTCATATGCTTTGTTGACTCTTGTTCAGACTTTCTGATCAGAGCAGCACTCGGTGAACACTCCGTGCTGCTGTTCTACACGACTAGTGAGTCGCTCTGTGTCTGCAGCCTGAGATGTACAGGGTGTGGCATGTAGTCTGGGCAGTAATCCCAGAACAGTTCAAGTGGTGCAATTACACCATGATAAAAAAAAAGAAAAAAATGAAAACTATCCTACAAAAAGGGTGAGTACATTTCCAAAGCCCCAGGCTATGTGTACCATTGGTTTTATAAGAGTGACTATTGTTTTATTGTGCTGTGTCACACCTCTGTGGGTTGGAGACTGTCCTTTGTTCTACTCTGTTGATCTTGTTTATGTCTTTAAGTCAGAATTAGTCATAAAATAGCAATGAAAGTTAGAAATATATTCAGACTTCCATTGCTATGTTTTAAAGAGAGGCGGCTTTACAGTAACTGTGTGTTTTCTGCTGCACTCTACCTGTAGGAGGGCTGATGCATGGGTGACTTATGTTGACCGGGATGGGTTCAAATGTCGGATCCAGTTCCAGGATGAGCTGGTTGAGATTATCCAGGGAAATGTCGAGCTCGGGGTCACTGCCGGGTTCCGTTCGATGATCGGGGTGCTGACTGACCGTCTCCTGTGCCGTGTCCAGGCGGATGGTCTGACCCACTCTCAGAACGTGATTGGGCATCATGAGGGGCATGCCTTTAGCTGTAGGCATCATGTTAGAAAAGCTCACAAGTCTTCTGGGACAATCAAAGACAAGGACACAATGGAGAGAGATCACTTACACTGGAAGTCTTCACTGGAATAACAGCCTTGCTTTTGTCTTCTTTGCACAACAGACCCATCAAAACCTTTTGGTTTTTTTCCCCAGATTCTCATATTCATAGAAAACTAAAGGCATTCACGGCCTCTGTAATACACTGTAAGTAAACACAGATCTCAAGTTTGTCATTGTTATTGTTAGTAATTAATACAGCTTAGAAATATGTGTACAGCAGTAGCCAGGACATTTAATAGAAATGACCATGATTTTCAATGGAATTATATATTATATGCTGAGGATTATATATACTGAGATGAGTTCACATACAACTTCATTTTTAACTTCAGTGTCATCTCGCTAGTGTCCAGTGGACTGAATTGATAGCTATCTTAAAAGTTGTTGTCATGGTAAATAAATATGACACCCCCTATGATGTGTAAGTCAGAACATGTGGTATTCTGTGTTATGCACAAAACCACTCAGTGAATGATGACATAGGCTAAATAAATTGCTTTCTTCTATGTTCCTAGGGTGTGTAATATGTGGGATGATCATCTCATGTAGTGTCTCCCTCCGCGCTTTAGACAGGCGTGGTGCTCAATGAGTCACCTGGGTGACTGGTGGTTGCCATGGCTACGCTAGTGTTTTCCTACAACAGCCAAAAAAGTTAAAGGGTTGGCCGTGGTATTTTGGAAAGTATTCCATAGGCAGAAATCTGCTGATTCTTTGGAACATTCACATTATTTAGAACATTTGCTGCTTTGGAGAAACACGCACTAAGATTCTATAACACAAGGATATAAGCATAGGAGTAAAGCCTCCTTTTCTTTCATAGGAAATGAGTACATACATGTCAAACATCATATTTAGTTTTAACATAGCTTCTAAGATCTGTAACAATAATAAGCAACTTTCTGGGTTAAAGTTTTATACATTAAATAAAACGCTGCACTGATAATGAACATTGATCCATCAACTCAAAGCGAGACACTATTGATATACTTGTCACAAACTGCTGGTACAGTACACTGTCAGGTAATACACACTTTTACTGCAACTGATGTCTTGTATGTTCTATTGTATATAATGTATATATATATTAAAAAAAGGTCCTCTTACCTTATTTTCTTCTGGTCAGGATTCTACAGCTGTAATGAAGCTTTACTCTCAGGCGGTTCGGGCTGTTTTACTTTGAAATCACATGTGTTGTGTGCTTTTATTAATACGATCCCAACCCATTTCCCTGTAAGCCTATCAGCAGCAGGGACCACTAATCCCTGCGGCTCCCACTGATGATGTCATCTCACCAGTGAAAAGTTTATGACTGGAGGCGTGTTGCTTCATCCATCGAAGCAGACAGTCACACACAGCTGTGACTTCAACTATTCTCTAGTAAAACGTATAAAAAAAAGAGGAAGAGCATGTAATTGTGTAAATTTTGTGTAATGTGCTTTTCTCGCATGTATACTTACTCATAACGGTTAGTGTGAGAAAATATGAGCCCAGCGGATGCCTGTACAGTAGCAGTGCAGGGTGTTTGCAGTGAATACTGGGTGTTGTAGGCATTATTGAAACAAACAGGAGCTAATCTTATGTGTTGTATCATCATCTCTCCTCTTTCACAGACTCAAAGCAGCTTTTTTTTATCATTCCTCTCTGATTTTATTGCTAATGCAGTTGTAAGATTAAGCCTAAGATTAAGTTATTAAGCCAGTATGGTTGGTGAGTTTATTAATGATTAATTAATTCTATTCTCCATTGAAAGTGTCCTTCTCATAACCCGGGGCCAATGGGAACTAATTCTTGTCTGGTGTCTGTCAGCAGTGAAGCGCAGAGACAGATCTCCTTGATATCTTCAGTGATTCTTGTCTTGATTCAGGGGAAATGAGGTAGTTCATCTAGATTTAAACACTGATTGGTTTTTCTTTCTGTTTTTCAAATCAGTTCTTGGTTACCCTTGCTGACAAGGTGTTCCATTGTGCTCTTGTGACTCACAGAGAAAATCTAAATGGTACAAGAACCGACCCGTGAGAAACCGTACGCTTGCTGGGGTAGTCTACGTGATTTCTTGTAGGTGACATTACCTTTGGCTTGGCCCTTCTAAAAGCTTTTCTTCAGTTAAATGACAATAAAACCGATACAGACACAGAAATAATTTTCTACCGCACAGGTTTCCTGGCTTTTAAAGGCTGCTTCTGAGAACCTAGAAATATTTTTTTTTATCCCTGACTGAACTTTGACAAACATATTCAGTTAGTGATTGTTATTTTCTGTTATGATACAGTTAAAAAAGAAGAAGAAGATATATTTCCTTCAGTTGGCCAAATTCAGACTTTTGTCCTATCTTGTCTTACCTGATGCACGCTATTCTTGCTTAAGTCTTGTTTTGTCTTTTTAACAACATAGTAATAAATCACAGTAGTTGTCAACAGAACTTACCAGAACTACACCAACACTGCACCTCCCCTGCTGCAGAGGCTACGTAAAGTCGCAGGCTTCTACATCTGGGATTTAATAACCCTGCAGAATGCTGCTTTAAGATGACTAACTTAAACTTTACAGCAGTTATATAACACCTCCGGTCCAGACTTCACAGCATTTAAGAATGAATCTGAATTTCATCTCATTGTCATTCTGTTCTCATTACATACATTATAAGCCTGGCTCTATCTTGATGATTCTTTGTTAGTCCATTAAGTCCTGTGAGTAATGTCTCCTGGTTGTTTTCTCAAGATTCTGCTGCCCTGGCTCTCAAGTTTTAGAACAGTCTTCCCATCAAGGTTATATCAGAATATATAATATATACCCGGTTGTGTTTCTTAACACATATTAAGACCTATTTCTCCTGTATTTTTTTGATATTTCATAATGTTCTGGTGCTTTATTGTAAGAATGATTAATATTTATGTATACTTTTACAAAAGTGTATGCTTGCTGGGGTACTTGGTGGTGATGGAAAGCTCACACCTCTTAACTTTTTACTGCCACTGTAAGATTATAAATTCAGGTGTTTCTATGTATTTAATCCACATTAATTCTCTTAATGTTGTATTTCAGAGTTTTTATTTATGAGAAATCAGTACATATGAATTCATTCACCCATATTTAATTACAATACTGCAAATATCATACAATAAGGAGTACACTCATAGAGCTGTTGTCGTTGTTCAAACGGTTAAGTAGCAGTGCCGTAGATATATTTTTCAGTAACACAATGCATTTCTTAAAATATCAAAAATATACTTCAAAAACACACTTCAAAAACCAATATTTATCCAAGCAAAATCAATAATCAGTAATCAAAGCAAAGTTGAATCTCTTTTCTGATGATAATAGACACTAACAAGAAGACAAAGACAATAAAAAAGAACAGAAAAATCCCACACAATTTTCAGTATGTATGTATCAGTATGTGACAAATTCTGATATGTACGGGTATACGTTTTTCATCTGAATCACATTTGTTCAACGGCCCACTGTGTTTTCTGGGGGTGTGAACAGGATTTTTTTTTTGTTGTTGTTGTTGTTCTTGTTTTTCAGGGAGAGAATGTGGTGGTGGTGTCGGTGTCATTGGCCCCCGAGCTCCTCCTCCGGCCGAAGTTGTACTTATAGAACCTCTCGCGGCTCATGCAGCCTAACTCTTTCAGTAGCTTGAGAAGGTCGTGGCGAAACTTCACTCCGATGAAGGCGTAGACGAAGGGGTTCAGGCAGCACCTCAGGAAGGCCACACATTGGGTGACGTCGGTGGCGTAGAGGAGAATGTTGTCATGGCTGCAGTCTTTGTTTCCTCCGTAGGCTGTGATGATTGTGTTCACAAATAACACCAGGTTATAGGGCAGCTGGCAGACCACAAAGACAGCCACCACAGTAAGAATCACCTTGATTGCCTTATTCCGTTCAAAGTTTTGAGCCTGGCAGAGGGTCTGGACAATGCTGCTGTAACAGAAGCACATGACCAAGAGCGGAATGACAAAAGCCAAAACAATCTGGCTTGTCTGGATGCTGATGCGGAGCGGGTCAGCGTTGCTCGAGAAAGGAGTGCAGGTGTTGTTGTTGATGTTGGTGTACTTCATCTCCGGTATGGAGAAGATCAGCGCCATCACCCAGATGAGAGCCGACGACACCTTGCTGAGAAACACAGCTTGGGAGCGGCGGCGGTAGGCGGAGACGGCCTTGGCTATGGCAAAGTAGCGGTCCACGCTGATGAAAGAAAGGAGGAACATGCTGCTGTAGAAGCTGACCTTGTAGATAGTGTGCATGGCCTTGCACACGAACAAGCCCAGCGCCCATTCCGCCATGGAGTTGGCTGCCCAAAAGGGGAGCGTCAGAGCGAAGAGCAGGTCGGCAAAGGACAGGTTGAGCAGATACACGTCCGTCATGGTCTTGAGACGACTGAAGTAGAAGAAGGTGAGGATGACCAGCAGGTTCCCCGTCAGCCCCAGGAAGCAGGTGATGGAGAAGAAGATAGACATGAACCAGAGGCGGAACTCGCGGTTGGCGTCTTTCTCGCACAACTCGGGGAAATCACTGTAATCTGGTGTGAAGCTGTCGTAATCTGAGTAGTTCATGGTGGACGTATTCACTGCTTGTTGAGATAAGCAAGACTGTAATGAAGACAGAGTAGATAATCAGATGAAAGTCAGGAAATATTGCGTGTGTAAAGCAAGAAAACTAAGCAACATGCTTTTCACTGCACCTTAACTGACTTTTTTTTTTTTCTTTTTGTCAACCCCCTACTTAGATGAAGTGTGTGTGTGTGTGTGTGTGTGTGTGTGTGTGTGGCAGGCTATTATTAGTATAGCTACGATAGCTGCTGTTTCGGCCTCGTTGCGGATACTACAAACACGCATATTGTACATCCTCTTATTTTTCATGTGCAACAGCTATGAGAGGTGTTTAACTTGTGTGGCCTTCTTACCTCTAAAGTCGTAAACCATATCAGGACAGCTGGCAGAAAGTTGCCAAAGCCTGAAAAAGAAGCAGAGTTATTATTATTATATATATATATATATATATATGTTTTTTTTTTTTTAGAAAACCAAGCACGGTAATAATATGATGACAGTATCCTCAATAAACATATCGCTGTGCAGAGGAATTTTTGTGACGTTAGAAAATAATAGAATAGGGTTATTTTTCCCAGTTAGCTAGACACTGACGACTGTTTTCATAGGCTGAATAGTGTCATTATTATTACTGGTTATTATTAGCAGCGAACTGACCTTCATGCAGACAAGTCCCTGTGAAGTTCCTCTTTCAATTCTAATGCATGTTTGTATGATACTTTCACATGACTTTGGACACTACCTTGTTTGTTGGTAGAATTTACACATTTCCTCTGCAGTCAGAGGTTATGTGGTTTTGAATTACAGTGACCCACAAAAAAGGGACTTTGTTCTGTGTTTTCAAAAGAATTCTCAATTGTAGTCATCAATCATATCTACATCTAGTACCTGACACTGTTATGTTAAACGTGATTTATTACACTTCAGTACAGGCCGCACCTTTAGTCATGTAACATGAAATTGATAAAGCTATTAATTAACTGTTAAGGTGTACTTAATAGTTAATTGCTGTTCCATAAATGAGATAACACTGAAATCTGTTCAAAAACTACCCGAGCGGGTAATTATTCTTTTCAGGAATAAAATTAACACAGGTTATTATTGAGCAGTGGCAACGGTCGGTAGGTCTATCAGAAAATAATGTAACAGCAAACTGAGCGAATGATTTGTGACAAATAGTTCAAACTGACTCACTGCAAAACACCCTTACCAAACGTGTTCGTGATATCATGTTGCGTGCCACCTGTGTGTGGCTTTCAGCCCGCTCTTTGTAAAAGCAGCGATCACAAAGGCTAAAACTTATGATATTGATATTACCATCAACTGTTTTTTAGACACAAGTCAAAATAGCTGTCACTGATAAAAAAAAATCATACAAAAAGGTTCATTCAGCCTGGAATCTTTAGTCACTTTCTCAGATTTGCTTTTGATTTTTTTTATCCTGATTCACTTTTAATTGTTATTTGAGATCATCTCTGTAAACACAAATCTTTTTTGATGGCTTTTTTTTTTTTTTTTACATTTTGCATTTGTTCACCACAGCAGGAATAACATCCTTTTTATCTATCATTGCAAAAAACTTTGATAAGGTACTCACCTCTGACAAAAGCCATGCTGCTCGAGCGAGACCGTGGAGGTAAAGCCACTCGAACTGATGAGTTGAATGTCTGTGTTTGATGGTGGTTTCCCCTTGGTGGAATAAAAAAAAAAAAACCCTTCCTTGCCTTCCTCTCTGCCTTCAAGCATCATGTGAGTTTCAGAAGACTCTGCCTCCAAGAAACAAAAACAAAAACAAAAACCTCTTGTTTTTTTTCCAATTATTGGAACTACGGCATATTATATATTAAATTACGTAGAAATCAGTTTGAACTACACTAGTTTCCGTCATTCAATTTCAAAGTATTTAACTATTACAGTCTCAACACCTTGACACAAGAATGATAAGGAGCCTCACCGCTGTGACTTGAAAGAGAAAAAAAAACTATAAACCACTTTCTGGAGGTCTCTGCTTCAAGTCATGCAAGGTCTTATCATTGCTAGAAACTACTCATCCCCAAAGAAGTGAGTACCTGAGAAGTATCGGGGCTGAGGTATGAGGCGTGATATGAATCTTATGTAAATGAGTAATTTCAGGGTAAAGCAGTCTGCCACCAGCACCATGGTAGTGCACAGCCACGGCACTGTGTAGTCAGTAGATAAAGATCTGAGTGGAAAACAGATAGATATATACATATGGATGTAGATATTTAATGCAGGTGATACAAACAACTGACATATGCATCATTATCTATTTTTATACACTTTTATATACAACACGTTATCTTTTCCTCTCAAGAGGACAAATTAACAGATAGTAATTTACTGTATTAAAAATATTAATGTTGGTGGCAGCTGGCATTTCTTAATAAAATAATTTTGATTGTTCAATGAGTTACTCGCTCATTTGTTTTTGTTGTGCTACATCATTGCACATCTATCATGAAGTCAGAGTCTTGCTGTACTGGACAACAGTCGAGCCTTTGCAATGATACCCTTTTGCCCATTAACTCGTAAGATGTGCACCGGCTCTGCACACCTGGATCTCTGCGGTTGTGGTTTCTAGCTTTCACTGAAGGCAGAGCTTAACCACATACACAAAAAAAAAGCTAACAGGTTTCTGTGCAGGGCAGCTCTTTCACATTTAAAGTAAAGCGCAACCAAATCTGGTCGTTATATTTTGCGAGAGGCTGCAACCATTGAAACCATGATATAGAATGCATAGGTTGCTCATCAGGTTTAAAGTTGATCTTTAAGGGAGTGATACTGTCTTTTTTTCTGACTTTGTTTTAACTGAATTCTCGAGGGAGGATTTGCAGAGTGCTGAAAACAGGAAATCAGAACAATTCCTTCATCTTACCCACTTCCCTTACCTGTCAAGTGCAGAGGACAAATACTGTGTGCATGCACACTGTATGCAACTATTAATGTTCGGTGCAACCAATGTACTGTATAGTTGTTTTTTTAAAGGATACGCTTTTGCAGCTAACCATTAAAAGCACGTTCATAAATATAAGTTGTGCATTTTTATACCGCGAACGTGCATTTGTAGATTTGTACACACGAGACAGTCACCTTGTATCAAACGATTATTTCTGGAAAATAACTGAAGTGAGAACTTGTTTAGGGTAGAAAAGTTTATTGGTATAAATATGCAAAAGAAAATTCATTTTTAAGACTGCATGTTTATGACTGTTCTTAAAGATGTGTTTTTTTTACGACAACATGAAAATCCATGTTTTAAGCAAACCTCGTAACACTGTGTACACAATTACGGTACATTTAAAAGTTTTCTGCTGAAAATTGCGATATTGATCATAACACAGAAATGTTCTAAGCGTACTGCTTTTGATTTGATTGACAGCTAGCAAACTTGAGAACACCGGTATTTGAGCTTTGTACAGCATTGATGATCATGTGATATATACGCATCGATGGGCCGGGCCGGGCCGGGCCCCAGGACAACCAATACACAAGTAGAATAAAAATGCTGATAATAAATAACAAAAAGAACTACTACTAGTGACTACAAACTCCTGAGACAATACGGTCACTGTAATACTGATACAGATAGTAAACAAATATTCTCCTGCCAAGGAGATGGTCAACCCAGCTCCACTCTTCACAACGTATGCCAACTTATTTTTCAAAAAAAATTACAACATGCAAAAATAACGATAAAAGCAACAATGACACTACAATACAAAGGACAAAGTTAAATATAACACTGAACAATGTTTGTATCATGTAACGGCTTTTTTTTTTTTTTTTTTTTCTCTTCATGTGGCCAGTCTTCATTTGCGTAGTGCTAGAGAATAAGATGGGAGATATGTATCAATATGTGCTGAAGAGGGCCTCTATGGTTTTCTTCTGGATGGCAATGAGGCCTATGCAGGAAATATAGTGCTTTCACATGGGGTTTTGTGGTGCACTTAGCAGCCATTGATTTTAAACAGGACCATTGCTTTGTCGGCTTCAAGTGCTTTATATTTTTCTTTTTTTCTTTGCTTCTGGCTTGTTAAACTCATCTGAATGCTCTTCATATGCTTTGACAAAAATGAGATGATACTGTGCAATACATGTTATCAGAGGCCAACAAATGTACTGACAGCCTTACAGTTCAGAGGCAGTCAGGTGTCGGGACTCAGTGGGCTGATCTCGCCCTGCTGGGCCCCTCTGATGGTTCACTAGTCGGGGCATCTTCTGTCTGAGCAGAGGTGGTCTCAGAGCCTGTGTTACTGTCACTGGTTCCCTCCTCCATGGCTCCCTCTGGGACGCTCTCCTTGTCTTCAGACGCCCCCTCCTCACTGCCTGGGTGAGCCTCGAGTTCCTCTGAGGCCTTCTGCTTCCCTGCAGCAGCCCAAAAAGATACCAAAGAGGTAAGATTAAAAAGAAAAACATGATTGAGAAAAAGTTGATTGAGTGATTCCAAAAACAGCATCATAGTTACTGCCAAACACCGCTGTGACTCACCTGGTGCATCCGTGGGATTGGACTCTGTGTCCTCGCCTTCCTTGTTGCTACTTTCGCTGAGAGAATTTTGCTGGGACTTGTTGCCATGTGTTGCACAGACGTGTTTTTCTTCTTCTGCTAAGACGCAGGTGGGGGCCTCTCGAGCACCTCGGTCTCCTGCATCCTTCTCACGTTCTGCCATCCGTTTGCGGGCTGCTTCTTCTGCTGCAGAAATCTCTGCAGAAATCTTCTCCATGTCCACTTCCACTTTCATACAGCACAGCTGAAAAGCAGTTATGCAGTTCTTAGAAATGCAAAAAAAAACAACAATGTGCTCTTTTCTTGAACATGCTGCATGCAGTGATTAGAAGCATCATTTGTTCACTTTACAAAGTTCAGTTCTGTCTGATTTGGTTTTTTTTTTGTTTCAGCACATGCACGGTCTTGAAAATTCTACCTCTCAAGCCAGTGAATGGATGCTCTGAGAGGCTCTGTAAAGGATAAATGGCGCCGCCTGTTGCGCACAGCGGGTAGTGCATTTAACAACAACTGCTGCATCTCATTTCAGAACAACAGTTATTATAGGGGCAACAAATTGTTAACGGTGAAAGCTATATGATTGCCAGAACATGTGGACGGCGTTAGCAACAGCTGGCGGCTGTAAGGCAGACACAGACTGGCACAGAACCAGAGCTGCACACTGTACAGTAGAAGATTCAAAATGCGGCTTGCGTGCGAGTAATTGATGACCGCGTTCGATGTAGAAAAGACGCCGTACCCTTTTGAGCTCATTCGTGAACGACTCTGTGGCTTCGATGAATTTTCTTTTCTTGTCCTGGTGGCGGTCTTCGATCTGCAGCAACTCTGCCTCTAACTTTCTCTGTAACACGAGACACACAGGCACCACGGGTTCTTACTTAACTAATCCATAAAAAAAAAAAACAAAGCTGTCAATGTGATATACCACCATTGTGTGTAGGGTAGAAGACGGTAACGATCATACCTGGTGCACCATCAAAGACTGGACCTGGCGTTTGAGGACCTGCATGCGAGCGGTGGTAACAACCGATCGCACATCTGGGACTACGCTCTCGCTGAGGATCTCACTGATCAAACGGTGGTTGCGCTGGAAACGAGCTGCAGCTGAATGCTTTATGGAAAAGCCATCGTCATAATCTGAAGACATGAAAAACAGTAGAGGCTTTACAACTTGGCTTTGGTGATATATATATATATTTTTATACACCTGTGAAGAATGAGAGAGATGTGTTACACGGTCACTTATCGAATGATGCTGTATCAACACACTGTAGACATCAGGAGCGTATCACTCAATATTTATACAGAGTTACAGTCTAAATACACCAAACACAGACGTGGCGCAACACGTCTGCTGCAGCAGAGCGCGTCCATTATAATCAACTGAAGCTGCTACACTGACCACGGAAGCCGCTGGCACTCGCGCAGGCATCGCGCTGCTCATCTCTATTTTTATGCGGCTGGTCTTTTTTTTTTTTTTTTTCCTCCCTCTATGCGCAGCTACACAGCGCTCCAACAGGTAAAAATGACATAGAACTGTGTAAAAAAAAAAAACAAGTACAATCTGTTTAAAAATGAGAACAGTAATTGTGCCAGAGGAAATGCAAGCAGTGCGACTTTTTTTTCATTGCACATTCGAATAAATCAATCAATGTGTTTCCATGATCCTGTAGTTTAAAAGGATCTAGTTGTTTAATTCAGTACTGGTTAATATAGCCTACACCTCCAAGCTATCCATAACCATAACTTTATTTTTTTTGCAATTTAAACTTGGCAATGCTTGTTTAAATAACTTTAACAGGCACTCACAGCTGAAAGCACAAATAGATTTACAGTACACATGTAGTCACGTCTTATTTTTGTAATCGTTTTACTGGAAAATGCTTGATTCTACTTGAAATCTCCTCAGAAAACACGGCTGGCACGCAACCACACGCGACAAAGACGCAGTTGGTATAGCAGGTAAAAAAAAATATTTAAAAAAAAAAAAAAAAAAACCTGCACCGCCCCGCCTATGTGACGCGTCACGTCCGTGCCTGATGTATTTCAGCCGTTAAGAGTTAAATATATGCCATTATGTCAAAATGCATCCTTAAGCAAAGCAAAAAAAAAAAACCTATATTGTTGAGTGAATGGGACAAGCTGTTAATTATAACTCACTGAATGTGGACAGAAGTTTCGAGATGTAGTCTGCAATTTTCATTTGCCAGCAAATGTTCTTCTTTGTCTTCAATGTATACTGCTTTTCCGTTTTAAATACAGGACAGTTGTGCAGTAAGGAAAAAATCCAAATACAGTTAATCTACAGTGCCTTTAGACATCAATCATCCCTAGTTACTTTTTCCACACTCTGTGATGTTGAAGAATTAACTCCAGATGGATTGAAACCGTTTTTTTTGTTTGTTTTATTTTATTGTGAATGAAACAGAACATTTTGAATGACTTCAACAACTGCACCAAGCACCTTCTGACAGTGATTACAGTTTTAAGTCTTGCTGAATTTGTGAGATATTTTTTTTTTTTATGTGTGCTGTTTTCTCTTGCTCGGGCTGCGTTGTTAGGTTGTATGAGGAGGAACAGTATCTGTCATCAACAGCTTTCCTCGTGTCAGTTAAAGTTCAAGGTTCCCGATCCAAAGTGTTTCCATGCCTGTTCTGAAGGGTTTAGCTGTTTGACATCCTTCATAGAGGACGTCGTTTTGAACATGTTTTAGTCAGGGCATTATATATACACAGCATGTTCATTCAAGATATACTGTGACAAGTAAAGATGGATCTAAAAAAAATCATTGGAAATGATTTGAAAATAAATCGTTAATTTATATTTGAGTATTTGCTGATCGCTATTTAATTGAAGAATAAAAGGAATCGTTCAATCCATCAATATTTTTGGACAAATAGTTTAATAGATAAAACAATAGTTAAAAAAGGAGTAGAGCATAAATTAATCACTATAATCTGTAAATATCTTAGAGAGCACTGTATATTTTTATTTAGACACAAACAAATAGCTGAATTCACAGATACATTTGACAATTTAGTTTCGAAAAAAACACAGGATTTGTGTTTTTCTTTACCAGTCGGTTCCCCTTTTTATTTTTTTTCCATTTGCCAAACACTGTCATATACTATACATGGCACTACTTTTTGTCCTTGTTGTGGCCTTTTGCTTAACCGCTGCGTGATGTAACAAGAGCTCTCAGCCAGTATCAGTTGAGCTTGTCAGTGCAGTGTGCACTCTTTTTATGCACCCTTGAAACTTTCCAGAGGGCAGAAATGAATCGTATCTGCTACGTTGAAAGTTTCAAAGGTGCTCGCCTAGGTGCTCAGACGCCACAACAGGAAACCAGCCAGGGGAGGGATATATTCTCAAGGTAGCATGTGAGGATTAAACATGTTTTATGGTTCGCATATTCTGGAGAATTGGTATCGCTAATGGGTGGATACTTTCCGACGACTGCTTTTAGCGCAACCCTCCCTGTCCCCCCTCTACATTATGGATGCGGTTTTCAGGTTATTTTAGTTTTGCGTTACAGATGTTGGGTAAAGCCGGGGCTTCTCCTGTATGCCTAACTCTATTACATCATCCCGATTGCATTTAACCCAAGATAAACTTTCAGCAAAATATGGTTTTGCTGGTTTAGAGCGACTGCTGAAAATAACCGCAATACAGCCTTGTTACATATGCATTTTAAAACTATGCATGATTGATCAGCTGCTTTTGTGTCTTTTGTGCCACTTTTGTGTCTCAAACAAGCATTTTTATCTCCAGATACAGATAGGTGACTATAAATCAACATGTATGGATATTACCTGAGTCCCACAAGTATCAGTATTAGGCCCGAAATCATTGATCTTGTTTATATATGACATTTGTAGGGTATCAAGTATATTGACATTTGTTCTGTTTGCAGACGACACCCATATTTTTTGTTGTGGGGAGAACCTGCGGCAGCTTTTGGAAGCAATTACGATTGAAATGAGTGAATTAAAAACAGCGGTTTGACACACATTTTCATTCAATTTGAACAAAACCAAACTGAAATCAGTGATGTGTGAAAACAGAAGATCGCCCCAAATGTGTTGGAAACCTCATAAAGAGATGTGTGTGTGTGAGCAAAGTAGGCCAGGAGCGCTGCGGTTCTGAGAAATACAAGACACATTCTGGATCATAAGGCGTTCTACACTATTGTTTTTCACTTGTATTACTGTGTCTGAATTACTACGTAGATGTGTGGGCTAACTATGCGCTCACTATGCATTCTACAAAAAAAAAAAAAAAAAAGGGAGCCGTAAGGACAGTAAACAATGCAGGATATGTTGAATACACTGTTTTTAAAAGGCTTTGAAGTTCATGGATCTGGTGGGATTTGAGACCACACAAAAACGTGTGTGTGTGTGTATGTGCGTTTCAATCTGTGGGGTGAACAGTCTTCATGAAGCAGAGGAAGAATATCAAACAGTTTAAGGAGATGTACAAAATCAGGAAGGGGATCAAGAATGTGGCACTCACTGATGATGATGATGTTGTTGTTATCGTTTTGGGGGATTTTTGGTTCCTTTCTGTGAGTAACGGGACATATAACGGATGGCCACCTACATGTTGA
The DNA here is from genome assembly GCA_029490765.1 of Euthynnus affinis. Classification (NCBI taxonomy): domain Eukaryota; kingdom Metazoa; phylum Chordata; class Actinopteri; order Scombriformes; family Scombridae; genus Euthynnus; species Euthynnus affinis. The sequence goes on along the minus strand of CM055838.1, from coordinate 33,849,316 downwards.
TTATATATGTATAAATAGGATCATTATTGAAGTTGTGTATGATGGGATGGGAGGCAGATAGTTAGCACTATTCATCATAAAACATTAAGTTGACTGGGTAAGTATAGGAAAGAGGTAGGACCAGATAAGTGTTTTATTGCTTCCTACTGCATTTCAGACATGTAATATTTATTCTTGTTTTGTTTTCTTACTTCCATTTTTTCTTTTTTTTATGTTCTTGTTTCAGTTTTATATTGTATTTTTATGTTTTTTTTATGTCATGTTGGAAATGAATCTATTCGACATGAGAATTTCTTTAAGACTGTATTTATTACTGAAGCACAATCTCTGAATGTGTAGCCACCTGGAGAGCTAAATCTTATTTAATCATCGATGTACGTGCAGCCTGTTGAGAACACAACCCGCTGGGATACCAGCTCAGACATTTTTATGGTCTGGGGTGTTTCTAAATAGCAATTGGTTTTATCTGTAGTTTTCCTGTACGTCATTATCTTCTGCTGCTACCCGGCCAGATCCTAGACAAGCATCATTTCCGTGAGGTGGGTGTAACTCAAACGTCTTCTTCTGGCTTGTGTGTCTAACGTGTGTGTGTGTTGGTCTTAAAAAACAACAGGGAAAAGAATGTAAATTTTGCAATTATGTCTAAACCAATGCCAAGAATACCTACAAAATGTCAACAGTGGTGCAAAACAAAGACAAATTTTGTTCCATTTTGCAGCTTAAAAGCAGAAATTACCAAATTACCCCGAAATGTGGATGGCTGTAGCAGTGTAGGAGGAGGGAAAAAGATAACAGTCTCTGGGTGTGCGGACTGGCAACTCTGTGTGGTCGTGCTACAGTAATTACAGCTCTGTCACAGTGCTTTAAACGTTGGGAGACAAAGCATTCAGCTGAGTGGCCTTACCATCTGGATCCTCCGCTGGCTGAATACTCATGTAAGGCTCACCCTTGTCAAGTCTGGACTGCCTCTGGCGGCTCTCCTCTTCCAGAGCTGCCTCGGCACGGCTTTTCGCATTGACGTAGGCCAGGTAGGCTGGCGAGTTGTGATAGGCCTTCATGCTCTCATTATATTCAATCTACGGTTGGAGGAGATGACAGGAATGACAAGGAAACAGAGAAGACAAGCAGGCACAACATGTGTGGACCCTCGGTTCTATTAACTAGGACAAGATAAGGAAAGAGGTTTAGTCATGACTGTTAGAAAGGAAGCAATGATGACTGGAGGGACCCACAACTGTTGGAGATACATCTACTGGTCACCCATCACAAAAAAAAAAACACCCCCATGAACACCCCTTGTAAAACAACCAACCTTCTCTGCTTCGTAGTCATTCAAATAATCCTGTTTCTCCTCATCAGTGAGGTCCCTCCACATGCCACCGATTATCTTCCCAATTTCCCATAGCTTCAGATCAGGATTGGAGGCTTTTACTTGATCCCAAACCTGGTGATGAGAACCAGACATGGGTGTGGGGTTGGGTTGGGTTGGAGGGGCTATACGTGGTTATCTCTTTGCAGAGAGGTCACAAACCAGAGGAGGCCGTGTGCTTTAAGCTCCATCTCCAAGTTGATAAATCCCACTATTTGATGTGGAGTGTCCTAGCTAAGAGAGTCCTGGCTTCATTTAGCTACCTTCATAAAACAGCTATTAGCGTCTCAAACAGAATTCATGTCTTTAGCATTCTGAGCTGATACAACATATTCACATCAAAGTATCCCTGTCCTTCCAACAGAGCGCATGGTGGTGAAAAAGGGGCAGCAGTTACACACACTGTGTTCTTACCTTACGACTATATCTCATGTATGGCATCAACGGCTTATCGGGTGGCTTCGGCGGCTTTGGGATGTTTATTCCTGAGGAATTCTGGGTAAGAAAGGAAAAAGACTCATCTTAAGGCACGGTTGCTGTTGAGTGATCAGGCAACCGGTTTAACACATGCTTGTGAAACTACGTCCAGGCGCATGGTTGTGTAATTTGAGACACACAAAAAAATAAAATATTACAGTATACTTTGACTCCGATACAAAATGCATCAAAGTAATTTCTTATCAGTTCAATTAACTTGATTTAATTAATGACAGTTTGAGGCCATATACAAGTTAGGGACCCCGCAGAGAACAATGGAATAGCGTTGACTGTGAAAAAAAAAAAAAGAAAAAAGAAAGAAAATCTCACTTAAGCTGAGATTTGCCCACTGCGAGACATAATGTCATTATCAGAGTCAGCCAACCACAGCTTGCATGCAGCGACTGAATTACTGCTCAGCAGCCAGAGCCATGCCGAGCAGCGAGTCTGTAATTCCATGGCAACACTGATGGCATGGGTTACTTAACATGGCTGTCAGAAATGCAGACTTTGAAAGGCAGGTGGTATTTGAATACACACAGATGGACTTTTAGCCAGTCTGCACTGTTGATGGAGGCAGCTGAGCAGAGTTTGGAAAGATACTCATTTCAGATTCGGTCTCGGGGGGGGGGGGGGGGATGGAATGACTTTTTCATATTTTCATTCTGTCGCATCTGCTCTTTGAAGAGTGGAAATGCAGCACACCTAGTCTCATTCAAACAAAACTTTGGTCGATCTTGTGCGAAAAAGCTGCAAAGCTGGTGACGCTTGCAGAGGCTTCTGCAACGTCTTGCTCTGACTGAGCAAGCCGACTGTTGAGTGTTCTGCAAAACTCAACTGAAAGTAAATTGTTACAGATTTGAATAACTCCTGCTGAGTCTGCCATTTTCAGTCGCCGTGTTTTCTCAATGTTAACATTCATACCGTTACCCGACTGTTGCTGCTTTGGCTCCCTCCCAGTCTGTAGTTGTTGTAGGCCAGATGGCTGTATGGGTTGTACCCCACAAACCCGGGAGTGTTGGGCATTTGCTGATGGAAACAAATGAGACAGAAACACGAATGAGAAATGACAGAGAATATGGAGGGGAGTAAAAAGCCCAAGACAGAAACTTAAAGAAACCAATGAAAGAAGCTGGGGAAATGCGTAAGAAAGAAACTTGCAGTCATGCTGGGGCTATAAGGGTGTAATCTTTTCAGAAGCAGTGGTGTATCAACACATCAGTCTGTGTCACAGGTGTTGTGAATTCAACAAAAAAAACATGCTTTCTTTTAAAAAAATACCTTTTGATAAAAGTATAAAGTGTACAAAAATTAAGTCTCCAGAAAGCAACATCCACATCATCAAGTAAATCTTTGGTGCCAGCTTTATTTTAGAGATACTTACAGTTGTAGGGGCAGGGGGAGGGGGAGGGGCATAGGATGGCCTCTCTGTTGTGAAACAAAAGGTCCACATTAAAACATCAGCATCAGTCCAGTGGAACAGGCTATTCCCAATCTTCAAAATGAATTCAAGTTGACTATTTGCCATTTATGTCTTTTAAATATAAACCACAATTTCTTTGTAGAACTACAAGAAATAAAAAACCATTAATAACAAAGTAGGCTTACACCAAAGGAACTCTCTGTTCATGGTTGTAATGTACTTTTGATGCTGCGGTGTTATGGTTAGAATGGCAACAACAAGTCTGGTGTATTTCAAAATGCATTTTAATACCATCGCCGAGCTCACTACAAAGATCCTGACACAACTTGTTCAAATATTTCCAGCTCCTTAACTTACTTGACATCTTTGCAGTGATGGTGCAGCAGGTATCAGTCTAACCCAATCATTGGTTCTGTAACAAACACATGTTGAGAGTAAGATAGCATTTTAGAACGTATTGATTAGATGGAAAATTGCTGCTAGGTTGGTTTATTGAACAGCACAAAGAGATGTCGATTATGAGTGTCACTGACTGTCTGTCTGGAAAGATTGCTGCTTTCATGTGGAAGCTATTTCATGTCGGCAAAAGAGAGGTTGTTAATAACATCTTTCATTTGCTAACACATTAAAGTTTCATGCTTCAGGTTTAAAAAAGGGGGGTAAACATAATAATAGGTGAAAAGCACCAGTGGTTGACGTTAGGACTGTCTGCTGCTAACCCTCCTATAACCGAGCCCAGGAAAGCTAACGTTAGCTTATGATAGCTAGTAGCAAGTAATAAAGCTACAGTACTTTGTTCTGTCTTCCTCGAAAGGTTAGCTAGTTTGCAGCAGACGCCAGCAATGGATATAGTGAACATGAGTTAGATGACTGAAACTGTAATTATACTGTTCTGACCGTAGATATTCGGTCCTATGTGTGGGCTAAAGTAAATACCCAGCAGGCTGACGGCTAGCGAGCTGGTAACGCAGCTAACTGCTAGCTTAGCTTAGCTACCTCAATGAAAAGAATATAGAGAGATATTATTAGCATGCAACGTCAAGTCAAACCAACACATCTAGAGATATACACATTCCCATAGATTTTGATGGTGACAAACAAGCATGTATTCTAAAGTGATGGCCAGCAAACTCACCCTAAAACCTTTAGTCCCCACCACAGTGTGTACGTTGTGGCTTTGACAGGGAAGGCTAACCACCTAGCTCAGAGAAACAGTCCCCACAATATACGAATGAAATGGGGTCCACTCGTAAGATTTCTGCAGAATCTTCCAGAATTGCACCCCCACCCTCTCCTCATTGCAGCTGTGCCTGCCTTGCCTGGACGCTGATGCTCATCGCTCGTCAACTGTCTTTGCTGCAGTTCTCACTTACTGATAATGACAGCAGAATTTCTGTATTTCAGCAGAAACAGATGTTTCTCTAGAAATAGCTTTCTCAAGAACAGCCGTTCAGGGGAAAAGACAAGGTATCATAAGAGCGCAGTGCAGTTCACTATGTACCCACATAGCTTACAGATGTGTTGCAGATGTGCACCATCATAACTTATCAGAAACTAATGTAGCCTGTTTACTCTTCACTTGTATGGGGGCAAAAACCTGACCTACATGGTTACCCTGTCTGCAAAATACATCACCTCGTTTCAAAAATGTGTATGTCAGTGCAGATACAGACTGCAGATACAGTTTGCATCCACTCTTTTGTACAAGTTAATAATCTCAGGCTATGATATTAAAAAAAAAAGATGTTGGAATGATTTATTATGTCACCATACCGTAAGTTGCATTATGCATGCTTCACAGGCTACTAAGCTTTTGAGAAAATCAAGGTTGCCCTATTCACTGCTCCCTTGTTGTTAGAACTGAAATACTTTGCATTCTTGTTCACATTGTTTGAGAGCCGCCCAGGTCAATAGTTGTAATAGTGTGTTCCCTAAAGATAACAATCCAAAGCCTGCAGGATTTAGCCTACATCTCTGTCCATTCAACCTGAATAGTACTTGTTTTGGATTTGTTAATTGATTGTGTTCATTGTGACCCTGTTTCTTTCTGTTTACACTGCACACTTGAGAGCTTATTTCATTTCTGTTTGACCTGCATCTTGTATAATATGCAACGTAGACGCTGTTGTGATCTCATCACCAGGTGTGATGCTTCGTCTTCTTTTCATCCACCAGGCACAGGAGCGGAGAGATCTATGGATGGGACAGGGAGCGGATTCCGCACATGGTATGGGCAGGACCTTTTTAACCGTTGGACACCTGTGATGGAGTGCATCTGGAGGTAGGGTGAAGGTCACATGCCTCCTGTAAGCTACTGTGCAAGCTTAACACACACACACACACACGCACACATAGGGCCTCCCAGGCACAGCTGTGGGATTGTAGATGCCCAGAGGCAGAGCAGGGCCTGTGACAATTTGAATCAATCAGAGGAAAACCCATAAGGCTGTTCTTGTAATGCAGATTCAGACCCAGTTCTTAAGCCTGTAGAGCTCTCCAAAATAGACTCAGGCACTGGAACTAAGCAGACTTGAAAGTTTACTCTGGTGGTGGATGGTGGAGGTATTTTTAGAAGCTGCTGCAGTCAGATTATTATGATGTATCTTTCCAGAGGTATTCCTTGGACAAATGCCTTGATTATTATCATTAACCTGTCCATCAAAGTAGCGATCACGATAGGAATTGGGAAACACAAGGCACTGGATTTTTGTTTTTTACATGAAGATGCAGCAACATTGCTGATTTGGTCCATTTCATAAATGTATGAAGTCCACTGTAAATGTTTCACTTTCTGCCTCTGGCCTGGAGACAATAACTTTTTGATGAAAGCAACAAGTGTACTGATAAGCTCTGAGATGTGTCCATGTAGGTCACTGCAATTTTAAATGTGCAGTGCATCCTGTACAGTATCTGCAGCTTTACATACTTTTTTTATATATAGCAGTGCAGTGGTACAGTGGTTAATACTGTCACCTTACAGCAAGAGGCTTCTGAGTTCAAACCGAGCGTCCGTCTGGGCCCTTTCTGTGTGGGGTTTGCATGTTCTCAACCGCGTCTGCGTGGGTACTCTGGCTTCCTCCCACAGACCAAAAACTAGTAGTTAGTTATTCAAGAGTTGTGACAAAGATATTGTGCTAAACATTTTTACAGCTGAAAAACACACACACACATAACACTGACAGCAAATTGAGTTGCTTTAGTTCACAAGTTACTTAACTATCATTAGCAACTATAACAAAAGACACAAATACATCAACAGTACAGTCAGGTCCAGATTAGATAGATAAGAGTAATAGTATCTAAAAAATGCAACCTGTAAAGGAAGTAGTGTGTGGTGTGTGTGTGCAAGCCTGTGATATGGACATTAAATTAAACTTTTTTTTTTTTGTTTGTTTGTTTGTTTGAAGGTGTAGAGAGACAGGAAGTGGAGGGTAGGGGGTAGAGACATACAACACATGTCCACGGCTGGAATCAGACAGAGTACGCTGCGGTTATGGTGGTATGTGTCTTAACCGGTGCGCTGCTGAGGCAACACCGTTCAATGAATTCTTTGATAGAATAGTCTGTAAATAATGAAATGTCTTCATTCATCAGTGTTCTTTTTGTCTCTGTCCATGTGATACAAGCTACAGCAAAACTCTTTATCCAACCATTTTTTTATATCGACACATTAAAATCGAATCAAATACACTTTTTCAAAACATGTCTTATAATTACGTGCTGCAGTTTCTTCTTAATTATCGGACAACTTATCCAATGATACGGATACATCCATGATCATCCTGTAAAATCACAAACTAACTACAACAACAACAACATTATAGTTTCTAAAGTGTTTTAATTGATGTATTACAATGTGTACATTTTTTTTTTATCAGGTAAACATTTACAATATAACTGATCATTTCATTGGTTGAAACTCTATATTTCAGTTCTTTGATCACTTCAGTGTTTTTAATATAACAGTCCCGTTGTGGACAAGATACACAAGACATAAGCTCTTTCCAACCCCAGACCATTTCTATGCATGCAAACATTACTTCATGTCTTCTACACATTGACAGATATTATCGGAGGCGAACAGGAACAGTCTATTCTCCAGAAACGCAATTACAGTTCGGTACAGCAAAGTTAGAGATCAAGAAACATACTATAGCTTAAATACACAGTTTATGCAGTTAAAAGGCCTTTACAAAATCAAAGCCAAACCCATTTGCCTTCTCTCTCTCTCTCTCTCTCTCTCTCTCTCTCTCTCTCTCTCTCTCAAAGATTAAGACTGTTTAACAGAGAAATGTGTGTGAATGTGTAGTAACACCTCATTGGCTGATGAATGATAAGATAGGATTTTGCTGGAACTGTTTTTGTGTGCATGCAGTCCACTTAATCGTACTGATGTCTCCACTTTGCTAGCAGTCTTTGGAAAGATTTTAGGATATTTGTTTGTGTTTTTTTTTTTTAATATTTTTAAGCTTTTAACAAATAGTCTCCGCCCACACCATCTTCCATCCTTCTGTCTGTGTTTTAGTGAACTTCCTTTGGCTACGTTTTAGTAACAAGTAAGATGACAATACACTGTTTCCGGCAGAGGTTACAAATTGATCCTTGGCATCAGTGATTAGATTGGATTCTTCACAGGCGCTGCAGATAGAGTCATTGATAACTGGGAACCCAAGTAGAGAACTCTGACTGAGAGCTAGTTAATGTCATATAGGACAGAATAACAGGGCCACACACAGAAAAAGAGAAAATAATTTACCTTTGATCCGATTTTCTTCAAATTGTTTATTGTGATTAAACATTATTTACATGATGTGCATCTATGGAAATATATCGTATGTCTTCATAAGTGAGTTTTGTGGCAATATTTAGACCAAAGTGCACTAAAAAAAAAATACACATTTTTACATTTTTTATGTGTACAAATAAATGGAGGACTTTGTTTTTGTTTTTCCAGAAATGAACCAACAGCTTTTAAGTTGCGCTGCTAAGACATTAAATTTGTCAAAGTGATTTTAGGAATGGGCTGAGCATGTCGGCTGTCCCCAGTCAGACGTGTTGAGATTACCGGAGAGAGCTCCTGAAGATGCACGCTAAACAAATGAGAGAACTTTTTCTTTTCTCAGACTCTATTTGTATATATCCATGTTGTAAAAATGCAAATAAGAAAAAAAAAAAGATTTGAATGCAATAATGGAAGATGTCAAAAAACAACAACAACAACAACATAATAACAATGGCACGTTTTTCTTATTTCTGTGTTGAGCTGAATGAACCTTCCTTCACAAATAATTATGTTTATAGCTTAACTGATGCTGAGGTAAAATCAGAGTGTGGAGACATAGAGAGAACCAAAATTCCATTGTGTAATAGTTGTTGTGAATATATGTGTCTTTTTCATCTTTTTTTTTTTTTCCAACATATCTGATATTACTGCATTGTAAAACCAGTGGTTTGTCAGGTTTACATTGACGCTGTTCTTTGTGGGATATAGACTTGCAGTGCTCTTGTCCCACCTCTTGAATGAGGGAGATGAATTTTTGCTTGAGTCAATTAATAACCAAAGTCTCCCCAGACAGATGAAACAGGCTGCCCATATGTGGTGATGACAAACAACAGTCTTAGCTTCAACCTGCACCATCAAGTCATTATAAGACTAGTTATCAGCCTCGCCCACGGTATCTAAAACACTCGATGAGCAGCTGTATCACTGGCACATTCCTTTAATAGTTAGTGTGATATGAAATTCCGGCTGGCCACATTACCATTATGTTAGCTTTACAGCTACACCAGAGCTTCACGTTAGATCAGAGTTGCTATGTTGCCAGTAGCTTAATCAATAAAGGTTATTACACTCTGCTTGTATATTTCAAACACATCATGCCTGCAATTTTACAACACTGGCCAATGAAAACACACAGCCTTTTAGCTGCAGTGATAGTGCAAAGCTAATGTACGATGTATGTCTTTAATATTTTGACAAAAAAAAAACAAAACATTGAAAACACAATTGGGAAGCTTAATGTCAACAGCTAGCGCAGACGGTCACACTTTTAGGTGATCCTCATACTCGCTGATGCTAATTGCTCCTGAAAAATCCCAGTCTTCTGTTCCAATCCAAAACAATGCCCAAAAAGTGCAGAAGCCTTTTTTTTTTGTTTGTTTTGTTTTGTTTTGTATTTTGGCACAATCAGTATATAGCACCACCAAAGTTCTGCAAAGCAGTCTGTTTGGAGAGAGAAATCCTGTATGTTGAAGCATATTCATAAACACAAGAGTCACACTGGCATCTCAGCACCAGCTGGAGAAATAAGATTATCCTATCAGCAGTATACAGAGTTTCTAGCCCAGCTTCGCTTCCAGTCCTTCTGGACCACAATGCTAGAAAGAGCCTGTTGGCAAAGAGAGAGGGGGGGGGGGGGATGCAGAGTTAACAACGGGGTGATAAAGCAAATCTATTCTGGGCTCTCAGATACAGTTTTTCAAACTAATCTCACTTTTCACTTTGGTCTCGATGTTGATTGCGATGAAAAGCTATGGCTTATCATTTGGTAACTCAGGGGCAGGGAGGGTTTGTCGCATTCCTTTCTCACCCGTTCCTTTTTTCATTTTTATCTCTTGTTCTCATTCCATCTTTTATTGCTGCTCTTTTGTCGTTACTAGACTAGACTTTGTGTTTGCAAACACATTTTATGGTCTGTTTTAAATTCCTTACCAGATGGGTGGGGTTACAGCATATACTGTAGGGGACAGTAGAATGAGAGCTCGCTGTTGCAATTAATTACACAAACTGTGTGGAAGCTAAACTGGTACAGCACTGGACTGTCTCAGGACCGATCAGTTGTCGATTTGGTGGGGGTTTGATGCATTTTGTGTCACTTTTTTTTTTTTTAAATTCTGCTGAAGTTACACTAGGGAAAACCAAACGTTTTGCTCTCTAACATTGATCACAACTACAACTGTTATCTGTGGAAGTTTTTTTTTTTTTTTTTTTTTTTTTTGAAATCCTGCCACCTGTTACTTTAAAGCACGTGTCTAAAGACTATCGGTCTCTTAAGTTCACATAGTAGAAACAATACACGACAAGTGCTCAAAAGACTCATCACATACTCTCATACACAGAAACAAAATAGCAAAAGAACTCAATTCAATGGTTTCCTTTTTGTTGCGCAAGCTCAAGTACCGTTGGCCTCGGGTGAAGTGAGGCTTTAGGGCGAAGTCCTTTCCTCGTGTAGTTCTACTAATAAGCACCAGTACAATTCAGCTGGTCCTGCACCCCCATTGCCACTTTCCTCAATCCCTAAGAGTAGCCGTCATTAACTGGTGGCAGTCCAGATCTCCTCGCAGCTCCAGTGGCCCAGGCAGCCTCATACCCGTCTTCTGATCCACGCACCAGCACTTTCCCCGCTGGCCGTCACGTGCGGGATGACACTGCGGACATATAGATGTGTAGAATGTTTTAGTCGCAACAGCTTGTGTAAATATAGGTGCAAATGTTAAAGCCGCTCTCATCGATATTTTTGTGTTAAAAAACGGATCACATGACTGAATAGAATGTGAGCTTTAAAACATTTCTAAATCAGTGTTTTGCTCTTATTGTTCGCAACTGTTTATTGTTGACTCTCAAGGCTCTCATCCGGCAGGAAACTGTTTTCAGTTCAAACAGTCAGAAAACACTTCAGTGTTCAGCACCAAACAGCAGCACTGAAGACTAAATAAAAAAGACAGTGAATATTGGCCTTATATTTGTAAGGTGGCCAGAGACGCAACTCTCAAATGATTGAGAATGTTGCTCCCTGTGTGCTGGATGTGTAAATAAGCAAATGTTTATAAGTTAATAATACATCAATGTTGCGTTTACATCTTGTTGTACCACCTCCAAGTGGCCAAAAAAGTAAATGAATGCAGGTTTATATAAAACCGAGCACAAGGTCAAAGGTTAGGGACTATTAACTTGATTATCGTGTTTTCTTATCATGTATCTCTTCCAGCGCTCTGTCGAGATGCAGGGTCATTAATCGTAAAGATGATGTCAGCCCTGGTCAAATAGGGACATATTTCTTGCCTGGCAGCACTTGGCTTTGTCCTGCATGAGCGGTCACATGGCTGTAGTTTGTCACGTAAGAACAATATTTTAGCATCAGACAAAAATGAGAAGAATGTTGTCTTCTTACCCAAACAGAAATCCTACATTCAGGGCAAACTACCCCCAGCTGGTACTACAGGTCAGCCTTTTCACAAGCTGTAGAAAGTAATTTAATGATTTGCTTCGAAGCCCCTTTAACAATTCCAGTAATAAAAATAAAAAAAATGATTTTCTACTTTTGCTTTAGTGATTTACAGGTTCAAAAAGCCTCCAAGACCAGTTAACAATCTCATAGCAGCCCTGCCATAAAATGATTCCCAGTTGTCCCCCATGACCTGTGCTTCACTTCCCAATAGGTTTTATCACCGTGCAGTTTTAGTTAAACAGTAAACAGATGCCTCTGAATGTGTGCAGACAAAGATACTTTAACCATGTTACACAATCCACATAACTCAGTCTCCTGATGGCCGGTGCCTTAGCAGAGCTTTGCTTTTTTTTTTTTTTTTTATCACTGACTCTGCGTCTGTTGCTCTGATTACATGCAGCTCAGAGCAGTCTTATCTGTGTTTTTATGTTCTCTGATTCTCTCACTCTTACATGCATAGTTGCCCAATCTCGGCAAAGGCAGAATAACAACAAAAGCAACTGCATCCAAAAGCTAATTGCATCCATCACAGCAATGAAGTGATTATTGTCCAACAGTTTAGGGGAATCCACTTTACACACACACGGTTCAGCTCTTGATTTGTGAAAGTAAATCACTTTTTTTTTTTTTTTTTTTTTATGTGAGCCTGGAAAACTAATGTCTTGGCATTAGCACGCTCTCATAAGAGAGTCTGTTTGGAGAAACGTTTGTGTTGATCTTGAACTAGTAAGACAAAATTTCATCAGCTGCAGGCATGTTTTGTGTTTTTGGCCCAGACATTGCTGATGGAGTTGGAAAGGAACTGTTTGAAGTAGAGAGATAGGCATTTTTATTTGTATTGGCTTAATAATAAAGATTCACAGTTCGCCGTTACCACACAGCCAAATAGTGGTCAATAATTCAATAAGTCATCAGGAGCGTGCGCTTGAAGTGACAGACCTGTTTAGCGTGGAAATCTCCGTTCTTGTCACAGTTGGGTATGGGGATTGTAAAGAGATCGTCATGTGTGCGGGTATTCGACGCCAATCTGTCCAGTGCCCTCTGTAGCTCAGCACGACACGGAGCCTGAAGGAGAAATAACAAGAGGCTGATCAGTTTTTTCAGTTGATGTACCGTATGGACACATTAGCAGACATACAGATGTCGCTGTATTGTATATGTAGACCTTTGCAGCGGAGAATGAAACCTGCTGAAATTATTATCTCTAATTTTCAAAGTGGCCCAAAAACAAAAAATGAGAAAGTTTGGGTAAAAAATAAAAGATACCATCTGAGTTTTTCAGTATTTGATTACATTACAGGAACTGGTATGTGTTTGTAATGATTTATTAACTATTAACTAATCTGTGTGGGGTAATAACTACACACTCTGCCGCACGTTTTCCTCTGACGTCAAGAAACGTCAGCGCGTTTACATTGTACGCGCACACAAATCTAGAATATCGCATTGAGAACCAGCTGTTTTGAATTCACAAGCTAACTAACGATTGCATATAAATACATCACTCTGGAAGAATGTCCAATCAATTTGAACTTTCAAAATTTCATTTCCACAGAGGCTTTAATAAGGATGAAATATCGAAAAACAAAAAAATGTCATCAAGTGGTTTTTGGGTTTAAGTGCCCCTACTTGGGTGGGCCGTCCAAATAAATTCTATATGTGGGAGACTGTGGCATTACTGTACATTCATGTAACACATTTTGTGTGGGAACGAATGCACCGAAATGTGGAAGAGCTGGCCTGTTCCTGATTAATGGGGATGTTATGATCCTGGTCTTGCCAGTGTTAAAACAGCAAATTGCATGTTGATGCCAATGTACACCTGTACTTTATTTCACAAGACCACAATTAAATGTTACGGTCTGTAAATAACTAATTTGTACAATTTATAACCTGACGGTTACACTTGTGGCTTTGAAACTATAAAGCTTTAATGTTAAACACCTGCTGGAGCCGGGGCCTGTGCTGCAGAGGAGATTGCCTGGGTTTGTTGTTTTCAGTGAAACTGATAAGATGTCAGGGGTTTGTTTCTCTCACCAGCACCGCCTTGGTCTCCTCTCTAGCAGTGTTGCTTCTCTGGTTTGTGGATTTCTGAGGGTGTCGGGCCAGGGTCTTCTGTATGCAGCGTTTGTCTTGCGGACTGCACCGGATATTGCTGTTGTTTGGGTGCTCGGGGATGATCTCATCCTGCCTGTCCATCGCTAAAGGACGAATGAAAGAGCCTTTAGATTTTTAGTTCCTTTCATGCAACAACAAGGTAAAAAAAAACAAAAAAAAAAACAATTCAAAACTTTTTCATACAGTTTTACATGACAACAGTTTGTCCAAAACATTTGTAGGTCTTTGGCATCATGATTGTCAGTGCAACATAATCATTTTTTTTGCTGATATGAGCATAATTTAGTGCAATAATTGAATGATTTGATGTCAGATGCAAAGCAGGAACTCCTCTACTAGTCTCATACAGCTTCACGTGGTGAAATGTAGGCTAAAAATGAGGCCAGGTTAACCTCAAGGACACAGAGCCATGTGGGGGGTAATCTGTACCTCAGCTCTGGCCCTGGTACTTTACAACTACTGCACCACAGTCATGCCACAAGCCCTAAGGCCTTTTAAACGATACCACCCCGTGTTCTGCCACCCTCTGTACATTGTGGTCTGCATGTGCCACATTCACCTTTGCATCCCTATAATCCTGCAGTTCTGTGGCCCTGCAGGCAGCCAGCTGCTTCCTGAGGAAATGCCCCCTCCCTCTTCATTCTCCACCCCTCCACAACAACCTCAGTCTGTGCCAGATGGAGGTTGTTAGAGGGTATTTGCACTGTCACAAGTGGGCACAACTGTGTGTATGTATGTGTGTGTGTGCGTGTGTGTGTGTGTGTGTGCGCGCACGCACTAGTTAGCAGTAGGGGGGAACAAGATGTGCAAAATGAGGGATAAAGGTTGTGTGTGTCTTTCTTTGTGCACATGCATGCTGCCTTTCACCTGTGGCTTGAGAGACTTGGCAGCTCTGTGTTTTTGTGCTTTCAGCTCATAACCTGTGGCATTTTACAGATTGGCACTGGAATCAAAGCACTTTCAACTGTGGTTTTACCATTTTGAAGCTGTACTTGCTGTGATCACTGAACCAGATCTGAGCTCTGGTTAATATCTAAGGTCACTGCCAGGCATCCAGTTAAACACTGTTGGCAAAGAGACAATGAAGGTGGGTCTGTAGCCTCCTTAATCTTGTGCAGTGTGATTGCAGTATTTTCTCAGATCTACAATGCATGAAGGCACGCATTACTAGTTCTCATGCTAGTCTTGGCCCTCGCTATGTTCAGGATATTGATCCTGGATCCGTTTTCTGATGATGGCGAGAATTTATACAGCTCGATGACAGGAGTTAGAAGGTGACTGGGTTTCTCTAAACTTCATAGGCAGTCATCTTTCTTGGCTTGTCTGGGGGGGAAGTGTCTCTCGGCTGTTTGTATTTTTAGTCATGTTGCCGTTAAGCCTTGCTCATCAGCACTTTCTTCCACAAAAGAGCCAATAGGGTTTCAGCTGTTTCCTTCGTCCCAAGTTGTTGTTTCTCCTCTTTTGCCAGTTCACACTTTTCCGATTCCATGGTCTTTTTTGCAGGGCGAGCCAAAGTGATTTAGAAGTGGGTCAGGGGTGGCATGTCCTGTTTGCTACCACTGCTGTTTTCCACGGAGGAAGTCGCCACTTCTCTGTGTGGTTTCATTTGATTTGGATCAGCAGCTCTTGGCTTTTAAAATATATTTCCTACAGTGCATTATCAGCCCCGGAGCTGATGCTTTGCAGTGCATTGCCAGTCACAGGTGCACAGCAAAGATAAAGAAAGGTCTTGTGTAGTTCATCATAATCATCTGATCATACTCATAACATCGGTAGGTTGTTATATGCCAAAACTAATCCAACAAGATCCAGTTAAGACATAAACAAAGATAACCACCTGTCTCCAAAAAGTTTTTTTTTTTTTATTAATGCAACATTTCTACCCAGATGATCTTCATCAGATAAACATCATGCAACATGTGCAGCTATATACTGTGTATAGAGATTAAAAAAAAAAAAAAAGGGCAGGTCCACCTGCAAGTAGGAGATCACATGATACAAAACAACTCTCCTATCACAACACCACTAGTTTTGTCCTGCACCTGAACCCTGTCCGCCTGGGTCTGTACACTATTCCTTGCAGATGTTGTACAATCCCATGGTCACATAGCTAGCTAATACAATTACTCTGATACAACACTGATCAAGTGAGCGTACAGGAGGCTGAACACAAAGTTCTATTTTGTTAGCACTTAGCTGACAAATTGTATTACACAATAATCTATCTGCACTACTTGTTCAGTCCAGTCCTTAGTTAAATATTTGTTGTCACATCAGCCACCTCACTTGCAAATGTATTTGTCACACTGGCCGCCGGGCGTGTGAGGATCATTCACTGAACAGAAAGGAGTCTGATCGGTGAACCTCTTCCAATGAACACGGCAACAATAACTTTACACAAGTTTACTGCGGTTCTATCATTTGATCCGCATTGTACCATGACATATTATGACACTTACTCTTGTCTTCTCTTTTCATTCTGTAGAGAAATGAAAGGATTAGCGAGCTGCCTTTGTGGCAGTGACACAAGGGACTTGAAGGGGGTCATCGAATTTCAAATTCCACTGTTAGCGGTTGCAAGGCTCAACTTGTAAACCTCAAAGACAAATGTCCTTTTCAGATAAATATTTAGTTATATTCTGTGAGATTGGCAGAGTATTTTCCTATGGTTTATACTTCTGCTAGCTCAGATCTTGGATCTAAGCCAAAAGAGATTTCACTATGATGGTATTTGTACAAAAACCTCGAATGAACCCTTTTAAAAGTAATGACTGCATTGTTCCTCTATTCAACACAGATAGACTGAGGATAGTTACAGTGCATTCATGAAGGGAGGCAGACAGATAAGCCTTTAAATTTTCTTTCGAATGAATGCAAACACTGGGAGGAGCTGCTGAGCAATTTCCTTACACAGGTATAGGACCAAGGGCAGGGTAATATAGGCATCATCAAATCATGCTATTTTGACAAAACACCTCAATATTGATATTGCAACAGTACTGTAGAGATGACTGTTAGTGCTTCTCAAAATATTTACACAGTGAGATTTTTTGATAGATAATCATCAGTAATGTGGATATGAAGACTAAGTGGATAACTAATAGAACAGCTCGACCAATCTGGTAAATTCAGAAAATCGATATCGATATCATATCATGATATTGCCCTGCCCTGATAGAACCCCACTGATGTATCAGCTTATATGAGTTCATCACAGATATACTGTATATGTGGTGGTGTATCTGTTGGAAGAGTAACAGGAAATTATATAATATATATATATATATATAATACATAACTACAAAAGATGTGTCAGAACAACAAACAAAACAACACAAAAGAAAAAGCTGAGAAATGATGCACTCACTATAGCTGAGAATTTAAGTTTATGAATCCTATATTTAATCTTATATATACCTTATGTCATCCAAAACTGCAGTGGAGATTTAGCGCTCCGTGTCCAGGAACCAAGTCCATCACTTTTCCACAGCCAGGATCATTCCTGCTCTGCCATCTTATTCATTTATGTCTTCTAAGTACTGGGATTATCCAGATTCAAATAAAATATCCAGTCCATAAATCCTGCCTACTTGAAGAGGCTGAAAAACACTGTAACGTTGTGACTGTCCCTCACGGCTCTAGATAGGATAGAATAGATTATACTACACTGACAGTGACTAATCTATTGAAAAATTAATACTGTTTGGGGAGGCTACTTTGACAAGTAATTATCCTAGATTTTCTGGCAGCGAGCGGAAAAGTCAGCCAGGCTTACTACCAGAAAAACTGCTGTTTTCACTCAACGCTGGATGCTGCCAGAGTATCAGCCTGCTGGTTTCCAGGCAGAAGCTTTCTGTGAATCAGTTAATCATCCGAGTTTATGTCTTGTGCAGTTGTAAGACCACTGTTCAAGACTACCAGTAAGCGCTGTAAGAAGGCCAATAAAAATTCGGGAACTCTTTAATGTGTCATTTGACAAAGGGAAGATGGAAAGTTAAATCAACATGGAAGGCAAGAAACCTGCTGCTGCGCTGTCTGATGCTGCTCTGGCTCCTTCCCATTCAACTGATGTCAAAACAGACATCCAGAAGTACAGTGCAAACATGTTTTAAGTTTGAATCCACCAAGAGCTGTGCAACAGTAGTTTATTGGTCTACTTGGCCTTGATATTGGTGATGATTCACTCTTTAAGGAGCATGAAATAATTAGGAGCGACGTATCTGCAAACAATTAAAAATGCACATGCATACTCTGCACAGGCTTCTTTATAATTAAACAGCTGTTGTAGATTTGCATTCGGGAACATATGTTGTTGAAATAACGCTACTGTAGAACCGAGTTCACAGAAACTGAAGCTAAATGTAAAGTTGTTCACTTCTCTGAGCAGCTTTCTTGCAGTTTTTCATCTTCAGCGAAAGAACAGTTTGGTTGCTCAGGCTTAACTCTAATATTCCTGTTCATAACTTGCTACTTTGATTAGCCAGATATAACACACACACACACACACATACACACACACGCAGGTCTGGATCATAGACAAAAAAATATGAGTGAAGGACGGAGAAGAAAGTCTTCAGATAAACACCATCCTTTATCCTGACAAAAAATCTTTTGGATCAAAAAAAAAAAAAAAAAAAGTTTCGGGAACTTTACAGCAGTTTGAGGTTTTTCCTGCATTCACTGCCTCCTTTGAGATTCATACTTTCTTCTTTTTTTTCTCAGAAGGCAATCCTGCTTTTCATCCTGAATTTGTGTCTTTCATCCAACCATAAAAAAAAAAAAAAAAAAAAAAAAACTGTAGATAATATAGTCACCTTTAACCTCAGGGACATGAATCACTCCATACTCCAGACTCCAGCGCTGCTTGTTGTGCAGATTTATTTGCTCGTAGACGTGTGAGTAACTTCTGTTCGAGTCAGCTGGGGTGAGACTAACCATCCATCACTCGTTGAAGCAACGTTGCTGCATGTGATTAATAAGAATCTATGAATAGGACGAAACCTGCAGCAGTAGTGAATTTGGGCTAAAGCATATGCACTTTATTTTTAGTGTATTGTTCCTGTTATAATATGCGAACTGAATCAGGGACGTGAGTGGAAGTGAAAGTAATAAAAGACCTACCACAGCATTTCTGCCAGCTAGTGAAGTGACATTCCGCTAATATTGAATCATCTCTATGAAAGGCAGCATACATGTAGATTAATGGATGCTTTTCTTACTTTTATTATAAATGATCAAAAATAATTGTATCAATAAATTAGCGTTTTATTGTGACAAGATTAAGTTGTAGATGTCTGCAGTGTTTTTCATTGCAAAGAAATAGGCTCACATATGAAATCCTGGACCCTGAGGATTCACTTGTCTTCCTCGGAGTAGGCATGTTTTACGACCGGGACATTGTCGGATTGTTTGTGTATCTCTCAGCTCCAGCACCAGAAGGGGGTCCCTGTCCCACAAAGGACAGCAATTAGCTAATCACATTTACTCCCGCATAAAAGAGCCCCAGCTGTACAAATCTGCCACGGAACCCAAAGTAAGCAAATACACAACATTAGGGGACATCTGCTGGGAGGCATTGGAGAAAAATCCTCGATTTAGCGTCAAGGAAATATGTCTACATCTTCAGGCGAGTTCGCAAACTCCCAGAATTGTGCTGAGGAGTCTCCCCGCGTAGGAGAGAAAGGGAAAATCTAGGTTAGCATGCTGCTTTCATAAAGACCTGTGTGCGTCACAGTAAATTAGGCATAGTTGGACAGAGGCTGGCTCCGCAGACGGCTTCATTCATGCACCTCCTTGTGCGCCTGTAGGTGTAAGGCTTTTCATATCTGACATCTGTATCACTTTGTAAATAATATCCGTTTCACTAGTCAGAGGGAAGCATTCGAATACGACACCAGGGGAGACTCGGCAGGAATGCGGGAACAGATGCCAACATACGCATGATGATTTATTCTAAGTATTAAGATAGAGAGGGGTTTCTAAGAATGGGATATTAGGAAGCACTAAACCTGTCTTAGACCTTGACATAACATGCTTGATAGCGGTTGTTGTTGCTATGGAAATTCAGCTCAATAATTGGCTTAATACATTCTGAGAGAAATACACAGTTTTGAAAGAGATAAAAAAAAAAATGGACTGACTTATCATTTTTTTGCCAACCTGATTCACTGCATCGCCTTGACTTAGCTACTCTTTGCATTAGTAGTTAGCGACCTAGCTTTAGAAATGAAGCGATAATCATGAGCCAGCACAAATGGTTGCATATCTAGATGCAGGGCTGGAACTGTTCGCCTGGAAACCCTAAATTTCCTTCAAGGGGGCTGTCAGGATCTGCCTCTATCACAGGGGCCTTTTCATTATAAATTCTCTTGGTTTTTAAAAACCCTCTTCTATTTTTATCTAGCATGTTCACTGTTGCTAGGAGTGGGGCAGTGTCAGACATGTATTCAGGAGATGCACCCCCTTGTTTAATAATGCATAAGTACGGTGAATGCGCCACAAAGGAAATCTCCTTGCTTTGCGACTGGAGTTGCTCTTCGCCTCTCCCCGTGCCTTTTCTGATTGTCTCTCCGCTGCCATGGTTTACACTGAACATTCTTATACAGCGGATCTGAGCTGCTGCCCAGAAGAATTGATTTACAGTGAGATGTAATGGGCAGAGCTTCCCCACTTTGTTATGACAGACTCCAGGGGTGAGAAGGAGTGTGGAGGCAAACAGAACTCGGCGCTCAGATTACAAGACACCGAGAACAAAACTTATGAACTTTCCAAAATGTTCCATCTACTGCCAAAACGTTCCATCTACCGCCGCCTCGCCTCAGAGAAAGGACCCGAGAACCCCCTCCCCTACCACCACCACCACCACCACCACCACCACCTCGGTGCACTATAACCTAGTTACAGGCCAGCTGATCGGACACCGCAGCATCAAAGAGCATAAATAATGTTTTTGGGGGAGAACAGTCTCCCTTGCAAGATGAATTTGCACTGTAGAAACTGACACAGAGCCGGGCAGAGCTGAGACAGCCCTCCGTTTTTTTTATCATGCTCTAAACAGCTTTCCTCTTCTTTCTGATTCCATTTAGTCACGCTATGTGCCGGCCTAACCTATGCTGGCCCTGCACAGAGAGCAGAAGGCTCTCATTTCAGCTCTGGCAGAAAGAGTGCCGATGAGCTCATCCTCGTGAAGAAGCTGGACGCGGTGGGCGATGCGCTCGAAGGCTTGTTAGGGCTGAGGGGGGGCTGTACACCCAGGGCCAGGGGAAACAGATGCTGCAATGGAGATGAGCGTCCTGGGAGTTTTATATTGGCTAAGTTGATCTAAATCTTTGGTGTTCTGGCTCTAGGAGATAGCCCACTGCCATTACCAGTAACCGTCTGGGAGCCTGGGCTCGGTGGAAGCGACGCCGGGCCAGTAAGTAGATAATCTGGAACAAATGAAAGAAACCACCTTGTCTGCGAAACATTATAACAGTTGTCTCATATGGCATAATGGAAATCAACACCGCTCCTTTTTTTTTCGTTGAGAGCAGGGCAAGACAAACAGTGAGAGAGCGTCACATTAGTAGGAAGAAGTTCGAGTCAAGGCAGTGAACTGGAACTGGATATGCAGATAAGACATCCAGTATTAGACATCCCACTGTGCAAAAGTGGAAACAGACTCTCTTCTTCGCGAGAGGAATGTAACAACAGAGAGGAGACGAAGAAGTGGGTCTGAAAAGAGTGTGATAGAGACATCGTCAGTAGAAGAAGAGTTAGACATCTGTAGCAGCGGGAGGAGGAGGAGGAGGAGGAGGAGGAGGAGGAGGAATGGGGGCATCCAAGTGAATTACTGATTGCAGAGAGCTCTAATAGCCCCAGACTGGCCACACTCCATTACAGTCATTTCATACAGCAGCTTTTATTACCTCCTCCCATTACAAACACACACACACACACACACACACACGCAAATAGACACAGATTCTCCCAGCACTACCACAATGCATTTCACCGCCTGCACTACACGACTACCTGCAGGATCTCAGTTTAATATCGGCGACGATGAGGTAATTGCACGCCCAAGGGTTGCTGGGAAAGTAAATTAGCGTCCCTAAAAGCGAATGCACGCTTCCTTCGCGGCAGATACGGTGCACTTTGCAGGCTACGCAGTCATACAGGGTGCAGACACATGCAGCAGACACATACAGTACAAGCTCCTCATGCACACACGCCCACCCCAGCTATCACCACAGCACTGCTCTCTGAAGCCTGCTCTGCGTCTTACAGCAGGGCCCCTTCACAGCGAGCGGCCACAAGACAGCAGAGGGACTGTGTGCGCTCTCCCATCAGGCCATGCGTGAGGAGCTGGTGTGTGTGCACGCTCTGGTTCGGGGCTTAGCTGAGATTAGGGTAAACAAGCAGCACATTGTCACACCTCCCCAACTCTGACCCTGCCCGGCTCAGGTAAGGCCCAGGGAGCAGAGACAGAAAATATTCTGGTCTGCCCGGCCATCGGTCCACAGAGCTTAGAGTCCAGGTTTGGAAAGAACCTCGTCAGCTGCGACAAGCAACTGACAGTTGTTAAAATGCTTCATACTACGAGAGCATCCTGGAGATAGACATTTACAGAGGTGATGAATGTGGTTTAAATGCTCATTTAGAATTACCAATAAGTTCAAAAAAAAAAAGAAAAAGAAAAGGAAGACCAGTGTAAAGAAGTGTATTCGTCATCACTGACTCTGACCCCATCGCTCTCACCTGAGTTCTCCTCCACCTCCCTCTCATCGGTGCACACCCCCTGGCCGTGCATCAGCGAGTGCAGTGGCCTTTCCACGCCACGCGGTGGGTAGCAGCGGAGGCCGGTGCCACATCGGGGCGAGTAGACGCCACAGTGCGCCCCTTTAGGCAGAGCGCAGGTGGGGCAGCAGCCGCAGCCGGGCTCCCGCACCGTCTCCTCGCAGCCCTCCGGCAGACGGCAGCTGGCCAGCCTCTCCTCGGAACACACCGGGCAGCGAATGGCCTGGTCCGACGAGCACAGCGCCACCAACGACAGGGTGCCAAACGCCCACAGGCCCCACCAGGATGGAGCTACTGCCACGCCGCCTCCACGCACCATGGCAGCCCCGGCACCTGCACACAGTCTTTTGCCCTTGTGTATGGTCCCCCTCAGCCTCCCTCTCTCCTCTCTTGAGTGTTGTGCAGCTTTTGATCACTTTCTACTTCAACAGCAGATTGCAGACAAACAAGGGGGGGGGGTTTGAGAGGAACGCTTTGTCCAGGATGGTCTTTGATATTTTCAGCTGGTTAGTGTTTCAATTGCAGGGACACAAAGCCTCTGCTGTACTGCCTCTCCGTTCCTCTGATTCAATTTCACAGCGCAGAAATAGGAGCCTGCTCTTGATCTGCTCGGCTGGCGAGTGTAGTGGTGATAAGAACTAGTTTTTTTTTTTTTTTGTTGTTGTTGTATGTTGGACTGAACAGTTGCAGGAAGGATATCCACCAGTGTGTTCAGGTGAGTCTTGCTCTCTCTTCGAGTTCCAGAGGTTTTCGCAACCCCCCCCCCACCTCTGCTGGCAAAAAAAAAAAAAAATCTGGTCTACAAGTGTCCAAATGCAAAACAGGTCATCAAAAGGCAGTGTTTTAAGTAACAGCTGCAGTTTTCCTCCTCTTGCTTGCTGGTGTGCAGTGCAAAGGACTCGCTCCTGAGAATGGCTCAACATGAGTGGCTCTCCTTGGACTTTATACTGGTCCATGGACACGCCTCTTTCTACAGTGAGAGAGGAGCTGAAAGGCACAGCGGAGAAAAGCCAGGCTAAAGCTCTCTCCCTCTGTCTCTCTCTCTCTCTCTCTCTCTCTCTCTCTCTCTCTCTCTCCGGCTCTCTTACTCATACACACAAGCTTATATACACTCTCCCTCACTTGTCCTCTCTCAATCCTGAGTGCACAGAGAGAAAAATAGCTGAATCGCCCTCTCACTTGTTTCACACACACACTCACACACACACACGGAATACACTTACTTTTCTCTCACGTCCCTCTCCACCCCCCCCCCCCCCACCCCTCGCCCCCCTCCCTCCACCCGTCATTATCTCTCTATAAAACATCTGGGTTCATAAAAAAAAAAACTAAAAGACAGAAAATCCTCTACTTTAATAAACCCCAAATGCACAGCGCACACATGTCAGTGCCTATGGGGCTGAAACACTGTTCAAACAACAAAACCTCAACAAAACAAAACCTCATGCCTGCTTCCTCCAAAGGGTCCCGGCGTGTGTTTATGTGTGTTTGCATGCATGTGTGTGTGTGTGTGTCCAGTGGTCACTCTGGTCTGTGTTGTTGCCCTCCTCCCCACCCTGCCTCTCCCCCCCCCTACCTCATTATGTCAGCCCCCAGATCTCTCTTTCTCTTTCTCTCTCTCTCTCTCTCTTGCTACTAACTGGAGTGGGCAGCTATAAAAGGCAAATGGACAGTCTAACCCCCCCCACCCTCCCCTCACCCCCCACCCCACCCTCCCTCCCCACTACCGCCCTGCCCCCACCGGTCCTAAAAAAGCCTCCCACCAGTGGGATCGCAGGATAAGTTTTAACAACGCTGCAAGCCGGGACAGTTTATTATACACGTGTGTGTTTCTGATCATGAAAGAGTCTGTAAATCAGTGTGTTACTTTGTTCTTGTTTGTCCGTGTGTGTGTGCAGATATGCCCTCCATCCAGTCTTTAATGTTTTGAATCATGGCTTTTATTGGTCGACGTCTCTCTCTTCTTTTTTTTTTTTTTTCTTTTTTTTTTTCCTGTGTTCCTTTGCCTCCATTTTGCCATGGAAACCCAGCATGTATTGTAATGCCTTTGTGAGTGTGCTTTTTTTTTTTTTTTTTCGTCTTTTTTTTTTTTTTTTTTTCTTCAGGCTGGTGGCTGGTTGCCATAGGCGGGCCATGGGCAGCAGCCAAGCCTTACAAGGCCGTGCACCACTCAGGTGGGTGCTACAGTGTGTGTTGTTAGTTACACGGCAGCCGATTCTTCGTCTGCCCCTGTCTCGGCAAACCATCAGAACTGTGTTGACGTATCAATGGCCGCGCATCCGTTCAAAACCTGACCCCACAGAAGTACAGGAGGGCTTTAAGATTCATTTTTCCTCATGCCATGTAGTGCATTACAAGTCGAATACTTTAAAGATTTTGAAACTACGTCTTGTTAATTTCAAGTGAATAGCTTTAATGAGATGACTGACTGTAATAACAATGTACTAAAGCAGCTGGTAGTTAGTGGGAGCTCCTCATCGGCCCTTGAGCTTACAAGAGGGCCAGCAGCTTCATTATGTGTCATTTATGAGGTGTTTTGTGTATGTGTGTGTGTGTGTGCGTGCGTGCGTGCGTGCATGTGTGTGTATATCTGAGGTGCAGGGCGGTTACT
Source organism: Euthynnus affinis (assembly GCA_029490765.1). Lineage (NCBI taxonomy): Eukaryota > Metazoa > Chordata > Actinopteri > Scombriformes > Scombridae > Euthynnus > Euthynnus affinis. The sequence goes on along the minus strand of CM055838.1, from coordinate 33,824,312 downwards.
AAGAGGTTAACAGTGTTAAATAATGCTGTTTTGTAGATGTTTACTGTACTAATGAGTCCTCTCTCTCTCTCTCTCTGTGGGTGTGTGTGTGTGTGTGTGTGTGTTTGTAGTATTTTATTAAGACTTTATCAGTCTTTGTTACTAAGAGACTAACAGCCAGCGGATATGTTTGTGAATGTTATATCCAATATTCAGCACGTGTGATGTTAGTTTAGCTGCGTTCTTCATTGATGTACTTTCAGTGAAACTACCGTGATGTTCCTTAAAATAAACACCTGATGCTTAAGTTGTATGTCTAGTTATAGTAAAGACAAGTTTATGATACAGTTATCTTGTACAGACTTGTTTGAACGACACAGTAAATTGTGAAAGAAGAGCAGCTTTATCATTTGGCCACTAGATGGAGTAACAGCTCCTTAAATAGAAACAAGTCAGGGACCATGTGGACTGCTTTGAGCTGATGTCGAACCAAATGTCAGTTCTTTGTTTTAGTCATAAATTGCTGTAGACGTTATGTGTTATGCATGTAAGTTTAGCTAAGCAATGTTTTTATTATGACCTTAAAAATGTTTTTTTTTTTTTTAAAAAAAAAACCCTCAACTAAACGCTTGATGTTGATAGTGTGTAGTAGTATGAACGTGGTCTTTGTTGCTCCACCTTGTTCGTAATAAGTTCCTGTTCCTTTGAGGGATGTCCAATATTCAGTGACGTTGCTTATATTCCATATTCAGAAAGTCCAGTGGCGGTGGGGTGTGGAATCTCCTACTGCGAGTGTGGTTCTCCTGCGGGTGCTGTAGCCAAGAGCAGGTAAGATCATTTCAGGATGGCTTCAACTTACTTTTATCCTCCAACCAAAAAAAAAAATAAAACCAAAAAAAGTACCTTGGAATTCACTGTAACATGTAGACATGCGCTTCTTCAATTTCACTTTGACCGTGCGGAAAAGTTTGTTATTGCTCTATTTTTTTTTTTTTACCACTGAATGTAATTTAACAGTAACAACAGCTGTCTAGATAATGAAAACTGTAAATTGCCATCCACGTTTTAGGTGTTTTTTTTAATTACAGATACACTTGTAATATAGACTTTCACTAGTCTAGTCTTACTAGTCTTATTAGTTTACAGGACATTGATTCAGGGCTTCGAAAAGCAGCTTTACAAGGGTGCAAGGCAGGATATTTCATTTCTTAATTCACTGTTTCACAAGTGTTGGAGTCTCACTGGCTGTCGGTGTGGAAAGCGCTTTTACATTTGCTCCTATGTATGGACTCGGCAGGAAATACATGTGCAGCGAACATCATCTCTTTCTCATCAGGCTAAATGTAGTGACAGGGTCGAGCAATCAACCGTAGGCTCTAACCCACTCTTATTTTTAAATAAACTTCTTTTTTATGCTGTCTAACCAACAGGAACAGCGAGATACAAGTGTTGCCTCTGTTTCTTCACATGCTTTGTAGAAATAGCAAAGGGAGTCTTTTAATAGAGTCTAAAGACATTCAGAAAGTTATCTTTATCTCAAAGTGTTAAATTAATGCTATCATCATAACTGTATGCAACCAACCCTCCTACTGTGAGTGTTTAAATGTGTGGTCTCCCTCTTTACTTCTCCGTTAAGGCTTTGTTTCAGAGTTGGGTTGTGAAAAGACGCCACAAGAAGGAGGTTTGACTTGGCTCGGTTGGATTTGTACAGATTCCAAAAGTATCTCTCATTAACCAAATATTGTATTTCCTCTGCGCAGAAGACGTTTTTTCATCATGAGCACAGACAAACATCCTGATGGATTTACCCCCTCAGAGGGCGATGGGACGGGTGAGTATCTGGTTCCTTCATTTATAGTGTGAAAAACCTACGTGATCAGGCTGCACACATTTCTCCCAGCAGCTGCCACCATCCTGCTTACTGCACTACCTGAGCGCACATGACATGTAGAGTATTGAAAGCTGAAGGCGTATGTACATGTATATGCGGAGGGATTTGTGCAGGCTGCAGCTGATAGCAGTTTTTATAATCTATTATCCTTACTGTACAAGTGGTTAGAATGAAACAAAAAGTAACACACAAAGTATTTACACATGCACAATGTGTCAACGTGTCACTGTTTCAGACGTTTGCCGTAATGTTGCAGATGAGAAGCCAAAGGAAGAGGAGGAAGAGCGGGAGGATAATTCATTCAGTGAGAATGGAATGCAGTGTGCCGAAGGTGTGATGGATCCACGTAAACCTACCCACACACACACACACACACACACACACACACACACACACATCTGCTAACTATCTTTGACATATTTCCATCAAGCTTTACATTGTAGTCAATAAGTTTTTTTTTTTTGTTCATGCACAATGTATACAGTCAGGAAAAATATTATTAGCGGGGCCGCGATGCATTTCTGTGTTTTCAATAATTTCATATACCAAAAGTGTGGTAGAATTTTCTCAACGTGTAGAGGAGGTTTTTTCTCTTTGACTTCATTTAAACGAGAAATAAACACGTTTAAAATGACGTGATACGAGGCTTTCATCAAACAGCAGTGGAATATTATCTATTAGGGAGAGATGACATATGAAAGGTCCGACGAGCCATTTTTATTCCATCTGACTGATAGGGAAAAACATTTTTGAATGTTTCAGGTGCTTTGCTTGTCCTGAGGTTTGATCAAAGGCACCTTTTTTTTGTGTGTCTTCTGCAACATCATCATTTTTCATTCCATTCAGTCCAAAGTAATTTGCAAATACTTACTCAGAATAATTCACTATAACTCTCGGTATTTGATTCAGTCAGTTTTCAACAGGTTGGGTGGAGTTAGAGCAGTAAGATGAGTGTCAGGTCTGCTTTACTCATGCAACGTCAGGTATGGTATATATATATATATGACATGTCCTATTATATAATTTGGGTAACGCTTGTATCTTTTTGCAGCCCACAGCGCAATTACGACAGGGTGACAGGGTATTGTTATCTTTGCGCTAATATGTGTACCAGTGCGGTGTGTACCAATGTAGGTACAGCGGAACAAGATGTGAAGTTATAGAAGAAAAAAAAAAAGTCATATTAGTTACTGATCCTGGAAACGATATTGCTGTGCATGCAAAAATACATCCTTTTAGTTGAATTCTGATGCTTTGAGCACCACAAATTAAGTGTTATTCACCTCACTTGTGTTAAAGGTGGAGGCAGAATCATCTTCTTTGAGCATGCTTGTATTGTTTGTCACAAATATTGGCTTTTCAGTCCAATTTGATTTTGATGACAATAAAAAAAAAGCTTTGACAGCGAGATTAGTCTCAGGCAGAGATCAAAGCCTGATAAATTTCATCTACTTGTGATTCTGATAGCTAAAATGAAATGAACAATTACATAACTTGTTACCCCCTTATTCCATCACTTCACATCTTTTCCCCCTGTACCTACATATATGTGTTGGTACATATTGCACTGGCACACCATTAGCACAAAAGATTAAGGTAATGCAATCTAAAGCATTGGCATGATTTGATGTTCTAACATCATTGATATGACAACATTGCTTCATATAAACCCTGCAGTGTACCTTTACACAGAGCAGGAAAATTTGGACTGCGATCAGCTTGTTTCACACGTGATAATTTGAGCCTCGAAATGTTTTTTACTCAGACTTGTGGCCTCAGTCCTCCATATGTCACTTAGAAAAAAAGAACATGGTGTTATAGACAGCTCTCCTATTTATTTCTGACTGCCACCCATCTGCCCCACTGGGTGTACTTCCTAAAGCCCTTGCTCTGCGTCTGATGCATAGCCTGCGGTTGACTGCTCTGAGACCCTGGACTCTATATCGGGCCTCTCGGAGCTCTGTGTGTGCAAAGTTTCCATAGCACCTCTGAGCGCTTTCCACAATACAAGGCGCTGCTCTTCAGCTCATCACCAGTCACCGCCAAGACCACAGTGTGGTTTCTGGATGGAACTGAGTTGCACAGGGGGTTGGTTGACACTTAGCAAAGGCTAGGTGAGAGGTCCTGCAAGCCAGGCCCTCGGGACTCTGCATGTTGTGGTGATGAGAAATATGCATATGTGTGCACAGATCCTGCATGGTAAGGAAATTAGTTCTACGTTAGATAGGACTCGACTCGAAGTTAGGACTTGAGGCTGAGCATATGGTTAGTGTAAAAGAAGAAGAAAAAACAGGGAAAACTAGCATGTTGTTGAGATCTTTGTCTGCTTTCAGCATCTGTGACACATGCAATGTACAATCAATGTGAAATCTCTTTTTAAAAGCAGATGAGGAATTGGTGTTGTTGTCGTGAGGCGCCTGTTGCGTCTCTCTCCTGCCCTGGTTCTAGTTTCTCTGTATTCAGAGGAAATGCCTTCCCCTTATCTCAAGCACACATCTTCTGAATCTTTTTGTGACACTATACATCGGCCCAAATAAAGCTACCCACACTTTGGAGATGTGCTAGTGCTAATATCAAACTAACAACTATAAATACAAATGAAGAAGTGAAGATGTCAGTGCTTCACATTGTTGTTGGAGTGAGGGCTCATCAAGCTTATTTAGCACCTTACTTGGAAGTGAGAAGAAATATGATTGTATTTGTGTGTATATATATATATGTGCATCACTTCATATGTGTGTATCTGTCTATCTTTGCTTTACTATCACATGATTCATCACTTCCATGTCCGTATAGATCACTCCAAATATATTCTTTGCTTGTCTCATGCTTCCTCCTTGCTTAGGTACGATAAAGACCGAGGCTGAAGAGATGGACGATAGTGAGCAGTACCCCAAGACTGAAAAAGAAAGAGAGATTACACCAAAAGAGGAAGCAGAAGGGGCCAGTGAGGACGGGATGGAGGAAGGATTTGATGAAGAGAGGACAGAGGGGGACGATGACGAGGAGAGGGAGGGGGAGGGGGATGAAGAGGGAGACACTCTGAGCGAGCCACAGGACCTGTCGCTCGTAGACTATTCGCGCTACGACAGTGCCGCCCTGGCAGACGCCCACGCAACAGCGACGACAGAAGGGGCCTACGTGCCTGGAGCTGTGGCCCCCCGCATCCAGGCAACAGGCAAGCTCAACTGTGACATCTGTGGCCTTTCCTGCGTCAGCATCAACGTACTGTTGGTGCACAAACGTAGCCACACGGGTAAGCACAGGAACACAACCCAAACATCTGACCTCAAACACAACAGTTGTGCAATCATCACACTGTTGATAGCATTAGGAGATAGCGTCTTGTATTGGCTAGTTCAAAACGTTGAGTCGACTAACTACGATTAAGGATGCAAGATTCTGCATCAGACGTGACGCATGTGTCCTAACCAGTGCTACAGAAACAAGAGATTGTGAAATATCCTCCCATTGTTATTCATATATAAAGCACATGCAGCAACTTAGTGATTTGATCACAGCAACACATAAGTCCACGCATAGTGCACCTACAGTCTTTATTATGCCCTTGAATTGTGCAATTCATGCACTACTTCCCTTGTTTATATGCTTCATCAAGGACTAAACTTAGGTGCATGAGTAGAGTTCCAGTACGGCAAAAGAACACTCAACCTGAACGTATATAGTACACGTATGAGTTTTCTGTTGTGGTCAGCTTATTCTCTGTCTACATAGGCATTTGATATTTGCTGTATTAGCACACTTGTTAATCAAAAGATGAAATCTACAAACCCTCTAAAGAACTGGAGTCAGATTTCTGCAAATGTAGCGTGTCATCATTTCTTCCATTACTCTTCAGTATGACTAAAACCACAGAAGTGGCATATTAATCATCTGTGCTGATAAAAAAAAAAAAAAATGAAGATATTGAAAGCTGCCACGCTCGCCTGTTGTAATCCATGGTGCCTTTTACATCGCTGGATTCCGTATGATTGCGCCACGGCTTATTTTTGGAAGATCAGTCATATTGAATTTAAGAGCTGTGGTTATTGATTTTTACATTGACATCACAACTCTTGCGTGACACAAAGTTGGGAATGATGTGTTGCAATGAAAATGAGTAAATATGAGTGGGGTTTGAATAGCAGAATAATGCCGCCTTCAGATGGAACTCATGAGGCCGTGTTTTCAACATGGGAAGTCTACTACACAATATTCTGGGTGTTTGTGCGGTTTGAGCCGTGAAAACATTGTTTCTAGGTTTCAGACAGAGTGGATGTCGCCTTGTTCCCTTTTTAAAGATGGTGAATGATTCTGTGTTTTTTGCAACTCACTGTAATACTAGGAACAAAAAAGGGGTTGACAATGAAAGTAGACGATAAAGAAAACAGTTTTTCTTTCTTTTTTTTTTTTTTTGAATGTCGATACAGGAGCTATCACAGAACTGTGGTGAACACCACATTATGTGACACGCAACGAGTGAACCATTGTGTGAGCAAATGAATTAAGAAGTAAACATGTCGAAATGTGAAATGCACAGCACTGTTTTCCATGGTTGCTCATGTGTTTTTGTCTCTCTCAGGTGAGAGACCATTCCACTGCAGTCAGTGTGGGGCCTCCTTTACCCAGAAGGGAAACCTGCTTCGCCACATCAAACTGCACTCCGGGGAGAAGCCTTTCAAATGCCCCATGTGCAGCTACGCCTGCCGTCGACGTGACGCTCTGAGCGGGCACCTGCGCACCCATTCTGGTACCAGCCAGCCACATACACACACTCGATCATTCACACGTGAGGCTGATACGCACTGATACCATATGCGCCGGTGTACAGTATCATGTTGGTTGGTTTCTCACTCCTTCAGGTTGTTTTCTCACTTCTTTTTAAGCCTGCACACATGAGGTCTGCTGAGCCTGCATGGTTCTTCCAGTAACACCTGCCATGCACTCATACAGTTACACACATCACATATGACATCTTACTCATTCACCTCTGGAAACTTACTCATTCACTTTCAGTTCACGTGTTTCACCTGCAGACATTCTGCAGTCTCTTATGTGCACATCATCAGTTTTTGTATGAAACCATGTGCTTTAAGGAAATAATCCTCCTTGCCGCTGTTTAGATATTGTCAAATGGATTGTTTAATGTTTAACTGAAACTCCTGCTCACAGTCGAGAAGCCCTTCAAGTGCAACCACTGCAGTCGCAGCTACAAGCAGCGCAGCTCCCTCGAAGAGCACAGGGAGAGGTGCCATGTGTACATTCAGAGCAAAGGTCCTGCCGAAAGAGGTGAGCAGGCATCGCCACACTCAACCGTTGTCTCCCCGGCGCGTCCCGACACTCACTTCATCAAAACATCATCGAAACTCCAACTTGTATTCGTTGCAGACTTCACACATGCACATGTAGCTGTTAATGTAATCAGACCACTGCACAGTCTACATAAACACATTTGTACATACACAGCAGGCTTACAACTAAAGCTGTTATTGCTTACAGATCCTGTTTTTATAGCCTCATTAAATTAATGAGCTTATGGCTGTTACCCCATCATTAGAGTTAAATAGGTTATGGCTGCTGTGGTGTGGCAGCGCAGCGCAGTGAAGACCGCTTTTCATGTCTATAGCAGCAAAGGGGAAGAGAGTTATGTAGGGCAAATGTTTCAGCCCAGCCGCCCAGCTCACACATACAAACATAACCCTCTATGTTTATAACCTCCCCCCCCCAAAAAAAAATGACTTTACTGACAGGACAGTTGCACGGTTGCAACACACACAATGCTGTGCTTCTGTGGTCACCGAATGTCGTAAGTTTATGCCTGATAGTGCCGTAGTGGTGAGGAAGTACATCCTCATCCTGTGGTCTCCTCTCCTGCACTGGTGAAATAAAAAAGCACGAGGAAGTGAGGTCAAAGGAGCTTCTGATCTCAAATTAATATCTCGTTCCTCCCAGTGTGACTTTTCTCAGCAGCTGGGGTGTTTTGCAAGTGTTTTTTTTTCTTTTTTTTCTTTTTTTTTTTTTTTACTTTACTTTATAAACTCAAAAGCATTGACAGGTGGACAGTCGCAGCACGGTGGAAAGCTTGATTGTAGTTTTCATTTCCTCCTGTGCCTCAACAAGCCTCTTTTACTCTCACTTTCTTGCTCTCAAGCAGAGGACGGCCACACATCTAGGACTCAGATGGGCACAGAGCGTGCCCTGCTGCTCGACAGGCTCGCCAGCAACGTAGCCAAACGGAAGAGTTCGATGCCACAGAAGTTCACCGGTAAGAGCGCGCAACTCACAACACAGACACGTAGGAGTCGATAGAGACACTGACTTCAAACAGAGAGTTGTGTTGTAATATTAAAGCGGCGCATTTGGGGTTGATTTCAATTTGGTTTTTCATTCATTTAGATTGAAACAAAAATGTGAATGTTTGCATTTTTTTTTTTAGTTTGATTGATGTGTGTTTATCTACTTAATTGCTATGTGCTATTTCACCCTAATATGTTCATTTTTACTGTTTACTGACTGCTTAAATGTAAAAAGTCTGAGCTGCTACAGCTATATGCTTCAAATGTACAAGCCATATGTGCTCTCTGCTGTGCATTTACGCAACTTTAGATGACATAATTCATGTTTTGTAGAGTATGTGAAGTTGTCTGTTTGAGCTACTTGTTTGGTCTGTCTGTCTGTTTGTCTTTGCGGGCCTCCATCTCTCGCCAAAAAGGAATTGAGGACAGAGCACCTGCCTCGTACCTGCACACCTCACAGAATGTTCCCCACTGTCCTAAATTCTCAGCAAGAACTATGTCATAGGTGGGTATCAGTGACCATAGATGGGTGAATAAATGGATGCATGTTAAAAAAAAAAAAAAAAAAAAAGGGTGACATGCACTTGAAACTTCTCAGTTTAATTTTTCACTTTGTGTGACTTGATTCAAACTCAGCTAATTTGCCTGAGTGATTAGTGATCAAAAGATATGAGTTTCAGTAAATGGCTGTCTTGGTACAGCGGTTTCCCAAACTTTATGGGCGTACACACACACACACAATGATTTTTCAATAGTTGGCTCTCACCTTTCTGGTTAAGTCGAACTTACATTGGGTTGTAGTTTCGCAATCAAGCCTCAAGCTGCTCGCAAAATGAGGGTGTATTGGCAAAAAAAACCTCCTACGTCTCTCTATCAGGTTGACAAATGAAGTGAGATCTTTCAATATGACAACCACAGGGGGAAAAGAGAAGTAATGTCTGCAACCGCAGAGAGAGAGAACAGGCGGGAGGCGAGAAACGTGAGCAGGTGCTTCTCTGTCTATACTTCTGTGGTGCAGCTGCACTGGAGGCCTTCGTCTGCGTCGTCTGCTTCCTCTCAGCCCTCTGTCCTCTCATGCCTCCACAAGCTCAACTGCTGGCTCAGGATGCTCGACGCTTTAAAGTCTCTTTTGTCCTGTGAACGTGGTGTTTTCCAGTGTTGCTGGGGAGGGTTTTCCTTTCTGTTGCCCGGGGGCTGCGCATTTTTCTCCTTTGCCTCTGCTCAACACCAAAGTGAGGACCCCTTAGAGTCTAGTCAGGATTACTGTTAGATCTTTTTCCATCTGTAAGCAATAACTGCTTTTTAACTGCTGCTTGCTGTCTGTTGTATTTCTGTGGGCATGCTGTGAGATGAAGTATATGATACCTCCTCCTGCGGAGTCTTGAGTGCTCTTTCTTCTCGTGTTGCTGGTCTAGGCGACAACGGTGTCTGCCTGGACTTGAGCTTTAACAGGGAGCTGGTTCCCCGAACTGACGTCAAGGACCCTCTGCCAGGCTCCCCAGGGCCCGACTCCCACCATCAACAACAACAATCCATGCTCACAGACAGCGACCCGGCTCCCTCCCACAGGCCCTACCCCATCCCGTTAAACCGCAACGACATCAGCCCCATGGGCCTCACTAACGGCCACAAGATGGGCATGCCGCTCCTGGGCCTCCCTCATACCGCCCAGCCACCCCTTGGCATGGACTCATTCCACGCTGATGGCTCCCAGATCTCCCAGCCCATCATGTACAACTTAGGGCACCTGCTGGGGGGGCTGAACCACCAGAACGGCGTCCCTCACCCACACGCCCAGCCCATCCCTCTGTCCCCTCTGGAGGCCCTGCGGGTGGTGCGGGCCGACGGAGAAGCCGGAGGGCTGCCCGGGGCGGTGTATCCCTGCGGCCACTGCAGGGTGATCTTTCTAGACTATGTCATGTTCACCATCCACATGGGATGCCACGGCTTCCGCGACCCACTCGAATGCAATGTGTGCGGCCACCGCAGTCGGGACCGTTACGAGTTCTCTTCACATATAGCCCGCGGCGAGCACCGCCTAGAACTGAAGTAGCTTTCATTCATGCAGACGTCCGCATGCTTATACACACAAACACAGACACACAGACACACAGACACACACACACACCTGCTCAGACAGATAACACTGTACGAGCACACACACAGATTTACTCATATAAGTAGCTAGTAGTTTCAGAAATGAAAGCATGAAGTAGCAGCTATCTCTCTCTCTGTCTTGAGTCTGTTTTCGAGCGTATGTGTGTGTGTGTGTGTGCATGTGTGTGTGAGGGAGAGAGAGAGAGAGAGACGTTAAAGGAGTGTGACAGGTTTCAGAGTGTTCTTAGTCATACTGTACTCATCTGAAAAGATGGCCTGTAAAGTGTTTATGCCGGAGTAATTCTACTTCCTTTTCATACATACATTTTGTACTTAATGTTCTGTCTTCATGGCCACACGAAGACAGAACTGCATTCAAATGTTTAACAAAGTAGCAAATATGCGAGTGAAATTCTATCAACTGTTTGTGTTTTCATTTTTATCTTTGTAAAGGTGTAAAAAAAATAAAAGCAAACCCTTTTTTTTTTTTTCTTTATCACACCTATTGTAGATCTGCACCTTGTTGAGAGAGGTTTTTGCTTCTCTGAAAGAGACTTGCCAATTCAAGAACTACAAAAAAAAAAAAAAAAAAATCCTATTATCTAGAAGGTCACATGTCTCCTTGTAGGCTGTGGTTTTTGAGAGTGCAGTTCACAGCTTCAAAGGACATCACTTCGCTCTGCACCATGTGTTGGTTTCTCACTCCTGAATATTACATTCATTTAGAGCTCCCGCAAGTTAGAAATGGCTCACAGTTTTTTTGCAGAGATGTTTTTTGTCACACAGTGCAAAAGTAGAAATAAGACTTTTTTTTTTTTTTTTAGGACTATTTCTAGTCTCTAGCACTGAGGTAATGGGGATAAAAATGGATTTTGACGTAGTTCTAAATTAAATATAAGGTGTTGCTGCACATCATAAGAATTCTGACATCAAGTTAAGGCTGTAATGTTAAATGTTAAATCAGGAACAAAGAGGACGACTACCCTGCAATAGCTGAGAATTGGTATGTTCAGAAAAATGATCAAATGAGGGCGTAAACGTCGAAGGGCGCTCGCCTTCGTTAGGGGACCGTTTCCTAGTTTCATCATGGGATTGAGGCATCACTGTGTCTTCCCCGGATGCTGAGGAGATGAATGTCAGGAGGATCGCAAGTCTCAAGTCACACCAGCATCCATCTGCTGGTGAAAGCTCGGTACTGCACGGTGGTGTGTTAGTCTTGAGGGCCAGTTGGATGTTTAAACTTCACTGTGTACGAACGATCGCATGTGCAGAGCTTGACACAAGAAGGCTGTTTTCACATTCAGCTTTCTGAAAGCGCAAAGTTTCTTGAGCGCTTATTGAAAATCAGATTCGAAAGGGAGGGGGGGGTGGGCTTATGAGCATCATTTGTGACATCACAACCGGTTTTGGAGCTCATTCCTGGTCCAACATTCAACTTACTAAGTGTGATGTGGAAACTTGAAGTCTGCTGTGCACAAAAGAATGAGAATGGGATTCAACAGTGCGGTAGGAAACATCTTGTTTCTAGCTGTTGAACATCCGAAACAAAAAAAAATATTTGCATATTCATCATTGATTCTGGAATTTTTAACAAAGCAGAAGGAGGAGATGCCATTTTAAGGATTTTAACATGATGATTATACGGTTTTTGCGCGTAAAAAAACAACATCAGACACATATTATTGTTCCAAACAACTTTTTTTTTGTCTTAATACATCTATGGAAGGGGATCTTTAACTAGAAGACAGCTCAACAAGAGAATGTGCAAAGATGGGTTTTAAATCAATAGTTCATTCTTCCCACTCATGTTTCCTCTCACCCACATACTGGACAGTAAAATTATCTCATAAATATTCTCAATATATAGGAACTTATCTGCATGTGGGAACTTTTGACAGTGTTTGGGAAGCTCCACTCTCATGGGGCACTAACAGCTAATTCTGCCTATTCTGATTGTATCAGGGGGGTTTTATCAAGCACATTACACAGATTCTGACTAACATTAGTCACTAAGTTAATGTGGCGTTGCATCAGGCTGTGTGTGTGTGCGTGTGAATGTGGAGGCACTTCACCCACATGTCAGCGCAGGGACTTGGTCACGCCTTGCTGCCTTCAGACTAGAACAGGGTGTTAGCTGCATCCAGCTGCCACTATACTATCTGTCCTCTCCATCAGTGCCAGTTCCCTTTTTCTCTCTTTGCGTTCGAAGAGAAGTGACACTTGTAAAGCAAACTGTCATCACAGCTTCATGTCCATATGTCAGATTAAAAAGCCCAGTCATCCATTTCAAAAGTACAACCACACTGCTTCTCTTTTTTTCCAATTATAAGAGGCTGACTTCAGGGTATTTTTCTTCTGAGTAGCTTGATAAGGAGTACGTTTGTTTGCATGCAGAAGTTGAAGGTTGAAGTTGATATTAGGGTATTTTTGGGTAATTTAACAGGATAAACACACACACATACACACACACACACACACACATAGCTGAAGACACCATACAAAATATCACCTCTGAACATAAACATGTAAGAAAACAAAAATGGGAATTGAGTTTTGAAAGCCCTGTTTTCTGCCTGAACTCTGTATCGGTGTGTTTGTGTGTTTGTGTGTGTGTGTGTGTGTGTGTGTGTGTGTGTGTGTAGTCCCATTTCCACCATAAAACCGGCCTGCCAGACAGAGTTTACTCAGCCAGTCGAGACAGGAGTCATAAAGCAACAATGACGCAAATCCAGTCCAAATGAGAGGCTTCTGGTGACATCTGCTGACTGAATTATAGGAGTCAACTTGACAGCCCAAAATCAAAATGAAATCCATGCTATTGTATTTTGACTGTAACAACAACACACTGCACACTGTACGCTGTACGCTGGCCTGGGAATCGACCGGGGAATCAGATGAAGTTTGTTTTTGAGGTGTCAAACCTTGACACTGAGGCGCTGTGTTTACTGACAAATTGGCATTTCATGTCTGTTTGTTTTTTTCATTTTTGTTGCTGAAAAAAGAGAGAAATTGGTCTATTAATAAAGAAAGACATGTATGTTGTTGATTGCTTGTAGATAATCAAATTTTAAAAAAACAAAAAAAACAAATCAGAATCAAATAAACTGAAGTATTATGGCAGTAATATCCACACAGGTGTATCATCCACCACTATGGATGTGTTTTTCCTTCTGACCCGAACACTGGATGGTGAAACAGCCTGTAATTGTTGCCCGGTCGTTCTGTGGAAATCCTGAAGATGGCGCTGTTGAAACAAAATTGATAGAGTAACAGCGCAGCCAGCGGTTTTGACTGATTGATACACATGTTTACTCATCTAAATAAAAATAATACTTTATCAGAAGAGGGTTATAAGGGCGCAGTTTTCTCGCAGCGATAGTAAAATAACATAAAATAACGTCAGAATCCGAAAACATACGTTGACAGAGGAGGTTCATGTTGAAAATAACAATAACTTGCTACCTTTGCTGTGACTTATTACGACCCAGAGGAGTATGTCTGAGCATGCGCACTGCATCGGCTCTATGGGGACGGGGAGGACATCACGGAAAAAACGTAGCAGCAGCACCACAAACCCCACGCCGAGATTTCGCCTCTCCGCTGCGCTAAAACTGCGCGACGAAAGCGGCCCACGACTATGCCCGGTGCGGCGTTAAAGTGCGGGACGACCACTTGACAGGCCTGGGCGAGGTCTGAGCCGTTGCCGGGAGGGGGAAATACATTTCTTCATATGGGAGCAGCATGCGGGAAATGGTCGGAGGTTGCTGCGTGTGTTCAGACGAGCGAGGCTGGGCTGAGAATCCGCTGGTTTACTGTGATGGACACGGCTGCAGCGTCGCCGTCCACCAAGGTAACATTAGCCGCTGTTAGCGTGTAATTACCGGGCAGCTGTGGCGGCTGGAGGCAGCCAGAGGTGCTGGTGGGTCAGTCGGTTTGTAGGTGGGTCTGTCGCTGTCTACGTGCGTGTTTGTGTGTGTGTTGCTGTGTGTGGGAGGGGTAGGTAGGCGTGCTGTTTGTTGTTTCCTCTCAGCACACATGATTAAACACGCAGGGCCAAGAAGAGTGACACCGAGCCAGGATGGCGCCTTGATGGCACTTCAGGTCCGTGTGTGTGTGTGTGTGGCTGTCTGGCCCGGTTCACCACATACTGCAAGAGGCGTGTTTTTGCGACAAAAACTGCCCGGCAAGGCCCGCCGGTTTGGACATTGTGAAACCTCGTTGTGTCCACTTGCTTTGTTGTTTTTTAATGCAAACTACAAAAGCGAACAGTTAACTTAGAGCATCGTTTTTTTTGTGTGTGTGTAAAATTCAACCCTGTGTTTGTTGTTGAAACCAACTACTTGCGGTTGGTTTAGATTTGTGATGAGGAGACTTCACTCCGCAGGTTAAATTTCTGAAGTAGAGATGCTTTTCTTCTCAAATAAAGTCAGATGAACTGTTATAACATGTAATAAAGAAATATTAGTGAGAAGCTGACACAGCAGGCAGAGTTGAGAACTGTCTTTGTAGCTCATATTCAACCTTTTGTCAAAATGTCAGAGAGCAGCACTTCACATTACTGACAGGACAACACAGTAGAAGAGATATGTGTAAAATACATCACACATACCAAAAGTTAGGCAATACAAATATGCTGCATATGCTTATATTCATGTATGTGTTTGAAAATTGCAGATGACCATATGACAAAAAAAAAATTGTGTCAGTGACCTTTGTGTGTGTGTGTGTGTGTCCCAGCATGCTACGGTATTGTCCAGGTGCCCACCGGCCCGTGGTTCTGTCGGAAGTGTGAGTCACAGGAGCGGGCGGCACGCGTGGTGAGTATTGCCAAACACACGACACGACACATCCACCGACTGTTGCCTCCGATCGCCACACACTCTCAACACCTCTCCCTCTCCCTGTCCCTTCCGCAGAGGTGTGAGCTGTGCCCCCACAAAGATGGAGCGCTCAAGAGGACAGACAGCGGAGGTAAATGCGGAGATGCTGCTGGTGGCCTTTCTCTCTCCAGCTGGTTCACTTCCCCTCGCTCGTTTCCCTCTCTTTTCCTCCTCTACTTTCCGATGCCCTGCTTACATTTTCACTGACGAAACGGCAGGACCGCCTCCCGGCCCTGAAATAGAATCAGAGCTCTAGATTTCATTCATAAAAGAGACCGATCATCATGCCCGTTTAACCCAGCTCCGCTCTCTCTCCCATCAGGCTGGGCCCACGTGGTGTGTGCGCTCTACATCCCCGAGGTGCAGTTCGCCAACGTCCTCACCATGGAGCCCATCATCCTGCAGTACGTCCCGCATGAGAGATACATCAAGGTACTGTCACACACACACTGCTGACATGTGAAGTGAAGCAGCTGTTAGTCTACAGGACTTCATCAAAGTCCCATCCTCTGTCTCGAAACTTAAATGAAAGATATCGGGTTTCTTTTCGGTATCACTACAAGGATGAGAGTGCTTATCTGAAAAGCAGCAGTTTTTTTTTTTTTTTTTTTTTCTTCCTGGCACACTCAAACATAATTAGAGATGAAAAAGCACCTAAGCCATCAAAAAGGTATCAAAACGTGAATGCTTTTCCACCTGAATTATGTCTGAAAAGTGTCACATTCCAAAAAAAAAAATGGCACCAAATGCTCAGTCAGATGAATGTTTACCTGTTCTCCCTTGTATTTTAATTTGGGGCAAGTTTCTTTTAAATCTTATACATTAAAGAAGTTTTTTGTAGAAAATATGTTTAGTAATAAGTAAGATTGGAAAAATGATTGATTTGTTATCTGTACTCCAACTCAGATATCATATTGATACCTATACTGAAATCTTTAGGAGGCACCCAGTCCCCATTGGTGTCACCACTAACACAACTCACAGAGGGGATACTTTGTTTAAGACCCTCTAGTTTTTCCATCAGTGTCAACAACCCCATAAAGAGACATCCATCATAAAAAGAAAAGAAAAATTTCACCGCCAACAACAATAGCTTCAACACGGCAGCCTGAAAACATGTGGGAAACAGCACAACTCATGCTTTTCCCTTAACAGGAAAAACTACACTACACACTCCACATCTCTCTCTCTCTCTCTCTCTCTCTCTCCCCACCCACACGTCCCGTACCAACCGACCGAGAGCTGAATGTGGCAAGGTCACGTCTGCTCTCCCTCGAGGTAGTTGAAAGTCATTCTGGGAAATGTGGGAGATTTCCAACTGTACAAGTTGTAGATGAAGCAGGTCGAGCAAACTGCAAAAAAAAAAGCACATTAACCACATTTCGTGACTAATCGCTGATTGTGATGTTCGTGAAAAAAAACGCTGAAACAATGATTCAGAAAACGAAAAAGTTGCAGCTTCTCCAAGTAGAGAAAATTTCCTGCACTTTAATGTCATTATGAATGTAATGATTTCTGATTTCGGACTGTTTGTTAGACAATATAAGTGTCACTTTGGGATATTGTGATTGACTTTTTTTTTTTTTTTTTACTATTTTTGACATTTTACAGATGAAACAGTGGCTTGAAAAAAAAAGGATATATATATATATAAAGTAATAGATTATAAAAGTCATTATTAGTAGCTGCAGCATGAGCATCATGAATTGATAATGCGCATCAGGGAATTCTCTTCAACTGTGATTGTATTTAATCTCCATGCATAATAAATGAACACTAGTTGTTGCCCCCCACCCAAAAAAAAGAAAAAATAGCTTCATGCTGCATACTGATGAAAAACAAAGATAACAGGACCTCACACACGGTCCTAACATGCAGCCTAACAGACTGGACACATCCGTCATCATATCTACAGTCATGTTTAGATATTCAGAAATGCTTTTAAAATATTTTTGCTTATTAAAAAAAAAAAAAAATGTTTTCACCGTGTGAAGCAAAACTGTTAAACCGCAAACTAATCTCAGGCCATTACAGCTTTGTCATACATCAGCTGTCTGGTAACTTTATCCGTTTGTACCTTCTTTTTTTTTTTTTTTTTTTTTCATGTGTGTGTGTGTATAGCCTTTTGCTAGTTGGCAAAGGTAGTGAGCAGTGTATCCAGCATGCACCAGAGTGCGGCTTTTAAAGCAATGCGCATTACAAAGAAATCAATATTTGACACATGGACTCATTGGACTGAGCAGCCAGACGCTGACATGCTGTATATATGTGTGTGTGTGTGTGTATGTATGTGTGTGCTTGCCTGCATATAAATGTACACATGTGTGTGTGTTTGAGTGCCTGGTTTCATATTACTGTGTCAGCTACAGTAAATTGCATGCAGCTTTTCCCCCGTCAGAGCCATTCATCCAGATTTTTTGCTGCCTGCATTCCTAGACAGCATTACAAAGGACAGTGAAAACTTGAGAAGCCACTCTTCCTTCTATACGCTCAGTGTAGTTATGTCTCTGGCCCTTTTTTTATTACATAGCCGATATCCTCTGAGGGTAGCGGAGTAGGGTGTGTGTGTGTGTGTGGAGTAGAGGAAGACAGAGGAAAAGAGGAAGAGAAAAGACGAAACAGAGAGGGCTGAAGCAGAAAGGTAAAGAGCCCGCTGTTCCTTTGTCCCGCACCTGTTGCTAGGCCTCTTCTGCCCCCCTACCAGTCAGCCCGACTCACTGGGGGAAAAAGCTGGAGAAAGAAGCACAAAAGCTGCGTGTGTGTATGTGTGTGTGTGTGTGTGCGTGTGCGTGTGCATGCATGCATTCGTCTTCTTGTGTATGCTTACATTTATTATGTGTGCACAGCTACATGTCAGCGAAGACTGATGCTGCTTTCACACAGGATGTAAGAATTCCAGCCTTGAGCTTTAAAGTCTCGGCTGCAACTCGACGAATTCTTTGATGCATTAAAAGCACTCGCCTTTTATCATGCAAGCATCCTGATCCTGTACCGTATAGAAACGAGAAGGAAATGACGACAACGAGAAGAAGGGGGGGGGGGGGTGGGGGTTGTTTTAGATCGTCGGTGCATCAGGACACGAGTAAAAGTCTGAGGTGAAAGCTCGCTCCTGGAAACATACACACGCTAGTCAGTGTCAGCTTTTTTTTTTTTTTTTTTTTTTTCACAACATCCCAAACATCTGGTCAACAGTTTTGCCGTACAAAGCGGCAAGCACCAAGCAAA
Organism: Euthynnus affinis; assembly: GCA_029490765.1. Classification (NCBI taxonomy): domain Eukaryota; kingdom Metazoa; phylum Chordata; class Actinopteri; order Scombriformes; family Scombridae; genus Euthynnus; species Euthynnus affinis. The sequence continues at coordinate 33,805,944 of CM055838.1, read as the reverse complement.
CTGTGTTCCGTCTGAAAACCCCATCTGTTGTCTTGACAAGCAAAAACTTCCTAATCATTTATAGCTGCGGCTGGACTCACATTAAGAAGCTTTTCATCTTTTTTCCCCCGCACCGCTATCACAATGGTTTACTTTAATTGCCAAATAACATGAATGTTTGAGTTTGTCCAAGGAGCACCGGTGCAACAGAAGGGAACATGTTCTCACACACACACACACACACACACACTGTACTACAATGTAAGACTTGTACCAAAACATGAATCTGATGTTTTGAATTGTCAAGGATTTTCTCTGTGATCTTAACACATCTCCAGGTCAACGTAGCATCTGTTCATTATAATAAACTTATTTTGTCTCCGTATCTTCACCTCCTCCTCTTCTTCTCTCCCGTCTTTTCCGCTTCACCAGACGTGTTACATCTGCGAGGACCACGGGAGGGAGAGCAAGGCTGCCTGCGGAGCCTGCATGACCTGCAACAGACAAGGCTGCAGACAGGCTTTCCATGTCACCTGGTAAGTGTTAAAGGGTGTGTGTGCCTGTATGTGTGTGTGTGTGTGTGTGTGTGTGTGTTCATGGTTGTGTGGACTTGTCGTCCACAGTATAGTGATATTTTTTTTCTCCAAAGGATTATACACTGCAAGCTGTTCAGTGTCACAAAGTCCTTCTTAACAAGATCTGTTAAGATTTCATTATCCAGAAAGAGTTGCAGGGACGACGTTACAGGAAAAACTCTCCGAAATAAAGATGAGATTAAATATTGAGTTCAGTGATTTGTGGAAAATAGAAGATAAAAAAATGCCCCAGTAGGACCATTTCTGTAACTAAGGAGTCACATCTTTTCGGGAACAAAGGTCAAAGAGTTGGATCTTTATCTGCCTGTTGGCGTCAAAAGGCCCATAATGTATCTTCCATAGCTGTATTTCCTTCTCTGTGCCTCCACTCTTTCTCTCTGTCTCTTCTATTCTGTCTAAACAACCGAATCCCATCACAATATCAAAGTTGACAACTTTAAAAATCAAGTCTGGAAGATGAAAAACAAAAGATTCTCTTGTGCAGAGAACTTTTCATTTCATCTATCCGGCCATGATCAACAACAAAGGCTCTCAGGTGACATCCAGGTGTCACTGTCGGTGTGTGTGTGTGTGTGTGTGTGTGTGTGTGTGTGTGTTCTCCTGTTTCCTCTCCTGTCTAACCCCCGTGACACTGTTCAGTGCTCAGATGGCCGGTCTGCTGTGTGAGGAGGAAGGCCCAGAAGCTGACAACGTGAAATATTGCGGCTACTGCAAGCATCATTACAACAAAATGGTAAGATGGACAGGCAAATAGAGACTCGCAAACCAAACATTCTCAGACAAAGACTTTGGAAAAAAACACAGGATTATCGAGCTACGGATGGTTACAAAACCACATGATGAGATAGTAGAAGAGCAATAAAAAAAATGAGAGTAAATCGTCCCGAACCCTCCCTCACACTCATCTTGTAAATAGAAGGTGTTTTCTGGTTAACGATAAACATAACCGCAAAACATAACTATCACCATAAACATAACAGTTATGTTTTATCATGTAGTTCATCGAGTTTTACCCCAATAATCTAACTCGATCGCTGTTTTGTTTTCACATCATTACTCACTGCAGCGGCTATGTGCAGAGAATTATCTGCTGGCTCACTGGTTTCCTGGAGTCTCCAGTGGTTTTCTGGCAACCTCATGGTGACGACAAGCAAGTCACTGTGCACGCAGCCAAGTAATAGCCAGACTCATGACCTCTGTTAAACAGAGATATGATGTTGGTTTTTTTGTACAGATTGAGCAAAAGCAATACAACGTACTAAGCCTTAGAGGTGCTGGTTGGTTCAGAGTCAGATTAGCTGTTTGCAGTCTTTATTCTAAGATAACCAGCTGCTGGCTAGAAGTGTTGTCGATCTTCCTATCTAACTTCTCAGCAAGAAAGCGAATTAGTGTATTTCCTAAAATGGTGAATTATTCCTTTAAAGTTTTATTTGGAAAAAAAAACATCCCAGCCATCTGTATTCCCTTCAGAGACTCTCAGATCTGACCATCTTTCGGCTTTTACAGCAGAAGAAGCTGCGCTCCAGCGAAAATACAGGTGGCTCCTTCAGTCATTCCAGAGGCCGCTCCACCTCTCCATCACAGGACAAACACCACCACCACAGACAGAGGAAGGTAAACACGTCAGATTTGTTTACTTTTATCAGACAGTTTTGATTTTGATTAGAATCGTTTGATTAGAATCATTTTACTGGAACAAAGTTGTTGCGCAGCTGCCAAACAACATTTAATATTTGGCAGTGTCCAACTTAACATTTTCTTCACCACTGGCCCACTTGGCCAGTAGATCAGAGTTTTACTGGCACCTTGTATATTAATACTGGTCCTGCAGCCAGAAAGTGAAAATAACTCTTTTTTTTTCCCATAATTTTGGTGATTTGTTCCCTTAAGTTATGGATATGTAATGCTGATGTATTACACAGATATGCAAAGTATAAAAGTAGACATCAGTAAAAGAACAGCATATAAATGTTAGTTTCTCCATATTCTGTGTAAATCCAGAGAATATGGAATACATACAAAGGTAGAAGAAAGCAGAATTTATGACAGCAACATTTCAGTGAATGTAGATGACCTTGATAATAATCTGATGTCAAGAAGTGAAACAGTGCAGAAATGTTCTGGTTAAGATAGAAGAGTGAGAGGAAGAAGCGCGTTCACTCCCAGCTCCTTCTGTCCGCAGCCACCTGTTCACTGCAGACATGGAGTTGAACTGTGATGAATGAATGAAAAAAGGAGAAATGCAGAGGAGGAAAACGAAACAGAAACTAAAAGCTAAATGATCTGTTGAGCGTTTAATGGCTATTTAGAACATGACCGCTGTGAAACAATCGGAAGAGAACGTTTTATTTCTCTCCTTCACTGGCTGTGTTCTCACTACCGCTGCTCACTCTTCTCGCACGACCACTGCCGCTCTCTTACTCGCTTGCTCACCCTCTCTCTCTCTCTCTCTCTCTTGTCTTTTTTTAAAATGAGGAAGCAAAGAGCAAAGTCTAACTTTACTTGTACCAAACAAAGAGAAATGTCCTCCCCTCATCCTAAACCATATACCCACGTTAGTCAGTTTGTTCTGTCTGCACTTCTTTGCGTGCATGTTTGTGTTAGAGTGGCTAATGTGAAACCAATAGGATGTGGTTTGACTCTTTTATATATACGGTTTGTCTGTGTATCGCTGTCTGTTCAGAGTCATAAGGACAAGATCCGACCAAAAGAGCGCCACAAGAAGTCCTCTGACAGCCTGAGCTCCTCGGTGACAACCAGCAGTATAGACAAGGTATGAACTGCAAAGCCACAGGTGACACCAGATGCTGCATGAGAAATCTCAATGCCACTATAGTTAGTTTTATATGAAGAGTATTTTGAGACATGAGGTTCAGCGTCCTATAATAAAGAGCTGTCAATTGAGAGGGCTTTACAAGAAAAACTGTATGAATATAACTGATCTTAACTCATTCCTTTGCTTTTGTGTGTTTACTGTGCGTCGGGACAGATCTCTTCCAGTCATCACAGCAGCAAGGACAGCGAGGGAAAGTCCAAGAAGCTGAGCTCACACAGTCATGGTCATCGCAGTAAGAAGACAGGAAGCACTGGCAAGAGCTGCTCCTCTTCCTCCTGCTCCTCCAGTCCGTTCAACACAGGTACCGCACGAAGAACGAAACGAGGAGCCAGAGCGAAGAAGGTGAGCGGTCTGTCTAGAATAATAAATGTATCGTTTTCTCCCGAAGGTGGCTCCCTGTCTTCAGCTCAGGACTTCCATCAGTTCTCATCTTCCTCCCGCCTGGAGCGCGACCACGACCGAGGAGGCGACGACCACAGCGGCGAGGATCGCAAAGAGCGCCACCGGAGGGCGGCGGTCCTGGAAGACGAGGACGAAGAGGAGGACGAGAAGGAGGCGGACAAAGACGAGGAGGAGGAAGAGGAGGAGGAGGAAGAGGACAGTAAATACCACAAGCCACCAGCGTTGACCCCCGCCGACGGCCCGCTCGCGGGCTCGCAGGGTCATGACCGATCGGACGGCAACTCGAGCCCTTTCGAGAACAAGGTCACAATCTCGACCTTCGGGTCCATCATGCGCATCACCTCCACGTCGGGGCTGGGCAGCAGCAGCAAGATCCGGAAGATCTCCTCCTCCTCCTCCTCCGGGGACTACAAACCCTCCAAGTCCATCTGCAAGCCGTCTCAACTGAGCACGCCGCCTATCCTGGAGGAGGCCGGCATCGAGGACAAAACGGCGCCCCCGCCGCTGCCCCGAGAGCGGAGGCACCGGGGCAACAAGAAGAGTCGCCACGGTCCGGGCCGCCCACGGGGCAGCAAGAACCGAGAGAGGAGAGAGGAGGAGCACCACCACCACCATCACCACACGGCGCCTCCGCCTCCAGCTTTCACCCCCTCGCTCTACACCAGCCCATCTTCCATCCCTCACCCCGCCTTCCCCTCCACACTGCCTCCTCCCACCACCACCACCACCACCACCACCACCCCTCCTTCTTCCTCCTCTGCCTCTTCTTTCTCCTCACCCTTTGCCGGCAGTTTTTCCACAGGCCGTGGCAACTCGCTTCTCGGCTCTGGTGAGTGTATGTGAGTCAGTGCGTGTGCGGTAACCCTCTAGCTTCCTGTGTGTGGGAAAAAAAAAAAAAAAAAAATCACTATCAGCCTGCACTTTGGGTTGTTCATATGCTTGACTCTGAAGTGTTGAAATATTTCCACTACGCTTCTGCCAAGTCAGCACCAGAGTAGCAGCTTATCTATATCCAGTATCAGGCCCTCACACTGTAGTAAACAAGACAGTGGAAGCAAAGAGCCCAGCAGGACAAATAAATATACAGTCTCATGGCACTATGGTTTTAAAATTCTGAATACTTTGTAAACGTGTCTCGCAGTGTTTATTTAATCTGCACGAGGAGAGATATTGTCCTAGATAGTGGTTTTTGTGTGTGCGCTGCTTGTATATTTCCTGCCCTACTTACAGATTGATTCTCTCAAGCACTTTGAGCGCTCAGGTTTGAGTGTTGCTGTCTTTAGGGGTCTTATAACTTCTGAGCAATGATAATATCTTGTTTTTCAACTTTATTCCTCACTCAGGTATCTATTCCAGTCTCAAGGACCCTCTCACGCTGGGTGGGGGTGTCTGCAGTACCCCTCTCTCCCTGGGCGGAGGGGTGTGTAGCACCTCTTTGTCCCTGGGAGGGGGCATGTGTAGCACCCCTCTTTCCTCAGGACTCCTCTCATCCCACGTCTCCTCACTCTCGCTTCCGTCAGTCAACTCTGTCTCAAACACACAGGTACTTTATAGAAAAGGAGAAGGAAAACACGCACACACACACTGTGAAGATGATCAGTCAGTGTGAAGGGTGTAGAAACGCTGAAAAAATACTATTCAGTTAGTTATAGCTCATCATGTGGGACCACTTTTAACTTTTTTTGTATTAAAAAAAAACCCACTTGGTTTCACAAGAAGCGCTACTGTATAAATAAAATGATTATTATAGCTGATAACTCAAACTATCTTCTGCATAGAGCTTAATGTGGATTTCCTGTTCAAAGAACTTAATCAGATCTAACACATCTAGTGCTACAACAACTGATCACGATCAGTCAGACCTTAGGCAATCTTTACCTTAGGATCTTTTTTTTTTTTTTTAATATCATTGTAAACTGAATGTTTTGATGTTTTTAGATGAATATGTACCAACGTCTTTTCCAGAGAGTCTGGATGATTTCTTTCTTTCATCAGTCAGATGTTGATATTCACTGCCTCGTAGGTCCATCCAGGTTCCAGCACCTCCTACAGTCTGACCTCCACGCAACCTTTCGCCAGCTGTCTCTCCACAGCTCCGACACTGCCACCACTACTGAGCCAAGCCCAGACCTCACTGCCAGGTTAGAGAAAGAGAGTTAAAAAAAAAACACACACACACAAAACAACAAAGCTAGATCAGATATCAACAGGATTTGATAGCGTTTACTGAGAAGCTGTCGCTAATCATAGATTAACTTCCACAAGAAAGCCTCCTTCTGGCATTCATGTTCTTTCACTTCTCAGAAACCGATGTACATATTTAAACAGGAGATATTGTGCTTTGATGACACATGTATTACAATTCTTTGAAACAAAGGAGAAGTGAAGTTCACCAGCCTCTGTCCCTGTTCATAGAGTCCGACCTCGATGACTGTCGCTTCCCGTGTCAGGGGAACTCACCGAGAGAGAGTCTTTCCTCACAGTATGTCTCATTCTTTACTCTTTCATTTTTTATCAGTATTTTTCATTTTAAACTGAGAACACATCAAATGATTTTTTTTTACAACTCCTCCAGTGCTGCTTAAAATGAGAGTGAGCAAGGAGAAGAAGACAAGGACACTAAAAGACAGTTTCAGATAGTATTCATCCACCACATGAAAAATAGTTTGGATACCTTTTCCCGGCACTCTAGCTATTATCACATCAGTTTCTATTTCAATAACCAGCAATAGGCAAACAGCAGCTAGTTAACTACCAAAGTGACTGGGTGGTTTAGACAAGTTGACTAACCACAGCCACCGGGTCTTGTTGGTAGTTTCCTGTTCTGACTTCTTACCACTGTCATTTTTTCTTCCATGTCGGTTTTCCTCCCCACCCCTCCTCCTCCACACCTAGGTCTCCTATGAGCTGTCTTCCTCTTCTGTTTGACCAGAGAGACGGGTTGGGTGCAGGAGTCAGAGCGCGTCCTGAGAACGTCCCTCCAGCCAGCTCCCACATAGAGCTCCTGCTGGAGAAACACGGCAACGGAGAGATGGGAGTCAACAGTGAGTGAGCCGCAATACTCTACCTCCTGTTCAGAGCGGTTTGACTCAGTGCCAGAACTAAACAGATACAATCAGTGGTTCCCAACTTCAGGGTCCTGAGATAAATATGAGGGGAGGGGGGGGGTCTACTTTTCTTCTGACTTTTTTTCTTGTGACATGTTGATACTTTCACCTCTTCAGACCTCTAGAAACCTTTAAATGAAATAATCTGAGAAGAAGAAATAATGGCTTACAACTCACAGCCACACTCAAAAGGGTTAGGACCTTCTGCACTCTCATCCATGCACATGCATATGATGCTGTTTACCTAAACTGAGCAGTTCTCTGCTATCTAGAGTTAATGAATGAACCTCAGGATGCTGTTTAGGACAAAGAACAGCACGCCGCGACACTATAAGCTTCTTATTGTTCCTTCTGGGGTTTTTTTTGTCGAGCTCTCTACTGAACCAGTTTGCAAAATACTTTTTATGCAAACTAAGTTTTTCTCCGGGGACATCATCAGCTGTCACTTGTTTTCTATTCTCTGTTCCTTTTACTCCACCTAGTACTGTCATCACTCTCAGTTTTTTCTTTCTTCAAACTCAAAAGTTTTGTTATTCTCTCATTGTTTCCTCTCTCAAAATAAAACTTCCCAAAAATGGACCCTTCTTTCTTCCCCAGCCCTCATAATCTCTCATAACTGTGTATATTTTTAGGCGTCTTAGCTTCCCATCCTCTGTAAAAGGAAATGCCCCCACAGTCTCCACCTTGAATATATTCCTCTATGCCCCGGGGAGAGTTTGTTTTAGACTAATGAGTGTTTACGGCCGTTCCACACTGCAGAAATGAGAGAGAAGAGTGTGTTTGATCTCCCCGACTGTGATGCCGGGGCATGCCGCAACAGCAGCTCCATAGAAAATCAATTAAAAAGCATTTAGAGGATGGGGTTGAATTTCTAGTTCAGATCTGATAGCCGTTGCTGTAACACCAGATATCACTCGTTTCTGTCAGCACTTTATTACAGATTTAAGTCCCAATTCCTCAGTTTTACAGCTTTGGCAGCAAATTTATAGAAAAGATACCTGGAATTACCAAAATGTTGCTTCAGGAATGTTTTATTCAGTGCAGGTTATGTTTGATATAAGCAGGATTTTCTCATATAGTGTTGAAAATGAACTCCAGTAGCAGCTAAGTGTCTTTTTAGTACTAGTATTTTTCTGAACCTACCAGCCATTAAAACCACAACACCCCCATAGTGCTCTCTAAAACGTGTTTGCACTCATTAGACTAATCCAGAATAGAACTGTGTGGGTTTGTGCACACTATAATGTCATCTTTTTCAAACCTGATAGTGTTGGACAGCTTAGGACTTGTACACTACCTACATGTACACTGTTTGAAATCACCTCCTTATTCATTCATTCATTCACTATTCTCTACATAAAAAGCACTAATTAGTTTCTAGACAGCAGTAAGTTGAGATTTCAGACACTTATGAACCATCATCATTTAGTGATAGTGTAGTGAACAGTTGTAGTTTGGTGACCTGTTGTATTTTCCAGCATAGCTCTGCCCAGCGCCAAGCCGGGGCCTAATCAGGCAGAGTAACTGAAAACACCTGGTTGGGGGAGCAGACGCTTTATACTGGACTCAAAGGCCTCGTTCAGACTGCCAGCCCAAATCCGTTTTTTTTTTTTTTTTTGCATATCCAGACTGTATCCAGGTCGATTTTAGCAAAAAAAAAAAAAAAAACACACATGAAACGTAATCTTTGCAAATCAGATCCAAGCCACATTTGGAGGTGATTTGAAATGCGATTCCAATCAGATTGCTACAGATACGTCTCAGTCCGGATGCTCCGGCCGCTCAAAACGGATATCAAAGTGTCTTGCATGTCACTTACGCAGCATGACGCACAACATCAAATCCACAGTGATGGAAATGCATCAGAGCAGCTGAGCAGCATCCATGCAGCTACTAGCAGAGCAGAATGTAGGACAACACAGAGAACAACAGTCTGCACTTTTGGGGGGGATGATGGATCACCATCTCTTATGCTTCTGCGTTGGAAAGTCACATCATCAGCATACGTAGTTACTGACGTTGTTACCACAGCAACAGCAGATAGGTCGGTGATGTCTGGACACACAAGTCCTGTATACACTCTGTTTTTACTCCACTGAGATGATGTCTGTGTTACTCTCCTTCCTCCTCCAGTCGTAGAGATGCTCCAGTCACTCCACTCCCTGCAGCAGGAGAACCAGCGCCTCCAGGACCAGATCCTCAGTCTCACGGCCAAGAGGGAGCGACTGCAGCTGCTCAACACGGAGCTGGCCGTATCTTTCCCTCCACACATTCTTTCCTTCCAGGGCTCCATGCACACCTCTGCCCAGATCAACTTCCTGTCATCCAACCAAGGTCAGATTCTTCATTCTCCTCTACCTGCTCTCATATAAAAACACACTATTCCCCTGGTGTCATGCACTATTCCCCCCCTTCCCGCCCCTACTGTTCGTCTTGTTGTTTCTCTTCACTCCTTCAATTCTCCCCACAACAGTCAACCTGCATGTAGCAGTTGTCACCAATGTATTTTTTTGGTCGCATTAGTTGTGATGCAGTAAACATGGTTGTTAGTGTAAACCTCTTATTTAGTAGTTTTTACCCTCATTGTGCCTCTCTTTTCCTCAGACCCCCTGAGCACCAATAAGAGTCCCCTGTCCAAAAGCTGCTTCTTTAATGACACCTCCTTTGTTACCTCCTCTGAGGTGAGAACCTGTAGATCCTCTACCATACACACCTTAGTGAAACACTGTAAGCAACTGTGTTTTGGCCTTTTAAACATCTTTGTAGCAAAGACTTTTGTTTGTTTTACCCTCAATACAATGACAGAAATGCTAACTGATGTCTGATACATCCCTGTACACTGTTAATGTGTTTAGTTCACCTTTTAAACTGAGGTGCAAAGGCACAGGATACACATCAAAAGAAAGCTAACACGCACTTGTCATGTTTCTCTTCAGGAGCTCCACTCTGGTAGTCCGTCCCGCAGTAGCTCCTCCCTCTCCTTCCAGAGTACCCCTCCTCCTCAGCAGAGCCCCGCCTCTTTCGGTCAGCCCCTGCTGAACGGACTGAGTCGAGGTTCGAGCGACGGTCTGGGGGCCATCAGCCAGGCCGGCGCCTCCGCTCTGCCCATGGGCGGCCTCATGGCGTCTCTCGCGGGAAGCCCTCAGCTGAATATGAACGGCGTGCTGGGCAGTCTGAACGGCGTGATCCAATCTCCCGTACAGAGCGCCCCTCAGCCCGCGCTTCCCGCTCTGCGCCCCCAGCCTCCACCACTCAACCCCCAGACGATGGCACAGGGCTTTCAGCTTCCCAAGTGTGTGAGCCCGTATGTACCCTGCTTGTCTTTAAATCAGCTGAAGAAGAAATCCACCTTTAAAATACACAGTGTAAATCACCCCATAGTGAGACTGTACCATAGCCAAAACACCTCACAATGTAATATCGCAGCCATGTGCTGAGTACCAGCACAATGCTGTTTGCTGTGACTGTTAGTTATTGATTCAACTTGATGGTCAGTACTGGGGCCGTGGTTTGTTGTGGTGATAACCATATGTGCTATCAGGGGCTGTTCATTTTGTTGTGAGTGGCTGCTTGCGACTACCAGCGGGCAGCAACAAAGCTCTAAAAGCTCAGTGTGCACTACTTACTCAGCAGCAAACACACACAGCTAGTGACACATAGTCAAGCCTTTAGAAGTGAAAAAGCCTGATATTTCCCTCAGGAGGTTATAGAGACCAGACATCAACAACAGAGCTAAACAAGAGCGAATATTGGACTTAGATTCACAAGGTGGACGGAAGCACAACCCCATACGAATGATAATGTAGCTCCATAACTGCTAGATGTGTAAATAAGCAACTTAAGTTTAACATATCAGCTTAAAAGGAGATTTTATTTGAATGTTGTTGTTTCTGCTGCTCTCAAGTGGTCCAACAATTAATTATCGCAGTTCTTTTCATCAAGAGTTGATTCTTGACCTCTGAAACAGAGAAAACAATCTCACTGTAAGATCCATGTACTTCCTGTTCTGGAGCTTCATCAGCAGATGGAGTTTACACCCACTTTACAAAGTCTTTATAATGGTGAACCTGCAGCAGTGACTGTCGCATGTCAAAATATTACAACATCCGCAACTCAAACATTGAGTTGTAGTATGTGTCTGTTTTTGTGTAAATAAAACAAGTGATAGTAGAACATAGAGGCCTGTTGGTTGAGTTGCTGGTTCATGAGTCTCACACACTTGCTAAGTTACATAACACTATAATTGTTTGGTGTTGTGTTGTATGTGTATGGTCTGGTGTGTAACGTATGGTCATGTTTGTGTTTTCAGGTCTTCTCTCCTGTCAGAGCAGCAGAAGCAGCTTTTTCTCGAGCAGCAGCAGCAACAGCAGCAGCTCCAGCAGTTCCTCACATCACAGAACTTCACTCCTGTAATTACTCTCTCTGTCACTTTGTCTTATTAGCACCTGGTTTTCACATTTTCTCTGTTTGTGATAGTGATCATAGGGAGTATTCTCTCCAGAGCGTACACACACACACAGTGTCGGACTCAGCCGCTCACTGAGCAGAAAATATAAATATTCCCCAGAAATAGCTGACGTCAGAGGGTACCAATCAGCAGATGTAATGCGGTTAGCTTTTTGTGAGTAAATCAAGTTTAATTGCATAGCACTTAATCACAGTGACAGTCTCGAAGGACTTCACAAGTCTACAGGACACATTTTGGGTTAACTGAGTGACAGCATTTTGCGGCTTATGTGCAGCTGAACCCGAGTCAAAATAGACAAAGACGCAAGATAATTACATACGTGTCATCGGATTATAAATTGAACATGATTTCATGTTGGATATTGGATCCAAGAGTGTCCAGAGCCAGTGTTCAAGCACCACATCCTTCACACTATAATCACAGTGCAATACAAAGTAACTTTTAGAAGACTTTATCAGAAGCGAGCTTCATTTTTTGATTCTGATAGCACAGAAGTGACCAGTACTCACCTGGTTAGTGTCCTGTGAGTGGTTGAAGAACAAAGACGTGACAATAAGGTTATAAAGCATAATGCTGTAATATTAAACACGAGAATAAGACTTCATTTACTTGTGATTAAAAGCAAAGTAGTAAAAGTTTTTGCTGGAGGTTAGAACAGGTTGGAGCCAGCCAAGCACTGTTGACAGCAAGTAGATCATTCCTACTCAAAAGTTAAAAAAAACCTTTCCCAGTTCCCAAGTGTCCTAAACATCTTCTCCCACTCCACTCCACCAGGAGCAGCAGGTGGTGGTTTGCCAGATGCTTCAGCAGCAGAGACAGAGGGAGCTGCAGCGCCTCACGCTGACAGGAGCTCTCACCTCCACCCCTAACTCGCCCATGATCGCCCAGTCACCCAACCTGCTGTCCTCAGCCACAGCCTCACCCCTGCAGGGCGGCCAAGGAGGCAGCCTCTTTGGCCTGCAGGACAACGCACTTCACAAGCCCGGGGTGAGTGATACAGCAGCTTTCTCTGTGTTGTTGTGTTTGCTGTCATGTTTTCAGTTTGGGAAAAAAAAATTTAAAAAAAGAAATTGTGTTTTCAGGCTGCAGGAGAGAAAGGTGGAGACAAGAATGGGTGACCCCTCTGGGTAACACAGGAGCAACTCATATGAAGATATTGGGCATTTCGCCCGATTGAAGAACTGAGGAACTTGCGTGACTTTTGAACGTCTTTCCTTCTCTGTCATCTTTATCTTACACCCTCTTTTATGAATGTATAACAGGATGGACTTAAACGTCAAGGTGAAGTTTTTCGTGTTTTGAAATTCTTTATATCAGAGGTTCTTCTCATAGGTTTTTTTTTTTTTTTGTGTAGGCAGCTTTCAGAGAGCATGAATACAGTGGTCTCTCCTTAAATTGCACTAATTTGTTAGCTAGACCAATGGGGCTGCGTATGTAGGCAGAGCCAGAGCTCCTGCTCATCCCTGCAGGTGCTGTGGAGGCTCTTTGTTTGAAGTGTGAACTCGAGCACTGACCGTTCATGAATTCTCTCCGCGACTTGAATCAAGAGTTTCGTTCAGTCGATGAGAATCACAAGACTTCTGCCACTTCTTGCAACCTCAACTGTCTTCCTTGATATTTTGTCTTCCCTTTGTGTTCACTCCCACCCACATTTCATCCAGATCTTCTATATGTCGCAGCCTTCTCACAGGCACTTATTATGTAAAGGATAAATATTCTGTCATTTTTTTCAATGTGTGGTTAGTGGCGTTTCAACATTAAGCTAGTTATTACCTCAGACTTTTCTGCCACCTATTTTCCATTATTGAGATGCGTGGTTCCCATTTTGTGCTGATTCATTACCGCAATAGCCTTCACTGGATATAAATGGCCACCAAAAATCTTGCTGTTAACTCAAAGGTATTAACTCATGTCAGTGTAAAAATGGCACTGAATCCACGTGTCCAAAATGGCGCTATCGTCCATTAGAGACTGGCACCAGATTTTATTCAACAACACCATAAGAGTTTCTAAGACTTTTATATCCTTCCAGTTGCTATCGAGATTAAGCAGACGAAACCAAACATTTGGAAATTGTAAGTAAGAAAATTGTTTTTTCCTAAACAAGTGTGCACTTTGCATGTTAGTAGCTAACAGAGCAAATTAGCCATCAACTCAGTACCTTATAAAGGATGCTTGGTACTTACTAGGCCACTAGGAACTGACAGGTTTTTGATTTATATGAGTATTTTGCACTCTGTCCTGAAGTGTCAGTTTTTTTGTTACTTTCATACATAGATATTCTTTTCATGTCCGCTAACTAGTTGTTACTTTTAGCAATACTGGATAGATAATGCCTTAATGATGCTAGATATACAGAGGAAACCACAAGCCCAAAGGCTTACTCTCTTGTCGTCTTTCTTTGATAGTGTTTTTTATCTGGGGTACATGGAGGGGTACATTAGTACAATGAAAGCACTCTTCCTAAAACCCGTTTATACTTTTGATAGCTAACTAATGATTTCAACAGTTGAAATGTGTGAATAACCGTATAGTGGTAACTGAAGTGTCAAATCATTTTTCTATTGTAAGTTTTGTGTTCAGATGCAATGTTCTTTAGTTGTTTGTGCTTCAGAGAACTGAGAAACAAGGACTTAATGAAAATCTTACAGTTGAAGCCTGCACAGTGGTGTCATAGGAGATAGCTGAGGACAGCCTAGATGTAAACTATTATTGAAGTGCTGTCACAACAGTGTATGATAAATAGTGTAGCTGTGATCAGCTCTGAGAAGATGGTGACTCGCCAATGTTGTTACAGTTGGCCTTTACATGTCATGACGTAAGCCAACGTAGAGACTATGATAAGCTTCTGTTTCCCTCCTCTCCATGTAATCATGTGATGCCTCTGTTTCGGCTCAGTTTCACTGACAAAGGCCACTCGCAAATTCATCTTTTTACCTTCAAAGTGAGGTTATTTTTTATCATGTTTTCTCCTGTGTTCTTTAGCAATATTGCCAGATCTTTTGAAATATTTTCTCACTTCTGTTTGCAATCTTGAACATGATCTCCCATACATGTGATATCTTGAGTGCTAGATTGTTTCGTTAGTAGCTAATGTAGACGTCAGAAAGGAACTTCAAGCAGCTCACTAGTTGGTGATAAATACTGTAGCAATGACAGAAGGAGAATGTTGATAAAGACATGAGTCAACACGTTGACATGACTCCAAGTGGGAGGTCTGGAATTTACCAAGTATGTCCTTATGAGTCCAGACAAGACCATGTCCAAGAGATTGACTGAAGAGTGGTGTGAAGGATTTCTGAAGCGGTTTCTTTCTCATGTTGCACTGGGGTGCTTTGCGCCCAATTGTAAATCGTTTTTTAGTACCTTTTCAGTTTTGTTGGAATACGAGTTGTATACTTTAAAATGTTTGTGTAAAGACACATTCATTCTTTTAAGCTTTGAAGTTTGGGTAACCAAGATAATCCATGTTATGAATGTTGTACTGTGTATCTTTTTATGTATTACAACATTTAAGCACCTAGCTCTGAATGAGGTTTGATGGAGAGTGAGTTACGTATCGGGATATGAATTGCATGAAATGCAGTGAAGTCTCTCAAATGTATTGCTAAATACCAAGTAATAACTATGCATAATTTTAAATGCATTGTTCCCTGAAAAAAAAAAGAAATTAAATGAAATGAGCACTGAATTTAAAAAGGACAAGCACGTTGTCATTGTACAGTGTATTTGAGAGAATTGATCAAAACAAATTTGACAATATTCAGATTAAAATCCCTGTAAAGTATTTTGATATTTTTGTGTGTAAAATTAAAAGGACGGATTAAGACGACTTTTTTTGTCAATAAATGTATTTTACTGAGTTATTTTACATTTTCTCTTGGGTTTTGAATGACTGTCCATAGTCTGTCATGTACTGGAAGAGAAGGAAACGGGGGGATGAATTCAGAACTTTTCACAGTCAAGTCACTGACAAAACCAGTTTTGTCCAGACCTAAATTAGTTTAAATACTTGAACCAATAGCATCTACATTTATTTCTTTATACCACAACCAACATATATTCTACAGTAGAGTATATGAAGACAGACGATCTTACACCTCTGGAAAACTGACCACAGCCTGCTGTTAGTCGGATTTTTGTTTTCATGTGCTGTGGTTGGTGTAAAACTGGAGAAACCTGAACCCAACTGTGGTGTAAACAGAGGTGAAAACAGGTCCAGAGGGTTTAGTGACATACTTAATCTTTTCTTTAACACTGTCTTACAACACATCATTTTAAAGTGATTATATATGGGTGTATTAATGGTTAATAAATCATTGGATAATTCTTTATAGATAAGTTGTAGCCAGTAATAAGAACAATGATTGGGTTGCCAGGTTGTGAAAAATCCTCTTGGCTTGTGTTTACCTTAATGTTTACCCATCATCATGTCAAGGGCATTCAATGAAAACTCAAGATTTTAATAACTTTCCATCAAAAAGGTCTTTAGAAGACACAGACGAAATTTGAAGTCGGTCGGGTTAAATGTCTAGAAGTTATTTCAAATACAACGCCTGCAAATGGAAAAAACTGCAGAGTAAATTGAAAATGGCTGACTTCCTGTTGGACTTAGGGCATGGCTCCAAAACATGGATGTATTATAAAAACTCTTATAATGCTCCAAGATGGTCTGGACATCATACAATGTGTCCACCAAATTTCATTCATCTAAGTCAAATATAAAGGTGGGCGTTTTAATTTGAAGTTTTCTAGGGGCGCCCTCGAGACATTTTGCCACGCCCACACCCAAGACCTATACATTATTACCTTTTTCACCACTTCGAATGCACGTGCAATCTTTACATTTCCTAGCACGGGTAGCCCGTCAAAAATACGACTCTTTTGGAGGAAAAAAGTCACAATAATAATTCCTTAAAATACAACCGTGCCTTGCTCAGACCTTAATGGATAAAGGTTACATTGTTTGAGGGGGGAGGAGGTGTGGCATAAAACGTGAAGGAGCTGTTTACATTAATTATCCAATCAACTGGACTGAGCAGTGGCCATGTTATAACTCCTACTGGACTTCTTCCCACTTCTCATGGAGGCGGCAGACTGTCTGCGGAAGTTTAGGTCTCCCTTTTCACATTAGAAGCACCGGTAAACTCAATAAATATCTTTTAAAAAAGTAAACTATCACAACTTCGTCCACTTTAACTTTGAAAACCAAATGAAGCCAGCCAGTTTTATCGGCGCGGTGTGGAGAGGATGCACGCAGACCTTCAGACGACCTCAGCTGTTTGTTTCCTCTTCTATGGTGAGATTTCAACACCGTCCATAAACAGTTTGACTATTTTTATTGTTTATTAGGTTAGTGTTGCGTTTACTGCTGCGTCGTATTTCAGAGTCAGGACGCCTACAGAGCACCTGTAGTTTCCTTTTCTTTGTTTCTGTTCAAATAAAGAACTTTACACGCCCTCATTCTTTGGCACAAAACAAACTTTTAAAGTACATACAACCTACCATTCACGTCAGGAAGCTAGTGTATCTTTCAGCTGGTGTCAAATTATTTTGTATCAGTAAATCAGCCTGTTTGTTAAACATGTCTACTGTGAGTTCATCGTTGTTGTGCATTGATGAGGAATCCCTTCAGAGCTCCACATGTGATTGTGTGATTTTTTTTTGTCTTCCAGGTACAGCGCTGCCTGCAGTCCACACAGCCTGTCCCTGCAGCCCGGCTGCCCTGCAGGGTCAAGCTGTCTGCTGGGAAACGCTACGCCTGGTGTTCCTGTGGACACAGCAAGAAGCAGGTCAGTCTGCAGAGAGAGGGGAGGGGGTGCAGCTTTTAGAGGCACCTGGAGCTCACCTAAAGCAGGATGCGAGTCATTTAGTCACTGCTTATTTGGAGCTTTCTATGTCCTGTTTTTGATCCCATCTGTTTTAAATTTGCTGCCTTTTTTTTTTTTTAGGTACTTTTTGCTGGTGAAGACTTGAATTTCTTTCTGTGACTGACTGTTAATGTAATGCACAAACTGGTATAAAAAGCAGTAAAGCTAGGCGCAGTGGAGTAACAATAAAGCCCACTGAGATCATTTATTAGGTTTAGGGGGGAAATTGTTAATACTTTATAGCAACAGTTAGTTAATTGACTTAAAGGAAGTTCACAATGTTTGAAGTCTGTCTTAAAACAATAGTTAAAAACAATAGATGATCAAATGAACATTTATACGAATCATTCCTCCTGTTCATACTGACCATTAGATCCCTTCAGAATGCACTAACAATGGAAGTGATGACGGACAAAATCCACAGTCCTCCTCCTGTAGCTACACAAATGTACTTAAAAAGTTTATCTGAAGCTAATATGAAGCTTCAGCGTCCAAATGAGTCAAATCAACTAGATATCTTTCACTATCTTTTTTTTGGAAGACTAGTTTTATTTTAAGTATACAACATGACTAAGACTCTTATCTGTGCCTATAAACACTCAGCTAAGCTCATTTGAATTATGACCAAATGACTGTAAGTCAGAAGAACAAGCCTCAATATCACAAACTACACTGGCATGTGCAGAGACTCCCAGTAACGGAAAGGAGAGAGCCATACAAAAATGTACATAGAGTATGAAATTATATCTGCATATTTGTATTGTGGTTTAAATCTACTGACGGCAAGATCTAACACACTGGATTTGACATTTTTACACCCATCACCCAGAAATCATGTGGGTTCACACAGTTGTTTGTGGGCGATTTTTCATGACAAACATTTTGACTCATTTAAGCAGCAAAAGCATAGGTGACATTTATCACATCAACAATAGATACATGTAGTGTTAATTGTGCTTCGCCTGCTGTGAAAGGTCTACTGACAAGTGGTCTGATCAAACTCCAGAGAGTTTGCACTCACACAGATATATCCATGTTAGCCATGACACCACATTTACCTGTACATGCTAGGAAATAAGAAGCAAGATATTGAATTATAGCTAATCCTGTTGTTTGCGTGCTAAATAAACCAGTGATTAGTGACCACATGAACACAAACGCCATGCAACATGTGCTTGTTCACATGTTGTTAAACTTGTTTAACTTGTTTCCATCACAGTAGCATACAATCTAACCCTGTCATAATGTTATATTTGGTGTAGTCTGCTTCAGAATATAAAATAATTCAAAAAAATCATCAGGAAATACATTTTTTTAAGAGATCTAAGATTAAAAGCATCTGTGAACTGATTGAAATATGACATATTCTCTTTGCTCTCTGTCAGCCTTTCTGCGACGGAGCTCACAGGACAAACGCGCCGAGCCTCTCTCCGCTCCGCTTCACCCCCGACAGAGACGGGACGGTCATGCTGTGTGCCTGTAAGCAAACAAAAAACGCTCCCTACTGCGATGGCTCACACTTTAAGGTCATCTTCCAGGACTTAGTGAAGTCGGTGAAAAGCGTGTTTAAATGAGCAGAATACAAGATGTCTGCCCCGCGGAGCCGAGGAGCAATAAAAAGGGAATTTAAACGGAGAAACGAGTTATGTTGTCTCAACGGAAGCACGGAGGCTGTGAGGATCGACAGCATCTGCTTGCTTTTGTTGAGAAGGATGTGTGATAATGTCCAGATACGCCGCATTTATTTATCCTCTCCATACTTGTCAGACTGATCATTTGTTGGCATAAATGTTTATTAAAATATATTTTGTAAGCTACATTCTCATCCATATTCACAACCTATTAAAATGCTTCAAAAACTATTTTTGTGTTGCATCAAAGAGACCAGCAGTAGAAGAAGCACTCAGATCCTTTACTTAAGTACAGACAAGAAGATAAGAATTAAAAAAAAAAAACTCCATTACAAATAAAACTATTATATTTAAAATAATAAGCATTATCAGCAAAATCTACTTAAAACTATTTGTTTTGCAGAAAACCTGCTAATTTTTGGAGGGGTAAAAATTGGTGAAATATTGCATCATTTAAACTTCTATTGAAGTGAAACCATGTGACAAGTTTAGAGGGGAAATGTGTCTCTGGTGGAACTGCTAACAACTCAGACATCTGAAACATGACAAGGAGCCACAACTACACACAAGAGCTCACAAGAGACAAAGATGAGTTCATTTGTATAACACCTTCCAACAACGAGGCAATTCTAACGGCTTTACATGAAACATGATTAAAAATAAGCTAAAACAAAAGAATAAAAGAGAATGGAAATTATAATTGACCTATAGTTTTTATTAAATTTAACTTAATAAAAAGGCAAACATAGAAGTGTTCAGCCCTGGTGTAAAAGAACAGAGAGTTGCAGCAGACCTGCAGGTTTCTGGGAGTTTGTTCCAGTTGTGTGGTGCGTAGAAACTGAATGTGCGTCTCTGCTGAACAAGGTTAGAAACAGCTGGATTAATATTTAACTGTGTATTTTATTCATTTTGTTTGTGTTTTGTTTCATTTTGGGTTTTTTTTTCAGTTCACATGTTTTACTTTCAATTTAAATCTAAAAAGTAACTATGGCTGTCAGATAAAAAGTATATTTCTATGAAATAAAATGGAGCTGATGTAACATACTGAAAGTATGTAATACTGAAGCAGGACCTTCCACCTCTAGATCATTTTGAAGAGACCTAAAAATCCTGTAAAATGTTATTTTTTTCCAAAGAAGATATGATAGAATTCTATGACATATTTAATTGTTTATCTATGCATTTATTTTCCATGACTGTCCAATTTCTGGACACTTCATCCCAAAAATGATTGACATTCACCCTTTTAAAAACCACAGCATGCAACTTTTGTAAAAAGGAAATGTCATAATGCACTTCCTCTAAAGAACATGACCTGTCTGTCCTCAGTGGTAGCTACAGCCTGGTGCTTGAAGCTCCATGCTGAATAATCCACAGTGTTTTATTTCTTCTTTTCTTGGCCATTCCTGTCAGTCTCCATAAAAATCAATGCTGACCGCTCAGCTGCCGTCACGTGACTTATCAGGAAGCATCTCCATCCAATCACCTCGCCGGCTCATTGCTGTTAGGTTGTGACGGTCAGGTCCTGCACTGCTTTTCCACAGTGTTTGTGTTTTCTTTCACTGACCTATTTGTTATTTTCTGCAGCTCTGACGTCAACGCGGATTTTCTCTGAATCACGTCACGGTTGCGTCATGTGTGGATAAAACCGCGGGTCTGTCATTGTGGAAACATGAATACGCTGGTGACCAAAATAGACCACAAATGGATCAGTTTAACTTTCAGACAACCTTGGATAACCGCTATGGTAGCTCTCAAGGTAACTGAAGTCCTTGTATTGGCTACATAAGCTCTAAGTAAACATGTCAGACTGACTCAGAAGTATGAACTAGCAAACATTTGTCAGTTTTTTTTTTGCTCTGTCGACCGACGTTATAATATTTAAACTGCTTGACTGTTACCAGAAATGTTTCCAGAGACAGAAAGTAACTATAATGTACACTTGAGTACAATTTTGACGTAGTTAACCGGTACTTGAAACGTGCACGACGTAAACGACACCCATATAGCCAGCTAACAGTAGCCTATAGGAAGCAGTGTGTATAGAGAGTATAGTGCCACCTACTGTATAACATTGAAACTTCTGCACAGCTGTTTCCAATCACAGCCTGATTAAACCTTTCCTCGGGACAGCCTTGGCTTGACTGCCTCACTCATGTTAGTTTTATTACAGTTGGGAACAATTAGCCTGCAGCTTTGATAGGCCTTTTTTTCACAGCAGACATTTTGACTCGTCAAAGTAGGAAAAGTACAAGTTTTTACTAATGACACTAACGATGGCTCAGCTCTGTTGAAGTGTTAGCCATGACAGCGAGGCATCATGCACTGAAGTAAGACGATGAAACTGACGCAGCTAAATGGAATTCAGCCATCGTTTTTTTTTAATCGATACACCTGTGCTTTTTCCTACTGTCACGTGTCAAAATAAAAGCACTTTTCTCGTGAGTTGGGTGACCAACACATTGTCAGCAGAGCTCAACACATCTTCAACCTAGAAAAAGAGGTCTGAGAAGATAAAAGGACAAAAACACTGCTTCAATACATCTGCACACCTACACAGGTGTTTTCACTCATTCTTGATAATTAGATCAAAGCTCATGTTGGTTTGAGCATTATTCATAAAAAGTATTTTAGAGTTAATATTTACTCAAACCAACTTAAGAATGCGATACTATCTCAACCCTAGAGAACTAATATTTACATTTTACAGAAACTGTGCGCTCTGTGTACTGTTGTCCACAGGTCCGTCTCTCCACGATTCCACCAGAACCTGTCATCCCCTCTAAGAAGCCTTTCAAAGTGGAGCTTGTTGGTGGGAAGCGTTACTCATGGTGCACCTGCGGACACAGCAAGAAACAGGTAAAACCACCTATGACCTTGTAGCTGAGAAAGATTTTCTTATTTTGTTTCTTTTTTTCCATTGTTGTGAACTTCCCCAAAAATGAGTTCCCACCTGTAAATATGTTCCTATCCTATTGGTTTCTATAACATACCTTTTTGCTCCCCTGGGACTTTATTTTGGTGTTTATACCTCTGAGCCCAGCTTCAGTGTGAGCGTTTACTCTCGGAGCTGAGTGGTGGAGCGATGCAGATGGCTCGTGATGTGTGACACCTGTGTTTTCTTTTTTTCTTGTGAAGAATAAATCCTACAGGTCCTCGCCTAACTCACTAGCTACACGACACGACACAAGAGCAGAAATCTCGTCTCGTCACTCGTCTTGTGTCGCTCTCGTCTGAAGTACACAAAAGCACGTCCTGTGTATATATCCTCTGATCACTTCTTATTCTTTCAGCCTTTCTGCGACGGAGCGCACAAGACCAAAGCCCAGGGCCTGTCCCCGCTACGCTTTGTCCCAGAAAAGGACACCACAGTTTGGTTGTGCGGATGCAAGTACACAAACAACCCACCCTACTGTGATGGCACGCACAAGCAGGACTTCATCGCGTCTGCTCCGCTACATCAACACACTGACTCTTAAACAAGAAGGATTATTGTAGAGTGAATTCTGTTTGACGGAGAGACAAACACACAAAACCTCAGTCCTGATCTGGAAGAATAAACCTGCACTCCGGGTTGGAGAGGCAGAGCATAAACATCAGTGTCGCAGTCATGTTTTTCTTAGATCATGAAAGCAACACACACAACATGACCATGAAGTGTTTAAATCTTGTGTGTTGACAGTATTTCATCTGTGCTTGACAGAGGAGAGAGTGGAAGTAAAAAAAAAGTCCTTAACCTCAGTCCTCCTTACTTTCTGTCTTTTACATGACAGAGTGTGCTGCATTAACAGGGTTGGGGTGATATGATTTACTGTAAGATGATAGAAATTAATCCACCGGTAGAGATTTTTGCTTTACCATTATACTGTAGTTATCTGTCTCTTTTTTAATAAACGGTTGTAACTTCATCCTGTATGCGGAGTCTGTGGTAGTGCGGAATACTTAAAGCTCACTCAATAAATTAGCAAAACTGGCAGGACCATAGCTTCTCATCTGGATGTAAAGCCCAGAAATGATTAATTATTGAGGAGCTTTTGTTTGCACAAATTTGTCCAGTCAGGTAGACCTACCTGCAGAATGAGCAGTGACGCTACTGTTTGTAATGATTATCAGACAGATGTGTTGATTTCGCCAAATGAATTGCTGCTGACATGCAGTGTAAACCCTCTAATTTAAAAGGTTGATTTCATGTTAATATCAGAATTTCAGTATTAATCAATAGTCTTTCTATCTGGTTGCCAAAGATGTCGGTTGCTATTCCTATACTGTACTATATCTGCCATTTGCCTTGTAGAGAGAGAAGATGAGAAGGAGGGAGAGGATTGTTTTTATGGCACTGAGTATTTCCAGTAAAATCAAGAGGAAAAATCCCTAAATTAAGACATTTAAGATGCAAGAAACAAGCACGAGACTTCTAAACAATGCAGCACTTAATATAGGACGACTGCCACTCAAAGACCAAATGTTAAGGTGTGAGAGAACCGAGCCTCTGCATGCTTAAAGTCTCGTACAAGTATTTATTAAAAAAAAAGAAAAAAAAAGAAAAAGCACTTCTGGTATCAACTTTCATCAGTGCAAACGGCAGGACAGACACACTGAAACATGAATAGCTGTGCACAAAAACAAACGTGTAAAAGGACATGTGTGTGTGTTTCTCCATTTCTTCACGCCGCAGCTTTGGGACAGATAGACCGGATCATGTTGTACACTGAAGTTTCAATCAGGTCCTAAAAAGAGAGAGGAAGAGATGACAGCTGGTATATGAGCCTTGATGTAGAAAGGGCTGCAGGGATTATGGTGAAAAACACTGATGTACTTTATAATGTTGTTTTGGAACTCTTGAGTGCTCTTGTGTGTCATCCACCAGGCTGCTTTTCACATGAACTACTGACATTTAGCTGTATGTTAACACACAGTAAAGCCCCCCCCCAAAAAAAAAAAAACGACATAGAAGAAGAAGAACAGGGTTTTCTGATTCAAACAGGCTGCTTAACTACAGTACATAGCTTGATGGGAGAGAAGTTCTTTCTTTTATAACTTCTAAATTATGTCTTTCAATGTCAACACTGCTGTTTCACATTCATGCTGGACCCGATAGGAGTTCAAGATTAGAGGATTTTGCCTGTTTAGTGTGTGTCATCCAAACAGAGGGCTGAATTACTGATCATATCTAATCTGATACATCATGGTGATGGTGAAAGTCACTTTTCTCTAATCATTTCTGTTCAGTTTCAGTTTATTACATAAAAGCTCTGACATTTATATGAGACAACATAAAAAAATTAAATCTAGTCTGTTCTTTGGAAATTATGCCATGATGACAGAGTGACCTTTGCATTTTTGCAAGGTGACTCTCTGTGTAAAACTGCATGGAAAGGTTATTGATCATTATTATTGTATAATGTCACCTGAATTATTTAACTGATCAAAGTCATGTTTTCATCTGTAAAAAAAAACTGATTCTGTTAAACAGTCTGTGAAATAAAACTTATTGAAATGTCGAGCAAAGCTTCTTGTTTGTTTTGTTACCATCAGTGTTTTTGCTGCGTACACAACAGTATGCTTCACAATCTCCTGGAAATCATAAACAGGACACTCAGGTCAGAAAAACCTAGCAAGTAAACATTTTATTTACCTAAAACATGCACATATGGCTGATAAAAAAAAAAAAAAAAAAAAAAAGTATCATTGTTTGTTGAATAGAAACAAAAGGAATGTTGAAATTTATGGAACTACAACATACATGGCCAAATATTCAAATCCCTTTTGAGTTCTTCCGACTGCCATGAGAGAACGTACATGGTCTGCTGACAAACATCTGCTTGTGAGCATGGTAGTGCTTGGAATTTAGGAAATGTTTTCTCCTGCTGGGAAATACTTCTCGGTTTGGATTGTGTGATCTGACCTACAGAAAGTGCATCAACAGTTTTGTAAATGTACGTGTTACCTGATGAGCGGTTTCATATACTGGACACTTATACAGCAGTTACTAAAAATGACCACCCAAGGGCAAAGATTCAGCTTTTTTCCATTTTTTTTTTTTTTCATTTTTTTTTTTTTTTTTCTTACATCCAACTTCCGCAGTGGTTTGCACTGCAATGCTTTTCAGCATTTTGTCACGTTTTATGGAAGCCAAATCAAAGTTGATGGGACTATGGAAATGAAACAGACCCACTGCATATACAATACAAAACGATTACAATATCTTGTATAAAAGATAAGTTTATACATATGTATGCACACATGCTCACATTTGATACATACTGTACAGTTTGTATGTGTGCACTGTTCTAGTCTAACACACATAAACACACACACGCACGCACACACACTCACACACACACATACATACATACATACAAGTGTCTATTTGGCTGCACTTTTCAGTCTTTCCTGCTGAAATATGATAACAGTAATCTGCCTCCCGTTTGTCCAGAAGGAAGGAGGCTCACGCTTAGTCTTTTTGCTCTGTAGAAAGAAGGGAGCAATTCGAACACTGTCCTCCCTGCAAGTCCCGTCCGCGCATTAGGTCGTAGGAGGCAAACCGCTTTTGTCTCCGCCCCTCGCCTCCTCTTTGCTGGCGCCGGAGCTCGTACCGTTGACAGTCACCTTCCGAGCGTTGGCTCCCTGTTTGGAGGCGAGGGCGTGTCGCTGAGTGTTGTTGGGCACAGTGGTACCGTTGGAGCTTTGGATGGCGGCGGGGAGGTTGTGGGACGCGGGGCTGGACTGGGAGGAGGCTCGGGGCGGCTGGGCTGCAGCAGGACTGTGGACTTTGTCGCTCTGGGAGTCGCTCTCTGACGTCGGGCTGGTGTTGACGCCGTCGGAGTGGCCCTGTGCGGCGGACTGGGACGGCCTCCTGCGCTTCCGAGTGGGTTTGACCAGATACTGCAGCGGGATGGGTCCGGTCTGCACAGAGGTACGCACGCTATTAAACACTGCTACATTCATATATGGGCAACATTCACAGACAAGGACCACAGAGACCACAGTGACATGATTCTTACTGTCAACAAATCTCATGAAAAGACCAGAACATCAACAAACAGATTATCTGTGAAGCCAAAGTGTGATACATCTTGTTCCTCTGTGCTATACAGCTCCGACTTCTGTCAAAAACAAAATCTGTCAACAGGCCACACTGGTACCTAAGATGACATGTTCCTTCATGTCCATCAACATGGGCTCTGTAGTTTATTTTTAAAATCAGTCCCACATACACCGTCCTGCTGCTAGAAATACTAGAGCGACAAACGTGTATTAATTCGCTGCTGAAAATCTCCAACAAACACACCGTTTACTCCTGTGTGAGTGAGGTTTGTTAAAAACTACAATGCCCAGCTGTTTCAGGAAATTAGTCTTTTTTTCCCTTTAAAGTCAAATGTGTGGTTTTCTTCAGTGGGATTTCATTGGCTTGAGGCAAAGAAAGAGGCTGATATTAGCAGGAACTGTTAGAACATCAATCCCAGTTCAGTCTGTCCAACCAGGACTCAGCTAGCAGTTCATAACAAATGTACATCATTTCAGCCTGTATGACATTCTGGTGATTTTTTTCTCCCTGTTTTAGCCCAGTGATGCTAGTTGTTTACATTTAACAATAGTGTTGGCCATTTTCCAAAGTTTGTAGGCTATCTCCTGCCTAACACAGGCAGTTTATTCCAGTAGAGGATACAGATGAACAAAGCTAAACCTTTATACTGAATTTAGCTTTAGCTTTATTTGTTTTTTTTAATGTTGCATTTTAGTCATGTGGTTGTGCAGATTAAAGAGGGAACTGGTTTGAAATCTAACCCAAAATCTGAAAAGCATGAGAACATTCACAGGGTACGTTGTCAAATTCAAACCAACAAGTAAATCAAACACTGAAGTTGGTGAAGAAGAAAAAAAAAAAAAAAAAGAGTATTCAGCTGCTCAAGTTCAGGGTATTACAGTTTGACACACTCTATCACCAAGAATCCATCCATCCCCACGTTCACAGGACAGGGTTACATGAACAGCTCCCGTTGGCTCCCCCATATGTAATCAATCTAAACACACATAGCGTGTTTACTCTAAGAGAATTACCAGCAGTCACATGACTTGGCTTGTACTGTCCTCGTCCTGAAATCTCTACAAACGGGAGGAGCGGCTCGTCTTACTGTTAAATGATTCCATTACCTCACTTATAACCGTTACATCGCTTCATTATCGATTCCTTTCTCGTTTTTTTTCCCCCATTTGTTTGATCAAATCTTACCGGGACACCTGTGATTTACAACACCTCCGTCAGTAAGCGGAGAGCAGCAGAAAGGTATAAAAGCTGTCACTCACTCGTCTCCACTCGTAGAAGTAGGCAATATCCATTAGTGTGTAGTAGTCCTTCAAAGGCTCGTCCCCATACAACACCTCCACCTGGAACACACACAGTCACACCGCTTAAAATGCAACGTTACCACGACACATCCGTTATTCTGCAGTGTGACCTGCGACCCTATGCGAGTATGTTTCAACTGAAGCAGCCAATGTTTTGTGCCAACATCCAATGATCAGTCAGCTAGTTTGATAATTGATTAATCATTGAGTTTTTGAAGCAAAAAATGTACAAATTCTCTTATTCCAGCTTGTCAAATGTGAATATTTTAGTCTTCTATGATGATAAACTGAATATGTTTGGATTGCAGGCTCGACTTTTTGCACCACTTTCTGACTTTTCATGGACCAAACAACTAATTGATTAATCAAGAAAATAACTGATGGATTAATCAGTAATGAAAATAATCATTGGTTGCAGCCCTAATGATCCTAATCCACTCTGAAGTCATTTTTAAGACAGAATTTGACATCTTTAATCAAGAACAAATCAAAATGTGCTCAGTGGTCATTCCTCCTTTTATCAGGGGTTTACCGTAATCACTGGTTTCCGACCTGAAAATGCCGTTCACATCGACATCTGAGTGCTAACATGCAAATGGGAAAGCTTTTTCCTGAAAGCTCCGATAGATCTGATTTGGCTCCGAATAATATGGAAGTGCCAGAAAAAGCAAACAAATAAGGATGCCTGGTGTCAGCCAGAGTCTGTGGTTAATGGTAATTGAACACCAACTCGACAGATATAGGGCTCTGATGACCACGCACAGTATTTTCCGACCATCATGACGACGCCTGCGAAATGGTCGGAGTCGCAAATCTTTCCCCGCCATCGCCGCCTTTCATCCTTTTACAGTTTAAGTTTTTTTTTTTTTTTTTACTCCTATAAGTTTGCCAGAATGGAGAGTTTTTAAACGTCTGGGGGTGCAAGCGTGTGCGATTACCCTGTAGTTGCTGGGTATATCCATCTTGCTTCTGAGGAACTTCGCTAAGTGCATGACGGACATGGCTGCCGGGCACTGCAGGAAGCGTTTACCGTTGGACTGAGAACAAAGAAGAGAGCGGCGGGGAGACACAAACCCAGGGTGAGGACCAGGAAACCACATTAAAACAGGTAAATCAAGTGTGAAGGCTTCAGCTACTGCTTTACTCATCTGTTATTCTACATTGAAATCAGCCTTTACCTTGTCTCCATCCATCTCTGCACGCTGCCTCTCATTATTTCTGCAGGAAACATTTTTAATGCAAAGAAGGAGGGAGGGGTTTAAAAAAAAAAAAAAAAACACAGAACATAGAGATCATCAGATTCAGAAAGATATACGGCAGGTGTGATGATTGGTACCACTCCCCCCAACCCCTCCTCACCCCACACACACACACACACACACACAGGGTGGTCACACAACTCTTATTACTTCCACTACTAATTTATGATTAAATAAGACTCATGCATGCATATTTCAGTGAATCATGTGCTTTTTTTTTTTTTTTGCATTGGCCAGATGATGACGATTCATTGTTTTCACACCTGTTTCAAGCAGCCACTTTCCAATGAACAGACCAAATGTTAAGAATTTTCATTCCCATTTTCAATAAAAAAAAAAAAAAAAAAGGAAAAAAAAAAAGACGAAGAAGAAGAAGAAGAGAAAAGCGCAACGACTCACTTGTTCCTCTCGTAGAACTGTATGGACAGACTGATGATTTCATCCTCTGCTATGTTAAACGTCTCCACCACTTCCCCCGGTTCCAGCACACGGTTCTCTGCGTAGAAATCCCTCCTCCGTTTCATCTCATCTGAGGGGCAGCAGACAAGAAAAATAAGCATCCGCCGACAACCGAAACGCTTCGTAGAAATAGGAAACTAAAGACGGCTTGAAACGCTCCGAGATGTTTTATTGCACTGAAGGAAGGCGCTCTTACCTTTGAATAACCCTGGAACAAGCTTATAAACAATATCTTGTAGAGTTTTGTCCGCTCTGGAGATAAATTAAAATAAAAAAAAATGTTATTAAGTACAATACACATTTAAAAAATAAAAAAACCTGATAAAAGCCATTCTTTCCGCTGACCTGATGCTGAGCTGTGGACATGTCTTATGAACCTGGACGTCACATCGAGGGCAGAACTTATTTGTCTCCAGGAAGGCAACAATGCATGTTTTACAAACTGTGCAGACAGGAGCGGACAGAGAGAGACAGATGTGATCAAGCCGCAGAGATAATGGTGTTAATGTCTCGTTCATTCAGCATCAACATGTGTGTCATCTAACATAAGCCAATAGAATGCAACGTTATCTTTGCAACACTTTTGCAGAGAATTTAGATCTGCTGCAATCACTTCCATCACCAGCTTCCACAGTTTATACAGTGAAACCAAACCAACAACCATGTCAACAACAAATTTTACATGATAACTTTCAGGTGCATTGCAGGATTTAATATTATTGTGTGTGTGTGTGTGTGTGTGTGTGTGTGTGTGTGTGTGGAGGAGATCTACCCATCCATAAGCCTTGTGTTTTAATATGAGCATTTAAGGTGGGGTCACAGTATATCTTCACCTCCTTACCAACCACGCTATGTGCAGGAGCTTCGAGAGTTTAATGAAAACACTGTGCATGCATGGAGGGTAATGCTTTTCTGCAGGAACTCACAGGAGTGCAGGCACTCTACGATGGTGGTAGCATCAACTAAGTAACCGGCGCACAGCGGGCATGTGAGGTGTGGATTCAGATCTGTGATTTTAATCCGGTTGGGCTGCATTTTATCCATCTGGGCAGATCTGCAGAGGGAAGAAACAAACAAACAAACATGAGAACAGTTCCCGTTAACACAGCGGGACACAGTAGCATGTATGTAAATGTTCTTAATGCTTGTTGAGACTATTAGTTCTCTCCCATATGGTCAATGAGTGCTGCCACAGAGCTCCATCAGACAATGTCTGCAGCTCGTCCTTGGGACAGCAGGTTGTGAGCTCACAACAAAGAGAGCTGACGGCCAACAAATACAAGTGTAATGACATGTTATAACGATAAATAAGGCTGAGGGCAGGAGCCGTGCAGCTGAATGCAGGCTGTGTGCTGGTACACAGCAGCCGACTATTGAATAGCCCCTGTGTGGCCTCATCTTGTGCATCAGCTCAGCTCAGCTCAGCTCCTCGACCAGCGGAGCAACAAAGAGCGTTTCCATTTCTGCGGAGCTCCGACCGAGAACCACAACCCAACACATCCAGTGAAAACACCAACACTGAGGGGGGTGCAGAGCCACAGAAACTCACACTGGTACACAAAGCAGCCATCTTAAATTCACTGACAGGGCTGTATCAGGAGGCGAACAAGAGAGACTGAAAATGTGACACCGTGCACTTTGTGTGCGCCTCAGCAAACAGCGGCGCGTCGCGCGCGATAAAGAGCGATCAGTTCCTACCTGATTACACATCAAAGTTTCCCTCTCCTCCCAACCAGGATCCAGGTAAATTATTTGGACTTGGACAGAATTTGCAGCAGCGCCAGAAAATGGCTTTTTTCAGCACCGTCAGAGGACTGCCCATTTTGGATCACGTGATATTATTTTGTCGCCTGGTTCACGGGGCATACAGGGTATCCACTGTCTCTGCAGGCCCCGCTTACCTTCTCCTCATCCATTCATCCCGCACGGCCCGGGCTCGACTTTTAGTTTTCATTCCACGTTTGTTTAATTTATTTGTTCCGATAAATCGCGCAAGATGCGACAGGATTAACCACGCCCTCCATTAGTCTCAATCTGAGCCAGTGATTTTTGTCTGCAGAGGCCCTGCAGGCCTCTTGTCCCGGGGCCCCTGCTCTTTTCCAAACACATAGACACTGGCCAACATTGCTCCGATTTCATTGGAGCTATATTTTTTTTAGTTACAAAAAACCCCATAATATTCTAATTAAATGTCTGGAAAATAACCAGAAACATAAATTATAAACCATATATATTAATTATATACATATATATATATAAAAAAGTTCAACTTATTGTTTTAGTGTCATCTATAGGTAAAGATTGAAATTCTAATAATTTTTAAAAGGTTTTTTTAATGATGTGTTAAGTCAGTGTTTAACCATTTAAGGATCATATTCAGATCTATATAATGCAAATAAAAATACTTTTCCAAAAGAAAAAAAAAACTAGCTTGGCAACAATTTTTGAAATTGCATCCCACTCCTCCCTCATTTAAAAATACAGACCATAAATATAGTTTAACAGCTGGACACAAGATGTCTCCTTCTTTACTGTAAAGTCCTTTTTAAAGTCAGATTTAACCCCCCTTCAAGCAGATCAGTGTGAAAACAACCTCCTAGTGTTCAAACCCTCCACACATATTATTCTGCACACAGAAAACATCCACATGAAAGAAACAATAAGCAAAACATATTTTTGAGTGGAAGGGGACTTTAAATGAGAATAAAAAAAATCTGCACAAATTTACAGACATATAGAGCAGCAACAAAAACAAAAAACAAAAAAAATATGACAAGGTATAAAAACACTGAGTATCACCAGATGGTGTAATAGCAGATACCGTAAACTCTTGAAGAGTCAGCAGTCCCTTTAAGTACCAGTGTTTCTGCAGGGGGAGGCAGACTCATCAAAACATTCATCTCCAACCCAGTGAGAGCCCTGGGGACGACTCGTAAAAATGAAATGAATACCAGGACTGCAGACTATAATGAGTTAAACATTTGTGACCAAAATAAATATATGTGTAATAAAAAAATGTTCTGAGAATTTCCTTATAAATAAAGACAGTGCTGATGGGATTGGAATTTGACAGACTGAAGATTTGACAAGGTGAATGTAAATGTGATTGCATCCTGGCAGTAGAGGAAACAAATAAATTGTCTTGTCACAAAATGACTCGGTAAGGATCAAGATATGAGAGAACAAATGGTTAAATTCACACAAAAAAAAGAAGGAACCAATTATGCTAATGTGTGTTATATTCCTTTGAGACACCTTTGAACATGAAACAAACAACTAAAAACTATTACAGGTGTGTTTGGAACAGTCAGAATCAAAGCAGCAGCAGCTGAGATATCCTGACTTTTAGTCCATCATACGGGTCGAGCTTCAGACACACTGAACCTCCTACAATAAAACATCTGTTAGTTAGACTCCCTGTCTGGTAAATGCCTGGTTTTTAATGCAGGCTTTCTGTCGTCTCCAAAGCCAATCCTAAATAACCCTGATGATGTCATCAGGGTTCTTTTCTCAGGCTTTAAAGTCCCCCAGAGCCACAGAAGATATTATACATTTTCACAGTCTGAGTAATACTCCCTACACCTACTCTATACTCTCTTATCTTACAACTAAAATGAGTGTCATGTGTAAAATCAGAGATGTACCTTTAAAGTTGGTGTTTTTTGGGGGGGGATTTCCAATTTTAATACAATTTATTACAGTTTTACTGAAGCACCGGTGTGCTTCATTAAATTTATGTCATATATATTACAGGTGAGGGCATCCATATCCAGTTAGTGAAGAACAGAAGAGTCATTTCACTTTACAGTATTAACAATTATTCCTCTTCTCAAAAATAAAATGTTCACTTTTAGAATCTTGGAGACAGTTTGTGACTAACAACAATGTCTCTTCTAAGAATCAGTGGTATGACGTGCCACGCTTTCTCCCACTGCCTCCATATCATCATATCTTACCATTTGAAATGAGTATTGCTCTGCAAAACATCGCAGTCAGTGCAGTACTGAAGTGAATGTATCCCATGGCTCCTGTACAGTGTTGTCAGACCAGCAGCTGTGGAAGCCTCAGGGAGTTCACACTTCATTTTTATCTATTAAATTAGAATAATATTACAAACTTTATTGAGATTTTGTGTCTTCTGGGATCCGTATGTGACTGGCTAGATTCTGTGACCTGATTAGGAAACTGAGCTTTATTGCCAATCATTTTTTTGTTACCACGGTCATACTGTGAAATTTGTGTTGGTGAAGGTAAAGCCATGAAAACATGTGGTCCTGTCTAAACACATTAGATATGGTCCAAATTGTGATATGTGATAACAGAAACAGATGCTCAGCAGTGTATAGATGTGTCCATGTGATAACTCCTCACCTGTCAGCATTTTTTCACAGCTGAATCTCTTGTGTCACAGAGTTTGACAGTAAAACATCTGTAATAACCAGGGCCACGGCTTCCACTGAGGACTCCTTAATGTTTTCTGGGAATGTTGCTTTTTTTAGCATCCAGGGGGAGTTCACTGTCTTTCGGTTTAAAAAGATCAGCTCGTGTTGCCTCTTTATACACAGAAGTTTCACCATTTTATTTTGAAAGATCCCCTCAAAACATGTTTTAAGATATCTATTTAAATTCTTTGAATAATAACATGTGTCTGATATGGTTTCTCCACCAAAAAAAAAAGGTTCAATTACTTTGTTAAAATGCTTTGAATGACATCTGCTCCTTCTCCCTCATTAAAAATTCCAGAAACTATAAATATGCAAATATATTTCATTTCAGAAGTTTAACAGCTGGGCACAAGATGTCTCCTACTTTCACTGTAAAGTCCATTCTCAGTGTTTGTGCGCTGGAGACTTCAAGTTTCCACATCACACTTGTATAAGTTTAATATTGGACCAGGATTGGCTTCCAAACTACGGACGTGGCCGAAAATACTGGTACCCTTCCACCTTTTAAAAAAAAACAAAAAAACGAAATCTTCTCTGTATTAAGTTGAAACTGACAGAAGTATTTGGTTTCAATCATTCTGAATAAGGTTTCTACATTTCTCCACTGGTAGTTGGCCCACTCCTTCTTGAGCAAACTGGTCCAGTTCTCTCAGGTTTGATGGGTGCTGTCTCCCCACTGCAAATTTCAGCTCTTTCCACAGATGTTCAGTTGGGATTCAAATCAGGACTCATGCAGACCACTTCAGAACGGTCCAACGTGTTCTTCTCATCCGCTGGGTACCTTTTGATATATGTTTGGGGTCATTATCCTGCTGGAAGACCCATAAGACCCATGTACTTTGAACTTGAAGATCAGCTTGGATCTGTATTGAAGTTTTCTTTGGTTCTTTCTTGACCATTTAAGCAATCCTTCTGTTTCAATCTCAGGCCAATTTTCCTCTTACGACCACGTCCAGAGATGTTGGCTACAGTTCCATGGGTCTTAAACTTCTTAATAATATTGGCAACGGCGGTCAAAGGAACATCAAGTTCTTTGGAGATGGTCTTGTAACCTTTATGTTGACCATACTCGGCTATTACCTTTTTTTTTAATAATGTCTTCAGATCAATCTCTAGTTTTCCTTCTGTTTTCCATGTTTTCAATGTGATGCACACAGTGGCACAAAACAACAGTGAGTGAGTAATTTTCTCCTTTTAAACTGGCTGCTGAGTGATTATAAGATTGAAAATGCCTGTAATCCTGATGAAAACACAAAAGACTGTTTAAAGTATCACTACAAATGAATTATTTCCCACAGCTTCTAAACAGTACCAATAATTTTGTCCAGACTATTTTAGAATGTCTTTGTAAAATAAGCATAAATTCAGTTAATTTTGTTTTGTTCCACTGCAAACCAAACATAGACATGCAATTAATAATAAATATATTTTAATTTCAACACTGTTCAGGGTGAAAGGTGCATTATTTTAATAAAATGCAAGGGTATCAATAATATATAATAATAATAATAATACATCTGTATTTATTATGTCATAAATCCTGCTCATTGGCTTACCCTTTAAAATTGGGAGTTTCAATGAACACAGACACTTTTTCCACTTTCAGCAGATGAATGTGAAAACAGACTTCTAAACTCTGCACATAGATCATTCTGCACAGTCAAGCTCAAACATCCAACTGTAGGAACAAGAAAAACATTTGAGTGGAGGCTTTA
The DNA here is from genome assembly GCA_029490765.1 of Euthynnus affinis. NCBI lineage: Eukaryota > Metazoa > Chordata > Actinopteri > Scombriformes > Scombridae > Euthynnus > Euthynnus affinis. The sequence goes on along the minus strand of CM055838.1, from coordinate 33,770,828 downwards.
GAGACAACATTTCCCCACCAGAACTGCACTGATGCTGGTGTGTGCTAGGCTTTCAAACAGCATTTACACCTTCATATTAGTGTATAAAACCTAGTGAGAATATAACTGAACAGTGGGAGTGCTAAGGTCTCATTGCTGCCATTGCCCAGCTGACAACATGCCCTGTGGGTGTGTGATGCAGGTCCTTTTCCAAAGCGGTGTGGGAACCCCTGCAGTTCACCTGGCGGCCTGCTGGAGGCGCTGTTGACTGTGAGGAGGCGCAAGCACGGACGCCATCTTGAGGAGACCCTGAACGCAGCGCTGCTTTGGTGACTGACAACAATCTCAGGCGCATCATGATGGGATTACTCACCAACAAGTAAAACAGCATCACGGCAGTTTTCGAGGACCTGCAGACATTAAAGGGAAAGCAGAGGAGCTGTCCCGGCGAGTGTGGACCGCTCAGGGTTGTCTGACAGGAGAGAGGCTGCCCTGTAAAGCCTGATGGCCGGCTAGCTGCGCTCTGGACTCCGCCGCGGCCTGCTCGGAGGAGGAAGGGTGGTGACGGCGCAAAATGCTCCACCGCTGACTCCCAACAAGACACTGATCCTACCCAGAGACTCGCTGCGAGGTGGACGACGAGCACGATGCACTTATAGAATTTTTTTTAAACGCTCTTAACTTTCCGATTTGTTGTTGTGTGTAGAGGCCGTGAGCGACAGTGAAGTGCCGTCTTGCGTACACATTGAAGCCGCAGACATGTCATCCAACTGCTCCAGCGCTGCGCCCGTCAGCGCCAGCAAAACCAAGACGAAAAAGAAGCATTTTATAGGACAGAAAGTGAAATTATTCCGTGCAAGCGAGCCCATTCTCAGCGTTTTAATGTGGGGTGTCAACCATACGGTAAATAAATTTTAAACGTCTTGTGGTCAGTTAGCAAAGCGGTTTGTTTATGCTGCTGTTTTGATTTAGCTGGGTAGCTAGCATGTTAGCCAGCTGCCCTCATCTGTCAAGCTAGCTTTGATGTTGTCAGCATGTAATTATCCATGAAATTATTATGTCATGGATATCCGCCGAAGTGTTTAATAGCGTGCTTTGGCAGATATCTACAGGCTGTCTGCCTCCATGCTAAGCTGGTGGTTTTCTTACAGTTTGTAGCTCACTGCTGCAGCCTTGCTAGCTTACTGTGGCTGAAGCGTCTCTCCTGCAGGGATTTAAATGTGTCTGTCAAAACTCTGCGGCAGCTGAAAGAATGATTATGAGGGAAAAGACAGGTTGTGCATTTTCCACTCGACTCACAACGATAACAATGTGTCTTCATAAATCATAAATGGTGTAGTGTTTGGGAGCCAAGTCGTGAGAAGCTGCAGAGTGCAGGCATGGGAGTGGAGTGGAGTGGAGGGGTGTGTGTGTATGTATGTGTGTGTGTGTGTGGGGTTGTTTCGGAGGGGCAGGTTACTGATGTTCCACAGCTGTCTGCTTGTTGTTCTGAGCTTTCTTTTGCATCCCCTCTGTTTGATTCCTGCATCCACTTGCTCCAGTTGATTCCATCACTTCATTTCCTCTATAAATAGAGCAGGAAACATATATCACATTCACTTTTGGCTGAGCCTCTCTGTTGCCTATGAAAAGCTCAGTGAGGGGCAGATTCGACAGCGCTGATGGATGGAGCGGGTTTTGCACCAGTAGTCTGGTCTTGCCTAATGTGCAGTAAACCTTTTTTTTTTTTTTTTTTGAGGTGTTTCATCAGCAGACACCCACACTCACCCAGCACCGGCTGATGCTTGAACGGCAGCCTCTCAGGTGTGACAGAGAACTTTGGCCCAGGCTGAAACTTTTTTGATTTGCTCCAAGTGTCGGAGCATCTTTTACCTGCTTTGGGGTTTCAGTGGCACAGTGAGGTGTGATTTGTTTCCAGGCCCTTTTTATGGTATTACAGTGCACTGTGATTAAATGAGGTGCACAGTATTTGGGCGATAAACTGACAGGTTGTATTCTGGTCTTGAGTTGTGATTGGAATAACAGCTCAATTAAAACGAATTGACAAAACTGCTGATGTTGACAACAGCAGATCTGACACCCTGAGAGTGGGGAGATGAGCATGCGCCAACTTTGTCGCTGCCCAGCAGGGTCTGCTGATTTGTGCGAGACCGTAACATCGGACCCACAAACACTGAAATGACACAGCGCATGAAAATAAGTCATCAAGCCAGCCAGCTAATTATACGGTTATCGCTGCAGCATCTCCAGCATTCGACGGGTGAACTTTGGCAGTGGGTGTGTGGGTGCAGCACAGAGGCATGGTTATTTGAGGTGTGGGTGGGAAGCTGATCGAAGACATCAAACAGACTGCTCATCAAAAGCTTTTTTTCTTCTTCTTCTTCTCCTTCTAGTCAGAATGCATTTTTAATAACGCCCTCAGCTGTGATGTCGGAGGACTTGACTTCCACACAGCGTTTGTGCGGTGTTTTAGCTGATGTCCTAACACCACCTGTTCGATGCTGTTAATCCCCCCGGAAACCACACAAGAATATCTCCTACTGCACTGTGAAGCCCATTCTAATATCCAAACATCAACTGTGTGGAATGAGAGATAGTTTTTTATTATTTTTTGGCTGTAAACGAGGCTGTTTCCACTTTATCTTCTATCATAAATCTGGGAGTACACACTCAAGAATCGGGCGATAATCAGTCAAATTGGCTGTTTTTTAAGAACTTCGCTTGTCGAAAGAAACATGGTCCCAAGAAGCCGCTGCACTGCTATGACTATATTAATACACATGAACACATCGGCAGGCGTTTCAGTTGGCTGTCAACATGAGAAAAATCTGTATTAAATTACCAAACAGCATCACCAGGAACAGCGTAGTGTGTACTCTGCAGTTCCTTTAAACGCTCCATGACTCAACTCTTCCCCCTCTGGAGTAGTTGTTATCTCTTCTGTCTTTCCTCTCAATTTCCCCTGTGTGGCTGTTTACTTGATAATCTACAAGGAAGATTTTTTTTTTCTTTTTTTTTTTTTCTGAAGTCCATCAGCGTGAGCTCTTGCTCTGGATGTGTTTCAGCAGATAAGATCAGTGTCTGGGGGCTTAGCGATGGCAAGAACTGTCTGCACGTTCTTTAGTCCCGCAGTTAATAACTTCACGCAGAGATTTGACAGAACATGTTGGAGTCATATAAAACTTATTGTTTTTAGTTTTTAACACAGGATGAGTTGTGATGCAGCACTTTGCATGTATAATAGTTGAGGGTAAAATGAGATGTTTGTTCATGCTTTTCTCACCTTTTATCTGTATGAGATATGAGATTTAAAGTGTATTTGTTTGCTTGAGACTGTAATATTTAGTTTGTTATAAGCGTATTCTTGTCAAAATTGCTTAAATCTAATGTTGTTTTTTGATTTCTTTTGGTTCCTCAATAATTGTACTGTCTGTCGGCCTTCTCCTCTCTTCTTCAGGCTCTTGTCTGATGTCTCTCCCTCGCTTTCTGTCTCCTTCTCCTTCAGATTAACGAGTTAAGTAATGTGCCTGTACCAGTAATGCTGATGCCAGATGACTTTAAAGCCTACAGTAAGATCAAAGTGGACAACCACCTATTTAACAAGTAGGTACATTGCAGCTTATGTACAGTCCGTACAGTCTATTAAAGGCCCAATCTGCAGCCCTAGTGTAAACAGACAGAAGGATCACCTCGGAGCTTAAAACACCTGCTGTCGCTCCATCTTTGCTCAAACTCTCCATTTACAGTGTGCGCTGTAGAAAGTCATCATACCTCTTTCAAATAGTTACTGAAATCAAAACCAGTTAAAAAAAAACCTTTCCCAGCTTTATTTACAAATTTAGTCTTATAACTAGTCTTGCAACAGTTCTGAAAATTAATAAAAAATGAAAAACTAGAATAAGAGGGTCGGAAAAGTCATCAGTCCCCTGATTTAATACTCTGTTGAGGCCGTCACAGCCATCAGTCTGTTTGGATGTGCCTCTACTAGCTTTTCACACCTAGATAGCAAAATATTTGCTCATTCTTCTTTGCAGAATTGTGCAAGTTCAATCAAAAATCCCTAATAAGCGGCGATGGACTGCTCTCTTCAAGTCCATCTGCAGATATTCTATCAGATTTAAGTCGGGGCTCTGACATCATCGCTCAAGGACATTCACCTTCCTGTCTTCTAAGCCACTGCGGTGTTCTTCTGGCAGTGTGTTTAGGATCGTTGTCAGCTGTCCTCAGCTGGACAGATGAAGATGGGCAGAAACATCCCCACAACTTAATGCTGCTACCACCATGCTTCACAGTAAACATGCTTGTGTTTTGGGTGGAATTCAGTCCAAAAATCTTCCAGAATCTCCTTGGTGTGTTTTTGCATAGCACAAAAGAGACTTGAGTTTGGCACATTCTCAAAAAAAAAAAAAAAAAAAAAAAAGAAGGCTTCTATCTTGCCACCCTGCCATACAACCAGCTTTGTGTAAAGCTTGTGAGATTCTCGTCACATGCACAGACCGACCAGTCTCAGACATAAAGACTTGTAAATCCTTCAGAGTTGCTTTTGGCCTCTTGATAGCTTCTCTGATCACAGATGACCTGATCTAGATAAGGTGTCGCTGGTGCCATAAGCTTTCCAACTTCTTAATGATGCTCTGAACAGCAGTCAGAGGGATAACTAAAGCCTTTTGTAGCCTTCACCTAACTTGTGCCTTCATACAACTATCCATCCTGGAGGCCTTTTTTTTGAAAGCACTTTTCATGGTGAATTCTTCGCTCTACTTCTAGTAGTGGAGTCTTCAAGAAACAGCTGCTTTTATTCTGAAGTAATCAAAATCACTACAATTGATGTCAGGTGGAGGGCAATTGGCCTGGTTGATTAATTAGTTGATTGGTTGCACCTCAGCGAGTTTATAATGGTGCACTCTAAGGGGCTGATCACTTAACCAAACCAGGTATTTCACTAATAATTTTTTCACAATTGTTCATAATGTTATTTCACTTTGATGATGAGGGTCGTGAAGTGTATATGCAGCTAAAAAAAAAAGAAGTGAGATTTAAATGATCTTAACTTCCAGGGTGTAATGTGACAAAAGGTAAAGATGTTCACAGGGTATGATGACTTTCTATTAGCACTGTATGGATATGAATGTATCAATAATTTACGGTCAGATTGTGCCTTTTTAACATCTCCTTCCACTCATCTGAATGGCTGCTGTATATCTGTTGTATTGACAATGAATGTGGGCACAGTGGAGTATTACTGCAGGATCGGGTCGTTCACACACAGATTGTGGTTGTTAAAGCAACACGAGCACTTAACTGAGCAGCTTTGCAATTCAAATCACCCTCATAGAGGAAAGTAGCAGTGCAGGACTGAAGCAGCGCAGGGTTTTCTTTTAAACCCCGTACGGTTGATCACCTGCCACGCAACTGTGTCCCCTTTTTGTTCAGAGGTGGACAAAATAATGAAAACACTGCAACTAAAAAGCACACTCGCTCTGCAGTAGACAGGTCATATTTTAGTCCGTGTCCATCATGAACCTGTTGATTAGTTTCAACCTCTTGTTCCTCTTCATCTCTGCGTGTCATCTGTGTTTATTGTCATGATTTGGGAGACGGCTCCACTTTTGACAGACAATACACACAAAAGACATAATACCCACCTACCTACCTACCCATCCATCCATCCATCCATCCATCCACGCACGCACCTGCAGTTTATGTGAGGACAGTTGGGTCTCGTGTTGCTTTAAGAGCTTGTGCATCAAAGTGCAAACTACTGGAGCACATGTACAGCTGCTAATATGGAATTTATTTGATCCAAATAAAGAAACCCCCCCCCCCAAAAAACTGTATGATCAGATACCATCAAACTATAACAGCAACATAAAACTATGATCTCATGATAGAATATTACAAGGAGCTACAATGTGACTTTTAATTTGTCAGTTAGGGACATCCTGTATTTTGAGCATTAATGGAATTAATTTTGCCCAAATAAAGACACACAATGAAATGTAACAGCACACCAAAATGATTACCAATTTAACGCAGAGCTTATCTTTGAAACACAAAAGAATTTAATTTGCATCCAAAATCACATTTTCAACACACAACTTTGAATATGAATACAAATTAGATCCCTTTTTGCTTTTCACATTGAAGCTCTTTGTCTTTTTGGTGATAGTTTTAGTTTGTTTTGAAGTCATAAACCTTTTTTTTTGCATTTGTTTATCTGGCAGGAATACAGGACGTCCCTCATAGACTGTCAAAATAAAGTTTATATATGCTGTGCGTTCACTGATGAGATTCACAGACTTGGCTTTCGTTGTCTGTATAACTCATATATTTCATGAAAGCGGTTTTGTTTGTAAAGCTAAATGTAAATGAGGCGTTGCTTGGTGTTTGCTTTGCTGTCTGCCGCACTTTATAACGCTGCCATCCAGTGAATCAGCAGCACCTAAAGACAAGCACACACAAACACATTTGTAGAAGGAGCAGGTAAAGCTGTAAATATCAGCTCTGATTTGTATTATTGTCTGCGCAGGATCCAAACCGTCGGGGGAAATAAATCCCAACAATAAGCAAGCAAACATTTTCTAAGCAAACTTCAGCATCTGCCGGTTCTCTTCTCCTCATTTCCACTAATGATCCTCTGAGCTGCTTGTTTGATGTTCCGACTGCGTTTGACTCTCTTGTCTCTCCCTCTGTCAGAGAAAACCTGCCTAGTCGCTTTAAGTTCAAAGAATACTGTCCCATGGTGTTCAGAAACCTGAGGGAGAGGTTCTGCATCGACGACCAGGACTACCAGGTGAGATACAACTCAAGTTATGTTTAAGTGAAAAGAGCTCCTCACAGGGGAGCTTCTATTTTGAATCGGGACGTGTTTTGTCTTTTGCAGAACTCTCTGACGAGGAGCGCCCCGCTCAACAGCGACTCCCAGGGTCGCTTCGGCAACCGCTTCCTGTCCAGCTACGACCACCGCTTTGTAATCAAAACCGTGTCCAGTGAGGACATCGCTGAGATGCACAACATCCTAAAGAAATACCACCAGGTAGAAGCATTGAGCCACATGTAGGGACACACAGAGCCAGATAGAGAATCGGATATCAGTATTTTTGTCTCGGCTTCTGCAGATTTAGAGAAATTTCTGCTTCCTTCCTTTTTTTGAATCTTAAGTTGAACATGTATGAAAACGATGCAGCTCCTGCAGACATGATGAGACTGTGCGCAGCTTTTAATCAGTTTTTCATACCGTGCATTTTTATTCTTCACTCCCACACTTCCCGTTAAACTCACTCCACTCCTCCCCTTGATTGTCTCCCAGTATATAGTGGAGTGTCATGGCAACACGCTGCTCCCTCAGTTCCTGGGTATGTACAGGCTAACGGTGGACGGGGTGGAGACGTACATGGTGGTGACCCGGAATGTATTCAGCCATCGCCTCACCGTACATCGCAAATACGACCTGAAGGTATGTCGGGGGGGGGGCAAGCGTGTGATACGCGACTGTTGGAATATCTTTAAATAAAGCTGGGAGGATGAGAGTTATAAATGATGCAAGGACACTGGACTCTGATTTGTTACTGGCAGCTCTTAATTCAATTTAAAATGGGAGTCAGAGCGCCACGGTTTTCTAATGAGGTTTGCTCGGATTTGTCGGTGATTATGGGGAAAATCATGTGCTTTGGGTTGTATCTTTTTTTTTCATTATCTAACCAACCATCGATTGTCAACACATCTGTTAATCAATTCAGATCATTCTTTGAAAATTTGCACCCCAGCGTCAATCAAACATCCTTAACTCCACCCAGGTTTTATCCTCATAAGAAAAAAATGAGAAATCAATGTCATGATTGCTGTACATATTCTTTCATATGTGTGTTTATTCATTCAAGTAGCACTTTCTCCATTTTTTTGTTAAATAAAAGTGTTTAAATACAGAACAAAACACATTTTACAAGCCTGTGAAAAGATGATTTATGTCCGACTCTTGTCAATAAAACTGAATTTTTTTTCTGTTTGTTTTCCATCAGAAGGAGGAAAACTGTAACTAAAGCATGTCGCTGCACTTGAAAGTGGAAGAGTCCATTATCTCATGATTAAATTTGCAGTAGATAACAGATAAGTTTATTGATAAAAAAAAAAAAAACTGAGAACTCTGTTAACAAAAGGATATGTTGTACATTCTCGCTGCCAGTAGCTGTGAGCGCAGCCGCCACCCCTCCTCCACCACCACCACCACAAAAAAAAAAAAAAAAAAAAAGTCTTCATAACATATGCCTCTTCGCCTGCCAAGTATTCTCAAGTATTCTCTGGAGAAAACAGCCCTCGCTCGCTAATATTGACAGATTAAAAAGGCTCTGTCTAAGGATAAGCGGCAAGATGCTAACAATGCCTTTTTATGTATCCTCAGCTGCCTTCCATTTAGTTCTATTTTTATTCTCGTTTTTCTTCATTTTTTTTTTTTTTAGGGTTCTACGGTCTCAAGGGAAGCCAGCGACAAGGAGAAGGTACGTTTTTATTTCTGTGCCGTGACGGCTGATGACATGATGCAACCGAAATAAGCGCCCTCGGCTCACCCCAGGCAGGCAGACTTGTCAAATGACAGCTAAATTAAGTAGTTAGAAGTAAGCAGATGTATTCTAGTAACGCCTTGTGTGCCCTCTTGATGTCTGTTATACCGATGACGCAGTCTTCTACTCGTCATAACCAAATCAAATTTTTTGGGGAAACTTAAGTTAAGACATTAAACATTTAAAGGTTTGGTTTTTTTTCCTTCTACTGCTTGATAGCCTAACATGTTCTCTCTCTCTCTCTCTCTCTTCAGGCTAAAGAACTCCCCACTTTTAAAGACAACGACTTCCTGAATGAAGGCCAGAAGCTGCAGATAGGAGACGACAACAAGAAGTACTTTTTGGAGAAACTAAAACGTGACGTAGAGGTAAGAGACACACGTCCGGGTTTCATGCTGGAAAACTGACGGGTGCTTTGCTCCTTTGATAGATATTTCAGAGGTCTTTGAACCACAGGACTCCTTCTAACTCCTCCTTAGTTAGGATACATGTGGTGTATTTTTTTTATATTTAACAATCATGAAGAAAAAGATCTTTCAGAGTGTTTTAATTTGAACTGAATCAACCAGACGTGTGTGTCCGTCTATCTGAGAAACCCAAATATCCACATGACACGCTGTCCTGAGTGTTTTTTCTGTGTGTGTCCGTCAGTTTCTGGCCACCCTGAAGATCATGGACTACAGTCTGCTGGTGGGCATCCATGACGTGGAGCGGGCGGAGCAGGAGGAGATGGACGTGGAGGGAGCCGGGGACGAAGAGGAGTACGAGAACGACGGGATGGGCGGGGGCGTGCTCACCGGTTCCTTCGGCACGCCTCCCGACAGTCCCGGAAACCCCCTCAACTGCGGAGGGTTCTTCGGCCCCGGAGAGTTCGACCCCTCTGTGGACGTTTACGCAATCAAGAGCCACGACAGTGAGCCTCGGCCTTTCACATCCGTCTGACTTCGGTCCAGTTGTAGATTTAAAATGAAACGTTTCCGATAACACAGTTCAAAGCTGCGATACTTGAGACAATAGTAGTAGAAATGTGTCTCCCACCAAATTGATTGTGGTGTTGTTGTCGTTGTGCCAGGTGCTGTGAAGAAGGAGGTGTACTTCATGGCTATCATCGACATCCTCACGCACTATGACGCTAAGAAAAAAGCTGCACATGCTGCCAAAACTGTGAAACACGGGGTGAGTGCTACGACATCTTCCATCAGTCAATGGCTACACATGAAAGAGGTAGAAGACGCCACGTTATAGTCGCCGTTACCGAAGTGGCGGTCCTCTTAAAGCCACACAGTAACACTGTGATGGATGTTAAGATCTGTGCAGGAGATCCTTAACAAGCTGCTACATGTTGAAGTTATAGTCATAGAGATGCCATCAGAATGAAGATTATAATCTAAAAAATAACTCTCTAGCAGACAGCTGCACATCATCAAAAGCTCACTAGCTGACCTGTGCTGTTATCAGCTGCTCCAACAACAAGCTCCAACTTTAGGAAAAAACCAGAAAAGAAAATCAATACGCCTCTGCTCCACAAAATCAATTTCACTTTGATTCATCTCCATTAAAACCACTGGTTTGCATCATGGCCGACCGGCGGCGTAAACACACACAAACAGTCTGCCTGTGGCGTTTAGGAGACCTCATGTTGACGAGGTTTAGTACTCTTGTGTACGGCTGAACGTCCACTTCTTCAGCGTCATGTGTTTCAGATTTTTTTTCCCTAAATGATGTATCTCATCTGATCGCAATTTAAGAAAAGATGGATTACAAGTTTGTTGTGTGTGTGTGTGTAACTATGAGCTGCAGGTAATGCTGACAGACTGGACCACACTGTAGAGGTCTGACCAGAAACATTAAAGGACAAGTTCACAATTTTTCAAGTCTGTCTTAAAAAAAAAAACCAACATATGAACAGTGAAAAAGGTTTTCATACTGGCTGTTAAAAGATCCACTTCAAATGTGCTTTTAATGTAAATACTAAATGGACATTATATATATATATAGCACCTTACTAGTCTTCCATCCACTTAAAGTGCTTTATAATACATGTCAACAGTCACACACTGATGCCAGAGGCTGCAATGCAAGGTACCGACCTGCTCATCAGGATTTCATTTAATGCACACTGACACACACTCACGCCATCAAGAGGTGGCTGAGGGTTCAGCATCTTGCTCCAAGGACACAGCATCATGTGGAAGAGCCGGGGGATCGAACCGCTGATCTTCTGATCAGTGGACGACCCGCTCTACCTGTGAGCCACAGCTGCTCCCCGTGCTTAGAGGCTCCAGCAGTCCGAGTCATATCGAGTGAATATCTGACACTTTTACAGTCTTTTTAGCATCAAATTCTCTCTTTGTGTTTCCTCAGACAGTTGAGCTGTGGTGGAAGTATAGTAACAAAAAGAAGGGCTTTGGCAGTAAACAGACTGTAACATAAACGACTCATTTGGACGCTGAAGCTTCATTTTAGCTTCAGATAAACTTTTAAAATACATTTTTTGTGCACAGAGGGAGGACTTTTATCCTCCATCACTTCCATTGTAAGTGCATTATGAAGAGATCTTCTAATAGCCAGTATGAACAAGAGGAATGATCAGAGCACCTGGCTGTTGTTTTAAGACAGAAAATGAATTAAAGAAAATCCAGCTAATCCATAAATCATGCAAGTCTGTTAAGCAGCCACACATTCTCTGCTTTCAGCATCTCACATGCTTCTTTCCTCTGTTTGAAGTCACTGTTTACTGAATATCTGTGGGCTGTTTGTCAGACAAAACTAAGAACTGAAGACTTCACCTTAGGCTGTAAGAGATTGCAGCATTTTTCATTACTGTATGTACTATTCTGTTAAATTTAAAACATTTCATTAATTAAAACAACGAATAGGTGTTAGTTGCAGCCTGCTGAGTTACAGTTGTATTACATCACAGGGACTCTTGGAGTGCATCTGAAACAGTATTAACATTCTTACTTTAATGTGTGTCGCTCCACCTACTGTATCTCACTCTCTCGCCCTTTTTTTGGTTTCTCAGGCGGGGGCCGAGATCTCGACGGTGAACCCGGAGCAGTACTCCAAACGATTCTACGAGTTCATGTCCAACATCTTATCATAGACTCATCTCCCATCTCCCAGTCCAGCCAGTCACTTCCTGTCATAGATCTGTCAAATGCCACGCACTTATATTTCTCTCCTCCATCACCTCAGTGTAGGTCCATCTCTCCCCTCCTGCCTCTCTTTCTCTCTCTCTTTCTTTCTTTCTCTCTCCCCTTTTAAAATAAAACCCCCACAAACTACCAGTATCCTTCCAACAGCTGGGACAAGTCTGGCAGGAAGGATGCTTAGAGGCTGTTACACTGTCTCACACACACACAAACACACACAGACACAAACATATACAGATAAAGCAATGATCCTCCCCGCTACCACCTCCTTGGCTCCCACATCCATCGCAAGGAAAACTTGTGACATCCCTCGCCGAATTCGGAACGACACCCCCCCGATAATCTCCCTGTCCTTTTTTGTTTTTTCTTTTTTTTTTTTTTTACCATTCTTCTTCCTCCCAGTCATCCTCAGCCACCCTGTTACTCCTCACGCCAGCACGGGAACTGTCTCACTAATGCCTTGAACGAGTGTGTCCGCTTCAGCAGTTAACAGTCCGTTAGTACAGTCTCTTCGGTTTCTGTTCATGTTGTTGTTGTTCTTATGATTTCTATTAGACACACACACACACACATACACAGACACACACATACATACACACAGATGTAGACAAAGTTGCACAGATGCAGAATGGTCAGATTGCATGACAAACTCTTCGACAGTCGCCACCAGGCTTCTCTCTCTCTCTCTCAATATCAACGAAAAAAAATAAAAATAATAATAATAAAAAGTACTGCTGACAAATTGGAACGACGGGATAAACACATTACTATATAATGGTGTATTAAGTAAATGAATGCAATATCAAAAATGCATGGCTGATGTGTACATGAGACTCCACCAGTAAGTTGAACATCAAACCACTGAACTTAGCATCTGAGTGTTAAAAACAGAAAAGAGAAAAAAAAAAAAAAAAAAACAAGAAAAAAAAAATTTGGTGTTTTGAATGTTATGTTGCCATATTGTTTTTGAATATTTTTTTTTTTTTTGGAATTTTAACCGTGAGCTTGGTGGAGGTTGGTCTAAGAAAAAAAAATTCACATAAAAAGGGGAATTCTGCAGCAAATACTTGTTTTATTACCATAAGAATCATTTTTATATCTTGTTTACATTAATGTAGCAATTTTGTGTTTGTATACAGTATTGTTTTGTTACCAACAGACATTAGAAAAAAAAAAAAAGGTTACTTGAAAATGATTCATTGCATATTAAAGGGAGTTTTATCTTGTCTTTGTCGTTTGGTGTTTTGGCTGGTCGTTATTTTCAGTTTGTGCTGTTGTGTTGAAAGCATGACGAGGCTGATTAATATCCTTCCACCCGGTTCAGTTAAATATGATTCCACCTTCCTTGTATATATTTTTAGAAAATCTGCTTAAACAAATATTATTTTGCTTTCTTTTTTTCTTTTTTTTTGGTGTGTTTGAATGCTGCAGGATTTTAATTTTTGATCAGACTAGAGGAACATTCAACAGCACCGTAAACTTGAGTGTGAAAGCTCATTATTGATTTAGTCTTGTGCTTCCAGAGACTTATAGGAGAGTTTAATTTGATAAAGAATAATCAGAGTTGAAGCTGCAGATGCTGAGATTCTGACTTTTAGTCTCAGCATGGCTCTCAAACTCTAAAGGACACCGGATCCAACACTTCCCACAGAGCGGTTGATGATGATTTTTTGTTAGAACCTCCCTGCACCGTCAACACCCACATCTTTCAACTCCCATCTCCAGTTTGTAACACAGGTTTTTAAAATGTTTTTATAAATTTGTAGTCTCTGAGCTATGATAAACCTGATGACATCATCGGGAGTCCTTCTTAGATTTAAACAAAGACAGTAGCACTCCTCATATGTAATAAAGGTGGAATATCCCTTTAAAAAACATCATTTTCAAATTAATTATAAACATGCACGGTTGAAACATCGTCCTAAATCTAATATTCAATCTGTCAGATTGTCTTGTTTTACAAACTATCACTAAGTCACCTTCGTAAGATGCTCCCACTGCTTGGAGGCATCAGGGTGATTGACATCTGACACTCGAAACTCTCCAGAAACAAACTTTTTTTTTTTTCTGTCATGTACAGGTGATGTTAAAGTTAAAGATGCTTCATGATTAGGATTGATATGAGCCCTTTGTCAACAGCAGAATGTCACAGATGATAGTGTATGTAGTTTTTTTTTAAGTGTTAGGGAATGTCTCTCTGCATTGTCGTAATCTAAAGCTACTTGGAAGTTTAATGCAAACTATGCTGGAAAAATGAATGACAGTTTCATCTCATCATTCCTTATGCCTTTTTTTTTTTTTTTTTTTAATAATTTGGTGCACAGACTGTATATAGAACGTTAAAGTGTTTTCATGAGTCAATGCTGCTGGTGTCACCTTCTTTCATTTAGTACAGACACTTTATCGCCTGTGTATCGGGTTCACGTTCCCATGGAGATCTGGAAAGTTGTGGCGATGTCCTGCAAATTCTTCAATAACAAAAAACACACAATAACATCAGGCGAGACTGTTTAAACCCTATGTTCATTTATTGAACAATATCAATAAGAAAAAAAATGACAGTACAAGTGTTGTTGGTTATTTTTATACAAAAAACATCTGTTGGTGAAGAGCGGGGAGAAGCAGGAGCTCTAGTCCATCCTGGCCTTCAGGGTTCGTGTGGTGATCTTGTCCTTCTCACTGCCACACAAGAAGAAACAGCTGTCAGGTCTACTACTACTACTGACCACAACCTGTATATACTCAACTTGTCATCACTTTACTTACATGACGTGTACGACGACACCCATGCCAGACACTGCATCCCTATCGACTGCATTCAGCATTGCCTGAGAGATGGTCTCAAACAGATCTTCTGGTTCCTGCACGTTCACACACACACACACATCTCAGGTTAATAGTCATGAATTTGTGTAAACAGAGTCTGTCACTTCATTAAAACTGTGAGTTGTTGGCTGAGTAAACAAACCTTTGCAACCTTGTAATTTCCTACCAAACAGTTTTTGGATAATAACAACATGTGATATTTGCAAAATGAGAGAGATACTCATTTGGATGTAAATATACTGATAGCGACTGTCAGTTAATCTCCAGCAACCAACCTACAGGTCTAAGAGCAACTTCAAACTTCACACTCTTCTTACCATGTCTGGTTCCCACAAAGATTCACACATGCCGTACATCTGCTCCGAGCAGGTACCGCTAACAACAAAGTCCTCCGTCACCATGGGGCAGCCGATCAAATCCAGGGAGCAGATGAATGGCTCAAAGGTTTTGGGATCTAATCCAGCGATCACAGGCTCGATGTAGTAGGGTCCAAACCTAATGAGAAAAAATAGCACATAATCAATCGATAATCACACATGATAGTGTGTATGGTCTGTATGCGGCTTCAGACTAAAACGTGTCTTGTGTGTTGTGAACGACGTGCACTCACCTCCTTTCGTACAGCAGGTTAGACACCATGCTCATGAAGGTCTTGGGCTTGATTTGGCGTCCCTCCTTCAGTTCATACAGGTTCAGTCTGAATTTAAGCCTCTGGGATCTACACACAAGACAATGACAGTCAGTGTTATCAGAGAGAAGCTACCCATCGTTCATCGGTCCTGATACATCAGACGCGAGGCTGGAAACACTCACACTGTCTGAACGTCAGTGGCCAGTCCAGCCAGCCCGATGTAAAGCCTCTCGCCCATGGGGAAGATCTTCTGGAAGTCTGTTGTGACCATCTGAGCCTGAATACCAAATCTCCGGTCTGCGGCTATCGCCACACAGTTCTTCCCCCGCATGGCCATGACGGCCCCTCCGTTATAGGACATAATAGACTAGATGAAGAAGGAGAGGAGAGAAAAGGTACCCAGGTCATTGATTCATCATTTGACAGGACATTCACAGGCAAGAATTTCAATGATTAAATCATTACAAATTGTTTCTCCTGTGATGGTAAACTGAATGAGAACACAAGAAATGTCAACTTTTTAACTATGTTCCAAATTCTGACTTCTTATAGACTAAACTTATTGATTACAGATAAATCAATAATGACATTGACAGTTATTTGCAGCCTAGCAACATAAAAAAGGAATAATAATGCATGAATGAATTACAAGGCTCAACAGCAGGAATGCGTGTGTGATATAGGAATATATAATACAATAATAATAATGATAGGATGTCTGATATAGATATATACTGATCACATCATGAATTTAAAGTCGCAATAAACATGACTAATAACTGCATTGTATTATGTATTTCTTGCTCTATTCTGTACACATTCATCTATTCTGTACACAGTCTTGGGAGAGGATCCCTCCTCTGTTGCTCTTCCTGAATCTTCTAGCATTTTTTCCCTTACCAAGGTTTTTTTTTTTTAAGGTAGTTTATCATTTATCCAGTCGAGGGTCCAAGGATAGAGGATGTTGGATGCTGTACAGATTGTAAAGCCTCCTGAGGTATATTGCTTAAGTACTGCTTAAGCAATTTGCCCAAAATTTCTTTCATTGTTTCATTGTACAGATGCAGCTGCTTGTTAGTTTGATGCTGAAAGACGCTCTACGACATCCTACATAAAGTTTAAGCTTCAGCCAAACAAACTAACATTGTCTGATGTTTACAATCACCGTTAGCTGAACCAGAGCAGTTGAAGTTTCAATCAGCTGTAAGTAAGTAATCTGTCATTCAAGTGAGTTGTGAGTTGAACATAATGCTTGGTAACGTTAGCTCATGTGCGGCTAGGTAAGCTAATATGAGCTAATAATGGCATAAACTACTTGCCGAGAACAGTTTGCTGCTATTATAGTACTCTTAACCGTTAGCTGCCACATTACCGAGGACATAAAGTTATCAGAGGACATTATGATAACTGATCAAATGATGAGTTTACAGAAAATATGAGCTAACTTTGGTGAGCATGCTAATGAGCTATCAACATTAGCTTAGCCAAACTCTTATAACGGTTAGCTTTCTAAACTAACTTTAAAAACCACAGTTGAAAATGACAACATGAGATACTATGTGGTGCTCTTACCATAGTGAAGCTGTTGTGGTGTTTTCCTAGTAGCTACAACTTTGCAAACTCCACTTGGTTGTTTCAGCGGCTGCTAGCCTCCCGCAGTGACTACACGATTTAGAAGAAACACAGAAACCAACCGAGCATGATCCCATCACGTCACCGCCCAGCTCAAAGCTAATTGGCTGTTCAAAAAGCTCTCTGTGCAACGCGCTGCTGTCATTGGAAGATGGGGGACACCGGCGACCGGCGCAGGCATAGTTTGTTCGAGGTGTGTTAAAGTGAAATTAAAACTGAGTTTTCTTTAAAATATTCAAAACTGTGTTGAAACTTTCAGGTTCATGTCTATGGCTGACCCTCCTCGGGGTAGGTATGCAACCAAAGTTTTATCGTTTCATGTCTCAGTTGTTTTCGGGCCGAACGAATATTAATAAATGGCAAACATTTAAAAGAACTTTCACTGTTTCACCAACAGCTTTTAAAATAAATGTTAAAAATGACAGTAAACAAATACAACACCAGCATATGAACATAATGGTGAATGAAATGTTTGATTTTTTATTTTAGGACGACGGTTTGTTTTTCGTATGAGGTAAAAAAAAAGGTTAAATATGATAAGCTAAAGCTTCAGCCTACACCTTTTCAGTCAATAATGTTTGTTTGATATAAATTGTTATGACTCATCTACATATAGTGCATTCTTTTGTAATACTGTTAAAATAACGACAGAATAAATTAAATTTAAAAAACAGCTCCTCAGCTCAGAATGTTAGGTGAGCTCAAGCAACAACTGAAGACATTTATAAATATAACCTGGAACAGTTCCAGTTTTTATCAATATCTGGCCAAGCTTATGATTGATATGTTTTATCTGAATGACAGTGTTCCCCGGTGATAACAAGTTTGTTAAAAAAAAAACAACAACAACAACAACAAAAAAAACAAACAAATAAGGGAGCTCTGGAAATATTCTTTTATTCCAGTTTCGACTCACAGGAGTACATCACGTAACAAACATATATTACAAAAACGCTTAAGATAAAAGCCGGTTCTATTATACTGGAAAAACAAAAAAAATATAATGTACAGAGTTCAGATGACATGAACCTTAAAGGGGTACTGACTTTCTAGCAAGTAACTAGAACAGATCAGCCATGATAGACCTTTTGCATTTGTCTAAAATATCACTGTGGAATCTGCTTTGCTATGTGGTTCCCTGTTTGAACACATGACAGACTCCCACCACACCATCCATCCATCCATCCATCCATCCATCCATCCATCCTGCAGCCTCACTACATCAAGAGACACATTTATGGGTGGATGGTATAGTCTTGCCAAGGTTTAAAAAAAAAAAAAAAAAAAAAATCAGTTTATAGACTCTCTTTGTGTCTTCATCTCTTCATGAAGTTGTCCAGGGAGGCAGGCGTCCTCTGGATGGAGTGGATATTCCTCTTTACTCTGTCCTCTAAGGAAGAGCTGGCAGCACTCTCCAGCTTCATGTCACTGCAGGAGTAAAAGGTGAGTGTTACTGGAGCCAAAATAAAGCATTTAACAGCAGGGATAATGAAACTGAACAGACATCAGGAAGACATTATTTGTGCGTTTAAAAATAAGAACAGAGGACGCGTGTCCAGTGAGCGTCCATGTTGCTCAGAAACTTACTGGATAAAGCCGGCATGGCGGTCAAGCTTGGCATTTTGTTCCCGCTGCCTCTCCTGCTCGTCTTGTCTCTTGTATCTTTTCACATTATTCTCTCTGTCCTCCTCCCTCTGCTTGGCCTGGTCCATCATTTCCCGCCTCTTTCGCTCTAGCTCTTCTGAAGAGAGCTTCCTACAGAAAATATGTGGGGAAAATTACTGGAATTGATTCAGTGTTGGTGGTGATAATTTCCCAAAGTCCAAGGTGAGACCTTAAAATAACTTGTTTTATCCAACCAACAGTCAAAAATCAAAAGATATTTAATTTACAATTATATAAAAGCAAGATAAACAACAACTATTAAACATTTTTATCAAAGACAAATAATTGCAGATTCAAATTTCTGACCATTAATAAAGTAATTGTTTCAGCTCAATCTAACATAGTGCAAAAAGCTCAGATAATCAGAATACTTAAATATCCATTTCCAAGTGCAGTGTGTCGACTGTGAACTCTTACTTGGACACGTGGTTCCTCTGTCTGTGGTAATGCTCTTTCTTTGGACTGGGAGCTCTGGGCTGGACCTTCCGGTCGCTTCTGTACGATGAAGAGGAGGAGGAGTAGCTTTCCCTGTTGTTCCTGTGAGGGGATCGGGAGCGGCTCCTCTCGCGGCGCCCTGAGTGATTGGTAGGAGCTGAAGACTGGTGATGCCTGCCAGCAGGAAGCTGGAGAGGGAAGACTTAACTGTTAGTGCTCTGGTCCAGTGAGAGATCAAGAACAGATGATAGTGTACAGATGTGTGATTAAAATATCAGAGATGTTATGAAACGCTGAGTACTGACCTGTAGGCCGTAGCCTGGGAGGTGATGCGAATGAGATTTGGTTTCTGCCGAAGATTCATCTCGTGAATGTGACCTGAAAGAAAAAAAAACAGACAAAAATGAATGAATTAATGTTTACAAACTGAACATGGATGAAATTTCCTCTGTGTGCCACCACTTCATTGAAGAAAAGATGTATTTTTGCATTGATAAGAGCTGAAAACATTCTGACAGCTTTTGTTTCAAACAGACAAAGCAAGTAAACGCTACTATAATAAGAGCTATTAGCTCATAGTTCACCTGATAAATCAGCATACAATTGATAAAAGTTCATATTTCTTGGATATATTATGAGAATTGTTAATGCATCCATTCTGTACAGCAGTATCATGGTTTAGGGACAGTGTCAGTCAAATCAAAGCCAATAACTAGAAAATTGAAGCAATTTAAAGTGTGAAAACAGTGTCTGGCTGGAGCGTCAGGAAGAGATGCTGAGTGTCAGACATGCTAATGGCTAAAGAGGAAGCTTCAGTGCTGCTGGTGCATATTCTGGTACCAACCAGAAAAGACTAACTGTTCTGATGGTTTTATGGATTTGACTCTTTGTTGTGGCTGAACATGGAACTGCAGCTCAACCCTCATCATCCTGCTGTCTGCACAGTGATGATGAGGGTTGGCTTCAACATCGTCAAGGCTGACTGACATACTGGCATTTTTTAAAGGTTTAAACTAAATAGTAAGACATAAAATCACTTCTATATGCTGCCATAATTAAACAAGCTTCTTATATACCTGTGTTTTTTCTCATCTTCCTCCTCTGAACTTGAACTCGAGCTCCTTCTCTTGTGCTTCTTCTCCTTTCTTCTCTCTTTGTCTTTCTTCTCCTTCTTCTCCTTCTTCCTCTTCTTTTTCTTGTCTTTCTTGTCAAGATTCTGGCGCAGCTGTAAGAAAAACCAATCAACGTTTAATAATAAATGAAAAAAGATACTGTAGCTGTAAATTACAGACAGGTTGTGACCAAAATCGTAAAAATTTTACCATTTCTTTGATTTTCTTCATCTTCACTGGATTAGTTAAGACTTCTCTCTTCTTCTCTTCCTCACGTTTCCTTCAGGGCACAAACAAAACATCAATTCAACTACTCGTAAAAATTGAACATAATGTCAGCTCAAATCACAAGGAGGAGAGGATTTACTAACCTGATTTCAAACAGGGGGTCTTCCCTGATCTTGGCGGCCATGTCCAGGTTGGAGGCAGGGGTGGCGGGGTTGAAGATAGACCCTGGCAGGAGGCCGGTCTCTGCTGAGGGACCGCTCTCGGGCTCCTCGTATTGGTCGGTGATCTGCTTGTCAATGGGACGTCCCAGCAGGTACTCATCTCTGGACACCTGACCAGCAGGGCCCTGGTACATCCAGTCCAGACGATCATCTTTCTTTCTGTCATTGTACAAACGATGCATTTTTATAGCATGACTGAAACACCGATTGTTTGTCTCAAGCAATGCAGAATGTTTCTTGATAATATCAGAGAGAGAACTAACTTGATGGCACCGGTGTCCTCTGCGTATCTCGTCATTTCTTCTCGGGCTCGTTCCTCTTTCAGCTCTTTCTGGAGCTCCTCGATCTTCTTGCGTTCAGCTTCATATTTCTGCTCGGCTTTCCAAACACGCTCGATGTTTTTCATAGTCTGGGGATGCCAGCTCTTTTTCAAATTCTGGCAAAGGACAAGGAAAAACATTTAGTTTCTATATTAGTATCAATTATTAGGTACATTTAATGTACAAATCAGTTTGGTTTGAATGGATTTCAGTGTTGGAAGAAGTATTCAGATCTTTGCTTTTATATACAACATCATTATTATTACTATATTACTATATATAACTATCAATCAAAACTATTTAAGTAGGCAGAATGGATGCATAATGATGGTCAACAATAGATTGGGTTGCATAACATCACTATAAACCTCACTTTTATGTTTCATTGTCTGTCAATAAAATGATCTGGTAATAAAATCTAATAATAACAACAACGATGGACTACGACTCGTCAGGATTTTAGATATAACGCTATACAGCACAGTAATTAGTCTTTTTGAAGCACTTTCTGCTAAAAATAAATCTCAACCATTATAACCGACTTTCATATAACCGCTAACGTTTAGCCAGTGAAGCTAACTGTTAAGTAGCTGCTACTCATAGCTATTAAAAAAGGGGGAGAAAGAAGTGACCAAAGTCAAAGTGAATACAGCAGAACTGATCAGTAGCTCGTAACAAGTCTGAATATGTCTTATTTCATGCTGTAGCAGCTGAACCGACACAAACAAACAAACAGCTTTAAACTTCCATACTCTCTACGGAGATTAGTATATCTCTCATACTTACCAGGTCTCCGCCCCCCATCTTGAAAAATTCGTCGTTTTACCCCAACAAGAATAGAAATGAACAAATCTATATCTTTAACTATAAAAAGTAAGACAACGAAAGTTTAACGCTAGCTAGAAAGCTAGACGACAGTATTAGACGAGCCACTGAGGCTTGTGTGTGTGATGCGTTTCTCTATTTCCTGTTTTGTATGATTCACTTTCCGGTTCCAGCACGTGGTGCATTTAAGCGCCGCTCGTAAATTTCGATATCACGCGCCTGCCGTGAATAACCAGTCAATGATTTGAGACAACATAACTTTCGATCAGTTTTAGACGAATTTAATAATAAAAAAAATTGAACGTTGTGACAATGTGCGTGTTTGACTGTTAATTAGTTGCAGAAATTATATCAGTTGCATGCATGAAAAAGTACTAACTAAAACAAACTAAACTAATTAAAAGTATAAAAGTATTATAAGCTTGATGTAGTTAAAGTATTGCAGTAAAAGTAGTGGTTTGGTCCCTCTGACTGATGATTATTATATATTATATATGACATAATCATTAAATTATTAATACTGACGCATCAGTCTGTAAGTAGCATGTTACTGTTGTACTGTTGAACATTTATTGAATTGAAAGCATGTGAGAAGTTTAGAGGGAAAATCACTATTTGGTGGAGCTGTTAACAACTCATAGACATGTGAAATGTGACCCTGACTACACACTGCTTTATGTAAGACGTCAAAAGCCAAAAATGATTGAAACCCCTGGTTTCATCTTTAACAATGTGTTGTATTTTAAAAGCTTGTTATATTATCCATTGTGTCAAATCTTCATCTGAAAAGTAACTAAAGCTGTCAAATAAATGTAGTGGAGTAGAAAGTACAATATTTCCCTCTGAAATGTAGAAAGTAGCATCACATGGAAATAATAAAGTAAAGGACAAGTACCTCTAAATTGTACTTAAGTACATTAGTTGAGTGAACAAACTTGCTTTCCACCACTGGATGTTTCTGCCTGGGTCATTCATATATGTTTTCATTTTGTGAATTATATTTCTAACAGCAACTAGAACAAGTATCCTGCCTAAGTGAAAACTTAACTCAGGTTTCCTACCTTAATAATAATTATTATTACAATAACTATATATAAAAAAATCACCCAATAATATTACTAATTTTGTGTTAATTGGTGAGTGCAAATTAAACTGCAAGAAATCTTGTCTTCAATAAATAAAGGTTTGACATGGACACAGAATATAGTTTTTTTTATTCAATAAAGGACAAATAATAGATTAAATACAAGTTATTACACCATGATATTTAACTTATCAAAAGTTTTAGAACTTATTTTATTACAGTCTCCACAACTAAAACATATACTATCAGCAATCAATGAAAGAGGCTGTCCATCTTGTTCTACTGACCAACATAAAAGAAAACATCACAAGCCTATTTAATAATATCTAATAACAGCCATACAATAATAATAGTCAATACACAATCATTGACTAATGTTTAAGCACTGTTTTCCATTTCTTTTCTTCTATACATAAATACAGCAATTGTGAGACTCCAAGAGTGTAAGCTCCCTAATATGTAGAAATCTCAGCCTAATGTCTGTGATGGTTTACATACATCCTAAAGTGTTTTACAACTCCTCATACTGCTTGCTACAGAACTATTGATCATACAATATTGATTATGAAAGTTAACTATCCAAAACAAATAACCTAAATAATGTTGTGCATGTCTAAAATGAGCAGATTTCGCTCAGTTGCATTTTGACTGGACTGCCAATACAGTATTCTTCTCTTTTTTTATTTTTTCATGCAAATTCTTCAGAAAAGGAGTCGAATGGCATCATGCTTCAACAAGATTGTTTATGAGCTGAATTATTTGTCAGTTGGGAACGTGGAAAACTGCAGCTTCAGATACACCAGCAGCTGTTAATAAAATGTGTTGAGAGATAAGCCCTTCACACATTCTTTGTTGTTGATCGAAACGTTAGCTTGATCTGACATGCATATGGTTTTGTGCTAATCCAGCTGATGACATTTCTGGAAGATATTTATAAAGCCGCTTTTTCAAGCACACATGGGTGGAACCTTGGGAGGCATGAATTTAAGATCGGTTCCTTTAAGATTTCTGTTGCATATTAAAGAAACAAACATCCATCTCATTAGAAAGTGGCTCTGTTGGGCTTAAGTAGTATTGATTGATATTTTTGGGCCACTTGGGGACAGTGGAACAGGCTGTAAACACAACATTGTCATGTTATCACCATATTAAATTCTTATGGCAAACTCTTTAGCAAACACATTAGCTGCTAAATGCTCCACTGTGTTCACCAGCCAGTCTGTTGGTGCTGGGCAGGTAGCGTACAGTGTGTTTATCAGAGCTTTTTTGCTGAAAACAGTTGCCAGCTGCTGGAAACAAGGGAGCAGTGAGACAGAACCATAACAGAAGGTTGTGGGCTTTAAGTTGCTAAAACTCTCTGTAGCACTGACGGGATCTGCACAGTCAGATGATTATTCTCTGTTTGTCACTATGAGCGACCCCTTTCACATTACACATAGTCATTTCATCCATTTTTTAAAAAAAAAATAAGAATATCAATTATCTTAAAATCTTGGGACTGCATGGGCCACTGGATTAAATTACCTTCCCTGAATCATGATGTAATGAAGATATGTTATCCTGCTGGAAGTTTCATTCAGCACCAACAGCCTGTAGTGTTGACAGGGTTGATCTGTGGAGTCGTGTTTATGTCAGATATGGTTGCTGGCATCTGCATGTCCCAACAGAAACCAGGATTCATTTGACCAGGCAAAATTTTCTCTCTTTTCTATGTCCGGCTTCGTCTTCCTGTTCTTACCTGACAGGAGCGAAGGCCGCACTGTATGGCTGATGTGATACTTCAACATGTAAGTAGTTGTATTTTTTTCACATTACTGTAGAACTAGTGTTTTTTTTTTTTGCATCATTGTGTTCCATCTGAACCAGTGTTCACATTATCTGAATGTATGATCATTCTCATCACTAAAGTGTTTTCCCATCAAAACTGCTTTTTGCTGTTTTGGATTAAGTGTTACCACCACTTTTGGTAACATACCGGATACTAGCAACTGTAATTATGTAATAACTGTAGTTATATTATATTATATTATTTTATTTTATATTATATTATATTATTGTCAGCATCACATCAACATCACTCTGGCTCTCATTGTGGAGAAACACAACACAGCATGCCATAGCACAGCATTACCGTCTCTTGTACTTTCATTACATACCAACACACACACACACTCAGTTTTGTGGCATGGACTGTCACCCAACTGAATGGCTACTGACCTTTTTAAAATTAGAAAATGCAAAAATTATATTCCAGTGTCTTGTCAAAACTTGCACAGTAGGCTACACACATATGGTGACAGTCTGAAAGAACATTTCACTTGTCTCCATGTTGCAAACATTTCCCCAACTCTTCCAGTAACACATTGGATTAATTTCATTGTAAACAAGTTAACAAGCCACCTTCAGTTAAACTCATCCCAGTCTCTTGAACTGCTCTAGCAGCGATGGAAGTCCAGCGATAAGCTGTAGCTAACTCAGTTGCCTCCTAAGCCACCATTCATTTTTATTAAACAAAGAGTAAAACTTTTTTTTCTGTGTGCTATGACATTTAGATGATCACTGAGCCCAGTTGATAAATTCATAGAACCACAGAAGAACCCTTTCTGTTCCATCCATCTTTCATCAGTGAACGTTTGTCCAAACCTTTTATTTCAATTTTAACCTTCTATTCTCTACTCTATTGTAAAACTATGACGCCTCAGAAGGAGCAACAGATGGTAAACTGCCAAAAAAATTCTTCTGAAAGTGATGAAATTAGCCGGACTGCCCTGTTACACTGGAGACTGAGGGGTCTGTCTCACATTTCAGCTTCAGCGGTGGCTCTGTAGCGTCAGACGTGGACACGTTTGAGGATGACTGAGGAGGTGTGGGTGAATCGAAGCCCTTATCCATCCTCCCGTCTCCATTTACCCTCTCCTCCCCGTGTCCTGGTGGGGACTCGTGCGTGCGCATGTGCTTGGCCAGGTGGTCATTGCGCATAAACACTCTAGGACATAACGCGCAGCTAAACTTCTTGGCGCCAGTGTGCGTCTGTAGGTGGCGCTGCAGTTCATCAGAGCGAGTGAATCGCTTGCCACAGAAGAGCCAGTTGCAGACAAACGGCCGGTCCCCGCTGTGCCAGCGTAGGTGAGCCTTCAGATGGGAGGTCTTGGCGTAAGCTTTGCCACAGCCGGGGATGTGGCAGTTGTGCATGTGCTTCCTCCGGCTGTCATCAGTGCTCTGGCCCAGCTGTTCGGCGTGGACGCAGTTGGGGCAGCGGCACACTGCCTGGCCGGCACCTCTGGAAGAGGAGCGCCGCTGGGGCTTTGGGCGGGCTGAGACAGCACTCTCCTGCGGTTCCTCCAGGGAGAACGCTTCTTGCTGCAGCATTTCAGGGGCCAGAGGCTCCATCTTGAAGCCATCCTGGGGGAAGAGGTGAGATGAGTGCGATGCTGGAGCGTGCTGAGCTGGAGGCAGGGAGCACAGCTGCGGGTCAGAACCGTAGGGTCCTAAGGAGGGCTGCAACCCCATGGAGCTCCCTGGACTCACTGAAGGCAAGCCGACACCTTGCCCTGTCTGGAGGTCTATCCAGCTTCCTGATTGGACGTCCCTGTGAAGATCCCACCAGGAAGGGATGTTCATGTCTTCTGAGCTGCCACTAGGTGGTGCTGTCCGTAGCCAGGGCTCGTAAGGGTGGGCCATGGGAGCAGCTGTTGCAGGTGCAGGACAGTCGATGAGGTCAGCAGCTCAAAGTGTTGTTCACTAGCTTTTGAGTAACGCAGAGAAGATTAACACATGGTGGGAAGGTGGTGCATTGAAGAAACCTAAGGGAAAAAAAGAAAATACAAATTGTTATATTTCCAATCTGGTATCAACTCATTCCCTCACTGACTTCTCAGAATCACGCACAATGACTTTGAAGTCTTGAGGTCATTTTTTACAGGCTGAAAGGCTTTGAATCACTCAGCCGCTGCTGATCTGACGTTTCTGAACTTCAGATACGCAGACACTCAGGCCTAAATCCTCCTGTCTACAACATTTAAATAACCAACCCCCAGCACACCTCCTTCATCGCCATGGATACTGCAGTTCTCACGCTGCGTGGCCGTGGAGCCAGAAAGAGAGGGGGAGACAGACGTGTCCAGGCAGAAGCCTGCCACATGCATCCGCTGCCAGGTACTTCCCATGGAGGACAGTCAAAGACAAGCGCAAAGAAAACAACATCATCGGCCTTGTGCGGCGGCTGAGGCAGCAGCGGGGGGAGATAAATGCTGGTGAGATGGGGGGAGGGACGAGAGCGAAGAGGAGTGTTGACAGGAGAGCAGTTTGGTAAAGGAAGAAGTTCCAGGGAGGTATGGCTGCAGGCCAAACTCTATTTGTACGTCTCTGAGGTTTGTGGAGATGAAACCTGGCAGACAGGAGAACCTGTTTTTTATGAATCACACATGATTTACAACAACAGCCCTTCAGGCAAGTTACAAAAGGAGCCCCGTAAAACGCCCCGCCTCTTACACACTGGCGGCAGAAAGCATCAACAGTTGCAGACTGACGGCATTCAGAAGCCTGAGAATGGGAGTCCAACAATAACATGAGAACAATTACTTTATGTGTATAATCATGGGCACACGCTCTGAAACAGCATCCTGTCCCCAACACGTTCCAGGTATGTACAGTCCTGCGCACCTCAACAGCGTCAGTCAGCTGTCTCACACAGAAGGAGCGGCTCCGATTTCCAAAGGTTACACAAAGCTTGTTAAAGTTCGACAAGTCTGTGGAAATTTATGACAAGAAGCACCAGCCTGCACGACTTGTGCCTGGCTCCAAACATGTCCTAGCCCCAAACAATCTTGTTGACTTCCACCACACCCCCATCCTCGAACATCTACAATTATCTTTACAGCAGGAAACAGTAAAGTAGTCTGAAGCTTTAGAGGTTGGTATCTTGGTCTTGAGATCACTTGGTGTGATATCTTAACTGACATAGCAAACTGCACAGGGTCGCCCAGGAACAAGAGGTCAAGCTGTCCAATGTCTAGATGCATTCGATGCAGGCAGTTTGCACACGGTTCAGCACACAGGTGGTGTCGCTCAGACTGACAGTGAAGGATTCCCTTCTGTAGATCTCAATTTGTTGAGTCAATACAGCCAAACCAAGGGGATTACGCTTCCTTCTCAAGGGTTCAGTCAAACCCACTCAGAGATGCTTTCTACTTGCAATGAAATCGTAAAGCAATTAGTTTGGAATTCCCTAATGAAAGGTCTGGTGCTAAAGGTCAAGCTGATTTATTTCATGTCAGCCTGGAGCCAGAGCTAGTGCTCTGTAATTTTTTGGGAATGCGACTGAGACGCACAGCGGAATGGTCCCCCCAACTCCGCTCTTACTGCGATAACCGTAAACAAACCAAGACAGGAGCATCCTCCTCCATTCGCCAAAGTGCTGGGAGCATTCTGAGCTCCTAAGGGAAACAGCTGGCATGGGGGGCCCCAGGGGATAGGGGACGGCAGCCTGGGAGGAGGAGGATGATACAGAGCAATGACAGAGCTCTGGTCATAAAACCTGCCCGACCAAGACCCAACACAGCCCCTAGTTTACAAGTCTGCCATCGGGAAGAGGCACAGAGAGGGAGCAACGAGAAAGAAGGTGATTTTTTTTAGAAAAGAAAACATTTTTAATGATATTTGTGCAGTTTTCCTGCATTTGAAAGGTTTTTACACTTTTTTTTGTTCCCCGGGCCTCATTTTATTTATCACTTAATGTTTGTAATTTGGACTTTTAAAGGTTTAATTAACACTGTATTAAAAAAAATCAACACATTTTAAAGTTAATTCTCCAGAATAATGTACAGATCAAGTTTAATCATCAGTCCGCAGGTCTTCATCTCTTCCCAGATGTCGAGAAACACGGTTCTGACGTTAACGCCGGCCGTCTGTGAACACTCCAAACACATCAGTTTGGGTCAAATGGCATTTACAATTAGTTTGTTTTAACCTGCTCGGAGTGTGAGATGGGTGGAGTTGAACACACCACTTTGGCAAGGGTCAGGTCACTTGTAAGAGGAGTGCGCCACGACGAGAGTCAAACACTTTTCTATCAAAATCAAAATATTTTGTTCTGCCATAACCACCAAAACTTTAAACATGCTAAAACAAACACAGAGAACTGGTGTGAAGACCCAAATGTGACTCCACACCTGTAAAAAAAATAGTCTAGTGGGGTACACTAATAAGAAATAATTCAATGAACTTTATGCTTACTGGATTTTAACCTAAAATGTAATTTGCACACCTGAGTGAAGGATTAAGTTCGTGACATACAGAGCTGAGATGGAGGGCTAATCTCTACTAATCGGCCCCTCAGCGCTTTAACGGTATGATTAAATGCAGAGATACAGTAGTTTAGATATGGATGACAGCTTTACATCCTCAGTGATTTAGGAGTGTCTGTGTGACACTGATTCAGACAGAACTGCGTAAAATTCAATCACCGCTGCCAAAATATAAAGAGCAGTTGTCATGACGGAGTCTTTTAAGAGCATTTTTTTTGTGTGCTTCTTAACCAGTCTGAATGGACTGATGGTGTGACCAGAAATCTAATTCATATTTGATTTACATTGTTTTCAAAACTGCGGTTTTACCACAGTGCTTTATGTGCGAGTGTATTTATGCCAAGTTTGACACGCCTGACTTTTCAGGAAAATGCACGCAAGTCTCTGAGGCAGGCTGCAGTTTTATTTTCTCCTAATGCTGACAGTCCATTCTTTGTGCTTGTTCATGTTGTTCCCCATGTTTTTAAGTTTTAATGAAATCAGAGTTTAAATATAAACCATATACACAGTGTTTCAAAATGTGCCACCTGTTCCGCTGGTATGGATATCATCAATTTAATTTACTATAAAATTGTCAATATATGTCTGTCTTATAAAGACTTGCATTTAAAATATTGATCAATCATCACAGATAGCATGTGGTAATAAAAACCTGCCTTTATAAACATAATTAGTAAAAAACAGTTGACCTCATTCTATCAAACAGTTTTGATTGACATGAAAACACAAAACAAGTTATTAGATTTTATCAGTTTTCTGAACTTAGAAAGTAATTAAATCTAGTTTTTAACCTTCAAACAACTTGAACATGCTGTAACATTTTATGAAATGATTTATTCTTCATGGCAGTCAACTTTAAATAAACCAATGAGATTCATAAAAATGAACAAATAACTTTTTTATAATGACTTCTTGTTTTTTTTAATATTGAAACATGTAGAATAATTGATACAGTATAGCTCTAATATCTCACTGTTAATATTAAATTAACAGCAACAATGAGATATTACAGCTTAGAATCATTTATCATAATAATAATTATCCTGGTGTGATCCTCTCTCTCATTTGTTAATTGCATCAAGTGAAACATTATTTAAAGTATTAATGTAATACAATTAATTTATAATTATTTTTGTCAAATAAAGTAAAATACATTACCATGAAACTGAGCTTCCTCACCAGCAGGTCAGCCTGTTCAGTTTGATGCTGCAGAAAACTGCCAGTTAAATTCAGGTGATGTTATTATACCTGAAAATATCGACTTCACATTGTCATGTTCGACACATATCCATGTTTCACCCAGGCGGCTACTACTGAACAATCTCAGCCTTCTTCAAAAACTACATTCCCCAAAACTACAGGACAAGAATTAAAACTTTATTCGAAAAGATAAATTACAATAACATACATTTGGGTTTAATTGCAGCACTGGTTGCCTCTTTTTTTTGTGACAGTTGTGAATTTTTAACATCTGTCTTCAAGCGAAAAGAGTTTTAGTGTTTGTTATGTACTAAATGTTAGGTTTATTGAGACTTAAACTTAAAGTGTTTTTAAAGTATTTTTTTTCTTTTGCAATGATTGAAAAGTCATATAAATTTACCTTTTTTTTCAAAGGATATAGAAACTTTAAGTTCCCTGTAGATGACTTTCAGCCAGTTTCACACCTATATGATTATTATAGTAATTCCGGACAGTGTCAATGAAGATAAGTTCATTTATAATTAAGATTAAGATTATTATCCTTTCTCAGCACTCACATTTGACCCATCATACACACTGGGAGCAGTGGGCAGCTGCAGTGTAGTGCGGGGGGCCAACTCCACTTCATTTTGCCAGTGCCAGTGGTCAGGGGCATTTGACCAAGTGGTCATAATTAACCTAATATAACCATATAACTATATTTGATAGTGGGAGGAAGCCAAAGCACCAGCACTATCACAGAAAGAACATATGCAGAAAGGAGCAGCGGCGGCCGGGGCTCGAACCCAGGACCTGCTCTCTGTGAGGTAACAGCGGTTACCACTGCGCCACAGAGCAATGATTCATCCAGACCCAGACATAAACAGACACGGTTACACTACATCGCAGTGAAAGTAAAGTCAAATTCCTGAGTTACCTGTTCGTCCTTGTTGCTGTTGTTATTTTCTTTTTTTTTTTTTGGAATGAAGGCACCTCTGTTGGAGAAACTTTGGCTCAGCTCAGCTTCCCTTCGTCGAAAAGTGCGCGCAGAAAAAATAATATCCTCATCATATTTCATCTGATTTTCTTCATCTGCAATATCGATGTTTTGGCGCACAGGTATGGTGCATTCTCAGTAGTGACAAACTTTATGATAGGCTGTGCGTCTTGAGTGTCTCCAGGCTCCGCCCTCTGCTGGTCTGCCGTCTTCCCCCTTTGAAGATGCGCCCTCCTCGCCTGGAGGTGAGGAAGAGAGGATCAGCGGGACGGTTTGACAGAGCTGCCAACAGTGGTGCACTGTAACTTGTGCATTTACTCAAATACTGTAGTTAAAAGCAACTTTCAGGTGCTTGTGCTTTACCTGAGTAGCCTGTTTCACACAACATAGATTTCTGCTTCAGTAGAATTTAGGGGGAAATATTGCACTTTTTACTTCACTGCATTTAGTTGACTGCTCCTACTGAGAAGAAGTGTTCAGACCCTGTACTTTAGAAAAATACCAACATAAAAACACTCCATTACTAATAAAAGTTCTGCATGAAAAAGTCTACCTAAGTAAAAGTACATAAGTAAGAAGCAAAATGTACTCAGAGTATTAAAGTAAAAGTTTTGTCCCTTTGACTGATATTTTACTACATATTTTATGACATCATTAGATCAGATGGTTTAATTCTGCTACATCAGGAGATGGAGCTAGTTTGAAATACTTCATATACAGTTTCATATACCGTATTTCATATCGGCCCACAAGTTTAATCCAGTGGTTCCCAACCTAGGGGCCGGGGCCCCTCCAAAGGGTCATCAGATAAATCTGAGGGGTCGTGAGATGATTGATGGGAGAGGAAAGAAGAAAAAACAAAGTTCTGGTACACAAATCTGTTTTCAGTTTTTCTGGACTTTTCCTCTAATCTTTGATTTTTGCTGAAATATTGGATCATTTGAACATTTATTGAAATGAAAGCATGTGAGAAGTTTAGATGGAAAAATCACTATTTGGTGGAGCTGTTAACAACTCATAGACATGTGAAATGTGACCCCGACTACACACTGCTTTATGTAAGATGTCAAAAGTCAAAAAGGTTGGAAACCACTAGTTTCATCTTTAACAATGTGTTGTATTTTAAAAGCATGTTATTGTTATTATTACTACTATTGTGTCAAATCTTCATCTGAAAAGTAACTAAAGCTGTTAAATAAATGTAGTGGAGTAGAAAGTATAATATTTCCCTCTGAAATGCAGTGGAGTGGAAGTATAAAGTAGCATCAAGTGGAAATACTCAAGTAAAGTAGTTCAAAGTTGAATAAATGAAGTTACTTTCTACCACTGCTGGTTAGTTTACCAACATTTTAACACAAAACATGTTATTAGCTTATAGAATATGACACACTATCATTGATTAAACTTACTAACAATTAACTATACAAAGTAGTAAAATAGCTCCACCTCAACCAACTACAACAGTAAAATGCTACATACACATGAATGCATTAATAATAATCTAGTAGGCTAATATGTAACACTTACAGGGCTCATACTTCTGCATTTAGTAGTTTGACTTTTGATACATTTTGCTGATAATATTTATGCACTTTTATTGAAGTAACATTTTCAATGTAGAACTTGTACTTGTAATTGAATTCACAGTGTTATATTGCTGCTTTTAACTAAGTGCAGAATACTTTCTCCGTCACTGGTGACTAAAACCCTACTGGTTCCCACAGTGGGGCCTGCACACAAAGAAGTTACAATTTTGTTGTATGTTTATAAAAATGCAAAACTAGATTATAAATTCAAGTTTCATTCCTCCCATCACTCCAACTACAGTGCACAGATACCTAAACCTAACAACAACTACATTTTTATATAAAGTCTAATATGACCAATACAACAGTATAACAACAAAAAGATCCACAGAATAAAATCATAGTGGTGTCAATGAGTAAAATCACCATCGGGATCATGAGATGTAGAGTTGAGGAATCCCTGCTTTGCTCTGTGTCAGCTGGAGCACTGACTCCTTGACGTCTTATTCTGTCAGCGTGTAAAGAACAGCCTTTTACTTTATCAGGATGTTCATCTAGATAAATAGCTGAAAGATTTAGAAAGTTAAAACAAATATTAGATATTTCAACTTTACAGAAAGACAAATGTTAAAGATTAAATATTACCAGCTTTTACTGCACTCCTTCCACTGAAGAAGACAAATTACCAAATTCTGTCAAAATTTTGTTGTTCTTCCGTGTTCCTAGTTATAAATATATATACATATATGTACATACATATATATGCAATTAAAACTTCATTTCTACAACAGTTTTCTTTCAAAATTACAAAGTTTAATACTGAACATAAATAAGACAAATTCATCATGGCTTCTTATGTCACATTATGTAAGTTACAGTGCTGTAGACAATCTCTTATGTTTCCACATAGATACACTTTTACACAGCGTACAGCACTGGTGCTACAATATGGACAGCGTAGTGACTGCAGCCTGTGAATCAGATAGTTGAGATCTGGAAATCCTTTGATTGCGGACACTCCTGAGAGGTGGTTTAACTCGGGCCAAAACACAGTCACAATACACAAATCTGGAGATCTTACTTGGCAGAAACCAGCCACTTCTATGTGCAACACTTCTGCTTATCAAATGATCTGGACCCTTTAGGCAAAGTATGTGTAACTCATTTCAGAAGAAACAGAAACTCCAGTTAAATACAGTATTTAATATGTCAATTTAATTGCTACAAAAGTCTTAAAGTAGGTGCCAAATGTGAGTGTCTGTGAGTCTTGTAATAGGGCAGAGTTGAATGTGGCTTTGAATGTGCATCACACATTTAACAGTTTTTCAACATCATTTTCCTTTGAGGCCTTTTTTTTTTTTTTTTTTTTTTTTTTTAATTTTGTCTGCTCGCTGAGTTAATTCCTTTCCTGTCACAGCATGTTGGTGGAGCAGCTTCAAATCAACTGCCAAATACAGACCACAGACAGGCTGGTGGGAAGTGACTTCCTACCCTCTCTGCTCCTCTTTCTCTGAAGCAGCACTCTAGAAGTGCTGAGTTTGAACTGAGTACATGACGGTGATATAATGGAACCACAGGGCGATCAGCAAATATAGACAAAGTCCTGATTCAGCATACACCTTGATAGAGTTACACACCTTCAAGCCTTATGGAGTGATCATACTAATCACACCGGGACTGAAATGAGCACATTTCATGAAACGGGCATCTCTCTCAGTATTTTGTTATAAAACAGCTGCAAACAGTGAAGATCTACACACATAGAAAATTTAAACCTACTCTGACAAATTTGTTGCAAGCAAAAACAAAACTGAGATAAAATTGAAATTAGTATAATACCTCAATACCTTCTCAGTATTATGTACTGTTACACATACTGCAGAAGAGATCAGGCCACTGAACTGAAGACCACACACCACGTCTAAATGGTGTTTACTGACGTCTTTAAATAGTCAAGCATATTTCCTCATGAATACAATACAGCACAATCAAAAAGAGACTGCTTAATAACATTTAATTACAGTGCAATTTCAGCTAGGGGCTTACAAATTCTCCTAATGATTTAAATGTGTTTAGATAGCTTGTTTGACAGTTTTTATTTCTGACACTGCTAACATATTGTTTTTGTATCTGACTTTGTGCTGTGTGTATGGAAATGTTTGTGGTTCCTGAAACACTCCTCCAAGTAAAAGGAGGCTTTTTTTTTTTTTTTGAAGTACTGACATTTACTCTTGTCATTAATCTGTTAAAATCCCTGTGAAGTTCTCTGTGGTGAACTAAGAGATCTATTTATGTCACTGCAGCACCTTTGACCTTTACATGTTAACGCCGTTGTAGTCTTCAGACCAAACCCATTCACCTCATATAGGTCAACTCCAACCATATACTAGAGATCATGCACTATTACTAATGTCAACAGTGTACCGTTTTGGCACATAGTGCAAAGAAATACTCTACAGTAATGATACAGGGCGTGTGCCTACAGACGTCAGTGAAACTGCAAGTTTGAGACATACTGCTAAATAAACTGTTAGCCATATTTGTTTTGCCAAGGATTTACGACTTTATTTTTTGAGGGTTTTGTGAGTGGCTGCAGCTCGAGAATACTTCACCATAAACTTTGTATTTTCAGCGTGACTATCAACCCGAGATTCAAAAATGTAAATACAGTGTACATTTTTCACATTTTGCGATTTTTACAGTGTGAATTTCTATTTCGTGTGCAGCTGACAAACTTTTAAAAAGGATTATTTAAACACAGATGAAATTCTTCATATGTGGTTGAAAAAGCAAGTGAGTGGGCCTCACGTTAAGATTTTTTACTTCTATCCAAGCTCAGAATTAACATTTATGTTCATTCATTTAAAGAAATACTTCAAAATGGTAATTCATTTTTTGGAGGAGAGTTTATATCAGAGGATTATAAGTATGGAGCTACAGCCAGCAGTCAGTTAGCTTAGCATGAGGAGTACAAATAGTTAGCCTGGCTCTATCCAAAGGTTTTAAAAAAAACTCAATTATTATCATGTTATATCTCATTTGTTTAATTTACACAAAACACTGGAAAATGATAATTTGTGGTTTTACAGGGGTTAGTAAAAAGTCACAGTGCCAAGGCAAGACATAACCTGGCACATAACCCCACATATAAAACCACAAGATGTTGTTTTTACATTTCAGTTCTTTGTTTGTTTGTTTGTTTTTTCAAATTAGATATGATATGTTAATTGAAAAGCTTTTCAGGTACAGGTTGGTGGATTTTGTTACCTTTGTACAGAGCCTAGCTAGTTTTCTAGTTTCCAGTCTTGATGCTAAACTAAGCAAGCCGTCTCTACTGTGCTTTGACCATACTGACCATATTATCCTCACCTAACTCTCAGCAAGAAAGAGAATACGTGTATTTCCCCAAATGGCAAACTATTTTTTCTTTAATGACTATTATGTTGTAAATAATGTCCATGTCTTACACAACTTAAACATACTGTATCATTTCTGTTAGTATCTATTGTATTTATAATTATAGCAATTAGTCAAGAACAAGTTTTTGGAGCTTTTGAGTTGGTTTCCCTGAAGGTCAAAACAGTTGACGTGAGACATCACAGCACTCAATTCATGAGCTCACGGTTTGTGTGTGTGAGTGTGTTTCTGTGTGTATAACTCGGGACTTTCCTTGTGTGTGTGTGTTCATCTGTTTTGTATACAAGATTCCCACCATATAAAGTTGATTCTGATTCACTGGCCTCTGGCTGGTTTGACGTGCTCTAGTCCCACGGGAACCACACCGGTGTCCCAGACAAATCCTCCTGCCAACACGCCAGCCTCCAGAGAGCTAGGCCGGCTAAAGCCTCACTTCCCCTCCAGAGGCAGAAAAAAATCCAAACAAAGTAAATAGTAAGCACCTAGTAGTCAACTTCCTTATCCTTGTTAATTATTCAAAATCCTGGAGGAGAGACCGGCCCACAGTTGCCTTCTGAGTCACTTTTTTTTCTTTCTCTCATACAGTCACTCACTCACCACAAGAGCCCCCCTCTCCTCCTGCCTCCCCTTTCAACTTCAAACCCAGTCATTTCTGCAAGCTGCGCTTTGATTGTACCAAACACCTGTATTTTTCGAGGAGAGACTTCCTTGCGAGCCCCCGCCTCCCATCTTTGATTGTTAAACATTAGTGGCGCCGTCATTACTGTCTGTGCGACTGATGCCGCCCAGCTTCCCCTCCCATCTTCCACCTCTGCCTTTTAACCGGAACTTTAATTGCTCAGAGAAAATTTGGATTGCTTTATTTTATCTAATTTTCAAAAACCTTTTTTTTTTTGTGTGTGTGTATGTGTGTGTGTGTGAAGGGTTGTAAAACTTGAAGTGCCTCACTGGATTTATATCAGATGAGCTGGAGATGATCACAGATTTCCTAACAGCTATAAACAGTGCACTCAACCCAAAAATGTACTTGTTATGAGGAGATGTGGGAACTTTTTTTTTTTTTTTTTTGTAGATTTAAAGCATAAAGTTTGTACTAGCCAGATGGACACAGATTTGGACTTTTTTTTTTTTCCTAGCTCACCAGTAATCCTTCAGGAAGACAGACAGACAGACAGGCAGGCAGACAGACAGGCAGGCAGACAGACACCTTTGCAGCAGTAATACCATGCTTTATTAGACGGCCTCTCCTGCCATCCTGTCTCCCCCCTCAGATTAATATCCTCTGGGCTTCTCACCAGCTGTTTCCGTCCCTTAACACCCCTCATCTTCCTCCGGCCGGCCCTCCGCTTCACATGGCAGGGCTTTACAAACTGGGCCACAATGCCTGCGTGGCTCTACGAGAGGTCTTCGGCTTAGAAGTGTGTGTGTGTGTGTGTGTGCGTGTCAATATATGTGTTCACCCGGCAAGCCAAATGTCAGCTTTTTTGTCCAAGCCACTTTAAAATATATCATTGTGTTGAGACACAGTGTTGATAAGTTGATGAAATCTCTGAACGTGTGTGGTTTTAACCATCTTATTTACACCCACATGAGGAAGGACAGACCAGGACAAACAAAATTGTATACACCACCAGGAATAGTTTTCTGCAAATGATCTACTAATGGTATGACAATTTCAGCATCCTGGAACTGATGCTATATGTCAAATAATATAAACTTTTAAAACAAGAAGCAAATGCCAAAAAAGCATCTTGTTTAAATGACTTTACTTGATGGAGTCTTTTCTTATCACTTCATTAATCAGCACAAGTGTTTGTTGTCAAAGTGATTTGATGTATTGGCGTATTTACAAGGTTTGTTTTTCATTCTTCTATTTAGTTTCACTCTGTCTGTGCTTGTTTCTGCGTCTGTTTCTCCGTCTGTGTGTGTGTGTGCATGTGTGTGTGTGTGTACTGTATATGTGTGCGAGGCCTCGTCTGGGTGTGTCTGCCTTTGGCTCAGGTGGGTGTTTACTTCCCATGGTGTTTTTACTGTTTGTGTGTAAGGGCAGACAGGATGTGCAATGCTTGTCAGCACGCTCCAGGAGATGAAAGGCCGGTAAGGGTGTGGAAGTAGCCGAGTGCTGTTCAGGTAACAGGTTGTCTTCTCAGAAAACCTCTCGAGAATTCAGTCCTGTTGCCTTCAGCATTCCTAGTGCGCCACAAGAGAACACCACTCACCACCCAGCTGCTTCAAAAAATAACTCAACACCTCCTACAAATCTGGGCCTAACCGAGCACCGATAGCATCCAGGTGCTCAACACAGTCTCAAAATGTAACAGAAGTTGTGCTCCTGTTGGTTCCATTAAACTGTTATTAGACGGCTGCCGTTAAACTGATTGCATCACTAAAAATTAACAGATTCAACATGAGTCAGTTTTAAGAATGTCGCCTACTGACATGCATATTAATGAGCAATAGTTATTGACAGGACAGCAGTCTGGTTTGGATGTGGGGAATGACAAACCAAGAATGCCGTCAGTCACCGCTATGCAGTTGGGCAGGTTCACGCTGTTAAAGTTCTTCCTTGGCAATCTATTTTTAGCGCAGGTTAATTTATTAGCTTGACTCCATGTTGTCATTTTACTGTACTGTTCACTGTAAACAGGAATGTGGTTTCTCACAGCGTTGAAAAATTAAGTTAAGCATCAGATGGAACTTGTTTTCACTTTACATCATGTTCATGTTAGCTAATATCCGTATTGAGTTTCAGTCAAAACAGGAGGGGTTAGCGGTGGCTAGTGGTTGCTACGAGCTGTTAACTTGGAGTTCCATTCATTACTTTTTTGGCTACTGGGGGTAGCACAAGCTGTGAACATAACACTGACATATCATCACCTTATAAAGTGGATATGGAAAACTTAGCAAACAGTTGTGTAATTATTCATTCATCTGACACAAAGCAACATTAGCATTCATTTGGAGCAGTGTTTTTGACTAACATTCACTCTCCTTGTACTTCTGCTAACTCTTGAGGGGAAGACCTGGCTCTTTAGTTACTTAATGCTCCACTATGTTCATCAAATAGTAGCTAACTTTGTTGATTTGTGCCAGGGCAGATAATGCGCAGCAGGTTTTTTTCATTTAAAACAGCTGCCTGCTCTGGCTGGAAACATGCTTGATGAGAGCAGAGAGAGTGAATCAAAATTGTTGCGGGATGTAAAGCCAAGACAATGAGCTGAAAGATGCTAAAACACTCAGTCAGGAGTCAGGTGATTCTCTGTATTCTCACTAGCAGCTTCTTTCACATTACACTTCATTATATGATCCGATGTAAAGTCATTAATGGAGTGGACAAAATGTCAGGCACACTTTTCACTATAATGCACTCCAGTACCCTACCACCAATCACTATGACCTCAATAATAAACAAGTAGAATCATCACCTTTCTGACAACAAATGTCAACAAAAACTGAAAAATATATGAGCTTAGTTAAAGTAGAATTGATGTCAGAGCTGTTGTATTGGATTGCATTAGATTGCAGAGGTGTTCCTGATAAAGTGCTTGGGGAGTGTAAATTGATTGATTATAGCAGCAGCTTTAACATTTGTCATGTTAATCTTTTTGTTCTCCATTTTTTCAATTTTTCTGTTTCTACTTTTCTGGCTCTGACACAGCCATTCTTCAAAAATGTTGATTGACATCACTGTTACATCAATGTCAATGGGCACGAAGGCAGGAATTGCAAAAAAAATAAACAAACAAAAAAAAGAACATAAAAACCTAAATTCTAGGTGTGGACAGTGATTCTGAGTTGTTAAATACCAGCGACGTTCCGCCATCTGTGATTTTCTTTCCAGGAACTTTGTCCACAAGCCTCAGTTTTTACTGGAACTGCTACTGAAAAAAAATAGTCCCCATGAAAACTGTTATTATCCAGAGTAACAGGGACAACTGTTGTGGAAGATATCTCTGAGACAGAGGCTCATCTCCACACTATAAAAGCAAAACTATCTGCACGGCTAGATACCACCAGATGTGAGTGAGAAAATATGTTTTCTCATCATATCTACTGACCGTTTACAATAACTATATGGTGAAGAGTGTAAATGTGAGCAATGTTGAGAGCAGGTGGACGTTGTTGGGGAGCGTGTGTGTCTGGAAAAACCGATCTCACAGACAGGAAGTGTATGCAACAGAGTTTGGCGAAACACCACTGAGAGGAGACACCGACTCAATTAACCCACTGACACACAGGAATTCAGCCAACTTTAATTACACTGATTAGCCAACATGTGATCCAGAGGACTGGTAAAGAGCGGTGGTGAGCAGCCATGCTTTCACAACACCAAAAACTGTGACCCTCAGACTGCAAAACAAACATACTGAGACACACATTGACTGAAGGAGGTGGCCGAAAGATTCATTTCATGAGTAAGTGTAGTCAATTGTAGATAAATGATATGTGGTTGATTGTAAAACGTAGCCAATTGAATTTAATACACTGAGTTTAAACATATCCATTAGATCATCTGTTGTAAATGTTAATATAGTTGTTAGCAAATAATTTAGTATGTAAAGCATCAGTCTTTTTAAAATCTATTAATAAAACCATTATGTACGACTTAGAAACCCTTTGCAAAGACTGCCTTATTGCATATATATATATATTCCTAATAATACTTTTATACCTTTAATAAAAATTAAATGTAATGCTTTTTTCCCATTGTGGTACTGCTTGCTCTGAATATTTCTTCCGTGACTCTTCTTAACATCTCTTTGCTGTAACTCTCTTTTAGATCTTAGACCATATAAAGTCTTCTGCATTGTTTAACTCTGCACATGCCCTGTAACATAGGTTACAAAGGGAAGTAACACCTGGTATAAACAATAGGTGGAGTATAGTAAGAACGTATAAAATGAATTGAATTAAATAAGTAAAAATCAGATACTCTTGAATAAAGGCTTCCGATATATCAACAGGCATCCACAGGTAGACACACTCCTGACCTGTAACCTTATGGGAAAGGTTAGGTGAAATGAAAGACATGTTGGAGGGCTGGTGGTGTTTTTTTTTTTTTTTAAATGATGTGAAATATTGTGAAAAGTGAACACGGGGTAAGAAGTTGCTGCAACTCATCAGTTTGAATCACAGACATGAACTCAGTAAAGCTGGTAACTGGCAACCAAACAGATGATCTGGATGATCTGCTTCCAGTACTTCAGATTTAATTACCCTTGGTGCTTTTTTTTTCTTCTTCTTTTCCCCAGTGCATGTGGTCTGAAGGGCAGAAATGGCGCAAAAAAATAAATCATGGATTGAGGGATTCCCAAGACCTTGAGTGTAATTATAAGCATCATATTGGCTGCGGGTTTGCAGACTAATGATGGAGAGCTACATCAGCAGTCAGCCGGGCCTGCTGTGCAGCTTTACACAGGTGTGGACCGGACTCTTTGAGACGGTGAGCTGTGCTTGTGGCCAGACGAGACGAGACCTTTAAGTACAGACCTTTGGATTTCTCGGTCACGTGACTCGGTATCTACAACCTGCCTTCTCCCCAGCCGGCCGTCCGCTCTCACGATTGAAAAAAAAAAGGTAAACATTTTCTGCTGCAGCATTAACAGCGTAGTACTAGTTGACAGATTATTAGCGCGGGGGTTGAACCCCTTACTCAACCCCGCGAAAGAGACGAAATGACGGGGAGCGACGGGCGTGTCGCTACTCCGGAGAGAGAGAGAGACAGAGAGAGACGGGCAGTGACAGTGAGGGCACGCCGCTCAGTCAGGCCTTATCTCTGTAATAAACACTGATCACACACACGGAGCTCCGCCACAGGCTACCTCCGCCATCGGCGCACTTTTAACGACATTATTTCCGGATCGAAAGCGATTCATGGTCGCCAAATGCGAGGGGAGAGCGATAATAGTGCGACGTGGCGGTCGGATTTGTGAAGATTACAGTCAATAAAGTGCTCTGCACAAGACTGCCTCCTAATCCCTGTGTGAAAGGGATGGGCAGTGAGTGCACCGGCTGAGTCTGACTTTCTGCAAACAAGCTGGGTGGGGAATGGAAGGAGACTCTTCCTTTACCCCACACATGCACATTATGGTCACAGGGTGTAGGCTCACACACTTGTGCTGGATGTCAAACACGTTGTCAGATGAAATCAGAAGTGTTTACATGAGGTAGTCACTTGGTTGAATGAGTACTTATTTCGCATCTCATCTTTCAATAAACAGTTTTAATCCCGTCCTCTAGAAGCAGCCAGACTTGTGTCTCCTTGTTTTGTTTTTGTTTTTGTTTTTTTACTCCCACCCATTTTTATTTTTTATTTTTGTTGTCATTTCGTTGCAGGATGGCAGAGGCTCCCATGTCATGTGACTGTTTTGTTTCCTTGCCCCCCGGCTCTCGCGATGACCATGTGATATTTGGGAAGAACTCGGACCGTCCCCGAGATGAGGTGCAGGAGGTGGTCTCCTACCCTGCAGGGTCTCACCCTCCGGGCTCCATGCTGGAGGTGAAGCAGACACCCACAGTCCCACACTACTACCTGCTGCTGCTCCTGCTGACAGTAGACATGATGCATTATTTTAAATTCATACTGACTGACAATGCATACATCCAGTCTGGTACACTGCAGAAAATCAATTCAGCCATAAAAAAGTTTCAAATAATATATAGTTATATGTCTGCCTGACTGCAGTCTGAGTCACAGTTGTTAAACATTTACATGATTTTACAAGACTTCATGTAGAAATCATGTTAATGGTTAACTTTAGGTTAAAGCCACTGATTAAATATTTTCTGCTTTTCACTTCACTTTGTGTTGCATTCTGGCTAGAATAAATCCACAGCTGATACAGTGTTTATATCAGACACAAAGAAGGATTTTTATACTGTGGAAGATATCCTCTTTATTTGACTAACTTCAACGGTTCAAGCTTCATGTTATCTTCAGATAAACTTTTTAAAAATAGGCTTGGTCCAAACCAGGACTGTGGATTTTTTTTTATCTCCCATCACTTACATTATAAGTGTGTTTGAAGGGATCTGCTAATGTTCCGTATGAACAGAAGGAATGATTACAGCAAGAAAAACCTGTTTCAATGTTCATATAGGCACCTTACTGTTGTTCTAAGAGACATGAAAAATCATGAACCTATTTTTTAAGCTTTGCTTTTGAGGAAAAAAAATGTGATCTTGGAGCTCAGTGGCAATAATCAGATCAGAGTTACTGAGGATTAAAGGGTTGGTTTAGCAAAATTACAGAAATAAAACACAATGGAGGTGAATGAAATGTTATGAGTGCTTCTCACAGCATTTAAAAATTTAACAGCAACATCTCTGTCTAGAATCACTTTCCCTATTACTCTCAATTGTCTCTGACCTCAGTGTACACAGTTTCCACTGGAAATACTTTCTACCAAACTAATAGTCCATGTGAAGACTGTTGCTGTCCAGTAACAGGGTCACTGACACTGTCACTGGTCACTGACACTGTGACCAAATGTTTTTTCTGGTCATTTTCGCTGAACCGACCCTTTAAACTTCATATAACCATCAATGCAGTTTGTCATCCAATTGAGATACAAATGACCTGAATGTCAACAACAGCATTCTCCCGTCTCTCATTTCTGTATCCTCTGTGTTTAATACTTCATGTTAATTGATGCATTAATATTGTTTATCAAAGAGAGGCCCCATTTGCAGACAGATGCATGGAACCATGAATGTGTTCATATTTTTAGATATGTCATGTGTTATTTATAGCAACAGGTTTTAATTTTGTCCTTTCAGTGTCACTCAAGTGAACACTTTGCCCTTGAGCAAAAAGCTGTTCAGCATTATATAAACAAGGAATTCATGCAATTTGTTGTCCAGCTACAGTATAAATGTGCCAGTTTACCACACACAGTAGATTCAGAATAATCTGTGCAATGTGACTTTAATATAAACAGCATAGCTTTTTCTCTCTTTCTGTCTCTCACTCTCTCTTTTTTTTCATCTTCAGTGCACGTTCATCCAGATCCCCCAGGTGGAGCAGACCCACGCTGTCATCCTCAGCAAACCTGCCTGGATGTGGGGGGCTGAAATGGGAGCCAATGATCAAGGAGTCTGTATCGGGAACGAGGCGGTCTGGACCCGAGAGCCCGTCGTCCCCGGAGAGGCTCTGCTAGGCATGGACCTCGTCCGGTGAGCTCCTAAAGACGCACATGCAAATCTACAGAACACGGATTCTAGACAGCAACATCGCACCCATTCTAACAATAAAGAACAAGTAATCACCCGAGCTGATCGGAGCTGCTATTGACTGCATTTATACAGTGGAAGTATTAACCTAATCCTCTCAGCCTTTGATCAGAAGGGTGTGTAGATTGTCAGAAGCGTGTTATGACAGGAGTTGTAAGTACTGCTGAAGCGTAGCGCTTATCTGTGCATCTCTGTGTATAAAAATACTCTGCAAGTATGGAGAGTGGCCAGGTGATACAATAGCATTTCCTCCAAAAAAACAAGTCAGAAGAGCGTGTAAACACCGCCAACAGACGAAACCGGTCTTTAAGGTGTGTGAGGGAAAAAAAAATAAATAAATGAAAAGATGAAACTAAAATAAAAATAGAAGAATCTTTGCTCAAAGCACCTTGAAGAAAGTGAAATCCTGTTTACTGCTTCACAATCGAACATGCTTAAAAAAGATGAATTCTTACATTTGACTTTATTCATGGTCAATA
The DNA here is from genome assembly GCA_029490765.1 of Euthynnus affinis. Classification (NCBI taxonomy): domain Eukaryota; kingdom Metazoa; phylum Chordata; class Actinopteri; order Scombriformes; family Scombridae; genus Euthynnus; species Euthynnus affinis. The sequence goes on along the minus strand of CM055838.1, from coordinate 33,726,022 downwards.
AAAAAACATTCACTAACGCGTTGAAATTATTTATATTTCGTTCAAACGCATGAAAAATCAGGTTTGGTTTGCAACACTTTAATAACAAAAATACTCTCATTTGAAACTTCAGGCTTGTTGTCTTATTGTGCGGTGCAAACTCAGGCTTTACATTTTGAAGTAAACTGGCATTTGTGATGGTCAGGCTGGGGCTGGAGCGGGGCGACAGTGCCTGGGCGGCGCTGACAGTGATCACCGGACTCCTGGAGCAGCACGGCCAAGGAGGGCAGTGCAGGGAGGATCCGCAGCCCTTTAGCTACCATAACACCTTCCTCCTGGTGGACCGCAACGAGGCCTGGGTCCTGGAAACCGCTGGAAGGCTGTGGGTGGCACAGAAAATCACAGGTGAGGCTGGAGGATGCAGAGACAATTGTTTCTTGAATTTGTTCAGGAGATCCTTTCATTGCACCAGTGTCTCACTAAAATAAGCAAGAAAACAAAGTTGTTGTTTTTTTTTTTTTTACTCGACTGCTGAAATGAAGCTGCAGAATGAACAACTTCCATTGCTGAGTGTGTGTGTGTGTGTGTGTGTGTGTTGTGTGTGTGTGTGTGTTCAGCAGTTTGTGCAGGAAAAACTGTTGAGAGCTTGAGGTTAATTATAAATAATGAGGTCTAATCCAAATACAGCATCTAGCTATATTCTGCATTGTCAAGATGTTCTTGCTGTTAAGTCAAGTCAAGGCAAGTTTATTTATATAGCCTAAAATCTCAAGTTTTAAGAGGGCTTTACAATCAACAGAAAAAAATTATGATGAAACAAAATGAGATAGAGGTCAGGGATGAGAAACAGAGGAGGAGGAGTGGAGTGGTAGAGTTACAATACGGAGAAAAAGAATTACAACATACAAGCAAAAAGTAGAAATGCTGCAAAGTACAAGGAATGCAGCTCAAATTCAGCTCAATAATTAGATTAAAATGCTTCTTGCATTTCCAGAACTCAACAATGACACGTCTCAGAAATGTCTCAGGGACTAAGAGATAAACCACTCCAAAGTTTAGGTGCTTGGCTGCTTAATCAGCCTTAAAGAGCAAATCGGCGCCGAAATCCATATGGAATATTTAAATGATTACATGACTCGTTTTTGTTCTTTAATGTGGAAAACTAAATAACTAAGTAAATAAAGCCCCTTCAGATGTCTTTATTCCTCGACATGACACCGCAGCTTATATACATGTGTCATGTAATTCAGAGAATCCTGAAGTTGTGGTGAAGAGGAGACTCTCATCCATCAGGGTCGGATCAGTCTGTCAAGAGGAGATAAACCAAACGAGCGAGCATGACACAGAAACAGAATGTTTCTGACTTAACGACTGAGAAATTTCAAACACGTCGCACTAGCGAGCAGGAGACACGCATCTGCTTTTGAGAGACAGGATGTGCCTTTTCGCATTGTTAACAGCCGCTTTCTCTTTCCCAGAGGGTGTGAAGAACATATCCAACCAGCTGACCATCGGCGCCGAGATCTCTGCAGAGCACCCGGAGCTGCGGAGCGTGGCCCAGGCTCAGGGCTGGTGGGACGGCGAAGGGGAGTTCAACTTCTCTCAGGTGTTCAGCCCGGAGGACCCGCCTGCCAGGATGGAGCTGGCCAAAAAGCGCTACAAGGGAGGCACAGAGCTACTCCAGCAGCATGATGGTGAGGGTGGTCAACTCCTACATTTCCCAGAATGCCTTTGGACCCCTGAGGACAGGCCTGCTCATGCTACATTCAGTAATAGGGGGAGATGGCAGTAGTATCTTTGACTAGGATAGGATAATTGTAGCAAGAGGGTATCAGTTCTTAATTATTAAAACATATCTTTAAGCTGCAGGGAATTCTGGTCTTTTGAGGCTACTCTCAGTAGAGAAATGGGTGCCTCTTTGTTTTTTATGATTTAAGAATTGTTACAAAGTTGTGGCAGATGTTTTTTGTTTGTTTTGAGAGGATAGAACAAAATCTGTCAGTGTTTATGTGCTTAAAAGCTAAAGAATGTTCTGCTTTAGTTAATTGCAGCTTCACTTGAAATATCGTGTAATTTCATATTGTCTGTGTTGTGTAATCTATTTTGGGAATAAGAAAAAAAAAATAAGAAAAACGGCATCACCTGACATCAGGATAGGGTTGAAAAGGTAGTCGCATTGTTCCAAACTGTGCTTTAACATTTTAATGTCAAATGATGGATTTTCTGTTGCGGTCAGTCATATTTTTAATGGGAATCTGTGGAAACTGTCATCTGCTCCGTGTCTCTCCTGTGTTGCCTCTGGATCCAGGCTCGGTGACGGCAGAGGTGATGATGTCCATTCTGAGGGACAAGCCCAGTGGCATCTGCATGGATTCTGGAGGTTTCTGTACCACAGGAAGCATGGTGTCTGTCCTGCCCAAAGACACTAGCCTGCCATGCATCCACTTCTTCACTGCCACTCCAGACCCCTCCAGGTGTGACACAGACTACGTTAAGAATTTCTGTAAACTGTCACAACATCAGTTAAGGCCATAATAACCTATTTATACCACAACATATTCATATGTAGAAACACAGTATTCTGCTACAGTATATAGTGTATCTGGTGTTGTAACACAATAGTAATCTATCAGTACCCATCAAATTGAACGTTCAGTTGCAAGGTTGCAGCACTGATTGATACCATATTTGTGAATGAATGCTGTTCTTGGCATTCTTGTAGAGAAATTGTCAGAAATAAGTGAGTCAAGAGGTTAAAACATATGGGTAATTCTTTATTTTAAGGCTCTGTAAACTCCTTTTAATTTCTAAATAATTTACTAGGATGTTTCTGGAAAGAACCACCACACTGCCGGTCAGCTGAAGATGAAAAAAAAAAGTGAAATTAGTCTACGGACAAACGTAAAATTCAACACAAATTTGCCATAATAAAGGAATAAGGGATACATATTGACTTGGATTGAAATGAGGCCGTTCTTTCCAGGAAACTTTCAGCATTACCTATAAAGGTTTTAAATGCTGCAGTTTAATGGCGCCTCGGTGGCTGTTTAGAACACTTCAGTGCTTATGTATGTCACTACTTCTTTGGAGTTTTACCCCAGACACTCCCACTAAAATGGCAGCAAACACACTGCATTCTAAATATAGTTGTCCAGCTTTTTCAGCCATGAGGTTCTCTGACTTTACTGCATGTGTAACTGATTGACTGACTTTTAGAGTCCACATTCTCATTTATCCTACATGCATTTTCAAAACATTGCATGCTGTACCTCTAAAACATATTGCTCAAGCAGAGAAACATTGGATATCAACGCAAAGACTTAATTGAACAGAGTCAGAGTCATGGAAAAAAATCTGAACTTTAAAAATGGCGTATACTATGTACTGTTTGTACTGTCGGGATTGATTGTAACAAACACGGAAAACACACAATTCAGTTTTAAACATCATAGAAAACTATGGATAAGTACAATATAAAGGTGTTGAGACTCCAATGTTCTTTCCCTCCTCATCTCTGCTTTTCCATTCTGCATGTCAATATGAAATTCTGAGTGTTTCTATCTCTCCTGTTCCCCTCCCTCTGTCAACCCACCGCCATCCCACCCCACCTGTATCCTGGTAGGTCTATATTCAAGCCTTTTATCTTCTCGGAGTGTTCCACCCGAGTGCTGAGGGTGGTCTCTCCACAGTTTGGCCCAGATGACCCTGTCAGGAAGCAGCCTCGCTTTCAGACCCAGGTGGACCGCAGACATGACCTGTACAAGGCCCACCAGGTGGCGCTCAACACCATGGAGACCAACCCGGTGGGCACTACTGATGGATGACCTAGGTCAATGATAGTCCTGTACAGATCCTGGCAGAGCAGGGAGTTCACGTTCATTACATGTACAGCTGAAGCAGAATCACTGTTATTGAGAGTCGAACTCGTTGCGGTGTAAGGATGGTTTCACAGCACAGGACCGACACTCCCACTGCACAGCAACACACAAAAAGGACCTCACAGTTAGTGCAGACAAGACACATGGCGTGAGTGTAGACTAAACATAAACACACTACAAGTACACATTCAAAGCCAATGAGCAGGGTTTAGATTTTCAGTGCAATCAAAGACAACATGAAAATGCAGGGAGGTATTAGTGCTTCAAAACAACAGCTGTTTAGCTGACTGTCCAGTGTGAGAATTTTTTTTGACATGTGTCAAATATTATTTAGGTATAAACTCTATTCTGCATTGGGCTTATGACATAATAATTCTGGTCGTGTGAGGTGGATTCACATTCACAAAAAGGGCACTGTGCTGTTTGTATGTACAGAGTGAAGGTGAAGCAGCTGTTTCCCAGTTCTCTACTACATACTTAGCTTTTGAGTTTGTATTGCGTTCATTCTGGAACAGTGAGAAAATTAAGTGTTCATAGTAAAAATGTTTAATGTTGAAGTGTGCCGTTGATGAACACTGTTCTCTATCAATGCAATGCAAAAAAGGAAATAGAGGAGCTTCTCACAGCTGTCAGCAACTTCACTAAGTAATGTTAGTTACACAGCGGTCTCTATCTAAAGTTGACTAAAATAGCTAAGATTGGCCATCAAAAGCTAGCGGTCATGCCAGGTTGTACATAAGACTGTAGCAGCAGAACCCCATGTGTATGAGGTGTGTTCTACTACTTATGAATTCAACTTTTTATTTATAATAGGAGGAATGTGGTTTTTTCCTTCTTTTAAAAGAGCTTTCACCATATCACACTGTCTTAATCAGTGGATGGGTTTTGCTTGGTTGTCATGGGGATGGATCTGTTCACATATAAGCTCAGTAGCTGCTGTAATTTCATTCACAGCACTTTCAGGACGGGTTGGCTTAAAAGTTAAGCGTGGAAGTTTATTCTGAGACAGTTGCCTGGGAAACAAGTCTGGACTCAAGCTCCACTTAGGCTGGTTTTTAGTGTCACATAGTCTTCATGTATTTTGCTTTCTAGCTGTGAATTTTAATTGGCAGAGGCATTCTGAAGTTACAGTTTGGTTGCTGTATAAATGATGCATGCATTGCATTCCAGCAAAGTGCATTTTTTTTGTATAGCCTACTAGCAGGACTATGTACTAAACTGTGTTTAGTACATACAGTATACTATCAGTATGTATGAGTGGCATTGTTGACCATTTCCTGCTGTTTTGGTGAGCAAATAACAGTGTGTAGAAACCCAGATTAGCCTGTAGAGGAAAATGAGTGTGATAGCAGGTGTGTAACTGCTGTTAGGTCCCACAGATGTCTGCTTAAATTAGTCTCAGGAGTCTTTTCAAAAAGGCCAACAGTAGGATCTGCCTCCTTGTAAAATCCATCTTTATCCTGAGTGAGGCTCAACATAGTTTCATAGATTTAATCATCATAAAAGAGAGAAGCAAAACAAGAAAAGCTAAAGATTTTTTGAAAACCTTTGAAGCTGTTTATATAAATTTATTATCTCCATACTTGCTAAAGGTATATTATTATGAAACTGAAGTGTAATAATAGATCACACTGAAACATAATAAGAAACATAATTCACTGATGCTCCTCTTGTACCCGAAACCCGGTGGTCAGAAGTGTGTTTTTAAGTTTTAGAACATGACATTAACCATATCTTAGGATTTAGCCTGCTTTAGAAGGTTTAAACAAATTTAATATAAGTACCATTTGACCCAGCTGTTGCAGTTATTTTGACATCTCTTTGTCTTTCTCTCTCTCTCGCTCGCTCTCTCTCTCTCTCTCTCAGGACGAGGGCTTAGCGATCTATGAGATTCTGAGGGACCTGGAGTCGCAGTGTCTGAGCGAGATTTCAGCCATGCTGAGTGGAGAGATCCCCGGAGAGGAACTGGGAGACTTGTTTTTTGATTGTGTGGACACAGAGATTAAGTTCTACCAGTGAGGAGGTGGGAGTTGTATTTGTTGTGTGTGTGGTGTGATAAGATTCCAGATTGAATCTTAAAGTTATATAGTGATGAATATGCCTGACTATGATAAAACAATGAGCAGGAGAGTCAGTCATTCTGATTCAAACCTAATTTAATCATTATCTTCACGATCACATTTATTTGTGGAAAAACAGGCTGTGCAGGTGCAGAGAATTCAAATATCTCACCTGCCATGTGACACACATTTATGATGATCACATTTAGTCAAACATTCTGAATCTGGACAGACCTGACCATGAACCTGAAGTCCGAGCCGGTTAAAGGCATTAATCTGAAAATCGACAATTGTAACCTTGTAATTGTAATTAGCTGTTCAACAGTTTTCTTGTGTGTTTCTGGCATAATCCAACAATCTTTAGACAACGCTGCTCCAGATTAAAGCAGATTGAAAACACAACATAACGAGAGCCTTTCTATAGTTAGGCAGTAACTATTTGTGAGATCAAAAAGTAAAAGCCACTTTAAGAACTTAAGAGGAAGGTGTTATTCTTACAAAAGGTTCCTGGTGTCTTTTTCTTCATATGTAGATAGGAAAATGTGAAAGCGTGATTGGAAATGTTCTTCCACCTTTATCATAAGCTCCCTAACATGTATTAAACTGTCCTCTGTTACAGTGCCCTCAGGTGGACATCCCTAGCACTCGCAGAGTGGCAGGAGAGGACCCTGGGACTGTTAAACTCCTCCTCTGAGTGGCCGCCGCCTCACTCACTCAACACACATCCCTAACACCATTCCATCATTAACACAGGCTAAATGTCTAAAATGCACATGTGTTTGGAGCATATTTATCATCTGTATCACCCAGGGAGCAATGCCTGCACCTCATTAGTGAGTATAATGATGTAGACTACACAGGCGCCTACGTAGAGCTGTGTGACGTTGCACAAATTCTGTAATTATGGCATTTGTTTAACATTTAAGTTGTTCTTGCAAATGAAGGGGTTGTCATTTGATGGCTACCTGTAGGGAAGGATCTAATAAAGGAAGTGTATAGTGTGTCCTGAGTGTGTTGTAAGCTTTTTGGTTGCACTAGTGGCGCAGCAGCAGCAGGGATGGCAATGACATGTCGTACAGTCCCTGATCAATCTGTCCAATAAATATTTTAACTACTGTGCTATGACATTTTGTACAGACTTTCACATTCCCCAGAAAATGACCTCATGACAACTTTGATGATCCTTCGACTTTTCATTCAGAGCCACCAACATGTACAATTTTCCACACGAGAGGTGCCTCGACAACTAATGATTCGATTCAGTGAGCCTCAGCTATACTTGAAGATCAGTGCTAACATAGTGTTGCATTGCTATCATCAGGAGGTACACACACCGTGTGATAAGCATTATGTACTAAATGTAAACATGCTAACATGCGAAGTTCACTGCTTCAGTAGTGTGAAAGCCTCTAAAAACTTGGTGTTAATACATCAGATATCCATGACTAAATTACTAAAAATCTAATCAAAAGGTTTGGAATAAGCATCCAATATTATTAATTATTAAAACTGAGCTAATGTGCTTCATCAGGACTGTATGGTTTGCTCACATTTACCTGTCAGTGCTGCCAACATAAGCAAACAACCCCACTACTGTCAGATGTTACTGGTTGTTGTACAGAAAAATGTGACATCACCATTTTCCAGCAGAGTCGAACTCACTCCAAACCAGCGAGAAGAGCTCAGACAAAAACATTTGTAGTACTTTGGCAGAAAACTGTGTGTTCACGTAGGATCCCATCACTCATAGCAAATAGTTGATTAAATAAATAAATAAAAAGTTGTCAAGGCCTTTAAGTTGTCACTGCATTTTCATCCACTCAGCAATTTTGTTTTCTCTTGTATAATGAAAATCACATCAATGAAATATTACTGCATTCACACTTCATACATTGGAGCCTTGGTGGCTTGATGGTAGAAATAAATCACATCACATAAAAGAGTTATGTCTGTGACCTCAGATGTGACACGGTGCTGGTCTATTTATTGATGTAATTTTTACAATGTGACATGAAGTTAGATATCTTGTGGGATTATAGTTTTGTAATATCTGATGCACTAATACTGATAGAAGTGTCTTTTCCTGGTCTTTTAAAGATGAATGAATTCACAGTTCAGTAATACAATCTTCTGAAATTAACTGCTCCAGGGTGACAATGTACCATCCACATGATCCAGTGCTTACTGATAGATACTCTGTGTGTAAATATCCTCTGAAGGTACCAAAAGTCATCCTTCCAAATGCTGCCACATTATTATTACTGAGGCATTTAGTATAAAATGATGAAAGCATTAGACTCAGGAATACATACTGTAAAGTGAGTGATTAGCTTACTTTTTTTTTGAATACGGAGCAACTGCTGGCCACAAGATGACACTTCATGTTGAATGCTGGGACATCTGAGCGAAAAATGACCCTGAAGCAGGATTTACACAATGTAGTGCAGTGTGTATGTGTGGTTTTAAATACCTTTCCTCAAACCAAACAGCAGTGAAAAATCATGTGGTGAAAAAAACAAACAAACAAACAAACAAAAAACAACAAGAACAGCTGCCAGGGGGAAAAAAGCAGTGTTGGAGCCACATTTAGAGGATTTTTTCGAGGGGAAAAAAGTAATAATATTACGGGGTAAGTCGTAATTCTAGAAGAAAAAAAGTGATCAAATGCAACCGCTGGTAGAATTGCAGTCATTTCCTTTTCTACAAAAAAAAAGGCAATTTCTTCCTTCGGGTTCTTTCTTTGGAATGGACACAATCGTTTTAAAGTCCTGATACTCATAATAATCTGGTGTTGATGTGCCAAAAGATACAATATTTTGTTATTTGTGAAAACCACACTAAAGTATAACCTCTTCCACAATGCTCGTTTTAACGCAGGCGGTAGACTGCTCCTCTGATATTCCCTCTTACATAGCCTGTTACATTTTTCTCCAGTCTATCTTCATAAAATTACAACTTTTTTGTCGTAAAATTACTACTTTATCCTCGTAAAATTACTACTTTATTCTTGTAATATTCTTTCTTTCCTCGACATTTCAGACTTATTTTCCTCTTAGTGTGGCGCTAATACTCCGTCGTACAACATGGCCGTAGGTGTAGAGGACAGTCTGTAAGCCTGACATTCACATAAAGGGCTAAAACATCAATACATCAATAATGTAATAATAATGATATGTACCAATAAAGTGAGACAAGTGTAGCTAGTTCAGTACGGGGCAGCCGCATCCGGCGGTTCACACTCCGACCAGGAGGCGGCGCTGCTTCAAACGTCTTCTTGCAGCCTCGGGGAGGTAGAAAACCAAACAGCCCGGTGAGGCGCACTCACTGCCTGCCAGTAAAGGTTAAAACTCGGTTCAAACAACAGTCGGCTGCATGAGAGGCAGTGTTTCAACGGTTTCTCCTAGTTTCCCCCTTTGAATACAGTGGAGTCGTTCAACGGAAAAGGTAATGTAATGTTAAGTTATCCAACGCCAAGTGCAGAGTGCTGCTAACTAACGTTAACTAACGCAAGGTTTAACGTTAAAAAACAGTCCCCTGCAGTTTATATTTCAGGTTAACTGATTTATCATAACACCAGGCTGAAATGGCGAAATGTGCGTTTGGCATTTTTGTCAAACTAGCTGAACGTTAGCCATATGCGTATTTTATGCTACTTCGCCGCCGACCCACTAACAAACATAAGCTAGCGAGCTAGCTAACTAACATAGCGCCAAGCTAGGGTACCATCCACCACCAACGTTTCCACTAGCTAAAGTTCGGTGACATATGGATCACAATGACATTTTCACTCCATTTAAACACTGTACAGCGGGTGTTTTTACTGAGTAGTCAATCTTCAGTTGAATCCAGTGTTTCTATAATCTGCAGCGGTAGGTGGAATGAACCTGCACACCTTTAACTAGGGCCCTATGAAATCCATTTGATTTTTTTTCCAGATTCCGTTAGATTTTCCCCCCCAAATTCCGTGTTTTCCGTTTTAATTTTTCTGAATCCATATATTTTTTGAGTGTCTTTTACATGTCACCTTACCCCTTTACATGACTGAGGAGACTGTCTCCCTTTGGTCCCTTAGAACATTAGAATCACATTCATTGGCCAACTATGTTTACACATACAAGGAATTTGATCCGTTTTAGTGGCTCAATATATTTACAGAGTGACAATATTTCTATGAACAGAATACATCTAGTGCAAAGAAGAGTTGATTGTAATTCATAATTGCCTCCATCTGTTACATGATGATGCTTCTGGTATGTTCATAAACAAGTTTACAGATTTTCAGCTTAACCGGTGACTATAGCAACAGACTAGCTCATGCTCATTGGATGAGGATGCACATCCATGTGATCACTGTAATTTTTAGTTTGGATGTTTGAAAACCTGCAAACTGTGGGTCTTGTTTTTGACACCACTGGCTTAATGGACAGCTTTCATTCAAGTCATGAAGTACAATAGCAATGCTGCTGTTTTCAGTCCTCTAAATCAACACAGATTTACTGCAAAAATAAATGTATGAATCTTTTGTGATGCTTTTATAGCTCATTAGAGACTTAAGTATACTATCATTGACAACTCCGTGTCGGATAAGATGGACAATGCTTAGTGATTCCTGCGAATGATCTGCTTTCTTTCTGAAGCCTTCACCTCTTGATTTTAAAGATCATAATTTTCTTTTGCTGCAGCCTTTGCCGTCAGCTCAGCTGCTGGAGTCACTGTGAGATAATGCACTCAGACAGGTCTGAGTACGGCCACAGACGGCAGCATGCTGACAGAGGCACGAGGCAGTGGGATGACTACAATGGCAGATGGGAAGAAAGACGAGAACCTCGCAGAGATATACCACGGGATTCCTATCATAAATATGGTGGGGATGGACACAGTAGCTCAGAGAGGACAAGCAGAAGTAGAGAGTACAGTGACTCACCTAAGATGCTGCACAGTAAAGACTCATTGAACAGAGAGAGGAGTAGAAAGAGTCCAGTAAGGAGACGCATGTCTTCACCTGACTGGAGTGTTTCTGAAAAGAAAAGGCGAAGGTTTACAGAGGATGACTATGATAATTACAGATACAGGCGAGAGCCTGAAGATAAAATGTACCGACAGTCACCAGACAGTTTTTCACGCGTACACGTACCCAAGGATTTTAAACATACACTACCACAGGAAGACGATTTCAAACACAGGAAAACACCTCAAGATTCCAGAAACAGACATCGACACGAAGAGTTAACATACAAGCAACAACATGATGAATTAAGCTACAGACGATCGTCTGGATATTACAGAGATAGAGACGGTTTAGAAAGGAGCCGGGGCTGGTCACAAGAAAGGACACAATCACAAGACTGCTCTATGAAGGTATGTCACAATAGGAATAGGGTTGTGACAGTATATTTTTGTCTTTTAGAAAAGTCCTGATGTGGTTTACCATTTGTGTCTCCATATTGAACAGAGTTATGGCAAAGCCAGAGAGAGGAATGACAGCCCTTCCACAGATCATAACGATTATCGTCAAGATGGAACAAGATTTCCATTGAATGGATCTAGTGGACAGGTGGGTTTATTTTTCATGTTGCAAAATGAATCTCATTTAAAAATGTGTGTTTCTTGGCAATAAACCAAACCTACATTGCTTTAGAATTTCAGTCAGGGGTTTGTGTGTACATATGCTTTGTAAGGTTTAATCAAAATATAATGTAACTAAACATTGGATCAAACTTAGTACTGGCAGATATCTGACTCTCAGCAGACTTTTGGGCATCTAACATCTCCTGGTGGCAGGAACATGTAGTTATTGTGGTTCTCACTAGTTGTTCCATATATTAGAAATCCATCTGTCAAACACAGAGTGCAGATGAAAGTACTATAAACTGGTTGCTTCTGTGTGTTTCCCATCAGTCTTTTGAGCATGATGTCACCTACCAAAGTCCTGCTGTTCCTGAGGAAAAGAAGTCAACCAATGGTTTCCAGCGTTTCCTTGATGTGCTCAACAAAGGTGTGAATGTTGATGTGCTCACCAAGATAGTGACTCGGGCCCCTACAGGAGTGGAGGATCGACCATGTTCTCCAGCTTCTTTGCTGACTTCAGTAGACCGTCCGCTGTCTCCCAGTTGTTCTGGGGGGCAACAGGGTGGTCAACAATATACTCAGAACTGGAGTGAGAGGGAGGAATCCCACAGACTGGCTTCTCCACAGCAGCGGCACAGGTCGTTCAGCCCAAAGGGGGGCTCTCTGTGTGATGAAAAGCCTCGGCAAAGGAGTGACGGAAGACGGAATTATTTCAGCTCTAACAGTAGATCCAGGTCACCTTCGGTGGTGGAGAAGATAACACTGACACCTGAAGATGAGCACAAACACAGGCAAATGCAGGATGTTTTGCAGGCCATCGGTATGGATTTAGGATTTGAGGAACTGGGTCAAATGTCACATCGGATCCAGGAGCGCTTATATGGGAAGAAGGATAGTGACTTGAGCCGCCATCGTAAAGGAAGCAGAGAAAGGGAAACAAGGCCAGCATTCTCTCCAAATCGTCAAAGTAGATCTTCACCATCAAGCAGATCTAGTTTTAGCCCTTTAACTCAGGACTATTCTCTGAAAAAAGACTCGTACAGTGCTCAGAGTGATGTAACAGAGGTACATCAAGCACAGATGCATCAAGCTGTTGAATATGCTCAGCAGAGCAGCAGTAGCTCTTTACAGGATAGTGAGAAATGTGAAACTAACTCCCTGGAAAACACTGTTGCATTTCCAACGTTTTCTCCAGATGCCACCCACACTGTATCAGAACCACCTCCTACACCTGTGATGCCGACGTACTCTCCAGTGAACTATTCACCACTACTGTACCCACCTCTACCGCCGACTCTGCCTCCAAACTTGCCCCATGTTGGTCCAAGGTTTCTCTTGCCTCACCTGCCTCCCATCCTCCCTTACCCCTGTGTCCCACCTTTGAACATCCATCCAGCAGTACTTTCTCAAACAAGGCAACTCCTCCCTCAACACCTTAGTAGTCACCAGCCACCTTATTTTAACTTACCAGATGTAAATCCAGTCCAGCCTCTGAACACCACACAAAAGTCAAAAACACTGTCAAGGCCTCGCTGTTTGCAGGTCATTGAAACCAAACAACCTGGATGAAGACCATAGTATAGGATGAAATGAGACCATCAAAAACCAGATGAAAACACAGAAAATAAAACTGCAGTTGAATACAAGTTAAATGACAAACCTCCAGGTGGTGATGGGGGTCTAAAATAAAAAAAAAAAAACACACATCACTGCTTGTTCGGCCAGTCTGCTGTTGTACACATAGCACGTCATGCTAAATAAAAACACTGAAAGAGTGCAGAAAACGTTTAATGATTTCTCAAAACATTGTCCTCCTAATTTGCTTCAACATCATAATTTGATACATAATCATTTTGCTTGTAATTATCTGTGACCACAGAGTTCTCTTTATAGGATACAGGCCTTTATCCAGATAAAATGGATACCTTCACAAGTTTTTGGCCAACCAATGACTACAAACGGCCTCCTTGTTATTTTCAGGTTGACACATTTTCTTTTTGTGTATTTGTGTTTATTTGTATTGTACAATAATAAACGATGTCTTAAATAAATCTCAACCAGACTAATAACCCAAACTATCCAATTATTGACATATGTGTTTTACTTCACAAATGTCAAAATTGGATTTGATACATTTAATTTCAGCGCCGTATCACACCTAAGAGAGATGAATGCTGATTCTGCAGATTCCTGGCTGCTGTGAAAAGCTGCTGAAAGGGTTTAGACTTTAATCTTTCTGATGACTAAGCCATAACTTAGCCTGTTACGATCAAGAGCATGATGCCTGTAAAAGTCTGCCAGCCGTTGAAATAAATCACATGCTAGTACAGTGTGCCAAGAGAAGGTCGGTCTGAGGAGGTGCATCACTCTTTAAAACCAACCAGTAGAGCTCAAACAACCTGGGAAATGTGTTAACTTTTAAAAAAATCTAATAACCTCATTTGGTTGGAGGTAATTGCACAAATCTATTGTTTATTGGTTAATGCTTAATTTATAAAAAACTTTTTGTGTTGTAATCATTCCTCCTGTTCATACTGACATGAGAGGATCCCTTCATTATGCACAGTGTAAGTGACAAAGGGGCAAAACTGTATTTAAAAGTTTATCTGAAGCTTTAGTGTCCAAATCAAGTAGATAAATGTGCCAGATATGCACTTGATATGACTAACTCAGACTGCTGAAGCCTCATATTAGCTTCAGAAAAGTCAGCACCTTTAATCATGGCATGTGTTATGATCATACATCCATGTCCAAAACACTATTTATTCCTGTGGTGTTGGTTCTCTGTCCAGGGAGGTGGAGCAGTGTGAACAGAGGATAAGTGATTTTGAAAGGTTTGGCGGATTTGCAACAACTCTGTTGTGAATGTGGAAATCATGGCAAGGCATTTAGATGATAATTGGGATTACTGGAATGGACTGGCAACTGCCAGAGAGGGAGGGAAAAGGCTAAAGATGAAGTAGTTCAATTGAGGATATCAAAAGGGCCTCAAACAGAAGGCCTATGATTAATGCAGTGTCAGGAAATAGCACAGATCAAAATAAGTGGAAAGTAATTGAGTTAAACAAACATGGTAGTCAATTCAATCCAATGAAAGTCAGTTTAGAAGAGATGGGGAAGGTGAAGTTTGCAGAGTAACAGAAGACTAATATTTGCAAAGGATGAGAAACAACAAAGATTTTGAGGAAGAAAACGATTAATGGAGAAAAAGTTATGTCACACGTTTCAGGTGCAGTTGCAAAAATGAGGGTGGGTGTAATATCTGGTGTTTCATTATCAATATCCATTGAAGACATTTGGAAAGAAGGGAGTTGCGGAGTTGATGAGAAAACAGAGAGCCTTGAAATCTTACTTCATTTTGAGAACATCTTACTGAAGAATGTGTTGCTCGGTATGTTCAGTTCTTCAGTGAGAAAATATACTCCATGGTGTGGAGACTTCACAACAATTTAAGAGGAAGCAGTAATACAGATAAAAATGGACAAGTGATTGAAGACCTGATAGATGATAGATTGGTGGTTTGTTTGAATAACAGAAGTGATACAAGCAAGTGATACAGTAAGAAATGTGATCACAAGCTTAGATCTTACACTAGTGAGTGCTCATTCAGCAAGAACTAGTGAATAGAAAGTCTCAAACATCTCCACAATTGGTAATGATCACTTCCCAATTTTATGTTCTTTAGATATAAAGGCATTTTCAAGAGAAAAAAGGTCATTCTCATAGACGGTGCTTTCCTAAAGCTAAATGCAATGAATCTAAGGACTACTGTGCAGAATGTGGAAGGAGTATAAATATAGAAGATAATATAGATGAATGCACAGACACATTATATATTATATAATATTACGTGTTGTTTACAAAGAAGATAGCACCAATTAACTTATTTCTGTACGGACAAAAAGATTTAGGGTTATGTTTTGATGAAAAAAAAAAAAACACAACACATAGAAACAAAATGTAAGAAGCTTTAAAGGTCATGAGGAATGCATGTGTTTAATATGACTGGAGATCTGATAAACTATCACTGTTAAATATATACTAATAAGATCCGCTATTGATTATGCATGTATAGCATATTGAAAAGCATGTAAAACAATTTTAGACAGGGTTCAGAACATAGCATTAAGACTATGTTTAGGGGCTATAAGAACAACTCCAGTAAATGCTGTTAGTAGAAGCTGGTGAGTTGCCATTACATGTTAGACAAGAGAAACTATCAGTAGCATATTGGGTTCACACACATATAGACTACAAATGATGAGTATAGACGTGCAGTTCTGTTAGGTCACTGATTATATGGGTGGTAAAGGTAATGAACAAGCAGATAAATTTGCAAAGAAGGCTTTTAAAATATATGACAAAGTGATAGAAGTAGCTTATAGTCGGGGAAAGACAAAATCTTTCCTTTTAAACACAAAGAAGATGTAAGTAATAACTTACTCCGTCCAGCAGGGGGCAGTGACAGCAGTCTGCTCTCTGAGCTCTGCAGCTCAGGTTATGTTTTTATTATTAACGCTGGTCCTCAGCTGCTGCTGGAGCTTATTGAAGCTTACTTTTGTTATTTGACTGGCCAAGAGGTCAGACTGATACTAGCCTAAAAATATATTTCTTCCTGCAATGCGACAGAGGAAGGAGTCGTTTGACCAGCTGTAGAAGGTAAACAGTCTCGTTAGCTATCAAGCTAATGTTAAGTTAGCTAATTTATGCGAAAAGAGGATTTAACGGTTTGTCAGATTTGTCAGTGCTGATGTCCATAAGGTTCACCGTTTGACAGTTACTAATATTATACCATGTTACAATTCCGTTGAGGTTGAGTTAGTCTGATGTGCTGTAGTCTCTGGTCTTCAGCTTTCCTCAGTCAAGACTTGAGCTTAAGTTAATGTCTGTTCATGAAAAAATCGTGTTGACAGTAGTTAATGTTTGTTTGCTTTCAAGGGGCATTAGACGTATTTATTAATTATGGAGGCAACTTCTATATTGTCAGTAAAGAACATTGTTGGTATCACAAGTCTGTGCCTATTAACCTTCAAGCATGTCTCCACACTGTTTCTACTTCACAGAGCCTGTAAGAGACTTCCTAAACTTTAAGAGAGGCTGCAAGATGAATCCATTTGACTGGGAAGATGCTCTCCGAAGACTGCCGAGAAGTCTGGACCCAAATCACCAGAGTGGTGTTAATAACAACACTGGAAACGCCTCTACAACTAGGAACACTTACTGCCAGTACTCGACATACACAGTTGATGAAGCACACAACAGTATGGGAGCGAATGTGGGAAGGAAGAAACTCAGTCCCCCCCATAACTTTAACAGTAAGGAGTCAGAAGTGGAGGATGCAGATGGAGAACCACTGGAGATGGACGTGGAGGATCCAGAGCTGGCAAGAAAGAGGAAAGAGCTTAGAGAGCTTGAGGAGAAAATAATGCGCAAAAAAGTTGCCATTGCTCTGAAAACAGTTGAACCAGGTTTTTCCTGCAATGAACAGTCAGCTACTTGTAAAAGTGCCATGCTCAGAGACAGAGTGAATGTAATTTTGCAGCAACGACACTCTCTCAGCTTTCTGACAAAGGTGAGTAGTAGACTGAGTGATCAGATAGTCAGTCAGTTGTTACAGCCCGTTAGAGAATATATTCTTGTCTATTTGTAGAAGATGTTTAAAGCGTAAGCAAAATGTAACACATGCTTTTCAGCTTGCAGAAGCCTGTTGTTTTCCCGACAATACACTGTATTCTGTATTGCTTCCTCTTTTGCTGCTCTGGTCCAGTCAGCACAAGCGGGCAGAAACTCATCCTGTGTGGTAAGGGAAGGTGGCGTGCTGCGTGCTGAAGATCATCCCCTGAAGCTCAGAGTGAAAGCACTGATGAGGCAGAGGTGTAGTGACCCCTGTGTGTTGCCAACAAACATTACAAAGGTTTGTAATATATTTATTCAATAAACACCCAGCTCAATTTGAAATCACTTCTTGTCTGCTGTGCTGTTAGTTGTGTAGAACAGCACAAGTTTCATATTTTAACTGAGTAACATCATGATTAAAAATCTATATTTTGGAACCACATTAGTTTTATTACACTTCTCTTTGTAAAAACAATGCCATTAATGTCACATTATATTTTATAATCATGTAAATCAAGTAAAACGTTGTGTTTTCTATGCAAATAAAAAAAACACACACAAAATGACACATCAAATAAGTGTTTTGCATTTAAGTTGGTTAAAACAAAATTGGACCAGTGATCAAATATATCTATTCACCTATTTTTTTTTTACATTGGATGAGAAACAGGGTGCACCCTGGGAAAGTTGCTACAGGGTTAATACAAAGATAACCATACACGCTCACATGTCTTTGGACAAATATGTCATGAAATTTATTTGGAAAAAAACATTTAGATAAACACAATTTCACCTTGTTCCAAGTTAAAACATAAATAGACCATACTAAAACTTCAGAAAAATATTATAAGACATTGATTGACAGACATGATAAAACTATGTTATGTATGTATATATATCTCCTCTTTTAAGGAAACGCATTTTTTTAAGTTTCCCATTTTTAGCACAAGACAGATCAGTAGAGTTTCTTACCAGAATGCCATATTAATATTCTCCCTTTTCAATTTTGCCAACCATTTTGCTCCTTTTGATGGGATTGTTTAGCCTGTTTACATTTAGGGATAAAGAACTATAATACTGAAAAGGCATTTCTCTTTCCCAGGCAACCTTCCTATACCTGTAACTAAAACTAAAATAACAGCTTAGACAGAGAAAAACAAGTAGACACCGATAACTACTCTACAATTGTTTTATGACACATTGTCTGCATTGTTTGTATCAGCCCATAGTTACAATAAAGAGTTTCATGGAGGTTGTTTTAACCTTATAATGTCCATTGTCAATTCATACTCATCCTCATATTAGCAAAATTATTATTAAAATATCTCTCACCTCAACTTGACATAAAATGAACTGTTATATAGCAACACAACTTACAGTTAGACCTCCTTCCAGGCACCGAGGGGAATAAATAACAGTCAGATCTTCTCTGCATGGTCATCTTGGTTCATATTCTGAAATCCTTGGAGTTTCTCCCATAGGACCTCTTGAAAGTCAGGTTTACTACTAGCTTGGCATGCTCTTGCTGTGCTCCATGGTAGAAGCCTGGTGAGGGTCTCCTCTGTGATGCCCATGGTCTTGCTTGCCTTGTTGTAGGTGGCGGTGCTAGAGTCAAGGTGTACATGCATCTTGGTTAGCGGGGTTTGGAAGTGGATTTTGTTTTCCTTAACTACTTTCTTGATGAGAGTATACTCCTTTCTCTTGTGTTACACCTCCTCAGCATAGTCATAGTCAAAATGCACTGTCTTGCATGTAAATTTTCTTCTTCCAGGCAGTGTTCAGGACTTTCTCTTAGTTGTAAACTGCAGGAACCTAACCGCAATTGAGAGCGGTGGTATAGCAGCTGGTGGTTTGGGGACCTTTTCCCTGATATAGGCTGGGAGTCTTCCTGTTCTGTTTTAAATCCTTGACGAACAGGTGTGTGGAGATGCCTTCAGCATTTCTGGGACTCCTTATTGACAAATGTTGTTGAGCCAGGAGTGAGCCTCCAAGTCCGACAGTTTGTCCTGCAGTGCTTGTTGGTTGTTGAGTAGTTAGATTAAAGTTTCTTTAACTCCGATATCCCACTTTTCTGTTCCTGGCATGCTTTTCTCCACTTTCCCCAGGCGTTAGGTGACTTCCTTGATTTGGCCATTGGCGTCTCGTATTTTCTGGTTGATTTTGGTTGTCAGGTCATCTAGCTGCACTCTTATATCCTGTCGAAAACTAGCTTGAAATTCGGAGAGTTCTTTTTACATTACATTTACATTTACATTTTTCATTTAGCAGACGCTTATATCCAAAGCAACGTATATATAAGACTGATACAACACAAGCAGGGATCTAGTCAGGAGACAACTACATGAGTAAGTGCCATCAGGCTTAAGTTTGGGGCCGATTGGACCTAGGTACCAACAGGCAGTGCAACAAGGCAATGATTAAAATGCATAGAAGCATTTTTTTTTCTCTACCCTCAGTCCATCAAGTGCACATGTGTTCAAAAAAGCTGGGTCTTTAGTCTTGAGAGGGAGATGATTGAGAGGGACTCTGCAGATTGAACAGAGTTTGGTGACTCGTTCCACCACTGGGGAACTGCAGAGGAGAAGAGTCTAGCTAGTGGTACCAGGCACCTTTTATTGGCAGAGCGTAGTGGGCAGGAGGGAACGTAGACCTGAATGAGGGAGTTCAGGTAGGCAGACGCGATTTTAGTTGCTTTGTTGTTTTGTAAGCTAGTGTCAGGGTTTTATATTTGATGTGGGCAGCAATTGGGAGCCAGTGTAGGGGTATCAACAGCGGGGTGACGTGCTGTTTTGGGCTGATTGAAGACCAGACACACTGCTGTGTTCTGGAGAGTTCTGCAGAGGTTTAAGTGTACATGCAGGGAGGCCCGCCAATAAGGAGTTGCAGTAGTCGATTGCATGACATTACAAGAGCCTTTACCAGGAGTTGTGCTGCATGCTCAGACAGGTCAGATAGGGTCTGATCTTCTTCTTGTTGTACAGGGCGAATTGGCACGATCAAGTGACTGAGGCCACGTAAACCTTAAAGGTCAGTTGGTCATCGATCATGACACTTAAGTCCCAGGCAGATTTTGTGGGTATGAGTTAGGTTGATTTGGGCTGGATGCTGATGTTTTGTTGTATGGAAGGACTGGCTAGCACGACAAGGAGCTCAGTCTTAGAGAGGTTAAGCTGACATCAGATCTGCAAGACATAAAGAGATCCTAGCCAGCCAAGACTGTGTGGTCTTCCAGTGGGAATGACAGGGAAAATGGTGTCATCAGCATTGCAGCGATATGAGAAACCATGGGAGTGGATGATTGCGCCAAGTGAGGTGGTGTATAATGAGAAAAGGGTCGTACAGGTTATTGACAGAAAGGAATTCAGGGACTTGTTTAAAGACTGTGCACTTGAGTTTTTCATATCTGAATTCAAATTGCTCATCCTTTGTCCATGACTTGACTCACCACTTTACAAATAGAGCTCAGTGTAGCTGTTGAGCCCTCTTTGGGTTCAGAGTCACTATTTTCCCTGAGCAGACATCGCTAATGAATCAGATTTAGAGAACTAAAGTACTTGAATTTTGGGGTTTTATTTGGCTGATACCTGAGCTCTTATACTGCCATGCTGTGTCTTGTGCCACCAGAAGTCCAAATGGTCAGGTTTGCTTTGTGGGTAAATATTAGGAATTTATTTTCTTCTAAGAAACTCAGACTTTTAACTTGTGTTTTAAATCTGTACTACAACCTCATGTAAGACAATAATAATGATATTCATGAAAAAAGAGCTTGGGTATTGGGAGATATTCAAATTTAGGTATAGAAATCAGAAAAAGAGAATTGGTGCATCTCTAGTAGAAACTAACTAGGAAATGGAGTAAAACAAAACTATGGAAAAGCTTTGTAATACTAGTTTAGAGGATCAGGTTTGGTTGTGGTAGTTAACACACAGGACTTAGTGAGTGCTGGATCTGACGTGTGTGACAACAGCTCAGCTCTAAATCTGTATCTGTTCGTAGCACGAGTAGTGTCCTCCATGTATTAGACAAGTTGAATGTAATGATATGTCTGCCCTCATTTTCAACTCAGGTTGGTACGTCATAATGACACAAATCATAACCTGCCCAGAAAAGTATAACTAAAATATGGAAAAGCTTGAAAAGAGTGATTGTGTAACCCTGGTGTCTGGTCAGGTTGCTAATGTTTTAACAATAAGTGACATCTCTGTATATCTGACCTCTGCCAGGTCCCTGATGTCACACCGCTTCCCTCCAGCCAAAGTCCTACTTCACCAGCCCGGGAGGAGAGCAGTGTCGATAAAGGCTTTCAGCGCTTCCTCAGTGTGCTCAACAAAGGAGTGGACATCGACTTGCTCAGTAAGATTGTCAACGATGACAGTGAGGGCCTTCCTTTAGATGAGGAGCTCCAGAACATTCAGAGTCCTGTTGTGGAGAGCAAGTCACATCAGCAGTCCATCAGGGGAGCCCCGCTGCTAGGCTGCAGTGGGACCAACAGTGGAGAGCGCAAGACTGACCCGCCAAGTGGAGCACAACCCCACGATGAGAGCCACTCGCTGCCTGATGAGGAGAAGAAAGATAGAGGACACTGCTTTTTTGGCTCAAGTAGTCGATCAAAGTCTCCCCCAGCAGTGAAGGAGAACAAGAAAGAAGAAAAAGTAAAACCAAAGGCGGATGAGCAGCATGAACATCTCCAGAATGTTCTTAAAACTCTGGGGTTGAGCCTGGAAGTGGAAGAGATGAGCAAACTAGCTGACCGGACTCAGGAGAGGCTGTATGGTAAGAAGCATGAAGGCAGACAGAAGGTTGACAGAAGAGAGGAGCAAGAGAGTCGGCCAAGGGGCTCCCACAGACAGTACAGCAAGTCCTCTTCTTCCTCCTCCTCCTCCTCCTCATCCTCCTCCTCCTCCTCAAGGTCGACCTCTAGAAGCTTTAGTCGCAGCCCCTCTCGCCATCCACGTTCCCACAGCAGGGACCTCGGCAATAGCCGACAAGGAGGCAGAGCATCTGACCGCAGCCGCTCAAGAGACAGACACAGAGATGTAGTCGCATGTCAAGATGGCAGCCAGGCCAGCAAAGAAGCACAGAGGCACATGGACGAAGACAGAAAACATTTCAAAGAAACTTCTTCTTTTCAACATCCATATCCACAAACCCAAATGTATCCCTCCCACCAACCTCCTGCTTTCTCTGCGTTGCCAGATAACAGTTATGCTCAGTACTCTCAGCACACTGTCTACCACAATGGCTCTTACAGCAGTGGCACAAATTCTTACTGGACATATTCTCAGGGTGCCATTCCTTCTCCCCTTCATCCCAGTGGGTATACTTATCCACACAACAGCTACCATCACTTCCCTGGCCCTGTAACTGCACCTAACATGGTTTACCCTCACTACCGTCCTTTTGAGGACATTAACTTACTTGGGAATCCAGATCTGTCTAAGAGTGAAGGCCAGATGGGATCATCTTCTGGCTCTCGCTGCCTCCAGGTTATCAGTACTAAGCCTTCAAACAATCAGAGCTGTCAAAAGCAACTCACAAAGGGTAACAAGAACAAGGGGAAGTACAAAACTCATCATCGTCCTTTTGAAGACATAAACTTACTCGTGAATCCAGACCTGTCCAAGAGTGAAGGCCAGATGGGATCATCCTCTGGCCCTCGCTGCCTCCAGGTCATCAGTATTAAACAGACAATGACGAAAACCAGGAGGAGGGTGAAATATGAAAAATGGTTGGCAAATAAAATAGAACTGATAAAGAAAAATAGACTGCAAAAACGGGCAGCAAAACAGAGTGAAGATTCTGTGGAGAAGGTGGAGATTCCACAGGGAATGAAAGAGGACTCAGAAGCCAAGCAGTCAGAGGAGGGAAAACAGAAACCAACAGAGGAGGTAAAGTTTGGTGGAGTCTCTTAGTCCATCTAATTTACTACTTATAGTGTCACTAAGGAGGTTTTGTTTCTGTCCTGTTAACCATCATTTGGTTTGCATTATCACCTTTGATGCCTCCAGTGTAGGTGTTTAGTATCACTACAACAGAAGATAGAAGTGTCTTATATTATCAGACCACATTGTATGATCATAATATACCCAAAATAATCATGTTTGCATTTTTAGATTTACTTGGTGATAGACTATGACAATGGGAAGGTTTACACTAGAACATTTACTGGTGGCAGGAACCTGTGGTCTCCACATGATTTCTGCAGCTCTGACATTACATCTTTGATGAAGTGCTCATCAGTTGCAGCTGAACCTCCTATGGCGCTATGGATATTGCCTTTGCATTATCCTGACACCTAAAAAAAACATCCAGCTTCAGCATTTTGTTGATTTGGTACTATTACTGGGTTACTGGCTAGCTTCCCCACAGCAGCTTTATAGGGAAATGAGTGTAACACCGCAGCCAATATAAACACTATATTCTTCTAAAAGAATCCTATTTTGTGCGAATAACATTAGAAAGTGTCACTTCACTCAGATGGAAAGTGCTGTTGATTATGAATATAATAGAATTTGTACTGTAGAGAGATTTGTTTGTTTGATAGCTACTTATTTTTCACTGGTTGTTCCAGAGATCCAGAAAAAGAAGAACACGTTTATGGAAGGCAAGGAAAAGACAGAAAGAGAGACTGCAAAAACTGGCAGCAAAACAGAGTGAAGATTCTGCGGCGAGGGTGGAGGCTCCACAGGACAAGAAAGAGGACTCAGAAGCCAAGCAGCCAGAGGAGGAAAAACAGCAACCAACAGAAGAGGAGATAAAGGCAAACCTGAGAAAAAAGGTTGGAGTCTGCTGATCGATCTCATTTCACTGCTTATAGCCTCAGTAAGGAGGTTTTGTTTCTGTCCTGTTTGTATGTTTGTTAGCAGGATCTCTCAAAGACATTTAAATTTAATTTACTGGAAAGTCTGGCCTTGAGCCATGTAAAAGATGGTTTTTAATTCATTTATTTTTACTTGTGGATCCAGGAATATTTTAAAATGATTTTGTAATATTTGCTGATGGGGGATTTTTTTTGTGAACATTTTTGCTATTTTCTTATTAAGTATTGCATCTACTTGCATTTTAAAATGATTGACACATTTATCCGTGATTGTATCACCATTTGTGTTTTGAGGCAAACGTGGATCCTGCTACAGAAATCTCACAAAGATCTGTAAAGTGCCCATCAAAGGTGCGTTTAGAAACGTAATAGTGATTAGTCTCATGTGTGAGTAATTTCATCCTTCTTTTATTTGCATAGGAGGCATCATTTTATTTCACTCTTAATATGCTATTTATTTTATCCTTAATTTGACACACATCTTTAAGTCTGTTTTGATATGGGCGTTACAAACTAAACATTGATCACATTTCTGACGTTTCATAATGATGAGATGTTCCCGCAGACAATAGTTTACAGGTCTTTGGGAAGAATTAATAATATGACAGTATAAATAGCTGTACAGCTGTTCTGGTGCTGTTGGAGAACGTTGCTGATGAAACTGCTTATCTTTTTTGCTGTTAGTTTCATTTACAGATCTGGCGAAGCAGGCAGCATGTTGAAATTACTAAATTGTGGGGATGGATATGCGGCTTTTACACATGTGTACACATGCCACAATGGTTCAGATCTATAAAACTAAACCATAAATAATAACCATAAATTTTTTTAAATTTTTTTTTTTAGCTTGACACTTTTAACCAGACGGTGAAGCAAAAAGTCACACAGCCAGCCAATTCCTGAACCTGACAGACTAGTGAATGTAAGTAACCTTAAGTGTAAGTACACTGAATTAAGTGGAGAATTGGAAACGTAAGAAATGTTTGTTTTGAGACCATTTCTTTACCCACTTAAATGAAATGTTAGCACATTTTTTACTGGTGTTTTGACAAAGATCCCAAATAATACCTGTCTAACATGAATTATGGTGACATTAAATTACATTACATTGCATTTCACTTTTTAGGAATAAAAATCCAACTACAGAAATCATATTTACACTTTTGAATGATCTATCACTGTGCATCCCACCCCAACTTATTGTTTAACAGGAAATATATTAGAGAGCATAAGAAATGCATTGTGATAATTATAATGATGATAATGATAATAACTCTATATAGCTCCTTTTAAAAACAGTTTACAAAGTGCTTTTGAAAGACAAAGCAAAGGCAGTACAATACAAAAGTATAGACACATGATACAGAAAGCAATAACAAGTCTGACATTAAGAAGACGGCTTTAGAAGACAATGAAAAACAATAAAGAGATAAATAAAAACATTAAAAGATGATAGAAAGATGATTAAAAAAAAGACAACATCACACAAAAGCAAGTCTGTAGAAATGGGTTTTAAGAAGTGATTCAATAGAAGTTGCTGATCCAGCAGCCTTATCTCCTCAGGCAGGTAGTTCCAAAGCAGAAGGGCCCTGATAACAAAAGCACAGTCACCTTTAGATTTAAGGCTCAACTTTTGAACAGCCAGAAGGGCCCCACCTGAGGATCTAAGGCTGGGAAATGGCTCATACGGGGTCAACATATTTGTTATATAGCTTGGAGCCAGACTCAGACATGCTTTAAAAGTGACCAGTAAAATCTTAAAATTAATTCTAAAACGAACAGGGAGTCAATGGAGAGAAGCCAGAAATGGGGTGATGTGATGCTGTCTGTTAAAACCAGTAATGAGACTAGCTGTCGCATTATGAACAAGTCGGAGGTAAGTTTTATGATGGAAAGGAGGGAGTTACAGTAGTCTAGTCTGGAGAAAATGAGAGCATGGATGATTTTTTCCAGGTCTGAGTGGGAGAACATTGGCTTAATTCTAGAAATGGTTCTCATTTGCAGGAAGCAGGGCTTGACAATGTTTTTGATGTTTGAAAGTTAAATCAGAATCAAATGGTACTGGTGCTAGATTTCTGGCAGTGGGCTTCATGTTGGTGGATAAGGGACCAAGACTGATGGGTTTTTTTGGATTTAGGGGACTGAGCACTATGATTTCTGCTTTTGAGCTGTTGAGATGAAGCAAATTTTGTGCCATCCAACAGTTGACATCACTGAGACAATCTACAACAGCACCTGGGCTTCTTGGTTCACCGGGTCTCAGGGGAAGGTATATCTGTGTGTCGTCTGCATAGCAATGATTTGGCCATGGAGAAGGGCAGATTCAGTGCTATGTAAAGCTGTAAAACCTGAGTGAAATGTTACAAAAGATGTTATAACACATAAAAGCTAAAAGTTGGGTTGAAACCACTATTTCTAACACTTGGCTTAAAAAGGGAAGTTTAGAGCTTGATCTAAAATTATTAAAAACAGAAGGATAGAAATTAGGTTTCTTTAAAAGAGGATGCACAACAACATGTTTAAAAATAGGAAGATTTTAATTTTCAATAAAATACAGGAGTCAAATATATCAATAACTTCTTTGAGAAATTTTGACAGAATAGCATCAAGAATGCACATGGTGGGCTGATATCACATAAAAATGACAGTGATATAGGTTTACAGTGAATGTCCCTGCTGGTATGCAAAACATGGGCTGGGGTTGGAAATTATTGCCTCATATCCATGATTTTTTTTACTAAAAAAATGTAGAAACACATCTCTTGTAAGGCATTGATAGTATGACCAGGGGTGGTGGGGTGATTATTGAATACTGTATTATTTTAGATAATATTCTGGGGTTAGAATGATTTGCTAAAATTAAACTAGAAAAGAATGATGTTTTTGAATAATGCTTCTCCACAGCAGCGGCACAGGTCCTTCAGCCCATAGGGGGGCTCTCTGTCTGATGAAAAGCCTCGGCAATGGAGTGACGGTCACAGTAGATCCAGGTCACCTTCGGTGGTGGAGAAGATAACACTGACACCTGAAGATGAGCACAAACACAGGCAAATGCAGGAGGTTTTGCAGGCCATCGGTATGGATTTAGGATTTGAGGAACTGGGTCAAATGTCACATTGGATCCAGGAGCGCTTATATGGGAAGAAGGATAGTGACTTGAGCCGCCATCGTAAAGGAAGCAGAGAAAGGGAAACAAGGCCAGCATTCTCTCCAAATCGTCAAAGTAGATCTTTACCATCAAGCAGATCTAGTTTTAGCCCTTTAACTCAGGACTATTCTCTGAAAAAAGACTCGTACAGTGCTCAGAGCGATGTAACAGAGGTACATCAAGCACAGATGCATCAAGCTGTTGAATATGCTCAGCAGAGCAGCAGTAGCTCTTTACAGGACAGTGAGAAATGTGAAACTAACTCCCTGGAAAACACTGTTGCATTTCCAACCTTTTCTCCAGATGCCACCCACACTGTATCAGAACCACCTCCTACACCTGTGATGCCGACGTACTCTCCAGTGAACTACTGAAGTAAGGTCAAAAACACTGTCAAGGCCTCGCTGTTTGCAGGTCATTGAAACCAAACAACCTGGATGAAGACCATAGTATAGGATGAAATGAGACCATCAAAAACCAGATGAAAACACAAAAAATAAAACTGCAGTTGAATACAAGTTTAAAGACAAACCTCCAGGTGGTGATGGGGGTCTAAAATAAAATAAAAAAACACATCACTGCTTGTTCAACCAGTCTGCTGTTGTACACATAGCACCTGAAACAGTGCAGAAAACATTTAATGATTTCTTAAAACATTGTTCTCCTAATTTGCTTCAACATCATAATTTGATACATAATCATTTTGCTTGTAATTATCTGTGACCACTGAGTTCTCTTTGTAGGATACAGGCCTTTATCCAGATAAAATGGATACCTTCACAAGTTTTTGGCCGACCAATAACTACAAATGGCCTCCTTGTTATTTTCAGGTTGACACATTTTCTTTTTCTGTGATTGTGTTTATTTGTATTGTACAATAATAAACGATGCTTCTAAGTAAATGGTGGAAAACTCTTTAATTGCACCACCATTTCTTGACTGTTTTATTTTCTCTGAAGAAGCAAAAAGTAGATGTAATGTCACATCAAATTGGTTAATAGTTAAACGTATAAAATAATTGGTGTGAAGAGTTACAAAAGGCATCTTAAATAAATCTTAATCTGACTAATAATCAAAACTATCCAATTATTGACAAATATGTATTTTATTTCATGAATGTCAAAAACAGTTGGATTTAAGTTCAGCTCTCTATCACACCTTTAAATAAGCCCAGAGAGATGAATGCGGATTTTGAAAAAATCCTTAAAAAAATGGTCTGAGGAAACACAAAGAGAGAATTTGATGCTAAAAAGACTGTAAATGTATCAGATATCCACTTGATATGACTGAACTCAGACTGCTGAAGCCTTATAGAAGCTTCACATCAACTTTTAAATGCATTTTTGCATGAAATGGCCATGTGGACACACTGGACTGTTGTTTTAAGACAGACTTGAACATATGTGAAACTATCAACAAAGACAGCCTACCATTGACCTGTCCATGGGCAAAAGGAGTGTGAAACATATGAATCTTTACTTTTTTGTCAAATTATAAAACCAATTTTTTTCTCATGCAGAAATGAGTAGAACATGTCAACGCCTTTAATCATAGCACGTGTTATGATGGTACATCCATGTACACAACACAGAACTCTATTTATTCTTGTGGTGTTGGTACTCCGTCCAGCAGGGGGCACTGACAGCAGTCTGCTCTCTGAGCTCTGCAGCTCAGGTTATGTTTTTATTATTAACGCTGGTCCTCAGCTGCTGCTGGAGCTTATTGAAGCTTACTTTTGTTATTTGACTGGCCAAGAAGTCAGACTGATACTAGCCTAAAAATATATTTCTTCCTGCAATGCGACAGAGGAAGGAGTGGTTTGACCAGCTGTAGAAGGTAAACAGTCTCGTTAGCTATTGAGCTAATATTAAGTTAGCTAATTTATGCGAAAAGAGGATTTAACGGTTTGTCAGATTTGTCAGTGTTGATGTCCATAAGGTTCACAGTTTGACAGTTACTAATATTATACCATGTTACAATTCCGTTGAGGTTGAGTTAGTGTGATGTGCTGTAGTCTCTAGTCTTCAGCTTTCCTCGGTCAAGACTTCAGCTTAAGTTAATGTCTGTTCATGAAAAAATCGTGTTGACAGTAGTTAATGTTTGTTTGGTTTCAAGGGGCATTAGACGTATTTATTAATTATGGAGGTAACATCTATATTGTCAGTAAAGAACATTGTTGGTATCACAAGTCTGCGCCTATTAACCTTCAAGCATGTCTCCACACTGTTTCTACTTCACAGAGCCTGTAAGAGACTTCCTAAACTTTAAGAGAGGCTGCAAGATGAATCCATTTGACTGGGAAGATGCTCTCCGAAGACTGCCGAGAAGTCTGGACCCAAATCACCAGAGTGGTGTTAATAACAACACTGGAAACGCCTCTACAACGAGGAACACTTACTGCCAGTACTCGACATACACAGTTGATGAAGCACACAACAGCATGGGAGCGAATGTGGGAAGGAAGAAACTCAGTCCCCCCCATAACTTTTACAGTAAAGAGTCAGAAGTGGAGGATGCAGATGGAGAACCACTGGAGATGGATGTGGAGGATCCAGAGCTGGCAAGAAAGAGGAAAGAGCTTAGAGAGCTAGAGGAGAAAATAATGTGCAAAAAAGTTGCCATTGCTCTGAAAACAGTTGAACCAATTGTGAAGAAGACAATGTCACCTGGTTTTTCCTGCAATGAACAGTCAGCTACTTGTAAAAGTGCCATGCTTAGAGACAGAGTGAATGTAATTTTGCAGCAACGACACTCTCTGAGCTTTCTGACAAAGGTGAGTAGTAGACTGAGTGATCAGATAGTCAGTCAGTTGTTACAGCCCGTTAGAGAATATATTTTTGTCTATTTGTAGAAGATGTTTAAAGCGTAAGCAAAATGTACCACATGCTTTTCAGCTTGCAGAAGCCTGTTGTTTTCCCGACAATACACTGTATTCTGTATTGCTTCCTCTTTTGCTGCTCTGGTCCAGTCAGCACAAGTGGGCAGAAACTCATCCTGTGTGGTAAGGGAAGGTGGCGTGCTGCGTGCTGAAGATCATCCCCTGAAGCTCAGAGTGAAAGCACTGATGAGGCAGAGGTGTAGTGACCCCTGTGTGTTGCCAACAAACATTACAAAGGTTTGTAATATATTTGTTCAATAAACACCCAGCTCAATTTGAAATCACTTCTTGTTGTGTAGAACAGCACAAGTTTCATATTTTAACTGAGTAAAATCATGATTAAAAATCTATATTTTGGAACCACATTAGTTTTTATTACACTTCTCTTTGTAAAAACAATGCCATTAATGTCATTATATTTTATAATCATGTAAGTAAAACTTTGTGTTTTCTATACAAATAAAGAAAAATGCACAAAATGACACATCAAATAAGTGTTTTGCATTTAAGTTGGTTAAAACTAAAATTGGACCAGTGATCAAATATATCCATTCATTTATTTTTTTGCATTGGATGAGAAACAGAGTGCACCCTGGGAATGTTGCCACAGGGTTAATACTGTCACAGATACCTGAAAACATACATTAGTTTGAAAATTATATTTTTATTAAGTCAATAAAACTTGCACATGTATAGAAATACTTATCAAATACATATATTTTAAGATAATACTTTTAATCAAAAATTTTCAAAATTACTCACCGCATTAAAATATGCTTTAATAAACTCCATTGTTGAAGTTTTGTGTGGTGTTAGATAGTTCAAGTGTCTTTTATTACCACATGGCTAGGCTGGTGGAATGACTCTCTGTACAGATGGAATAACTGTAACAATACATCATATACAACAGCAGCATAAACATAAAGGACATAAGTGCAGAAGAAGTTATTGCCTTTTAAAAGGAAAGTTGCCCAGAAAGTGTCTTAGTAGGAACTAACTAGGAAATGGAGTAAAACAGTAATACTAGTTTAGAGGATCAGGTTTGGTCTGTGAGTAAAAGATTAGGAATCAAATGAAGTGACACACAGGCAAAGTGGTTACATGAAGAATTGCAAATTGACGTAATTAAGCGAAACAAGGCTTTTTGCATCAGTTCAGTTAACACACAGGATTTAGTGAGTGCTGGATCTGATGAGTGTGACAACAGCTCAGCTCTAAATCTGTATCTGTTCGTAGCACGAGTAGTGTCCTTCATGTATTAGACAAGTTGAATGTAATGATATGTCTGCCCTCATTTTCAACTCAGGTTGGTACGTCATAATGACACAAATCATAACCTGCCCAGAAAAGTATAACTAAAATATGGAAAAGCTTGAAAAGAGTGATTGTGTAACCCTGGTGTCTGGTCAGGTTGCTAATGTTTTAACAATAAGTGACATCTCTGTATATCTGACCTCTGCCAGGTCCCTGATGTCACACCGCTTCCCTCCAGCCAAAGTCCTACTTCACCAGCCCGGGAGGAGAGCAGTGTCGATAAAGGCTTTCAGCGCTTCCTCAGTGTGCTCAACAAAGGAGTGGACATCGACTTGCTCAGTAAGATTGTCAACGATGACAGTGAGGGCCTTCCTTTAGATGAGGAGCTCCAGAACATTCAGAGTCCTGTTGTGGAGAGCAAGTCACATCAGCAGTCCATCAGGGGAGCCCCGCTGCTAGGCTGCAGTGGGACCAACAGTGGAGAGCGCAAGACTGACCCGCCAAGTGGAGCACAACCCCACTTGCCTGATGAGGAGAAGAAAGATAGAGGACACTGCTTTTTTGGCTCAACTAGTCGATCAAAGTCTCCCCCAGCAGTGAAGGAGAACAAGAAAGAAGAAAAAGTAAAACCAAAGGCGGATGAGCAGCGTGAACATCTCCAGAATGTTCTTAAAACTCTGGGGTTGAGCCTGGAAGTGGAAGAGATGAGCAAACTAGCAGACCGGACTCAGGAGAGGCTGTATGGTAAGAAGCATGAAGGCAGACAGAAGGTTGACAGAAGAGAGGAGCAAGAGAGTCGGCCAAGGGGCTCCCACAGACAGTACAGCAAGTCCTCTTCTTCCTCCTCCTCCTCCTTTTCCTCCTCCTCCTCCTCACCCTCCTCAAGGTCGACCTCTAGAAGCTTTAGTCGCAGCCCCTCTCGCCATCCACGTTCCCACAGCAGGGACCTCGGCAATAGCCGAGAAGGAGGCAGAGCATCTGACCGCAGCCGCTCAAGAGACAGACACAGAGATGTAGTCACATGTCAAGATGGCAGCCAGGCCAGCAAAGAAGCACAGAGGCACATGGACGAAGACAGAAAACATTTCAAAGAAACTTCTTCTTTTCAACATCCATATCCACAAACCCAAATGTATCCCTCCCACCAACCTCCTGCTTTCTCTGCGTTGCCAGATAACAGTTATGCTCAGTACTCTCAGCACACTGTCTACCACAATGGCTCTTACAGCGGTGGCACAAATTCTTACTGGACATATTCTCAGGGTGCCATTCCTTCTCCCCTTCATCCCAGTGGGTATACTTATCCACACAACAGCTACCATCACTTCCCTGGCCCTGTAACTGCACCTAACATGGTTTACCCTCACTACCGTCCTTTTGAGGACATAAACTTACTTGGGAATCCAGACCTATCTAAGAGTGAAGGTCAGATGGGATCATCCTCTGGCTCTCGCTGCCTCCAGGTCATCAGTACTAAGCAGTCAAACAATCAGAGCTGTCAAAAGCAACTCACAAAGGGTAATAAAAAGAAGAGGAAGTACAAAGCTCATTACCATCCTTTTGAAGACATAAATTTACTTGTGAATCCAGACCTGTCCAAGAGTGAAGGCCAGATGGGATCATCATCTGGCCCTCGCTGCCTCCAAGTCATCAGTACTAAGCAGTCAAACAATCAGAGCTGTCTAAAGCAACTCACAAAGGGCCGTAAGAGGAAGGGGAAGTACGAAACTTGGAGTAGGAGGCATCGTTTATGGTTGGCAAAGAAAAGAGAGAAAAAAAGACTGCAAAAACTGGCAGCAAAACAGAGTGAAGATTCTGCGGCGAGGGTGGAGGCTCCACAGGACAAGAAAGAGGACTCAGAAGCCAAGCAGCCGGAGGAGGAAAAACAGCAACCAACAGAGGAGGAAATAAAGGCAAACCTGAGAAAAAAGGTTGGAGTCTGCTGATTGATTTTACTGCTTATAGCCTCAGTAAGGAGGTTTAGTACGTTTGTTAGCAGGATATCTCAAAGACATATTTAAAGTTGGAGTGTGAGACTTTTGTCTCCCCCTTCTGGCAGTGAGAGTAAGGGACTGACAGCTATGATTGCCTGAGTTCTGATTTGATAATGTTAAAAATAATACTAGAATTTTCTCTTTTCCCACTATAAACAAGACGAGAGAAAAAGAGACGGAGAAAGAGCTGAGACCACCAGTAAGCGAGAGTGAGAGCAGCTGTGGTTGAGCGACCTTGGGAGTGAATGAAAAGAGAGAGAGTGAGAAAGCAAGTGAATCAGATCAATAAAATGTTGTTTTGATTGTTTCACAGTGGTTACATTCTACTACACACTGACACATTTGTGCACAACTCTCCAGCGGTGCGCTGCAACACCTGAAAAGAGAGATTTGGTCTGACTATGGCCTGACACAGACACAGAGCAGCTCTCATGCACACTCTGACAGACACAGAGAGGGCTGGTAAAAATACGTTTTGACAGTCCACTGGCCCAAAAATGTATTTTTTGGCGACCCACCGAGATTTGTCCCACTAAGCCTGATGGCGAGTGCATACTGTTGCAGCTGTAAAACGCTGGATAAATTGTTTTGAGCATCACACAACCCCTGGGAAATGACTCATTTCAGTATCAGAATCTGATCCATTCAGTCTGATAACATTTGGAAAGTCTAGAAGAGGCACACGATTAACTGCCAAACAGCCAGCGTGGGAATGTCACGCCCAACAGAGTTTTAAAAACTGTATACTGTACAGAGAGATTTATCTGTCGGTGATTGGTTTAATTGGCATTGTGTGAACTCGTTTGGCAAGGGCTCAAATGTAACAGATGTTCATTTATATATAAAAGTTCCGCACTGCAGGTTTAAATTTAATTTACTACAAAGTCTGGCCATGAGCCACATGGTGATCTTGTTTATTTGTGGATCCAGGAATAATTGAAAAGGATTATGTAATATTTGCTGTTTTCCTATGAGTTGTATATCACCATTTGTGTTTTGAAATAAACTGAAATCTCAGAGATCTGTGAAATGCCAATCAAAGGTGTGTTCGGAAACGTGATAGTGATTGTTTTTGTGTGAGTAATTTCATGTCATCATGCTTTTTTTTTTTTTTTAGCTGGAAGCTTTTAACCAGATGGTGAAGCAAAAGGTCACACAGCCAGCTAATTCCTGAACCTGACAGACTGGTGATGTTGAGGAACCTCAAGTGTGAGTACACTAAAGTTATATAATGTTTCTGCATCTTAAGTGGAGAATTGGAAACTTCATAAATGTTTGTTTTTGGGATAATTTCTGTGTTTTTGTTTTTTTTTTAAACCAGTGTATACATTTATGAGGATCCCATATAATACCCATCTAACATGAATTATTTGTGGTTACATTATGTTTCACTTTTTAGGAATAACAATTGCAGCTACAGAAATCATATTTACACTTTTGAATGATTATCACTGTACATCCCACCCCAACTTATTGTTTAACAGGAAATATATTAGAGAGCATAAGAATGAATGAATTAAAATGTTTGAAATGGATCTTTTTTGTTTTGTTTTATTGAAACCTTTGTGAATAATACAATAACTGTCCTTTGGTCACATCTTCATTCATTTTTTCTCACTTTTCCATAGATCTGTGAAGAGTATCAGCTGTGAGCCCTGACTGGCCATGTGGACCTCCCTATTCAACATTCAGTATTCACACGTCATTTCACTTGAGATTTGTAGTGAATCATCGTTAAACACTAACAAGTAAATGATATCTTCTTAAGAAGTACATTTTTGTGCAATAATAGTTATTGCTGGTTTGTATTAAATGTTTTACTCATTTCAGCTCTACATTTCTGTTAATATCACTACTTTGTAACTCTGTTTCTACTCGGCCTTCTTTGTTTGATACTGTATAAACTTGATTAAGCAAAATATATTTGTAAGTTCTTTCTTAGTTTGTCGAAGAAACATATATATATATTTTTAGTCATAAAGTATTAAGCCTGTGTAAATGCTCAGGTCCTGGTATTTTACTTTCACCCACTGATGGTGTTACCCAATTGAGTACAGAAGTTTTGCTAAAATAATTATTCCTCCTGTTCATACTGACGTGATGGGGGACAAAATCCACAGAAGCTATGAGTCAAATCCAGTTGATATCTTTCAACGTTATAGTCTTTTTAGTGACAAAGCCCCTCTTTTTGTTTGCTATACTTCCACCGCAGCTCAACAGGGAAACACTTTCCGAGGAAACACAAACACTTATATTGAAAGTGAATTTGAAGGAGATCTTTTAGCTGTCAGTATAAACAGGATATATAATTACAGTGAGGAAAACCAACAAAACATAACAAAATACCTCAAAAACTAATCAACCTCTAAGTACCTGAAGACCTTGGCTATACTGTGAGGTTTTAGGCATAATGCTAACATTAGCATTAGAGTTTTTCCTTAGTTGAATCAAGGGTCTAAGGGCATGAGATGTGTTGCTGTACAGGCTGTAAAGCCCCATGAGGCAAATGTGTGATTTGTGGTAGTAAGCTGTACAAGTAAACTGACCATAAATTGACTATTAGCATACAGAAACACTAAACATTACATGCAACTCTCAAATATAGCTGTGTCCCTATTCCAGACAACATAACAATTGTATTCAGTATGTACTTTAATAGTCATATAGTATATTGTTTTTGCAGTTTCTATACAAGAAATCAACATAATTGTTTTATACCAAGAGGAAAAGATGATATACTGTCAGATTTCAGTCCAGCTGCAACTTTTGAAAGCCACTGCCAATTTAAACAAACAAAAACTAAGCAACAGCTGTATTTACTTTTTGCATTGCATTGGAAAATCATGTCAGTCAGCTGCACACACAAAAATCCAAGGGTTTTTAGTAGATTTTATTTTGTCACTTTTTCATTGTGAGCTCATTATATATTTAAACCTGCCTAAATTAGTATAATGTGTGGATTTAAGACACAGCTCACGTTGCCAACATTAGTTCTTTAACAGCTGTTAGCACGCTCACGTTAGCATAGAAGGAGAAGGAAAGCCAGCACAGTGCCTAAAGAGTACATTTGTAATACAGATATGTAAAGTAGTCTGTACCTCTTGAGTTATGTAATGGAGTTAAAATTGATTTTATACCACACAGATCTAAAAGTAAAGATGCCCAAATAATATTTTTCATAAGGATATGAATACCAATTACTCCGTTAGGTGTATTGGCTAATGCCATGTGTTGATCTGGAGACTGCTGGTTTTCATTAGTACTGTGAAATGAATTATGTGTTCATACAGTAGACTAAATTCGTATTACACAATGCACAAGACGCTATCTTTGTAAAATGGAGTTCCACATCTTTTATTGACTGTTAAGAATCACACGACAGACGTTTTTTCTTACAGCAGATATTCATCACTTCAGTGTCATTGAATCTACCAGGTCATCTGACCACTGCCAACTAGACTGTAAGCAACACTATTGGTTGCTGATACCAATACTACACATAGCATTGGTGCAATAACATCCAAATGTTATTGAAAAGTGGAAGAAAACAAAACTAGAAAGATAACTTCCAAAATAAATTACTCACACAGTCACACAGTCTTTTGCAACGCTATAACCCAAAGCAGCATAATATGATATGCTGCTGTAGCTCATACTGTCTTATAAATAGGAGAGTGGTTTGTGTTTGAATCTAAAGTTCATCTTTCTCTTCTCCTTGGCAGAAGCACGCTGCCCTCTGGCTGTTCATGTAGGGCCTGCAGCCCAGAGTCCACACTGTGTTGAACAAGGTGTCTGCTACAGCTTCACATGCTGAGGAGAGAAAGTGACAGAGAAACGAAGACAGGAACATCAGTATGTACAAAAGGAGGTAATATTCAACAGTTTATGTCATAGTGCACTCTATCATTGGTTTTCGGTAAGTTTAAAGCATCATATTTAATTGTTTGTATTGAATTCTCAGGAACGACATTTTGTTTGTTTGGATCCCCTGAAAGGGATTTTATACATTACATAACGTCACCATTTCTAACATTTAAGAGGTGACAGCAGAAGTAGGCTCCTGATTAAAAGGTCACTGGCCCAAATCACTTGACCAGAAGTGAATTTGAATTTTTGATTAATGTTTCCAGTCCCCCTTGACTTTTTTCACCGAGGGAAATGAGATAAAAATGACAGATAAGTTCAGCTGTCACATGCTGAGTTTGAATCAGCATGTCAGTCAGCTCATGCTCACAGAATCACAGGCACACAAAGAGAGTGTAGCTCCCAAAGCAGCTGCGAAATTATAAAGACTGAATGTGAAAAGATGGCAGCATTGGAAACTAGGAATTTGCTCGGTAAACTTGGCCTGGATAAAAATAAAGATTAAAAGGTCACCAACTTTCAACTTTTGACACGAAGCCAAGGCTCTTCTTGAGGTCAGAGCAGATGGTGTGGAGGCACCAGCGGAACTTGGAGTCGCAGCGGTACTTGTTGGAGCCGCAGGTGTCGTAACACATATCCAGCTGATTGCAACATTTGGTCATGGCAGGGATGCCCATGTCCATCTGGAACACAACAAAGGTGATGAACGTGTTTGTTTGCAAGAGTCGAAACTTGATGTCCATTATTTTGTCAAATTTAGACTTCTGTGTACGTTTAGGGACTGTATGAAAATTATTAAGGAAGAAGAGGAGGGAAGAAAGGGAGAGTTGTTTTTTTTTTCTTTTTGCTGAAGTGAGGGTAGTCTGATTTAGATTTTTTTTTTCTTGATAAGATTTACTGTAAAAATGTTGAACAGATTCATCAAAACACCATTGACCATAAAGCAGCTTTTTTTCCATATGCAGAGGACAAAAATCCTGTGTCTCTGTATTCAGGCTTGATTTCATACTTCACAATTAACTTGTAGCTATACAGCACTGCTGGTTCAACTTAGAAATGTAAGTTTCCCTGCTGCCTTAAAAAATATGAATGAAATGCCATACCCCCTCGGGAATAGGAAGACCAAAGAAGTAGGAGCTACAGCCATTAGGTGTAGGCATCTCATATCCAGGACGTGGAAGGGGAGCTTTACCTGAGAGGGGAAGCAAAGCCAAATATCAGATGTAGGTTACGTTTCACAACAACCTAGTGGGAATGCGCTTTACTCTGATAAAGATGTGGGTTCAAAAATAGACCCATGTTTGCACATAGAGAAACTAAGGTTGCTTTTTTGGTTCATGTCTGTATGAGAGCTCTCCTGTCACCCTGAGGTCACAGTCCATTTCCTGGCCCTCTCCCAGATGATAACAAAGATGATAAGTAGAAGAATTTACAATATCAGCAAGTAAATCCCAAGTGTTCTGAAATATGACGCAATTATTGAATGGGTTTAAGTTGTTGTATTTAAATCCATAAAGAGATTTTCCAGATAAAAACCACTTAAATGTATGATGTAGCCTGAGTTTTATCCATGAGGTCATTTTTATTGTTTACTGTCAGTTGCCTTAGTTAAAAAGCAACAGAGGAGCATTTGTGCAAAGATAGATTATCAGTCGCATACACTGTTAATAAATTGCCTGTCATGGCCTCCGGTGTTAATATTTGATTTGTGTTTTTTTTAAAAATGTAACTGATGTAAACATTATTTGGACAAATCAACGTAGTTTTAGTATAAATGTGAATATTTAAACCTAAATTTAAATGTCAGATTAAAAGAGAATTTGTTTCATTTATACATCTTAATCAAAAGATATAAAGGAAAGAATTTACAAGAATGACTATTCAAGATTTCACCTTCTCCACCTGTAGCACACAGCTAATATTTTATCACATCAGGGTTTCTAGTGAATTCAAATTCTTATTGTAGAAAAATCTGGTAATGTTTTCTTTGGTAGCTGAAATTTTGTGACAATATTCAATATCTATAAATATGAAATCAACTCCCCTTTTTTATACGGCTTAACAGCAATAACAGATTTTTTCCCCCTGGCATGTTATCAGTGTTGAGAGGAAACTATATCTTTGCCTTTGAATTAAGATGAAATTCTAAAAATCTTTTGAACGAGGCAAAGAAGCAAAAACATACAGCGGTCTTTCATCGCACCAGCTGATGAAAGGTCGATATCAGTGTCAGTCTGACCCTAAACCCCATACTGCACAATGCTGCTGACTTACCATAACGACAGCGGTATTGACACACTCCATCACGTCCGCCCATGAACTCCAGCATGGAATCAAAGTAGCTGCTGACTGACTCAAAGCTTCCTCTGATGGAGTTCATTCCCCACTCGTCTTCGTCCTCCTGCGTGCCATCGGAGGCCTGGCCCGGCTGTGTCTGTGCTGCTGCAGCTGGGTCCTCTTGACTGACAGCGCTATGGATAAACAGGCCCAGTAGGAGCAGGAGGGGAGCAAGAAGGGCCCAACGGGACATCCTGTAGCTCAGTATGTTCACAGACTGAGAGGAAACACTAACACTCACAGAGGCAATACTGAAAGTGTTGGCGTGACCTGAACTTTGAGCCAGACACAGGGATGGCCTCATATGTGGAGGAACAAAGTCCAGCTTCTATCTCATCATTTTAACATGTCTGAGCTTTGATCATACTGGCTGATTAATGAGAGGCAGAGTGTCCATGTTCACTTTTCTGCCATGGGGATTCATTTACATTTAATCCTATTAATTCAGATTAAATCTCTCTGGACATTAGCATCAAGGAACAACCCAGATTTGCTATGAATTTAGAGAGCATCTCCCTTGTGCCCTGTTGCTTGTCTTCTCATCTAAGAAGATCGTCTATGTGGGAGGAGAGGTCAATCTAAGGAAGGAAATGACCTTGGTAGTAGCAGTAGTCAGTTAATTCAAGTGCAAATTGTATCTCAGTGTTTAATCAGACTAATGAATGAAAAAACCTCATTATGCATTACGAGTGAGTGAGTGAGTGAGTGTAAAAAATGTTTCTGACTTTTTTCTTCTTATAATTACAAAACATCACCATCTAGGTCAGAGGGGCATGAGCCTGTCTCAGGTGCCTCTGGAGTTTTTTTTGCCCTCAGTTCAGCCTAGCAGGCTGATCAGGATGTGCACTAATCATATTCTAGCCTATACCCTAGCCTCAACCTTACCTGTAACCATACAACAATACCTTAAGCATTTGAATGGAAGAGTCTTCTACTACAGTACACACTGGATAATTACAGGGCAACACATTTGGGGAAAGATAGTTATGAGGTGTTGTTAAGTTTTTAATGAAAGGTATAGATAAAGTATAGGACAATTAAAAACTTTTTTTTGTAATCCAGATATGTTTCTTGTGAACTTGGCACGTTGGTGCTCAAAATTTGACAATCTTCAACCAGAGAGTGAGTATTTAAAGAGGGAAATATGACAGCAAATCTTTTTACACAATGCACACCCACAGCTGTTGGTTTGTATCCATATAATCAGCCTGAAAGCATGGCTGAAAAAGACATAGTTATACTTTCATAGTTATGAAAACAAAACAACCTCAAAGTATTAGCAACTGAGAAGAGGAGGAAATGTAGTTTATTGGCCTTTTTCATTAACTTAAGACACTTTGAAAATAATTAAATGAATAATTTAAAGTCATAAATAAAGTGTGTAAAGTTTGGTTGAGTTGTTTTCACATAAGTGGATTTGATAGTTACTTAGTAAGATTAAACTGAGTAAGACATGATTGAGACTGAGCCATTTAGTTGAATACTATCCTTGTAGAAGAGAATATTGGTGCCTTATAAGCATGGATAAAACATGTATTTAAGAGATATGTCCTTATTTCAACCCAGAGTATACATATACACATGACTATATGTTGTCTATTATAATCTGCATTGACAAAATGTCCATTGAGGAGGGTCACAGTGAAGCCTTGTGCACAAAAAAAATCAGTAACAAGGTTTGTGATCATCTTAAAGTGAGTCTCTTTCATTTCCACAAAAACAGGATAAGATATAGAGAAAGTTTCTGTAGTGCAGTTTTATAATAAACTGTGGGGAACCAAGGAGGACCAGACTTTATATATTTGGGTTTATCAACTATACCAGACAACACAAAAGTTCACCACTAGGTGCCGCTAGGCGTCAGGGTCTCCTACTCCCCTACCTCCCCTCTCGCTAGTACTTGTTGCCTGCGTTGGTTTGATTGGCCAGGTTTAGGCCTGAGGAGTAAGATTGGCTTGGTTAGGTTGAGAATGTCAGGCTCTGAGCCAATCAGAGGTCGAGTAGGGCGGGTCTTCACGGAATGCGGGCGGGGAAAAAAAATAACTCAACGGGAGGTGACGCATGAATGGTGACGTTTTTTATCCAACACGGAAGAAGAAAGTAAACGATGGCGTGATAACAAAACCATGTGAACCACATTTTACTGGGCTGCAAGTTAAAGTAGAATATATTCTGTCACGTTTTATGTCTCCTGACTCCTGGCTATAGTTGGCTTCTGAAACTTTTCACAAGGAGTACCAGATAATTAATGAGAAACGAAATAAAATGGCTTTCGCAAACCTGTTTACAAGCCTGTCTGCTATCAATGAAGGTGTCGATAGCCCTGGTCAACCAGCATTTACTCACAGGTATTTAACCACAGATAGACGTGTATGTATTTGAAGGAACTATTCTGCTTAATGGCCTTCTTTAACCTCTCTGCATACTCATCACTCGCTTATTTTCGTTTTACAGGAACAACAGTGAGAATGGTAAAAGGGGTAATGGCAGAAAGAGGAAAACCCAGGGTGAGCAGACTGGCCCTCAAGACAAGGTATGTTAAATTTGAACCATAGTGCTCACAATTCCCCTGATTTCTGACATAAGAACCTTAACACCACGTATTCCAATAGGTATCCTTACATGTGAGACATGCATCTTTCACACTGAGTGGAAAATATTTCCTGTCTGCATCTAAACATCACATTCAGAGTTCTACATGTATCCTGAATCATTTCAGATGCACTCAGTTGGCAGTTTATTTGATGCAGGTAGTTAAAAAAAATAATGTAGTTTGGTACACACACCTGCTGGAAAGGTCTGTAGGAAAATGAAACCATGCATGTTGAATTCCCACACAATGTTAGCACAGAGTTTATTACACAAACACTGTTTTTGTCATGGATGTTCATCAGACATCAGATTCACAGGATGAAACAATAACATCTTTATACTAAAGCCACAGGCTGCAACAATCAATCAAAAGGGGAGCCAAATACAACTACCTAAGACAAATACAATGTTGATGATTGATGAAACAGCTGTAAAATCAGGCAAACGCTACGAGTCAATATCCACAATGACTGAGAAAACATTATTGTCTTCATAACAATATAATTTATTGGAGGACTGTTTGAGAGTAGTTTATCTCAGTGTTCCTGAGTGTAATTTTCAATAAAGTTCTGTGGAATTTGCCTTTTTATATTGATATGGTATCTGCCTTAGATAACCGATACCTCCTGCCAATCTGGATAAGGCACTGACAAGTGGCTGTCGAACAACCTCTGACCTAGATGTCGAACAGATTTTCTAGAATCTACACGCAAACCACCTTAGCTTGCTTAGGAAAACCAAAATTTCAGCCTGGCTCTTGTAATCACTACCTGCTGTTGAATCACAGCTGGATTGCAACAGAAATGTGTGTGTGAAATAGGTGGTGGAGGAATCGGAGGTGCCCTAAGATGACCCTTTAACAGACTATGTCTGGAGGAGGCATGCTCTGTCAGTTGTTTTTTAGGGCAGCCTCAGAGCCCTCACCCTAATATCTTATTCAATGCCAAATAAAAAGCCAATTCAAAATATGCTGTAAGAATCTCATTCAGACATGCCTAACACTAGCTTGTATTCTGAAAATATGCAGCAACTTCAAGTGCATCAGAATAGCTTCAATCAACAGACCTACACCTGTCCAGATATATCAATTCATTCAAACAGTGCATTGTTATCTTTAGCACTTTTCCATCATTGATTTAGAAGAATAAACAAACTTAATTTCTACTATCTGTCTATCCCAGGTGAGGTCAGAAGATCTCAGATATGAGCAAAAAGCAGGAACTTGGCTGGAGTGTATAACAATACAAACGAATTTTATTGAAGTTTTACAATAGTATGAGTATCACAGAACATTGAAAGTAAAATATAAAAAATCAAAAATGCAAAAGTTGTATAAGGGAAAATACCCTCTCTAAGAATAAAAAAAGAGTCAAAAAGGCCAAGAAGCGGAAAAAAGCAAAAAAAAAAAAAAAAGCCCTGACACCTCTTTGGTCACTTTTATAACATTCGTCTTAAAGCTTCTTACATCTCAATATTCATAAATGGTAATAAACAATCAAAACATCAGCTTGTGGTTTTGCTTGCACAACAGTTCTTAGAATTCTAATAATATAGAGCCAGGTGTAGAAAACCACAGCTTCCTTTTCAGGCAAAAACAGGCTTCCTGGCGTTAGATCTGTATCAAAGGTCAAAGTTTGCATTTTGTACAAGAGTTCAGCTGAAGTTCATCCACAAACTATGTAAACAACGACTCCATGTATAAATCAATTGCTAATTTTAACCAAACATTTTAGAGAATTTTTTTAGAGGTAGGTGTGAGTGGAGTGTGTTTCTCAGGTATATTAGGTGAAACCTTTAACAATATTTATAGACGTGCAAACTTTAAAAGCCTATAATAAACCTTTAAATACTGCCACCAGCTTTTCTCTGGTTTTCATTTCTATACATTTTCTTTCCACAGAAGCAGTGTTACCAATTCCAGAAAACCAGAACTTATAACTACAAGGCCATAAACTACCAGCAGCAAACCACTGACAGTGAGCACGCTGGCTTCACCAAGGATGTTGTACATAACCGCAGCAATAAAGCCAGCCACAATAACATGGGTCACAAAGGCCAGAAGCACAAAAATAAACATAACCATAATGTAAACAATCAACAACAGCAGAGAAATAAGACGGAGGAGCAGAGAAATCAGCATCAGCAGAAGGGTCGACAGAGGCCTCCCAAAAGAGGCGGAAGCCATCAGACTAGACATCCTTCAAGGAAAGGTGGAGGAGACAGTAGAAATAAAAATCACAAACAGGTAAGCAAAACACTTGGCTGTTCCTGTCGATATCAATATTATCCAACCTGATGTCTGCTGCAGACAGCAGGGCCAGAAATGGAAAACATGGTCTTCAGTCACACATCGGTCAAATTTAAATAGCATGTTTTTAAACGCATAATATGTAATTTCAGCCGCTAGGGGTCTCTTTATCAAAACAATAACAACAGACGGAGTGTGATGACGGTGTGAAGTAGCAAGGGATCATGGGAGTTGTTGTCTTCGGTGTTAAATAATCAGCTTCATGCTGACAGGATAACTCCGGTGTTCATGGTTCAGGATGTTTATACCGGCAGCCGAATTACTCGCAGAGGTCTCCTCCTCTCCAGAACAAACGGACCCGGTGATTACTGGTAAAAAAACACTGAATAAAGCTGTTTCATCTAAGAGATCGGTGTTTCTCCGACGATGTACGGCGACCCACGGACGTCAGATACAGGCTGTTAGCTGAGCTGCTGCTAACACTTGTTTATCAATCTTATAACTTTACATCCAGACGTTCGTCCGGTTTCTCACGGGAGCCGAATTATCCGCAGAAGTCTCCTCTTCTCCAAAGTCAAACGTACACGC
This sequence comes from Euthynnus affinis, assembly GCA_029490765.1. Lineage (NCBI taxonomy): Eukaryota > Metazoa > Chordata > Actinopteri > Scombriformes > Scombridae > Euthynnus > Euthynnus affinis. Next base: position 33,681,198 of record CM055838.1, on the reverse strand, counting down.
AGATTAAAATCATTAAAATATTGATTAAAACTGTTTTACCTAAAAATTCAGTGTTTCTCCTACAAAGTTTGGTGATGGGCGGACGTCAGATACAGGCTGTGAGCTGAGCTGCTGTTTTTTTTTTAAATTTTTTTTATTTTAATGGGTTTACATCCAGACGTTCCTCTGGTTTCTTCCAGGAGCCGAATTATCCGCAAAGGTCTCCACTTCTCCAAAAACAAAAAGTACACGCAGTTTAAAATCGTTAAAATATGAATTAAAGCTGTTTTACCTTAAAAATCAGTGTTTCTCCGACGATGTTTAGTGACCAACGGACGGCTGTTAGCTGAGCTGCTGCTCACACTTGTTTATTAATCTTAATAACTTTATATCCAGAAGTTCGTAAGGTTTCTCCCGGGACCCGCGGAGGTCTCCACTTCTCCAAAAATTGTTAAAAAAATATTTAAAGCTCTTTCACCTAAAAAATTAATATCTCTCTGGCTATGTTTGGTGATCACAGACTTCTTGGAAGGGCTGTTAGCCGAGCTGCTACTAACGTTTGCCCAGTTGATTTCTTGATAACGTCCAGAGACTAAAATCCTTCTTCTGGCTAAAAGATATAGTTAAAAACGACCTAAGTTTATCATGAAAATGTGGCTTCAAAGTGAATAAAAGTCCATTTATAACAGTTTGTGTGGAACACACACAATGCTGATGTATTATCTTGTAGTGTAGTTTGGTAGACGCCATTGCAGCGGACAAACACAGCGCAGACTCACACAACTTGTGCTAACTTTAGTTTACTCTGTGTTGATGTATGATGCTAATGACATGCGACTAAATGAAACGGTCCGTTACATTTATTAAATTACATATTTCTCTGGGTTTGAAAATTGTTGGAAGCAATAGGGATAATGTAAGTACACAACTCAACAACATATATAACATAGGTCTAGTTGTTTTTAGACATTTCAATGCAGAATAATTACATATTATACCTTTAAAAGCATGTGCAGTAATCAGAGTTCCCACCAGTGTCCAGAGAAGTTAAAAAGAAACATTAGTACCACAAATATTTATTTAAATATTATTTAGGGGCAAGATCACACAAACGATGCCACTAAAAATGTGAAAAGGGGGGAGGGGGAGCTTTCTCGAAAATGTGTTAGTGATTATTTTTTTTCTCCTCTTTGCTCTCAGAAGGTTCAGGTGAATCGCACCAGGTTCATGTCACAGGAGTTCAAGGACCAGAATGCTCTGATAGTGGATGGACGAATGCTTTGTCGACATTTCCTTTGGGGAAGATGCATCAAGGCAAGTTATGTTTTTGTTCAAGTTATTGAAAATTGATATGGACTAAATTCAAATTGACTTTTGGGATAGAAATGCGTCTTTACATTTAGATTTCAGGCTTTTATTGAGTGCTGTGAAACTGCAATTTGTGGTTTTAAGATAAAAATGTAAAAAAATGTACTTGTTCTAATGTTTCTCTCTTTTTTTCTTCCCCCTCATTGTCGCAGGGTGATGACTGCCAACTGGAGCATATTCAGGGTTACAACAATCTCATCAAAGAAGTGTGCAAATTTTATGTCCAAGGCTTTTGCACAAAAGGGGAGAGCTGTCCATACATGCATAATATCCTTTTTGTTTAACAGCAACAATATGTACATCTTCCTGTCATAAACCCATTACAGGCAACTTAACTGTAAACTAGAATTCTTTTATTTCCTTTACTAAGCTCCACAGACCTTCCCCTGCAAGTTTTTCCATAGAAAAGGAAAGTGTTCTCAAGGGGCAGATTGCAGGTTTTCCCATGAGCCACTTGATGATGTCACTAATCAGCTATTGGATGAGGTGTGTATGTAAAACTGCAGCCCTCTTTTTTTCTTTTTTTTCTTTTTTTGTTAGCATTTTGCTGTAAATGAATTGCTATGTGCTGAAAATGACTTCTTCTCATTGCAGGCATTAAAACGGGAAAATGAACTCCATGAACTTACAAAGAAAGTTGAACAGGAGTCTTCAGGACAGCAAGGGAACACAGAAGAGTCAGAAATTATAGAAGCAAATGAGACACCTGATATACTGAAACAGCCACTCAGGTACGCACATACAATCATAAACCTGTCATTGTCATTCTGTCAATATGTCAACATTAGCTGGCTCTATAAGTCTTGTATAGGACTTACTTTATAATTAATCATATGTATAAGTTTTTCTGCTTGAGCCACAGTAACTAGCACGCTGATGTTTCTATATTTCAGGCCTAACTTTTACAACAGTGCAGAATCAAATGTACAAAAGGAATCCTTGTTGTGTCAGATTGAAGAACTGGCCGATGTTACAGAGGAAACTATCCCGCCACATGCAACAGCTGCCCAATCTCACATCTCACCATCAAATAACCATAACCATGAAGAGCCAGTGTGCTACTCTGTTGAAGCAGTGCTCGGACCTCAACTGTCCAAACCGTACTCAGGTCTCTTCACAACTCTTGGAAGTCAAGATTGTTCCCCCCTCTCTGTCCCATTGACTGATAGCACTTTAGGCTCTGTGAACCAAAGTGAAGTTCCTTACTCTGTTGATGCTGTTCTCAGGTCGTGTAAATCACTGGGCAGTTCTACTTTTGGTCACTCGTCTATCCCTCCTACTGCTGCTCCTACTGCACCAACTGTATCCTGCACCCCAAAAACCCAGCAGCTCAGCTCAGCAAACTATGAAGATAAGGACTTGTATTTGGTAAACACCAAAAATGAACCAAAGAAATTCCAGGAAAAAACATTCAAGAGCCTGTCATCTCCCCAAGTGCACAGCAGCCAGATTTCAAAGACCTGCCCTGATCCTCATCTTAGAAAAGGAAACAGGCAACTGCTTACGGACATTACATGCTCTGGAGACGGTAAAAGTGAAGTTATGCTTAAGCCTGGTAGAAAAGTGTTGCACAGCCTTTTTTCAAGACCCCCCAGTCAGACATCTACTCCCAAACATCCTACGTACTTAGAGCCACATCTCTCTGGTCTGACATCTAATTCAGAAGCCTCAATAAATTATTTTTGTCCCTCTTCGGATGTCACAGACTTTAAAGGAAGAGATACTGTTTCTGCTGACCTTGTTGCTAGTTCCACTAAAACCGGTGATTCTATTCATCATTTTGCAGCAAAAAACCAAACTGAGGTCCACCAGAACTCCAAAAACTCACAATCTGGCCTCAAACTTGGTGCCGGACAACATTGTTCTAGTGAAACTACAGCAGAGTGCAGCAGTAAAACAACACATTGTGGTGATTTGGCAGTTGGATGTAGTAAAACCCTGAAGAGACCCTTTCATAGCCTTTTTGCAAGCCCTATTACTGACACCCTGAAGCCACCGCCAGATTCTGCTTGTCCTCAAGGCTTTACTCAGTCTTCCTGTCCTACTCCACAGTCTGCAGATTGCAGAAGTAAAGATATTCATGTTAAAACTGCAGTTGAACCCGACAAGTCGAACTCTGCCAAGTCCTTCCTGAACCTTTTTGCAAGTCCTCTTAGCGAGAGGACTTCTTCCCTCCCAGGCATGTTGTCCCAAGCAGATTATTCAAGAACATCTTCCATTTCTCAAGAGTCAAGCCGGCCAGGTGATGCTGCATCTCATTTATCAGAGTCCAAACAAAAAGCTTCTAAGTTAGAGACAACTCTCCCACACCTTGTTAGAACTGATGACAAAGAAATGTCTCATGCATCGAAATCCCCTGATTTCTCTCCAAGTCCTAAAAAGGTAAATGACGAAAGTTCAACTGAGCATGTAAATACAAAGCAGCAGGTGAACCTCACTGATTCTCTCAGCCCAGCCCATCAGCAGCTGCCCAACATCTCATCCCATCAAGGTAAGGATATGAAATAACTGATTGTGAATATCAGTGTGAAATACTGATAAATATCACAGAAATCTGTTGTTGTTTTTTCCTCATGTTGTTGGTTCTTCAGTAGCAGCCACTTCCAATTCAGTTCTGAAAACCCTCTTCTTGTGCCTGAGCCCGTATCAACAGGACGGAGAACAACAGGACAATATTCAGATCAGTGTCCCTTCAGGTATCCAGTAAAATAGATTTATATTAGTATCTATGTATACAATGTTCACTGGTTTTGTTTTCTTTCTGGTGGAGTTGAACAATTATCTGTTCATGAAATTTCAGAAAGTGAAAAGAAAGATGAAAGCAGCACTGGGTGTGTCTTTGTGGAGCAACAGCAGAGGAGTAAAAATAAGAGAAGAAGGAGGACGAAACTCAAGGTAGGCTTGTGTGTGTCAGTATGTTCATTTAAAGGATAAGGCTGGTATTATTCTATATTTTTCTTATGGTCAACAAATCCAAGAACAAAACCAACTATGCAACTAAAATTGAATTGAAATTTGAGACACATTTGCAAATCAATGTGGTCCACAAAAAAGCCAGTATGTTTTCCCATTAGACAGCAGGGCAAAGTAAAAGTAGTTTATCTGTTGGAGGTATGCAGGTTGTCTGCAGCTCTTCATCAATCATCATCATCACTGTTGCTGTTTCTGCTTGAACTATTCCTTCCTGCATTATTTCTAACTGATCTGCTGAACTGTACTGTTCTGTCAACTGTTTTTTTTTACACTGCTAACAAGGCTCTGCTAATTTGGTGAGGACCATGTTTCATTTCCTGTAAATTCTTCACAATAAAAGTCTCCTGTTATTTAGTAAATTAAAAGCTTTTGATATGAAGCAGTAAAGCAGAAAGTGTTGTGTTTGCATCAGCAGTAACTTAACACAACTCTGATTGGCCAGCTTCTTGAAAGCTGGCCAATCAGAACAGAGTGGATTCATCAGGAGGGGGGTCTTAAAGAGACAGGAGCTCAGACTGCCTGTTAAGCAGAGACTGAACTGAGGGGTTAAAGGCCCTGTATGATACAAACAAGGAGTTTTTTGAATAATAGGTCCCCTTTAAGATTATTGGGGAATACCAGTCAGCTTTTATTAAAGGAGGCATAAGCATGCATGAGTAGTCCTTGATATGCTTAATTACTGTTCATTTGTAAATAATGATGGTATAGACTATGCTAGAAAAGTTATCAAAAGTGGCAATATTGTAAGTGGCATATAATGAGTTAAGACTGTTGATTGACCAGTTGAGACCATGGTTGACACTAAAGTGAGCCTATTAGGTGGCCTACTGTAGTGCAAAGTAACCAACCATTGAGACTCCCAGCAGCCCATGCCATTTTGTCGAGGGCTTGGTATGCAGCAGACCACCATTGTTCTTTTGCCACTGTTGCTCTTGCTGTGATAATATTAACAGCAAACTCTTCATTGGCTGAGCAAAAAAGTCCACTAGCTAATTTATACAATGTAAAATACCATAGACATATGCTAACAATATGAACATGTGGTATGTGGAGGAAAACGTGTTCAGCAAACCACAGTTATTTTGTGTGTGAACCATGTTTGTTTTTTTTGTGAACGTTAAATGTTACTGCTGTTAAGCCATGAGTTGTGTAGATTTTTGGTGTAATTTGAAAGAACTTTATTACGTGCCTTATGTAGTAAGATTTTGATGGTAGTTATTCTTGGGTCAAGGTTATTTTTGGTTGTGGAATATTTGAAGTAATGTTACAATGAGTTTGAGATTTAGAAAATATAATTGTTGTTCAACAGAGCCAATTGAAAATATGATTTGAATTATATGCTATATTAATACTTGGTGATATTTCATGCTAAGAGTTAGAGTTTAGATAGAGTCAATACTGATAAGTGTGTGAATGTAACTGTATGGGTATGTAACATGTCTATAGGTCAGGTTTTGGTAAATGGAGAGCTTTGTGTCAAGTTCGATGCCAAGGAGAGTGTCCACTGAAGAATAGAGATTCCAGTTAACTGGATGGTGAGCCAACCTACAGGTCTTGCATAGATTGTTGTTGTCTGAAGATGGATTCCCTTCCTCGCTTCCTCATGTGGTAGGAGACAAACTGACACAAATTTGGGTCCTAACGACTGATCTACTAACTGAACTTAAACACTGAATTCAGGGTCAATTTTTTTTGTGCACACTTAATTTTTCTAGTTTGTTATTTTGGGTGAACTGTGTTGAAGCCAGGTGGCAAATATCTAAAATGCTGCAATTGTTTATCAATACCTGTGTTTGCACGTGGAGGCAGGCACACCCACACTTTCTTAAATTATGAAATAATACTGTATATAAGATGCTCCACTGTAATTACAACCCAGCCTTAATCTAACTAGCCTCACTAGCAAGGCCCCTTACATGCTTGCTTATAACTTATTTGAGGAGTTCGGTCTCTGAGATTGACAGCATTGTGTTAAGACCATAGATAGATTTACTCTAAGTTGATTTTATTTATTTATTTAATTTATTTTCAGAATGCTCTGATATTGTCTCAGTGACACATTGAGGTGGTCTGCTATTGTTCATGAGTCTTTTATTTTGTTGCTTTAAAGTCAGATAGGTCTTTGGAAAGGTATTCTTAATTATTAATTTTGACTAATTATTCACATAATTAAAATGACAACACCTCAATTTCTTTCTGAAATACAGTTTGCAGGAGGTAGTTATTTTTTTTATCATTCATTTTATTTATTATTTAATATTTTTTATTTTATTTTATTTAGTTATGTGTGTATTTTTATTTGTTTTTCACTTATTTGTTGATTATTGACAGACTGGCTGAATGAATGTGAAATTGTGCTCATTAGAACATTGTTTTTATTTTTAAATCAGTGCCAAAACCTGCAGTTCTTGGAGTGGCCACTTGAGGCTTCAAAAGCGAGTCAATCCTCATAGACCCCCCATGTTAAAATGCCCAACTTTACAGCAGAAATAAACATATTTACAGATTAGTAAACTGCCAAAACTGCATGCCCATTATTTTGTGCAGTCTTTGGTTTATACACTTACCACAAAACAACGTGGAGGTTAGATTGACTGCAGCAACTTATTGTATCAGAGTTTAACTTGAATGTATCAGATTTAGAGAAAATTGCTGGTGTTCATGATATCAATGATTAAATCTCTAGATTGATTCTTCTCTTGATAATGTACAGTCCCATGGTAACTTTGTACCTCTTTCTCCTGTGTTTGTGTTATTCTCTGTATTCTGCTCTTCAGACTCAGGATTCTGACAAAAAGTCCACTGAGAAAACGGTTGCACACTGGGCAGAGCACCAGTCCTCCCCTGAGATACCTCAAATCTCTTTGAAAGCAAGAGATCCAGATGTGGCCGAACATCAGTTGAGAATATCTGGCTCGCACAACTTTCCCTTCAAAGCGGTGCTGCCAATGACACAGCCTCACCCCCGACAGACTCTAAAGCAAACCTCAGAGGAAAGAACGTGGGTAAAGGGGAACATGGTGGTCACGCCACTCAAGGACCTTTTTAAGACTTTAGACCCCACTGTTTCCCACTTCAGACATTAACTTTAGGATTACTCTTGGGTTTAATCACACTCATAATATTGATTTTTAAAACATGAACTACACATCCACACTTTTTTTTAGTACCAGTGTTTTGAACTGTGAAGATTAAAGTGATTGAAAAGTGAAGTTGCTGAACTTTATAACCCTTCTAGGTTTTTGAAAGCTAATATAAAAACTCTAATAAAATGTGAATTTGAGTTTTTCCTTTTGTTTTCTGCAGTATTTTCTCTGACTTGGGTTCAGTCATGGTAACTATATAACTATATATATATATATATATATTTATATTTAAAATCCACACCTTTGTATTTTTAATAAATATTACAAAGTCCTTTGTTCATTGGTATTTAAACAAAACACTGATCAGTGTATTCATGATGTTAGGAGTATGGTAAGGTTATTTAATGTTTTAAAATTAATTATTTAATGAACAATGTGCTGGAGGGTCAGCAAATCTTTGAAAGCTGAATATATGACATTTTATTACATGTAAAAGTCTAATGTCCTAAAACATGTCCGCCTTTCCCATCTGGAACTCATATAGCCTACACACTCATAGGTTCACAGGAAGCACATGCATGCAGTAATTGTGCATTACTGGTCTTAAACTCCCTGTTTACTGACAGCTCCAAAACAAACATGTTCTTATACAAAAGTGAATATGAACTTCCAAAATACAGATGTATGAGGAGTAATACTTCATTAATTAATTACCTCATTATTGGGAGCACCACCTCCTATAGTTAGGATTTTGTTAGTGCCAGGAGGAAGCACAAACCCTTGTTCAATTTCATCAATGAATCAGTGTCATGATTGTAAGTTCTTGTCCCAAACAATGACCTCTGTTTACTGCAGCTCAAAGAAACAACCAAACACTTTTAGGATAAATGAAGACATTTATTAATAGCTAAATGTCTTAAGGATATATAATAAAGCATAGATGATATACAGAAAATAACAAATAAAAAGAAAAGTAAATACATAAATGAAAGGCTGTTGTACCAGGGCATGCTAAGGGAAAAGCTAATTCAACTTCTCTAAATAATTTCTTTAACTTCAGCGTTATTCGACATCAACCCTTGATCACAAAGCCATGTTATGTCTTACTGTTGAGCTAATGCGTCATAGTAGAAGCATCATCTTGGCAGGTCCAGCATTGTTGGTGCAGCATCTCCAGCAGTGTTGCAGTGAAAGAGCCAGGATTAGCTGTGGGCTGTAGTACATCTCCATAGATGCAGAGGCATTGAATGCCAGTGAAGAATCAGGCCTTTTCAAAGACTTCAGGTCGGCTTCACCTCTGGTTTTCAGTATTGCTCTCAGAGAGCAGGTTCAGTGTCTAATGTTCTTCTTCCTCTTTTTCTTTTCTTTTTCCTCTTCAAGAACTTATATTCAGGTTTTACTTGGCTTGTAATAACTTGAGTTAAGTGTTGAATAAGGTTTAGTTTAACTTCGCTCAAATCCAGCCTACTTCGTCTACTTCAAAATAAAATACTGTACGTGTTTACTTCAAATGAAATCACTATACGTGGAAATACAAGACTTAATGTTGCTAAGAAACAGAAACAAATTAACTTGTTGCAATAAATGATTAAATGCGGATATATTTGGTTGAATAACATAAACGAGACGTCTTAAGAGTTTTGAGTTCTTGGAGGCCTGCTCCAAGAGGAATCTTCTTGATGCTGTTTTTCTAAGTTAGAATAAGATGGGAGGAGTTTTAGGGATGTTCTACAGTGTTTCACGCCGAATTATTGATGAATATTCAATTTCTTTGTCTTAATGGCTTTAGGTGTGGCTGGTGCTTTGCAGCCTGTGCCTCCTGAAGTAAAGGAGATTTGGGGAAATTTAATTCTGAGTTCTTACATGCAAAGACTGACACTTAAAGTCACTGTTTGCCTACTGTTTCACATCAAAGCTTTAAACACATTCTTTTCATCTTAAATCATCTACTGAAATAAAGTTTTAATACTGCAGTGAAGGAATTAAAGTGAGGCAATACTTATGTGATAAGATTACTTTCAGAAACATATTTGAATTTCAGTTGCTAAATTCTTACTTTATCACATGAAGGCATTCAATGTGGCTATTATTTAACAATAAGAAAAACTTAAACCTCAAATCCTTCAAATATTCTGATTATTTTAGAAACTTCATTCTATCAACACAATTAATTTAACTACTAAAATATGATTGTCTATGAGGTTCATGGATCCCAAGTTTAACACTTAAAATACAAATATATGATATAAGTTGCATAATGATTCAACATTTAAGTTACATGAATGTCAGGTTTGCCTCAGATTTGCAGGGGGGCTTCACAAAGTCCTCAGGAATGTGGATTAGTTTATGGTGTTGTTGATAAGAGTCTGTGCTCCATCTAAGGTGGGAGTTGTTGCTCTCTGGTCCAGGTGGCCTTTAGGGTCAGTTTGTGCTTTTAGTTGGTGTTATAATTCAACGTATCGAAATGGTTTATACTAGAGTTTTAGAGTTTTTAGAGTTACACAGGTCAGTTCTGCAGGCCGAGGGTCTACTCTTACGAACTTAGGAATCCAGGGAGTCTGTCTCTTATTCTCCTGAACCAAAGATTTGTTAACAGGATTATAGTATGAGCAGTTGTCCTCCTACACAGATGCAAATACTTGCTCTTCTTCTTTTGCCTTTCTGTCAGAGTAGTCACGTGTTTGCTGCCCCTTGTGATCAATACATGTGATTTCATATAGTTATGGGTAAAACATGTTTGAATGTGTCCAGATTTTGTCTTTTCGAATATTCACTTTGTGGAAGGCGGCTCAGGATTCACCCTGGGACATTTCACATGTCAGTTTGGAGCCTAAATATGAGAAAATACTTGTACAAGTTAGTATTGCAGAGACAAACTAGGGAGATAATATGGATTTTTGTAACATTATTCCACAGAGAAAAAATTAAACATCACCTTCTATTTTAAAGATCCTTTTTTGAAAGTTTTCCAATAATCCTGTGAGTCCGTCATAGTTCTCTATTTTGAAGGCGTTGTTGTCTTTTGGTTCTGAGGCAAAGGTCTTAACTCTATCCAGGCTCACAATTCTGCCGACCTGAAACCAGAATTTATCTTGAAATGATGAAATACCTCCAAGTCTGATGTCAGCAAGATAAACAACACAGTTGTGAACATTACAGGACTCAAAACTGTAATCAATGCAAGCGGCACAGTTTAGGGCAGAACTCAGCTGTGGTTACAGTATTACTTGATGTGATACTTGAAATGTTCACATGCTGGTAAAAACATGTAAAAGCACTGAGAGCTATGACTGTGTATCATCTGTATAGTAGTGAAATGAACCCTTATGACAATTTGTCCCTAAGGTTAGCAAGCACAGTGAGAACATAACACTTCAAAGTATTGATCTCTGAGGTTCCATGTGTGATTGTTTTAGCTGATAAATAAATGATTCTACTGAGACTTTTCTATTGGACAAATAAAGCAGAATAATGAGACATCACAGCTTACCCCAATGACAAATCGAATGATGTTTTTTTCATCATAGGTTTTGATTATTCCATGTCTGTCACCATCACTGGGATCTCCATCTGTGATTAGTACCAGAACTTTGGTTGCATCAGAAGAGGCTCCTGCTTCTGCCTTTTCAAGGATCTCTTCCCTGAAACAAATGTAAAAGTAGCATTTGTGATGCTTAGAACCCTCAAAACTTCATTTACTGACTTTTATAGAAGAAGAAATGAGCATTCATTACCCTAACCAATAAGATTATAATAATGGCATTGTGCTTTTTTATTTTATAGTGACGTTAGTGACCCTGCTGCAATTCCCAGAATGCAGCTGTGTCTAGTTGTGCATCGTCTCTGATGGATTTCAGCCTGAATGTCTATTAAAACTAATTGCTACAACCAGGCCTGCTATTCAACTTCATTAAAACCACACTGGAAACATCTTATTGTGACATTTCATTTCCTATTGTCCACTTCTTCATGGAAATCTGAAAAATACTCCATCACATGGTCGTATTTGCCCAGAAAAACAATGTGCTGTAACAGTGTTTGGTTGTGGATGGATTTTTCCCTCAATAACAGCTGTTATTACAATGTAATTACACATTTAAGAGGTATTTGCATAATGTGACTTCACTTACAACACAAATGTGAGGGCTCTGTGTGTGTTGGTGAGAGCCTTCATATGAGGTTCCCTCATAAGTCTATCGAGAGCTCCACCAGCTTTATAGTCATTGAAGTCAAAAACTTTCCTGGGCTGTGTGCTGAACTGAACTGCTGCAACCTGGAAAAGAAGACGAGGCAGTATTTATATCACATTTTACAAATAAATGTTATGAATCCTTTAATGTTGTACTGACCTTGATTGGTGAGTTCTTAAGACTGTCCATTATTTCCACTATGAAGTCTTTATTTTTGTTAAATTCAGCAGTGGTCATACTCCCTGATCCATCAAATAAAAACACAAGGTCCACAAGGTCCACTGTCTTTCTTTTGCATTTTAGAAAAAAATGCATGCCATTGGAGGCCTGGCCCGGTGGTGTCTGTGCTGCTGCAGCCGGGTCCTCTTGACTGACAGCACTATGGATAAACAGGCCCAGTAGGAGCAGGAGGGGAGCCAGAAGGGACCATATTAGTATTATAATATTCTTTATTATTTATTATATCTCTGTGCTATGTTTGTGAGATATACATACGTGAGGCTGAAGTCCACCCCAGGGTCAACAATAGGGGTGTCATTTTCTCTACATTCCTTTTGAAAGGGAACCTGTAAAACATAAAATTATTTCTGTTCATGTCATACTTGAAAACACAGAGCAAGATGGAAAAAATGCTAAACAACACAAAAGCAGCATTGGTGTCAGAGTATGTATGAGAATATACTGACACATGACAGCTGGGACTCATAAACTGATCTCAAATCATCTAATCACAGTTGATGTGCCTTTGTTTGGCCTTTTATGCTGTAATTTTTGTTTGGTGCTAATTAGCAAATGTTAGCACGCAAACACACATGCTAAGCAAAGATGGTGAACATAGCAAACATTATACCTGCTAAACATTAGCATTTAATATATCAAATGTTAGCATTTAGCAATATAGATGTATGTCATCAATAGGAACACATTCTTTCAACAACATGATGACAAAATAGTCAAGTCACTGTTTCAGCTCATTCAAATCTGAAGCACTAAGTATGTCCTAAAGGAAGTCTTTGTTGTTTGTTGTTTGAGTTAAATCTTTACTTGGAAAAATGAAGTGAAAATGAACAAAAGTCACAATCACATCCTTTAAACAGAATTCCATTTCACATCGCTGTGATCCTTTTCTGTATGCAAGCACAACTGAATCAGATACTCAGGTTCAATTCTGAATTGGACACGTTAACAGAAATAATAAGTGGACAAAACAGTGTAAATCTTTTACATAAATCATCTTGATTTAGGTAACTGGCAGGCCAAACTTGACCTGATTTTTCTCTATTTTTTATCCATCAAATAGAAAATGTTTTTTGTGCTAATCCACAGGCCCCAAATGTACCCATTCACCCGGTATTATCAGGTTACTTATTTGATTTTTTTAATTAATTATTTAATGAACAATATGCTGGAAGGACAGCATATCTGTGAAAGTTAACTATATGACAATTTTATTACATTCAAGAGTCTATGTACTAGTTTTCATTGTTACTGGCAGAGTCCGCCTTTCTCATGTGGAACTCATATTGCCTACACGCTCATAGGTTCACAGGAAGCACATGCATGCAGTAATTGTGCATTACTGGTCTTAAACTCCATGTTTACTGACATCTCTAAACCAAACATTTCCTCATACTGCTGCTTCACATTAAATGTGTTCAACTGTCAATTGTTCAATGTCTTTCAAAAATTAATATAAACTTCCAAAATACAGATGCAAATACTTGCTCTTCTTCTTTTGCCTTTCTGTCAGAGTGGTCACGTGTTTGCTGCCCCTCATGATCAATACATGTGATTTCATATAGTTATGGGTAAAAGATTTTTGAATGTGTCCAGATTTTGTCTTTTTGAATACTCACTTTGTGGAGGGCAGCACAGAATTCACTCTGGGACGTTTCACATGTCAGTTTGGAGCCTAAATATGAGAAAATACTTGTACAAGTTAGTATTGCAGAGACAAACTAGGGAGATAATATGGATTTTTGTAACATTATTCCATAGAGAAAAAATTACACATCACCTTCTATTTTAAAGATCCTGCTTTGCGAGTTTTCCAATAATCCTGTGAGTCCGTCATAGTTCTCTATTTTGAAGGCATTGTTGTCTTTTGGTTCTGAGGCAAAGGTCTTAACTCTATCCAGGTTATCCATTTTGACCTAAAACCAGAATTTATCTTGAAATGATGAAATACCTCCAAGTCTGATGTCAGCAAGATAAACAACACAGTTGTGAACATTACAGGACTCAAAACTGTAATCAATGCAAGCGGCACAGTTTAGGGCAGAACTCAGCTGTGGTTACAGTATTACTTGCTTTGATACTTGAAATGTTCACATGCTGGTAAAAACATGTAAAAGCACTGAGAGCTATGACTGTGTATCATCTGTATAGTAGTGAAATGAACCCTTATGACAATTTGTCCCTAAGGTTAGCAAGCACAGTGAGAACATAACACTTCAAAGTATTGATCTCTGAGGTTCCATGTGTGATTGTTTTAGCTGATAAATAAATGATTCTACTGAGACTTTTCTATTGGACAAATAAAGCAGAATAATGAGACATCACAGCTTACCCCAATGACATATCGAGTTATGCTTTTTTCATCATAGGTTTTGATTATTCCATGTCTGTCACTATCACTGGGATCTCCATCTGTGATTAGTACCAGAACTTTGGTTGCATCAGAAGAGGCTCCTGCTTCTGCCTTTTCAAGGATCTCTTCCCTGAAACAAATGTAAAAGTAGCATTTGTGATGCTTAGAACCCTCAAAACTTCATTTACTGACTTTTATAGAAGAAGAAATGAGCATTCATTACCCTAACCAATAAGATTATAATAATGGCATTGTGCTTTTTTATTTTATACTGACATTAGTGACCCTGCTGTAATTCCCAGAATGCAGCTGTGTCTAGTTGTGCATCGTCTCTGATGGATTTCAGCCTGAATGTCTATTAAAACTAACTGCTACAACCAGGCCTGTTATTCAACTTCATTAAAACCACACTGGAAACATCTTATTGTGACATTTCATTTCCTATTGTCCACTTCTTCATGGAAATCTGAAAAATACTCCATCACATGGTCGTATTTGCCCAGAAAAACAATGTGCTGTAACAGTGTTTGGTTGTGGATGGATTTTCCCTCAATAACAGCTGTTATTACAATCTTATTACACATTTAAGAGTTATTTGTACAATGTGACTTCACTTACAACACAAATGTGAGGGCTCTGTGTGTGTTGGTGAGAGACTTCATATGAGGTTCTCTCATAAGTTTATCGAGAGCTACACCAGCTTTATAGTCATTGAAGTCAAAAACTTTCCTGGGGTCTGTGCTGAACTGAACTGCTGCAACCTGAAAAAAACAGACGAGGCAGTATTTATATCACATTTTACAAATCCTTTTAAAATCCTTTAATGTCGTATTTACCTTGATTGATGAGTACTTAAGACTGTCCATTATATCCACTATGAAGTCTTTATTTTGGTCAAATTCATTAGTGGTCATACTCCCTGATCCATCAAATAAAAACACAAGGTCCACTGTCTTTCTTTTGCATTTTAGAAAAAAATGCGTGCCATTGGAGGCCTGGCCCGGTGGTGTCTGTGCTGCTGCAGCTGGGTCCTCTTGACTGACAGCACTATGGATAAACAGGCCCAGTAGGAGCAGGAGGGGAGCCAGAGGGGACCACATTAATATTAAAATATTCTTTATTATTTGTTATATCACTGTGCTGTTAGTGAGATATACGTACGTGAGGCTGAAGTCCACCTCAAGGTCAACAATAGGGGTGTCATTTTCTCTACATTCCTTATGAAAGGGAACCTGTAAAACATAAAATTATTTCTGTTCATGTCATACTTGAAAACACAGAGCAAGATGGAAAAAATGCTAAACAACACAAAAGCAGCATTGGTGTCAGAGTATGTATGAGAATATACTGACACATGACAGCTGGGACTCATAAACTGATCTCAAATCGTCTAATCACAGTTAATGTGCCTTTTTTTGGCCTTTTATGCTGTACTTTTTGTTTGGTGCTAATTAGCAAATGTTAGAATACAAACATACATTCTAAACAAAGGTGAACATAGCAAACATTATACCCACTAAACATTAGCATTTAACATATCAAATGTTAGCATTTAGCAATATAGATGTATATCATCAATAGGAACACATTCTTTCAAAAACATGATGAGAAAATAGTCAAGTCACTGTTTCAGCTCATTCAAATCTGAAGCACTAAGTATGTCCTAAAGGAAGTCTTTGTTGTTTGTTGTTTGAGTTAAATCTTTACTTGGAAAAATGAAGTGAAAATGAACAAAAGTCAAAATCACATCCTTTAAACAGAATTCCATTTCACATCATTGTGATCCTTTTCTGTATGCAAGCACAACTGAATCAGATACTCAGGTTCAATTCTGAGTTGGACACATTAACAGAAATAATAAGTGGACAAAACAGTGTAAATCTTTTACATATATCTTTTACCATATTTTATCCATCAATAATAAAATGCTTTTTGTGCTAATCCACAGGCCCCATATTTACCCAGTTCACCTGGTATTATCAAGTTATTTACTTAATTTGTTTTTAATTGATTATTTAATGAACAACGTTCAGTAGGGACAGAGAAGTTAAAAATATGACAATTTTATTACATTCAAGAGTCTATATACTAGTTTTCATTGTTACTGGCAGAGTCCGCCTTTCCCATGTGGAACTCATATTGCCTACACACTCATAGGTTCACAGGAAGCACATGCATGCAGTAATTGTGCATTACTGGTCTTAAACTCCATGTTTACTGACATCTCTAAACCAAACATTTCCTTATACTGCTGCTTCACATTAAATGTGTTCAACTGTCAATTGTTCAATGTCTTTCAAAAGTTAATATAAACTTCCAAAATACAGATGTGAGTACTTGCTCTTCTTCTTTTGCCTTTCTGTCAGAGTGGTCACATGTTTGCTGCCCCTCATGATCAATACATGTGATTTCATATAGTTATGGGTAAAACATGTTTGAATGTGTCCAGATTTTGTCTTTTTGAATACTCACTTTGTGGAAGGAAGCACAGAATTCACTGTGGGACGTTTCACATGTCAGTTTGGAGCCTAAATATGAGAAAATACTTGTACAAGTTAGTATTGCAGAGACAAACTAGGGAGATAATATGGATTTTTGTAACATTATTCCACAGAGAAAAAATTACACATCACCTTCTATTTTAAAGATCCTTTTTTGCAAGTTTTCCAATAATCCTGTGAGTCCGTCATAGTACTCTATTTTGAAGGTATTGTTGTCTTTTGGTTCTGATGCAAAGGTCTTAACTCTATCCAGGCTATAAAACCCAACCTGAAACCAGAATTTATCTTGAAATGATGAAATACCTCCAAGTCTGATGTCAGCAAGATAAACAACACAGTTGTGAACATTACAGGACTCAAAACTGTAATCAATGCAAGCGGCACAGTTTAGGGCAGAACTCAGCTGTGGTTACAGTATTACTTGATGTGATACTTGAAATGTTCACATGCTGGTAAAAACATGTAAAAGCACTGAGAGCTATGACTGTGTATCATCTGTATAGTAGTGAAATGAACCCTTATGACAATTTGTCCCTAAGGTTAGCAAGCACAGTGAGAACATAACACTTCAAAGTATTGATCTCTGAGGTTCCATGTGTGATTGTTTTAGCTGATAAATAAATGATTCTACTGAGACTTTTCTATTGGACAAATAAAGCAGAAAAATGAGACATCACAGCTTACCCCAATGACAAATCGAATGATGTTTTTTTCATCATAGGTTTTGATTATTCCATGTCTGTCACCATCACTGGGATCTCCATCTGTCATTAGTACCAGAACTTTGGTTGCATCAGAAGAGGCTCCTGCTTCTGCCTTTTCAAGGATCTCTTCCCTGAAACAAATGTAAAAGTAGCATTTGTGATGCTTAGAATCCTCAAAACTTCATTTACTGACTTTTATAGAAGAATAAATAAGCAATTCATTACCCTAACAAATAAGATTATAATAATGGCATTGTGCTTTTTTATTTTATACTGACGTTAGTGACCCTGCTCCAATTCCCAGAATGCAGCTGTGTCTAGTTGTGCATCGTCTCTGATGGATTTCAGCCTGAATGTCTATTAAAACTAACTGCTACAACCAGGCCTGCTATTCAACTTCATTAAAACCACACTGGAAACATCTTATTGTGACATTTCATTTCCTATTGTCCACTTCTTCATGGAAATCTGAAAAATACTCCATCACATGGTCGTATTTGCCCAGAAAAACAATGTGCTGTAACAGTGTTTGGTTTTGGATGGATTTTTCCCTCAATAACAGCTGTTATTACAATGTTATTACACATTTAAGAGTTATTTGCATAATGTGACTTCACTTACAACACAAATGTGAGGGCTCTGTATGTACGCGTGAGAGACTTCATATGACGTTCCTCCATAAGTTTATCGACAGCTCCACCAGCTTTATAGTCATTGAAGTCAAAAACTTTCCTGGGCTCTGTGCTGAACTGAACTGCTGCAAACTGGAAAAGAAGTCAAGGCAGTATTTATATCACATTTTACAAATAAATGCTATGAATCCTTTAATAATGTACTGACCTTGATTGATGAGTTCTTAAGCCTGTCCATAATATCCACCATGAAGTCTTTATTTTTGTTAAATTCAGCAGTGGTCATACTCCCTGATCCATCAAATAAAAACACAATTTCCACTGTCTTTCGTGTGCATCCCAGAAAAAAATGTGTGTCATCGGAGGCCTGGCCCGGTGGTGTCTGTGCTGCTGCAGCTGGGTCCTCTTGACTGACAGCACTATGGATAAACAGGCCCAGTAGGAGCAGGAGGGGAGCCAGAAGGGCCCAACGAGACATCCTGTGGCTCAGTATGTTCACAGACTGAAAGTGTCTGCTTGACCTGAACTTTGAGCCAGACAGGGATGGCCTCATATACAGAGGACTTCAACGTTAGATTTTTAGTTTAGATCTTCCCCTTATTTAAGAGTTAGTGACTTCAGGCTGCTGTCAGTGGGTCGTCCTCTGTTAACAGCAGGGCTGTGGCGCACACAGACGCGGGGGCGAGCCAGAGTACGCCCGCTACGTAGAACCAGAACCAGAGCAACTTGCTTGCCAATCCGGAGAGAAACGTCGAGAGCAGTCCAAGCAGGCAGAGAGCGGGGGAGATGCTGCTGAAAACAAGCACTGAGACCCGGGGAACGTGAAGGTAGCTGCTCACTAACAGCTTGCGTTCCGTTTGTTTACAGCAGCTGGGCGAAGATCAGTAGAACAGCAAATAGCTCAAGATGCGCATGTTTCTAGTGCCGCCAGGTGTTAGATAAGTCCCACTAGAGTGTCTGACTCTGTGTTTTAGTGGTCAAGGCTGCTACCTTCCATGGTCATATTCAATGGTTCAAGACCAGTTCGAGACTCACTATGACCAAGTGATGAGATGTCCAGCAGGGGTCTTTCCCCTGTCATGTGACACTTTGTGTTGTTTTGTGGTCTTCATAGCTCCTTAAAAATGCAGCTTGATTACACAGTGGATTGAACAGTGTTTTTGGAGCTTGACCTATTCTATGGACTAAAAGTTAAATAGATTTTTACCATTTTATGACAGTAAAATATTAAACTGCTAGAGTACCCCTATAATATGGATATGCATTGTTATTATATTGTGATATGACAAATATATTTAAAACCACATATAAAATAATGGCCCTTATATTCCACATTTATCATTTACAGACTAAAACTTCTAGAACTAATTTTTTCAAGGTTTACATATTTAGTTTTATGCATCAAAATTGGTGTTCTTGTCAATGTGCACCAATTAATCTGTGAAAACAGTTGCATGATGTCATCAGCTTGAAGAGTCTAGATTTGTCTTGTGTTACAAACTGGAGGTTTGGAGTTGTACATGACATAGAGGGTCTAACAAAAGATGCTCTAAATTTGCATTTTTAGAAATGCAGGATATAGTATATTTAGAGTTTGAATTGTGCTGTTACAACAACTTTGCCCATTCTTCCCCCCTCTGACGTTGTGGGAATACAGTTTGTTTCTGGTGTACACCAATATTTACAACTTGCTCTAAAATGTGTTGAATGATCACCTGACTTTTTGAGGTTTAGATGAGCAATGGTGAAATCAGCTTGATTTACTGATGTAAAAAGCTGAAATATGCACCCCTATTTATAAAAATTAGTGTTATTGTCACAAAAACGGGCATTTAAAGGGTTAAAATTCTGGAAATCTTTTATTGATGATCAGAGTTTAAACAATGTTACTCAATGAAAGTTGGAAAAAACATTAAAATATAATCTTTATATGGCTTTTTATATTGGTTAGCTTTATATGGTTTTTGATGGGGACCGATACTAAGTCAGTATTTGTGATATGGTAAAATACAATGTCAAGGCACATCATGTGTTTATCTCACAATAACTGAATATACCCTTATGACAAATATGAAGATATCTGATTCTAACTAGAAAATTAAATGCAGTCTCTTAAACATTAGATCACTATCATCTAAAGCCTTATTAGTAAATGATCTACTCTCAGATCAGCATATTGATTTATTTTGTCTTACTGAAATCTGGCTTATGTCATGAGGAATATGTTAGCCTTAATGAATCCACTCCTCCCAGCCATATTAATACTCACATTCCTCGAGATACTGCCCGAGGAGGTGGAGTTGCAGCCATTTTCAACTCCAGCCTTATTGTCAGCCCTAGACCTAAATTTTAATTTAATTATAATTCTTTTTAAAGCCTTGCTCTTTATATTTCTCACCCAACCTGGAAAACTGTACAGCCAGTTCTATTTGTTATAGTGTACCGTCCTCCTAGGCCGTGCACTGAATTCTTATCTGAATTCTCAGAGTTTTTATCAAACTTAGTCCTCAGTACAGATAAAGTAATTATAGCAAGTGACTTTAATATTCATGTGGACGTCGATAATGATAGTCTTAGCACTGCCTTTATCTCATTATTAGACTCAATTGGCTTCTCTCAGTGTGTAAATAAACCCACTCACTGTCATAATCACACCCTTGATCTTGTGCTGGCTTATGGCATAGAAATTGAACATTTGATAGTTTTTCCTCAAACTCCCATCTTATCAGACCACCATTTGATAACTTTTGAATTTTTGAATTATTGGTAGATTACACACCATTAGACAAAAATGTCTTCACTAGATGTCTTACTGATAGTGCTGTAGCTAAACTTAAGGAAAAAATTCCATTAGTGCTGAATTCAATTCCTTTTATCAATACTTCAAAGGACTCTTATGATAACTTTAGTCCTTCCCAAATTGATAATTTTGTTGACAGTGCTGCAGGTGCTCCACAGGAAATGCTCGACTCCATTGCTCCTATAAAAAGAAAGATAATAAAGCATAAGCTCCATGGTATAATTCTGAAACCCACAAATTAAAGCAATTATCTTGTAAATCTGAAAGGATTTGGCATTCCACTAAATTAGAAGGATCTCGCATAGTCTGGCTTGAAAACCTTAAAACTTATAAGAAGGCCCTCTGTAATGCCAGAGCCGCCTATTACTCAACATTAATTGAGGAAAATAAAAACAGCCCTAGGTTTCTTTTCAGCACCTTGGCCAGGCTGACAAAGAGTCATAACTCTGTTGATCCGAGTATTCCAATGGCTCTCAGTAGTAATGAGTTCATGAGTTTTTTTTAAAGATAAAATTCTAACAATTAGAGATAAAATTCAACAGTCTCTCCTCTCAACAGGCACAGATTTATCAAGTTCCCTAGAAACAGCCACAAAACCTGATTTGAGTTTGGACTGTTTCTCTCAGATTGAGCTTCCTGAAATAATTTCGTCAACAAAATCTTCAACTTGTTTGTTAGATCCCATCCCAACTGAACTGCTTAAGGATGTTTTACCCTTAATTAGCACCTCCCTACTAAATATAATTAATATGTCTTTGGTAACTGGCTATGTACCGCAGTCCTTTAAAGTAGCTGTAATTAAACCCCTCCTTAAGAAGCCTACTCTTGATTCAGACGTCTTAGCCAACTATAGACCTGTATCCAACCATCCTTTTCTGTTTAAGATCCTTGAGAAAGCAGTCGCTAATCAGTTGTGTGATTTTCTAGCTAACAATAATTTATTTGAGGTTTTTCAGTCTGGATTTAGAGCGCATCATAGCATAGAGAGAGCACTGGTTAAAGTCACAAACAACCTCCTGACTGCACCAGACAAAGGATTTGTCTCTGTACTTGTCTTGTTAGATCTTAGTGCTGCATTTGACACTGTTGACCATCAAATCCTGTTACAGAGACTGGAACATTTCACTGGCATTAAAGGTACAGCATTATGCTGGTTTAAATCACATTTATCAGATCGATTTCAGTTTGCTCATGTTAGTGATGAATCAATCCTCCATAAAAGCAAAAGTTAGATACGGAGTTCCACAAGGTTCTGTTCTGGGACCTATACTATTCACTTTATATATGTGTAGTGGGTTGGAAATGCCACATGTTATGTTTTTTATGTAAACAGACACCCCCTAATTTTTTGTTAATTATTTGAATCAATCTCTCTCTGTTTTTGTAGTTTTGACATCAGGTCAATACCAAAAGATGTCAGTAGACGGCGCTGTGACGTTGCTGTGAACGCCTTAGGGAGGTCACCTGACATGCTCTGCTCATGCGCAGCTCAATATGAAATGAGCATCGGCTAGAGCAAGACGCCAATTTTGGCTCTCTCCCTTATTAATTCACAGGTATGTTAAAATTGCTTTTCTATGATCAGCTCTGGTTAATATCTTGTGCAAATGCACTTTAAAGTGTTCTGTGAAGTTGTGACGTGAGTTTTAGACGTATTTGGAGTGTATTTCTGCTAAAATGTGTCGTAATGGCCGCCGCCATTATGAATGTTTATCTCCGTGAATTTCAATTGTATACTGTCATCAGTACAAGTTAAGGCTGTTTGCATACGCAAACAAATGAAAATGTGTTGAAAGATTGTTTTAGAGTATAAGCCAGTCAGCCGTGAGTTAAGGTTAAATTGAGACGCTAAATTCAAACCAGCTTCCGGCCGCTCGCTAACCGAGCGCGGTCGCGCCATTTTAAGAAGTGCAAGTGCAAGTGCAAGTGAGGGTGCTACATATGTTGCAGAAAGATTCAGTGTATGTTATGTGAGTGTAGGATGAGTGTAATTGTGATGAATGTGTTAAAATAGGAGTGATTGCAGTAATGTGAGTCGAGTCAATATGTGTGTTTGGGTAATATAGTTTTTGTATTGTGATGCTATATTTTATACATATATATACTATATTATATATTGCACATTACCTTGTAATTAAGCTAATTAATTTATTTAGAAATGTAAGTCATATTGTAAATTTGTGAGAAGTTATTTTCATTTAGATTGTTTTATATTGTTTATTGTGAATTTGGTTTCAACCTTCATTTTATTTTGTAACATAAATTTTGGTGAGAATGTGAAATATGAACTTTGAAGCAACAAATGGTTAGGAAGATGACATAACTGAGAAATATGTACAGTTTTGTATTGTTATGTTGAATTCAATATTAAACGCACAATATGTAATTTCAGCCGCTAGGGGTCTGTCAATCAAAACAATAACAAAAGACAGCGTGTGATGACGGTGTGAAGTAGCAAGGGATCATGGGAGTTGTTGTCTTCATTGTTAAATAATCAGCTTCCCCCGGGATATGATTACTCCGAAATTCATGGTTCAGGGTGTTTTTACTAGGAGCCGAATT
Source organism: Euthynnus affinis (assembly GCA_029490765.1). Taxonomy (NCBI): domain Eukaryota; kingdom Metazoa; phylum Chordata; class Actinopteri; order Scombriformes; family Scombridae; genus Euthynnus; species Euthynnus affinis. Next base: position 33,657,813 of record CM055838.1, on the reverse strand, counting down.
ATCCGCAGTGGTCTCCTCCTCTCCAGAACAAACGGACCCGCTGATTACAGGTAAAAACACTGAATAAAGCAGTTTCATCTAAGAGATCGGTGTTTCTCCGATGTACGGCGACCCACGAACGTCAGATACAGGCTGTTAGCTGAGCTGCTGCTAACACTTTAGTGGTTTATATCTCGTATAATTTTACATTCTGATGTTCATCCGGTTTCTCCCGGCAGCCGAATTATCCGCAGAAGTCTCCTCTTCTCCAAAAACAAACGTACACACAGAATAAAATGCAGCTGCTCGTGTTCTGACTAAAACTAGAAAAAGAGATCATATTTCACCTATCTTAGCTTCACTGCATTGGCTTCCAGTAAAATCCAGAATAGAATTTAAAATCCTTCTTCTTACTTACAAAGCCCTTTTTGCTACTTGTTGATTGTTGTTGTTGCTGTTCTCTTGCATTGTGTACAACTCCGCGCCCCTCACCCCTCTCTCTCTCTCTCTCTCTCTCTCTCTCTCTCTCTCTCTCTCTCTCTCTCTCTCTCTCTCTCTCTGCCCCTCTCGCTGCCCCTCTGCCTTAGGTTTCTTCCAGTTAAAGGGGAGTTTTTCCTTACCACTGTCGCCAAGTGCTTGCTCATGGGGAGAACTGTTGGGTTTCCCTTTCTGTACACTGGGGAGCATGGTCTAGACATGCTCCATGTAGAAGTGCCCTGAGATGACTTTGTGTTGTGATTTGGCGCTATATAAATTCTTTAATTTACAGAGAGAGAGACCTAACAGTTCCCCCCATGAGTCTGCGACAGCAAAGAAACCTTGGTGAGCAGCCATCTACTTTTACCAGCTGGGTTGAGAGAGAGAGAGAGAAGGGGGGGGAAAGAGAGAAGGTTTCAGTTTTGTCTGAGTTTAGTAGTAGAAAATTGCAGGTCATCCAGGTCTTTATGTCCTTAAGGCATGATTGGAGTCTAGTTAACTAATTGAATTCATCAGGCTTCATTGATAAATATATTTGCATATCATCTGCATATCAATAAAAGTGTTTCCGAATAATATTACCTAAAGGGAGCATATACAAAGTGAATAGTATAGGTCCAATAACAGAACTCCATCTCTAACTTTCGCTCTCATGGAGGATTCATCATTAACATGTACAAACTGAAATTGATCTGATAAATAGGATTTAAACCAGTGCAGTTCCTTTAATACCAATGAAATGTTCCAGTCCCTGTAACAGGATTTGATGATCAATTGTGTCAAATGCAGCACTAAGATCTAACAAGACAAGTACAGAGACAAGTCCTTTGTCTGATGCAGTCAGGAGGTCATTTGTGACTTTAACCAGTGCTGTCTCTGTGCTATGATGTGCTCTAAACCCTGACTGAAAAGCATCAAATAAGTTATTGTTATCTGGAGAGTCACATAACTGATTGGTGACTGCTTTCTCAAGGATCTTAGAGGTAAAGAGAAGGTTTGATATGGGTCTATAGTTGGCTAAGATGCCTGAATTGAGAGGAGGTTTCTTAAGAAGTTACAGCTACTTTAAAGGACTGTGGTACACAGCCTGTTACTAAAGACAGATGTATCATATTTAGTAAGGAAGAGCTAATTAAGGGTAAGACTTCCTTAAACAGCTTAGTTGGGATGGGGTCAATGTGAGAGACAATGGTGAAGGTTTGGATGAAGAAATCTTTGAAGTAAGTTCAGGAAGGTCAATTGGAGAAAAACCAAGTCCAAATATATGTCAGGGTTCTGGAGTTTGTGGGTAAATTGGTGCCTGAGTCACAGTTATTGACTTATGAAACTGTCTGCTGTGAAGGTGTCAGAGTGCAATATGACTCACAGATGATCTGCTGCACACACTGGGTTTCTGTACTTTTATGAGCTGTACCAAGCAGGATGAGCAGATCCATCTGAAATTTGGTCAGAGAAGCCTTTCATGATTTCATATAGTGAAAATGGTGAGTTTTCACTGGACACCTTTGCTGTGGTGGTGCAGCAAAGTTTGATGTTTCGCCATGAACAAACAGTGTTATAACTTGTGTCAGCATGATCAGATCTTTTCCAAATTTTCCATGCTTGATAAGGATCTGAAGGCAAGTACAGGTTCATATTGAGTCATAGTCATAGCCTTCTAACAACAAGAGGTCTTAAGTGCCACTCTTTTGCTAACTACTCCTAGGAGGTTAGCCAGAAACACATAAAATTTGGTGTAAGAGGTGGTGGGAAAGACCTTGATGATGACAACTCCTGAAGCTTTTCAGTTTTCATCAAAAGCCGTTGCCATGGCACCACATTTTTTGCCAAAGTACAAAGTTGTTTTTAAGGGGCTAAACATGCTTGATAACTCACAAAACGTTGCACATACGACAGGTCTTAAAGTCTGTAAAGTTTACTGTTCATTTTTGTGATTTCGATACATGAAATTTTAACAAACACCTCTTAGACACTTATCCTGACCGACTACAAATTTGGTTTGTCATCTAAAGATTGTTGCGATGAAAAGTTATCAAAATCTTAAATTGTGAAATAAGTGATTTGAGACCATTGTGGTCACCTCTTCCACAGGGAAGCCAGTTCATCCTTTAACTCTTACACCTGGGACACACAGCCTGCGTGAGCAGTGCATGTGTGTTGCAGAACCTCTTGCTATTCTTTTTGGCGCCCATGTTAACAGATCAGAGCAGCCACATAGCAGCGGTGCCTCATCTAGAGATTTGGAGTCTTGCCTATTTTTTCCATGTGACAGTTCTCAACAAAAATAGATAGAGAAAATTATCTGTTGACAGTCATATTAACATCATACCAGCAACATCACACTTTTCACTATGGTTTCAATGTCTATATCTATAGAATATATCAAAGACATGAAGTGTCACCACCGCAGATCAGCCTGTGCGGTGCATGCCGGGGCAGAGAGCCTCTCTGGCGGGGAACTTCAGTGCGGAGAGTCGGTGACACACAGAGCTTCTTTCCGATTCCTGTTGCTTTCTGTTATATTAGTTCAAACCAGAGCTCCTTCATGTTGTTGCTTACAGAGCCGTAATATAAGAAAGCCTGTAATTCAGCTGCCATTTTGAACATGGGGAGGAGTCCGTCTGTTATAGGCTTTTCCATTTGGGTATGCCAAATAGGCGAAAACTCTATAAAAAGGGTGGATGTTAAGGGGTTAACTATTCACCTGAACAGTTTATGATATTGTACATGGTATCATTGTAATCCTTGGCCATCAGAATGTGGGGGTAGACATCACTTTTTCTGTGTTATGTTTGGTTTGGGAGATATGATGCAATATACATAACTAGATTACGACGGAAAGTAAATTGGTTGCCATGGCCACCATGAGGTGTTTTTGCGATGGCTCAATATCTGAAAATGTTCATAGTCCCAAACTGTACAAGTGTGCTAAGTTTCAAGCTTTTATGAAAAAGTGAACATAATTTTCACATATCACCTGGGCTATTGTTCAGTGTCTTTCAAAGGTTAATATATACTTCCAAAATACAGATGTATGAGAAGTAATACTTCATTAATTAATTACCTCATTATTGGGGGCACCACCTCCTATAGTTAGGATTTTGTTAGTGCCAGGAGGAAGCACAAACCCTTGTTCAATTTCATCAATGAATCAGTGTCATGATTGTAAGTTCTTGTCCCAAACAATGACCTCTGTTTACTGCAGCTCAAAGAAACAACCAAACACTTTTAGGATAAATGAAGACATTTATTAATAGCTAAATGTCTTAAGGATATATAATAAAGTGTAGATGACATACAGAAAATAACAAATAAAAAGAAAAGTAAATACATAAATGAAAGGCTGTTGTACCAGGGCATGCTAAGGGAAAAGCTAATTCAACTTCTCTAAATAATTTCTTTAACTTCAGCGTTATTCGACATCAACCCTTGATCACAAAGCCATGTTATGTCTTACTGTTGAGCTAATGCGTCATAGTAGAAGCATCATCTTGGCAGGTCCAGCGTTGTTGGTGCAGCATCTCCAGCAGTGTTGCAGTGAAAGAGCCAGGATTAGCTGTGGGCTGTAGTACATCTCCATAGATGCAGAGGCATTGAATGCCAGTGAAGAATCAGGCCTTTTCAAAGACTTCAGGTCGGCTTCACCTCTGGTTTTCAGTATTGCTCTCAGAGAGCAGGTTCAGTGTCTAATGTTCTTCTTCCTCTTTTTCTTTTCTTCTTCTTCTTCCTCTACAAGAACTTATATTCAGGTTTTACTTGGCTTGTAATAACTTGAGTTAAGTGTTGAATAAGGTTTAGTTTAACTACGCTCAAATCCAGCCTACTTCGTCTACTTCAAAATAAAATACTGTACGTGTTTACTTCAAATGAAATCACTATACGTGGAAATACAAGACTTAATGTTGCTAATAAACAGAAACAAATTAACTTGTTGCAATAAATGATTAAATGCGGATATATTTGGTTGAATAACATAAACGAGACTTCTTAAGAGTTTTCTTGAGTTCTTGGAGGCCTGCTCCAAGAGGAATCTTCTTGATGCTGTTTTTCTAAGTTAGAGTAAGATGGGAGGAGTTTTAGGGATGTTCTACAGTGTTTCACGCCGAATTATTGATGAATATTCAATTTCTGTCTACTCTTACGAACTTAGGAATCCAGGGAGTCTGTCTCTTATTCTCCTGAATCAAAGATTTGTTAACAGGATTATAGTATGAGCAGTTGTCCTCCTACACAGATGCGGATACTTGCTCTTCTTCTTTTGCCTTTCTGTCAGAGTAGTCACGTGTTTGCTGCCCCTTGTGATCAATACATGTGATTTCATATAGTTATGTGTAAAAGATGTTTGAATGTGTCCAGATTTTGTCTTTTCGAATATTCACTTTGTGGAAGGCGGCTCAGGATTCACCCTGGGACATTTCACATGTCAGTTTGGAGCCTAAATATGAGAAAATACTTGTACAAGTTAGTATTGCAGAGACAAACTAGGGAGATAACATGGATTTTTGTAACATTATTCCACAGAGAAAAAATTACACATCACCTTCTATTTTAAAGATCCTGTTTTGCGAGTTTTCCAATAATTCTGTGAGTCCGTCATAGTTCTCTATTTTGAAGGCATTGTTGTCTTTTGGTTCTGAGGCAAAGGTCTTAACTCTATCCAGGCTCACAATTCTGCCGACCTGAAACCAGAATTTATCTTGAAATGATGAAATACCTCCAAGTCTGATGTCAGCAAGATAAACAACACAGTTGTGAACATTACAGGACTCAAAACTGTAATCAATGCAAGCGGCACAGTTTAGGGCAGAACTCAGCTGTGATTACAGTATTACTTGCTTTGATACATTGATGTGTATCATCTGTATAGTAGTGAAATGAACCCTTATGACAATTTGTCCCTAAGGTTAGCAAGCACAGTGAGAACATAACACTTCAAAGTATTGATCTCTGAGGTACCATGTGTGATTGTTTTAGCTGATAAATAAATGATTCTACTGAGACTTTTCTATTGGATAAATAAAGCAGAATAATGAGACATCACAGCTTACCCCAATGACAAATCGAATGATGTTTTTTTCATCATAGGTTTTGATTATTCCATGTCTGTCAATATCAGTGGGATCTCCATCTGTAATTAGTACCAGAACTTTGGTTGCATCAGAAGAGGCTCCTGCTTCTGCCTTTTCAAGGATCTCTTCCCTGAAACAAATGTAAAAGTAGCATTTGTGATGCTTAGAACCCTCAAAACTTCATTTACTGACTTTTATAGAAAAATAAATGAGCATTCATTACCCTAACCAATAAGATTATAATAATGGCATTGTGCTTTTTTATTTTATACTGACGTTAGTGACCCTGCTGCAATTCCCAGAATGCAGCTGTGTCTAGTTGTGCATCCCCTCTGATGGATTTCAGCCTGAATGTCTATTAAAACTAACTGCTACAACCAGGCCTGCTATTCAACTTCATTAAAACCACACTGGAAACATCTTATTGTGACATTTCATTTCCTATTGTCCACTTCTTCATGGAAATCTGAAAAATACTCCATCACATGGTCGTATTTGCCCAGAAAAACAATGTGCTGTAACAGTGTTTGGTTTTGGATGGATTTTTCCCACAACAGCTGTTATTACAATCTTATTACACATTTAAGAGTTATTTGCATAATGTGACTTCACTTACAAAACAAATGTGACGCCTTTGTGTGTGTTGGCGAGAGCCTTCATATGAGGTTCCCTCATAAGTCTATCAAGAGCTACACCAGCTCTATAGTCATTGAAGTCAAAAACTTTCCTGGGCTGTGTGCTGAACTGAACTGCTGCAAACTGGAAAAAACAGACGAGGCAGTATTTATATCACATTTTACAAATAAATGTTATGAATCCTTCAATGTTGTACTGACCTTGATTGATGAGTTCTTCAGACTGTCCATAATATCCACTATGAAGTCTTTATTTTTGTTAAATTCAGCAGTGGTCATACTCGCTGATCCATCAAATAAAAACACAAGGTCCACAAGGTCCACTGTCTTTCTTTTGCATTTTAGAAAAAAATGCATGCCATTGGAGGCCTGGCCCAGTGGTGTCTGTGCTGCTGCAGCCGGGACCTCTTGACTGACAGCACTATGGATAAACAGGCCCAGTAGGAGCAGGAAGGGAGTAAGAAGGGACCACATTAATATTATAATATTCTTTATAATTTATTATATCACTGTGCTGTGTTTGTGAGATGTACATACGTGAGGCTGATGTCCACCCCAGGGTCAACAATAGGGGTGTCATTTTCTCTACATTCCTTTTGAAAGGGAACCTGTAAAACATAAAATTATTTCTGTTCATGTCATACTTGAAAACACAGAACAAGATGGAAAAAATGATAAACAACACAAAAGCAGCATTGGTGTCAGAGTATGTATGAGAATATACTGACACATGACAGCTGGGACTCATAAACTGATCTCAAATCATCTAATTAATGTGCCTTTTTTTGGCCTTTTATGCTGTAATTTTTGTTTGGTGCTAATTAGCAAATGTTAGCACACAAACACACATGCAAAGATGGTGAACATAGCAAACATTATACCTGCTAAACATTATCATTTAATATATCAAATGTTAGCATTTATCAATATAGATTTATGTCATCAATAGGAATACATTCTTTCAAAAACATGATGACAAAATAGTCAAGTCACTGTTTCAGCTCATTCAAATCTGAAGCACTAAGTATGTCCTAAAGGAAGTCTTTGTTGTTTGTTGTTTGAGTTAAATCTTTACTTGGAAAAATGAAGTGAAAATTAACAAAAGTCACAATCACATCCTTTAAACAGAATTCCATTTCACATCGCTGTGATCCTTTTCTGTATGCAAGCACAACTGAATCAGATATTCAGGTTCAATTCTGAATTGGACACGTTAACAGAAATAATAAGTGGACAAAACAGTGTAAATCTTTTACATAAATCATCTTGATTTAGGTAACTGGCAGGCCAAACTTGACCTGATTTTTCTCTATTTTTATCCATCAAATAGAAAATGTTTTTGTGCTAATCCACAGGCCCCAAATGTACCCATTCACCCGGTATTATCAGGTTATTTATTTAATTTTTAAAAATTAATTATTTAATGAACAGTGTGCTGGAGGGAGGGCAAATCTGTGAAGGCTAAATATATGACAATTTTATTACATTTAAAATGATATATATTATTTTCATTGTTACTGGCAGAGTCCGCCTTTCCCATGTGGAACTCATATTGCCTACACACTCATAGGTTCACAGGAGGCACATGCATGCAGTAATTGTGCATTACTGGTCTTAAACTCCCTGTTTACTGACATCTCTAAACCAAACATTTCCTTATACTGCTGCTCCACATTAAATGTGTTCAACTGTCAATTGTTCAATGTCTTTCAAAAGTTAATAAACTTCCAAAATACAGATGTGAATACTTGCTCTTCTTTTTTTGCCTTTCTGTTAGAGTAGTCACGTGTTTGCCGCCCCTTGTGATCAATACATATAATTTCATATAGGTATGGGTGAAAGATGTTTGAATGTGTCCAGATTTTGTCTTTTTGAATACTCACTTTGTAGAAGGCAGCACAGAATTCACTCTGGGACGTTTCACATGTGACTTTGGAGCCTAAATATGAGAAAATACTTGTACAAGTTAGTATTGCAGAGACAAACTAGGGAGATAATATGGATTTTTGTAACATTATTCCACAGAGAAAAAATTACACATCACCTTCTATTTTAAAGATCCTGTTTTGCGAGTTTTCCAATAATCCTGTGAGTCCGTTATAGTTCTCTATTTTGAAGGCATTGTTGTCTTTTGGTTCTGAAGCAATGGTCTTAACTTTATCCAGGCTATAAAACCCAACCTGAAACCAGAATTTATCTTGAAATGATGAAATACCTCCAAGTCTGATGTCAGCAAGATAAACAACACAGTTGTGAACATTACAGGACTCAAAACTGTAATCAATGCAAGCAGCACAGTTTAGGGCACAACTCAGCTGTGTTTACAGTATTACTTGCTTTGATACTTGAAATATTCACATGCTGGTAAAAACATGTAAAAGCACTGAGAGCTATGACTGTGTATCATCTGTATAGTAGTGAAATGAACCCTTATGACAATTTGTCCCTAAGGTTAGCAAGCACAGTGAGAACATAACACTTCAAAGTATTGATCTCTGAGGTACCATGTGTGATTGTTTTAGCTGATAAATAAATGATTCTACTGAGACTTTTCTATTGGACAAATAAAGCAGAATAATGAGACGATGATGATCACAGCTTACCCCAATGACATATCGAATGATGTTTTTTTCATCATAGGTTTTGATAATTCCATGTCTGTCACCATCACTGGGATCTCCATCTGTGATTAGTACCAGAACTTTGGTTGCATCAGAAGAGGCTCCTGCTTCTGCCTTTTCAAGGATCTCTTCCCTGAAACAAATGTAAAAGTAGCATTTGTGATGCTTAGAACGCTTAAAACTTCATTTACTGACTTTTATAGAAGAAGAAATGAGCATTCATTACCCTAACCAATAAGATTATAATAATGGAGTTGTGCTTTTTTATTTTATACTGAAGTTAGTGACCCTGCTGCAATTCCCAGAATGCAGCTGTGTCTAGTTGTGCATCGTCTCTGATGGATTTCAGCTTGAATGTCTATTAAAACTAACTGCTACAACCAGGCCTGTTATTCAACTTCATTAAAACCACATTGGAAACATCTTATTGTGACATTTCATTTCCTAAATCCACTTCTTCATGGAAATCTGAAAAATACTCCATCACATGGTTGTATTTGCCCAGAAAAACAATGTGCTGTAACAGTTTTTGGCTTTGGATGGATTTTTCCCACAACAGCTGTTATTACAATGTAATTACACATTTAAGAGTTATTTGCATAATGTGACTTCACTTACAACACAAATGTGAGAGCTCTGTGTGTGTTGGTGAGAGACTTCATATGAGGTTCCTCCATAAGTTTATCAAGAGCTCCACCAGCTTTATAGTCATTGAAGTCAAAAACTTTCCTGGGGTCTGTGCTGAACTGAACTGCTGCAAACTGGAAAAGAAGACGAGGCAGTATTTATATCACATTTTACAAATAAATGCTATGAATCCTTTAATGTTGTACTGACCTTGATTGATGAGTTCTTAAGCCTGTCCATAATATCCACCATGAAGTCTTTATTTTTGTTAAAATCAGTAGTGGTCATACTCCCTGATCCATCAAATAAAAACACAAGGTCCACTGTCTTTCTTTTGCATTTTAGAAAAAAATGCGTGCTGTCGGAGGCCTGGCCCGGTGGTGTCTGTGCTGCTGCAGCCGGGTCCTCTTGACTGACAGCACTATGGATAAACAGGCCCAGTAGGAGCAGGAGGGGAGCCAGAAGGGACCATATTAATATTATAATATTCTTAAAAATTTATTATTTTACTGTGCTATGTTTGTGAGATATACGTACGTGAAGTTGAAGTCCACCTCAATGTCAACAATAGTGGTGTCATTTTCTCTACATTCCTTTTGAAAGCGAACCTTTAAAAAATTATACGTTCATGTCATACTTGAAAACACAGAACAAGATGGAAAAAATGCTAAACAACACAAAAGCAGCATTGGTGTCAGAGTATGTATGAGAATATACTGAAACATGACAGCTGGGACTCATAAACTGATCTCAAATCATCTAATCACAGTTAATGTGCCTTTTTTTGGCCTTTTATGCTGTAATTTTTGTTTGGTGCTAATTAGCAAATGTTAGCACACAAACACACATGCTAAACAAAGATGGTGAACATAGCAAACATTATACCTGCTAAACATTATCATTTAATATATCAAATGTTAGCATTTATCAATATAGATTTATGTCATCAATAGGAATACATTCTTTCAAAAACATGATGACAAAATAGTCAAGTCACTGTTTCAGCTCATTCAAATCTGAAGCACTAAGTATGTCCTAAAGGAAGTCTTTGTTGTTTGTTGTTTGAGTTAAATCTTTACTTGGAAAAATGAAGTGAAAATTAACAAAAGTCACAATCACATCTGATATTGTGACCAACGCATGTCAAAACTTCACCATTGGCCGCTGAATGAGTGTTGTAGGGTGATCTGTCTGACGCGCTGCGTCCAAAATAAAAGCATGAGGTCTGTTGCTGCGTTTTAAAGATGTTTATTTTAAACCGGTGATCAAAACACTGTGACGACCAAAAAATGCTCTGCTGAGATGTTATTTTAGGACAACAAGAGTGTAGATATAGCGGTCAACAGAAGTTATGGCTCCCTACTCACCCACTCTGTTACAAACAAAGGTGAATCACCAGCAGGTGCAGAAGATGACCTAAATTACTGCTGCACCACCCCCGGTGACGCATAGACACACACACACACACACACACACCCTCACTACCACCGGTGACCAAGTGACAGGCATGCTGACCAAGCTCATCCCCTGTGCCTACAACATCCTTTAAACAGAATTCCATTTCACATCGCTGTGATCCTTTTCTGTATGCAAGCACAACTGTATCAGATATTCAGGTTCAATTCTGAGTTGGACACATGTTAACAGAAATAATAAGTGGACAAAACAGTGTAAATCTTTTACATAAATCATCTTGATTTAGGTAACTGGCAGGCAAAACTTGACCTGATTTTTCTCTATTTTTTATCCATCAAATAGAAAATGTTTTTTGTGCTAATCCACAGGCCCCAAATGTACCCAGTTCACCCGGTATTATCAGGTTACTTATTGAATTTTTTAAATTAATTATTTAATGAACAATATGCTGGAAGGACAGCAAATCTGTGAAAGTTAACTATATGACAATTTTATTACATTTAAAAGTCTATATATTATTTTCATTGTTACTGGCAGAGTCTGCCTTTCCCATGTGGAACTCATATTGCCTACACACTCATAGGTTCACAGGAAGCACATGCATGCAGTAATTGTGCATTACTGGTCTTAAACTCCCTGTTTACTGACATCTCTAAACCAAACATTTCCTTATACTGATGCTTCACATTAAATGTGTTCAACTGTCAATTGTTAAATGTCTTTCAAAAGTTAATATAAACTTCCAAAATACAGATGCAAATACTTGCTCTTCTTCTTTTGCCTTTCTGTCAGAGTGGTCACGTGTTTGCTGCCCCTCATGATCAATACATGTGATTTCATATAGGTATGGGTAAAAGATGTTTGAATGTGTCCAGATTTTGTCTTTTTGAATACTCACTTTGTAGAAGGCAGCACAGAATTCACTCTGGGACGTTTCACATGTCAGTTTGGAGCCTAAATATGAGAAAATACTTGTACAAGTTAATATTGCAGAGACAAACTAGGGAGATAACATGAATTTTTGTAACATTACTCCACAGAGAAAAAATTACACATCACCTTCTATTTTAAAGATCCTTTTTTGAAAGTTTTCCAATAATCCTGTGAGTCCGTTATAGTTCTCTATTTTGAAGGTATTGTTGTCTTTTGGTTCTGATGCAAAGGTCTTAACTCTATCCAGGCTTTTAATTCTGACCTGAAACCAGAATTTATCTGGAAATGATGAAATACCTCCAAGTCTGATGTCAGCAAGATAAACAACACAGTCGTGAACATTACAGGACTCAAAACTGTAATCAATGCAAGCGGCACAGTTTAGGGCAGAACTCAGCTGTGGTTACAGTATTACTTGATGTGATACTTGAAATGTTCACATGCTGGTAAAAACATGTAAAAGCACTGAGAGCTATGACTGTGTATCATCTGTATAGTAGTGAAATGAACCGTTATGACAATTTGTCCCTAAGGTTAGCAAGCACAGTGAGAACATAACACTTCAAAGTATTGATCTCTGAGGTTCCATGCAACCCTGTCTCCTCAAAATTACGTTCCCCCACAACTAATTTGCATTCTCAATTACGTTTCTCAGAAAACATATTTCGTCCGCGATTACGTTTGTTTGTAACGTATCACAAATACGTTTCTAATCAACATATTTTGGCTTTCCTACAATGCTATTAGCTATTTTAATTCGAACAACCTTTCTCTACTTTAACATACATATATTGGGGACAGGCCTACGCATTTTCTAAACAAACCTGGATTTGTCCTTTTTCAACGTGCCGGTACTCATTTTAATTAATGGATTGATTTGTAATTGCTGTGTATCTTGTATCTCCACTGACATCTGATGATTTGCGCATTATGGCCGGTTTTTAAGTAACCGCCTGCCATTGTTGTGAGGAATAAAATCAAAGAAAGACATGACGAACTCAAATTATCTGGCTATTGTTGTCTAACCTCATAAGAAGGGACTGAAAAAAGAAAGAAATCCTAAACGTGTCAAAGGGAATTCCCAGTGACGTCATGCGTAGTAATGTCCCACAAAATGAACCCCCCGACCCCGCCCCCCATGCACCCAACCTCGGGTTTTCAAGAATGAAGATGTCATTTTCGCTAGTCTGCCTGGTTCATTGAGCCATCCACTGTCTGTCAAAAGAGCGACGAAGAAGACGAAGTAACGCGGAAAAAAGGTGGCGTTGAATTATATTAAAAACGCTAATATGTTTTTAAAACTACAATTCCCATGAGGCTCGCCATGCTTCTTGATACAAATAAGCACCACAGTAGTAGTTCTTCTGGTTGTAGATTAGGGCAGTAAGATAGGGTTGTGAAAAGATCTATCTGTTGAATATATCAAACATTTAATACACCCGAACTAATAATCACACTGCATCTAAATGATCTATATTAACTAAAAGTTAAGATGTTGGTTTGTTTAAGATATTTTAGTGAGTGTTTCATAAACAGCGTTTTTGGGATGGCAGTTCTTCTGTTTTGTAAAGTAGGGTCGTAAAATAGGTTCATAAAACAACACAACTACTGAATATATCAAATATTTACAACAACTAGACTAATAACACTGCATCTAGATGATCTATGTTCAGAACAAGTAAAGATGTTGCTTTATTTTAGATATGTGTGTGTGTGTGCGTGTGTGCGCGCGCGCGTGTGCGTGCGGGTGTGTTTGCGCGCGCGCCAATATTTTTTGAATTACGCGGGGCTCTTTTGGCGGACTGAAAACCCGCCAACTCGTCTTGCTTGCAACCTCGGGTTTTCAAGAATGAAGATGTCATTTCAATGTAGACACACGTGGGGTCGCTAGTCTGCCCGGTTCATTGAGCCATCCACTGTCTGTCAAAAGAGCGACGAAGAAGACGAAGTAACGCGGAAAAAAGGTGGCGTTGTAGGGGGCGGGCATGGGGGGCGGGGTCGGGGGGTTCATTTTGTGGGACATTACTACGCATGACGTCACTGGGAATTCCCTTTGACACGTTTAGGATTTCTTTCTTTTTTCAGTCCCTTCTTATGAGGTTAGACAACAATGGCCAGATAATTTGAGTTCGTCATGTCTTTCTTTGATTTTATTCCTCACAGCAATGACAGGCGGTTACTTAAAAACCGGCCATAATGCGCAAATCATCAGATGTCAGTGGAGATACAAGATACACAGCAATTACAAATCAATCCATTAATTAAAATGAGTACCGGCACGTTGAAAAAGGACAAACCCAGGTTTGTTTAGAAAATGCGTAGGCCTGTCCCCAATATATGTATGTTAAAGTAGAGAAAGGTTGCTCGAATTAAAATAGCTAATAGCATTGTAGGAAAGCCAAAATATGTTGATTAGAAACGTATTTGTGATACGTTACAAACAAACGTAATCGCGGACAAAATACGTTTTCTGAGAAACGTAATTGAGAATGCAAATTAGTTGTGGGGGGACGTAATTTTGAGGAGACAGGGTTGTACCATGTGTGATTGTTTTAGCTGATAAATAAATGATTCTACTGAGACTTTTCTATTGGACAAATAAAGCAGAATGATGAGACATCACAGCTTACCCCAATGACATATCGAATGATGTTTTTTTCATCATAGGTTTTGATTATTCCATGTCTGTCAATATCAGTGGGATCTCCATCTGTGATTAGTACCAGAACTTTGGTTGCATCAGAAGAGGCTCCTGCTTCTGCCTTTTCAAGGATCTGTTCCCTGAAACAAATGTAAAAGTAGCATTTGTGATGCTTAGAACCCTCAAAACTTAATTTACTGACTTTTATAGAAGAAGAAATGAGCATTCATTACCCTAACAAATAAGATTATAATAATGGCATTGTGCTTTTTTATTTTATACTGACATTAGTGACCCTGCTGCAATTCCCAGAATGCAGCTGTGTCTAGTTGTGCATCCCCTCTGATGGATTTCAGCCTGAATGTCTATTAAAACTAACTGCTACAACCACGCCTGCTATTCAACTTCATTAAAACCACACTGGAAACATCTTATTGTGACATTTCATTTCCTATTGTCCACTTCTTCATGGAAATCTGAAAAATACTCCATCACATGGTCATATTTGCCCAGAAAAACAATGTGCTGTAACAGTGTTTGGTTTTGGATGGATTTTTCCCTCAACAACAGCTGTTATTACAATCTTATTACACATTTAAGAGTTATTTGCATAATGTGACTTCACTTACAACACAAATGTGAGGGCTTTGTGTGTGTTGGTGAGAACCTTCATATGAGGTTCATCCATAAGTTTATCGACAGCTCCACCAGCTTTATAGTCATTGAAGTCAAAAACTTTCCTGGGCTGTGAGCTGAACTGAACTGCTGCAAACTGGAAAAGAAGTCAAGGCAGTATTTATATCACATTTTACAAATAAATGTTATGAATCCTTTAATGTTGTACTGACCTTGATTGATGAGTTCTTAAGACTGTCCATTATTTCCACTATGAAATCTTTATTTTTGTTAAATTCAGCAGTGGTCATACTCGCTGATCCATCAAATAAAAACACAAGGTCCACTGTCTTTCTTTTGCAGCCCAGAAAAAAATGTGTGCTGTCGGAGGCCTGGCCCGGTGGTGTCTGTGCTGCTGCAGCTGGGTCCTCTTGACTGACAGCACTATGGATAAACAGGTCCAGTAGGAGCAGGAGGGGAGCCAGAAGGGCCCAACGAGACATCCTGTGGCTCAGTATGTTCAGAGACTGAGAGGAAACTCAGAGGTAATACCGAAAGTGTCTGCTTGACCTGAACTTTGAGCCAGACAGGGATGGCCTCATATACAGAGGACTTCAACGTTAGATTTTTAGTTTAGATCTTCCCCTTATTTAAGAGTTTGTGACGACGGGCTTCAGGCTGCTGTCAGTGGGTCGTCATCTGTTAACAGCAGGGCTGTGGCGCACACAGACGCGCGGGCGACCCAGAGTACGCCCGCTACTGTAGGAGTTGGGTCAGTGTATGGGAACTTAGGAGCGCCTATCCATTTTGGTTAAAGTCCAAAACAAATGAAATATCGGGTAATGACCCACCATTTCCTTAGAATAGGTGTGTGCCAAGAATTGGGAAAAACAAGAAATCTGGATGACACTCGATATCATGCAATACACACATATAGCCTGGTTTGGGTATAAAAAGGCATGTCACATTCTACGAAGTTGGAATTCTCTGTGTCTACGTTGCTGAAACTGTGTGTGTAGAAATAAAAGAGATCTTCCCCATCTGACACCTGTGTCTGCATCTTGCCTGGTTCGCTCCTCTTTTCCTCCACAACACTACTTAGGACGAGAACCAGAGCAACTTGCCTGCCAATCCGGGGAGAAACGTCGAGAGCAGTCCAAGCAGGCAGAGAGCGGTGGAGATGCTGCTGAAAACAAGCACTGAGACCCGGGGAACATGAAGGTAGCTGCTTACTAACAGCTTGCGTTCCGTTTGTTTACAGCAGCTGGGCGAAGATCAGTAGAACAGCAAATGGCTCAAGATGCGCATGTTTCTAGTGCCGCCAGGTGTTAGATAAGTCCCAATAGAGTGTCTGACTCTGTGTTTTAGTGGTCAAGGCTGCTACCTTCCATGGTCATATTCAATGGTTCAAGACCAGTTCGAGACTCACTATGACCAAGTGATGAGATCGTTACTCATTTGTATTTTAAGTTTACTCTCCATTAATTATTTTAATCAATTTATATGATAAAAAAAACAAACAGTATTAAAGTTTGAAACTATGTGTATTTAGTTGTTTTATACATTTTAAACAAAAAGAACACTCAGTGTGTTCAATAGACAGTTGTTCAAAACTTGTAATTTAACTTTTAAACTAATGTTCAAAATTATTACTTTAATGTATTCGTAATACATTAAAGTACAGTACTTTAATGTACAGTACTTTGTTTCTGGTGTACACCAATATTTACAACTTGCTCTGAAATGTGTTGAATGATCACATGGCTTTTTGAGGATTAGATGAGCAATGGTGAAATCAGCATGAGGTTACTGCTGCTGTGATTGTGTGTGGGTTTGTGTTTATGTGTGTTCCCTCTCTACTTGTGGAAATCCTGAAGGAAATGCTGACGATTAAAGTTCATTTTGTAATAGAAATACTTAGACATGCTCTGTATTTCATGATTTGCAGCTTGGCATTTACACACAGATACACAGACACACACACACACAGAAAGAGCAGTGCAGTGCTCGGATCTCGACTGTCCAAACTGTTCTCTGGTCTCTTTACAAGTCCTGGAAGTCAAGATTGTGAAGTTCCTTATTCTGTCTCAGTTGGCAGTTCTACTTTTGGTCACTCGTCTATCCCTCCTGCTGCTCCTACTGCACCACCTATATCCTGCACCCCAAAAACCCAGCAGCTCAGCTCAGCAAACTATAAGGAGAAGGACTTGTATTTGGTAAACACCAAAAATGAACCGAAGAAATTCCAGGAAAAAACATTCAAGAGCCTGTCATCTCCCCAAGTGCACAGCGGCCAGATTTCAAAGACCTGCCCTGATCCTCATCTTAGAAAAGGAAACAGGCAACTGCTTACGGACATTACATGCTCTGGTAAAAGTGAAGTTATGCTTAAGCCTTTTTTGCACAGCCTTTTTTCAAGACCCCCCAGTCAGACATCTACTCCCAAACATCCTACGTACTTAGAGCCACATCTCTCTGGTCTGAAGTAAAGATATTCATGTTAAAACTGCGGTTGAACCCGAAAAGTCGAACTCTGCCCAGTCCTTCCTGAACCTTTTTGCAAGTCCTCTTAGCAAAAGGACTGCTTCCCTCCCAGGCATGTTGTCCCAACCAGATTATTGAAGAACATCTTTCATTTCTCAAGAGTCAAGCCAGCCAGGTGATGCTGCATCTCATTTATCAGAGTCCAAACAAAAAGCTTCTAAATTAGAGACAACTCTTCCACACCTTGTTAGAACTGATGACAAAGAAATGTCTCATGCATCGAAATCCCCTGATTTCTCTCCAAGTCCGAAAAAGGTAAATGACGAAAGTTCAACTGAGCAGTTAATATAAAGCAGCAGGTGAACCTCACTGTGTCCCTTCAGTTATCCAGTAAAAGAGATTTACTTAGTATCTATGTATAAAATGTTTACTGTTTTTTTTTTCTGGTTGAGTTGAACAATAATCTGTTAATGGAATTTCAGAAGGTGAAAAGAAAGATGAAAGCAGCACTGGGTGTGTCTTTGTGGAGCCTATTTAAACTTTTGGGGGCAAATTGAGCCATTGACTCCACTTTTACCCGACAACCTCCATTCTGACAACACAGTTTCATACAGTGACTCGGATCCACAGTTATGCTAAGATGCCAAGATGTATCTATTTTAATGAAGGCACAAGACTGATACGACAAGATGGATTGAGTAATGTGAGCTGTACTTCCTTAATTTGTGGTAACATGATTACTTTTGTTTATGGTTACCTAAATACAGGGTTGACCCTGCTCTCCCCTACAGTTTTTATGTCTTTGTTTTGCACTATCCCTGTCAGGGACTGATGGTTCCAGCTGAGGGCGCTGTTTGTTGTAATAATTTCTTGTTGAAGGGAAATTACATTTCTGCTCACTGCTAAAAGTTACCAGATCATCTACATTTGAACTCATGAAAACACACTGCTGCCACTTTTTGCTAACTTTAAATCAGTGCACACACAAAAAACAAAACAAAAATGCCAAATTAAATCCTGGATTTATATGTATTCTCAATGAAATGTTTCTATCCAACATGTACACTATGTTGTTTGACACTATGTAACACTCTCTTGTTTTTTCAACTAGACAAGAGCAACATTTGTGATTTTATCAATAGTAAGCTTTTCATGCAGATACACACCTCACATCCTGCTGTCCACTGATGTGATTGACCATTGACTAGAGCTTTTCCTCTTTCCTCCAGCTACTACATCACCTACCATCTCTATCAAGGATCAATTAAATGTCGAGGATCATGAAACATGGAGATACATTGTTGGTGAAGTTGTTGGTAAGCACTGAACACCAATAAATATGATACTTTATTGGTCTATGCCATGTTTTTTCAGCTTCTGGATAGGTTACTGTTACTGCTACCCTTTTCTGCCATGAAGTGTTATAAAATCTAGCCTTTTGCTACTAATCCTACTTGCTTTTACTCTTCAATCCTCTGTCTATTTGCTTTCGATCAAGGCTGAATTACTTGTCTTTCAAACGCTGGCTAAAATAAAGACAGCCAGGTGAGATCTAAATTTGATCATGTGCTGCATTTATTGTATATTTATATAATTATATTAAATGTCAATTTCTTGATTCCACAGGTTTAGTACTGCTAATAGCAGTCTCTGGTTTCATTGCACCCCCTTTTATAAAAATTAGTGATATCGTCACAAAAACTGGCATTTAAAGGGTTAAAATTCTGAAAATGAATGAATATCTTTTAGTCATGATCAGAGTTGATGTTGGTTAAACAATGTTACTCAGTGAATGTGGAAAAAAACATTAGAATATCATCATATGGCAGTTTTTGATGGGGACCAATACTAAGTCAGTATTTGTGATATGGTAAAATACAATGTCCAGGCACATCATGCGTTTATCTCACAATATCTGAAAATGCCCTTATGACAAATACAAAGATATCTGATTCTAACTAGAATATGACACAGGTCTGCACATATCAGCAGTATTACTCAGTCAGACAAATATAATATAACATGAAGTACAAATGAATTTGCTCATACATAAAGGGTGTATCAATGGGGGTTCATAAAGATTGTGTGTCACTGCAGTTATTTCATTAAGGATATCCAGTGCAGCAAATAGCTAATATTTTCTTTATGCACATCAAGATGTGTTCTCTTAATTTTGGCAGGAATATCAGAAGCACCAAGAATGTTGGATTATGGGATACATTACAGCCATAGAGCCTGTTGTTCTCAGTACAAATCAAATATCCCTACAACCCTCACACAAGCTGGGCACAGACTATACGGACATTACCTCAAGGGTCACAACACAATGTACTCACAAAGAAACAGTTTGGATTTTGGACACTAAAATTATGCAATAATTATTATAATTAATAATAATAATACTATATTTAGTCCAGACTGTGCATTTATGAGCATGCCTTTCATATAGCATGGGCTGTCTTGTCACAGTCTTGGAAGTCTTTTCTTGACCAAGGGTTATAACAGTGCTGTTGAGGTCCATGCTGCTCCTGTGTTTGTCTGTGCTGCTCAAAGGATTCTTAGCGTGTTTTTCAAAGACGTTGACACACTGGGAGAACTGCAATTACAGTCCAGATAATTGCAACTCCATATCTCGATGAATATGCTGTTGTGTAAAATATTAGAATTCATAAATCAGGTACATAGCATGAATGATGTTGAGACTTGTATATAGTTTTTAAAAAAACATAGCAATAAAATTGCAAGCATCATTAGCTTCAACATCACTATGCTGGTAGGGTACCAGTTGACTGACAGGGAGTGCGAGATGCTTTACTGAAGCATTGTACATTGTACATTGTAGATCTGACATGTTATTATGAGAAGTGTAAAAGTATTTTCAGTTCATTATGAAACTGTGGCGGAACAAAATAGACTGTTGCAGGCCCAGCAGGCCCTACAGCAGGTAGGTACAAATCTGGTAGTCCTCTCTGCAAATCAAGCCTCTTTGGTATGGATATTATTCCCTATCTTTATTCAAGAGCATAGTATATAAATTTGAGAGCAAACTTTATTGATTTTACGTTCAAATTTTGTCATTTTAATAGCAGCATAAAAAATGTTTAAAAAAAAAAACAAAAAAAAACTTACTTGAGATCCTTGACTTTGACTAACGCAAGGAGGAAGGCTCCATTTCATTGGTCAACCCAAAACCAGGCCTTCTATTTATTGGATGATTCTGACAGGGTGGTTGCTAAGCTTATTGCTACACAAAAAAAATCCGAGCGCAGTGGAGAAATCCGTGAGCAGAAACTTAGTGAGCGCGCAGATGAAACCTGAGTGCGAGGAGAAAAGTTGAAGTTTGAGCGCGAGCAACATTGTATCTGAGTGCGAGCACACAGTTTGTGCACAAGCGGAGCAAATCTGAGGCTGTTTGAGTGCGAGGGGAGGGTTTTGAGGGACAAATTACAAAATTTGAACGTAAAATCAATTAAGTTTGCTCTCAAATTTATATACTACGCTCTTGAATAAAGATAGGGAATAATCTCCATACTTTGGAGCCACTTTCATACAAGTACATGCCTTTGCCACATGTTGCATGAATCTTGCTGCTTTGTCTAAACTTGGGGTCTAATTTAATTAAAAAAAGAAGATTTTTAAGACCAGATGAATATAAAGAATAAAAAGTAAACACATTTTTTTGTTGTACAGAGCATAAAACATTTGACACAAAGAGGGAAATTAATGCTAAAAAGACTGTAAATGTGGCAAATATCCTCTTGATATGACAAACTCAGACTATTGAAGCCTCATATAAGCTTCAGATAAACTTTCAAATGCATTTTTGTACAAAATGACCGTGTGGACACGCTATGGATTTTGCCCCCATCACTTACATTGAAAGTGCATTTGAAGGGAATCTTTTCATAGTTAGTATGAACAGGAGGAATGATTACAGTGAGGAAAACCTCTTTCAGTGTTCATATAGGGCACCTGACTATTGACCATACTGTTGAACCTTTGAGAGTATTTAAAACACAACACTGTCAATGCCTTCAATTGAACACCTCAAAAACGAAGGAAATGATCATGGATTTCCGCAGGTCTAAGTCCCATTTGGAGCCAGTGACAATCTGTGGGGTGGACATTGAAGTGGTGCATACCTACAAATATCTAGGGGTCCTTGTGGATGACAAGCTGGACTGGACTCCCCTAACACTGACGCTCTCTACAGGAAGGGGTGAAAGATATCTGTTCGAGGTTATGAAATACCTGCGCATCACCCTCCACCCCAAAGCAGAAATGGTAAGTGTGTTTCCCCATTACATACTATCTATCTATCTATCTATCTATCTATCTATCTATCTATCTATCTATCTATCTATCTATCTATCTATCTATCTATCTATCTATCTATCTATCTATCTATCTATATTAGATAAAATGTGTTTAATCCAGGCAGCTTATGGCCTTCCATTGGTTGATTCTGCTGCCAATTAAATGTGTCTATTTGGCACAGACATAGAGAAACAAGATGATACATTGTAAGTAGCTTATAAAATCAACTGTTCACATGAACACAGATGAAACACGTGAAAAAGCTAAGATCAGAGAAAAGTTTAAAATTTAGATACAGATTAGTGTATCAGATCTTGTGTTGTCTTTGTGAGAGAAAAATATTCATTTGTGAAAAACAGATGTTCAATGTTCATTTAATGAAAATGTTCAGTTTATGAGCTATATCTTCAAACCAATGTGCTAATCAAAGCCTTGATGTGATGATTTAACCTACAGCGCCTCACTCTGGCCTCCAAGGTCTCATACAAGAGATGTTTTATGTTCATGGTGCCAGGCTGTGAGATAAGTTGGTAACCTTGGATGGATAACAACAGCTACCTGCTTTATTTTCCAAGTAGAGTTCATTCTTTGATTCATCTTGTGGTCCTCAGACCAGCCCCAACTGGACCCTCTTCAACAGTAAAATGCTGCTTATACATTGATGCATCAGTAACAATCTATTAATGTCACACATCATCATTAATAAGTTACAGGGCACTTTTGGGACCCTAATTCATTTGGAGGCTCCAAACAGCTGCTTAGTTTGCTTGATGTGAGACAGAAAAGTCACAGTTTAAAACAAAGGAACTAAAAAACAGAACATCATAACTGTTGCAGTCACTGGATTTTAATGACTGATTTACAGAAAATACATGATACAAGGGTGAGGGTGAGGGAAGGGGAGGGCTGAGGGTAGGGGAAGCAGAATGGTGAGGGAAGGGGGAGCAGAAGGGTGAGGGAAGGGTAAGGGTGAGAGTAGAGCGAGCGAGAGTAGAGTGTAGGAGTAGGAGAGGGGAAGGGAGAGGGGTGGGTGAGGTGGGAGAGGGTTTTGGGGAAAGAGGGAGCTGTTGTTATTTGCTGCCTCTCCAGCTCCAGAAGCTCTTCTTCTTCTTCTTCTCCTTTTTCATCAGGAGCTCCTGAAAAGAGAAAAAACAGAATATTTTGAGTTTAGTTTCAAAGTTCTGAAATGATCTGAAATCAGTTGTCCAAATTAAAAAGACGAGCTGAGGCAGCAAACCTGAAGCTGGAGGTTGTCGTTTGTGAGGCGCTGGATTTCCTCCTTCCTCTGCGCCTCCTCGTGGATCCAAATCTCATGTTTGGTCCGCAGCGTCTCTTCCAGTTGTGTCTTTTCTTTCCTCCACTGCTGTGACTGCCTCTCCCAACTCTCGCCCACTGTGGACAGCTCCTCTTGGTACTTTCTGGCTCTCTCAGAGAGCTCCCTCTGGAGGCTCTTAACTCTCTCTGAGAGCTCTCTCTGGTCTTTCTCTACTTTTTCAGTCAGCTGCTGTCGGAGTTTTTCCTCCAGTGAATCACAGGCCAGTTGACTCTCTTTTAAAGCTGACTTAGTTTCATTCAGCAGGGCCAAGGTGTCAATGTGAGCGATGGTACGTGCTCTTCTTTTTTGATTGGCCCTGCTGATTTCTCTCTCTTTTTCACCGAGGAGCTCTTCGTGCTGGCTGACTTTTTGCTGCCAGCTCTCTTTCTCAGCGTGGAGGCTCTGTTCAAGAGAGACGATCTGGTCATCTCTCGTTTTGATCGCCCCCGCTGTCTTCTCCAGAACTTCATTTAATTTCCTCCACCAGAGAGCATCGGCAGAGTGATACTTGTCTATCTCAGTAGAGAGCTGGCAGTGGAGAGACCTGATCTCTTCTTCTCTGTTCTTGCTCTTTTCTTTCTCCTCCTGGAGGTCACTCTTCAACGTCCTGTTTTGTTGTTCAATGACAGAGAGCTTCTCCTGCATGGTCCTCCTTTCATCCAGCAGTTGCTCTCTGTCCCTTCTCCAAGACTCCCTCTCCCTTAGGACCATGATTTTAGCAGTGGTTCTCAATTTTTCCTCCCTCTCTTGCATCTTATCTTCCATTATTTTTCGCATCTCCTCCATCCCTCTGTTGTAGTCCTATGCAACACAAACACAGAAGAACACATGAAGACATTTTCACATCACTGATGGCTCTATTTTTCTTTACAGGAAAACAGTCATTTATTAATACTGAGAGGAAATAGATATCACATTTGCACTTTATACTGGAACCCTTCAATAAATCCTTTAGTTACTGTTAATGTATTCATATTCATCTGAGGTATTTATCCAGGCAGACATTCACATGTATCCATGTGTTGATCTGACTGACTGTGAGAGATGAGTTTAAATTAAGGTAATAATGTTGTATGAAATGTAATCTATTCACACACTGCATCTGTGCTGATAAAAAGTGTATTTATCTAAGCTTTAGACACAATATGAAGCCATTAAAACATGAATAGTCTTGTGCAGTAGTGCAGTGTTACATCCTGGTTTGAACATCTTACCCTGCTGGCTCTACGCTCTTGTCTCGCCATGGTGGCTGATGATCTTGAAAATGATCTAAAAGATGATAGACGTAAAATCTTGTCAACAGATGACTTTCTCTGAAGAGGAACGCGTGTCTGTTCGGCTGGTGAAGAGATTGTGACGTCAGTTTCTGAACTTTGAGGGACTCAAAGACTTAACATTCTAGAATGGAATTGTCATAAAGGCTGACATCATGACAGACATTCTTCTGTAGAGTGACATCATGCCACTAAAAGAGCTCATTCAGTTTGAATGATCACACAGATGTTTGACCAAATAAAATAAATGACAGACAATGTCGATCTTTAGTTTTACTCACAGAAAAGTGACCAAGCTTTTGTCCCGCAGTTGACGGACACAGCATCATGTACATATCACAGCAAAAATAGCCTCCCATCAGCAATACATGAAACTCAGTGGGATTACAAGCCCTTCAGGTTGGGCATGACTAGTGGTGTGAAAATATTCTTTGCAAAGAGGAAATATTTTGATTTACATATTAGAACTATGTAAGATGTTCCAGTGTCATTTCTAGAGCATAAATCTGAACGACACAAATGAAAAACAGAGCACAAAATTGTCCTGTTTGAAGATTTTTTTTCTTACTGGTATTTAAGATAATTTACAATTCCTACTTCTTCATTTCAAAAGTTATGTTGTACAGCTTTAATTGTACTTTAGTTTACATTTTTGTTAATAATAGTGTAAATTGTAGTAAAACTGTAACACTTGTGAGCCAACAATCTCAGGTACAGTGTCTTTGATGTTAAATATAAATTTTGAAATATATGCTGATCAAGACAGTTTTAGTCTCAGCAGCTAACAGTGGTGCTGGCCTGCTGGATGAAATCTCTCCGTCTTTGACTGTCTGCAGAAGGAAGAGTTGCTGATAGCCACGAAAACAATAGAAATCCAAGTGCAAGGGTGGCCTAAACACACTTTGAACAGGCAGAATTTAAAATAATACACACACAAACAAGGGAGGCTAAACATTTGTTTAATTCTGATCTCAGGAACAGAATTACATAGATACATTATCCAGGTCAATCCAGGCATCAACAGGCATTTTTGTCCCTCAGGCACCTCTTAAAGGCCACAGGAAGGCAACTTCAAAATATATGAAACCTTCCAGCTATGATACAAGAGGAACTATACTGCTAGCTCAATAAATACATGTGCAGAAAATCAAAAGTACCAAAAACAGTCCAGTAGCAATGTTACAATATAGTACAATGCAAATAATACACACATTAATAACACTAATAGATAATGGTAGATTGATTGATTGATTGATTGATACTTTATTAATCCCCGAAGGGAAATTCAAAAAGGAGATGTTAGGAGTTAGGATGGTAGGAGATGTTAGTGCAGTGACAAGGATGTGAAAACAGCAAACAGCTTTCTACCAATAAATACATCTTGTCCTGCAATTTAGCTTGTTAAATGAGCCACCAAGCAAATATTCACTGGTGAAAACTGCACTGCTAACATCAGTTAGCAGCTGGATAGCTAATTAGCTGCCCAACTGCCTTCAGATGTCAATTCAGACTCGTTAGACGCTGGTTTGGTCACTGCTCTTCAAAATCTGCAGCAGCAACACACTGGCCATGAACTGTAGCTACAGCAGTTTGTTTACTTTGTCTCGGTCCTGTTACTTCAGTAGTCTGCCAGCTAATGTCAAACAAACAAGCCTCCCGAACACCATTTTTGTTCTCTTAAAAATGCAAAGCTATTAACTATACATGTAAAAAACATATTGACATCATCTTTGACTGAAAAAAGGGATGATTACATGGGATTTCAGATGAACTTCCCTGGTTCCCTGGTGTCTGATGTGAACGTCCACTGACTCCTGGTCGATGACCTTGATATTTTCCCAGTCCATGCTGTGACTGTGTTCACAGACAGCTGATGTTTCCAGTGTTCATTCACTCTCTTGTCCAGGGTCTTTGAAGTTTTATCAATGTAGCATTTGCCACAACTATTGCATACGATATCATACAGGAGGACCTGTCTTCAGGGTTATAATCTCCTCCGTCATACAGCCACCTGTCATCATGTGTCTGAAGGTTTTAGGCTTTTTAGTTTTAGTTTTTTGTTTTTATGCTAAACTAAACTAACCATCTCCAGGCTCTGTCTGTATATTACATCAACAGATTTGATGGTTATGTGGTTTTAGTGGATTTGATCTTCTCATCTAACGCTTGGCAAGAAAGCAAATGTGCAAATTTCCCAAAATGGCTTATTTATTATTTATTTATTCATTTATTTAATTAAGTTTATTAATGCCTAATGAATTACACCCATTGTGTTTTTTTATCATACTGTATTGTATATTGTATTTTAACTATTTTCCATTTTATTTTAAAATGATGTCTTTTGCTGGTGTCACTGCCACTTGTCCCTGTTTTGTTATTTATCCTTGTTACTAACTAACTAACTAAGTAACTAAGTAACTAACTAACTAACTATTCCCTTAACAATGTTGCTCACTAAGAATTATCCTTTGCACATTTTGTATGCTTTACTTGAACATCAACAACAAAATGAAAGTCTTCTGTCGGGGTGCTGCTATCAGCCTCAACGTGAACAAGAAGCTCTTTCTCCTCTGTATCATCTGTTGGAGTGCTGCTATCAGCCTCAATGTGAACAAGAAGCCCTTTCACCTCTGTATCATCTGATTGGGTGCTGTTAATAGCCGCAATTTGAACAAGAAGCCTTTCCTGGTTTGTATCATCTGGGTCGGTGATGCAATTTTCCCCATTGTGAACAAGAAGCCCTTTCTCCTCTGTATCATCTGTTGGGGTGCTGCCATTTGCCTCATCTTGAACAAGAGACGCTTTTTCCTCGGTGTGTTGGTTGGATTTGTCATCAGTGTCTGATTGGCTGACTGGCTTTGGGGGGTTGGCAGTTTTTTCCCCCTGTATTTCGTCATACGGGATCTTTTTCCTCTTGAAGCACCCCAGCTTGGGACACAAGAAAAAGGATTTGAGCAAGAGCCAATAAGACCCATTTTATAACACAAAGGCATGTTTAAATGTTTTGCATTCAGTTACTAACACTGAAGCAACAACTGTGAAGATGAAGATAGTTTATCCTTCATTTCTATTTTATGTGGTAGGATTGATCTTCAAAGTGATGATATATTGCTTTGGAATGAAATGATTTGAAAATTGGTCTGTCAACACTCACCTTAAATAAGATGATGGTGAATATGATCAGTAACAAGATTCCTATTCCAACTCCAGTAAGAACGATCAGTTGTTTATCCGGCCGAACTATCAACTCAACCCGAACTTCAACCTGTTGATGGAGAAAATACATCATTTTAGAGTGAGAGTTATGAATGAGTATCTAGAATTTGTTATAGTTTTGGATGGGCATGTGGACACAGATTACCGATCTCTCTGTTGGATCGTTCGAGCCAGTTTCATCAGACTTCTTTTTGACATCATTTTTACCCTGTGGATAACATTATGTTATCAGCATACTGACAAGCACTAACAGCAATGAATCTTTGATTCTTTGATTGATTTTGACAGAGCTGTGGTTGAGTCAAACATACCTCTTGTTTGTGAGAACCCAGCACATATCGTTGTTTGTCATAGTTAACCTTTAGAAAGCTTTTAAATCTAACCTCTGCATGGTCTCCAGTATATCGCTTCACAAAACCAACATTCTGCAAAGTAAAAGTATGTCAATTAATGATATATTCAACACTTTAAATGGTGTATTTCTGTGTATCCTATGTTTGTGTGTGTTATTGAGACATACCGCTGCATACTGTTTGAGGTCTTTAAATTGTACGTCTGCAGACAATGTAAACTCAGCATCTTTCCAGGCATCCAGGATGAAACTGTCACACTCTATGATTTTGCAGTGTTCTTTTGACAAGCATTTCTGTAATACAGTGACAGGGATTTGTAATATCATGACATTTTCAGAGAGAAATGTTTGATACCAAATATAGTTTTACTTACTTCAGAACTGGTGTCATTAATGCGTGTGCATTGAGTCTTGTTCTTAAAAATGAAAAAGAAAATAATGAACATCAAGGATTTGTTATTGTATCACAGCAGCTGTATAAGAAAGTTATTAGTAGTTACCTGCTGGACAAAGACTTGATAGTTCATCATTTCAAAGTTATGTTCCAGTTTAGTTGGGAACGACAGAGACACACTGACAGGGAAAGCCTTTGGAGCAAGACTTTTCACCTGTGAATAGTGAGAGACAGTCGGTCCATTTTAAAGGAATAGTACAACATTTTGGGAAATATGCTTATTTGCTTTCTTACAGAGAGTTAGCTAGATTGGAAGATCAAGGTAAGTATTTATTAACCTGTAAAAATATGGACTGAAAGCTGACAGCCTCAAACTGATATTTTACAATGTGACACAGTTTGTGACCATGATTTAACTACAGGCATCTCTCACAACATGCAATAAATTTACATGATCATCAGTGTTACGCAGTCTAAAGGAGCCTTAATTTTATGATTGCATATGCTTGATTGTGAGTTCACATTGATGACAGAATGGCTGTTTATATACAGGCTACAGAAAAGCTCTGCTGTGGGACTGGATCAGCCCGCCCTCACTACTTTCATATTAAGCGGTGGTAGGTTGGCTGAATGATATATAGAAAAAAGTGGGTTTAGCTGCTGGAGACCGCTGTTTGCTTCCTGGTTCCAACCGCGAGTCAGAACAGTTTTTTAAAAACCGTAACATTGATTGTTGTGGTGTTTACTGTTGGCACGATGAGAAAGGTTGTATACATTTAAGGAAATAACTTTAACCCACATCACATTTCAAGTGATCATTTTAACCCAAGCCATAACCTGTCCTAACCAAGTGGTTTTTGTGTTTCACCTAACCAAACCTGAACCACAGCGTTGTCACATGTAGCATAATTATTTTTTTTACACTTACTGCTGATAGAAAACATTGCTATAAGTCATCCTGGAGTGCAAGTACAATCGACCAATGTGGTCATTTCATTATGAGAATGTGTTGGACTGGATGGTTGCTTGTTGTTTAGTAATTTACTTCACCTCAAATACAGTAACCAGTTTTTTAGTTTCAGCATCATCCACTGTAAAGTTCATAAACCTGGTAGTCTCTTCTTTCCTGAAATGAATACAGAATGATCACAATATGAAGGTGGCTGTGGGATAATATATAATCATCATTCAAATAATAAATATATACAAACAATCACAAAACACTATTTATGTGAATAGCAGCACTTACTCTGTTACTGCCATATCAATTGCATATTGCACTGGGAGGCTTTTGGTCATGGAAGCTTTGGTGGAGTTTGAATTATCACTGAGGATGCAAAATGCATTACTTGTAAATATCAAAGATGAAATATGTAATGATAGTAAATGATATGCTAATAATACAGAGAAAATGTTTGGCGTTGTGTTGGGTGTTGGATTGTATGAGAAGGCCTCTACCTTTTTCCAGTAACAGTCATCGACATTGTGTCGTTCCACTCATACTTAGTGGGCTCATATTCGATGCGATAAGAAGCATGAAATGTCACCTTCAAAGAAAAAAAGATATGACATTAGATTTGATTCGAGTCACAGTGAGTGAGTCACAGTTATTGATTTATGAAACTGTCTGCTGTGAAGGTGTCAGAGTGCAATACGACTCACAGATGAACCGCTGCGATACACGGGAAGGTTGACACCACATACAGTCTTGTCAAGTACTCCTTCTAGGTCGTCACATTTGTGGAGTGTTGATCTTGTTGACTGTTTAAAAAAAACACGCACACAAACCAGTTTGAACTGAGACCCTGACTATTCTTTGATATACTGCAGGTAAGTCTAAACTTTATGGCATTTTCTAAGAGGGAGTGATTTCAAACAAAAAAAAAAGTATTGAAGTTCTCACAGATGATAATAATATCACCCTACCTCTGACTACACACACAGGATGTGTGTGGGTTTCAAAACCTCTAAAGGTTTTCTGTTCTCTTTTACTTCTACAGAAATAGTGAACTGAACATGTGAAAGCTTTGCACAAGACATGCACTTAACATTAATGGAGGTGTTGGCAAAAAAATGTAATAGATGTCGGGTACAAAGCCCAGCTAATATGATCAGTCTCTTCCTTTTAAATGCAGCTTTAATAAAAAGCAGGGCAGAGGTGTTATACTGTATTTACAGTTCAACAAAGACAGAATAAGTATTTATTCTAAATCTAAAGTGTTTGATATTCAAATTTATTATTAATAGGCAGCAGAAAGCTGTGACACTAAATCCAATCTATTGTTACTTTAACCTGTTGAACTAGAGGAAAGTCTCTGATTTATGATTATGTGTGACTTTGTCTTCACGTATTCTCTGTAGAAATGATTGTGAAGGTAAATTACTGGACAAAACACAGAGAAGTCTTGTATATGCTCAAATTACAGGAATTGGGATTGGGTTTGTTTTCACTTCCTGTCATCGTGCATCATTAGTGGCAAACACCCATTTTATTCATTAAAAGAAAATACAAAAACTATGATCACCATACAGCAACAGTGTGGTCTTATATAAAAGAACGTAGTATTTACACCAAGTGGCCACTTTATTAGATACACCTTTCTAGTATACAAGGTAGGAGCTGATGCCGTCAGCCTGATTTCTTTGTGTCATGAATTCAAAATCCCATCAGCACCCTGTCTGGCACTTATAAATTGTTCCACAGTCATTCCAAGTCTTTTATGTTATATGAACAACTGGACCTCTTAGTCATGTCTCCATGCTTTTATACATGAATTTGCTGCCACATAATTGGCTGACTATATCAAGCAGGTGTATAGGCATATATAGTAGTAAATATATGCAAATATACCTAATAAACTGGCCACTGAGTGTAGATCTCATATAAAAATTATAATCATTTAATTATATAAAAATTAAATGTTTAAGTCACCTTTTTTACATTCATCAGAGAGAAGGAGAGTCCTGGAGGATAATGCATTGTGAGGCTGGTGTTATACGAGTCATCGCCGTGATTTGTCAGGTTTACAATCACGTGAAAGTATTTATCTTCTGCCACCAATAATGTTTTGGTCCTAAAAGACATATAGTAATTCTTACATGTGACCATATTAATATTCAATATTCTTTATTATTCATCATATCACTGTGCTATGTTTGTGAGATATACGTACGTGAAGTTGAAGTCCACCTCAAGGTCAGCAATACAGGTGTCATTTACTCTACATTCCTTTTGAAAGGGAACCTATAAAACAAAAAAATATTTCTGTTCATGTCATATTTGAAAACACAGAAAGCAGCGTTGGTGTCAGAGTATGTATGAGAATATGACTGACACATGACAGCTGGGACTCATAAACTGATCTCAAATCATCTCATCACAGTTGATGTGCCTTTTTTGGTCTTTTATGCTGTACTTTTTGTTTGGTGCTAATTAGCAAATGTTAGCACACAAACACACATGCTAAACAAAGATGGTGAAAATAGCAAACATTATACCTGCTAAATATTAGCATTTAACATATCAAATGTTAGCATTTAGCAATATAGATGTATGTCATCAATAGGAATACATTCTTTTAACAACATGATTAGAAAATAGTCAAGTCACTGTTTCACCTCATTCAAATCTGAAGTATGTCCTAAACTTTAGGACCTAAAGGAAGTCTTTGTTGTTAGAGTTAAATTTTTACTTGGAAAAATGAAGTGAAAATGAACAAAAGTCACAATCACATCCTTTAAACAGAATTCCATTTCACATCGCTGTGATCCTTTTCTGTATGCAAGCACAACTGAATCAGATATTCAGGTTCAATTCTGAGTTGCACACATTAACAGAAAAAATAAGGATGCAAAGAGTGTGACTGCTTGTAGCCTTCCGCTGTAGTCACTGCACAAACCTCAACAGCAGCCTGCCCTTTGCTGTCCGTGTTCAAGACAGCACTTGCACTATCTACGTCAACTTGTGAAAAGTTTAGTTTGATGCTGATGGGTGATAACGTGTCTTTCACACATTTCTGTAATAAAAAGAAGAATCATTTGCATATTGTTAAAAAAAAATCGAACAGAACAGACAACAAGGAAAATAATTTTTACTTTCTAAAGTTTGATATGAACATAAAACCAAAATTCTGAATAATAAATAAGTGTGTTAGGATTATTATTCGTATTGCTGTTATGTTTTGTTGATAAAACTAAATCGTAAGTCACATTAGCTTAAAAGCTAAAAATGCTTTTATGAGCCTCTGATAATAAATAGGCTGAAAAATAGGATGAGACATGGGTGATATTTATAGATGTACAAATAGGTGATAGCTGCTCATATATAGACAGTTAAAGTCTATGTACTAAAGTCTATTAACTTTATTAATAAATGTACATACTGGCATAAAGATGGAGTAGTTGAAGCATTCCTTTCCTTGTGTCAGGTTATAGGTGGAGGTATGATTCCTGGCTTTCCTGTCATATTTATCGAAGAAACCTCGATGTGTTTGTCTTGTGGGATCCACAGCCAGCGTGTAGGAAATGTTCAGGCCGTGGTTCACTGCGTTCGCAAAGGCATACAATAGCATTCAGTTCACACATTTTGCAAAGGTGTGGAGTATCAGCAGCAGCTGATGATCATCATCGTCCCTACCCGCTTTGCTTTTTGTTGTCTCTGACATTTCAAAGCAGACCATCAAGTTAACCATCGGTAGATTCTCATCTTCGATGCTCACGCAGTCAATATTGTCAGTGCTTATTTCCTCAGGTTGAAAAGACAGATGAGCGATGACATTAAAGACGGGCCGGGACCTGGAAGACATTGATTAAATGGCTTATTAGAAGTTGCACATGGTTTTTCAATAGTAAGACAGTTTATGAATGCATGAAGAAAGGGCAACAGGTCTTGCAACACAAACACTATTTCACTTTTCTCACTACAGTCTGATAAAGCTAGGGATGAATTTGTTTGACAGAAGCCATTTTTACTGTGTCATACAGGAGACGATTGACAGTTCTCACCTTCACAAAGACATCAATAAGAATCCTTCCTACACCCATATTGGGTTTCCCTGCTGTTTTTCTATAGTTTTCAAACTTTCACCTAAACAATATGTTTAAATCAGTTTGTGAAATATTTGAGTCAAGCAAGTTTGTGGTGACTCGGTAGATTCTCAGGCAATATACTGCACAAACTGTGACATGTAATCTGGTTTTGAGAGGTTTACTATGACCTTTTCTGCAAAGGACTGAGATTGCTTTTGTTTTCTACATACATATGCAGTATCCATACCTTAAGACAACGGCATTGCCATGTGATCCCACCACAATATCTGGGAGTCCATCCTCTCCAAGGTCGATGTTCCCATCAATGGCCTGTCCAAAGAATCTCAGCTCAGGTCTGACTTCCTGTCCCCTGATTCTCTGGAATAACAGAAACAGTGAACAATTTGCACACATAGTTGAAGGTACTCATTCCAGATATGGAGACAAATACAGTGTGCTTATTGTTGTTTTGGTAGATGCTCATTGAGAGACAGATGAAGGTTTTTGAAGGTAAAGACCTCAAATCGTTGGCAATTTTCTGCCTTCATTAGACAGGTAGAGAGAAGATAGGAGTAGTGGGAAAGGCAGAAATGCAATAAAGGTTATGATTGGACATCTAAACCTCTAGACACACGGGTGTCCTGGTGCACCATGCACATTGTTTTTCACTCGCCTGCAGCATAGTGACTGGTTTCCCAACCTGTTGCTGTTGTCTTCATCTAGAGGGATATCTACCCTTTTTTTTTCAAAAACAAAACTAAAAGAAAAAGAAAAGAATTTCCTCTGTTCACCTGGCTGAAAATGCTGCGTATCCCTTTGTCACTGTCACCCAGGTAGATGTACACAGCCCCCTTGTTTTCATCCTCAAGGGGCGCTCCAACAGCAATGTCTCTCAATCCATCTCCATTCAGATCTGCAAGACTGGATATGGTGGTGCCAAATCTACCCATGGAGGGTGCAGTCACCTTCAGCTTAATTTTTAGTTGCATCTGTGGGAAATGATTAAGATAATAAATGCATTAAGTATCTCCCAGTATCACATACTGTCACGCTGAGTGTGAGCCTTCATCACAGCCCACCTCATTCGTCAGTGCGTAGATGTAAATCTGTCCTTCTGTCTTCCCCTGAGACTGGTAGAACAGTGGAGCGCCCACCAACAGGAAATCAGTGTTACCGTCTGAGTTGACATCTAGTGAGCACAGCTCTGCACCAAAGTAGGAACCAATCTGAAAATTCAAGTTGAAAAAGTTGAAAAATTTATTGTGCTTTGAACAACTCGGGCATTTTTTTCACAGTTTTTTCAAGAAAAGCAAATTGCCAGTGCGTATATATCAAGGAAGTTCTCTGGTTTCCTCTCTGTAACCACTGAAATCAGGTGCTTGCCCATGTTTCATTTTGTATATCTAAATGCAGTGCCGTCTAATTCATACAGGGCCCAGCAGCCTGTTCCAAGAAGCAGGTTAACGTATTTATCTGAGTAACTACAGCTGAAGTAAATGTGAGGGGATTCTAGGCTTTACTGAGGAAAGTTATTGTTTTTTCATTTACAGTTATGTAAGTAAACATGACTCTTCGACAGATTCCTGTGATACAAACTAAATTCATAAGAAATGTCCTACTTATGATCAACACATGTTCCAACGATGGTCTATCAAAAAGACTTATATTTTTTGTTTGCGCTTTAAGACATGCAACAATGATTTAAAAACTTTACAGTTTAAACTGCTACCAACCTGGTCCCCATTTATTCTTCTGATTGGATCACCGCCTTTGAAAACTACGACCTGTCCTTTGTGTTCAAATCTTGGTGCACCAGTGAAATATAGAGTAACATTGTTCTTCTCTCCAACAGAAACAGAATATCCTGAAACAGTAACAGTTATACATGAAACACAATCATGGTCTCACATCTCTAAAATTAGGTTCATTTGTAGACACATGCACTCTGTTGAAGATTGCATACATCTATGTGCTACATTTAGAATCTACTTTAGGTTGTAAACTAATTGAGGTACAGTAATTTACTGAGGCAAATGTTTTTTTTTTCAAAGTATCAGGTAAAATACTGTAAAATACAGGTCAAATAATAAATGTGCATTTAATAAAGGAGAAAATAATCTACAAAGAGAGAAATATTTTAATACCCATGTAGGAGTCCATCAGCATTTCTGAATCTTCAATTATTTTTTCTTTTTCTCCATGATGTTCATATAGAGAACCTTTCCAGCTGTTTGACCCCACTGCACCCAGAATCAGAGTATCCTGTTAACACAAATGTGCAGATCTGGTTAGAGCACAGAGATCAGTGGAGATACCAGCAGTAATTATATTATGAGGTAACAGCTTAAAAACCTAGCAGATATCCAAAAACCAAAGACATCAAATAAGTGGAAACCATGTTACACCCAGGCTGATGTGATGAATATAACATCAATTAGCATGTTAACTAACATCCTACAAACATGTTTACATAGTAACTGTATATTGTTAACTGTTAACATTTTAATAATTGCTGGTAGAGGAACTTTTTTTTTATTAAGAGGATGTCACACACGCACACATAGTACTTAATCTTCAATGTTTTGAATATTCATTATACAAAGGTTAATATTTTACTATGTATGTTCGAGGTTTCCTGACAGACATTTTTACAGTTGTGAAACAGTGTAAATCTTTTACATAAATAGACCTTTTGTTTCCCTGCTACTGGTAAGATTTTTCTCCATTTTTTCTCCATCGAAAAATCCACAGGCCCCACATTTACCCAGTTCACCCAACCTGGAGGGTGTGGTTATTGTTTGTTTATTTATTTATTTATAAAATCATTATTTAAAGAACAATGTGCTGGAAAGTTAAATATATGACAATCTTATTATATTTAAAACTTAAATTTAGTTTTCATTGTTACTGGCAGAGTCCGTCTTGCCCATTTGGAATTCTTAATTTTGTCTCAATTAAATCTTAATTTTGACTCATTGTCAAATGTCTCCCTGTTCTCACTTTATGGAAGGCAGCACAGAATCCACTCTGGGACATTTCATCAGTCAAGTTTCCTGCCCGAGCCACTGTGGAGCCTAAATATGAGAAAATACTTGTACAAGTTAGTATTGCAGAGACAAACTGGGGAGATATGGAATATGGAATATGGATTTCTGTAACATTATTCCACAGAGAAAAAATTAAACATCACCTTCTATGATAAAGATCTTTTTTTGCAAATTTTCCAATAATCCAGTGAGTCCATCATAGTTCTCTATTTTGAAGGCATTGTGGTCTTTTGGTTCTGAAGCAATGATCTTAACTTTATCCAGTTTATCCATTTTGACCTGAAACCAGAATTTATCTTGAAATGATGAAATACCTCCAAGTCTGATGTCAGCAAGATAAACAACACAGTTGTGAACATTACAGGACTCAAAACTGTAATCAATGCAAGCGGCACAGTTTAGGGCAGAACTCAGCTGTGGTTACAGTTTTACTTGATTTGATACTTGAAATGTTCACATGCTGGTAAAAACATGTAAAAGCACTGAGAGCTATGACTGTGTATCATCTGTATAGTAGTGAAATGAACCCTTATGACAATTTGTCCCTAAGGTTAGCAAGCACAGTGAGAACATAACACTTCAAAGTATTGATCTCTGAGGTACCATGTGTGATTGTTTTAGCTGATAAATAAATGATTCTACTGAGACTTTTCTATTGGACAAATAAAGCAGAATAATGAGACATCACAGCTTACCCCAATGACATATCGAATGATGTTTTTTTTATCATAGGTTTTGATAATTCCATGTCTGTCACCATCACTGGGATCTCCATCTGTGATTAGTACCAGAACTTTGGTTGCATCTGAAGAGGCTCCTGCTTCTGCCTTTTCAAGGATCTCTTCCCTGAAACAAATGTAAAAGTAGCATTTGTGATGCTTAGAACGCTTAAAACTTCATTTACTGACTTTTATAGAAGAATAAATAAGCATTCTGAGCGGCTGTGACTCAGGAGGTAGAGCAGGTCATTCTCTAATCGGAAGATTGGCGGTTCGATTCCTGGCTCTTGCTGTCCGCATGTCGATGTGTCCTTGGGCAAGACACTTAACCCCAAATTGCTCCTGATGGCTGTGCCATCAGAGTGTGAATGTGTACGAATGCTTAGTTTCCTCTGATGGGCAGGTTGGACCTTGCATGGTAGCCCCTGTACACATTCAGTGTATGAATGTGTGTGAATGGGTGAATGTGATTTGTAATGTAAAAAGCACTTTGAGTAGTCAGAAGACTAGAAAAGCGCTATACAAGTACAGTCCATTTACCATTTACCATTACCCTAAACAATAAGATTATAATAATGGCATTGTGCTTTTTTATTTTATACTGACATTAGTGACCCTGCTGCAACTCCCAGAATGCAGCTGTGTCTAGTTGTGCATCCTCTCTGATGGATTTCAGCCTGAATATCTATTAAAACTAACTGCTACAACCAGGCCTGCCTAACAGTTTGGATGGATTTTTCCCACAACAGCTGTTATTACAATGTTATTACACATTTAAGAGTTATTTGCATAATGTGACTTCACTTACAACACAAATGTGAGGGCTTTGTGTGTGTTGGTGAGAGACTTCATATGAGGTTCCTTCATTAGTTTATCGAGAGCTCCACCAGCTTTATAGTCATTGAAGTCAAAAACTTTACTGGTAGATGTGCCGAACTGAACTGCTGCAAACTGGAAAAGAAGACGAGGCAGTATTTATATCACATTTTACAAATAAATGTCATGAATCCTTTAATGTTGTACTGACCTTGATTGATGAGTTTTTAAGACTGTCCATTATTTCCACTATGAAGTCTTTATTTTTCTTAAATTCAGCAGTGGTCATACTCCCTGATCCATCAAATAAAAACACAAGGTCCACTGTCTTTTTTGTGCATTCTGGAAAAAAATGAGTGGGAGTTTATATGTAATATTTAGCCAGGACAAAAAGATTGAGAACAATATTTTATCACGTGGGACACATTTCAAGCCAGTTGACAAAACATGAATTGAAGAATTTTACACTCTTTTATTTAAATGTCTTTTACTTTGGAAACCAGGTTTGAAAGAGGAGCTTTGCTGAAGTTCATCTGTGAGCTTGTAGCACACACTGTTCAGATAGGTGTTCTCATCACATTCATGAGCTACACTCGGACTGCAAGCCTGCATCAGAACATGACAGAGGACAAAGGAGTTTGAGGTCATGTCGGTGAGAAAGTGTATTTACAGTTTTATCTTGTTAACTACATGAACTGTGGTTTCCTTACAGTGAATTGGGAGCCTTTGGAGTTCATTGCTAGTGACAGTCCAAGATGCTTGACTGGTATTGTTTGGTTTGCGAGATGAATTTCTGTGACAATAGCAGTTGATTAGTACTATTCATTAAAAAATACACAAAGCACTTCAGCCACATTTTTAAAATGTTTGTTTTATATTTCATACTTTTTTTGTTTTTAATGCTGTGTTTAATTGTGAAATATTGCCTTGAAAAGCTACATTCATATACCTTCAGGGCTGAAGCAGTTGGGGGGTTTTTGGTCGGGTTTGCATATTGCGCCAGATCCATTTAGCTTCAGAGGTGCAGTGACAATTATCCTGTGAACGAGATCAAAAGCATGATAACAGTAATTTTAACTGTTTCAGTGGCCAGGCTTACATGATCACAGGTCACAGTCACAGGATGCAATCATATTAAGTGATAAGCACTCTTCACCCAAGCTTCTGGTAAAGTAAAACTCGTCCTCCATCTACACTAAAATTACATACAAAAGGAAACCATGCACAGCTGATGGGAATTTCAACAATTTAAATTCAACAATTTAAATTTGGGAGAAATAAGGATTTTGGCAAATACCAGTAATACAAAACATATCAAATGAACCACAGAGTTGTAAATACAAACTTACCCTTTGCTCGTGCCAGACATGTACTGACGCACTTTGTATCCAAAGAAATCTTTTTGCTGACCGGAGTAGACATTAGAATTTTTAACATCAATGTTGAAAGCCAGAGAAACAGGGATGGCTGCAATTATTGAAGAAAAAACAAACAAGTTTTGTTAGCCTTAATCTAAATAGATGCTTACTAATATGAAATGATTACTCACTCACTCATATAAAATAACTGCTTTAGAAATAAGCTCAAATATAAAGATGGGTCAGTGGTGTAATATTGCCAAACCTTCACCAGTACAGTCATGAAAATGAAGAATTCAGTCCTTTACTATGTATCATTTACGTCTGCACAACACACATTTCACATTCAAGAATATATTTCTAGAAGTATTAATAATACAAATACGGCTCAACTAAACACACTGCAACTTCTCGTCCCCTCTCAACTCACAACACGCTTATTTCATACACACAGACACAACTGGCCACGACACTATTGCCTGGATATACATGGTAGCCACTACAGCAGCAATCAATGCCAAATCATTCTCGGTAAACAGCAGAATATATTCCATTTAATTTTATCTATCTTGAAGTCTAAAGGAAAATGAGAGATTTTGTTTTTAAACACATTGTACATGTTCGAAAATAATTGCTGAAATGTGAAAATACTTAATTATGTAGTTTGACCCCTTCCACACTATACAACCAATGGAGTGCATATACTCATAGTTAATACTTTTTACACTGAGTAGAATTGCAAACTTCGGGCACAACTAGGTTTCACTTCACAGTCTGCTGTTACTGGTAAATGTGGTCATTTTCGGTCATTAGTGCTGAAGGAGTTATTTTAAATCCAGCTGAAGTGTCTGTTGACGGATTCAGATTCAGCACTAAATGTGCAGCTGGGAGGTCCCTGCAAGTATTTACAGGGCAGCACTTCACTAAAAGGCACAGCATGAGAGGCAATTGCTTCAAGGGTAACAACCACAATGAAGCCACCAAGGATGTTTTAGCAAGGAAGTGACTAACATTAAGTGCACCACACTCTACTGAAAACAGTGACAATTTAACTTAACGATGATTGGTGATGGATCGCTTGTTAACTAGTCATTTTAGTTACATTTTTACTGAAACAACTCTACATTTACCTGCAAAATATGTGCTCCTAATGTTACTCTTTTTTAAAAAAAAAAAAAAAAAGTCATCCATATTGCTTACTTTAAAACTACAAACAAGGACCATTTTAAATTTTCCGAGCAGAGAACACTGTTTATTTTTTTCCACGATTTTGAATCATAATTTTATATGTTTGGTGATTTTTTTTTAAATCATTCCAATTTGGATGGATGGTTAATTACACATTTTTCTTGGTGTGAAAAAACCCAGAATGCATATTTATTGTTATTTTATAGGGACTTCAAACATAACTAAACAGTGCAAAACACAAGCAGATTACTATTGTGTTACTGTTAAAAGGGAACTACAGAAATTTCATTGCATTCCTACAACACTGTCAGATTTGCAATGGACGGTTTTCAAAATAAAAAAAAAGTTAAAATCAAATATAAAAAATGCTTTGAAAAATACAAGCAAACTAAAAACACACTATATAGTACAAATACAGACACTACACACAATACGGGTCACAAAAACCCCACAGAGTTTTATTTCCAGACTCAGCAGGGCTAAAAGATTATTACATTTACATTCTTCAGGTGGCTAGAGATAAATGCATAGGCAACTTTACCACATAAGTGGTATTTCTGTATTAAGAGGTTTGCGCAAATTGCAAAATTATTTGTGATGCCAATATTTTGGGTTTCCTGTGCTGAAGTTTTGAAATATCAATTTAAGAAATGTTTGCTGCCACCCTGCTAGAATAGAGGCAAATGGAGTTGCACCTGTGCTGCTCAAAGCACTGAAAAATCACACTTGTAGAACTCAACGGCAATGTTTCCCCCATAAACAATGCCCTGGTTACTATGGATAACCCACAGACCTTCCTGTTTCTTCAGTGGAAACTCTCAGGTTGAATATTGTAAAAGTCATAACATGCAGCTGCAAACCTACATGTAATGATTAAAGTGGTTCACTTGTGGTTGAACTGTCATCCTGGCTCATGATAGATTTCCTGAGCTTTTGCACCCAGCGCTGTTTCAGGTTGAATTACAACTTCAAACATGATAAAATAATAAATAAAAATTTAGGTAAAAATATTTTAAAAATAGTAAACATTTAAGTAAAATCAAACTATTTAAGATTTTACAAAATTTCACATTATGCATTCTTTTCTGTGGTTTTAGAAAACTACAGGAAACTCAAAAACTCAGATAAGTCAAAACATTTTCAAGGCTTTTACCCTTAGTATAACTGTCTTTCCTTTTCTAAGTGAACATTGTCTCATAATGACTCAAGAGGAAGAAAAAAATGTCACCTTACCAACAGCCACCATATAGGTGAGCAGGAAGATGCGACGCTGCTCATGCATCTTTCACATCACTCTAACGGTACTGCTGGTGTGTCTTTCTTGATACATGTCTTTGCAATACTTCCTGTTTTCTGAAAAATGAGGGTGTTTCCGTAACAGGTGGTTCTGAAATTCTGAAATGCTCTCACAGCAGAAAGGCTCCTCTTCCCTTATGCTTCCTCTTTTCTTCTGTAATTCTGAAACACTTCAATTTTCACTTTAAAAAAATATTACTGAGGACATTTTTGTGGTTATCTACTGAGTCAAAGCATGAGATTATACCGACTAAAGGAAGAAAATGATCAATATAATGATTTTCTGCAGGTCTCAGTCTAGCTTCACTATATTTCTCTATTTTTAATATATTTGTTAATATCATATATACCATCTCTTAAATGTGGTAAAATTAGAATGGTGTTATTGCTACAGTTAAAGTACAATAGCACAGTGTAAAAATATTCCGTTGCAAGTAAGTAGTCATTACACAGAACCGCCCCATTCATTACTGAGGCAGGGCAGGTCTTACATAATATGAGCCAGCCTGAGGTCAGACGCTATAGGAGAGTTTGGAGGTATGGACGTGTGAGACGGGCAAACCGTGGAAATGGATGGATTACTGAATGAGTGTAGCGGGCACATGCCCAGAGGCTCAAGGTTCCAGAGAGCCACTGGCCCCGAGAAGTGACTGTCAAAAACATTTCTTATTGGGAATGAAAGTGCTCAGTCTGTCATGTCAAAAAAAAAAAAGGCTCTTAAAGACCTTCTCAAAGAACTGAAAGAATAGTTTAAACATTCACAGGCATCAGATGAAATAATAAACTCCTTCACAGGAAATGTTTTCTGAAGGACATTCAGGTCTATAGTGGCACATCACATGGTCCCTTCAACTCTGCTGTAAGTGAGAAGCATAACTGGATGTATGGAAAGCTAAAAAGGCCAAAACATTCTTTTAACTTTGAGGAAAGATGCAAAAATCTATAGGCTATGTTTGGCATAGCCTATAGGATTGGGCTATTGATTGGGTTATTCAATTAGTGAATAAATTAATGAATAAATGAATGCCCCCCCCGGCATGAGATTTAAAAACTGTATACTGTGAAATACAGACAGATTTATCTGGTGGTGATAGGCTTACTTTAAAGACTGTGTTCACCCAAATGACAAAGAAAACATTTTCTCACTTACACCAGATTTACTTACAATGGTTTTGAGATATCTGTCTGTTAGCTTTCTACCTCCACCACAACACAGTGGACATAATTTCTGTAACATAGAAGTTTGAGGTCATACAGTAATCGCCGGGCTAACTCCGTTCCACCAGTTTATGTGACTCAATGTAATCTCTCAGTCAGCATTTCTTAAATCTTTATCTTTATGGATGAAAAAATGAAACTGGCTGCTGAGGTTTAAAAAAAAAGAAGAAAAAAAAAAGAAATGAAAATTTACTAGTGTGACTGCACACGTGTCAGTGTTCCTTGTTTTCCAGTATGTATTTATTCTCTCCTTTGCTCTCATTGAAAATGGCTGTCAGTAATCTGTAGATTAACAACAGTAATGTAAGAATAACGTTGCATGTCATGAGCACATAAACAGTGCCATTCACCTCCGTTGTGTTGTGCTGGTAGCAGAAGTTTCAGACATTAATATCTAAAATGCTATGCAAATGAAACAAAACTATCTGCATGTCTTGACACCACTAGTGAAGTGAGTAGTGAGGGGGAAAAAAAAGTGTGTGAAATGACACTTGAGGTAGCTAAATCACACTTCAATGTGCGGAAAATATCATGTTGAAGATTTCCTGTCAATTACTTGATCTTTCCTTTTCGATATATACATGACATTTTTTTTGTTCTTCAAGAACCAGATAGAATTGTCATTTGGCCTCCATGACACCAGCAGAAAGGAAGTGCAGTCCAGTTTCTATTCTTCATTAATCCTTATGAAATGACTGATGACACAGACAGCAAACAGGATGTGAATCATTTCTTAATCTCAGAAACAACAGACTGCAGTTGTTGTAACAAATAAATACACTAGAACAAACTCCTTGATTTATTAGAACAAAGTCTCACTGCATTCAGTCAGTGGGTCTATCTGTCCATCCTACTTGTCATCCTTCTTAGAGGCTTGATTGAGCAGCAGGCTTTTGAACTTTGAGTGAAAAGTCCACAACTGGGCAGCCCTGTGTAATGCAGCCT
This sequence comes from Euthynnus affinis, assembly GCA_029490765.1. Classification (NCBI taxonomy): domain Eukaryota; kingdom Metazoa; phylum Chordata; class Actinopteri; order Scombriformes; family Scombridae; genus Euthynnus; species Euthynnus affinis. Next base: position 33,613,833 of record CM055838.1, on the reverse strand, counting down.
AGCGAAATGATGTCGACATGTGGGGAGAAATACATAGCTAAGTTGTCTGGAGTCACTCCTCCACTGGCTTCAATCAGTAGAGTTGGGAACTCCCCCTTCAGTTCACACGCTGCGACATGGAGCTCCTGAAACAGAGAGACAGGGTGTATTATTTCATGTGGAGGTATTGTCAGTGGCAGAGGCAGTAGCAATCAAAATGAGAAATGACCTGGGCTTGTGTGTTTTTTGTTTTTTTAATAATTTCTACCTGAGGTTGAAAGTTGTCCAGCATAACAATGTCTGCTCCTGCTCTGGCTGCCTCTCTGCCCTCCTCTGTGGAGCGACACTCCACTTCGATCTTACTGCTGAAGCCACACACTGACCGGGCAGCTTTCACAGCCTACAGAACAAACAGGATTATTGCTGAACACACTGAGGCTAATGTGACAAAATGTCAGTTTCAGCAGTTCACAAAAGCTTCCATTCTGTACTTTGTCTGTTTGCAACATACAGAAACTAAACTTCCTAAAATGAAATGTGATTGCAACAGATAACACAGAACACCGTGAGACAAACTGGTTTAGAAAGGAACAGAACTGCCTGTTTCATTTTGACCTCCTGGTTATTATTTAAATTTGTATTTAACTGGAAGTTGAATGCTCATTGCTCAGACAGTATTATTATTAGTAGTATTTGTTAGTTTGATTTTATTTTAATATATGGAAAAAAATGTACAATCAAAATATGAAGAGCAGCAGTGTGTTGCAATGTAATGTGAATTTCATAAGCAACTGACTGATACTGCCTGGGAAATTCAATTTAATATCAACTCTTACCACATACTGTAACTTCACAGAAATGGTTTTCAAAGTCAAATAAATCAGTGCTATAAAGACATAAAAACTGAATTTTATAAGCCACTGCATATCTTATTGTGGAATTTAAGCTATGCTGAACACAATGTTTATATTTTTGTATTTGATAAACTTTAATAAAAGTAAAATTCATTACATATTCACTTATTGAGGCCTTTCTTTGCTTCCATATATACCACCATGTAACTTTCATACATTGTGTTGAAAGGTTTGTATCTTTCCAGGCTGTGTTCTATTTATTATTGACCTGTAAGAACATACATTGTCTGTGCAACATGCAGTGGACCAGTAGTACAGTTGCCCACCTCTGTGATACTCCCTGACGCCCAGACGTGGTTGTCCTTCAGCATCACCATTCCACTCAAGTCCTGCCTGTGCATGGACACGGCGCCAACCAACATGGCGTACTTCTCCACCAGACGGAAGCCCGGGGTGGTCTTGCGCGTACCAGCCACTTCTCCATGCCAGCGTCCTGCCGTTGCCATTGCTTGGAGCTGAGCGCAGCGGGTGGCAATCCCCGAGGCCCGGGCCAGGCAGTTGAGAGCTGGCCTTTCACCTAAGAGTAGGCACCTTGCCGGGCCACGAACCACAGCGGTCAGTGTGACAGCATCTGGACCTTGTGGAGGTGAAATAAATACAATGAGTGGAATGGAGACTAAAAAAAGGGTTAGGGTTAGGGTTAGGGTTATGATTTTAATGATTATAATATAATGATTTCATTGATTCTTAGTTTTACAATCAGCTCATATGAATAAAACTACTTGCCTGGTCAGTAAATTACAGTAAATCTGTTGCATAGCAGCCTATAAAACATTTGATGACAGCCTGATGTCACATGTTATGAAATGTTTTCAGAGGTTTATATTACAGCCGCCTAATATGCAGGTCTGCCCTTTCCAGGATCTGGAGTTGGTGTTAAGGATGCATTGCTTTATTACATCTTACAAACTATTTATAGCCATTTGGAGTCAGCTCAGTCACATATCATGTTCTTTGATTTCCCAAGTGCATTTAATACAGTACAGCCCCACCTCCTGGCCTGGAAACGACATTTTTATTCACCTATGCAGGGATAGGCAGGTGTCATGTCATCTTCAGAAATGTTCTGATGATTCTGCCTTTGTTGGCCTCATACTGAATGGCGTACACCAAACGAGGTTGACAGACTTGTGAGCTGGTGTGATATTAATATTACTTCAACCTTTGTACTACTACGGTGAAGGTGATAGTTACTGAGAGCAGAAAAAAATAGCATCTAAAATGATCACGTTGAAGTTGTTTCCTTTTGAAAAGATCTTGATATAAAATTGAACTGGTTAGAAAATGTTGATGCTGTTTTTTTTTAAAAAACAGTCTAGTTGTCTTGACGTCAGTAGGAAGCTTTAAAATGTTTTACACTGGAGCTTTGTGGTCAGTGCCGTAATGCTGTTGCATGTCTGAGAAACTGCCAGTGATAGGAAACAGGTTTATTTTGGGCCCACAGCTATGAAATATAAAATGTATGAACGATGTGATAGCCTTGCTGGTTAAGTGTACCTTAAATTCTGAATAAACTGCCAACAGTATCACCAGCAAAGCACCCCCACACCATCACACCATCTTCCTCCATGCTTCACAGAGGGAACCTCACGTGCAGATACAATCCATTTTTAGCTTCTCTGCGTCTCACAAAGACATGCTGGCTGGAACCAAAAATTTCACATCTGGACTCATCAGGCCAAAGTACAGATTTCCACCGGTCTTCAGTGGTGGTTTCTTTGCAGTAATTCCACCATGGAGGCCTGATTCATTCACTTAGTCTCCCCCGAACAGTTGATGTTGAAATGTTGAAAAACTTTATCTCTGGGAAGCACTGATGTGGGTTCCTAACTGAGGTGTCATTAATTGGCAATTTCTGAGGCTGGTGACTCAAATGAACTCTGCAGCAGAGGTTACACTTGGTCCTCCTTTCTTGGGCAATCCTCATGAGAGCCAGTTTCAGCACAGTAGTTGGTGTTCTTCGCAACTGCACTCGAAGCCTTCATGTCTTAAAATAATGATGGACTGTTGTTTCTCTTTACTTAGTTGAGCAGTTATTGCCATAACATGGATTATTAAAGTATTTGAATGGGACTATTTGCTGTATACCAACACTACCTCGGTCTCAAATGCATTAAGAAGGCAAGAAATCACACCAGTTAACTTTTGACAAGGCACACCTGTTGATTGAAAACCATCCAGGACTTCATGAAGCTGGTTAAGATATTACCAAGAGTGTGCAAAGCTGTCATCAAGACAAACAGTGGCTACTTTAAGGAATCTAAAATATGAAACATATTTCTGTTTGTTTAACCATTTCTTGTTTATTACATGATTCCATAGATGTTATGTCAGTTTTGATGTCTTCAGTATTGTTCTACAATGTAGAAAATAGTAAAAAAAAAAATTATAGAAAAACCCTTAATGAAGTAGGTGTGTTCGAACTTTTGTCTGGTACTGTAGTATGAACTTGTTACTCTGGGTGATGGAGCCCTGCATGAACATAACATTTTCAACCAGTCTGGATCTTTAAAGTATCATTTTATATCATATATATTACCTATTTTATTGGTCTATTTTAAGTGCATAACCTTTTATGGCCTTTTCATTTAACAGGACTGTAGGCTTCTGAGTTACACTAATGTCTTCTTGGAATATGTGTTAGTGTGTTAGTGTTAGCACTGAAATGACAGTATGTCTTTAATTTTTTGACTTGTGTCTTTTTTTATTAGTCATTGTACATGGGTGACCAAGGTAGTTTCCCCCCAGAGGATTAATAATCATATCTAATGTTTTGCTGCTTTGGATGAAAGTGTGTGATGCCTACCAATCTCAGCTCCCTCCTGGTAACACCAGTCCACAGTACAGCCGACCTCAGTGAACACCGCTGTGAAGAAAGGGCTCCCTGCTAGGATGCTGTGTGGTGTTTTACACAGCAGCCTGGCCTCGACTTCCTGTGACCCCACACATACCCCTGCTGGGTCAAAGTTTGGCGTGTCCTCTGCCAGCCACTCTCGTGCCAGCTGGGTCAGAGTGTGAGGTGGGACTGAGTGTGCTGCTGTGTGTTTAGGCAGAAACATTCTGCAAACAAGTGTGAAAGGAGGAAACTGTTCTGCTCTGTTGATATAAAAGCATTAACTGAAAGCAGATAAAGAATTCAAAGTACATTCACAGAGTTAAAATTCAGAAAATATGAAACCATGACTGTATGGGTGGCATAATTAAAGTCTGATGGTAGTCTTCTTGCTTCATTTCCTGAGGAGAATGACAGTGGGAGAAGTTGCAGAACGGCAACAACTGCATAATTAATGAAGCAGTTATGACACTATGACAGCAACCAACCAAATTTCCTTTCTTTTCTAGAAATAAACAGTAAATTCTAAAATATACAGACAAATTAAGGTGACCAATTAAGACAAAATAAGTAAATAAGGGAGTGGAGAAACAAAACAAATGCAAATGCCTTCTTAAGGACATGAGGGGTTACTGAATGTTTTGATGGGTATGAAAACAATGTGAATCAAATGATATGTAGAATCAACATATCTCAACCCATTTAAACAGAGACTTGGAAAGTCTTTGACAAGGAGCGCTGAAGCTCTTCTGGAGGCTCAGGGTGGAACCACACCTCGCAGAGACACATCATGTTTTTATGCTAATATCTCACTGATCTAGTAGCAGGTTTTGGTTTCCTTTCTATGAGTTTGTCATCATAATATTTATACATATCTTTCAGTCTAACCTGCACAAATAAACAAATGGGAGGACAATGTGGCTTTTTTATGAAGAAGAAGAAGAAGAAGTCACTGCTATATCATAAACCACAACTAGGTTCACAACTAATTTAAAATCTGTTACACCCAGAGCATGTTCTGTCACAAGTGGAGCAGTTTGTAGGTAAACAGACTAAGATATAACTAGGTGTATTGCATTGGAGCAGTACCAATACATGCAGATGAAAGACTTACTTACATCAGTGGCTCTCCTTTTCCTGTTGGTCACAGACTGAGCTGAAGCACGGAGCATACAGAGCGGCAGAAAAAATGGCATGTGGAATTTGACCCTGGGTCCATGTTGGAATGTTTACAAGCTTAACAAGAGTTAACACTGATTGTTTTGACCAAGGCTGGTTTGCAGGCCAGAGTGCATATTTGAAAAAAAAAGAAAAAGAAAAAGAGATCAATTCAATGTACTTAACCTGCTATAGATGTTCTAACCAACAGACTGTGCATTAGTTCAAAACTTACATGGGCCTTCTTCACAGGAGACATTTTGACTTGCATAGAAGGAAAGTACAAATGTTACTAATAACATGAAAAATATTCTCTTTATTATTCAATCAAGCAAATACAGTAGAGCTTTTTTTTTTTTTTTTTTTTTTTTTACAGCAGACATTTTGACTTGTCATAGCAGGAAACATGCAGGTGGAGCTGATAACACCAACGATGGCTGTGACATGTCAAAATGTCTTCTGTTTGTGTGCATGTGTGTGTGTGTGTGTGTGTGTGTGTGTGTGTGGTTGTCTGTCTGTCTGTCTGCCTGTTTATTTGAATTACAATGAAAGTAATTTGGGATATTGTGTGTAATTGTTATTTCTCCACAGCATTACAAAACAAGCCTACACCTGCCTGCTTCCTAAAATTGTCTGCCCAACATGATCAGGACTTTTTGGGCTTCCCTTTCTCTCACTTAGTGCACTTAGGGTGTAGGCAGTTTGCTAATCATGCAAAGGGAAGTTGATGTAACATCAAGTGTAGATATAAAAAGTGATGCTTAAGCTGCTGCATTGTTACTTTTACTATCAAAGACTGCTGCCTTTTAAAGACCTGTGGAGACTTTCTGACTGCAGGTTACCTAAACTTCAAGCTAGTGGCCGTTTCATAAACAGCCCATCAGATTGAAGAGTGTTGGATGGAAACATGCCCAGCTAAGTGGGATCACCACACATGCTGCCAAAAGGCCACCTCTCAACAAAAGGATATATGTGCAGCTTATTGTCATCATGGGGAAACAAACTGGAGGAATTTAAGGAGCTTCAGGCTGATCATATCAGATTATTTAATAATCTAGTACCACTTTCTAAAAAAGTTGAATTTAAATGTACATATCTAATGGCCTTATAAATTGTTAATAAATCATATGCTAATGTTTTATAGATTATCTATCAGCCATTTATAAGAACAAGAGGTCTGGATTTTCAATTTGTGAAAAATCTCTCTGTGTGGTGTCTATCCTCCACCACCAACAGGACAGTTGCTTTGGCGTTTTATCAGGAAGACCCCCTAATGGACTCTTTCACTTCTGACCTTCTTGAAAAAAGTTGCAGAGCATCCAGGCGAGACACCCATTTACGAACATTTACGACTGTAGATGTAATAGATTATTATAAGACCCCTTTAGAAATGACTCCTAATTGCAGATGACATATTATGACTTATTAGATGTGAGAAACCTGCAAAACTATATTAATAATTGCACAGCAGATTTCATGGCTTCTTAGAAAGTGTAGGAAAAAAATTGGCATCCACTAATTACATTTTTGGGCTATGAAGTTAAGTTAAACTGAATTAATGTTAAGCAATGTTAAATAATATTTTTCTTTTCTATATTTCTTTTGTGTGTGTGTGTGTGTGTGTGCTTGTTTTGTTTTATTCCTGCAACTACATTTGTTTGTTTTTTTTTTTAAAAAAATACCATGAGCCAAATAAATAATTTGTTGTGTATATTGTGATCACAGTCTCAGTAGCACAATAAGAGGAACGCCCTGCTTGGAGCTATTTCAGCATTTCCCCTCCGGGGTCTACTGAGCAGCGGTGGTGACGTCAGACAGACAGACAACAGGCAGGCCTGCGCGCTCCCTACGCGCTCGAGCACGAGTCGAGGCTTCCTCCTCCACATCCAGAGCAAGAACCAGGAAGTGAAAGTATACACATGGAGGGTGTGTCATTCCCTGCCAGTGTATGTTTTTATTTTTAAAAACATAGTCCTCCTCGGATAAAATAAATGGGGGACTCGGCGAGGACCAAGCGGCGGGAGCAGCTGAAGCGCTGGGCCGGCTCCTGCACCGACAAAGCGTCGGCCGTACCTCGGCGGAGATGGCGGGGCGACGCCGAGAACGGAGCAGCGGAGCCGGAGGCCGAGCTCTGCGACCCGCCGAGGGACCAGCCAGTGTCGGGGAGAGATGGAGTCAGCCCCCTGCTGAAAAGACGGTGAGGAGAAACTTCCTCTGTCACAATGTTTGAGCAGTAACCGCCAGCCTGCCGCCAGATAGCTTAGCTGAAGCTTCTGGAGATATGCTAAAGCACGAATGTATCGTTAGTGCGTGGGTTTGTGGAGACAGGGGGTGGACAAAATAACAGAAACACAACATAGCAGCCATCTAACAGTTTAATAACGTTACCCGTTTAAGGAAGCTAATAATGTGCGGAGTGTCGAGGAGTTTGGCCATTTCTGAGGCCACAGTTTGTTGTGCTAGCTCCCTGTTAGCTCGCTAGTTAAGTGTCTTTACAGCCAGTCCTGGTGAGTTTCCTTGTGACCACTGTCTTCCTTCCTTCCTTGGGCACATATCATTATCCTTTCTGAGACTGCCACATCATTTTGCAGTCTTTGTTTTCAAGCAGCCAGGAAAATTCAGGCAGTGGCTATCTCTTTTTAACCTTACACTTTAGCCTAATGCTAATTGACGAATTAAAAGTCAGACGTGTATTATATTTTTATGTTTAGTTGCTGCTTCAGTTGCAAGTCTATCAGAAAGTCAGACAATGCTGCGAAAGTATGAATTACTGAAGATGTAGGGACGTGAGAATGAATGACGTAATGGTAAACAACTGCATTGGCACAGAGGGGTCACAAGTAGACCCTCACTAACAATGACTGAAAGACACTTAAAGGATATTTGTGTAATAACACAGAACATTAAGGCTTCAAAGTGACCAAAGTTAAAATCTTGTCATATTCAGCAATTCCTATGTCAAGTCAACAAATCCTACGATAAGATCAAAACCAACAGGATTGGAGAGGAATTGTCTCTGTGTCCTGAACAGCTTATCCCTCTGTGCCTCTTGTTGTCCAAATGTGAGGCAACAAGAGGTTTTCCAAAGACTATTAAAACATCATCAGAAAGACACAGTGTAGCACTGGGTGACATTTTCCCTCATTTCCATGAACGAAGACACTGTAGTCAGTCCCACATACATTGTCCTGCAGCTGGAAATACTCACTGGCACAACAAATTCGTGACTGAAAATAGGCACAGAGACAAACGCGATTTTGTTCCTGTTTGAATAAGGTATGCAAAAAAAACTACAGTGCCCAGCTCTTTCAGGAATTTACAAAGCCTTTTCCAAAATTAAAGTATATATTTCAGTAGGAACTAATGGGCTTGGGGCGAGAGCCACAGACATGGTAGGGAAGTCTGAATGTACTGAAAGGGACTATCACATTGATGAGATTTGTTGACAGTAACTATAGATTATCGTCAGTTGTTTCTTTTAACCCAACCCTTCTGACTAATTCACAAACCCGGTGTTGTTGTTTTTTCTTCCAAAGTTTTTTTTACTGTCTTGAAAGGTGTTTCTCTTTTGTCTAATCCTACATAGTAGTGCTACAAGGTATGTTTGTCCCCTGAAATTGATAAACCCGCTACAACAGTTAATAACTGATGCCATCTTGTTGCCTCTTTTTTTTTTTTTTTTTTTTTTGGTTTAGCAAAAGGGTGAGGTTTGACAGGGCTGCAGAGTTCCTGGCTGCTTGTGCCTGCGGGGACACGGAGGAGGCCCAGATGATGCTGGTGGACGCCAGAGAGACCAAGAAGAACAACGAAGAGGATGTACCTGAAATCATCAACTGTTCCAACGCTGATGGAATCACTGCTCTCCACCAGGTAAGACAGGTCTTTCTTCCTAAGGTTTCATTGAAATGATTGACTGATGGATGAGAAACTCATTGACAGTTGTATTCATTTGTCTCTGCTTTGTCTTCCTCTTCTGCAAAGGCCTGCATAGATGGCAGCATGGAGATGGTGTCCTTTCTTTTGGAGCACGGTGCCAGCGTGAACCAGGTTGACAGTGAGGGATGGACACCGCTGCATGTCGCCGCCTCCTGCGGCTACCCTGAAATTGTGGGGTATGTAGTATATGTCTCTACAGTTTGCAGAACACAACAGCGTAACAGCTGTGTAATACGGTACTATTTGTCACTGTGGGGACTTTAGAATGCAGCGTGGGTGCCAGACTATTTCTGCATTCAACAATACTAACATTGTTGTCGTGTTTGGCAGGACAACAAGCCAGCTAAAGCATGAGTGGGCCGGCCTGGCACACAAATGCATGCAGCTCAAAAGATTTAAGAATTGATGCACCTTTCTTTTTTTTTTTCTTCTGTGGTTTCATGTTCCTTGCCTGTGAATAATGCATTTTACAAGGCTTTTCATAAGGATGTGGAGTAGCCAGCCAGTGGGGGAAAAGTAGCCCCCCCCCCCATATTTGGCCCAAATTTGGTGGCTTCTGGCACATTCTAATATACACTAATCTTAATTGTTGCATATTTTCATGAGTTTGCTTCCCCGACTGTAAAGTGTAGTGAATTATTAGGCTTCTTGCATGTTTTAGTCCACACAGTCTGTCAATATTTAAAACCAGCCTGTTCCTGACTGATAGGAACTTTCACTTTAAGGTTTATCAAGACATGCCACAATGATGGTTACTGTATTGTTGTACAACAGACAGATAGGCATGTTTCTCCATCATCATGCTCACATTGTTTATAATCAGAGGCTTGTGATCATAAATGTACACACATAGCGAATTGCTACTACTTACTTAGATGAGTTGTTGGCTGTTTGGCGGGCGGCTTGCGCTTATGGACAGCGCTGTTCGTGGCCTTCCTTTGAAGGCACTGCAAACACAGATAATGCTGATGGGATTTGGTGTTCTCTGTTTAGAGTCCTTGCATAGACTTTGTTTCTGCTGTTAAACGGATTCTCACTCTGTCTGTGTTTTTTTTTTTGTCAGTTTCCTTTTGCAGGATGGTGCGTCTCTCTCTGCTGTGAACTGTGATGGTGATGTTCCTCTGGACATTGCTCTGGATGAGGCCACTGAGTCTCTTCTTCAGGAGTACACTGTGAGACAGGGTGAGCGCTCTTCTTTGTCAACTGCACACCCCGTTTAAAAGGATCATCATTTGTGCTTAATCCAGGGCAAATGTTTGTGCTACGTTTCCTTGATTACTGTATACCAGCCTGTATATGGTTGTATTAGCAGTGCTGGGTATAGTATGAAAAAATGGCCACCTATTCATGAAAAAAGGTTTTTTTTCTTCTTCTTTTTTCTTTCCAATACGTGTGCCTTTCTGTCCATCTGTAGTAATAAGTTAGTAATATCATTCATTCATTCAATCTTCATTCTCTGTTTGTGTCCAGGTGTGGATTTGGAGGCAGCTAAGCGGTTGGAGGAAGAGCAGATCATGACAGACGCCAGGACCTGGCTGACTGATGGCCCACCTGCCGATGTACAGCACCCCAGGACCGGAGCCACCCCACTGCATGTGGCCGCAGCTAAAGGCTACGTGGAGGCTCTCAAGTAATCATCTCCTGATGTTTTTCCAGAACTGATATATAATATACTTGAACCCAGGAATGCTTCTTCGTTTTCTTCCTCAGAACATCTTTACCTCATTGTTTTGCCGTACACTGTCTCATGCACGTCCTCCTGCTCCGCTCTTTGTGTTGTCCAGGATACTGTGTCAGTGTGGACTGGATGTCTCGGCTACTGACTTTGACGGCTGGACGCCTCTCCATGCCGCAGCACACTGGGGTCAAGGGGAGGCCTGTCATATTCTGGCTGAACAACTGTGCAACATGGAGGCCCGCAGCAACGCGGTGAGGCCCACAAAATAATGCAAACTTTTCTATTACAGCCTCATATTCAGACAGAATGTCATATTTCAGTTTTGGTCATGACATTTTATAAAAAATGATCTCTGCAGGGTCAGACCCCCTTTGATGTAGCTGATGAAAGCGTCGAGGAACTCCTGGAGGAGTTATCGCAGAAACAAGCCAATGTGAGAAAGCGTTTTATCTCTACTCGGTGAATTGATATGATTTTAGCCGATCTTTTGTGTTGATCACTGACAGCTGTATTTCTCTCTGCAGTGGCGTAATGAACAGTCTATACTGGACAGGCAAAACCAACAGGGCTCCACCGCTGCAAACGCACAAAACAAACGGCGGAGGTGAGTGTCCACCCGTAATCTACCCTGAATTTTTCCAATATAAAAACATATCAATTTTTCATTCCTGTGAACACCATAGACAAGTTTCCCTTACAGGTATGTTCGTTGAAACATGCCTTACTGCCAGTAACACCTCTTACATGAACAGAGTTGCAATGTAATTAACACAGGAAACTTGAAACGTTTCCTTGGAGATCCTCTGTGCCAACATCTGTCCCTATTTTCACACCTTCCAGGAGCTCCGTGTGCAGGATGAGCAGTAGAGACAAGATGAATGTGCAGGATCAGTCTAAAGAGAGGGGCATCTCAGGAGGTCTGGAGCTGAACGAGGAGAAAGAGAGCAGCCCCGGTAAAACCAGTTGCTATGTCGATAAGTTGGCCTCAAGTGGTTCATTCTCTGTAAATACACGTGATGGTGCTGATTCCTATAGCTGCTGCTTCTCTTTTCCCAGAAAGCTCCACCGTGTCCAGTCCAGACACCGAGAGTGTGACCACATCCACCATCAGCCCTGCCGACAAGGTAAAGTTCAGAAAGCACAGTTCAGTTTGTCACACAGTAGCGCTTGGTGACATGACCAAAATCTCACATCCCGATAACGACACCAATCCCGATACAGCACCTTTAATTCAATGAATAAACAGTTGGTCCGCCCCCCTCCGTCCTCCACCCCCGCCAGCATAAAGCCGCCTCTGTGTGTGCTTTTACATAACATGCTGGTGTTTTCCGCATTCAGAGGCGTGACGGATATCAGACTGATCAGAGCTGTAACCTCTGCCATGAGGGAATACAAAGACGTTACTAGGGGAGGACATTTCTCTTTCTCTGAGAGCGCCGCTGTGGTTGAGCGAGATAGATATTGAATAAAGAGAGGGAGCGTTAGTAGGGATTGTTTGTGATTGTACTGATTGTTTCACAAGAGTTACGTTCTAAAGCACAAACACACCCACACCCCCACATACCTCCACTTAACTCTGCGGCTCTGTATGTCGCACCGTCTGATTTGGTCTGAATACGGGCTACGAGGAGGAGAGGAGAGTAATGTGACCGTGAATGACGGCATAACGCAGCAGAGACTCTGAAATGAAAAAGAGCGCACATAAATTTGGTAAATAACTATAAATAAGCACAGTCTCTGCTGCGTTTTGGCTTTCATTTATTGTTGCCGCCTCGCTGCTCTACTTTCTGTCAGCGCAGGCGTGGCTGAGCCTTCCGCGTATGTGCAGCGCAGCAGAGGAGAGACAGACAGTGGTGAAGAGTTGGCAGCAGCTAAACTTGTTACCTTTTACTGTAAGTGCAGTCAAAGCTTCACAAGTAGAAAGCCAAGAATGTAGTCTGTGCAAAAAAAGACAGACACACTCCAAATAACGGTAAATATTGCTGTCAAAGAGTGTGATTTGTGTCGCAACAAAATAAACGATAGAGCGTAAATAATATGACACAACATTTTTCACTCGTCACACAATATATATTGTCACGTTGCACAACCCTATCGCACAGTAACTTCCTCTTACTCCACTCCTGTTGATGCTGTTAATACTTATTTGAAAAATGTCCTTAAAAACCAAAATTTGCATGTCAGTTAGATGGAAACTTCATTGGGATTTTGTCTCAGGGTTTTCTGTATTTAATAGTATATAATAAAGACAGATATATAAAAAGATTATTTTTGGATATGAAGGGAAATACATTTCCCTTTTTCATTTATATCTTACACATATTGAAAGAACATTATTGAAAACAATACTAAAAAAATCTTTTTAAGAAGAAGAAGAAGAATGCACTTCGTCTAAAATGTACAAATTTCAACTGTACAACTGTACTCATTAATTCACCCAATGAGGAAGTACATGTGTTGTGGTTGGAAAGTTTTTCAAATCAGCTTGTTTAATCTAAGAGTGTCAGCCCACATGACCACTAACACGCCCAGCATTTCATCTGCGGTTTCGGACACACCCCTGATGGTGTTGAAACTTCAGATGTTTAAGCTTTTAGGCCACATTAAAAGAATAACTAAATGTTTCATTTCAACAGCATGCTTGCATTAATCAACCCCTCCCTCCCCCCTCCCCTCCTCCAGGATGATGAATCACAATTTTAATTAATTGATGACAGTTGATGAAATTTGGGCTTCTGGTCTTATTTTTTCTTGTCTCATACATGGTTCAGACACCAGAGGAGAAAGATGAAGAGGAGAAGGAACAGGACAAGGCCAACCGCACTGCCAGAGTCCAACCCACTCCTCAGACTAGGGATGCCACAGCTGAGAGTCCCAACACCCCCAGCACCGACCGCCGCAAGTAAGACATCAGTTCTGAACAGAAAACAACTTCATACACCATGCACAGTGAATAGAAATGGCCAAACTCCCCTTTTTTTTTTTTTATAACAATTTCTTTTCCACCATTATGTTGTCTTGACTTCTAATGTTTGGTGTTTTGTTTTGTGGATGTTCAGGTTTCAAGCTCCAGTCAGAGACGAGGAGTCGGAGTCTCAGAGGAAAGCTCGCTCTCGACTGTTGCGTCAGTCTCGTCGCTCCACGCAGGTACAACTGGCCGACGAGCTCTGCGCCGAATTATCTGATTATATGTTTCTCATAGTAACATGATGCCGTTTGTGGTGACATTATATAACTTCAGCACAACTTCTGCTGTTGGTATTAGAAGCTATATTTACTCGGTGTGTTAGCTCTTCTCACACACATCACTACTAAAAATAAACAGCTCTCTCACCTTGTATTGACGGATGCTCGCTCACCTGCTATAACTATATCACTAATGTGTGTAAGCGCTACAAATCTTGTGGATGATTAAACATTTGGGTGCTGAAAGACAGCTAACCCTGCACGAACACAGCAGTGAATCATTTACTGCTTTAATGATGTAGTTAAGCTGATTATTGCAGCAGCATATTGACTTTAACACATACACAGCATCAGCACCTTCACTTATTCTTTTCATTCCTTTTTTTTTTTTTTTTTGACCGAGAAACAAATGTGAACGTAGCAGAAAACCACTGATTGTTTTTGTTTTTGTTTTTTGCTCTCTGCCGGCAGGGTGTGACTCTAACAGACCTGAAGGAAGCAGAGAAGAGCGTGCCTAAAGCTGGCGATCCCCCGCCTCGCAACATCCAGCCTGTCAGCCCCATCGTCACTCTCACGCCAGCTGAAAGGGGTGAGTGAGGCTGAAATGCAAAAAGGAAATGCGTCGCTCACAGTCCCAGTGAGCTGTGCATTTCACGGTTCATTCTCCCACCCCGTGTTGTTTTTACCAGCTGGTTTTATTTTCATTAACAGATGTCTGAATAATTCCTCCTTATCAACCGAAGCGAACCGTCACACAGGCTGATATCTACTGATTTTAGCATTAGCTTTTAATCACAGGTGTATTGCTGTATATGTTGGCCAATGAGTATGAAGAAATTGAAGTAGAGAAATACCAAAAATATATCTGAAGTTAGTGTGTTGCCACTGGATTATTTGTCCAAAAGAAACAAATCTGACAAATATATGCTTGTAAAAAGTCTCACTCACTACATATCCTCGCCACAACTCTTTAATAAGCATGTTTAAGGGTAAAACTCTCAAATATTGATGTTGATGTCATCTGTCAGGCTTTGTTTACCACTCACGCAATGTGGAGTCCTATTCTGTTAACTGTAAGACTACGAATGAATCATGTGGTAAGGGGTGGAGTACTCTATAGAGATGGACAGCTTTTAAAGGAAGCGATGGTTTCTCGAAGGGGCCACTGCCAGGGTGTCTACCGCATACTCTTCATCGTGGCGGTGTGACCCCCTCCCACTCCACCCTTGTTTGCTGAAGCGAGCGTTTCTCGACATACAGTGCTGTGTTTTAGGCACTAAAAATAAAGTAAGGATGCTTTTAAAAATAGCGCCATGAATGTTTTTTATTATTTATAAGTTGAGTAAACAGAAGAAAGCGAAAGCGAAATCAATATTTGGTGCGATCACACTTTAAAACACACTTGAATCCTAAACTGACTCCATGATGTTGAGGTCAGAGCTCTGTGGGGGCCAGACCATCTGTTGCGGGACGAGATAGTTCTCTATGACTCTGGCTAGATGTGTGGGGTCATTGTCATGCCGCAGAATAAATGTGGGACCAACCAGATGCCTCACTAATGGTGATACATGATACGAATTTATAACTATTACACAGAACTGTATGTTTAGATAGTTTCTCTTCTTCCAAACACATCTGGTCTAGACGTTTATCAAAGTCAAAAAAAACAGCTTATTCATGTTATGTGAGCTCACTGATCAAGTCGCAGCTTGCGGTGATCTGAGGCTGTATTCATAAAGCTTCCTATTGCGGTCACTTTTAGCACTCTTAAGCAAATTCTTAAGAACTATGACATTTTCAAAAAAAAATTCCCCCCACAGTTCAAGGGGAACCGTTTCAAAACAATGAACAACAGGGTCAACTACAGTTCACTGATTTTAAAGTGTTCCACTCCTAAGCTGGGACTCCATGCATGCATGAAATGTTCAAGCTAAGTTCGGAGCCCTCTGAGAATATTCTCACAATGTTTGTGAACACGGCCACTAGACTAGAGACTGAGGCTAACGATAAGACAGGATGGTCACATTGTTTCTGAGCTCAATCCTGATCTGAGCTACAACCTCACTGAAGCTTGTTATATCTTCTCCATACATGTAACATGAGACGGTTAAAAATGTGATTCTGCCGCAAAGCCCCTACACCATCAGATCTCAGTGGTGTTTTCTGTTAACCTTTTTACGTGTCTCAGATACAGACCCGGTGAAGCAGGTGGAGCCGGAGGGAGAGAAGCGCCTGGGAGTGAAGGACAGGAGGAGAGGGAGGAGGGAGAGACGCTCCACTGGCATCGTTCAGATGGGTGGAGAGGTAAGAAAACCACCTGACATCATCACAAAGGCAGCAGAGAGCTCACTGCCGGTCAGGTTGGAGACTTTAGTTCAGTTTGAACGAGGCGGAAGACATTTATTCACTTTCATTCTTTAATTTTTTGACAATATGTGAGTGGTGCAAATAGTTGGAAAAGATGGCCGAACCACTTCCTCTTTGTCATGATGGAACAGAATACTTGACTGACTGAGTCCACTTTTACAGCAGAGGAAGAGGACGTGTATGCAAGACTGGAACACTCTCACCTATGATTTAAAATAAGTTTAATTTAGAAACCGTTCTCACTTTAGTTCTTCTAATGTGCAGATATTATTGATGAGGTTTAAGCAAAAAATGGTAATATGTGATATTCCAATGATTTCATTACTGGCTTGCAGAACCCTGGAGTGTAACACCAGGCAGTGCACATTTTTCATTTCAACTTTACAAAATGTTTACTCAAAGAAACATAATCGGGTTATGAGTGTCAGTTTTTAGTTGGCACATAACTTAAATAACCTGTTATTGCAGGAATATCAGATTTATGTGAGATGTGTGTATTATTTCAGATCAGACATGCCAGTAAAGTAACTGTTGTGCTGTGTAGCTGAATATGATCCTTGTTGTTATTTCAGAATGAAGACGAGGATGTTCATTCAGACGATACAAACAGTAACAGCATTTCCAAGTGAGTTGTTGCCATTTTTATACTTATGTATCTGGTTTCCGTTTTACTCTCCGTGTTTCATAGGTGACACTTTCATGTAGAGACTGTTCAGTTGAAAATAGCAGAACTGAGGTGTATTTAAATGTCGAGTGTGATTTCATCATGTCCTGTGTCATTGTTTTTTTGTTTTGTTTTTTTAAGTTTAAGTTTTTACTTGAGGGCTGGAGTGGAAAACAAATCAAGAATGTCTTGACTTCTGTACTTGATAAGAAAATGTATTTGCACCTGCTGTTCTGCCACGAGGTGGTTGACAAAATTGTAGTTTTATCTCCAGAACTCGAAGGTAAATGTTTAGTGTCATAAATGTATCGTCCTGTGTTGCTGTGAAGGCTTTAAGTCTTTGTGTTTCTCTGCAGTGAGAGTCAACTGGGAGACTCATCAGCTGACTACAGAACGGTACGTATTGGACCCTCCTCACACGCACAGCACAGCATAGCACAGCACAGCACATTCCTGAAAAAAAGACACCTGAGGGGTGAAAGTGAATTATAGCTGAGATGAAGACAGACCAGGACAGGAATGATACCCAACAGGCTTTAAAGAGAAGTGAACAGAAAGCCCCAGCAGGCTGTAACATCATATTTCACACCTGCACACACTGAAGCTTCTCTTCTACAGCAGTCTCTCCTCTAAAAGGTTGTGTGTGTGTGTGTGTGTGTGTGTGTGTTTCCCTCTAGCTGTACTTTAAGGTACTGCAGGATAATCTGGCACTGAAGGACAAGCTGCAGGAGATGGAGCTGCTGCTCAGCCAAAACAAAGTGGATCTGGAAAGACTCCGACAGGTTGGGCAGGTTTGCTGATGTATCTGACCTTTAGAGAGAAAGAGACAGAGAGTGTGTGTGTGTGTGTGTGTGTGTGTGTGTGTGTGTGTGTGTGCGTGTGTGTGCGTGTGTGATATTATGAACAAAGGGATGCTATGTGGGCGAGTCAGCCTTAACAAGTAGAGCGTGTCAACTTGGACAGCAACAAAAATCATCCCTTAATAGTTGTTTATGTTTCATTTTATGGAAGTCTTGACTTTAAAGTATAAATCATTCACTCTTTTTTATGAGGATTTGTCTATCAGAAACCTTTTTTATCATATTTAAGAATTTAGGAGAATGTTTAGATTTTTTTTTTTTGCTGCCTGTTTTGAGTGTGCTGGATGTTTGATTCTGTTGAGTGTGTGTGTTGCACTTGTCATACCTGTAATCTGCTTTTGTCTGGCAGAGTCAAGAGAGCAGCTCAGACAGACCGGCCCTGCTGGAGCTGGAGAGATTTGTAAGTCTGCTTTGTTTCTGTATCAGGAACACACACGCAACTTTTTTTTTTTGTTTCCCCCTTTAGTTCACAAGCATTTTTTAGAATGAAGAATTTTTTTTTTTTTCTCCGCACCAGTACCAGCTGTGGTCAGAGACATAATATTTTCAGATACATCTGTCTATCCATCCAATTCTCATGAATGTGATATCTTAGGAACGCCTTAAGGGAATTTCTTTAATTTTAGCACAAACGTCCACTTGGCCTCAGCGATGAACTGATTAGAATTTAGTAGTCAATGGTCAAGGTCACTGTGACCTCTCAAAACAAGGTTTTGGCCACAACGCAATAATTCATACACAAGTTATTCATACAAATGTCTGAGAGGATCAAATGATGAAGAGATGAAATTTAATATCCAAATAGTCTTTCTCACTGGACTCATACATGTCAATATATTCTGCCAGAAAATACACTTAATTCCTTTTATTAAATTACTTTAAAGTCTTCACTACTAATATGTATCTAGACAGACATGGATGTAAACTGTAACCTGATTGGTTGGCAGAGGAATTAGTTTAAATCAAACAGTTGTGTGAATCCAAACTTGGCCATGAACACGGTGTCTGAGACATTAGAAGAATGTGCGCTCTGTTATATTGATAATAACAGATGAATTTCTTGAAATTCAGTCAGTTCGTGATGTTCATGTTTGTTTTTTTTGTCCACAGGAGAAGTTGGCCCTCCAGAGGAAAGCAGTAGAGCTGGAGGACGAGCTGAAGGTACAGATGTTCACTTCAACAATGATCATCACTCTACTGAGTCAACCGCTTGAAATAATTTGATATCTAATCTTACAAAATTTACATGAAGTACAGCTTTGCATAAACAGTGCCGCTGTCAGTTGTAAAACTCATTAACATTTTATTATAGGCTGTTAAGCAGGTTTTCCTCCTGAGATCCACATAAACAAATCAGACATCAGTTTAAAAGACACATAAATATAAAAATATAAATATAAAAACATTTCTAAAGTTTCTTATGACACTCACATCACTAAACCTGACCCCTGACCTGAAATTCAGTCTAAACCCAGCATGTAAAGCACCAAAGTACCACTAGTGGTCATTCTATCTGAGGTTGAACTTAAAGTTAAATAAATAAAACGTCACTTGTTTCATCACACATTTGAAATTAAAGTGATATTGTGTAATTACAGTTAAAAGATGTCCCATCAGTCTCAATTCATTTCTGATGGCAGAAAGAGGGTCACTGATATGTCACCAGCACAGCAGTGAGGTCATGTGATCAGTCTGGCCTGAACAGCTCAGTCACCTGAGGCCATAAGTCCTAGGAAAAAAAAGATCAGAGATGATGATAAAAAACAATGACAAATTAATGATCAAAGTTGCAGCTGATTTTTTTTTTTTCTGAAATATCTGATGATGCACTGAATAATTCAGAAGTTTCTAAAAACCAAACACACACACAGACGCCTCACATCAGCCAAAGACAGATGTTCAGTAAAATTAAACCCAAATTGAATGGATACATTATTATAAGCTATTACACTCACTGTAATCAACTGTCTTGATGACGTGAACACTCACAAGTCATTTACATGTAAGTCTGCCATCCAACCTGTATGACGTGAACACAGCATCAACACTCGCTGCTATTTAAACATTAACCACTTCCTGTTCCGCTGAACTCTAAACATTCTAAACTATTAAGATGCTATGTGACACAGCAACAGCCCCATCAAGCTGAACACGCAACACACAGCACATCCCTAACAACAGCAAAACAACTCCAGTGATTATCTTGTAAAATAGCTGAAGAAAAAAAAGTTTAAAATCTGAAAACCTCAATGTGTCATGTTTTTTTTTCTGAAGGTTCTGGGAGACCTGAAAGCAGACAACCAGAGGCTCAAGGATGAGAACGCTGCCCTCATTCGAGTCATCAGCAAACTCTCAAGATGAACCTTGAGGGGGGAGAAAAAAAACAAACAAAAAAAACCCTCCATGGAGCAAAAAGTATTACAGGATTCGTCTTTATGTCCAACTCAGAAGACGCAAACCAGGAACAGAGACATAGTCTGATTCAAGACTAACAGCACATTCAACAGTAACTGGAACAATGTATAGATTTCAGGGTTATTAGCCTGTGTTTGGGCCTTTATGTTTTGGCAGATCTACTGTATAACAAGCTGAACTGCACCTCCCGTGGATCGACAGGACTTTACTGTTCACATCCACTTTTATATTAAGTTTTTATTGTCGTATTTTTTAACTGGAATATTTTATGTGCTTTGCTCCTGCGATACTTTGTATAAAATCTGTATTGAGAGACTTAAAGCCATGCACAGTGGGAGCTCATCATAATGTTTTAGATTGCTTTCTTGGTTACCAGAAAAAAACAACAAAAAAAAAGACTTCAATGTGCCAAAAACCAGCCCCAGTCTTGCATGTCCTCTGGGGGGAAAAAAAAACTCCAAGTGGTCAGTGTTGTTTCTCAGGACGAGTCTGGGTCGATGCTTTCTATTTTTAGTTGACTGCTGTAAAGGTGGACCAAATTCGCATGCCCATCTCTCCGCGCGCCTCTGAATGTGTATTTAATATACTGAATATATTTATGTACAGGGGGGGCCATCTGTCCTGACACAATGATGTGAAGGTGTGCGTGGACGTCAGGTGCGAGCTCGTGTTCAGAGGGACTGCTACAGAAAATATTTGTTACAAAAAAAAAAAAAACGTCAGATCTTTTCAAGGGGTTGTGGAGGAAAAAAAAAAAACAACAAAAAAACGCATGTTCTATCTTTAGTACTGTAAGTGAGTAGTCATTTCACTTCACGCCATTTTTGACTGGACGCTTCTGAAAGCAATGACTCCCAAGCTAAGTATTCACCCTGTGACGGATGGCTGTTATAGTGCAACAGGCAAGCCAGATGGGTCAACTTCTGAATGTTTACTCCGGTTTTAAAGAAAAAAAACTTGCATGTCAAATAGTATTTTTATGCTGTGCCTTTCCATATACATTTGTAAGTAATATTTCTATTTTGCTTTGGCAGACATACACTGTTCAGTATAAAATACAGTATGGGCATAAATGATTCAAGCTCTCTTGTTTGTTTCTTTTTTACCTGAAGCAGGAGAATAACTCTGGAAAGAACAAGTTGTTATTTGAGTACAGAGATGGGAAATATACCACTAGAGTCCAGTTGATGTCAGCATATTACATACATATTGTGTTGGTGATGGTCATTAAGAGACTGTTCTATTACAGCCATTCAACTGTAAAATATCCCACTCACAACATGTTTTGGTTACTCTTTAAAAACTACATTTAAGTACATCAGCTGTCAACATATCTTTGATTTTTGTATTCTTTAAACTCTCAATATGGATTTGTCTTCAGTTAGGTTCAAGTCAACATTCAACAAATCTGTATTCAAGGCCCAAGTTGGTGCATTCATACTAAAAAAATAAGCCAAAACCTGCTCACTGGTACAATATTGTATATTGGACTGCTGTTAATGTCATCAGTCATGAATAAGTTTTGAAGATAGACAGTATGAGCCAGACATCTCAACTTCCACCAACTTGTGTTGTGGCAGAGAGAGAAAAGGGTGTGGCAGAATCAAGGAGGGATAGAGCAGTACAGCCCTTTTCCTCCTGGAAGTACAGGGAAGGGGAGTGGTTCAGGAGAGGCTGAGGTGATAAATGACACACACCTGTGAGCTGGGGGAAGGGGAAAACCAAACACTGCAGCATGGAGGAGAAGAGAAAGGAGTGAGAGGGAAAGGACAAAAGTAAAGCAAAGATAATGAGCTAGAAACAAGTCAGTGAGATGAGAAAAAGAAGCTCGGTCCGATGCTGGTGCCCATGCTAGTCGTAAGAGCGAATGCTGGTCTTTGGAGCCTGTCTGGAGGAAAATAGCTGTCTTCCCCGGAACATGCTTGGACTCTGCTGCTGGACTGGATAACCTACTGAGACCACAGCTAAGAGCTAAGTCCTGCCTGTACCTCTCCAGGCTTCTTCTCTTCTGTCCTCCTCTTTCCCTGCAACAACAGCCCTCAACCACATACTCCCTGGCCCCCCAAACCTCAGCGTGCCCCCCCCCCCCCCCTTGACATACACACACACCTTCATACATTGTACATTGCCGGAATGAACTGAAATGAACAAACTGAACTGAATGGACTGAAACAAAACAAACTGAACTGCATAAACTGAACTGCATTCCCTAATTAACACCCCTATTACCACCCTCTTGGTTAAACAAAAGACTGAATTTAAAGGGGGATCATGGACTAAGAAAAGGGAATGTGATTTCTGTTCTTTATATATAGTTGATAGTGTGATTTAAGTTCTTATTAATGCGAGGTTTGTGGGTGAAAGACCGATTTTGAGTTAATTATGTAATTATGTATAGAACTTGACTGTTTTGATTTTTTTCTTGTTTTTGAGTTGTGGTTGAATAATATTATTTCTGATGAAGCTATTTTAGGTGGTCTATTGTTCTTCATTGATCTTTAATAGTTTTCGTAGCTCGGGTAAAAGAGTAACCGGGATTATACCTAAAAATTACTGGCATATCCGCCTATTATTATATATTTTTTCTAAATTCTAACAAAACGACAGGGTTTTGTTCTCCTGTCTGGCGCCCAATCATTTGTTTTCTTCATACCCTACGCTACAGTGTGTTGTGGATTTTTAAGCTTTTTAAGCTGGATCTGATTTTTGTAGATGTTTCTAAAATTAGAGGGACACCAAACAATCAAAAAAATCCTTTTATAAAAGAATTAACAAGTATTTCCTTCTATGAAAAGTTATTTTGAAAAACAACATAACATCTTTATTAAAACATTTAAGGCTACAATTAATAATTATTGATTAATTTGTTAATTATTTCTTGCCATCAATCATTTCATCTATAAAATGTCAAATATTGAAGGATTAAAAAGATTAAAGCCCATCGCAGTTTCTTAAAGCCTTGGATATCATCTTCAAATGTCTTTTTTTGTCTAACAGTTAAAAATAGTCCTAAAATGTCAGTTTAAGATGTGTATCTGTGAGCATGATTTATGACATCACAACTAGTTTCCAGCTAATTGTGATCCAGACTGCAACACACACAGAATGGACTTTTCAGTGAAGTCACAGACACCTTGTGTCCCAACAATTACTCTTTACTGTAATTCAAATATTTGCATATTGATAGAATGAATGTTTCAATGAGGGAGAAGGAGGAGATGTCATTTTAAGGATTTTAATTAAAACAACTATAACTAAACTAACTTTTTTGGTGGAAAATATCACATTATAGACAAGTTATTCAAAGCAGAATTTTTTTTAGAACTTGTCCAGAGTGGATCTTTATCAGTGATTCATTTCAGTGTGTTCAGGTTAAAGCAGGACCAGTTGTTTTCAAACCAGCACACATGTTAGAGGCCAAGTTGAGCAAAATCTTTATTGACCGAGAAGAGCAATCACAAATGATGATAGAATATACAACCCCACCAGCATGCCAGCGTTTTCATAGAAACTGTACAATGTGAAGGAATGTATGGAGCAGGAATACATAATTTTCAATATCAGAAGAAGAAGAAAAAAAAAAAAGTTTTACATCCATATGTTCTTTTACAGTACGAGTTGAGTTCAATTTAATGTTACTGGTCAGTTTTAAAACCCTCCTCTCTCATTTACATACTGAGCATGTGTTTCTCTAGTAGTGTCATCTGACTCTTTATGTCACTGTTGTCTCTGTCTGAGAGGGTCACTGGGTAAAAACGGCTGAACGCCTGGTCAGTTTTCTCTTCACTACCAGCTCTGGAAGTTAGCGGGTGAGCTCAGACACCGCCGAGGTCTCCGGCAGCAGCAGACGGTGCCTGGCTCAGCCTCCTCCTGTGCTTTCTCTGGTACTACTCCTCCACACCCGGATCTCCTGACTGCAGGCTACGAGTTTGAAGCAATCTGAACGAGCAAAGGGGGGAGCGAGGGGAAGGGGGGGGGGGCATTGTAGGGGTGAGGGGGGATGATGTACATTAAGGCAAAGGGGGAACAAAAAAAAAAACAAAACAAAAAAAGACACAATTTGAAATGTTTGTTGCTGTTTTTCTCCACATGATCATAGTTGGTGATAAGGCCTCATGGCTAAAAGGAGTGCCGAGATTCATCAATACTGATTTTTTTTTTCTAAACTGGGTTTGGTATCTTTTTTTTCCCTCTCCTATTCTTAACATTCAGTCCCCTGCAACTACAAGAAATGTTTATTTTTGGGGGTGCAGTGGGCGTGTGCACAGCTGTATCTGAGTAACCTGTATAAACAGTCTCCACTACAACAGGGCTACAGATGGTTATTAGTTGATAGCGAGAGTGAGCCCTTGATATACAGACTACCTGATAGCAAATACACACAAGGCATGCTAATTCTGCAGAGCTCCTGTCCTCCTCAGGACAGGATAGACATTAAGAAGTGTAGTCGATACATAAGGCAGCTTCTTTTTTCTTTTTTTTTTCCTTTTTTTTTTTTTTTTTTTACCCTTACTATACTTTTTACTCCCTTGTTCACTTTGGCCCCAGTCCCTACTTGAAGGGGAGTGGGTGAATACATTTAGGGAAAGGGAGGGAGGCGCCGTAGAGCAGCTCTGAATGAATTGTTCTTTTTTACAAGGCAGGTATTGGTAATTATATCAAAAGACAGCAAGCAAGTAGGCAAGCAAAGGAATGCTGGATGTAGTGAGGGGAGGGGGAAGGGGGAGGGGGAAGGGGGAGGGGAGGGGCAGGTGGATGTGGTGGGGCCTGCTATGAACACAACAGCTGATTAACAGTGATGTGAATACAGTCACAATACACAACCATTGATACAATTATATAAAAAAGGCAAACAAAAGTTGATTGTACAGTTGCTTTTCCACATGTACTTCATACTGAGAGAGGAAGACACCATTCTGGAGAGGTGGAAGGCGGGGGGGTTAATCTCTTCAAGCAGCAAACGACTGGGACAAAAGAAAGAAACGACGGGGTGGGGAGGGGTGGCTGGGGTGTGAGGGAGTAAGGTGCTACATGGCACAGCTCAGTGAGTGAGTGAGTGAGTGAGTGAGTGAAGATGGCAGGTTGGTGAACGGGTGTGCAACCAATGAAACTTTAAGGAGGGAGGAGATGGACGGACGGACGGACAGGTGGGTGGGGTGGGGTGGGGTGGGGTGGGATGGGGGTTTTTGGGGTTGATGGGGGGGGGGACTGCTGCTACCGCTGCTGCTACTGATGTGGAAAGAGAGGTGGGAGGGACGCTGAGGTGTTAAGACAGCGAAGGTGGGAACTAAGGCATGAGAGCATGAAATGCACAACAGAGGACAAAAAGGCAGAAATGTGGGGACACGGGGCAAGGGATGGGTGGGTGGGTGGGGGGAGAGAGGGGGGTGCTGAGGAACACATAGGGGCTGAGGGATTCGTTTTCCCTCGCCCCCCAACACAAAAGGCCTCTTTTTTTAGTCTTTCCAGTCTTTCTTGATGTTGAGGTTCCACTCCCAGGACAGGTGGTCGTGCTTGTCGTCATCGGTAAACTTGGATTTGATGACGTAGTTGCCGCGGGCCAGAACGCCCTTAGGGGCCTCCTCCATCGTGGTAAGGAAGTCGTATTCAGAGGGACGAGGCCCGTAGCTGCCCACCATGTAGTCTGATTTATCGACTGTGCAAAGAACAAAGGACATTATGCTCAGAGAGAATAAAGGAAGGGCAGATGTGTACATTAAATCCTCATATATGCACACAAACTTACAATTTAATAATCTGACATTTGTAAGCAAGGCTATAGTCTGTTTGGTTTTCTTGTTGTCTTCTTGTAAATATATAAATGTCTCCAATTTGGATACAAAGATTATATTTCTCTCAAGGGAGCGCGAGGCATTTATAATAAACAAACCAATGTGGGACAATAATGAAAAGTTGTTTCTAGTGTTCTCACATGGTTAGCTGATAGGTGACATTTGCCAACAGCCAGCAGGGTGCCAGACCTGACTGGAACCAGGTCATTATTTGTTAAATATTAAACATTCACAGGAAGAAATGGTGTGTTTGTGGACATAACGTCCAACAGGTCAACAAACACTGTTCACTCACTCTTCATTCCTTTCCTGTATGTCTGCTGCACATACTTCAGACCTGAAACGATCTCCCTGTTCACCTGCGGAGACAAAAACATTGTTTAGAGACATGAGCCACGACGACCGGTGTTTGAATGATAACAGAGTAGAAACGAACAATGGCTCGAGGCTCAATTGTCCCCAAATCTTTCTTAAAAGCCTCTGCGGAGGGTGAAAATACCCTGTTTTAGAATGACACGTGACCGTGACTAATATCCCAGAAGTACAGCATGTTATTTCGGAATCCCCCAATTCCTTGAGACAAGAACATAAGGCAAATATTTATCAGAAGAGAATAAATACACAGCCAAAGCAGGGAAATGTTGCCACACAAGCACTGGCGTTATTGCAAGAATCAGTGGGTGGAATAAAAGTGTAAGAGCTGTGGCCTGTTTCCAGCAGTATGTCAATACTCCTAATATATTTTTGAAAAACAAAAATCACTCTTTTCATCACTTTTACTTCAACTACAACTCAAGTGCTGCAGAGAAATGTTTTGTGTGAGTTCAGCTGGAAAATATATAACATCAATATCATGAGATGAGACTGGATATTTCCTGGGATTGAGAGAGATAATGTGTGCTTCATCATTTCTAAAAGTTGTGTCTTGGGATGGGAATTAATAAGATTTTATTGATACCAATGCCGTTATCGATTCTGCTTATCGCTCTGATTCTTTTATAGATTCTCTTATTGATTCCTGATCAATTTTCTCTGTGGAAAAAAAGTAAGCCTATACAAGTCATCAGTGTCAACACCACTGTTTTATTATCTCAGCTGTTTATCAATGACCTTGCATGCTGAGGAAACATAACTGCTAGATAAGATAAATGGTCCACAGCCAAATGTTAACTACATGAATGAATGAATGAATGAATTTGAAAGCATCTTACAGTCTCCTGCCTGTGTTGTTATTAACGTTATTAACGTCATGTCTGCAGCAGTAGAGCAGCCTCTCTGCTGTACAGTTAGCGGGGAAAGCCATCGCTGTCCAAGACATTGAATGGGTGCAACGTTTCTGAGGTGAAACAGACTAAACACCGACTCATTTTCTTCTTATTTTCCATTCTCTTTTCTTTTTCTCACCCCACAGTTGGTTTAAATTATTTAATGCTGCAGTGTGTGTTGGGGACGCTCATGTCTGTTACTGCTGGAATTAGCTGCTCTGCTCCACAGTGACAGCAAAAAAAGCTCATAATACACTTTGTTTGTTTTGCAAAGGGAATTATTTGGTCATTAAATCAAAACATACTTGCAAGCGCTGCCTTTTTTGAAGATGAATAACAAAGATAGCCAGAGGTATACGATTGCAGTGGATTGGACAATATGGAACCTGTTCTCAATTCCCATCCCTACACAGAATACAACTTAATAGCCTTTTCACATGATAGAAAACCAGCAGAGACACTAAGGTCTACAATTATTTATTAATTTACTGACTTTCATATCCCATTTTTGTAGTACTTCCCAGCTGGTCAGAACAGTAATTTCTAGTTATATAATAATGTCACCAGAGTGGCAGAAAATTGAGAGATGCATTGACCAATTAATAAATAATAACTTCAGCTTTGCTAAAACTGCCACTTGTCACATTTGAGTGGATGAGTTTTGTATCTACTGTAGCTTGTAGTAGTGACAGTGACTGAAAGTCCAGCAAACAGGATTAAACAGCATCCTGCAGTACAATCCACTGTCAGCCCAGTCTGACTTTATATGTAGAACATCTCCTGCGGCAGTCAAGAAAATAGAAGCTTAGTACTATTGGCCAGCCTAAATAGCACAGCCTGGATCTGTGATTTGAAAATAATATGATGAATGTCCAATTCATTAATCACCTCCAATTAGTGTATCGGGACAATGACATTTTCATAACTGCAACAAATAAAAGGGACAGATATTGTACGCTCGTATTCCAGGGAAACAGGCGATGACCGTATTTCCTGTATATATCTGCAGCTTCAGCAGCTCTCACCTTAAAGCTGATCTTTATTTTATATTCAACTCCCTCCTTCAGAATAAAGGCCTGCTTCTTAAAGGCTTCCAGGTCTCCTGTAAGCAAATAAGAGAACAAAATGCACAAGTATCAATATTTAGTTCATCACAGTCATACTGAACAACACCAAGTTCCAGTGAACTCCTTGAGCATTTGAGCAAAGACGACTTCTATGAGACAGATGGAGGTGTTTTAAACTGCCTACTTTACATGACCATAGCTCATACAGACTAGAGTCTGATGACTCATTCTTCTCTTTTGAGTCAGCTGAATAAAATTTGGAAGACATTAGATGTTTGTTGATGTCAGCTGAGGGACCATCCATTGCACTTGGTTGGCTGGTAAACTTCAAAACTCTTCATCATTTCTTGTTTCACACTGGGAAGATTTTTGCTATGAGCAACAGGAAGCCTGCCATCACCAAGCAGTGTGAAGCACTTTACAAGGAAGCATTAAGTAAGCTCTGGGCTGATTGATGCTTCCATTCAATTATTGATCAACTATGAGTGATGAGCATCAGTGATGAGTAGGACACTGTGATGTGAAAGTATTTAATTCAGACTGGAGAGCTGTGGCTGCACTCTATCAGCATGAAGAGCCAGACACTCACAGCCTTCTGATCTCTCTCTCTCTATATATAAATATATATTCAACATTATTTCACTGATAAGCATGCTGTACTTGTTTCCGTTTTCTATTAAATGTTAAACAATTCTCAAAACTAACAAGGTTTTTAATTGGTTGGCAATTAACAACAGTTAATTGTCAAAATCATGTCAAAAATCTCTTGAATGTGTATAAACATGCAGACCCTGGAATCATTGTTGACAATTAGAACTTCTTTCATGAGACATATTCTATATTTTCACAACTGTTTTACCAGCACCAAGTTTAGATCTGCAACAATTAGTCAAATCAATTAATTTTTCATTCAAGTCATTTTTCGAGCAAAAATGGCAAATATTTGATTGTTCTGAGTTCTCAAATGTGAGAATTTGCTGCTTTTCTTGGACTCACATGATAGTAAACTGGGATGGTGATGATGTTACTGGTGCTGCCTACTTGGTGCTGTACACCATACTTGATTAATAGAGACAATAATTGGCAGATTCATTCATTACTTACGGGTGTCGACAGGAAGAGTTATATTTGTTGACAAATATAGTGTATTATAAGCCACTTATTAACCGTTTACATACTGCTTATGAATGCTAAATGGGAGTGTTTCAGTAAAGTGTATCAGGCTGTATATGCAGAACGCTACAACACTTTATGCAGCCACACTGTGAAAATGATTGATGATAATAATAAACCAGAATTTCTTTTTCTATTCCATAAGCCTCTGATTTTTTTTTTTTTTTTTTGGCAGCCACCACGTTGAGAGTCACTGTCCTGTGGTTCCCAAGCCTCTAAAAACAGGCTCTTGATTTGACTGGTAGCTTCCAGCACGTTCCTGCTGAGCAGAGAATGCCTTCTCCTCTTCCCAAGGGTCCAAACATCAGCAGGGGCTGTTATACAGACACTGCAGTCATTCCTTTACTGGAAGTGATCGTTTCTATGAAGTTTGCATGACTCATCCTCAGCAGGGTTTCATTTTCACTTCACATGCACCTTACAGATGCATTTCACCAGATACCGTTTGTATCCTTGTCTTGATGTAAAACTGCATAATTATTCCAATTTGGGGAATACTGGCTAAACACACACTGAGGTACCAGTTTACTGAATGTCCTGTACAATCCAACTTTAAAAAAAAAATGAATGTGAATATTCACTAAGTACAGCAAGATCTGTGGATTATCCAGAGTTAATGGAATAACACCAAATAAGAATCTGATAACCTTTCTAGTGTTGTCAGTCTCTCTTTCCATCTGTGCACATCTCTTTTCCAGCATCACTCCATCATCTCTATCAAAACGCAGTCATTTATAAATTTGCCTTAATCTTCATGGTTCTTCAGATCTGAGGAACCACAAAAACAGATCTTTCTGCTTTGAAAAACTGACCCTAAAAGGCTTTAACGCATGTAGTGATTTGAAGTATCCCATGATGGTCTGTATGTTGTGTTTTTGGGGCGTATTTTCCAGCACAATTCAAACCGAATACTTGATTAGAATGTGGTCTCAGCATTATCTGTGTCTTTGAGCTATTAGTGGTGGGGATAGTGAGTGGAAAACCCATAGCCAGTCAAATTGTTTTAATTTTATTTACAGAGTAGGCAGTCGTTATTTTTAGCTGATACAGTAGGAAAGGCTAGACTAGATACAGGCAAAGAGGAGACACAGGACAGAATGTTCTATGTGGATTCAAATCTAGGCCAGCTGGGGCATGAGCGGATCCAGAGGTGGGAGTCTTAACCACTAGATCATCACTGGGAATATCATGAATAGTCTTATGTAGCTCTACTATACATCTGTTAAAATTAAAACAGAGCTGGTGGTGGGCTCAACAGTGATGCTAAATTTGACTGAGACAAATATAGTTACTAGTGTTTTGAAGCCGGATGTAGAATAAGGACAAAGGTACAGAAGACAGTATTTCTATGTTGAAATGATGATCTGAAGAAGGTGTGACAATAACATACTGTTGATTCTCAGGTCAACTATGACCTCTTTCAGTCTGATGTACAAGCTCTACAATCTGTCAAAATGAGGGTGCTCAGTTACCAATCCTTTTTTTTTTGGACAAAATTTAGATTAGCATCTAGGTAATATCTATTTTCACTGCATAAAACAATGTAAACAAGGACTCACCTTGCAGGTCCAGGACCAGAGGGTTTGGGGAGGTTTCACAGATCAGAGACATCCGGGTCACCTGGACATTGGGAGCAGTGGGATCTGAGACAGGATGAAAAAAAAAGACATTTTCAAACCAGAGGTCTGATCTTTGTATATTTACTGCTCCTTTTTAAATCCATTTATTTGTTGCGGCCTGCCACATATTGATTTTATATTTTCTCTCTCTTTCTCTCACACACAAACACATAACAATGGAGCTGTCTGTGAAGAGTATGTTACACACTCTGTACAGCAGGAGGCGACATGCACCTTTAACACTGGGTTATAGTCTGCCAGTAAAACCAAAGAAGAAGAGAAGGGGGCATAAATAATTGTTGGCTTTTCCCTGCAGAGAACAAGGCTGGCCAAATCAGTCTGGAGATGATGCATGGTTAGTACCATCAACACCTCTGCACAAATTTGTCCAAAACTGCTGCATTCAAGTTAACTCTAATCCTTTTAAATTATTAGCAAGTATGTTCAAGCTCAAGTTCCTCGCAGCATCCCAGGGAGGATGTAATGTTAAATTAATTTTGGGTTGAATTTGGGACAAGAGTTGGGGGAAAAAAGGACAAAGTGCACAAAAGCAAAACATGTCCGACTCCAGACAGCTTCCTAAGACCGTTAGCATGTTAGCTCATATATATATATATATATATATATATATATATATATATATATATATATATATATATATATATATTTATATATATATATTTATATATATTATATATATATATATATATATTATATATATTTATATATATATTATATATATATATATTATATATATTATATATATATATATAATATATATATATATATATATATTATATATATTATATATATATATATAATATATATATATATATATATATTATATATATTATATATATATATATAATATATATATATAATGTGAAGCCATTAACCCAGCTGTATTCTTGAAGGATGAAGACTTAACTGGTTAACTGTAGCACAGCTAGTATAACATATTTGCAGTGGAGCAGCTTATATGCAGTATTATTTAATAATAATTTCAGCTTAGGTCAGGCTCAAAACATTTCCAACAGGACTGCGTAAGGTTGTGTGTCCTCTAACAAGCAGCTGTCCAAGTGCGTGAGCTCGGGGGAGCTGAAACCAGGACAGCTCTGCTGTAGTTGGGACAGCCTCTGCATTAATTAGACTTCAGTTTATTCCCAGTCCCAATGAAGAAACCTGTTCTCTGCTCCCAGAGGCCACATACTGACTATCAGGGGTTCAACATACTAGAAAATATTGGGTGACATGTTGTAATGACTGTATGTAGACTGAACACACACTACTCCCTCTGATAGTCTAATAGACATCACTATGATCTGAAGACCTGTTGGACCTGGTGTTGTGCCACTTTCACTAGACGCTGAGGACATTTTTATTAGGCCTGCAACTAACAATTATTTTTAGCATCAATTTAACTGCCAATTATTTTTTCCATTTATGATTTAGTCTATGAAATGTCTGAAATTGTGAAAAAAAAATGATGACAGCAATTTCTTTGAGACTTTGAGACTGTCTTGATATTGCTTGTTTCATCCAATCAACAGTCCAAAGAAGTGCAGGATACTCAATTTAATATTAAAAAACAAACCAGCAAATATATGGCATGAAAAATGTCATTGAACAATTGATGTCAGTCTGCTAATCAGTAAATTGACTGTTTCAACTCTCATCTTTTTTAACAAAGAGGAAAAAGATCCAAAACTCAATGTTTTGGGTAAATCCACCTCTAATCTCCATCTCAGCAGAGAATAAAAACTTACTAAACACATTGTAAATGTTAGAAAATAATTGCTGAAAGCAATTTAAAACAAGACTGAACTATGTAGTATATAGTTATGCTTGACCCTGAACTGAAATTTGAACACCATGTCAATAAAATGGTTCAATTCTGCTTTTTTCAACTTAGGAACGCTGCAAAAATCAGATCATTATTGTCGGCCTCTGACTTGGAACATATCATTCATGCCTTTATGTTCTTCCGCCTCGATTACTGCGATTCCCTTTTCACCTGCTTTTAACCAAGCTGCCGTCACTTGTTCAGCTTGTAGAAAATGCAGCAGCTGGGCTATGAACTAGGACTGGCCGTAGATCTCATATCACTCCTGTTTTAGCCTCACCGCATTTGGCTTCCAGTGAACCTCAGGATTGATTTCAAGATTCTTTTAATCACTTATAAGGCCTTACATGGTTTAGCTGCTCCCTACATTTCTGACCTACAACCGAGCGGTCACTTAGGTCTTCCAACCAAAACCTGTTGACCATACCGCATGCCAAACTAAAACCCAAAGGCGACTGTGCTTTTGCTGCCCTGGCACCCAGACTCTGGAACAATCTCCCAATTTCCATCAGATTAGCTGAGTCTGTTTATTTTTTAGAATGGCTTTCCCATAACATTCAAATAATTCAAGTGTGTGCTCTGAGTGATGACTGTATGCTTGCTGTGCTTGTATGTGTGTGTTCTTGAATATGTCTTTTATGCTTTGTGTGCCAATGTCAATGTAAACCTGCGTTAAAAAGGTGCTATATAAAGTACGTTTTACTTACTGAATTGTGGAGATAAAGGGTTAATTTTTTTTTTTGACCATTTCTGTGGTCAGGATTTTTTTAGCTAGGCCTGAAATGGTGGATTCATGATGTAGAGGGGTGACTGGTGTCATGCATGTCACTAGCACATTTAACGATAGACATAGTGACTAACAGACATTTATTTCAATGAAAATCTTCAAGATTATAACTTTAACTGCTTTTTAGAAGCTGAAGAGGTAAAACTTGTGTTGTAATTTACAAGACACAAGCAATGATTAGAATAAAGTCTAATCCCCATTAAACCTCATTAGATTACACCTCACTTCAATTGCACCTCATACTTTAAAGTGCAAACTATGACACTCTATTGACCAATCAGGTATCATCCTTCCCTATTCAGCAAAGCAGAGAGGATGTTCTACTCACAGTTGGATTGAGGTTTTATGCCACCTTAAGTGTGACAATTATCTACTTGACAATTTACTTACTTTCACCTGCTCATTCAATTACACCCCCCCCCCCCCCCTCCCCCTCACACACACACACACACACACACACACACTGCATTACCAACTTCAGCAACTCCAGCGCCAAGCAGGGCTTCCTTATATTTGCGTAAGCTCTCATCATCCTTATCCAGTTCCTGGATCTCTTTCACGCTCTTCTGGGCTGGAGGCTTGTAGTTCACCGGCTCCGGCTCTTCGTTTTCGGCGGCAATGGCTGCTAGCTGCTCCGGAGTCACCTCATCCTCAGCCATGTCTGGAGACAGAGTGGGAGCAGGAGAGGAAAAATAGTGGGAATAAACGTGTGCAAAAGGCGGCATGTAAGACAGGGATAAATTTTTAAATGCGCAGCATGCAGGGAATTCTTCCTGTAATTGTAATGGACACTTGGCTCTTGAGAAAGAGGTTATAAATCAGTGGACAAACAGATGACCACAACAATAATGCTGGTGAGGAAATGCTGATGGAAAGCGTGCAGCCTATTGAATCTGTAGCTGCACTGAGGTGGAGCTGGTAAAACGGCTGCAGCTGATGACCTAATCTAGCTGTGTGGTATCATCACCTCTTTATAAGAGTCCTGAAATGGACCAAACAAACAGTTGAGTCTGTCACTGCTTCTTCCATGATATAAGCTCACGACAGAGTATAACACACTGCTTTAAAAATCAGGTAATGTACTATATTTCTATTTTTGATTGCAGGCTACATGACAGATGTTCATGCAGTAGAAAATACCATTTTGTGAGGAACAACCTGCATTACAAGCGGAGGAATTCTTATGCATAACTAAAATACTACAGTTAATGTCATAAAATGAGGACTAAAGAGAATGATGGGCGAGTTCAATTCATGCTAAGAAAATGGGTTTTAGCTTCACTCTGAAAGTGAATACAGGGCTCCACATTAATGGGACAAGTGGATGTTTTGTAGGGCAAGTGGAAGAGAGATTTACTTACCCCAAGAAGTTAAAAATCATAAACAAAAAAACAAAATGAAACAAAAGAAAGAAAGAAACAAATGCATTTTTTCCCCACGATACATCACACTCAGGATGGAATAGATCAGTGCGTAGGCTGTGTGTGTAGTCAGTGTGCGGTGGAGACAGACTCTGTGTGTGTGTGAGATACAGTGAACCTGGTGACTGGAGCAGAGCATGAACTTAGCACTATAGCAGTGAACATAGGACATAAGAAACCTCATTGCAATATTATCATATTTATATTTCATGTTTAACCTTGATCAATGTATTTCTTCTCAGTGGAAGTCTGATGTTTTCACATCACAGATGTTAAATAACAGCATTACAGTCCCGTGTTAGAGTGTCTTTAGCCTCTGTACTGAGCCATTTTTACCAGCACAAGTGAAAGGGAAATGTACTTGTTTGAAAGAGAAGTTCATCCAAAGGTTCATGTCAAGCCCTGAAATAACCTGGTTTCTTCATTCTGTATTTCCCTAAGGTGAGGTCATTCCTCACTAAGGAGGGTAGGAGGAAAGAAATCCATCTGACCAAACACAACAAGTAACAAAAGCAGGAAGAGCTTTGTTTATGCCAAAAGACTTGACATTCAGATTAAGGCCATCCTCCCTCAGCACTCGACAGGCATAACAGGCCTCCCAATCCTCACTTGAGACTGGAGCGATGCAGTGCAGACAATCAAATCACTACAATTTGTGTCCATTCCTTACAGTGACACCCTCCTACACCTCCTTAGCGCTGCTGCTTTATCTTTAACACTTAAGCGCAGCATTTCAGATCTTGTCAATAATTATGGCAGCATTCTGAGCTCTGCTACAGCTGGAGGAACATAAAGGCTCATTCTGTGTATAAATGTGGAAATGCCAGCAGAGTGAATTAAGGATATAAACTCTCTTTGGGCATTTGCAATGAACTTAATCCTTCACTGTCATGCCAGATACACAGCTAGTCAGCTGACCTGAACAAATGGCGACGTGTAGAACTGAAGACATTTTACATTTAGCTGGAATGAAACATAACTTTACCTTCATCTCCACCAAACAGTTTTCATCAAGTAATCATCTGAGAAAGTTTTAAGATATGATAATAGGGCTGCAAAGCCAACTGTATATCTCAAATACAATTTCCATCAAGCAACAACGGCTGTGAATTATCATAAATTTTGAGTCACCATATCATATATGATCCTGCTCTGGTTTTGTGATTATCTCTATACGGGTTCCTCCTCCTGGTTTGACGTGGGCATCTCTGAGCATACCCTCTACCTACGTCTCTTCTCTGACCTGCCCGAACTAGCAGCCGTCACAGGAATGTCTGCA
Organism: Euthynnus affinis; assembly: GCA_029490765.1. Classification (NCBI taxonomy): domain Eukaryota; kingdom Metazoa; phylum Chordata; class Actinopteri; order Scombriformes; family Scombridae; genus Euthynnus; species Euthynnus affinis. Next base: position 33,577,597 of record CM055838.1, on the reverse strand, counting down.
AGTGTTAAGCGACTCCATCACCTGAGGAGCTGTAGGTCTGTAGTCACGAACGTGCCTGAGCATGGAGCCAATAACCTGCTCAAATTTCCCCCTTTTTCACCCCAACTTTTCCACCACTAGAACTACACTGCACACAGATTCTGTCACCTGAACAAAGGAAGCAAAGACTAAATGAGAGAGGGGTTCATATGTAAAATGTTCCTGTGCTCATTTGTAACCTCAGTTGGTCACGCAGGTTTTCTGTTATCAAACCTCACTTTATTTGACACTAATATACATTTTTTCTGATAGAAATTCAAATAGGGCTTATTAGAAGCAAGTCCCCTGGTACATTTGAATAATGGAAAATGTGCTTCTTCTCTTCTTGAAATTGCGATATAGACCTGCTAGACGATTGGTCATATGACAAGGTACTGCAGCAAAGGAGTCCAGACTCTTTTTACTGAACATTCCTTTGATCTCAGAATACACTCCACTGTTTTGCATAACCAAATTTGATATCTTCAAAAAAAAAAAAAAAAAAAAAAAAAAATTTTTTACATCAAGACTGTTTGTAATGACAGGAGAGGTGTTGGTGGGGGAGGGGGCTTCAGAGTGGACGCATTATGTAACTGCTGGCATTAAACCCTCTGTCACTGTGGTGAAAAATCACTACTTCTATTTAGGTGGTAAGGCTTCCTATAGAGTGGTCATGTCTGCTAGCAGGACGTTGGCCTCAATCTATGTTTAGGATTTTTTTTTTTTTGTTACTGTTTTACATAGCACTGTGAATTTCTATCTGCCACACTGTTCTACTTGATCACATGAGCTTTGTTTCTATATGTCAGACGGGTTCAAGAGACCCAAAGATTTAAAGATGGGTCGACCAAAATATATATAAGAGGCCTCATCATGTGTTGTCATGCAAAACATCAACACAAAGAAATCTCAGGACTGCGCTGGAATCCAAAGTGAAAGGCCCACCCCACCCAGCCTGAGGGGAAAGAAGCAGCCTTCAGCCAGCAAACTGCTCACTGAATGAGACAGGAAGCTAGAAACTTCAAATTCACATAAACAAAGAAGTGCACAAGAGGCCGGTGTGTGACTCACTGAAGTTTACCTCTGCTGTCTGACCTGGGCTTCTTCACAGTAAATCTATTTCAATGTTAAACACTAACAAACTGCAGAGCAACAGCACCATCTGTCCAATCTCTTCCTGTTGGTCTGATACAAAGATTAAATATCACCTAATGCAGCATGATATATGGAAATATTGTTTAAATATTAAGAGAAATTATTATTTATTCCTGTTAATAAAAAATGTGAAACTCAAGATTTTTTTCCCCTGACACATCAAAGTTATCAATCACAGAAATCAGTGCAAATAATTAAATCACTGTTTGCTGGAATGAAAGGAGCTGCGGAATCGGGATTATGATCATTTACAAATGTTGCTTTTATTATGCAGCGTTATTGAGCACGAGAGTGTCAAGAGGCTGATCGCATCTGCCGTAGAGATGAAACAGTAACATGTCATGAATGTGAAGGCTGGCTCCTCCTGTATACCGGCAGCTTTTCACGGTACCGGCTAACATGTTGACGAGCCTGTGTGATAAAATTGGATTTCTATTTAACAATGGGTCTCAACTTTTCTTGGCGCCGAGCCTCTCCTACAGGGTGGGACTGAAGACAGAGACAAGTGGCTAGCTGCTGCTTTGCTGGGAACAATCCAGCCAAGCTAACCACAGCCTGCGGGCTAACATTAGCCGGACAAGTTATCATCACTTAACGGACGGCAGGAAGGAAATAAAAACGCTTTTTGCGGCGTGTGCCGGTTAAGAATGCTCTAGAGATGCTGTTGCTCGTTGCAGCAGGCACCGAGAAGACTTACCTTTATATTAAAAGCAGTAGTGATTTCAGGAGCCTCTGCGGTAAGTGCGTTCGTAGCTCTGCGCTGCTGAGCAAGTATGGCGGACAACGGGACTGCCGGCGCCGCCCCGTGCGTCCAGGAACATGTTCGCGCACGTTGCACGCAGGGGACGTGCGGCGCGGTGCGGTGCGGCACCGCGCGCACTCAAAAATCGGTTTTCAGATCAAATTTTGGAGCCTTACTCTATCTTCAGTCTTAGAACGCTGTAAAGTATCGTAAAATACAATAGGAGACGTACAGTGTCCTCTTGAGCACATGCTGTACTATGCAGTTAAAAGAGGGGGGTCTGTCAAGGGCACATAATATATTATTTCATTTTTTACCATTTTATATTAATTTCAGCACCGTTTCTATCCTGTTTACAGTTCACTTTTCCTCTATATAGTCATTCCCTGTGCATATTCCTGAGGATACTTTACTCTGTAAATACGAGAGCCACTAAACCAGTCGAATTCCTTGTATGTGTAAACATACTTGGCCAGTAAAGAGGATTCTGATACTAGACTAAACTATAGAATGGATTTTTCCACAGGAGGACTGGACACTTTGTCCCTCCACTTCCATTAGAATCATATTAGGAAAGGATCTCTTCACAGCCAGTATGGACAACAACAATTACAGAAACCAGCAAGTCTTTGAAAGTATACAGTCCCAGTCAACCGTTTGGACACAATTTCTCTTTCACATGAATGGGAAGGTGTCCAAACATTTAACTGAGAATGTGTGGGCATGTTAGTAAAGTATACTTGATAAATTGCAAACCTATCCCTTTTCAACCTTACAGTAAAGCTGTTTAGCAAACTGGATTTGTGCTATCCCTAAATTGGGTTTTACTAGAACATGTTGTCACTGCTGAAGCAGACATTAGTGATAGTTATAAAGAAATACAAAAGCAAAATATTCTTACAGCACAATTCTATTTTTCATTTGGTGATATTTAGCTTCCGTCCGTTTTAACATGGCTGAAACCGTCATACTGAAGAGCAACAGTACTTTCTGTCCCAGGAGGAAACATATCTAAATAAACAAACCACCAGATGATTCAATATAATGCATTTATGTACAAATCCTTGGAAATATATCCATATGTCAAGTATACAGTACCAAGTGACAGAATTGATGTACAGTAACATTTATCACATTAAACGGTCTATCAAACCACTGAGTCATGTTTACATGATTAAAAAAAAAAAATTAAAAAAAAAAAAATCTATCATGTTGCAGGTTCTTCTCCATTCTTTTGGAAAAGAGCAGAAGCTGATGGCCTAGGGGGAAAAAAACCTGCCCTGAAAACATGGGTACAAAAATAAGAAATATTAAAAAACAGAATGCATTGGTCCATAAAATCAAATGGCTTCAAAACAAGTGTAACGGAGTCCAATCCATCACGTCTGATCAACCAGATAAAAACAAACAAAAAAAAGAAAAAAAAAGGGACTGATGCAGGTTTCTGTCCGGGCGCTTCTAACTGGTGTCCATCTGAGACTGAAAGATGAGAAACAAGATCACCATTAGATCTTCATAGTAGAAGAAAAATACAGCATACATAAAAGGATTTTCTGAAAACCTGAGGACATACCATGGCATTGTAAGCATCCAACTGAGCATCCAACTCTTCTGCAGATAGTTGGGGCCTGTTTCCATTTCCCCTTCCCCGACCTCTGGAACCTCTGCCGCCGCCGCCACCACCACCTTGCCTTCGATCACTCCTTTCGTTCCTTTCACTCCTATCACTCCTTTCATTCCTTTCACTCCTTTCAAACTTGTGTTGGCCAAGCCTGCTCCTGTCGAACCCTCTGTTTGAACTGCAAAAGAACAAAAAGACCAGTTATTTTTTTAGATGAGATCTCATTTTGCAGAAAATTAAGCTAGTAACAGTGTGCTCAACAGAGATGACGTGTGTTTGGAAGTGGCAGACTGGTAGTTGAATTATATTATGTGGCTAATAATTTGCTTTTGTAGTTAGAAGAAGTCATCTCAAGATCAAGAAGTTATGAGGCAGTATTTTCATGATTAACTAGCAGTCGCCATCTTTCTCAGCTCAGCTGCCTGATCCATCAGTAGAGACTGACCTCTGGTGGCATGTGCCATGCGCTACAATACATTCATCTTCACAAGAGATTTTTGTGTGACATACCTTTGTGTAGACGGTCTACTCTGTGTGTCGACCTCTGAAGTCAGTTGTTGGATTTTCATGGGCCGGCCTAAAAATTAAAAAAAAAAAAAAAGTATAAACACATGAAGGGGTACTCTTCCACTGAGTGCTTTTGAAGAAGCACCCAAAGTAATACAACACCACTGTAGCATGGGAACAGAATCCTCACCATCGAGCGGGACACCGTTGTAGTGCTTCATGGCTTTGAGTGCATCTGCCTTCGTTACAAAGTGAACATCGGCGGTTCCTTTACTGCGACCGGACCGGTCATAGTGCACAGATATCTTCTTTAATTCTCCAAACTCTTCAAAAAGCTCCTGGAGAGCAATGCAGAAATGTAAGTCACACTCAACGCTTTTGATGCCAACAAAGTGGATTAACAGGGTTTTAGTGAATTACCTTCATGTCGGAGTCGGAGACGCCAAAGTCCAGATTGGAAACTAGCAGCTTGCCGCTATTGTCTTCACTTCTTTCTGGTGCTCTGCGGCCACTGGTGTGCTCCTCAAACATGTCATGCTGCCATTTGTCTGGTAACTCTCTGGGCTGCGAAAGGCAACAAAAGAAAAATATAATCTTTAGGTTTCTTTTAGTGTTTTAACAGTTCACAAAGGGACGTACAACATGTTACGATTCAAATACAGGTGATGGGTAAACAGTCTTGATTAAGATAATGACATAATAGAAAGAAGCAAAAGTTGAGACCAGCAGATGTGGGTCTAGCAAGATTGAGCAATTTCTGTAGAGCCTATGCTGTTGTGCTGTTTAACAGAAGTCAGATGACAATAAACATCCAGTATGGTCATTTTTCCCTTTAAAAAGAAAAAACAAAAACAATTCCTGACTCAGGCCAGGTCTTCCCACAGGAAGAGTCCATTTAAAAAGGGGGTATTTGCTTTTCTTCTGCAACAGAGAAAAACATTAACTCTTGCTTCACGTTGAAGTTTTGACTGAAGTGGATAAAAATAGTTCAAAAAAAGAACACAGGATTGTAAGAGGGAGCTATTAATAAATTCAAATGTATTTAATTAATTACTAGAATTTTAAAATACCCGGGTAATGTTGGCACATTGCAAAACACCAACAGTTTAGACTCCTCACCGCATAACTTCACTACAAACACCTTCTCAAAAAAAAGGCACAAAGCGGCCATCTTGATAAAACAGCAAGTCTCACTCGAGGGACATATTTTTAAAACCCTGACCTGTTGCTTCTGGTCAGTGCTGCTCAGGGAGCGTGAAACATGGTTGTGGTAAACAGCCCACAGCTGAAGAAACATGCAGTGTAGACATTTCAACTAAGTTTGCGTACATGTAACGCTGGTTCAAGATAGCTCACTAATATACACCAGTTACGGAAGTCATTTATCATGTAATCACGACTGTAAAAAAGAAGAGCACGATAAACAACATTTCTTCGCGTTACTTTCACTTCCGTTCAAATAGTTTCTCTTTCATACCCTCGTGTACGGTGTGGTTCTGTTGCTTTTCTCGCGGCTGAAGTTGTTCTGTCGACTCCGCACCGACCTCGACCATCCGCCGGCCCGACCTGAACTTCCCCCCGAGCCGGACGATGCGCCGCCGCGGCCGCTGCCTCCTTTCTTATTCATCTTGATAATGTCATCCAGAGACATGCTCATCTTGTCGGCCATCGTGGCGCTCAACGTTTTTTACCTGAAGCTGAATATAAACAAAGAACTTAGGGCTATGAAACACGATGGTTTGCCTGCTACTTTCTCCTGTGGCGCGGTGTTGAAACTGGCGGAATTGCGTAAATAGCTTGCGGATGTGACGACATGCAAGCCCCACCCCTCTATTTTTTCACAAAATACTTTATTGAACAATCTAAGTCCAAACACAATCTACATTTTTTTAGTTTTGATATTAATTTAAGGACCTTAGTACAAATTTGATGTAAAATACAGTCTCTAATGAAGCTCTGCAAATTGAAGTTAATATTTCTCTTTTTCATTTTTGTTTGCTACTCAACCTGTAGGCTTCATTGTTCATTGTCCAAATATTAAAGGAATCAGTGGGTGAAAAGTCATATAATCACTCAACTGACAGATGGCACAGATACTCTTAGATCTTAGATCAGATACTTAGATCTGGTGGTACTTTGGTGGCTTTGAAGAACTTCCTCTGTGTGAATAGTCTGTTTATTGTTGATGCGTACAGAATTAATATGCATGTGCATTGGTATTAATTGTGCAAGATCACATGATCATCTTCAAATTGTTTCAGAATGGAGGAACATTTTTGCTTGCAGGTGATACACCAATCCTTCCCATGGTTTGTTAGGGTTAGAGAAAGATCATGGGTTGTATTAAAACTGTAAAAATGTTCCGTTTAATGACACTGACATGCCCAACATGACAGTCAAAATGTCCAGTAAAAATTTACCATTTAATGACACTAAAATGCCCGATATGATGGTAAAAAAATGTCCTGTTAGTGGCTACAAGAGGCCCAGCAATAAATTCTGCCAACCCATACCAATAGGACAAACTACTATCAGCATGGAAAACCAGTCCAGACCAACAGCCTGTGGACTACTGGCACAGACCTGCTCATCAGGAGGGGAACCTAACGCATTCACACACACTCACACAGGGAGCAGTTTGGGGTTCAGTATCCTGCCCAAGGACACTTTGACATACAGACTGGAGGAGCTGGGGATCGAACTGAAACAGAAAAGGCAGAGAACAGAGAAGTAAAACTTATATCATATACAAACCTTCCACTTAAAGACAGAGATTTATAGGATAGGTTCACAATTGTTTGGGTCTTTCTCCAAACAACAGTGAGGTGCCCATATGCACATTGAAACATGTTTTGCCTGCTGTAATCATTCCTCCTGTTCATACTGAACATTAGAAGATGTTGGATGTAATATGTAAGTGTAATTGAGAAAAAAATATTTAAAAGATTATCTGAAGCTTATATGAAATCATTTTGAAATTATTTAATTATGAATGAAATCTGAGGTCTTGTATTCAGACTTGTCAGATCATCTCTCCATATTCATGCCAAGACAATAATGCACAAAAGAATTGTGAGCTAGTCAAATATTTCTAAATTTAAAGACATGCTTGACAGTATTTCAAGGTTGCAGCTTTTTGTCCCAGTTTCTGTAACAGGATGAAATTTCTACGGGGTGGAGTTGTAGTCACACACCCAACCTCCAACCTGGAGGACCAGGAGCTGCTTTTCGTCTGGCCTCGAGCCTGAAACCTGCCGGGCTTGGTTGAACTTGCTGGGGATATGACCCCTGCTGGTACAGCCTTCAGAGTCACGGAGGCACACAGACCTCCCCGCCACAGCAAGGTAGCAACACAAAAGCAAACCAGTATTTCATGGATGATCTATATGAGAAAATAATGCTGATTTTGCATCTAAAATTTTTTATGAAAGTTATTAGCTTTAGTTTCAATGAATGTTTTCCAATTGGCAGTCCAACCAAGAAATAGAGCTTCAATAGCCTTGGTCTACAGTTGATTTACTGAAGCTGTTAAGGAAAAATAATAAACTGTGTAGAAAATATGTCTCACTTTATGATTTTATTTGATATTATTATTGTTATTGTTGCTATTGTTACTATATATATCTTGTTACTATTAGTTTGCCATAACTTTTGTGTAGTCACATTTTTTCTGTATGCTGTGAAATTGTAATATTAGGTGGAGACTGTATATTATTTGTTATCTTTGTTATTCTTCTATTTTAAAATGTGCAAAACATTTATATATATATTTATGGCGCAAAAAATAAAACGAAACTAAAAAATCAAGACTAGGTGAGTGACGTCATATTTGTCATAGACTTCTATCATTAATTTTCGGTTTTGAACCAAAACACAAAAAGAGCAGGACACAGTATTGATGCTCCTGAGCTCTCTAGTTTGTTTACTTTTAGCTAACAAACTGTATGAAAATGGAGACATCCGAGGCGGGTAACGGGCCAGGCAGCTCGGGCTTCCTGAAGGCATGTGTGGATTATATTCTTCATCATAAATTTCTGGTTTCAAGCCTGGTTGCAGTTGTGCTGGGTAAGTGATAACTGACAAACTGTTAACGCTAGTCAACGGAAGTTTACTTAGCGTTAGCGAACTACTAGGTTACTTCAGGTGGACAAAAATTAGCCAATAATGCTGACTTTGCATCCCGTGTAACGTTACATAGAAAACTTTCATACAAGAAGTGTCTAAATGGAAAATTAATTAACGTTATATTCAAATTTCATTGAAACAGATTTCAATGATAAAACCATTGAGATAACTTAACCCAAGCCAGTTTTTCATTGTAATAATTCAACATTTGAGGGAAATATATTAGCTGATACTAGCTAAAACAATGTGTTTTATTCAACAGCATTAATAAGTTATATTGTGTAATTATTGTCCGAGTTTTAATGAACATTTAAACCACAAATTCACTGTCAATTAAAGAGGTCAGGGGTCAGAGTTTTGTAGGAAGTTGAATAAATATGTCACATTCTGTTGCCAGGCAACCAGATCTGCTAAGTGATTTAACGTTACTTCAAACTCATCAGGGTAACCCAATTTCAGCTGTGCTGCCACTGCAAACGTTTCATCATACATCTTATATTTAATAGCTCTTACCAAACTCCACAACAGTAATTGGGTCACAGATTGAGGTTGATCTGATATTGACAGAAGTGTTAGACTTTACGGAAATGACTGTCCCTCATGAAGACAACCTTTGCTGAAGAGAAAGGTCTTAACGTTTTTTCTCAGGTCAAATTTATCTTTCAGCCTCCCCTTGTGAAATAAATTGAAAGAAAGAAAGAAAGAAAACGAAAGAAATTAATTTGCTATATGTTGAGGACAATAATCTTCACTGTTTCTGGGCTATTTTTCCCATCACCGTCAAGTAGCTGGTGGGACCGGGGTCAGTTTTGAAAAGTACAACCTCTTTATGGATATTAGGGAATAAAATCTTTGCCAATAGTTGTTTGTAACATAATTTTTTTTAAAGTTCAAATTGTTGAAAGTTGACCTATAATATAATTCAAGTTTAGTTGCAATTTTTTTCAGAAATAGTTGCTTTTTATATGTGCCATAATTTTGTTACGTTTGCCAAAAATAACAAGGGATGAATTACGATTTATTATTGTGTGATCTCTGTTTGATTTGAAGTTTGTTTTCTATGAATTTCTACCATATGATGTGAGTGGCTGAAAAGATAAAAGCCCTTTTTGTGAAAAAGTTTTGTGTTTTTTTTTTTACTTATTGCATCCACATTCTTATCCACTTAAACAGTTTGTTGATATTTCTTTGTTTTTGTCTCACAGGTATCATTATGGGCTTCATTATCAAGGTTTTTGCCCATATGTCTGAATTCGACCAACAATACATCAGCTTTCCAGGAGAAATGCTCATGCGGATGCTTCAGGCTGTTACCGTTCCTCTCATTGTTACAAGTGTGATAACAGGTAAGCTGAAGGTATATTTCTCCCTCTGGTAAATGTTACATTAGGTTGCACATGTTATACCCTCCACATTCACAGTAGAAGGAACATACTGGTGGTCTGGCAAGTTTAAAGCCATTGACCAAAAATATTGCATAATCTACTTTTAAAGGCTCTCTCTTAAGTTTTCATCATTCACCATTAAAGGTTTAGCACCAAAACACATATTGTGTATCTTTCAAGCAACTAACTCTATGTAACTTTTGCTGAACACCAGCCACTGCAGGTCATACATTTCATTTCATATACATACATACATACATACATACATGAATTGAACAAAGTTGTATTTTATTGCTGATAAATTCAGACTTTGATTTGTAAGATGAAATGTTATTTCTTTTTTGAAACTTTAGGTCCAATACATCTCGTACCTCTTTAAATCATTTGCAAAGTCTTTGTTTTGAAAACTGCATTGTTTACCATGACTTCTCTTTCTCTTCTTACCCCATTGTCCTTAATGTCAACTTAACTGGAACTAAAACGGTCTACTGCATATTCTTATTACAATTATCGAATGCTGTATATCATTTATATATCATTAATTATCCAGAGTTACTGGAATATCGTCTTTGGAAAGACACCAGGGATATGTTGCCATTGGATGCTAACAAAATATTAGTTTTATCATGTGCAGGCGTACAGAAGAACACATCTATTTATTTTTTCAGTCATCTTAGCAGTGTTATGTGTTATTAAGAAACAAAATCAAAATAGAGAGTATTGTTTGGCCGAGGCAAGTGGAACAGAGGCTAGAGTACAAAGGGGATGAAACTTCAGCTCTCTATAAGCTGGGGCTGTTGTACGCAGAGGACGTGCTGGCTTCCTTTACATGCAAGACAACATGTTTGACAGCTGGTCGACTCTGCACTGTGTCAGTGATGTGTGTACACTATTTTCATTAAACACCGTCTCTGGCTGAAAGGAGACTCATATAGATACAAGCCAATAGATTTGACAGTCATACTGAACAGTATACTAGGTAGTGTTTATTGATTAGTTGCCAGGTTACAGATGGGAAAAAATAACTAATTTGACATCAAATAGTTATGCGTTTATGAGTATCTGGATATTGTTATTATTGTTGTTATTATTATTGTTGTTATTATTATCATTATTATTATTATTATTATTATTATTATATACAGTATATGTAATATACACTACAGTGACAAATGGTTTAAAATGGCCCTCACAGAGCAACAACACACCTGAACTCACATATTTGAGATTTTACCTGTGTTGCCCTAACTTTCCATTACATGACAGTGATGCCACACCCATATATGACCTTACTGATCCTTAAACCTTTAATCTGCAGACCCTTATGTTGTTATTTTTTTATAGGTGTTTCTGGTCTAAGTGTTGAAACCTCCAGAAGAATCGCGGGACGTGCAGTGGCATACTTTGTCTCAACCACTGTAATTTCTGTGACTATAGGTAAGACAAGTATTGTTTGGTTTGAAGAGTAACATAGTGGTAGTGTCAGGAGGAAGCACTGAACCTTATTAAATTTAATTAATGAATCAGTCTCATAACTTTAAGTTCTTGTCCTGACAGTGACCTGTGTTTACTGTGCTCACAGAAAACAACCAACCACAGCTTCTTAGGATATATGAAGACATTTTTTAATAGCCAAACCTGAGGATACATGATAAAGCATAAGATAATAATAGGCCCTATGAATTATAATAAAATAAAATAAGAGAAATTATTCGGGAATAGTGGCTTGAAGTGTGACTCGAGGCTAACATATTGCAAAAGGGAATGCTGTAAGAAAGCTAATTCAACTTTTCTAAAGAAATTATCTTTTTAATTTTTGACATTGTTTGATATCAACCCTTGATCACAAAGCCATGTTATGCCTTACTGTTGGCAGTACAGCGGTATTGAACCACTGAGAAGTGGAATCAAGATGTTTCAGGCTGCTCAGGAATGAGTCTTTAAGTCGGCTCTAAGCAAGCAGACAGAGATCTAGTTAAAGTGTTGTTTTCTTCTTCAGGCATTTAAGTTGAAGAGTCAGGCTTTAGTTGGCTTGTAGTAACCTGAGTTTAATGCCAAATAAAGTTTAATCTGACTACACTCAAATCTTCTGCAGTGTTACCTCGAAAAATAAAATACTGTACATGAAAACTTAATGTTACAAATAAAAATAAAAACAAATGGAACTTCTTTCAACAAAATTAAAATATGCATATACCTGGTTGAAACACAAAGAAAAGAGACAAGAAATGCTTTGAGCATTTCTTGAGTTCTACACTTCACTACACTGAAATAAAAGTTTAAACACTATAGTGAAATAAAATGAAGTTAAAGCAATGATAATGTGACTAGATTAAACTTGTCTAGGGAGTTAATAGATCAAAACACACTCTTAACATAAGAAAGTTTAGAAATTCACCACTAGAGGACAGTATTGACACATGTAGTAAAAATGTAATAAAATAAAAGTTGAATATCTCTTTAGGAGACTCGGATTTGCAGGGAGACATAAGAGTTTATGACTCTGGTCTGGGAAAGATAAGAAGGGAGATTTTGTCCATGTTTACTGAGTTGTTGATCCTTTCTCCTGGTTCAAATGACCACAGAGGTCATTTATGCTTTAAAATCAGGCCATAATCTAGTTATTAGTCAGAAATGCTTCTATTTTGTCACAGTGTTCAAGTTTTGGCTAATGTCCTGCTAACAGACATCCTCTTGGCATCCTCTTGTCTCTTAGTTTGAAATTAAAGAAAGGCTTTTTATCCATGAATTATCCATGAATCATCCGAGATGTCCTGCAGGTTTTTACGAGGAGATGTACTTAATATAGAATTAATATAGAACAGCTATAGAATACAAGCTGTGTTTGCTTCTTACATTCAACCCTGGATTATGTGTTGTAGGATTAATCTTGGTACTATCGGTCCAGCCTGGGATTGCTTACGCTGTTAAAAAAGATGATGCAGGAGATGAGGAGGCCTTTTCCACTGTGGATGCCTTGTTGGATCTAGTAAGGTAAGAGAGTGTATGCTCTGACTACCAGGTTTCTCTACTTATTCACATTACAACCAGCAGTTCAGCAATGCCTTGAAGTCAACATCCATCTGTTTGTCTTCAGCAGAAATTATTTTGTATATCAGATGCTCTACAAAGTTACAAAGATTTGGTTGCATTTCTTGTGTTGTTGGTCAACATTTACAAGCTGACTGATAGCGTGACTTTTTAAAAATTGTTTGTAGAAACATGGTGCCACAAAACCTGATTCAGGCTTGCTTCCGACAGGTATGTTTCTCATTGAGACACACAATGTACTACTCATTTCCTCGCATTCCATGAAGAAGGCATAATTATATTTATGATGTGACGACTGATCAATTTTTTTTATCATAGTATAAGACAGAGAGGGTGGAGTTTGAACCTGAAATGGAAGAGCAAAATCTTAGTGTAGAAATAGTAAGTGTGTTTCCCTTGTCTCTGTCTGATCTGTGAAGTGTACATTTGCTGTAACAATCTTTGATACATTGAGTTGTTGTGTTGTGCACATGGACCATTATATTTAATGAGTACCTTATTACAGAATGTCACAGAAGTGCGACTGGTGGGCCACTATGTGGAAGGAGCCAATACATTAGGCCTGATTGTCTGGTCTTTTATTTTTGGCCTGATCCTCAACAGGATGGGAGAAAAAGGGGAAGTACTTGTGGATGTCCTTACTGTCCTCAATGAGGCCACAAAACGCATGGTCAACTTGATACTGGGGTAAAGTGAAACAACATAACCAAAATATATGGCACTCTTTTTCCATAATTTCTCCAAATACAGTGCATACTCCACAGTGTGAAGTCAGTGTTGATACTAAAGTACTGAATGTAATGTAAATATTGGATATTTTCTGTTCACAGTATTGCCATTAGACGTAGTAAAATTGTCTTCCAACAAAACATAGCACTCTATCTGTGAAGTTTTGATGATTATGTATTCTTTATCACATTTAATTTATTCCTTTTCCTCAAACTTCATTAACTAAGTCACTTGAGTATTCCCTTCACTTTTTCACTTCATTGTTTTCTTTCCAGCTACTTGCCGTTTGGAGTGTTGTTCTTGATTGCAAGCCATGTTGTTGAGGTTCATGACTGGGAAACAACCTTTAAACTTGGAAAGTTCATGGTAGTGGTTGTTGTCGGGTACGTTAACCTTCACTCTTATTGCAAAAATGGTACTATCATTTCACATTTAGCAACATTTCTGCCCTTCATAGCAACTAGTAGGTGAGAGCAGGAGGCTATGGCCAGTTCACTTTCAAAGTCATCTGCCCATTGCTATGTCTTATGAGAACAGGTAATACTGCTCATAATTTCCCAATCCAAATGTGAATCAAATGGCAGATCTGCCCAACAAAAATTTAAACAGAGGACTGGAACCCGCTAATACTCTCAATGTCTAGGTAAAGTTTGCTAACATTAGCCACCAAACGTACCAGACCAAATAAGGCCGTAGCAGCAAAATTCCTGCATTTAGTGCAGTTCATCTTTACATTTTTAAGAGGAGGAACGTGTTATTTCTTCTTTCAAAAGTTACACGATCTCACCTTAAATCTAGCAGAGCATTGTGAATGCAAACTTTGCTGTTGTCAGCAATCGTATTTGATATAATCAGTATTTACTGTGTGTTTCAGGCTTATAATCCATGGAGTGATAGTTTTACCTGGGATCTATTTCCTGTGTGTGAGAAGTAACCCTTTTAATGTCATCAGAGGGGTTTCTTCTGCCTTACTGACTGCACTGGTCATCTCATCCAGGTAAGGTTACTTAACAGTAAAGTATCTCAGAGAGCTGTGTGTTCTCAGCGTGCTCTTGACCACAGCTTATTTTTCATTCATAATCAGAACTGTCCAAGTCAAGTGGACACGAGCAATTAACGTTTTTAAGACGGTTTCAATTGATATTTAAGTATAAGTATGCATCGTGTCTCTAAGCTCTGCCACACTGCCGCTCACTTTCCGATGTTGTGAGGACAAACTCATGATCGACAAAAGGGTCACTCGCTTCATGCTGCCCATTGGAACCAACATCAACATGGACGGAACTGCCCTTTATGAAGTGGTCGCAGCAGTTTTCATTGCTCAACTCAACCACATCCATCTGGACTTAAGCCAGTTATTAACACTTTCGTAAGTCACTCTTCATGTTCCACTGGAAATCAAAGAAAAATCATGAAAAAGCAATGTTAATATTTGTTAAAAGTGTATCATATGGAACCTTTAAGAAGAAACGGCTTAAAAAATGCATGTTGTGGTTTGTATTAATCTCTTTGTGTTTGATCTGCAGTGTGACATCAGCAGTGTCTAGCATAGGAGCAGCAGGGATCCCAGCTACGGGAGCAGTGACCACTCTCTTTGTTTTGACATCCATTGGTTTACCCTCAAAAGAAGCTTCCATTCTGGTGGTTGTAGAATGGCTCCTGTAAGTTTAACTTGTAGTTAAACAGACGACTGCAGCTGCTCTTTCTGCATCTGGATTAAATCCTTTTACTAACCACTTGCTGGTTTCAAGCTAAGTCTGGGATTTAGGGGTTTACTAAATTGGGCTGCACCATTAAGACTTGAGAAATGTCTTAGCAATTTAAGACTTTAATAATGTGTGAAGCATCTGTAGTCCAATCAAAAACCGTGGAAAAAGAAAGACACTGCAGCATCACAATGTAACATAATTTTCAAGTAACTGTTTTAAGTCAAACAGTTTTATGATACATTTAACTTAATAGCTAATCCTTTGTAGGAATTACATGATTTTATTTACGTATGCATAGGTGGAGAAATCTGTATGTTTCATGCAGTTTAAAATGAGTGGAAAATGTCTGATTATGCTTATCTTACTTATCAATATTTGGGTCAGTTACTCTATAGTCATTAGCATTTATTTTATCTTCCCAGTTCATATCACACATTATTAAACAGCATAGTTCGATCATTTTCATATTAATCTCTTTTATTTCCTCAGTCTAAACAAGCAAGCTAATGTAAGTTTAAATGGTTTCTTCAGTTCAGCAGCAAAACACATCTCAATATAGTAGAAACTGTTTTAATAATTAGAATTTAGAAAGTTTTTCTATTTAGAAAAACATTATAACTAGGCTAAGTTTGAACTTAAGAGCAGCTGGTGCAACCACCTTCTGAGTAGTCAGAAGGAGAAAAAAATGAGAAGTAATTAACACACTGAAAAAAAACAGTTTTAATCAGCATGCAGCGCCTGCTTTTATAATTTGGTGATGTTTGTGCCTTTCAGAGATCGCTGCAACACTGTTATTAATGTCATGGGAGACTGCATTGGTGTGGCAATCGTTAGCCATCTATCGAGAAAAGAACTGTCAGAACTGGACGAGCATGGACGGAAAATTATAAGGTACAACTGTTGATGGTCTCAATTGCTGTTTTTTTTTTTTTTTCATTTTCAGTTACATTTGCTGAAAACATCTGCTCACAGACCAAATCCAATATGCTGATCCTTAAACACATCTACATGTCAGCACAACAACAATTTGTCTCACCTTATTAATGAGCACTTTGTCTGGATAGGGTACATGAGAGTGACACTGACCTCCACACCCCGGACGACATCCAGGTTAACATCGGCAGACAGGACTCTGGTGACACCCTGTACCTACCCCAGGAGAGTGACGCATTTGAGCACTTCCAGGATGTGGACGAGCCCAGCGAGGATTCCGATCTTCAGATCCCTGCAGAATACCTGTCGCTCCATGACAGTGATGCCGAGGGCTACAGCCCAGCCCAGATCCAGGTTCACATCAGCAGCCAATACTTTGACGATGACAGTGATGATGACTACATTTAGTGTCAGCTCCACCTGAGCAGGGACCGGCCATCAACAGAGGAAACAATGCTGATTGTCTTTCTTTTCTTATTACTTGACTTGTTTGGTATCACATTCATTTGATTTTGTGTTTTGTGTTAGTGATGTAGTGTAGTCTATGGTAGATTTGTACATTGTAGTAATAGATGCAGTTAAGTGTATTGATGTATTACTAGTAGTTACTATTAGTATTAGTAGTTACTGAATTGAATTGATGTAGTTTATGTACTCTTTGTATTTGATGTAGCATGTAGAATTAAATTGAACTGAACTCAGTTGAATAGAATCACTCTGAATTGATGTGATATAATTATTAAATTGAATTGAGCTGAATTTATGTAACAGGTGTAGTTATTGAATCCAGTTAAATTGATGTAATAGTTGAATTAAGCTCAATTTATTTTGGTATTTATTGGTAAATAAACATTAAAGATACTCCAATTGTGTGTTTTAATACATGAGAGGATAAGCATCATTTCCATTTAAATACAGATTTATTTCTATTCTATTCACAACCAAAAAAGAAGAGACAGGACCTTCTGTCTTTCAACATTTTAAAATTATTGTTAAATCAGAACAGTGAAGGAAATGTCAACCTCAAACTATTCTTCTGATGCTGCTGGAGTGTGTCTGTGGTTCAGGGGTTGAGTGTTTCTGTTTTCAGCTTAATTCATCTAAGAAAAAAAGACATATTTGGGGTTATGCATATTTAAATTTTTTTGTGCAAAAGCAATTCCACCATTAATGTAGGACTACAATCATTGTATACACCCAAGACTGTGAGGATACAACTTTCAACTTAGACCCCTGTGCTATAGCTATCAATGAAGTCGTCCTACACAACACTAGAAAGTGAATAGTGAGGTAATATGTTACTTTAAGTATTCAGCATTTATAAGCAGTGCACAAACATTCAATTCAACTTTTTCTCTCAAACATTTAATAACTTTTTTCTAACACAGTAATGTTGTTAGGAGATATGTGTTCATTCATGTATTTGTAAACAACTATAACTGCTCCATAAGTCATGGTGTATAGATAATGACAATACAGTGGAGTAAAACACAGCTGCAATAATATAGAATATGTAATTAGGTGACAAATAAATAATAAACAAATATTCTTATATCTGCTTATAACTAGTTTGTTATAAATCATTTATTAAATGTTTGTATACTGCTTATAAATGCTAAATAGGGGCACTTAAAGTTAATGTCCAGCGTGACTTGTTTTCTTGCAGTAAATCCATCAGACTGCTAACATTCAGTGTTGTTGTTGTTTATTTGAGGTTTTTTATCAGTCACAATAAGTTGATTTGGTTTACCATATAAATATTTTATGATTTTATTCTACCAACCACTTTCTTTGGAAGCACGGGTGTACTGCAGCTTTTATATGTGCCAGACATTTACACAAATTTCAGCATTTATATAGAATCTGTATGGAAAGATATTACAACATTCATAACTGACATTATCCAACTTGTTAAAATAAATGTTTATATTATTTAAAGATAATATTATATCACATAAATAGCCCCATATATCTAATATATTTGGAAATATTTATTCTTTATTTTGATCAAATCAAACTGTATTTAAAGTAAATCTCGTAGAACAATTTTCAAGAGGCTTTTAATGCGATAAACATTCACCTCCAACGACTTCTTTCTTCAAATAAAGTCATTAAAAACAGTTATTTCTCAGTTATTTGCGCTGCAGCAGCTTTTCCCTGCACTGACTGTAGAGGGCAGCGTTTCACCTCCCAGCGTGCAGCCTGCCGCAATTCCAATAGAAGAAGAAGAAAAGGGAGCGTTTCTCCCGGGTTAATGAGCCAAAAGCAGCTTGTTGTTGACTTCTAACACCAAACTGGACATAAAATGATTTGTTGTTTGCAAAGAAACATCGAAACGTAACACTTGTTGGATATCTGAAGGAGACGCTGCACAGTAAGTCAGCTAATATCTCTCAACAGCTAGTTAACTGCAGAAGTTGGTTGTCAACAGTGAGAGTTAGCTCACATGCTAACTTACGTGTGATGATCTGGTGATGATGAGTGTTTTGTGCTCCTGTCAGACTCATCGGAGGATGAAGGTGAAGATCCGGCATTGGAGCGGAGTGGCGTCCTGGTTGTGGGTGGCCAATGATGAAAACTGTGGGATCTGCCGGATGCCGTTTAATGGCTGCTGCCCAGACTGTGAGTAACCAAGCCAGCCTTAATGCTAAAGATGGTACAGCTGACAAAGTGTTGTGTATTATGTGTCTGCAGCAGCTTTTGTTTTCTAGACCAATGTAAGCGCATCAACATTAGAATGATGCAGACATCCTTCAAGTAAAGAGAAGAACTAAAACATACAGTCAGTATTGTGGCAAAACATTTCAGTAACAGTTTTCAGTAACAGTCATTCTCTTTAAGATTAAGTTCTATAAATAATAATGACAAAGAAATGACGATGCTGAAGTTGGCTTGTGATTCCGAGTTAGTGGAAACATAAAAATAATCTTTAGTTCTATTTAGTCACCCACTAGTTGAACCCACTTTCAGATTTGTGACACCTGTGTTTTGCTATGACAACAGAACAAAAAGGGGCGATTTCACAGCTTTTTCCCATTCAGACCAAGTTCAGACCAAAACCACG
Organism: Euthynnus affinis; assembly: GCA_029490765.1. NCBI lineage: Eukaryota > Metazoa > Chordata > Actinopteri > Scombriformes > Scombridae > Euthynnus > Euthynnus affinis. Next base: position 33,558,558 of record CM055838.1, on the reverse strand, counting down.
AGACTTGTCAGATCCTCTAATAGCAATCTAGTCCAGATTTGACTGTGTATAGTGGCTTTTGATCCAGACCTGGTCTAATGGGGTCTGAGTGGGGGAAGCAGCAGAGCAGTGAAAGCATCCATTTTTCTGTTTTCATAAGGAAAATAAAGGTTTCATAAATCTGAGAGTGGGTTTGAACAGAATTAAGACTGTTTGCTACGTTGTCTAAAACTTTTTCACAAGTGTCAGTGTGTTCACCTCCATGAAGAGTCCAAAACACAATAATGAAATTCACATGTGTGTGTATGTAATGAGAGAGACTTGTCTGTCCAATCAGGCAACAACTACTGAAACTTAAGGTAGAATAAATAGTTACTTGTTGAACAGTTTGACACTTTGTTCAGTGAATGGAAACACTGTTGTGTGCGCTGTAACGTCACTGAAGCGAGCAGCGAAACTAAAAAAAAAAAGATAGAAGAGGAAATAGAGTTGGAGACTTTTAGCTGCTTAAAATGAAAATATCAGATGTAGAAGAACACTAATCATTACTGTTAAATCCATTCTGTTAGCGCGTCGTATCATTAGAGGAGTTAAAGCCGCTTGCGCATCGTCCGTAAATGACACAAAGACGCACTTATCGTTTGAGCTGCTGTGAGGTGCTGCAGGGATTTAATAAACTCCAAAGAAAGAGCCTCTAGACATCCTTTTTAATCTCCTCCATTACACTGAAAATAAGACCTCTCTCAAACACAAACACCACCCTCTCTCTCTTTTTGAGTGCGAGTTTTGAATATGTTCAACTTGTCCCTGCAGGTAAAGTGCCTGGGGACGACTGCCCGCTGGTCTGGGGTCAGTGCTCCCACTGTTTCCACATGCACTGCATCTTGAAATGGCTCAACTCACAGCAGGTGCAGCAGCAGTGCCCCATGTGCCGACAGGAGTGGAAGTTCAAAGAATGAAGCAGCCGGAGGCGACGACGACGACGCTGCTGCTGCTGCTGCTTTGCACCAACAGACACTCAGAGAGAAAGGAGCTCTTTATTGATTTTGTTTTTGTATCAGCTGTAAATAAATGTTGTTTTTTTTTACTTCTCATCTAATTCAGTGGACACCTAGAACAAATTCTGTCAACAGAATTACTGATTTAAATAAATAAATAAAAAAAAATACCCCATATAACTTGTACTGTATGCCTCTTGTTTTTTTCATGGTGCGTTTGAGTGAGTGTTTCATCAGTGTGGTTGGCTGCATGCAGCTCTGTGCTGGTGGTTTTGAAGCATATGACCTGAATTTCAGTGCGCTGCTGACTGACTCTGACTTTAATCCCTCTTGATTAGATTAACCTGATTGTTTTGTGTTTCCAGAAACGACTCTCAAGAGGCACAAGAAGGTTTAAGTTTTTATATCAGAGCTAAAACTTTCCATTGATAGGAGATTGAAGATGTTTATTCGTTTTTGGCACATATTTCTATTCAGAAACTTTTAAAAGCTGATTGTTTCGGGTCACTCTGGATCAGCAGAATAAGGTGAAGACACAACATTGATATATTACAAGTGAAAGCAACGTGTTGGCAAACACTTACCACATCCAGCAGACACGGAGTGACATTGGCATTGGTGACAGTCACGTTTCTGTCCACCCGATTAATCTTTACAGCTGTGATTTGATCCCCGCCAACTGAAAAACATGAGCATCAATATCTGTATATTAATATCTGTATGTTTTAGCTGCTAAATGCTCCACTAGGTTCACCAGCTATTTGCTCACTTTGTCTGTGACCTGTTTGGTGAGGACAGGCAGCATTCAGAGGGTTTGTAGAGGTTTTTTTTGCTGCTGCTGGAGACAAGGTTGATAGAAAAAAAACAAAAAAGTTAAAAGAGACTAAGAGGATGAGGTGAAATGCAGAACTGGGTAACATTTCTCTGTGGGTTTGACTGTCAGAGTGAGCTCTTTCACTTTACATGTTGAAATGAAAAGCAATTGCAAAAAAAATGTGCAGGTTCTTCATTTCTCATCTGTCTGGTAACATAGCTGGTCCTGGTAAACAGCATGAATCTGTTATGTTCTGACTGATTCTTGTGGAGGAAAACTCGCCTTTGTAGGATGAAGAACGACTTTCTGAAGCCAACACGTTTCACACACACGGGTCATGATAAACCCAGTAAAGGTCGTAGACTGAATGTGTTGGTTTTGACTATCTTGCCATGTTCATAGCAGAGCTTTGATCAGTTCTGATCTGCTGTAAAATGAAGGAAAGAAGAAGACAAACTGAAAACTATTTTCTTATCATTTTATTTTAAAAAAACAGTATAAAAATAATATACAAACAACAAATTAACACATTTAACTAAATGTTATCAGGAGGCAAGAATAAAAAAAACATTAGTTTATAACTTGTGAGTGACTGTAAGCAAATTTGCTAATAAGCTGATCAACACAAGCCTGTTCACACTTCACCTGACCTCATACAGAGGTGCTAATGACCTGAGCAGCAGTTTCAAGTTTCACAACGTACACAAGTCCCCCTAATTCTCAGCGACATGCCACATAAACACAACAGCTGAAAATCAAATGTTTCATTCAATTCACTGCAGTATGAGAAAAAAAAAAAGATCTGTAAAGCTGTAAAGTTGGAGACAACTCCACTCAACCAGCTCTGCCAAGCCCTCCTTCCGCCAGACATCCGCAGTCCTCGGCCTCTAGAAACGAGGCCGCTCACAAAATCAGGATGCCGGATTGACGTGTGGCCTTTTTTTTTTTCTATTTTCCTGTCCGTTTCTGCAGTCAGAAACAGTCAACTGGGCAGTAGGTTTGAAATGAGCGTTGCGGCTTCAAAAAAAACCAGGTGTCCTCAGTCGTTGACAGCCAGGCCGAAGAGCTCCAGCAGCTCCCGGTTCTCCGGTTCAATGAGGTCAGCTGGCCTCTCCCCGCAGTCGTTCTCGAGCTCGGGGTCGGCGCCCAGCGAGAGGAGGTAGCTGAAGGAAAACACGACATAACCTTGTTTAGTACAAGAGATCGAGTCTTGCTGGTTTGCCACGTTGGTGAACTCAATGCGAGTTTCTGCCATAGTTCAGTGTCAGGGAGGTCAGTGAGGTGCAAGAATGCAGCAGATCCTCCAGCTTCTCTTACTTCTATGGCGTATGAGAGCTATGGAGCCAATGTGTGTGTGTGTGTTGGTATGTGCCTTCAAAGTGTCAACATGTAATGTCATACCTCCTACTGGCTACATCTTGAGAGAAAGAGCAGCAAACCTTTTGTTTCCCCACAGTGTTGGCTTTAAACTGAGTTTTGACTGGTTTGTGTGGGACTAGATGCTCACCGTGCAATGTGCGGGAAGCCGTCGCTGCAGGCCATGTGCAGCGGGGTCCATCCCTCCTCGTCTCTCTGGTGGATATCTGCTCCGTAGTCGACCAGCAGTTTCACGCACTCCAGGTTCCCTGACAGGACGGCCTCGTGGATGGCAGCCATGCCTGCGCAGAGAGAACAGTGAGAAATCAAGCCTCAGCAGCAGCAAAATATAATATTTGCGGTTTAAAAAGTAAGATTCCCACATCAGGGTTATGTTGAATGTTTCATGGCATCTCACCAGAGTGGTAGATGGTGTCCAGGCTGACTCTCCTGGCTCGGATGAAAAGCCCGATCCTCTCTAGCTCGCCTTGTCGGACGTAGTCCTGGAAAACGATGTCATTGGGGAAGCGCACGTTGCGGATGGGCTTCAGAGAAGAAGCGGAGCTCTTGCAGCTCACTGGGACGCCACAGTCCTCGGTGTAAGCCTTGATCCTCATGGTCTGGGACACGGGGCACTGGTAGTACTTCATCCTGGTCAGACTGCTTAGTTCTTGCAGAAAAAAAACTGGTGAAATCCAGCAAAACGATTACAACAATTGGGTCTTAAAAGTCTTGAAGATGAGAGCAGATTCTGGTAGATTATATGAGAGCTGAGTCTTCTGTCTTCCTGCAGAGGGATCAAGTAGTTCCTCTCAGTGCGGCTCTCCTGCTGTCTTGTCTAGTGTGTCAACTGTGACGCTGTTCCTCTGAAAGCCCAGGCCTCCCTGTGCATCCTTTATACTCTCTGTGAAGCTATTTTAGGGAGTGACACCTCACAGATATCAGTGGCGAGATTTGGAAGATGAGTAGCCCCTCTCGGGTCAGGGCCCTCCCACTAAGCCTGTCACAAGTCAAGTTCAGCCAGTAACCCCTGCCTCTGTTTTCAATCCCACATACCCAGATGCTGCCCACTCAAGATAGTGGTGACATCCCAGCAGCGGAAGGGAGGGAGGGAGGGAGGGAGGGAGGGGGGAGGCTGGAGGTTTCTAGTAAACACCATATTGGATAGAAGTGGTTTAGTGCTGGAGTGTGTTGCTGCCAACTGCAGGGGGAAGGCAGGGGTGAGATGTCATGTGAAGGCCGCGGACCGTTAACTGCACTGACACTGACATAAACAATCTAGAAAGGTTGCTGTCTTCACAGTCATACACTATCTTAATCACTGATGTGTGACACAGGTTAGGTAATGATGATTTCCACATGACATTACAGTTTGTTTCATTTTCTCCGTAAGTGTCAGGAAATACTGTATCTTATCTGTTTTTATAAATACTGAAAAAGAAATTGATTGTCAGTTGATTCACAGACAACAGATTCATTGTTTCAAGTTCTGTTTCAAGCAAAAAGTCACTTCCAGTTTCTCAAATTTAAGGATTTTCTGTTTATATCACGATTCATTGAATTTTGGGGGGGATTTAGAGTGTTGGCTCAAAAAAAACAGTTTATTTTTCACAATTTCCTGATATAGTTAGTTCCTGTTAGCTTCAGCTTATTTTTTATTGCCATGTCCCGTAACACAAATCAAGAGCCTGGCAACCATGTAGAAATGGTTTTATAGCTTCCGCTCAGGATACTGAGATCATGCTCTCTGTATTTGTTCTGAGAAACTGGGGGTTTCAGCAACCCGGGGCGGGGCGGGCGAGCGAGTGAGGGAGGGAGGGGGCGTCACACAGCAGGTATTTTTAGATTATTATTTAACTTTTACAACAATGTGGAATTTGGAGACAGGGTTCAGAGTGTGTTTTGGGAAGCGAGATTTATAGAAAATCTTCCTTTTGGTGGGAAAAGATTTGAGATATCTTAAGTAAAAGTAGTAATATGACTTCATTACAACTAAGAAAGTCCTGCCTTCAAAATGTAATTTGGAAGAAGTGGCACCATTCAGAGTGTCACATTATTGTGTGTGTGTATACATACAGTATACATATTTATTATTGGGCCGCTGTCACTAATGCTGTGACATGGAAGCAGCATTTTAACGTTAAGGTTTTCCACACAGCATGTTAATGTGTCCTCGAATACGAAGTTCAACCCCTCCTTGTGAAGTGTAGTGAAATAGAAGTATAACATTGTATAAAATGGAAATCTGCAGGTGAAGTACAGTGGCTGTAGTTACAAATGTTACATTCCACCACAAGATGTGAATATCTGTTGCTCAGATTATTCTTCCAACAAAACAAGCTTTTTTTTAAAAAAAAAAAACATAACTCTGCTCTGGACACAGATATCGAGGTACATTAGTCACTAACTCGTGTTACACTGTATGAGTGTCACATGTAGATTCTTCATTCTGTTTTTATTCATCCTCATAAATTCAGATTAGTGAACCAGTGCAGTGTCATATTTCCCCACCACGGTTCATGTGCGCAACAATACAAAGTATAAATTTGGGAATCGACTTCGACACAAAACAAAACCGAAGACAAATGTGTTTTTTATAGTTTTTTTGTTTATTGGCCACCATTTCACGTTTTCCACATCAATTTGGATATGATGGAATGCTTTGTTAAGTTTCCCCCACCGCTGTACAGCTGTCAAACCCATCACCTTGCTCTACTCAAGCCTCCCCTCCCTGCCAAAAAAAAAAAAAAACCCCAGTACAACAATCACACAATACATTCATTCTCCTGTTCACTGACCACCAAAAATATGAACTAGTCATTCCACTCATCACGCAGCAATTTGTACATCATTCACACAGCACACAATGCACTCACACACACTCCTCCACGCGCACGCACACACACACACATACCACTGTGGCAACAAGGGTGTTGGTTAGAGCCAAAAGGGATGCAGGAGGTACAGTATGGGTGAGGGGTGGGGCTGTGCAACTGTTCCCTCCCCGCTTCAGATAGAACAGACACTTCTCTCAGACCAATCTTAAAAATGTACCGAATCTCTTGTCTGCTTAATAACCACAATGAATCTCTGATTAGGCATGAATGCAGTGCGACCTATCAGGACTGGCTCCGAAAACTGTCCTGAGTCTGAGAGTGTGTTCCAAGGGCCAACTCTGCCCCAACAAGGCCAACTGGCTACAGCTGGGCACAATGGTACATCATTAAAAATGACAAGTCCTAAATTAAAAAAAGAAAAAAAAAAAAACTCATAGTGAAAGCAATTAAATAAAAATAGGATTTTCCCCAAAAAGTTAACCTTTGTTCCTTTTAGAAAATAGTCAGTAGCCGTGCTGTAAAGAGGAGAAATTGTTTGGGAATGAAGAAAAAGAAAGAAAATAGACTTTTTTTTTTTCCCCCCACCGAAAGAAAAGAGGAAATTGGTCTCAGCTACAGATGGGGGGCCCTTTGTGCTACACTGGACAAGCTCTGTGGAGTTTACTTTAGTGAAGACTTGCAAAATAAAAAAAAAAACACATCTATAGGATGGCCCCTTGTCCCCTGAGAGATCAGTCTTTACAAAACCGCCATGGAAAACCCTGGCCCTCTGGATTCCTACCAGAGGGAGAAGAACATTGGCAGCCCCCCCTTACCTACAAATACAGGTTACAACACTCATTTAGCTCATACCCACACTGATCAATGGCAAGGCTTCTTTTTTTTTCCTCAAAAGAGGAGGGGAGCAAATTCAGCTGGAAAAAAACATTTTGAAAACTTGATCTCAATGCCATTTTTTACATTTGGTTTAAAATATACAAGGCAAACAGCTGATGTGGAGCTTTGTAGAGAAGGCATTGAGGTCTCCCATAGAGGTGGTGCACTGTTCCACAGAGTCCCCCGCAGGTGGGACAAGACCAGTCTGGCCAGAAGTTGCGAGGTTGAAGATGTGGCTGGCAAAAAGGCCCTGCCACACCACTGATGGACTGACTGACTGACTGACTGACTGACTGACTGACTAACTGGCGGGCCGGCTAGCAGGCCGGCTGACTGACTGAGAGGCAGTTAAAGGGGAAGTATTAATGTTCACAGGACAGGGAAGGTCCACAAGGAAGTGAAGGTGGTGATGGTGACTGGTTGGAAGGGTTGGGGCGGGACTTGTCTCCTCTCTCCTTTTCTCTCCTCTGCCAGCTCTTACAACTCGTCGTGTCCATCGTCATCACCTCCGTCCTCGATGTCAGAATCATCATCCTGTTCCACATCGTCCAAATCCTGGAGAACAGAGGAGGACGAGGAGAAGGTTGTTGATTAAGACACCATCTTCATATCTGCCAAGCGCGCTAGTTGATAACGAGTAGATTCTAAACTAGACCTGGCAAGCTGCAGGTTTTTAAATGCTGTAATTCATGAGACATGAAAGCGACATAAATAAATAAATTATGAGGTTGTGACACACATTCGACTAAAAACAGTGAACAAATCAAATCATTCGTCACTCATCGTGTAATCGACACTGTCACAACCACGGCTCAGTATAGCCTATAGATGACATCTTCGTCTCACACAGCCATTCCTTTATGTCTAGTCTGAAGACAGGTGTGGTGGTGAGATGTGCGAGATACAGGAAGGCACTAATGTTGACTGCAGCGCTGCACGTGCCGCTTTTATCTGGGAGGCTCAGGTCTCCAGGCAAAGCCTAGTAAACAGCTATAACAGCTGCAAAAGATATTAGCGGTCGACTGTGCTGTAATTAGACTTCTGAGAAGGGGGGGGGGGGGGGGGGGGGGGGCGTGGTGACAATAGTGGGGTGGGAGGCTGTGAGTAAAAGAGGAGCCACAACAGTTTGCACTGCATCCTGCAGAGTCAGTAAGATACGGGAGAGCTTGTTAAAGCTCAACTTGCCTTCTCTGCACCTTTGGGTCCACCTCAGAGGAAGTGTAGGGAATGTGTTCAAATGGCTATTAAATCATTAAATCCACAGACAAATGAATGCTTTCTTTTGTTCTGTCATGCCTCCTCTCCAAAAAAAAAAAAGAAAAAAAAAAGAAAAAAAAAAAAAAGTGTGAAGTGGGTCAGTTCTACAGTTACAATCTAAACTCCACATGGGAGTTTGACCAGAGAATCTATTCTGGGAAGCTTCAGTCAGAAACATATGTATGCACCTGGACCTGATCTTTCAAAATATTAAGAATAATTATGCACAGGTTATAGAAAAATACCCCTATCCCAATAGATACACTTTATGGCAAGGTTTTGACTAGATACTGTCGGTTCATTTTCTAGTTCAAAACCTTCAGCTTTACTGTAACAACAACAGGTGTAATGTTTGAGTGACTGATCAACTCTCTGGAAAAGGCAACATGTCCTTAACAGTCACTGCAGCAGCTTTTGTTCTCATATTGGTCACTGATATTTCCTGTCTCCCTTTGGACTTCAGAGAAGGTTTGAGTTTTTGTAAATGTATTGCTTCCTTCATGTGGTTCGCCTCCAGAGGAAAATATACGAGGAGCCCCGAGCCTATACATGAAACAAGCAGCATATAGTCCTGCTACATCTACCAAAGCAGACTCAGGAAAACTAGTGAACTATTCAGACATCTGTGTATCTGCACAACCCAGATCCTACTTTTCCTTTGCAGCTGATAACAGTAGAAATAAAAGATCATACAACTATGCTGTAATTGTGCTGCTTGCTACGGTCTAAAACGTGCGTAGCTGTGTCCGTCAGCGGAGACAATCCCTACCTCTGCGTCCAGATCGTCGTCGTCGTCCCCTGCGGGAGCGCCGCCGTCCTTGCCGCCACTCTCCAGGAACTTGGTGAAACCTTCCAGCGTTCTCTCTCCGTTGTAATCAATCACCTGTTGATGAGATTTGATTTCTGGTAAATGCACGAGACTTGTGTCTCATCCCCAACCCCAAAAAGGTCTACGCAATGCAAACACTGCAAAAGCATAAAAATAACCCTGAGCCTTTGACCCTCACGGTGCCATTTTAAATGTAGCCAATAGCTTTTGGCACTCAGGCTCCGAATGATGCCAGTAACTTGCCCAGATGTGATCTATGAGCTGTGATTCAGCAAGAAGTCAGTGGCGGCTTCATTTCACCATGCAACCTTATTTTAGCAGAGGACAATCAAAAAGGACATCTGCAAAGCTACCATTTGAATTTTTAGTTACTTAATCCAACCATAACGACCTGCCACTCAGCTCCATCCTCTCTTAGCCAACCCCAGTCTTCTGCATGCCTCGTCTAACTAGGGTCACGGGCTAAGCCTCAGACTTACTACGGGGCGGCCCCGATAAATACACCGCTTGTGTAAAGGTTGCTGAACTGAAGGCTGGCACGAGAGCGCCTGGTCAATAAAGCAGCGCCGTGGAGCGAGACGGTCGCAGGTCTGAGCACTCGAGTCTCAAAAGTAAGTGAAGTCACGGAGCGGGAATCTGCAAGAACCAAACACCGACATAATGGTGCAGAAACTAAACTTACAAGGCCAGCAGGCTCGGGTTTCTGCACGTGTTTGACACTGCTAAATCAAGAGGCACTAATGATACTTTGGGAGGACCTTATGGCAATGATTTTGGATCCAAATAACAACCCGGATCACTGTGGCTCACAACTCGCGAAGGCATGTAATGAATAAGAAAGCAAACCCGATAATTACGGGCGGAGGGGAGAGGGATGGATTACGATCAGTCAACACAGATGGAGACATTTACAAAAAGAGTTATGATCAGATTAGAGGAGATGATATTTAATCTCTTTCTGTTTTCTGTCCAGCGAGTTAAAGCGAGAAAAGTATTAGGAGGGAGAGAAAATTAATACGCAGTGATGGAGAACTCACCTGGTGCTCATCTCCTGCAGGGAAGAATTTAAGAGTGGGGAAGCTGTGGACTTTGACTGCCTCGATCTCATTGGCTGTGGAGTCCATCTTTGCGATGACGATGTCGGCGCTATCCTTGTACTTCTCTCCCAGCTTTTCCCAGATGGGAGTCAGCTGTTTGCAGTGTCCACACCAAGGTGCGTCTGGAAGACGACGAAAGAGAAGGGAGGTTAAGTGCTGAATTATTATTATTATTATTATTATTATAGACGAAAATATACTGAGCATTTAACACATTTCAATGCAATACCATGCTGTGTGTTTTTGTTTAACCCATTAACGTAACGGATGTGACGTTGGATTTCAGATACACCACTATACATCATATGGATAAGAGCTCCAGAATAAAAAAAAAAAAAAACTATTTTAAACTATCCTGAAGCGAATGTAAACTGTCTGGAAGTCAAAATGTTGTTTCTTCTCTTTGTAAATCAAGACAGTTTGCACGATGCCCCCCAAGATCACTCTCTGTCTCTGTTGACTGTGTGTTTTCTTTCATGATTTACTTTCCAGATTAGAGATGCTGCTTTCAGTTAATTGTAAAAACGTTTCCATGGTGAACTGAGCCTTTGAAATATAGTTTCATATTTATGTTCCTGCAAGCGGTCTGTTTCTGCTCCCGATAACCTGTGTGGTTTGAGAGATCGCAGCATGCCGAGTGCACCGATTTCTCCAACAGTCTCTCTTGTATAATTGTAGAAATAATTGTTGTCAGGGTTTGTGTATTTGTAGGTTTGCATAGTTAGTGAATCAGTCATTTATGCATGATGATGAAAAATGAAGCTGAGCAGCAGTGGAGCACACCTCTGCAGCTCTGCCGTTTTCACATTTTAGAAAGTGTAATTCATATTTTCCTCATTATTAATGTATTATTTTATCACATGAAACCCATCCACAATTAATCAGAATGTTAAATTTTATGATCCAACCCCCTAACTGCTGTGATACAGTATAAATGCAATCCACACATCACTACTGTCAAAAAAAAAAACAAAAAAAGGGGGTTGAGGTTGAGCAAAAAAGGGGTTGAGCAAGTGGCGGAGAAGTGACAGTGAATGCGAGCGGAGCAGAGAAAAAGGTTAGCACTAAGTTGTCAGTCTGGCAGTAAATGTACAGCACAGACTATAATGTGTCTGCAGCTTCTCAACATCAAGAAAAGTCTCGTCTGTTGTTTCCCCAACTGCTGGAAAAGTGAAAGGCTTAGCTCCAAAGTGCCCCAACGGGCAACGCTCACTTAAGTAAGACCAGCTATTCTCATTTTAATGGGAATCTCATCCGCAGAGAGTAAATGTCTGGCTGCTGAGTGTCTTCCAAGCTTCGCTCAGCCCTGTCTACACCAGCGACACACTGAGCGCGTCACGTGCAACCTCAGCTTCACGGCCTCGCTCCCCTTTGACTGGCTAGAAAACTCCCCTGTCACCTGTCAGGGAATACGGGCCTACCCTGCTGTGCATGACTGGCCGTAAGCTGTATTTAAACCTCCAGCGATGGAAAATTCCTCCAAAAATAGTGCAAATTTTGGATGTGGATGACTACAAAAATAATCCAGCGGCTATATTTAAAGTGGATGTTTTCAGCATCAGGATCAGGTAACAAATTAATTTGTGGGCGGCGACGGTTAAGAGTGAGGTATCAGCTCTTAGGTATTTGAAAACGGCTTAGCAAGGGCAAAGTAAGCAAGGGCAAGAATCGGGTTTCAGACGCTGAAGCTCGGAGTCTTTGGCAAATCTACCACTTATGAGCAACAACGCTCGACTGCCAGAAAACAGCCCTAAAACAGGTGAACCCCCTTCACACCACCTCAACCTAAAGGTGATAAACGATGGTGTTTTCATGCCATTCAAACATCTGCAGGACGCCCTTGCTCATAACAAAAAAAAAACACACGCAGGATAAATGATAATAAGTCAAGAGGAAGTTCTTACAGAATTCCACAAAGACGTTCTTAGCGGGATTGAAAGCGACCTCCTCGAAGTTCTTGCCGACCAAAACCTTGACGGGGGTTTTGTCCCAGTCTTCGGGGATGTCCTGGCTCATGAGGTGGGGCTGTGTGACAGAAGACGAGATGAGATGTGAAATAAAGCACATTCTCAAGTGTATAGACAGACCATGGAATTCACGTGTTACAACCGACCACTTGTGCCCCCTCACCTTCAGTTTGCCCTCGGTGAACTGTTTGCAGAATTCAGTGATGCTCTCTGCGGTGATGGCGTCGCTGCTGGGCTTGTACTTGGTCATCTCGTCCTCCAGGGTGATGAGGCGGATGGCGGGGCACTCTTCTTTCTTCAGGCCGAAGAACTCCAGGATGCGCTGGTTATCGTCCACGTCGCTGTCGATGAAAATGAACAGGATCTGGACAGCGGAGATGAGAGAAGTCCAGGTTTGATTTGTGAAATGTCACGACCGAGTGAAGCCTCGGATTTAAAGATGTGTGTGTGTGTGTGTAATGTATACAGAACGTACATCTATCACATTTGATCGATGTATGAAATTGAATTTACGGCCCCTCTAGCAGGTTGATGACTGGCGTGTCTCGGTTCAGACAGTTCACCTACCTGTCCCTTGAATCCCTCTGCAGCTTTCTTAAACTGAGCCATTTTGTCCTCGAAGTCTGAGGCAGTTTTGGGCAGGAACATGAGGATGTGGGACTTGATCTCTCCACCGAAGATTTTAGGGGCGGTCTGCAGGAAATAGACATATACAAGTAAGTTTCACATTTGGGGGGGGATCACATTTAGATTTGCACTGCTGCTTGTTGTCATGGACAGTAGGAAACAGTGGGGGGAAAAGAGATATAAATGGTCACGTCGCTGTGCATAATTACCTGCTCGGTGAACTCAATGACCAGGGGCAGCTGGTTGGCCTTGACGAAAGCCAGGAGTTTTTCTTTGGTCAGCTCTCCATCAAAGGTGTTGCGTCCCTCATCAAACTGTAAACAAAACATTTTTTTTTTTTAATAAAAAAGAAAAAGATAGAAACATTTGGATACAAATATTATCCAACCAGCTGGTGTCACATCTAGTCTGCCTGTGAACACCAAACATAGATTTACCAGACAGATCATTTTAAAATCCCTTAGTAACCAAAGAGCCAGAAGACCAAAGTGACTTTTATTGAGTGTTAAGAATAGCTGTGGTACAGCTGTGCCAAGTAGCTTTTACTGGTACACAATAGGCAGAAGGACATTTGGCTGGTGGCTCGCCGTCAGACGTGCAGATACTGACTGAGGCTGTCAAACTTAAGCCCCAAACACTCGTCGCAATAAACAAGTGAAAAAAAACGCCAGCTGTTTATTAACATTGAGCCCCCTCGCTTTGAGAGGGTTCGCTTAACTGTGGGCAAGGAGCCCACATGTCAGCGGTGTTTTCATCCGAGTCAAGTTACAAACATGAAGCAGAGACCAGGACAATAGCAGCTGGAGGATTGAAGCATGTGCCAACACGAAAAAATCATCATCAATAACTCAACGCACTGATATATTTAGAGTTTGCAGTTTTTTGCTGAAGAAAATAGAGCTGTTACAAATGATTTCATTACTGATATAATACCAACTATAAACAAAAAATAAAATACATGAATGTTAAAAATTAAGTGAAATAAATGCTCAAAACTGAACAAGGAAATACATAACATAAAGTCATCTGCATAAAACAAATATGTAAATGGCTTACATTTACATAACACCTCAGGGCAGTCCAGAGTACAAACACTTACACTGCTGCTCACACTCACACATTCAGTGTGTTGCTGCAAATTGAATCACTTGTGATTAATTAAATGTGCATTTTACTTTATAATTGCATTTCCAAATATGTGTTGCTTTGATTTAAAAAAAAAAAAAAAAACCATTGATGAACTTTTTGATTGATGGGCATAATGTAATTAGAACTGATCTTATATATGTTTTGTGAACATTTCAACTGTGAAGCCATTTTTTTTTATTGCCTTGCAATCAGCATTTGCATTTATTTCAGAAGGACATTAAATGTGACATTCACACTTTTGAGCTTCTTACAAGAAAACAAAGCTAAGGTCAAAGGTGGTCAAATTTTAGTGAGCGCATGTCACTGTGAGCATGAAGCATTTTGACAGTTTTATGTTAAAATAACTTGAATGTATGCAAAAGAAAAAAAAAAAAAAAAAAAAGACCCTGTTGCTTAATTTTTATTGACTGACATTCTGGACCTTGACCTAATTTGACAAATCCACACACTGACTCAGATACGGTTTTGCTGATAAGAAAGCTCATTGACCTGTGACCTAAGAAACTGTACCGTCAGTAATATGGTACAAGACAAACATGACCTCCTTTAAAAAATTTTTAAAAAAAAAAAACCCATATCGTTTGTGCAAATTTCAACAATATAGAGGAAGGGTTGAAATGCACGCAGCTGTCACTCACTCCTCATCTGCTCGTAGCCAATGAGGCCACTTGAAGGAAGGACCACTGCCTAATACAGCTCTTTAACATTCATCACCATTAGCTCAGCATGCTGAGGTCATACACCGAGAAGGTCTAGCAGGAGGCCTTAAAGGCAGCCACGCGTCAGAAGAAATATTGAAGGACCTCAGACAGGCCAAGATTAGCAACGGAGAGCGGATACTGTGAGGTCAACAGCATCGCATTACTGAGGGGTAGATCAAAAAACCACCCCAGTGTCTTCAGCAGCCATGTCTGTAAGCGCTTGCACATGTGAGAGGAGTGTCTCAAAAGATGATGCAAGGCCACAAATAACCTATTTACAATATATTTTGATTACACCTGTCAGTAAGTACTCGAAATAATCAAGTCGTTCAATTTGTAACCTGCAGATTTGGGAGATGTGCTGTAAAACTACAGCTTGTCCGTTTGATGAATGAATATACACCGGGTGTGTCAGCCACATGACGTCTAGTTACAAAATGAATCATTTCGGAGCAGTGAAAAAATAAGAGCTTGAAGTCACCTTCTTGAAGAGGACCACGCCGTCCTTGGACACCTCAAACTTGGAGTAAACGGTATCGTCGGAGGTCATGGCGAAGGGAATGTCGTCTATCGCTTCGGCTGCTTTTTCGTAGGCCTTGGCACCAGCAGACTCGGCATCCTACAGACACACACGACAACTTTCTTTTAGATGAAGCACTGTGAGAGCGATCCTCTGGGATTAAAGCTTACTTTTAAAACATCACAAGACACTGATGAACTACATGTAGATATTGATGATATTTTGAGATACAGGCATATGGGAAAGTGACTTCATCACATAGATCATCCAGGAACCTGACCATGAGTGTATGAGCGATATCATCAAAAGGAAGGGCTTTATTACTGTATATCTTAAATGTGTATTTTAGACCTTGAGATCGTACCTTAAAGAATCCGATGACCGCCACCTCGTTGTCAGCGATCAGAGACTCGGCCTCAGTGACTCCTGCCAGGGTGGCAACAGCTGGGCCTGTGCGCTTCTTCAGCCAACTGACGATGTCTTCTGCCTGCCTGCCAGCTGCAAGACAATTTAAAAAAAAAACTTCACAAAACAACTTCACCACACAAAAGACAAGCATGTGACTAGCAGAAATGCACGGCTGAAAGACTTACCCTCAACAGGTTTAATCAACCATGATAAAAGGTGCTCAGCTGACAGCCCACTGTTTATATTAAAAGGGAGGAAACTTTCTCTTTCTGTATTTGAACAGAGAGAGAGTGGCAGCTATTCTTTTCTAAGACAGTTGGAGATATAGCTGCCTGAAGGGAACAGCTGAAGGGAACAGATGTTCAAGTAAATTTTTTGCATGGTCTACATTATCTATTCTGTATTAAAGTCAAAAAGAGCCATGGCCACACCCTTCATAAATGTTGTGGTGTGAAAGACAGCAGTACCAAACCACTTCTGTATTTCTGGGGACGACAGTTCCTACACAGCAATGCTCATTTGTTTCTAACTCGTATTATCGTTAAAAATGACATTTAACAAATGCATTCCATGTCTGTGAAGCTGCAGCGACACGTTCATCTTTCTTTCTGCTGCAATTAAACCGGACTTAAGACAGACCTGGATGTCAAAGACTGAACCAGTGATGCAACCCAGAAGCAATCGCACTGAGAAACATGTTGATGAAGCGATACCGCACGTATTCCTGGTGCAGGCTAGTACTATGAGATTTTAAAAAGGCAGTGCGTGGGAGACTAGAGTAGGGAGTTTTTAGAAGCTGGGCTGAAGTCGAGAGTAGTCATTTCCATACAAAAAAAGACTTCCTGACTTTTTTTTTTTTTTTTCCCCTCCCTTTCCAAGCCCCAGCTGGGCCGCAAAGAAGAGGCGACGTGAAGAACTGCACATCTCACTACCAGGCTGAGAGGCCGGCCTCGGAGTCAGCATGAGAGGAACGTGCGGGGGGAGACCCAACCCACTTTCTGTCTCAGTCATGCTGTTGAAAGCTGATTGGCTGTCCGCCTGTTTATGCTGCCGCGTGGATCATATTACCAGAATGAAGAAAGTCAATAGGGCCTGGCTCTGGCTGCCTGATCTGACTCTTTTTACTATTGAGGAAACGTTTAATAAAGTTTTTTTTTATTTTTTTATGACGTGTTATCCACTTGCTTTACTATGACAGGGGTTACTCAAGATTACGTCAGTTTGTGAAGGGGAAGAAAAAAATAAAATAAAATCCTCCGCTCACTGTATTGGCTAGAGAAAAACCAAGTCAAGAGGTGAAGATATAATTCAAATACAGACAGTTATGTGACATCATTTAGGAAGATAAAAGCACTATAACAGCAAATCAAACACCTACCTGCAGTATATAAATCAGATTAATTTCCCACCACTGCCATAAACTTTTATTTATAAAAAAAAAACAAAACACATGAATGCTCACCAGAGTACTCTTTGGGTGCCTCCTTCTCTCCACCCTTGAAGAACTTGATGGTGGGGTATCCCCGGACGCCGTACTCTTGGGCCAGTTCGGTCTCCTCTGTGGCGTCCACCTTACCCAGGCGGATCCCTGAACCCTCGGCCTTCAGCATGCCGGCGGCCTTGGCGTACTCTGGAGCCAGGGCCTTGCAGTGACCGCACCATGGGGCATCTGTAGGAGCGTCGGGAAGACATTTAGCCAGGTACGTACAGAGGTTTTGCACTGTGTAAGTAAACCTGATGTACAGAGGTGATGACTCTTAGCACAAGAATGTTCTTCCAGGGTGAATAGTTTGATTTTATCTTATGATATTGTTGGGAAACAAAATACGGCAACGTGGCAAAGACAGAGCTGTAACAAGCTATTGTTAATAAATGGATTACTCACACTCTGTGAGAAACAATGATAGATGTCCATCACAACAGCAGCTGAATCCCTGAATCCTTTGCATTTGTGTAGTGCTAATCAGATTTTATTTTATTTTTATAGAAAAATAAATACTTAAAGTCCTGTTCATACAAAGCAGAGCGGCGTATACTGGTATAGAAACAATTGGTTGATCAACTGACGGTCGATTAACAGGGGATTTATTGCTAACTATTTTTATAAGTTATAAATCATTTGCGATATTTAGACATTTTCTCCATTTTATTTAATTGTAATTTAAATATCTATCGGTTTTGGACTGTTGGTGAGACAAAACTAAACAATACACACACACACACACACACACACACAGTGTTGCAGCCCTACATTATTATGTTTCAGGACAACTTTTATTTAACTTAGTTTGTGACCTTTGTAAAAAGGAATAGTTTGAACTCTAAGGGAACTCCTTTGGTGCTCGTAGAAAAATATCCTAGTGGTTGGAGTAGACAGCCACAACTATGCGGGATAATTTAATTTCTACTGTGGTTTCACGTGTTAATAATTTCTAAGCCATGGTGTCCAATTGTAAGTTCAAAAGTCTGGCAGCAAGCACCTAACAAATAATCACCTAATCAGAAATGACACGTCAAATGTTATGACCTGCATTGCATCACCTAAAGGTCTTGACAAATCACAAAACTTCCTTGTTCCACTTCTAGTCAATATAAACGCATAGATGAACTTTTGTAAAGTACACGTCAACCTAGCTCCACATCCCCGCACAGATCCCGCCCAGCTGACAAATACGTGGGCCAAAAAAGCCTTCATCCCTCCCATCCCGAGCTCACTGGAGAGCTCATTGGAGAGTCTTCTCCACGGCCACCTCTGACTGGTCCACGCATCAGTCACATAATATCTGAGCAGGTCAACAATCCCACTTAAGTGTAGCGGGATGGGCCTGCAGGCTATGAAGAAGTGGCTCATTAAAGCCTGCGTTACAACACATATATTAATCTGCAGTTATTTCAATGCAAGATCTGCATGGAAATCACAGGCTAAATGGCTGCTCCAAAACGAAACTTAATGTTATATGAAACCAAAGCAGGCAATTGAAACTCAGTAACTCCGATCCACCTTCTCTTTTCACTTCTGGTGTTTATAATAGTGATATTACTGCATTATCCCGACGGCAAATGTGATCATGCTCACACTGGCCGATTTCTCTAAATGCAATATGACGAGCTGCTTCAACGCACTGGAGTTATAAAACAATGGATGTTAGCTAGTGTAAAGTAATAATTTGGCTAAACAAACGTTGGAGTAATATTAACGACAGTCATAAAACAACATGAGTTGTGCTGCAGGTTTTACAGCCTCGTCAGTATCCTCATAACGCTTTACTTCGAAGAGACTCGATGCTAGCTAGTCAAATGTGATGAGAAACAGTCTGACAAAGAGAAGACGCCGTCTGATAAACAATGCCGCGTCCATTTCTACACAGCTTGAACTACGGTGAAATAGCTGGTGGGCAACAATGTGAAATAGCTTCACGCATTGGTGCAAAACTGTGCAGGACATCAGAAAGTTAGCCTCTAACGGCAGTAACTTGTCAGAAGTGTCAAAGTTTAATGCTAACACTAACCGAGGCTTCATTTAGCTAGCTAGCCTGGAACCGGCAAGCCTGCTGGGGGCCAGCTAGCGCTAGCTGGTGAGATTTAGGTGCTATTTTTACTTACAGAATTCAACCAAGATGTTTGGGTGAGCTTTCAGAGCCTCGTCGAAGTTACTTTTCTTCAGCACCAGGACATCTTCTTCCTCAGCGATCTCAGCCCTGCTGGCCACAGCCAGTGTGCAGAACAGGAAAAACTTCAACATAGTTACCGTCGAGTATTCTTACGGACAGAGAGAAGAGAGCTGCAGACGCGGTCGGCTAAGGTTCAGCGGAGAAATTGGTCTTAGCTTTTGGTCTTTGTCCCTGTTTGACGTTGGGAGAGTAGCTGGTATTTTGTGCGGACCGCTACTAACGTGGCATTGCACGCAGAAACCGGAGGGGTCAGCTGTTGTGCGCATGCGCATTTATTAGGCCGAAAGCAGTTCGTGTTGAAATGTGACTGGACCGCAGCAGACTGCACCTGGAAGTGAAAGAGAGACGCTCCCCGTTCCCTGCTGTCAAGCCTTTGCATCAGCCCGGGTATCTAACACGAAAACAAGACGGGAAACACGAGTTTTAAGCACTTAAGCCTTTTAAACGAACACAAATATTTACATTTAAACGCAGTTTCAATCTCAATTATATTATAGCAACACAATGCCGTATTTTAGTATATCTACATATGTGAGAGAATATATGAACAAAAAGTGAATAATGTGAAGGATGTTGTAACTGGTATTTACAATATTGCTCTGGCTCTGGGCAATGAGGTGCATGTACTCATGCAGGAGGGGGGTGTATGGGGATTTACTGTAGGTTTTTGAATGTTTGCAAAAAGGACAGGGTACAGTCTGAATGATGAGTAACACTTAGCTGTCAGTCACATGACATCTTTACTGAAATTGCCCCCAAAAAGTGCATTTCATATATTACATATAACATTTTTTTTATTTAACAAATAACAAAAACACAGTTTACAATGAAAGATATCTGCTGCCACCCTCAATAAGTGAGTCAGTGTTGGTTTAATCTGAGAGTCACAGTGGATGAAATCAGGCACATTTTTGTTTGTTCTGACTTGTTACTTTATCCAGTAAAGAAGTGATGTGTCTCTTATAAGGAATTAAGGAACCACAAATGCTAAGAGACACATTAAACATTAAAAAAAGCTAGCTGAAACAAACATCCATCTTATGGTGTCTGATTGGTGTGTTTTACAAATCCTTAGCTGGGTCACTTTAGTTTAACGGAAAGGTTCAGCTATGCACAAGCATGTCTGGTTACGACACTTGTGTTTAGCTGCTATGTGCTGAGCATCTAATGTAGGCGAATGAGGAAGCTGAGAAGCAGTTAAGCAGGTAGTCAGTGCTCACATCCACAAATACTGTAGGACCTGTTCAACTGGTGCATAAGAAACTGTCAGGGAAAATACCCCGGTGCAACCTGCAACAATCTGCTAGTTTCTTACTTTGACACACAGGTATTTTCACCGTGTTACCTGCAGAAACGGAGTTTGAAATGAATGTGTTAGCTGTCAGGGAAGACAAAAAGGGACATACTCTATGTTTACGCATCTTTGTGCTCAGTAAAAAGCGGGCAGGAATTGGCTTGAATTCTCTCTCAAGATTATATTTTGTATCCAAAGAGTTTCTGAAAATGAACTTTTGGTTGAATCAAGGGCGACTGGACTTGGTTTTAGATACTTGAAGACATTTTGTGTCTCATCCAAGTGGCTACTTCGGTTCAAACTGACTGGCAGGGAGTCCCACATATATAGTCAAGTATTCTAACAAATACCTGTTCATTGCCAGACTTAAATACTAAAAGCTCCTCATATGCTGTAATTGTGTACTATGAGGTGCTCAGTGAAAAGTGCTGCATGCTGTTATTTATTGTTACTGTAAATACATTATATCTTTATGTTATCCATCTACAGTATTTAAGTTTGGCTTGTAATGCTCACACTGGACTGTGACACTGATGATTGATTTATTATACAGGAGTGTTTTGGTAAATTAGTGTTAGGATTTGACAAATGAAATGACTTCTTATCATGTATTTGACTGATTTCGATCACAGATATATCACACACCTTGCCCCCAGTTTGTAACTGAGGATGTCTATTAAAAATTAGGAGCTTCTAAGCCCACATTGAGATTTGTTTTAGACACTGGAGTGTTCCTTTATTGCCACAGAGTGACACTATACAACTTCATAGCGTGAGTAGTGCGAGGCATGACAAGTGAACTGAACACGTGCACCATTGGTAGAGTACAATTTTAAGAAAAGATAGGTGAAAAACTTTAACAAACAATTCCTCCTGAATAATCTGTATCATAGTAATATTTACCACAGGTCTTACACCCCTTTTGCCCACAAGACTACATCAACTTAGTCAAAAGTTCCTACTCACACCCAGCTGAACTCTGGGGAAGGAAGGAGGCTAAATTAAATAAAATGCCTCCAGTTATTAAATCTGAATTTGCCCAAATTTCAAAAGACAAAATGCAGCTTCTGGCCATTTGTGTGAGTATGATTGAACTGGGACTCTTTCTACAAACAGCAGTATGCGGTAGACACCAGCTCTCTGAGGGCAACTTGGAATCTTTCTTCTTGCATGAACCTGCACCAATAATTATAGAGCTAATTAAATAACCTTTACATTATATCTGACATACTCCCCAGAATTTGGCTCATGCAATCCCTCTACTTAAAGGAGGAAAGTGCAGTGATCTTATTGCCTCACAAGTGCAGTCATTTCTGATCAATTGTATTTTAAAAGAAGGAAGGGAAAGGAGATGTTTTTAAAAAGGTGGAAATCTCATTTTGGAATTCAAGTATTTGGCTCCATTGAACAGGTTTTGGTCAGAGTTTATGTGGATGGGCTGCAAAAGTCAGTTCTGTTTCTGGGTGACAAGCTCTTCCGATTGAAGCGGCAGTGTTCAGGCAAATTAATATTCACCCAGAATTCCCTTAATTCTCCGTGTCTGACTTTGGAGCTGTTGTGACAATGTCATATGATACGGTTGCCATAGAATCACATCTGTTAAGGCGGCTAATGTCATGTTTACCTACAGTCTTTGAACGCAGGGTGTTCAGCAAATGACAGCAGTTCTATGTGCACTTGTATTTGCTTTGCTTTAAATAGATCCTGTCAATATTTCACCGAGAATATCAGAATTGCTGTGTGCTTATTCAATAATAGGGCTTGTAAAACAAATACTAGTATATACTGTATCACCTCACTTCCCTTTTTCACCTTCAAGGACAAAAAGACACAAGGCAGCTCACTCCTTGTTAAATGCAAATCATCTGTGTCATGAACGTCTGTCACTCAGCAGAGATCTACGCACTGATTGGCTGAAGCAACTCGACAGTTTTGTCGCTTTTACACTTGGTTTGACCACGTCATGCAACTGACACATGCACAGAGCTAAAATAACTTCAAGCCAAAATCAAATTGCATACGTGTACATAATCTTACGAAATGGTTTATACAAGTTAAAACAATCAGTACAGTAATGAATGCACATTCATACGCAGGATCTCTATTAATGCTAAATGTGATCATTTTCTTCTCATTTTCAAAGATTCTTTATTGCAACTTCATGTTCATTTTTACTGAACTTACAGTACAGTCCTAATAGAGGTTTTCACTGTGTGTGATGTTGTACAGCTGCACCTTTCATGTTAAACTCTCACAGCTTTGCACGACATGAAACAATTCAATCACTGGTAAAGGGAGAGGCTATCTATGTATTTTATCAGGAGCAATTTCTAAATGTAAATATCGCCCTTGCTGACTGCAAATTTCATCTCCTGTTTACTATTTGTTTAACTTTTATGTAATCAGGCAGGTCAACCCTTAACGGTCCTGCTGTGTGTAATGATGGGAGATGGTGGGAAAACGGATGAAGAGGATGATGAAGAGTAGAATGGAGGTTTCTTCACCAACTTATAAGATGCATGGAGAAGACAAAGCAGTCTTAAAAGCAGAGTCAGTGATTCTGGAGAATGATTGTTCAATACACTTTTAAACTCAGTGAATATCTCCTCACATTCCACTAACGGAAAAAAAAAACAATTTCAAGTTTAAAAACTGTTGTCTTAACAGTCAGGTACTCAAAAGGACATTGGAACAGGTTTTTCTTGCTCTGATCGTTCCTGCTGTTCAGCATGAGAAGATCCTTTCACAATGCACTAAGAGTGGAAGTGATGGGAGTTGATGATTGTCCTCCTTCTGTACAAAAATGTAAAATCTAAAAGTTTTTCTGAAGCTAATATGAAGCTTCAGCGTCCAAAATGAGTCAAATCAAGTAGATATCTTTCAATGTTAGAGTTTTTAGTGCTAAAATTCCTCTTTTTTGTTACTATACTTCCTCCACAGGTCAACAGGGAAAACACAAAGAGGGAATTTGATGCCTCAAAGGCTAAAAATGTGGCAGATAAACACTTGATATGACTAACTCAGACTGCAAATCCTCATATAAGCTCCAGCTCATTTGCAAGTGAAACAGGAAAAACAGGTGTTACATAACGTTGAGAGGAATGTGATTTGAATATTGAAAAGTGGAGGTGTCATAATGAATCTCCGCTGTGTGCTGCTAAAAGTTGAAGATAGATTGATGGGTAGATGCCATGATATTATTGGTTGAAATGGGTTCGGTCAAGTCTACATAAGCACACATCATATTTTGTTTAACAGGAAGAAAACATGAATAGATTTTGATATAAGGAAATCATTTTTTTGTATATATTGTTAAATAGGTGCAGGGTATGACAAATGAATCCAGGTAAAGTCCTGTAACATTATCCTGTTATATTTACTCAAGACGGGCATGTAGAGAGAAAGAGGCAAGTTAGAGAATAATTCTTAAACTTTGAGACTACTGAGCTTTAACTTAAAATGTTTCTAATATTTTGTACAGGCACGTTGTCAATAAAAGATATTTTTATAAATGGAGAACACAACTGTGAGAGTTCAAAAGATGATTAATCAGGTTTTTGTTTTCTCCCACTAGGAGTGAACAACAGGAGACTGCACCAACCAGAGGGACGTAAAGAGCTGGTGTAGAGAGTAAATTTAATTGTTCATATGAATGACTGCAGCAGGAAGTTCAGTAATAAGCAGGATTAATTCAGAGAGGAGGACAGCATAAGAGACGAGGACACGTTGATTGACGTAAACACGACGTTTGAGCTCATGTTCTGACTGGATGAAGTCAGGTCATTAAAGCTTAATGGGATTTTAATGAGGATGCTGGCAGAGACAGAGAGACAGAGGAACATTCAACCCTAAATGCATTTATTAAAAAAAAAAAAACACACAGAAAAAACCTCTAAGTGCAGTTGCCAACGTTACCAGTGCAAGCCCTTGGAGTCCTTGAGGTTATTGGAGGGAGGACATTGTGAATATGATGTGAGTTTCTAATGAGGACGCTGATGTCATAGATTAAATTACTGTCTACCTTCATGTTTCATTAACTGTGTGCAACATGTGAAAACAATGTACCTTTAAAAAGATGTGCGAGATGTGTATCTTGTGTCAAACTGTGTCATTTATTTTGAGCTGTTTTCTATAGTGAGAAAAAGATGGGTCATTTTCAACACAGCTTTTTAAAAAATAATGCATTTTAGCATATTTGTGAATCAAGCAGCACAAATTGGAAATTTCAGCAACATATTGGAACAACACATGACGTTATTAATATATACAGTGTTAGAAAGTACCAAAAGGTTGTGTTTTCACAAATTAGATGTGTGAATAAATGTGTTTTTTCAGGCAACTTAGTGCATATAGAGCCACATTAGAGTCATAAGATATCACTATGGACATCTTTTAGAGTCTCAGGGTCATATTGTACATCACTATTTTTTTTTTTTTTTTGTATACCCACAAAGCTGTTTACTCAACAACCTTGCCTGAGTAACAGTGACGAGACAACATCAGCTTCCTCTATCAGTGCCACATCATCCTTGTGCTTTATCACTGCTACATTTTCTTCCGTTAACAGCTATCTGCTATTAGATTTTTAGGTTGATCATTACAATACAGTTAGATATGAAGTAGAGTGGATGTATCTGTTGTGAAACACTGCAGTAAGATACAAGTGTGTGTGTGTGTGTGTGTGTAAAAGTAAGACAGAGAGAGAGAAAGATATAGCAGCTTCCCACAGAGCACAGGCACAGGCTCTTACAATAATGTAGCATGTGCACGTACAGTACCACTCAAAAGTTTGGACACACTTTCTTATTCAAGTGAATGGGAAGGTTTGTGCAAACTTTTGACTGGTACTGTATTCTGATTTGAGACGCCATGTTCAAGTAGGACAACCAAATTTTGTGTAACTCCTACTTCACAAAAAACCTGAGCTCATTTTGACATGTTTAACATATTCATATTATTTTCACCCTTATAAGGTTGTTCTGGCAAATGTGTTAGCAAACAGTTGCCTATTTACATCCAGCTAACATACAGCAACATTAGCATTCAGTGGAGTCACTAATTTGCCTGTATGCCTTGATGCTGAGCAGGTTCTGTAAAGAGGGTTTATATGAACAGCTGTCCGCAGCAGCTGGAAATGGGGCTTATGAGAGACAAAGTTGCTTGAAGTCATACAGAACATTTCACCTGCTTTACGAAGAACGTTCAAATTCAGCTTATTTTAGGGAAACAATGACACAGTAGATTTGTAAAAAAAAAAAAAAAAAAAAAAGAAAAAAAGAAAAAAAGAAAAGAAAAAGTGAAATTGAAAAATCAAGCTTCACTAGTGAATGCAGGAACTTCAGACATGTGCTGATCACTGCAGTAGCACATGAAGCACATGAAGATGACACTACAAAACTACCGCTGTAATACATACACATACACACACACACACACACAAAAGAAGAAAATACACACCAGACAACAGACACACGTCTGAAACTGGTTACATGAAAGTGTTGAACATCACTGTCCACAATGTCCTGAAATCCTTCTGATAAAATCTCACATCTTTTGACATGAAACTACAGGATTATATGGCACTAATGCCATGTAGATTTATTGTTTCACAAGGAATACGTTTCTTATGTTAATTGTGTAGTGTGTCGTGTGTTTGTCAAGGTTCTACCACTAGATGGATCCATGTACCAGCTGAACACATTGAGACGACAGTGCAAATTAAGAAGAAAAAGGATCTGTGGTGCAGTACATTCTTGGAGCAATGGTGCTCTCTAGTGGTATATACCAGGAAAAGCTGATTATTGAACTATAACTGTAGATTGATGGAAATACTGAACTTGAGGAGTTTGGGTTAGTGGGAACAGGCCTTTTTTCATAGAAGACATTTTGCACCTGAAACACAGGTGCAAATAATAATGATGATGATGATGATGATGGCTTAATTCCATTTAGCTGCTTCAGTTTCAGGGTCCTGGTATTGTGCATGCTGGCTCACTGTCACACTGTCATGACTTACTGGGACACGTGAACGGAACAGAGTCATTGTTAATGTCATTAGTAACACGCACGCTTATCAAGCGAAGCGAAAGAAAGTGAAAACGTGTGCGGTGAAAAAGGCCAATTTCTCACGAAGCGTAAGAATGATGCAGAGATTGTACTTTTCCTCAGCCATCACTTGCCAGCTCACTTCTGACACATTTGGGTGGGACAGGATGTGACATCACTGCGCAGCTATCTCACCAGCGGGCAGAGCAGCTGCAACTGAGCAGCTCTCAGTCACCAGGCTGTTGTTGTATTTTTTCCAAGTGTGATTCAACAGCAGGAGGTGAGTCTGAGTCTTACATAGCTATTGACTAGTCACACCCAAGATACAAATGTGTGTGTGTGTTGAACAGATTAGCTGAGGCACAACCCAGAGTGCCAGGCTAACTGAATTAAGGTATACCACCATCTGTGACTACACCGCATCATGAAAGATCAACCTCTGATTAAAATTTGGAAATGACTGGAAACTCCTACACAGTTACAGCTGATCAGTCTGTGATATTCAGTTTTTTTTTTGGTTTTTTTTGCCATGATGTAACGTTGCTATTTTGGTTTAATCATTTTCCCTCCCTACTTTGAGGCTATTGTAACTGCATAAACGTATAATACTGCCTTTTCTATAATGGACTTCTCTGTGTATCATCGTGAGAGAAACTCTCCGTCCCATCCCCAATCTTCTCTGCACATTATCATAAATGATTGCACACTGATATACTGACATATATTGTCATCCTCTTTTTATTTTGTATAAACATATACTTTATATATTTACATAACCTCAAGGAAGAGAATCATGATCCATGTGCAGAAGACATTTTCTATTAAATCTTAATTTTATTTTGCTCTTTTTTTTACTCAATGAGTGACCTGTGAGAACTGTGCACTTGCATTCCGTACATGTAAAAAAAACTAAACACTAAAAGATGATATTACAGTTAAAGTCTGCTAATCAAATTTCTTTGTTGCTTTTATATCTTGACCTGTCATCACACTCCACCAAACAACACAGGAAGGATGGTACGTGCCTTTATTAGGAAAAAAAAAACAACTATATTTACAGCTCACATACAGTAGCAGTCAATTATTTAACCGATTGGGGATTTAGAAAGTAGTTGGTGGAGATGTTTGGATAAGAGACATGAGTGGGAGGGGAAACAGAGCAGTGTATGTAGAAAGAAGAGTTAATCCACTGGCACCGGCAGGTCCTGGTAGTTGTTGACCTCTGGACTGCAGTAATTGATCTCAGGTTGTTCACCGTTGAGCTCAGCGTATTCTACTGAACCCTGCTGACACAGAGCACAGCCATTAAACACTGTCACAGCTAATTAAGACATAGCGCACACAATCGAAGCGGTTCGCACTGCGGCCCACATCAATGCTGCCACTAAGTACTACGTTTAAATCCTCTCAGAACACAAAATAATAAGAACAAAATCGAACAAAAGCACTTTTTTTGTGGCTTCTGGTAATCTATGCACAACAGAATCCCCCCCCCCCCCTGCATGTGTTCAAATCTGATTTTAAGCTCCAATCGTCATCCATCTCCCCCAAACACTGAAGTGCCACCGATTATTTTCCATGCTGCAAAAACGAACAACACACTCCAAGAGGATGCTCTGTATTTTTTTTTTTTGCCCTCTCCCAAAATACAAACTGCAAATTGTCAGCTCAACATCAACTTCCTGAGGAGCAGACAAACCATAATAAGGGTAAGGCTACTGTCAGCCCAAGCCGCATAATCTGTCATCAAGATGATACACTGATGAAAGAGTCAACTGCTTTTAGATCATGATGTCACATCCACAGTTTATTATTTCAAATTCCTCTGTTTAGCTAACTCTTACACCATGTAGGGAAAAAGAGTGCAGTTAAGGAACAGTGGTGATTAAGGCATGCTTGGGGGACAGTGTGCTGGCTGAGATGGGCCTGGAGGTAATTTGACTGGGCCACAGCGCTGATGTGACTGGCTGATAGGGAAGGAAGCCCCGGCCCAAATGCCTTTGTTCTTTTCTGGAAACTCTGACGGCCGTTTCCCTCTCGCTCTGGATTATTGGCCTGCAGAGGGTCACTGTGACCAGGAGGGAACGACGCAGGCAAAGCAGCGACATGAGGATAGTTTTAGTAATTGTGCAAGTACTGTTAATTGATTATTGATTATGATTGAGACTATTAAAAAAAAAAAAAAAAACTCGCTATTTGACTTTTCATGTGGTTCATGTGGAATGTAAGGTTTATGTCAACTTGAAAATTGACTACTACTTCTTGAATGATGTTGAATTCTCTCGACTGCATGGAGAATAAATTAAAAAATGAAACCAGATTCAACTTGAGTGAATGTGATTGCTGGAGACACTGATGATTCTGACTGGCATCATTGTCAGATGTCTATAATCAGTTATAGATCAGTTATATAATGAGTTATAGATTCAATGGGAGTGAATGGGGACTTGAAAACACATTACATATGAATGAGTCTTTAAAACATTATAGTGTGTAACTCAAAGTGCATATATAATGGATCGGTGTCCATGTACTTTAATGCATTACACGACTCACAATGACTCATCTAATTATATAATAATCATAATGAGCTTATGTACGGTTGATTAATGTGTGACATGTGACATAATTGTTTGTTACAGCACTCAACTGTAGAAGATGCAGATCAAATCGTCTTTAAAAAAATCATGTTTTTCAGGGATATCTGATTAACTGTGATTAACATTTTTGTGAATTTTCAGAAACCGCGAGAAACTGCATGAAATCATTGCGCACGCAGATACAGTGATGGTACGTGTAGTGTAAACGATTCTCAAGTTACAGGTGACAAACAAAGCAAGGAAGAAGTATTTTAAGCACAACAAACATGAGTGTGATTGCAGCTTATTACTCACATAGTCATGATGGTCCGCAGCACCTGTAGGGGAAAGCATCACAGGTTAGGTATGCAAGTGTTGGATGTGTGCCCTGTTCACTCACCGGCTGACCTCAGCGTTATTAATTAGTCATTTGACGGTTGTGACGGCGTGGCTGACCTTGATGACTCACTTGTTCCTCCCCCGCAGAGGCCTTTGTTTCAGCCCAGAGAGAAGGAGGAGTCTGTCCCTGTCGTCTGAATCAATATTTAGAATATTCTCTCTCACCCTTACAGATGCTATCTCTCAACAACTTACGATTCTTTTGCCCCTGTCGAACAGGAAACATTAGGAGTCCGATGGACTGCTTGATAGAAACATCAGCATTTAGGTGCTGTTCTAATAACAGGAAGTTCCTGCCAGTAGTAACAGGATGTGGTCACAGTTCTGTGGCTGGCCTAGGTAAACTCTCCATCCATCAGAAATACAAGTTCTCACCTTGGAAATAATATTTGTTATGATCTAGACGTTTCTGTAATACCACCTAAATTATTTAAAGCTGCATTCATTTATTTATTTATTTTTTGCCACTTGAGGGCAGTGCAATGAACTGAAACATTTATATATCATCTTATAAAAGTTGATGAGGCAAACAAGTCAGCAAACAGTTGCCTATTTACACAAAGAACAAGCACAGAGTAACATTAAATCTATTGGGAGTCATGATTCAGAACATCCAAGTCAACTTTAATTTTCACTCTCTGTTTGTTTTGTTTTCAATAAACTCCTGGCATAAATATCTGGTTCTTTAGCTTCTAAACACTCTACTATGTTCATCAGCTAGTCCCTAACTTTGTCTGTTTCCTGTTTGTTGCTGGGCAGGTAGTGCATAGTGGGTTTATTAGAGCTTTTTTTTTTTGCTAAAAACAGCGACCTGCTGCAGCTGGAAATGACACCGATGAGAGCCATGAGAGTGAACCAAAACAATAATGTTGTGGGCCATAAAACAAAAAAACAAAATAAAACAAAACAAACAAAAAACAACAAAACAAAACTGGAAGATGCTCAAATGTTAAAACAGAGCTGAAGGGAAGCGCAGAGTTGGGCGATATTTTCTTTGGGTTCATCATTTTAAAGTGGTATCTTTCATATTATACGCAGTCATTTTTTTTACAGTGTTGATGTGAAAAAAAAAATTAATCAGTGCAGCTTTAAACTCACCATGTGGAGCGTTTTGGAGCTCGCTGTACACGGTGTCTGTGCCTTTTTTCAGCGGAACTGTTAATGTAAAAATCAACACATTAGCCTGCTTGAACATCCAAAGACAAAGTTTACATTACAACTGTAGATACTGTCTGTTTGATGTATCATTAACATAAACCTAAAAATAGATGGACAATTGTCAAATTCTGTGACTGCTGTCTCCAGCACATCAGGACCTAGAGCACAGGAGCATAACGAAGAGGGGGCCAGTATCAGAAACTAGCCTGGCAATTAGCTCAACCCTTCCTGTTTATAAGGTCTGCAACGGTTCTGGAAATCCCAGCAGTTACAGCAACCTGGAGATGTCTTAATTATGGGTAATTAGGCTCCTCCCAGGAAGTGTTGGTCTGTCTTATCAACTATTAAAGGAATGTTGGCAAAGCAGCAAAAAATGGTCTTAGCAAGGAGATGCGCAATGGAAAGGGAGATAGTGCAGGATGGTTAAAAAAATAGAGGATAAAAGGTTATCAAAGTAATGTTAGTGAGTCATGAATTTGAAGGATGAGAAATAAAGTAGGCAGACAGTGTTTTTTTTCATGGTGTGTGTAAGCGGTTTACCTCTGGCAGAATCTGCTGCCCGGGGATGCACTACCTCAGTGTACTCCACATCAGGCTCGTTGGACACCATGCTGGTCTCCTCGTCATTGGCTGCTTCGAGAACAAAATTCTCCATGAAAAACACTGAACAGTCAACTGCATGATTATCTTATTGCGATGAAGAGAATGTTTCCTTACGCAGAAAAGTTCATTCTTGACACTGACAGTAGTAGTTTGACAAAAAATGGCTTTCAACCGTATCACACGCTTCAGACTTTGAGTCCATGTTTGTTTCTGAGGTCAGGAATGAACTTTCCCGCTTTACTTTTCAGCCAACAGTATGTCCTGAAAGTGCTATAGATGAAAATGATAAGTTGCAGGGCTTGCAGGTTGATAGGTTTAACTCCTTACCAGCTGGTCAAACTCTATCCACTGATGAAGACTGCGTGATACAGTTGAAAGCTCCGGAAAAATTACACTTAAAGGCAGAATATAACTTTTGAAAGAAGAAATAACACATTCTGCTTCTTAGCTTAGCTTTATAGTGGCTAATGTTAGCTAATGTAAGCAATTTTTAAATAAATACTGCTGTGTAATTGCTGATTTATGACTCTTTTCTACTTGTGTAACTGATACGCTGCATTTTTACCATTCACTGTTATCTCATACATATCACTTGAGGACACAGTGATTGCTATCCAGTGAAAGTTACATAGGCTTTAAGGAACTTTTAACTTTCTTTAAGGAAGAAACGTTAAAACTCTCTGAGGTTAGATGCTCAGTTCCAGATCAACCCATGTTAATACATATTATTTCATGTTACTGTTAGGTATTATAAGTAAAAGCTTAAAGCAAAGCAAAAGCAAAAGCTGACTGACAAGCCGAGCTCACCATCTTCAGGCGGTCGCTCGCTCCACACGCTGGTGACTGCTCTGTCCACTCTCACTGTGAGACACAGGAAGACAGACATGTACATAAGGCATCTGACAAATACAACCCACTGTAATGTAGCTGTACAGAATCTGCAACAATGAGAACAAATAAAAACATACCTCAACAGGTAATAAACGGTAACTGTAAAATCATCAATTACAGAGCCACAGGCTTGTATATCTCCTGACATCTAGGTGATGTGTTTGAATGACTTTTAAAGGAATAGTTTTTGGAGATACAGAGAAGACCAACATCACTCGCATGTCTGTCCCATAAGAAGTGAGAGCCAGCTCACTTTATGCTAGTTTAGCTTAGCATAAAGACTGGAGACAAGGGAAAACAGCTAGCATGGCTCTGCCACAAGTTAGCATGTAATATCTTGTTTGTTTAATCTAGCTTTAAAAGTAATTTTGGTTTTAAACTACTTGTTGGCTGGGAGCAGCAATTTCACCTGCTGGTCGCCTGGCAAGTTACTACGCCTGGCAAAGAAACAGTCCTGAATGTAAAGTAACCCCCAGTGAAACCACAAATGGTAATAAAAATAAAGTAACTTATTTTTAAATTTGGTCAGAGCCAAGTTAGCTGTTTCCATTTGTTTCCAGTCTTTACGCTAAGCTAACCCAACCAAACCAAACCAAACCATCTCCCAGCTGCAGCTTCATATATAACGGAGAGATATGAAAGTGGTATTGATCTTCTCATCTAAATCTCAGCAAAAAAGCAAATGACCAAAAAATGTCAAACTATTCCTTTAATATTTTCAGATTTTATTCTGTTCTAAAAGCAGTAATGGGGAGATAAAAGACATGTATTTGTAGCATATTTCCACATTTTGGTCCATAGAGTTTTGAATTTTTTGAAGTCTTCATCTCCATATCCACACACATCTTCCACTTGCCTTGTGCACAATAGGCCGTTAATTCAGCAGCGACTGCACAGTATGTTCTGGCAAAACAACTTCCACTGCAACTTCCTGGTTGGTAATGTAATCTCACACAGAGCTCAACCAAGGCTTATGTGATTAATTTCCTCCACCTGCCGCATGCATTCAAACTTGCCTGGCCTGAAACAAAATAAGCCCTATCCACCCCAACACTACCAGTTTTATCAACAGTGAACCCCCCCCGCCCCCAGCCTGCTCTGTGCCAACATAGGAAGTTTCTTGCAGACTCTATTGTTTCAACTTCTAAAGGAAGTCACTTTTGTGCATTCCTTTTTAGAAAATGAATTGACTTAATGTTGGAATTCTCACTTTGGACCCGTGCTGGTATGGTAACACCATCTAGAGCACATAATGAAACATTAATACATGCATAATAATAATACATATTCTTGCACTTCAAATGTTTTCAGCATATGAATTTAACCCCAGATGCAACAGCTGGAGCAAAATGAATGGTAATGACACGCTTCTAAATAAAACCATCTTCTTTATTCTACAAGTGTCTCTTTCAGGCAGTCAAGGGATCAACCAAAAATATATACACACATTTCCTGTGATGGTGATATAAATGTATATACAAATCAAACAGTCACCAACCCCTTTTTAAAGATATCAGACAAACAGAGCAGTTGCAACATTTAGAGGACATGCACAGACATGGCGAACGAAGACACAAAGGACAAAGACGGTAACCTTAAGTATAAAATCAAAGGCCATCTAGATTGCAGGGGGAGGGGAGAGGGAGCAGTGGGTGCTGGTTCATTTTCTTTGTTGTAACACGCCCCCTCCTTTTCACTGAGAAAACCCATCTATGTAGAGAATGTCCAAATCCTACAACACTTGGCGTGACAAGCACGA
The DNA here is from genome assembly GCA_029490765.1 of Euthynnus affinis. Taxonomy (NCBI): domain Eukaryota; kingdom Metazoa; phylum Chordata; class Actinopteri; order Scombriformes; family Scombridae; genus Euthynnus; species Euthynnus affinis. Next base: position 33,524,744 of record CM055838.1, on the reverse strand, counting down.
TTACTGCCTTGTGTGTTCCTTTTCATTTTTTTTTTTTTTGCTCTCAGTCTTTTATTAGAACTTCCTTTTCATTGAAAGTTTTTTTTTTTTTTTTTTTAAATTGAATTCAAGTCCCTCCCACATCAGGGTGTCTCTACACTGTGGCTGGGATACTGAAGCTGCTCCTGTTGCTGATGTCAGCGGGAAGCGACGCCGCGCTATGTCGCGTCCCATTGGTCACTCTCCCCTCCATGCCATCATAGCGTGGCGCTGCGTCTGGAAGAAGATGATAATGTGTGCTCTAAGCAGTTTGCAACACTTGACAGACAAAGCCATGTTCTATGATTTAACTATCTAAAGCAGCTTCTTCCTGAAAACACTTGCTTGTACCTTTGTAGAGTTACTTCCTAGCGCAACTGTGTTCTAACAACATCCTACTTTTCCTGCCTCGAGAATACACACACAAACACAAACACAATGTACATGCAAAATGTCAGGGACAGACAAAGACAATGCACTCGAACACACACAAACATGATAATGTGCTTGCATGTAAACAGGATATCTACAGCAACATAGACAGTTACATAAACAAAGGTAGCCAGGTTACAACAACATAACCCCTGCATGCATATTAGAAAATTGATTATGGAAGTGAGTATGACTACTACACACAACATGCTATGACTGTTGAGGCAAAGGAAAATGACCTATGGCTGTTAAAGTAATGACTGATGAGGACAGTCAGTGGGTGGCTACACAGGAGAATAGTAAAACCAAGCTACCTGTGGCTGCTTTATAAACCTCTGTGTCGTGGGTTAGATTCAATCTTAAAGAGTCATCTGACTTAGGGCTCGAAGGCTTTCTGAGAAATGGTGAAAATAAAGTCAACTCTGGCAGCAGTAAAATCAAGCAGATATCTACTGAATGCCAAATGATCTAAAGCAGAAAAACTATTAAAAAAAAAAAAATTCTGACACAAACTAATAATGTACTTAAACAACTATACTTGAGGTTTTGCATGTTGTCGCGTATTAAAGGTGGTGTCACTCTGGTGGCAGGTACCCTGTGGTGTTTTCTTTGAAACAAACATATACATATAGTGTTTCTCACCAACATTGTGCACCATGTCATGTTGTCATGTGTTGAAAGCATTTCCTTCCTTCGACCTGCATTTTTTACATTCATGGTTGCTAGCTTACAGTCATCTTCTTCCTTCCACTTTGCTGAGCCGTTTCTACTTTTCTTGGCATATTACTGGTCGTGCGAAACCATTGGTAGGAATTTGTAGCGTCGGTGTACATGTGTATCTTTATGCAGGTACCTTTAATATCTGAGGATTCTTGCACTTTTTTTTGGTATTTTTCTTCACTTTTATTCTGCCAAACAACTATTTTTTCATATTACATACCAGACATACTCTATTATCTACTTTACTTACATTATTAACATGCAGAACAACACTGAGCAGTACCTTTGTACAATGTATATTCAATACATATAAGAGTTTAAGTTATGGTCCCATTTTGAATCTCTCTATCTATTCTGATATTTGGATCTATTTCAGATATTGCACATTATTTGGCTTTTTCAGATTTGATTTCGTTTCTTATTTATCTCATTTGACTTGGTGATTCATGAGTGACTTGGATATTCTAACACTGAAATTGCCTTTAGGAATGAATAAAATCATTGCTGACAATTTTCTAAAGTTACTAACAATTCAAATTTGAGAACTGGCTGCCAACCAGCAACCTTTTTAGCTAAAATTATACCTCAAGATGTCCATATTTGCTTATTGTTTGTCCTACAGGTCCGGTTTTCTGACAAGTTGTTCGTATGTACACAACTTGTCAATGAGACATATTTCAAGAACTGTCTCTCAATGAGCTCAAACATACAAAACAACAAGTATAGTTCATAGACCATCAGCCATCTCAGCCAGCTAATAAAACTAGATACACTGTCACCTCTCTATAATATCTGTCATACTCAGAGGAAGCAAGTAGTCGAGCCAACTCACACTGACAATTCAGCAGCTGCTTCTCTTTTACCTATAATAAAAGAGGAGAGGTGAGAAGAGCAGGAGGAAGGAGGAGGAGGAAGGTTGGTTTTCATACATAGTTAGATATAAGAGGCCTGAGTTGCTGGAGGACTGTAGGTCTCTCTACCTCTCTTGGATCTGTAGTACAGCACAAGTACCACCGCCAGCACTGAGACCAACACCAGACTGAACCCTCCGATCACAGCTTTCTTCCACGTTGCCAAGTTAACTATGGAGACAGAGAGAGAGAGAGAGAGAGAGAGAGAGGGAGAGGGAGAGGGAGAGAGGGAGAGAGACAGAGAGAGAGAGAGAGAGAGACATAGAGAAGAGAGTTAGTGACAAACAAAAACACAAGCAGGAAGTAGGATAATGAATAAAACAGGACGGTATGACAAAGGTTGCTTGAGACGTGAAAGGTGAAGGAGCAGAGTTAAAAACAGGGTTGAAAAGAGTTGAAAAAAAAAAAAAAAGACACAAAGGAGGATCTGATACCACAAATTGATGTCTATAGTTCTGTGTAACTGCACTGAAAATCTGCTGATATGATAAAATGTTAAAGCTACACTATGTATCATATTTTTTTTTTTTGTTGAAATATGCTCCAAAGCATATTGTAATGTGGAAAGGGGTTCTGTGACTCGGGCTCATTAAACAGCCGGGGCAGCAGTACAGAGATATTCCCTTCTTAAGGTTTTAAGCGAGCCTCGCCCTTCTAGCCAATCAAAGAAGGCCAAAGACAGGGGCGGGAGCTCACAGCTGTAAATGAATACATTAACATACGTGTGGCCTACAGCTCCTCCAATGCTTCATGTTAGCATTAGCCTCTGGAAGAAGCTGCTTCACTTCCTTCACTTCCAGTCAATGGAGAGAAATGAATACATCAGCTGTATGCTATCAGGAGGTGCAGGTGAAGGGCTGATGGAGGTGTAACAGAGCAGAGAGAGGGAGGGGAAGGAGGAGTGCAGTGGTTTGGTTTAGAGTTTCCAAAACCTGCATAGTGTAGCTTTAACTATTTTATGTTTGTGCAGTTAGGTGAAGAATTAGAAACTCAATGACTGGAGTGAAAAATCCACCCTCATCCTGAGGCTATATGACTTCATGAGGAGATGCAAAAAAAAGGGTCTGGAGGAAAATACCAGGAAGAACTGGACTTCCTGGTAAGTTTTGAGACTGAGCTGAGAAAACACACACACACGTGCACACACACACACACACACACACACACACACACACACACACACACACACACACACAGAGTCAGTCAGTGCAATGGTAGCTAGTGGTAAAGACTTCACACTGGGTCTTGTATGGAGGAAAAACGTTGCTACATTGACATATTACAGATTGAAAACTGTTGAATCTGACACCCTACATGACATCTTAGTGTGGTCTGTTGTAATTGTGACCACACCCGGCTGTGATCTGCTGCACAGGGTTAGTCACATGGATGCATAAAGAGAACTGGATACAGCGTCAGAGGCGGGGCCTTATTCATTCCTATGGAAGTTGCTCGGTGGCGCACGAAGCCAAAAAAGTTCAACTTCTCCCGCATTGCTTCCGCATCTGTGGGGCCCACAGAGCAAGCGCATTAGTGACTTTCGCCGGCCGAGTTGGCTACTTCCAGTTTAGCCCTCCAGCTTGAATGGGAATGAAACAATTCGATTGTGTGGCTCTTCTAGGCTTTCAAAATGTGATCAGACCGAATGGATCAAATTCTGATAGTGAGGCAAGTCATTTCGCGGGGGTGTGCGACGCTATATTTGTATCCGCTGATTTACAGACGTGTCTTTCACAATCTTAGCCTATGGGAAAAAGTCTTTTTGGGCCAGTGTGTGTCATGTGATGTAATGACATGGTTTGGCTGCTATGTCAAATTTGCTTCAAAGCCCAGCGCTCTTCCTGTATCCAGTTCTCTTGGTTATACATGTAAATGTGAATGCAAGCAAGTTTGTCTACCTGGGAGCAGTTAGCTTTAAAGTGAGGTCAAGAAATTGCTCTGTGTTCAATCTCAACACATTTTTAAAGACTACCACATCCATGAAGGATGTGCTAGCCGACTGAGCGTCTGGAGCTTCACTGTGTTTCTCTACTATTAGTTTTTTGCATTCCTCTTTTGTTAGGGATGTCAGACATGAAAGATCAGAGACCACAGAAGCACTGGGTTCTCTACAAAGTGTGTATACCCCTCAGTCTTACCGTTTATGCTGACTTCCTCGCTGCGGACAATTTTGTTGGCTTGGTTGGTGGCCTCACAGTAGTAAGCACCACTGTGCTGTTTGGTCAAGTCAGGGACTTGGTAGTCTGTGTGATTAGTGTTGGAGGTGGTGGTGAACAGCGGCTGTTTGTCTCCAACACGGTACCACTTAAAGGTTACTGGCGGTGTGCCTTCAATACCACATATCAAATAAAGATGATCTCCCTCAGAGATTTCTGGCATGGGGGGGATGACGGTCAGAGTCGGACTCGAAAGAGGCACTGGGAGAAAAAAAAAAACAAAAACAGGAGAGATATTTAGAAACATATTTTAACTTCATTTTCATGAATTAAATTATATGATTAAAGGACATCAGTATGTGTTTTTTCAGGGTTATTGTTACTGTGCAAAACTGCATGCAGTAACCCATTGACTGATTTGAATGTGTTGTCCAGTGCTGATGAGGCAAAAACATAGTAATCAGATTTGAATATTTACCTACGACAGGAGCATCGAGGCTTTTACTGCGCAGGCCTTCCTTTTTACTATTCTTTGCCTCGCACATATACTTTTTTATATCTTCAGTACGGATGACGGTGACTGTGAAGAGCGCTTCATGAGTGGAGTCCATGACGCTGATGGTGTTCAGTGAGGTGTTCCCATTCATCAGGGTGTAGTTTATTGGCAGGCTGCCAGCGTCCGACTTACAGCGTATCTTAAAGGGCTGTTTGAGGATTGCTCTGCCTACCACCGAGATCTTTGGAATGGAGGCCAAAACTGAAGAGGAGAAAGAGAAAAATAAAGTGGGGGCAAATCCTATGAAGCAAAAACAAAAAGCCCTTTTCAAGTATGGAATATGTAACCTGTGTGCTTTTTGTCTGTCCACCTGATGACTGTCAATCCAATTTACATGCAAATCCAAAACCTTTTTGCTCGGTCTTTGGTCTCCACCAACTCCTGAGGGAATTATCTGTTTCCTTAGCTGCTCACCTATGTTCACCAGCTAGTTACTAACAGTGTCTTCCTGTTTGGTGCTGGACAGGGAGAGTACAGTGGGATTTTAGAGCTTTTCCCACTAGAAATAGTTGCCTGTTGCTTCCTAGAACAACATCATAAGACAGTAATAAAGACGATATTCTAAAATCCCAGCAGAGCTGAGATGATTTGCAGTGTAAAATTACATGTAAAATTGCTGACACTTGAGTCCATTGTGAATCCGTTTATTACATTTTGCATCTGAAAGAGGCAAACAAGCTCACCTTTAGGACGAACGGTCAGGATGTTACTGCGTTTCTCGATGCCCTTGGCTTTAGCTATACAGGTATAGTTCAAAGCACGCGCCTCGATCTTGCCATGAAATTCTCCAGGGCTGCTTTGGATCAGCGGGTTTTCGGAATTCAGAGAGTAAGTCAACTCTTCCTTGCGGAGTTTCTCATAGGCAAAATGTTCACTTTTGCAGATTAGTACTATAGGTTCCCATTGAAAGACTTCAGCAGACTTCATGGTGAGAGTGGGCACTGAAAACAGCTCTGTGAATAGAATAAAAAAAATCCAAGTCATTATACAAGAAACACCTATAGACATTGATACTTTTAGGGACGAAAAGTATGATATCAAAGGTGGAACACAGGCTAACTCACCAGTCACTGACGCAGTCTTTTTGACAACTTTCACTACCTTTCCCATCTCCAGTTTGCAATCATACTCCCCTGAGTCCTCTGCCCGTGCTATCATGCTGTGGCTGACTTCGGTTTTATTTACACCACCGCGGAGAAGTTTGGTCCCATGGCTCAGGAACAGCTCTTGCTTACTAATTTGAGGGCTATACTGAGATTTTGTGATGGTACACGAGAAGTTGAGTCTGTCTCCTTCATAGATCTTGTACTGAGGGGAAATCTCCAAATCCAGCTGTACGGGAAACTCTATGGAGACAAAATTAATGGAGAGAAGATCCTGAGGTGGATCTGATGCTTTGAAAAGTAAAGAAACTCAATCAAAACTCTACTTACCTTTGACCGTAATGGCGACGGTTCTGCTATCCTCAGACTTAACGGAGTCTGGAATTATGACGACACGGTAGGCACAGTGGATTTCGTGCGTGCCAACGTTGCTTGGTTGAAGCTTGACCTCAGTCTGGTTGGAGTTGGACTTCTCCTCCCGGATCTCTCTGGAGTCTTCGTAGAAGTAGAAAATGAAGGAGCCTGTCTCATCAGGTGCCGTGCACCTGGCTGTTACCTCCTCCCCCTCACTGACTACAAACTTGTTAAGGTGGAGCTCTGGAGGTGACAGGCCTGGAGACCCAAATGCAAAGGAATATACTCAGACTGAGAGCATGAGTGCAACAAAGCTTGTAAAATCAGATGGAAATGAAACACCATCATCTTCTGCCAATGTTGAATAAATTCTCCTGCTTGCTGTTGCTCCCAAACACATCATTCCAGTCACATAAAATTTGAAATTATTTCTTGATCATGCAAACATTTGGAATCAAGCCTTCACTAGTTTCACTATTATGGCTAATAATGTTTGCGTAAAAAAAATGTTAATACCTTTTTTAGGAATATCCTACAGACAGATGCTTAAACACACTTTAAAAACTGTTGTGGTATCTCTTCAAAATAAAATTGCTCTCAGTTGTAGCCTATTCATTTCATCTGAACACATTCAAATTCATGTAAACTTGTCAAAAGCGCTATAAATAACACCCAGATAGACAAACCAACCTGTTACTGTGAGTTTCTCATAATTAGTCTTCTCCGTTTTGCTTCCGATGGTGATCATGCACATATATTTGCCCGTGTTGGAGACTCTGGCCTTGGGCAGCAGGTACAGGAAATCCTCCGGGGAGCTGGAGGTCTTGGTGAGGACTTCGACGCCATCCTTGTATATGGTGTAATTACGACTCAGTGGCCCCTGCGCCGAGCTGCTGACAAGGGCCTGGCATCTCAATGTCACGTCAGTGTCCCGATCAACATCAGCACTGGGCTCGAAGGACAGGCTGATCTTGTTTATCGTGAATGCTGGGGAGCGATTTAAAAAAAGATGTATTAGTGATTAGCTGATTTACAAGGTAAGCTACTGCACTGAAGAAGAAGAAGAGTAGGTTGAGCTGATTGATTTGACCCCAAACTGAAAGCTTTTAGCTATTCTTCTGCTTCTTAAGTAAGTGAACCTTACATTTAGAGTTTTTTTGTGGCAGCAGTACATTTTCCTCTATTTCAATGGTGTTTCCTGTCTGTGTGCAGTTATGTTCAGATGAGGAAAGACTTTGTTTGTTATGTGTTTTAGGTGAGGTTGAAGACTTGTCCATGTTTTATTGTTTATTATATTCAAGCAACAATTTGACATTTGGGGGGAAAAACACTTATTAGCTTTCTTACCAAGAGTTGGACGTGAAGTTCAGTCGTCTCATCTACAGAGCTTTGGGGTGACATAGGTTAGCTGTTGCTTCTCCTTATGCTAAGATAAGCTAGCTTCAAATTTACTTCCCAAAAAGGTATTCCTTTCAAGGCTAGACTATATGTTTTAGTCTGGGAGAGCAAACAAAGTGCTTTGATAGTGATGTAATGTTATATGTAAAATGTTCTTTTCTTACAAATTCTTCACTGCAACATAAATGACTCAGTAAATTAACTACTACATGAGTCTAGATGTTTTCTATTTTATAATCTTTTCTCTGGGATCCTTTATATTCCACATTATTTCATCATCAGTAACTGAAATAACTATATTCATTATAGATTTTTGCTTTTTCTAATTAACTTTATATGTTGCAAGAGTACCAGATATATTCATAGTGTTTTGTAGACTTATTGCTTGATTTGAAAGTAAGCTTGTAGACGATTTTCTATATTCTGATTTTTGTTGCATTTTGCCCCAATTTGTATTCGTTGGCTCTTGTTGATGTTGAAGCCCCTTCTTCACCTCTTTATGAGTCTATATGTACATCTTGGTTCCTCTTTGTAACATCTGTTTGTGACATTTATATGTCAGTCAGATGTCCAGACAAAGTCAAGAGTGTGCAGCTTTCCTCTCCTTCCTTTCAGGTGAAACATCCACAAATGATGCATCACCTCGTTAGCTGGAGCCACACTTTTGCATAGAAGTGGACTGAATAGAATTCCCTTTTAATCACTCTCCATTCAAATCAACACTGGCATATTTATAATGACTCCCACTGATATTTTGTATTTCTGCTGCCTGAAAATTGGGTTCTGCTTAGCAGGAAGCAGGTGTGTTACCATGGAATCATTGAGAGCATCCTATGAGACTCATACAAGAAACAATGCTTTTATGCATCACTGCTAATGTCTTCGGTGGCGTTGTGATGTTACAAAGCAACAACAGTGTCACAGTAGATAAGGGAGAGTGCTTTCTATCTGCAGATGGAGCTGATGAAAACAGTCCTGATGCTTTTGGAGAGCCATTGTGAGCAGCTTGTTTGCGGATCAGAGGAAAGAGACTGGGTGAGACCTGCTATGTGATTGCAGGTTTTGGCATCCTGACCCACTCGATACACTAACCAGATTTATAATTTGTACACTAGCTATGTCACATCTTGGCCACGGCTTGTTATCAGGAAATTAAAGCCTTGGTCTTGAAAACAACAAGCCACTGTGATCTTTGTCTCGTCTTCCTAACACAATTTAAAGTCTTGTAATGACCTGCATCAGGCCTCATGAGTCACTCATTTCATATTTGGGAAGAAACTTTTTCCAATCTATTCATGCTTATTAATCATGTTTTTTTTTTTTCCCCAGGATGCTTTTCAATTCTCTGCCTCATTGTCTCTGGTTTAATAACAGCAGTCGAGCTGCGTCGTTCACGTGGCCGCATGTGAACGTTTTGATAATCACCTGCACCGATCCCAACGCCACCAATCAGCTCAAACGCTCATGATTGATTTTCCAGGCGTGAACAAGTGAAAACTAATGAGTGATTCACAGGAGATGCTTGTTCACGTTCACAAATACAGAACAGACTGTCCAAGACTAACAGAGCAACATTTTGTCTTTTAGGATACACTTTGTATTTCTGATGCTCATGTTATCTGCATCAGGAGAGTAGGGCACTTTCAAGTAACTTTTAGTGACAACAGCTTACTTTTCCGCAGTGTAACCAGAAACAGAAAGCATCTGTACACGCACATCAAGCCTCGCCACCAAATCACCCATATGGTCGAGTATTAGACAACAGGCTGCTGTTGTGACTTCAGAGTGGGGTGTTGTGGGGCAGTAAACAAACCAGGAGAACAAAAAAAAAAGGGGCAGGAAAAGCACTTTGTTAGACAAACAGGCCACTCGGGAGACCTATCACCATCTCAGAGCCTGCTGAATCTGGCCCACACCCAACATCATTCAGCAGGATCTGGCAGGGCTGATGATGAGAAAAATCAGGCGTGCAGAGCAGAGATTTGCTATGGGCCCTTGATACATAGTGTGAGTCATGCTGAGCGCTGGCTGCATCCGTATAACATGGCAGAGACCGAAGATATTAGAGATACAGCGGGGATTTAAGGATGGATATGAAGGTAAAAAAATAAATATTTTTTCTCATTTGGGAAAATAGCTCAATAAACACTTGCAATCCCTGAAAGAGCATAGCTATAGAACTATATCTATTTCAAAAACGTTCGAAAAATGATACACAAAAGCATTCTTTTCATCTAGCTTCTAATTCTTTACAAACACCAGTGTGGTTTCTGGAAAAATCACTCCACTTATATGGCTCTGCTTCACCTGACTGACAAAGTTGCCTCTGCTTGATAACAATAAATGTATTTGTAGGATTTTCATTGACCTTTGAAAAGTGTTTGATACAGTTAACCATCATATTTTATTGGAAAAGTTGCATAAATACAGTTTTCATCATACTGTATACAAATTGTTAAAAAAAATGATGTCTCCAACAGAGACAACAGAGTGTTTGTGTTGAAGGTTGCTCGTTACTCTGTGGGGTTCCACAGGGATCCATTCTTGGACCGTTATTATTCTTTATCCATATAATGATTCGTCCAATGTCTCAAATATCCTATAATGTTTGCTGATGACACAACCCTTATTCTCTCTCATTCAAATTTCAATTCACTGATTAAGGATGCTACATGCTACATGGTTCAGATTAAATAAACTACCTTTGAATATAAAAATCTAACTTTATCATTTTCAATGGCAAAAAATCATGTTCTAAAGATTTATCTAAAATTCCAATTGAGTCTGTTGAGATGCCTCAAGTGTCAACTACAAGATTCCTGGGAATTATTGTTGATGAGAGTTTGACTTGGAGAAATCAAACTGATTGGGTTAGCAGAAAAATAAAAAGATCTATTGGTATAATAATGAGGGTTAGTCATCTTGTCACCGCAAACTGTCTCCTTACTCTTGATTACAGTCTAATTTATCTCATTTTTTTAGTCTCATTTTGATTAAATCTGTCATATTGTAATATAGTTTGTATGAATACTTTTCCTCCTACTCCACAAAACGTTGATCCTTCAGAAACGTTTTGTTTAGGACTGCAAACCGATCAGTCACACATCTCGTCTGCTTCTCTAATTCAGAAACTCTAATTATAAAATGCATTCAAGTAAAGGGAATACCCCTGAGCAGAGTTTCAGACTTACTTTAAAGCAAAGTGTCACAGTCCATTCTCACTCAACTCGTTAATCTTTGGACTTTTATCCTCCTAAATTTCTTGCAGAGGTTAATTTTTGATAAGATTTAGGGATACCAAATTATGGAATGGCTTTTCCCACCTGGCAAAAACTCTTTAACCTCTTTAAAATATTACAAAAGATGCTTAAAAGAACTTTTAACTGCTGTTTTGTATCTGCTTTTCTCCTCCACGTCTTTTTGTCTATCGATCCCTGTTTTATCTATTCTACTCATAGTGACATGTACCAGACACAGGTGTACAAACACGTGCATGCGCTCACGCACGCACACATACAGACTTTACTGTTTTCATTGTCATTATATAATAATAAGTATACTATTAGTTTTCTATCACTTTTATGTAGTCATAAAATCTTCTATAACATTTTGAAATTTTAACACTTGGAGGCTTCAAATAAGCCCACAGTTTTCCTGCCTCTCCCTATATGTAACTTGCTCTTTGTCATTTTTATGTTTTTTTTTTTTTTTTTTTAATTATCACACTAAAAACTATGAGATTTCCATTTCATCTCTTTATCAAAGCCACCTATAATATTCTGCTCAACAAAGAACCCACAAAAACTCAAAAACAAAAACAAAGCCACTTAAAATATGAGTTTACTTCTCAGATCCCAGATCTGCTAGTTTGGCTGCAGCCCCATTTCACGACCTCATGCCTTCCATCACCAATTGACTCAAGAGAACAGGGAGGCGTGTGACACTGCTCACCAACACGTTCCCAACGCTTCCTACTGCAACTTTTCCACTGTACCACACACTCGCCATCAGAAAGCTCTGATAACAAACAGGACTGTTTCCACTGACTCACGCTGGGCCAACGTTTTAGAGTTTGACAGCTGATTGAAGAGCGTTCACGCTGAAAAGGGCTCAACAGAACAATAACTTTGCACATATGGAAGGTAAAGCAATGAGAGTCTGTGGTGTTAATCAGTAAGCTGTCTCTGTGCAGGTTATCTTCAACCTGATGCGGAACACATTATACTTACTTGACTGTGCGTCCACCGCTCTCCATGGATGGAAGTCTTGGAACAAGATAAGAAAAGCACCAGATTAGAGACAAATCTATCAACCATCTCCTCCAAAAGAAATCCAAAGAGATCCTAAAATTAAAAGAGCAGGAGTCTTACAGCTGGACAGGAGCATGGAGGTGAGCAGTAGTAGGAGGCCCATCCTGTTGAGGAACACTGCCGACTGTCCTGGAACTTAACGGACTTGTGACTAGGCTGGTTGATGGGCAGTGGGCAGATGAGGAACTGGTGGGTGGGAGCTGATACTAAGGTGGTGCTCTACTACAGCCACTCAGTGGTCAGCCAGTGGTGGCGGTTATCACCCCGAGCAGCCGTCGGCTTGGCTTAATTTGACAGGAAGTGAGTGTTGTTTCCTCAGGATGTTCGCGCCGCCCGGTTCTTTGCTGCAGTGGAATGTTCTCCTCTGGTCTCCTATGTGTGTGTGTGTGTGTGTGTGTGTGTGTGTGAATTGGTAGTCACAATAATGTTGTATTGCTTGGGGTGCAGTAGTCAGGCCCTCGACCTCTGGCCTTGGCTGGCAGGGCCTGAGCAGGTAGAGAGAAGAACAAGAGCAAGACAACAGTTTTTGTGCAGCAAAGCCCATTTCCTGATATGAAGATAATTGTTTTGGCTCAGCTACTGAAAATGGTTTCCTCCGACATAAATCTCAGCCTGGCTCTTACAGGGCACAAATAGGTGGAACTACTTTCACTGGTACACACACTTTCCATCATGACTTACCCAATAAAGAGACTCAGTGGAACGTCATTTTTGACTTCAAAGATTTGATTCAATCCAGTGGTTTTTCACTTCTGACAGTTTTCTGGAAGTACCGTTGAGTCTGTGGAAACAACTCACTGAATATCCCTTCATTGTGTTTTTAAATCTTAAATAGGACCGCCACTAATGATTAAAATGATTTTTTAAAAAAGTAGTAAATAATAAAAAATGTAAGGTAAAAAATATGCACATATTCTACACCACTACTTAGATTTCAAGATCATTTCAGTTTTTTTTTGTCTTGTTAATTTGGTTAAGAGCAAAACAAAGTCCACTCTCAACTTCAAAGATGATATTTAATATGGTGTACTTGACTGTTACCAAAAGAATCTTATGAAGACTATAAAATTCGTCAGTATTGATGTTTTTGAGAAAATATGAAATATTATTAAAATATGAAATGAGTCCTCAAATCATAATCTGCTTTTCTATAAAGACTAATGTGTCTCATACGTGATACGTTAAAGCTGACACAATGCTGATTTGGTCATTTTTGTTTCAAAAGCAGGTCAAAAACAAAACAAAATCCGGTGTTGTATTTGGTTTATTTCATCGATTTCATCTCCTGTCTTATAAACCACAGTCAGCAAAGCAGTCTAAAGTCACAGAGACAAACCTGATTGTTTTCATTTTTCACTTTCTTACTACTTTGTTAAAGTCTCTTCTTTTTCTCCAGGTCTAAAATCTTAAAACTCAAAGCAGGATACTTAGAGATGAATGTGATTCTGGGCGACGCTTTTGGCTGAGCCGGTGAAGCAGTTGAGGCCTGCTAAACCACGGAGAGCGCTAGAGCTCAGTGACTGGGTGATGGTGGGGGGGACTAATGTGGTGACTGATACTGCAGTCGCTTATATGGACTTCATGGCGTGTGTGTTTACAGTTCATTTTCAGTCCACAAGTCCGTTCCTTCTGCGGGGGAAAAAGCAAAGCTCGGGACATCTGATGCAGAGGGGTGAGGTGGGCGCGGCAGGAAAGAAAGGAGGGGGCATGATAGAAAGGGGGGGGGGGGGGGGGGGGGGGTGTGGCGGGAAAGACTTCAGTGCAAAGTGTGTATATGTGTATGAATGTGTGAGACTAAGGCCGTCCCCATTCTCTTCCCTTCATCTCACTGAGGCCAAAGCAAACAAAATGCCAGCAGAATTAAAAACACAAAATTACAAAACAGAAAGAGAGACATGATTTAAAAAAAAAAAAAAAGGTTAAATAAGCAAAAGCTGCAGCCCCAGAGAAGAGGCACGTCAATGGTGATAATGCACGACAACAGGCATCTTTACCAAACTGCACCACCATCTCTGGAGTGACACTGGGCCGGGGGTCATGTGACCGACCTCGCCTGTCCGTCGTGCTGCGGACACACAGGGAGGCTGGCAGTTGCTCGACAGCGGTTTGAGGTGGTTGAGGTACCTGAGCGAGATTTAGGACACTGACTAAAACCTGATACGGTGAGCATGTACAGGTAACAGAGTGCCACAGGTCTGATGCCACCCCTGAACATGCGACACACGCTTTATGCCTCCAACTTTGTTAAAGAAAATCAAAGCCAACACCTCTGGCGATAAAAACTAAATAAAAACTCAAAGACAGGAAAAAAAAACAACAACAACAACAAACCTTTAACACAAGGTCTCATCAAAAATGAAAAACTGTCCCAACAGTGGGGCGGCAGGCGATCCCTGGTGCAATGAGTCACATGGCCTAAAGTACAACTAAAACTACAATACCGTGTGCTCAAAGGGTGTCTTTGACAGTCTAGACATATGAAAGCTGCCTCACTGCGGTTAAGATATCGGGGTCAACTTCTATTTATGTATTCAGGAGCCAGAAATAAGATGTGAGCTACGGGTGAGAGCTGTGCTAGACTGGCAACACAAGGGCCAAAACAAACAAAAGATGTGCTTTTGGGACCAGTGTCATCATGTCACGTTGGCCAATTGCTTTTGGGGGTTGTTCTGATTAGCAGAAAGTTTATACAACTACAGGAAGATCGATTTAATTGACGTATTTCCTGTCACTGATATGAGCTGCATGGAACAAACAAAACAAAACAAAAAAAAAAAGCACCCATCTGGTACTCTAAGAACACAAAAAGCAACTCAGAAGAATGACACTGCTGCTGAATGGAAATGGGTGTGTTTGTATTGCTGTAGTGAGGCACCCCTGGGTGCTGCGGGACAATCACAACCGTCTCTAGCCATCGACGGCGTACAATGCTGCTATTGCCTCCGATCTGAAGTGCTATTTTTCTATCTGAAAAGTCAGGGGGGGAGGAGCTTGAGGCTGACTCGTGGGAGGGTCTTTATTGCTTCGCAGGGCAGATAGGCAGGTTACTGCAGGCTCCTTGTAGGATTGGATGGGAGTTGAGCTTTTACGGCTCTAGTTCTCCTCTCACTGTGCTAGATATAAGGGTGTGTATCATCCACGGGGGCAATGAAGGTTTTCCCTTAAGCTATAAGTGAAACAAATAAACCAACAAAAACACCCCTCTGAGCCACGACAAAAGGGGCTTTCATGGAAAATAAGATTATGTTTGGCACGCTGGGGTCAAGAAAGCAGGGAGGAGCGTCCTAGCATGGTAGCAGGCGGATTTTTTTTTTGGGGCATCACTTAAGTCCAAGGCTATGAAGTCCCACTGTGGGGCACATCTGTGCTATAATCCACTTTAATACACACACACACACACACGCACACACACACACACAGGCACGCACAAACAAACACTCATCACGTCTGCCTTGTTGACACGTCGGGCAAAAATGACCACAGTCCAATCTCTGGGTACGTCTTGCCAGCGGTGCAGCCGAGTAGCAAAACTGTGTGTCCTTTGACCGAGAGTCAGTCTTTTAAAATGAATTCATAAACACACCGGGTTTCCAGCAGAGGGCGAGTCCGTATTTCCTGCGCCAGTGAATGTGTTTAAAACAGTGTGTGTTGTCCTCTGGACGACCCCTCTGTCGCCACATCTGGTTGGGGGAAGGAGGGAGGGAGGGGTCGGGGGGTGTCACAGTTCGTTCAGGTAGTGATGCTCGCTGCGTGGCGAGGAAGAGCCCCAGTGATCGGTTGGGTACCACTTCTTTTAAAATAGAACCTCTCTTCTTCTGTATATGCTATTTAAATATACACACTCCTCAGCACAGCCAAGTCTACAATCATTAGCTTCATAATAAGAATATGAATAAACAATGAGAATAATAATAATAATAATAATATATATATAGTCGTTCATAGCATGAGTTTTTGTCAGCAGCCATCACTAGAACATTCAGGGTGGTAATTGCATATGTACAACAAAAACGTCATTTACATCCCGGCGCTCGAGGCTCAGGGTCAGAAGTCATATGTGGTGGTTTTGGTGGGAAGGGGGAGGCGAGAGGGTGTTCGGGGGGGTCGGGTGGGGGGGTTGATGAATGCTGGTGTGTTATCTGAGCCTCTTCTCTGCTGAATAGATGGACATGTAGTAGTCGTTGCTGCCTACTGCCAGGTGGGGCTGCAGGGAGACCAAGAAAAGGAGATAAGTGAGATTAGACAGTCATGACTTATTGCATGAGAAATGATGTGTGTGTTCATGTTTAAACTGTAACAAACAAACACAATGTGTTGACGGTTTACCAATAATGATACAATCCATGTTGCGTTTCCTTTCACATATACAGCAGTAATGTAATAAAGCTCTAAGGCCTGGATAATGTAGTGATATAAAGTTAGCTGATGCTCGCCTTAGTGAGCTAAAGCAAAAGACAGTGAAGGTTCCTGCACAGAGAAGTGACTGCTGCATGACATGTCAGGAAAAACTAAGCAGTTCATATTAAATTTGTAAAAACAGTATGTGTTTGCAGTTATTATAATTATCAATCCTCTCAGAGTGTGAAAACCGTTTAAACCTGGAAGATTTCTCACACACTTCTGCTCCTACATTTATGATCGGAGTTAAAGTTAAAGTTACTAACATTCACAGAGAGAGTTGTAAGCTGAGAGGAACTGCAGAGTCTTATTTTCTGTGAGTTTGTCCCCTAAAGCAACGCCTTTCACACTGCATGTAGTTATGTGATTCATTGTTAATAAAAACATAGTTTATAGGCAATTAAAATACAGTTTAGACGTACGGTACTGTACTTGAGTATTAACTCTATTTAAAGAGCTGCAAATAATGATTATTTTTATTATCAGTTAATCTGCAGATTATTTTCACAACTAGTCGAGTAACTGTATTCATTTTTGATTAAAAAATGACCAAAATGATAATTCAGTTATCATGTTATTGTAGATTCATTTTCTGTCGACTGACTAATTGATTGATCAACAAATGGTTGCAGTTCTATTACATTTATCTGACAACTATAGTAACTGCTTACTTGTGGTTTCACACATATCATCAGAATATAAACCACCAGTCAAAAGTTTGGACACACTTTCTCATTGAAGTGAATGGGAAGGTGTGTCCAGAGCCTGGATTGGCCAGAGACTGGTGCTGTATATGAAACGACCCAAACTCCACAGACTCTCAGTGCCAGTCCTGAGAATAATACTGAGATGGATTGATAATTATGGGCTCAGATATGAAACTGCATGAAATCTGTTGTAGTAAGTCATCATCAAGTGTTGGTTTACCCAGTGAGGATGGAAGGCTAAACAGCTGATGGCCCCGATCCTTTGACCCATGAAGCCATCGTAGTACTTTATGTTGCTGATCACATCGCCGTTAGCGTTGTAGACTGCTATGAACTGGTTCATCGATCCACTGGAGGGCAGAGGATGAAACAGAGAGAGAGAGAGAGAGAGAGAGAGAGAGAGAGAGGGAGAGAGGGAGAGAGGGAGAGAGAGAGAGAGAGAGAGAGAGAGAGAGAGAGAGAGAGAGAGAGAGAGAGAGGATGACTTGTAGCAGAATGTCTCAGCTTTAAACATCACATCAATCATGACACGCTGTGTTTACTATGTGAGATTTCTTTTGCTGTGAAGTTCAACCTGGTGGCTGGATGTCAGGTATTTTGTCCAGCTATATATTTTTGTTTGTCTGACTTCGTTGAACGCTTACTGGATATCAATTCAACAAAAACAGGAAATCAATATATTTTTCTTTTTTTTTACTAGAAAGACAAAAGAGGAAGAATGCACTTTTAGCTGATATTAACACTTTGATGACCTTTTCTGAAACAAACTCACCAGGCGAACAGGTTGGCCTGTGGGTGGATGTCCAGGGCTGTTAACCCCTTCACTGTCTGCAGCACGTTAACGGAGTCAGGTGTCCGTGGTTCAAAGAATCGAACGTCTCCGTTAACGCTGGCGGGAGAGAATCAAAGTCAGTGCAAGCGAGAAAACAGTGAAGTTCTAAGACTCTTAACAGAAAGAGAAAGAACCTACCTGACGCTGATAATGTGTCCATCTGTCTCCTTCTGTAGGTGAGCTTTCACCACCCAGGCTCCATGCTCCCTGTAGGTCATCACCCGACTGTGAAAACACACAACAGACAGGACAAATTTAACATCTAAACTGTGCGTTTCTTCAGAATATAGCTTGGTGGGAAAAACAGGAAAATAGCAGCACAGCTGTGAGACTGTGAACATCAACAGCTCCAATATGCTCGGAAGGCCAAAAAAAAAAACTTGTTGAAAAAAAAAGGAAAAGGAAATAAAGTTTCTGAGCTGAAGTAAGATTCATTGATGATGAGTGAATTACATTGTTCTAGATTATAATAAATTACTTAAGCAATAACGCCAAAACTAAAAACTCTGGCTTCAAGTTATTTTTGAGGACTGTCACATGTGGGAGAAACATCTGCTCCAGTAAACAGAAAACAGCAATGTGGAAAATGGTACAAGGTCTCTCTACACTATAACATGTAATGAAGGTGAGTGAACACTGGGTGGCAGTGTGTGATCATGACGGAAGAAAAACAAGCGGTGGCTCCTTGAGGGGCTGCATAACCAGTCTGATCATCTTTGTAAAACTGAGCTGTGCCACTACGCATGATAAACTATCAAACTACATCTTATGCTGTGCTGTACATTCTGACTGCAGCTGTGGCAGGAAGCACATCTGAACTTCCTCTACATAGATTTCAAGGAAAAACGCTGGAAACACATCAAAATTAAGTATTTTTTCTGCCAGTACTGAAAACAAAAAGCAGAAGTAGTAAAAATAACAAAAAAAATTGACGGCAAGTTTGAAATTTCCTCCTTAACGTACGAGCCAAAGCCCAAACATAACTGCTGCATATGTGAAACGTGCAAAACAGTCAACATTTCATCAAGAATATTCCAAACATGACCTGCATGTGCTTGTCTACTAGTCCTGGACTAATCTCAGGAGATGCAACATAGTTGCTTAAAGATGTAATTCCTTGCCTGAGGGGAACTATTAAATTAGCTTTACTTAAAGATTTATGGGGCACTTCATGGTTTAACTGCTTTGTTTTCCCCCTTTGGGATTGAAATTAAAATAATGTTTAACCAACTGGGGGGGGATACAGTACCACAAGGGTCCATTAAAAGAGGTGGCAACCCCAAAGGGAGATTTACAGCATGCTATATATAATAAATATAGATTAGAGAAGTGAATAATGCAGGACTCTGTAGGAGTTAAAGCTCACAGAAACTGCTGTGTGTTCGAGCGTATTTAAATAATGGTGAGACAGTTAAAAAAAAGAGCTGGGACTGAAACTGTACATGAATTATCTATTTAACCTTCACTATGATCGGCCACTGATGAGTTCAGAGGTTGCATGAAGATCAGAGAGAGATGGTGTGTTTTTACCATTCACTGGGACCCATTCTCCTGTCGAAGACGCGTACGGACCCGTCACCCAGGCCAGCAACGATGAGCGAACGCTGGGAATCGCAGGACAGGCTGGTCACACAGCTGTCTGCTCCTGTTGGGATGTCCTGGTGGACACAAGAGAGAAATCCCCTTGTAAAGATTTGTCAAGAAACCTACCGAGGTGAAAGTGCTGTGACAACGCTCATTTCCCGTTTAACAGTCTTTGAAATAATCAATCATGTGCTCAGTTGACTGTTGGCTCATTTGAAGCTGGACCCTGCATCAATATGCAGCCACAGGCGAGGCTGGGCCATTTGTACTTGTATTAAGTCCATCCATCATGACAATGATTAGCACACCGAGGACCACTGGATGTGTAAAACAAAGAAAAAAAAGAAAAAGAAGAAACCACACTAATGGTGTACAGCCACAGATTTCTGTCACTGTTAACTAAAGACATGATTTATCCATGTTTGAGTGTCAACAGTTATCTGGGCTGTTTTTGAGGAATACTATGATAATACAGTTATCAAAAATGTTTTAATTAAAGTTAAGTATTAATTGTGACATCATCTTTTATGCACAAATATGTAGATTCAGGGTTCTGCTTCACAGTCAGTCAAATGTTACATTGCAGTATTTTAAAAGGTGTCACTGATGTCTATATTCCTTTACATACATACATTCATGTATTTAAAGAGGTCGAGTCTGATAATGATGAAGATGCAGTCAGAATACCACCAGACTGTACAGCTATTCATTTGCTTTATTTTAATTTGAATGCTAATGCTAACTTTTAGCATGTTATTATGTCAGTCTTAGAATTTAACCAACATTGGCATGACGATGTGCTGAATTAGCATGTTTTTATCATGTTGTTGCTCCCACTTATGTAATTTTGTGTTTATATGCAAGTTTATATGTGGATCCCTCCTTCAAAAATACTGTCAGCAGCTTCCCTACAGAAAACTAAAGACATCAAAGATCAAGAGTTCAGCCTCTTAACAATTTGTTCATTAATTTACTTTTCATTTGATGCATTTATCAAAAAATAAAAGGCGACACAATGTTTTTTTTAAGTAACAGACTTGCAAGTCCAGTTTCTCACCATCTTCCTTACAAAACCATAAAATGTCATTTTTGAGCCGAGGGCTTCTCTATGCACCATCTCTCAGCTGCATTTATTGTGACCTTTTTGGGAAAGTCAGACATACAGACAGACAGGTTCACCGAGTACAATACCTGCACTTTCATCTCTCTGTCAGTGTCCCAGATCCTGATGACTCGAACATCTCCCGAGGTCATGAGGAGACCAGTCTCCTGCTCCCAGTCCACGACCATGCCCGCACCTACAAGACAGGATGACACAGTAGTTATGATGCACGGTGCAAACACACTCCATAAAATATACAACAGTGCTTTGTTGCTGTTCGACAAATATCACTGAAATGATCATTTGATTCAATTAAAACAAAACAGACGGCGGCTTTTTATCAAAATTAAAACTGAAACAAGCTTCAAAAGGTGCCCAATAGCTCAAATATGAGCATAAAATATTTAATTACTGAAAATAATTTGCACACAATATGTGAACTGCCATTTTCATTTACTCTTTTTAAATGAGTTCATTTAATTCATCAGTGAACCTTTGCACATAGACACAGCTATAAAACACACCGAGCATGTTTTTATCCAGCCTAATACACATCGCACAATCTGTTGGAGGTTTCACAAGGCTCTTGTTTCCACATGTAGCAAGTCAAATGAAATATTAGTGCAACAGCTCACTGCACCACTGTGTAAATAATAAATAGAGCACAAAGGACTCGACAGAGAGCAGAAAAGCAGGTCAGTTTATTTAATAACATCATTTTGTCAAAAGAAATGTAAACAAATCAAATTTCTGAGTGTATTAATATGGACTTTCATACAGATGGAAGCGTAGTTTTGCATTTTGCATCCTTCCCATCAAGACAACCGCTGTGAGATGCCAAAGCTGACCCTGGAACTGAGCCCGTCAGCAGATTCTGGCTACGATGAGTCAAACAGCACTCAAGTGAGAGAAAGAAGAGGGAAGACGCTGAGGGCAGCAAGACTCTTCTTCATATGTTGGCAGTCACAGCAGGAATCAAGTGAGCGGTGCCATCTCAGCCACATTTGGCCTGCTGGCTCAGTGATGCCTGGCAGAGGCCTGCGGCTGCAGCCTGAAGGGGTCAGTTTGCCTCAAACCAAGTCTTTGCTGGATCGTTGCAGAGCTTCTGAACCCCCGTCTACCCACAGCGTTCTGATGTTGGAATTAAAGAACTGACAATTTTTCATGCCCACTTCATGTAGGGATTTGCCAGGTATACACAACTGCTTTTGTGACTTTTCGTTTGTACAACAAAGCCAGCCCTTCTTGGTGCGGCTTGTAGCTCAGGAGGTAGAGTGGGTTGTCCACTAATCGGAACATTGGCGGTTTGATTCCTGGCTCCTCCAGTCTGCAGGGAGGTTGGGACCTTCCCATGGTAGCCCCTGTACCCATTCAGTGTGAATGTGTGAATGGATGAATGTGGCTTGTAGTGTAAAAGCACTTTGAGTAGTTGGAAGACTAGAAAGGCACTATACAAGTACGGTCCATTTACCATTCTCTCCATTTCTGAGGGTGAAGACCCATGGCGGATGAACCAATTGTGTGACATTGCCAAATTTCGCTCAATTCTGTGGTCATGTCAAAGCTTAAAAATATTGTGTAAATAAGCAACCTACAATGTTCTCCAGAAAATTTTGTGACTTTGTGCCAACTAGAACTTACTAAACTAGTTAGTAACTGTAATCTTGGAGGCAAAGAACAAAACAAAAGAAGGATTCTAGAAACTAAACAGTAAGGATCTTGTCCGTCACAGAGATGTATTCACCAAACTTGCTACGTCACTTTCAACTTTCAACTCCTTTTCTTTCATGTAGCTTGAAATCCCACAATGCCTCCACAATGCCAATTCCTTGCATACCAAACAAAATGTTCAGTGGATCTTTAAGGTCTGATGGCAGATCTTTCCCCCTGGTTGTGAGTGTGGCCATTCAGCACAGGTCTTCAGATGTGGTCCAATACAGACCAGTGGACCTGGTTTTGTTTGTATTTTACTGGTTGTCTGTGTGTGCCAATGTGTGCAGGTGTAGGTATGTACAGTCCATGTGAAAAAACACGGTCACAAATGTTCATATAGGGGTCTGCGAGGACCCTTGAAGACATGAGGAAATGACAAAATTTACCTGTCAGAAAGTTCATCTTTACCTTGGGAACAGTAGTTTCACTACGTCATATTAAATCAAAGTCCAATTAATAGCTTTTTTCCAGAGTTTTTAGATGCATCTTGAGGTCTTTGAAGACTGTTGAAAGCTTTGGATCCTTGTGTCTACATGAGTCGAACTTAACCATCAGCAGCAATAGGAAAATCACATTTCCCACAAGCCACGGAGTAAAGAAGAGTGCAGGTGCTCTTTTGATAATGGAAGTTTAGATGCTAGAGGAGGAGAGAGATAAGAGAGCCAGGAGGTACTCCAGAAATGCCAAACAAAACAAAATGCCCATAAACACTCCTCGCCTTTCTCTCACTAGGATGCTTTTACCACAGACGCTAGGGCAATAGCGTCGTTCTCTCTCTGCTTGAAACTCATCATGGCACGCTTCATTTCCTCCCTCCCGTTTTTTCCACAATCAATAACCATCTAGAGCTCACCCACCTATGTCACCAGCTTGCTTTATACATTCACTGCATGCTTCAACACTGTATTTTTCCCCCTAATTGGCTCCTTTCGCACAATTTTCAAGTGGAGATAGAAGGATACGGATCCATTACTTTACTTTGCTCAGAGCCTTGCAGAACAATGGTGACTATGTGTATTATTTGAGATCCTTTCCCTCTGGTTATCTCCTCAGTGTGCTTCCTTCATGAGTTGTGACTTAGCTTAACTTTCCTCTACTGAACCATCTGTACCGGGGCTTTCTACTGTTCTACTTGGCCTGTGTTATCAGGAAAGCCCGAGCCCCATGTGGCGGATTAAAAACCCTCCACTGTGACGTCAATGGGCTTGCTCAGACATCACGACATCACGCCGCCGGTAATGTGGGCACACGTGGGTGGATAGCATGCAGGGAAAACCGTCTCACAGAACTGTGCTCAGTCAGTGACACGTTCAGTCGCACTCTTTTTATGCTGTTTCATTTCAGAGGCGGTGAGAAGAAAGGAGGCATTCCTTTTGAAGCTGGCAGCTCTGCGATGGGGAAATGTGGGTTACAATGAGAAGGCGTGGAGAAGGGAAGATTTCCCAACTCATAAAAACAATTGCATGTACGTCCCTCTAAAATGAGGAGCTAAACCTTTCTTAACACTCAGTTTTTTTCGCTCTTTACTCATTATCCTTCCATGTTGTCTCATATATAAAACGAGAAATGTACAAGATCCCCAACAGACTGAGCACTGCTATGGCCAAACTGTCTTTGTGTTGGGGTTTCTATCTTAAACATGGCTGGAGTAACCTGCTACGGGCCCCGGTCCTCCCACACTCTTAGGTTTGGAAACTATTTTGACGAAGAGCCGCAAGATTTAAGGATAAGCCCAGTGTGTTACAATATGGGACTTAATTTGTAAGTCTGGCCATTGTTTCTATCTGTGATAATAACTTACCCAAGAAACTGCTGAGATTTCACAACTCAGCAACATCATTAAGAAGAAATAAGCCAGGACAAGAAACACAAGTAGTCAGATCATCAGAAAGGTTTTAAACTTTTCTTTGGAAGAGAAAACCAAGGTGAACAATTCTTTACTCTGCCCACCTTAAACACCCAAAATCCCTTCGACATGTGGCATTATATCCTTCATACATACTCATGCAAATATAAATTCTACTTAAAAGGACTACCACTAAGGTTTATGCATATACAGTATATGCAGGTCATATTGGTGTGTTGAGAGACTCCCTCTGGTTTACTTATGCTTATGCACATACAGTTTCCCTGTGCTATGAGAGATTATAACATTTGGGTGTGTTCACTTTTGGTTTTATCTCTAAATAAAGTGATGTAGATAATTTGGCTGAACTGTTTGCTTGTTGACTGCTTTTGTTTCTTGCTTCATTGTCCCAGATGAGTGAGTACAGTGATTTCATTAACCAGTAGAAACAAGTAAGAAATCAGGGTCCATGCCATGTCAGTTGATTTTGTGCTTTGATGATGCATATTCTCAAACAAATTTTCCATAAAAATGAACATGATTCATGCGTTGACATAGTAAACCAGAGGCTTGGAGAACCTGGAGTTCTGGGATCCCAGGGTAGTTGGCCCTTCTAGCCCAGTTCAGCCTTTCCATTAGTCTTTCAATCCCTTCCATCAATCTCTCGGGCTCTATATCCATCTATACACTTCCTCTCTTATCCTAATCTTACTTTATCTTTCCCTCGTTATTTTCTCCTCTTCAGGCGACGGAATCCTCCCTAACTCCCATCAAAAAAGTTTACTGGGAGTTCAGGGGGTCAGAGCTCACAGATCTACAACCTCAAAGCCGAACCCTTCAGTTTTGTCTCTTGCGGTCATCACTCAGCCTCTCAAAATGGGAGAAAATGCCTTAGAGGGAACCTTTGTGGGCCTGACTGGGTCTTAGTTACCCACACAGAAATCAATATAGACATGGAGAATGGAGATGTAAGACGGAAGAGCGGGAGCAAAAGAAGTGTGAGCAATGTTTCCTCAGCTTTAAACCATACCACTTTACAGAGGTGTAGGTATAGATAGCTTCAGTGCGTTTCCTCTCTTTATGCCTCTGCTTTATTTTGTCTCTGCTTGAGTTCAAATTGAGTTTTCCTCCAATAACAATATCAAAAACAATAATTATATGGTTAGTAGAATGGTTTTTCCCTTGTTGACTCTTCGACATGGATAAGTAGAGATAGTTCAACCACCATTAACATTCAGCCTGCCAGCAGTTGTGGTAGATCATCTCGCTACTGTGTCGGACAATCCCTAATTTGTGATATATATTTCTTTTGCATAAATATCTTTGTTTCACTCCTCTCTTTTCTCTGTGGAGAAGGCTGCTTCTTTTTGTATTCTTATTGTGTACCATTATCTCCAGTGATGGACTAGCTCTCCCACACACTGCAGCTCATTAAACCAATGCAGAGGCCTTCCTGGTTCTTCTCTTCCCTTCATCTTGTTTGTTTTGAAAAGGTCTTCCAAGGCTCCGGTAATAAACCTTGTCCAGGTTTACTGGGGACTTGCCCGGCATGTATGTGTCCCTAACGGAAGATGACGTTATCTATGGGAGCACTCTGACTGGCAGGACACTTCACTGCCATGGCATTTGACTAACCTTTAGATGCCGGGCCCTGACATTCTGAAAGCTAAAAAGCTTTGACCTGCCTGGTTGACATAGACCCTGTGAAATGAGGCATGACCTGCATGACATTAACACTTGCTGACCTAATTATGCCGGACAGGAGACTAACCCTAATTTCTCAAACTGTTTTGCATAATTCACAACAGGGGAGTCCCCCAACAGTTGTGAACAGAGCCTGTAATTCTCAGCGGCTGCACGCAAAGGCCAAACTTGGAACAAGCTTTCAGGAGACCTTTCATAACCATCACATTATAACGTTATGTGATGTCAGAGTTCTTTAAAAAATACTGAGCAGAAGATCATCTTGTGTTCGTGATGGATTTTCCAGTACTGCTCAAATGAAAGGGGTACTCTGCACTTCTATAAAGTCCGGGAACTCACAAGAATTAAAAAAAATAACGGTCAAAATCAAAGTGGCAGAGACAGAGATAATCCTAACTTTTAGTCCCTAGAATGGGTCAAGACCCCACAATGCTGGATCCTACAATTCCCATAATGCCACTCTACAGCATCAATTGCTAGACCCCAAACAAGGTGAGCAAGTCCACACCTTTAGCTTGTAACGTTGACTTTCTGTTAAGAATATGAAGTCTCCAAGCTCAAGCTGAGATGACCTTGATGACATCATCAGGGTTATTTGTTTCTGACTCTGGAAATTTCCATCCAGAGCCACAGAAGACATTATACAACTGTTTTTTTATAGAGTAGTACTCACCATGAAGAGTAAACTGATCTTGATGTGAAAAATCGGTGTCCCTTTAACAACCCTAATTAAAACACTGTGTGTACATGTTGTCAACAAGCTCTTCTATAAAAAGCATTATTCAAGGTTGTCTGTGATCTAAGTTCTGCTTCACTATATTAAGTTTAACAATCTGCTACTGGTGGCTTTGGAGAAATAACTTGACATCACCCTGGTGGTTTTAGATCTCCTTCTGCAATCCCACTTCTATACCAACATATATGGACGAGCATATTTCTTGGGGTTATTTATGACCTACAATCCACTGAAACCCCTGCAGCCAACAAAAGATGCGAGTCTGCCTCAAAGCTTTTTTGTGTCATTTTCCTGACACTTCCGAGTCATGTGCTACTCTCCAAGTCCTCACCGAGCCCTCGGTTCTGGATTTAGCAAGTTCCCAGAGCCCCGATCTTAACAAGGCGCCAGGCAGCGAAGCCCAATGTAGAGCAAGACACAGCGTTTGCCTCCCTAAAGCCAAAGAGGCGACAGCTGCCCTACTTTCACTTATGCAGCCAAAAGAAAAGGGACGCAGAGAAAGAAGGATAAAAAAAGAAAAGGAAATAACATATCCCTAATCATGAGTAGGACTAAGAATAAACAGAGGGAGGGACGGAGGTAAATGAAGAATGGAAGAAGAAAGCTGGAACATTATTAACAGTATGCGGATCAGACTTTAATTAGATCGGCTCTCAATCTAATCTGCAGAGACGTAAAGTCTGTGCTTCACTCCCTCTGACTCTCCAACAAACGCTGATGAGAACTCAAACGTGGGTAACGAGTGTCTTGGTTTGTATTTTGTTGTGCCTGTGGTTGCTCCTTGCTCCTAGCCTGAAATAAACTCTATTATATGTATGACCTTCTTTTAGTGCAGTCTCCAACTTTTTGATTTGTTTATTTTCTCTCCATCAAGCCTTTTTCTTCCTCTCTATTTTTCCCCGACTATCAATCTCTTTGCCTGTCCAACTATTTATCCGACTCTTTTAACCCTCTCTCTGACCTTACTTCATAAGAAATCTCCCACTTTTACCCAGAAGCCATTTTCCTCTTGTTTTTGCCCAGACCTCTCCGTCCCCTCTATCCCTCCAGTGACACGCATTGCATACTAATGCAGCAAACAGTAGCTGCAGGAACAGTTCTCCGGTCTGTGCCTGCCACAGTCCCCTAATTTCATTGGTTCCTCTGGAGTTTAACAGGCTGATCCCTCCGGTGAGACGGATTGGGTGGCTCTGCGCTATTAAAATCACACAGTACTGACACGCTCCCAATCAAACACTGACACCTTTGGGACAAGCTTAAATAAGTTTTTTTTTTTTTAAAAAAAACATGAGAGAAGCCATTTTAAGGTGAAGATGACTGATGGGGGAAGTGGTTGTTTGGAGGAAGAGTTTGACCTTCCTGAAGGCAAAAAGGTATTTACTTGTTCTTTAAATAAGCGTCTATCTCAATGTGGTTTAGTATTTACATTTCAGCCAAATACTCATGAGCAAGTTTGCTCTGCCACTGACTGCTAGCTAAAACCTTATTCCTCAAACAGGGATTGTGAGGTCATAGCTTAGCAACTGTTACCAAGCACAGCACCTCTGATAAACTTGAAATTCCTCCACATGCCAAAGCAGTGTGTGAGGCTGTAGTAAGAATGATACTTGGCATTTAAAGAGTGTGTTTATCTATTCATATATACATAACATAAAATAAGCTACAATAGTTAACATGCCCAGCTAACTACCTATAATAGTAACAGAAACATTACTACTGAGGTCAAGGAGCACATGGGGATTTGGGATTACAGCTTACATGAAAAAGCCTTGTTCAGGACTAGCACATCCACCGTGTGGAAGCTGATCCTGGATCAGTGTTGCCAGATTGGAAATATTAAAGTATCAAATCAGTGGCTTAAAATTCATATTTTGAGCAAAATGTGAAATCATAACCAAGAGAACAAATAGGTTTAAATGTGTATTTTCAGACACGTCGTTATTGAGATGAACAACTTCTTGACACTGCCACAAATCTAGCCACATTGTCAAAAAAATGAATAAATAAAAAAAAAAAAAAACCCTGACATTAACATGATGCATGGAAGGAAGGGGGCAGACTTTAGGGACTCACTCAAATAAAAATGTCCAAACATTGAAAACAAAAGCATAGCTGTTCAATACACTACAAGGCTATAACAGTAAATTATAACAACTGCATCTACATGGAAATGAAATAAATAACATGCTTACCTTATCAACTCAAGTTCCACATAGCCTACCATTGTGCAATCTTCAAATAGGCTATTCTACGTGACCATGACTCCATCGGTCTGATTTAGCGCTCATTTTCATTACTTTTTTATATATGCAGTAGTAAACTATCTCTCATGTAGAGTCTCTTAAAATGAGGAACCAGCACAACAATCACAACAAGCATGATTGGCTGGAAAGAGGTGATGTGAGAAGAGTTTTGTAAACGCAGACGTAGGATCCATATTCTACTATCCTGATGTGTTGGGAAATTCATTAAAACGAGATAGTAGTTGCATTCAGCCTATGCTGAGTGTCACAAAATGATCAAATTATCGTACATTATGGGACTTTTGGCATTATTGATCATACATTGTGCAGAGGGCAAAATTATCTGACAAATACAATAATTATCTTACATGTGGTGACGCTGTTCTGGATGTTATTAGAGTGAAGGTTTGTGGCTCTGTCTGGCTCTTTTTTGAATTTGTATAAGTTTACACTCATCAAATGCAGCCAGCGTTTCCCCAGAGAGCGTTTCCTTTCCCAAACTCATCAGTCCTCATCCTAAAAGGTTTTACGCTTGTAACATTCAAAGTGAAAAAATATTGTTTAGAAAATAGGAACTAGCATGTAAGCTCCTTATAATACTTATAGCAAATGATAGCAAAAGTTGTCATTTCAGCAAAATAGATGGTTGCTGGCTAGAAATGAGGCACCTTTAAGGACTCATTGTTTCAAACTTAATAAGATGCTGTTATTATTATAAACTTCATATACAAGAACAGAGAGACCTGATAGGCACAGCTCAGAAGACGCGGGCCTTAACAAATATTCAATTATTAGAACTGTCTATTGAACATGTTAGCATTTGTAGAGCTACAGTACTCCAACTTGTGTCTTAGTGAGTCTTCTGATCTCTGGGTGAGTAGCAGGGATGGAGTGATTGAGCATCACCGGACAGATGAAGGGATAAGGAGGAGTGGTGGTGGTGGTCAGGGGGGGATAAAAGAAAATAAAAAAGGAGGCACGCTGCTGTTTAGTGCGACACCTTTGCCCTGGGATTGAGGGAGTAGAGAAAAGAATGACGACACTCACCTCCTTGCTTACTCCTGTCAAGATAGATGGAGACCCTTCTGGCCAGACCTGCGAGCAGGAGGATGGGGGGGGGCAAACGGAAGGGGGGAGGAGGAAGGGAGGGAAGTAGGGAGGGAGGGAGGGAAGGAGGGAGGAGAGCAGGAACGCAAAAAAAGCAAGCAACAAATTAGCAAGGACCCCTGTGCATGCAGAAACACACGTTCACACACTTTCATGAGTGTACTCCACACACATTCCAATAGCAGAGGGATGAACAAGGCCGCTGTTTCCCAGTGTGGCGTCTCCCAAATGACTACCAGTAATACGCCAGGATCAAAGTGTGTGAGGAGACAGACACAGAGAGAGGGAGAGAGAGAGAGTGAGAGAGGCTTGAACTGGGCTGCTGCCTCTGCATTACAAAAAGGAGCTGTGCAAGCTGCACTGGGTCCCCGAACTCCAAGCCTGCAGGACACAGAATCCCAAATCCCTTCACCACAGGGCAAAAAGTAGGCAGGGTGGAGCACTGCTGGAGGACTGTGAATGTGTGTATGTGCATGAGTTTGAGCAAAATCAATAGTAACCAAGACCTATGGAGATAACTGAACTGGATATGAAGGTGTGTGTGTGTGTGTGTGGTTACGAGAATCGTCATATATCTATTTGTGTTGTTAAATGAAATGACATAATAGCAAGATTTGTCGCCGTACGTCATCGGGAAAACCTTGTTCAGCCTCTCTGTCTCTTTGGGGGGGCGGGGGGGGGCACAAAACAATATCAAAGAACAAGCAAAATAACAACAAGCCAGAAGGTAACAGAGTCTACAGAGATGGTTCAATGATGAAAAACAGCAGACAAGCATGTCATTGGACGACAAGAATGGGATGAGTGTGGACAGGTTGTACAGGAACTGTGTGTGTGTGTGTCTGCCAGCGTCTCCTTGAAAAACATTCTCTGTCTTGTAGCAACTGCCTACAGAGGTAGAGCGGGTTTTTTTGGCAGCACAAAGACAGACTTGTGTAATATTTTATCAGGTTTTACATTATTAATGCTGGCGAGGCGATGCTAAAAATCTAAAAGATTCAAAACAAGCGCATATAATTATCGTACTCCAGCTGAAAGACGTTCCAAGAATGGTAATAATATTATAATTAACACTGGGCCAGGAGGGGAGGTGCCCTGTGTGCATGAAATAGGGAAAATCCTATGTTTGTGCCTGTGTGTGTGTGTGTGTGTGTGTGTGTGTGAGTAAGACATGTAGAGGCAGGGAGTTTGCAGATGTTTTTGAAGTATCTTGCCAAGTTGGAAAACATATTTGAACACCACCAAGCTGAAGCTGGACTCTTCAGTAAAACTTTTCCAGGAAAGATCGAGCTCGAGTGGCTGTTTTTTTTATTAAAATTGATGCACTGTAGACTGAATGCAGTACCTACACAGCGACTGTCACTAACGACACATCCAGGATAACAAGCACACCATTAAATGTTAAAGTCTTAGCGAAAAACAAGGCTGCGGCTCGCTGTGGGAGAGTCCCTTTTTGCAGAGGAAGAGTCTCTCAGGGCGATTTGTGTCGTGAGAGTCAGCGAGACAGTGATGCTAGTTAAGTGTGTCGCCTCTCTGCAGGTCTCCGCGGAGCTTCGGCGACTCTGTGGGCTTTGTAATGATGGAGACACACATGCGCACGCAATATGTGGTCCACACAGATAACCAATCAGCCAGTCACTCATCCTGACAGCTCTTCTCTTGTTGCTGCAGTACCAATTAGTCAAATATGTGTCTTATAGAAATGTGCTCTTAAAAATGCTATCAGAAAGTTGTCCACCCACATAAGCATGTGCTCATTCTAACACGATGGGTCATAGATCATTTTCAAACTTTTTCAAAACATACAAAAGAGTGGTGGTTGATTTGTATGCATTCATTGAAAAGCTTATCAAGTATTCAGAGAAACATACAGCTGCCACAGTTTCCCCCCCAAAAAACTTCCATGACCCAGAAACTACGGCTAAGAAACGCCCGAGGCAGAGCGATGTGGAAATGTGGAGCAGCGGAGAGAGTCGAGAGAGAGAGAGAGAGAGAGAGGGTGTGTGTAGGTAACTTGACACAACACAGACGTGGGTGGATAACTCTGACAAGTGTGTACCGTGGGTGTCAAGCCTGGTTCAAATATTTGCGAATAACTCTGCCTCACAAACTATGGGAGCGTGCCAACACCTAAGGTAAACATGGCAGCACATCCACCGATATCCACAGTCCAATATTATATTCATAGAACGTAAACAACCCTACGAGACTGATGAATCTACCCGTTACATTCTATGATTAATGTAGTATTCTTAAATAAATAGACTTTGAATGTAGGCTTCCGAACACATTAGACTTTCAACCTCGTCCAGGTGTGGGTAAGAGATGTGATGAATTTGGCATATGTCAAATGGTAAGACAGGTGGAGCTGACAACAGGGGGGGTAAAGTTAGCTACATTAGTTTTGACTGATGGAGCTAAATACAGACTCCTGACTTACATCCACCAACCTGCCTCCGGTGTGTGGCAGGAACAATCGTACAATGTGGAAGTAGAGTTGAACCCTGGTTTCACTGTAACTTAGGATCAACTCGCTTCTTGTAAAGAAAGCATGTGACCTACTCTCCTGGACTTCATGAGTTCACTGTTATGTCATATGTGTGTTCACACCAACTAAAAAACATTGATAACTTGGTTTTTATGACACCACTGTGTGCTGTCACTAGAATTGTGACATATTCAGTAAATTGAATGGCTCTCTGGTTGGTTGGCAAAGGTTCAGCGATGGCTACAATTGGATGTTTTTGCCAAGTTGTGGAGTCATTTAAAACTTCTCTGGGCAAATTATAGAATGGACAGACATTAACCTAAAATGTCTTAGCTTATTAAAAGCACATACCCACAGTATTTAAGACATTTATTGTGCTATTGCAGTGTGTGAAAATAATACTTTGGCTTGGTTTGGTCGGGATGCTTTAGAGAGCCACGCTATAACTGAGGCTTGTGATATTCATAGAAGTTGTCATTTTTACAAGTGGACATTGCACTCAACAGTATTAAGGTGCAAATAATATCAGCAAATTCTTAGCCAACATACTGTAAGGAATAAAAAAATGTTGACACCAGAAGTCAAATTGCTGCAGTGTCACCAGCACTTAAAGCTTCTTCTTCAGGAAATAATAGTGTGGTTCAGTTTCTATGACTGAATCAGTTCACTACATGTTAGCCGTTCCCATGATGTTGTGATGGTTAGTTGTGTGATGCAGCAAAAATTTTCACAGGCTATAACCTTAAAGTAACAAGAGTTTACATTGTGTCATAGACCAACAAGTGAAACTCAAGTCTTAAGGTACCTCCATTCGGTTGGTACCTGGTTGTTCTTTAGATGGGGAGGTGTGGAGGTGTGACTGGGAGGGGTATACAGTGGGGCACGTGGTGATTTACTACAGAAACTATGGGAGTATGGGTTGGTGGGTAGAGGGGGGGGCGGATAGTAAAATAGAGCGTTGGTCTTTACTGTGAGCGCTGGCGGAGGGCTGACCTCTGGTAGTGGGCAGCATATCGGACAGGCCCTGCCAGGCCGTCACCATCTCCGGGTTCTTCTGGTCGGCGAAGTTCTTCCAGATACGCAGTGCTCCGTCATCTGGAGAGAGGCGAAGGGGGTGGGGTGAGAGGTGAAGAGAGAGAAGGGAAAGAGTGAGAAAGAATGTGGATAAAAAGTTGCAGCGAGGTAATGAGGCCACAAGGAGGTGAAGCACACAAACCCAACACTCGTTTGTATTCTTTTTGGATTTGGAAAGTGAATTTTTTGGACTGTGCAGAACATTTGATGTAATCATTGAACTCAGACTCTTTCAAAAACATGCAACACCTGGTGTGACCTGACCATGACCACACACACACACACACACACAAAAAGAATCAATAGAAAATGTAGAGCGGCATCTTCAAAGGCTCTTTGCCTGAAAGAGTAACGTCAGTGGGAAACAACCTGAGGCAGGAGTCTCACACCCCAAATATCTCTGTCAGAACAGTGTAGCTGAAACACAGCTAAGACACAGAGCTAAACATAAAACATGTCCGCGCACTCTTACGAGGAAGCTATTACAATCCATAAAGGTCTCCGGTTGATTTACATTCCGCATTTTACTTTTTTTAATGCTGTATATTTTTTTATAACTAATGTCCTCGCCGACATCCCTCGTAGCATGACTGATGGAGTAAAGCTGAATAAGTGCACATTACATTTTGATGAGAAGGAATTTAAATGTATTAATCCCTGAGCTTTTATCGAGGTTTCAGGAGGTGTGCGAGGGAATGCGGCGTTCATTCTCGGTTTAATGTTACACTGTGAAGACAAAATAAAACAAATGTGTGTTTCTGTGTGTGTTTTCTACAGTTCCTCTGGGTTATGAAGACAAAGCCATGGAGGGTAATTGCTTTGTTCTGTTGATGAAAGATGATGAATACACATGAGTGTTTTGTGTGTGTGTGTGTGTGTGTGTGTGTGTCTGTGGGGGTAAGAGTCAAGTGTTTAAGGCTTGTTGTTGCTACAAATGAGTTGCATTGTGATTTCTACTGTACTGGTGGGTGTGAAGATTTGAGCTGCTCACTCACATCTTTACTGATGTCTAACTTGAGTTTTGACTCTGCGCGGTAATGTGAGCACCTGAGTCTTCCACTGTAAAAGGTAAACATATGGGTATATATGCGTTTCCAACCTGTCGCAGTGAGCAGTAATGAACAGTCATGTCCGTTCAGGTACTCCATGGCTGTGATGCGAGTGTAGCGAGGGTTCCCGTTGTAGAAGTAGTCCAGCCTCTCGCCTTTTTCCCAGTCCCAAAAACTACAACAAGGCATACAAACAGAAAGTCTTTAGAATATGATCTGTCAATCTCTTTCACATTTTAAACCAGTGTGTAAACTCAATTGTTTTGTGTTCTAGTGTGTGTGTGTGTTTGTGTGTGTGTGCGGTGGCTCTTCGTCTCTGACCAGATGCTGTCCTTGTCGGCCACGGCAATGCAGGTGTTGAAGGGGTGAAACTTCACAACAGACGGCACTCCAGGGTTGCGGTTGATGAATATTTGATCGTCCAGACGGGAGACACCTGTAAGCGAGGACAAGCCAGGACAGAAATAAGTGTGAAATAGAGCAGCAAGTCCCAACCACGCGACCCTGATGGTATCTCTGCAGTTACCGGGAGGTACTGGGGAGGATTATAAAGAAGAACACACACACACACACACATATATACTGTTTTAATAAAAAGAAAATATATCAACCTAGTATCCAGGAATCTTACAGCTGTCAGCTGTAAAACTTTAAGAGTAAATGATATCAAATTGTTATCAAGTGAGCAGAAAAGTAAAAACAGGTTTGCAGAAGTAATAAATATGTTGAATTGTCTCACTTCTGCCTCTTCAAGTACAAGACTAGAGACAAGTATAAACATCAATAATTCCAGGAGTCTTGTATAGATTCACATGCAGCCATGGTGGAAACATGACTGCACTTTCTTTGCAGAGAAATAGACTACAGCGCTACTGAACAACTCCAATAAGGCCAGCTATTGAGAGGGTATGATGAAGGGGTACTTAAACCCATGGCCCTGGTTCTCTACATGTAAACATGCTTCAGAAAGAGACGCAAAAATCTCCTTGCTAAAAAGTCAAATGGTGTCAAGGACATCATTTCCGGCTGGGATACAAAGGAGCTTCTCACCTCACGTTTCAAAATGTCTGTTTTGCCTGTTTTCCCCACTAGAAATGAAGCGAACAATGGTTCAGTTTGATCTGGAATGACACCACCTCTTTTTGTTGGACCAAGGTTCAGCTATGTTTTGACATGTTCTCTAGACAAGAACAGATTTTGTTGGAATAGTTTGACATTATTCACTTTGTTGTCAAGAGTTAGATGAGAAAATGATGCCACTCATGTGTCTAATTCATCTAACTCTCAAGAAGAAAACAGATTTCCCCAAATGTTGAACTGTTTTAAAATTAGCTATCAAAAAGTGTCCGATCTCCATCAGTGAAACTAAATGTGACCTCATGAAGGTTTGATGCATTCATTTGAGACTTAGTAAAATGAACATAGAATTTAATCATTCTTTTAGTATGTATGTAAATGCAGATAATAGCAACTGTAGTTGTTTCATAGGTTCATTTTTTTTTCGGTTCATGAACAATCCCTGATTTCAGTGTGTATACCCCAAGTGTGTGTTCTTGGCTACTACCTTGGAAGTACTCATTGCGGATTTTAAAATGCTTTGAAAATGAAAATGTATTTCCTAAATTAATATGAAACTTTAATAATGCCGGTAGCTTTGTGGCTGCAAATAGGACAAGACAACAGAGCCGAGGAAAAACAGCACAGAAATAAACAAACATCAGCGAGGTCTTTATAACATCATTTCAGAACCAGAACATGCTGGAATGTATGAGTCAGTATTGGATAATTGCAGCATTGTAAGGATGTTGTTACAAAATTAACAACAGTAGGACTGCAGGCAAAGCAAGAGAGGAAAAAGAACCAGAACATCTGACAGTGTTTGAGGTGAGGTGATCGAGGGAGGAGAGACAAAAAGTCTAGTTATGTACCCCTTTGGCAGCTTTCAATGGGAGCGTAGCACAGTGCCAATACGTGGATACAACCGATAAGTTCACTGCCTCACCATATGTTGTCATGGCAACACCATGTCGGGTTTGCCAGCCTGTCCTTGGCTACCTGAACAAACTCTGGAGACCGCCATAATGAGATGAAGAAGAATGAGGAAAAATCCACCATGAATTCATCAGTCACGCTGTTATGTTGGGGGAAAAAAAAAAAATGTAGTTGGAGGGAAAAGTAGATATGAGTGTGTTTTGAGTCCTTCGGTAAAAAAGCTGGGCAAGATCATCTTCATCAATTGTTTTTGTTTGTGCTATTCGAGAGCATGTTCGATATGGAACTGCTGTGAAATCTGAAACTACCCTGAAGACTTCAGAGCTGCTTGGTGATTTGTGTAAATTTTTTGCATCAACAAGAAAAGAAAAACCAATGAGTTTAAAAAAACAACAAACAGATAGTTTCTTGTGTTTTGCTCTTTTCTCCTCTTTCATTTCTAGATTCCCCAACACCTTCCTCGCATCCTCCGTCTTTACACTTCCTCTCCTTCGATCCCACCCTCCCTCCGCCTCTTCCTCCTCCTCCTCTCTCGTCTTGGTTCTCTCTGGAGGGAACAGACTGAATGAGGGCAACCCTACTACTCTGTCAGAAAAATTCTGAGGATAGAGGGGAATTCAGTGATATAGCAAGCAGTCAGAGAGCTGGGGGGGGGGGGGACATGTGCGTGAGCAAGCCTGAGCTCTGACGCCAATCACCTCGTGACTCTGCATGTGTATATATGTTTGGAGGGGGCTGCCGGTGACGTCGGGGGTGTTAACTGCTTGAGGAGAAAGCTCTGACTTCAATGGGGAGTCTCTGTGTATGCTGGCACCCCGGGCTCTTTAATGTGTGTGTATGTGTGTAAAGGGGAGTCCTATGACTCATAAAAGGGGGATGTTTCTGGCTTGTGGGTGGATTTCAATCAATTCTCTTATCACTGCAAACCATCTGCACACTCACACACGTGACTGAAGCAGAGCTGTAACATCTACACCTCGTTTTTTTTTTTTTTTTTTTTTTTTTTGGTCACGGTTTCAACCTGATTTTTCCCTCAACAACGCCTTCGTCTAAACAACTATCAATTAAACATTATTCAGACAAAAGCTCAGGGTTAGTACAGACCTGAATTCCCCAAAATCTTATTATCGGAGTCAGAGATGTTTTCCTGCTCATCAGTAATTATCTTCAAATAACCTGACATGTTTATTTATTTGAAGGTTCAAGTCTCTGACCTCTCTGTGGTGCTAAATAACTAATTGGCCGACATAAACACACAAACACCGTGCATATTTTTTTTTTAATGGACTACAATTGTTTGGAATCGCTATGTAATGCATTGAACAAATTAAGGGATTGTTGTGCCATAAATCCCTGAAGCTAAATAACTATAATTCTGAGATGAATGTGTTTAAAGTTAACATGCACCATACATGTCTGAACCTAATGACCAAAATCCAACCTCAAAATCTTTGACAGCCATATCACGATCATCATTAATCATTTCTCACCGACCTGGACTCAGATACAACATGAACAATTAGCTTTCATTCTGACGTGTGATGTTGAATGCAGGTAGAAAATGTTGATTTTTTACTACTGATAATTGTTAAAGCTACATTTTTAGTAACTTATTATGAGCTTGTAATGGTTCACGTGTCACGAGTCAAGCAAAGCAAATATGGAACGATATTAGCATTCATTTGCGTTTTTGTTTTTGGCCACCTCATGAATTTCACTGGCATTTTAACTCTCCATGAGTTGCTGTACCTGATGGAGATATATATACAGCTCTTAAGCTGCTAAATTCTCCCCTTTGTTAGCAAAGCTGGACAGGTAGTGTATAGTGTTTTTGGAGCCTTTTCACTCAAAACCGCTGCGACTGGAAACTGGGTTGATGAGAGCAGTGAGACCGAACCAAACAATAAATGTTACATCAATCCAAAATAATGAGCTTAAAGAGGCTAAAACACTCTGTAAAGCTGCATAGTTTGCTAATAGCTCTCTGTGGATTCAACATTATGAGCTACACCCATCAAATCATATCATTTTCACATCATTATACACACACACACACACACACACACCATTCATTCCTGATATAAATAATATTGCAGTTTTCTATTTTCAATGCATGTTTTATCATAATTTAACATTTCATTTTCTTAAGAGAGCAGTACTGATGTTTGACTTGTTAACTTTTATATGTATAGTTTTTTCATTATTTTCTTATGGTTGTCTAACTTCATTATTATCTCTGTGGTTTTGATTCTCTGTGCACATGTTTAGGACTAGCCATGTGTATGAAAGGTGGTCTATAAAACCTGCTTGCCATTTTATTAAGGGACATCAAACCAGTCATGTCATGTACCATCAATATGATTAAAACACAAGTAACATTTTGATAATCGGTTTAATTTCATTTCCAGTAATGTCAGTGCAGATGAACTACTTCTTTAACACGCAGTCCACTGTTCCTTTCACCATTGAATAAGTAAAAGCGGCTTAACTTGCAAGACAGAGTTGTAAAGTGTGAATGCAACAGTTTCAGTGCACATCAGCGTGTGTGAGACTGACCTCTTTGTGTGATGCTCCGGCTGTGCCTTCTCACGCGAGCGTTTCTCAGGAACCTCCACTGCCGCTCCATCCTCACCTGACTCTCCAGGTCATGTTCCTCTGGGATCTGGGAGAGTGTGACACAGAGGACACGAGAGATTCTTTTGATGACTCTGTTTGAAACACTTCGGAGAAAGTGCAAATAGTTTTAAATTTTATTGCACACTCAGACACAAGTACATAAATACTGTGGATGTGGACTGTATAAGTGATGAACACTTCAGACATCAACTGAGTCCCACGTCAGGCACAATGAGCATCAAGTATCGCTCCTCTAAACGCTGACACGCTAGCTGCAAATCTAGTTTCAACTTTAAAAAAAAGGCAATTTATGATCTGGGTGTTTTTTTTTTTTTTTTTGTCAAGAGGAAGATTACAGGAAGCAAAGACACACACGAGGGCAGTTTAAATGTCCTGCATGAAGAAAAGAGTATTATTGAGCTATAACAAGTATGCAATTCTGTTCATCAACAGGGGGGGGGGTCTCTGGTGTAA
Source organism: Euthynnus affinis (assembly GCA_029490765.1). Taxonomy (NCBI): domain Eukaryota; kingdom Metazoa; phylum Chordata; class Actinopteri; order Scombriformes; family Scombridae; genus Euthynnus; species Euthynnus affinis. The sequence continues at coordinate 33,485,121 of CM055838.1, read as the reverse complement.
CCTCCAATCACAGGGGGGGCGAGTAAGAACAGCATGTGATAAGGAACAATGCAGAAACAATATGAGGAAAAATAAGAAAATAGAAAAGAATGAGAATGGGAAAAATGAAAAACACAAGAAAAGTTCTTAGAGTTTATATTCAAAGCTTCTCACCAAACCCACACTGTGCGTATCACTGAGCCTTTACAAACATGTTTAATACATCTCCTTCCTCATAAAGCTGAATATTTTTGAAATCTGCATGCTCTACTTCTATGTTTCCATCAGCTAAAAGGCTCCTTCTTCTCTGTCGTTTGATGGTGGATTGGCATGTTTCTTGGTGCGTGAACCAACAGAAATGTGTGTGTGTGTGTGTGTGTGTATGTGCTTTGTAACGCACAACATACATATAAAACATGGAGCCATCAAACTGTCGCTCCATAGCGCTACCACTGCCTTTACAGGAATGGTTCAACATTGCTTTCTTCAATAAAGAGGGAAATAAATGTATTTATTCATTTTTGGTGCTCGAACTATTTCTTGACAAACAACAGTTTATATCCTTCCGCCCAGCAGTGCCTACAGCTGTAGCTCCGCTTGCTTTATACAGTCAGTGAGCACAGGTATAGGACATGTCATTGTGCCAAGCTGTTGTGTGCAACGAACAGATCAATTTCTCTTTGTAGAGAAGTAACAAATAAGATATAATGTGTTAACTAGTAAGCTTTAGAGATTGTTCTGTGCTTTTAAGTTGGGCAGAGAAAAGAAAATTCCTACAATGATGAGCGATTCCTTTGATGCTTAGAGGCCTGTTTGGCCAGTGATGGAAACATTTATGTGCTATGTTGTTTGCTGAATGACATAAGTGAACCAGTGCTGGTTTTTGTCCTGGTGATCACACACACACACAGAGACTGACACCCAACATGATCCGTACCGTCTGTGCGCAGCAGCCCTGAGCACATCCACCTCACTTTGAGTCACTCTATAAAACACTGACACCCTGATCGTCAGGTTACAATACGTTCTCATATTAAAACCATTATGCTCATTGACAATATTACATTTTTTAAAAAACTTTTCTCATCGCACTGCAGGCCTAGATTACTGAGCCAGCTGCAATGTTAAGTGATGCTCTTGCAGGCATTCAGATAATGAGTAAAGGTGTAAAGATCACTTTATGTAAAATGACAGAGAGCAGAGGGACGATATGAAACGGATTAATTCCATTAAAACTTATGTAACAAAATGAGATTTTTTTTTTTTGCTGCCTTTATTTTAAAAGAATAAAAATGATTCCCTTTTTTTAATATGACATTAATTACACAGAATGTAATATAAGTATGATTTATGTCATTTTTCAGTTACTAGTATTAAGGTTATAAATTATTATTATGCATATTTAATAGGTGAATGAATAAACAACAGTGTGTAAACAACAGAAAAGTGTAATAGTGGGGAACTAACTGTGTGTGTGTGTGTGTGTAAATGCTGGTTGCCAGTGTGTGCTTATTAGGCACATTTCTACAGCGAGGCCTCCCACATCTACTGAATGCTAAACTGCCTGACACACACACACACACACACACACACACACACACACACACACACACACACACACAGCTACAGTGCCATGTCACTACACTACTACTGTATGCAATCAATATTTCTATAATGCCTTCCCTCTGTGTATGTTGCGTTTAGGTAATACACATTTTGACACCTTTAAGCTGAATTGGTGAATGAATAGATTTGTGTGTGTGTGTGAGACGTATGTAGAGAGTGTGTCTCTGTGAGGTGTGTGTGCAGTCAGGTCAGGTTTATCCGTATCACATGCAGTATCCCAACGGACTTCATGGTTTCTGACCGAGCCTGAGAAAAGGCGGATTTAGCAGTAGAGCAGCAGAGTGAGTAGTGTGTGTGTGCCAAGGTAAGAGCCAGCTGATACTCTGGCTCCCAGGGTTGTGGTCCTGCACCGTGTCAGCTGCTAATGTAACGTATAATGAGACCCTGAGGTGAAATATGTGTGTGAGACTCTTGCATACATTTTAAGCAGAGCTCTATACACTGTGGGTGTACTGTAAAAATCACTCATATGGCCAGTAAGTATATGGGCAGCCAAACATTACACTCATACAGTATGTAACTGCTGAACGTGTCATTCAAAAACCATGTGCATTAATGCGCTGCTTTAACAGCCTCCACTCTTCTGCTTTCAACAAGATTTTGGATCCTGGCTGCAGGGATTCGCTCTCATTCAGCCGCAAGAGCATCAGTGAGGTGGATTCCACCTGGCTCACTTCATCCCAAAGGTGTTGGATGGGGTTGAAGTCAGGATTAAATTGTAGCAGCTATTAATAAATTCATTGCTAAATTATTGAGTCACCTCTCAGTGACTGTTAGCTGGTTTCTAATTGCTAATCTACAACATCTAGGTGCATCATCAAAAACTTAGGAAATGCAGGGACTTTAAAAAAAAGTGTACATTTGTTGTTCTGAAACATTCGTGGCACCATCCAATCAAAAGCAAACAACGCTGTAAACAGGAAGTCGGTGTGACCTTTTTACTCTTCCATCTAAACTGGACATATTTTGACGAGGTAATGTTAGCTTTAGCATCCGCTTAGGTGTGACAGTTACACCCAGCAGTTACTGTGTGTAAATATTTTGTAGTGATTAAACTCTATGCAATAACTAGTTTGTTTGATGCATCTTGTGATGTGTAAAGAACTAAGCTTGGTCAATATCTTCCACACTAAACTATAACCCACTTCTATTATTCATTGACCTTGTATTGTACATGGGGCACTGCGATGTTGACAAAGGAAAGGAAGCGTTCATTTGTCTATAATATCACTGTATGCTTTAGTATTAATGGGGAGTAAAGACTCTGAAAGACTGTCCTTAATTAAAAGTTCACAGAAGTATGTTAACTAGGGTGTCCACATACTTTTGTCCATATAGTGTATCTGTTAGTTGTGTGTGTAACCACTGCTCTCTCTCTCTCTCTCTCTCACACACACACACACACACACACACACAACAATAACTTGTAGCTGTCATCTTTTTCATCAGTCTCTCATGTGAAGAGATGTCCTTGCTCCTCACACACCTCTAAAATTCTAAGTGTGGATACACACTCTCTGTAACACACACACACACACACACACACACACACACACAACTTGTTCTGATGACACAGTGATATGATACCGTGTGTGCAGACTTCAAGGCGTACCCGCACACACATACAGTGCTCTGTAAATGGCGTGTTTTATGGCGGCACTCAAAATTTTTGCCAACTCAGCGTTTTTTTTTTTTTTTCAGATTTGCACTCCAGCAGAAGCCCTCACCCCCCCCGCCCCCTCCTCCTCCTCCTCTGCCTGCTCTTTCACTCACTCTATACTTTTCCTATCAAATCATCTCTCTGCTTTTCATCACCTTTTGTTGCCACTTCTGACTCAGTCTCCCCTTCATCCTGTTCATCCCGCCGCCTTGCTCTTTACAGTTTTACATCACTTTCTACACCTCTGGTTTTTCCTCTTCTGTCTTTCTCCCACACCCTATCCTTCCACCTCCATGTGCCCCCTCGACGTCTGCTCTCCTTTTCAAATATTTTACTTTCATCATCTTACTTATCTCTTTGTGCTCTCTCTCTCTCTCTCTCTCCCCTTCACACACACAAACCTTCCTCTTCTTTTTGTCCCAAATGTCTTTGTGTTGTAAATATTTTATTTGACTAAAATCTACTGTTCTGCTCTTTCTGTATCAGCCACTTTGACTCATATACACATGAAATTCTAATTCTTTCCTTATTTATTTTTCTCCCTCCACACTCAAAACTTTCTCTCCTCTATTTGACCCTTATGCTCGACTCTTTGTCTATTAATTCCCTCCTTCTCTGTTTAACCTCTACGAAATGCGCTGACACCGTTTGTTTTACCTTTTTTTCCAGACAAGATGGTGCGTTCAGGTTGTTAAAACAGACAGAGGCTTGATTTAATATTACAAAATTCAGCACCAACTACTGTGCTTGGTAAAAAGCTACTACTTTTAATCTTAAATTTCACTCTGGAGGATGTTAAGGTATGGAGCTCAGAGAACTCAATTATTCAGCTAAGCCATCTTGTTCAACCAGCAGGCTCCTTCTCACACTGTGATTGGTCCCTGACCTGCTGTTTTCCATAAGACTTTAATTATTTTATTAAATAAAATTCTATAACGGAGAGTTCATGTCCTCACATGGCTCAGTCACCTTTAAAGTCATTGTAAAATGCATGACAAACGTGCACCTATGACACCAGCTCATATAAATATTTATGTGGAAACTGAAAATTACCTGTCATATCAGTACTTCTTTGTTGCTTAGCAACCACTTAAAACTGCTGTTCAAGGACTAGATTGCTTGGCGGAGGAATAATATGAAAATATTATTTTTAAATGATTCATTAAATAAAGATGTCTTTGCTCTCTTTCTTTCTTTTTCATTTACCTGCATTTAATCAAAGCAATAACTCAAAGCACAACTGATACGTTGCTTGGAGCTTTTTTGTTGGATTTAAAAAAAAACAACAAAAAAAAACAGTACACGCACGCACACAGAGGAGAAGAAGGGATGACAGGTAGAGATAAATACAGGAAAAAGGAAGGGTGGATGCAAAAGGACGTGTGCAAAGATACCTTCATGACCGGCTGAGCGAAATACTTGGCGCTCCAATCACACAGACCCGTCTGGAGGGCTGCACTGATGTAGTTCCTGTGACCGCCCGGCTCGTCGCCATCCTCAGCTGCCTGAAAAAACACAGAAAAAACAAATATTAGAGATTAAAGCAGTTCATTTCAGATCATAGCAGAGTAACTGTTGGTTACGTATTCTTGCCACATTTTGCTACGTTCTTCTACCTGCTCAGGTCCTTTGTCAAACATCTTGCGAGTGCGGGGGAACTGGTGGGAGTGGGGTGCCTGTCCTCCCAATGTGGGTGTGTAAGGGGGACGTGTAGCCGGCTGCTCTCTGGTGGGGGGTTTGGGCACCTCGTTGGTCAGACTGGAGCTGCTGGTGCTGGGCATGGGAGGAGAACCACTGGAGAAACAGAGATAGGAAGGTGAGGACAGGACAGGAGGAGGCAGAATACTGGTGTAAATACTAATAATCCCTATTGGTATAATTTCACACATAAAATCCATAACCCTTAAATTGATTAACACTAGACTGTTAAGCATTTGTCATAATTTTCCTCATTTTTATTTCTTTTTGAACTTATGCTCTTAAAAAAAAATGAGATAAAGAATCTTAAGGGTTACAATAATGACTCTAAAGTGATGCAAACATAACATTTTTCCAAGAAATTCACATAATTCAGCTGAAGGTTCCCCCCCAATGTCCTCATCATTAAATGAAATTGTGTTTCTGTCTGGCTAGAAGGAAGGTTGACTGAGCTGTATGCATGACGCATATGTTTTGGGGCTCCGATATAATGAGTTTTCTGTATATGATGGGATTCATGTGTGTTCCTCACCCAGCCTGGTGGATGTGCGTGCCCTTGCTGGTGGGGCTGGCCGGGGCCGACTGGGTGAGAGATCCGGAGTCCAGGATCCTCTGAGGCCGAGCGTTCATGGTTGCCTGGGTGGAAAGAAAGAGTGGTGGTGTTGTTTCATTAAGTTATATCGCTGGAAAATTTGGAATTAGAAGCTAAAAAGGGAGAAGGGACAAAGGGTTCAAGATATTTCAGAAGATTAGAAACAATACCTAAAAAGCAGATCTCACTTCCTTATAGTAACAGTGCATGAGAAGTGCGGGACTTTACAAAGTTTTGCCTACATTTCCAAAACTTTATCTCATTAAACGAAGCAGGTAATAAAACCTCTTCATTGCGAGTCGTCTAATGGCGGCACGCCGGGGAGGAGTTAACTTAATAAAGATAGTAGAGCCAAAGCATCACTGATGAATAGCAGAGGTGTTTACAAAAGCCAGTTGGAGAGAAAATTCTGCAGTGTAAATCTAGTTAACACAGGCAAACACATTTTAGTAGCAGGGATTGCTTTTGAATTGATTTCTATGCTAATTACAAAAATTGCGGGCAGGTATCTTTTGTTTTGCATTTGTTTAAAAAGGCTGAAAGGGAAGGAGAAAAAAGTTTGAAATCCATAGTTCACACACACATACAATGTACTGCGTTTGTGTGGGTAAAAAGACAACAGTAACAAGAGTTAGCTGTTAGCGCTTCATTAAGAAGCAATTGGAAATGAAACAAAACGGCAGTAAAAGCAGTTGAAAGGATTATTATGGAAATAGCTCTGTCACTAATCTGAGTACTTTTTTCTACTCAAGCAGAACAAGATCAATATGATGAGGACATAAAACAGAAAACTAGATAAACAACCTCATTTCTGACAAATTGGCAAAATGAGTGCATGTGGACGATGAGTAGCAGCGAGTGTCTTGAAGGCAGCAGTGCACCGCAGACACCACGCAGAGGAACTACACATAGTATAAATGGATAAACCGAGCTCAACACTGCGGCAGTTACTTAGTTACTTTCTACCACAGCAAAGTGCAGCTATCGACTAGTAAAGGCACAAACAAAACAGTCCTTTTGGCAGCAGGTTGGAGGAGTGGTGATCAAGCCTACCTGCCACTAAAGTGTGCATCCATTAACAACTATCTGATCTGTTTCAAGTCTCCAAATTTTTACCAAATGTAGTGTTTTTTCTTCCTTGAAGCACCAGAGAACATTCTAGATCCATTTGGTGGTAAGAGCCATATGCCGGTATGAATATGAAATTTGCAGAACCATCAGTTAAAAAGGGCTCCATTATGCAACATGTTCATGGATTATTCATCGACGTTTGCCGGTCATCAACATGTGGTAAACAAACATCACGTTAACGCAGGAGGCAGCACGCCTTTATCTGCTGACAAGCTCTCCAGAAAATATGATATGCACAACTACTCCCCGCATTAGCAGGAAACCCAAGGGTGGGGGTGGGGTAATAGGTTCTACCAGCTGCGTCGCTCTACGCTGGGAAACAGCTTGCTCTCCCGTTTCAACCCCGTTTCCCCTCGCTTCCTCAATCAGTAATTGGCTACAAAGTCAGTCAACTGAGCAAACAGTTTACAGACCATGCCATTATCCATGGTTCTGGAAGGATACAGGCGTGAAAGCTGATGACAGCTGGGGAAAAAGTGAATGGTCCTATTTAATTATTGAAGGTGCGTCTAAAATGTTAGCTGGTAAATGTTGGGAGGGGATTGGTAAGAGGTAGAGATGGTGGTGGAGTGATGGAGGGGAAGTTGCGGTTGGTTGGAGAAGAGTGAGTGAGAGGAGATTTGTGCTGCGTCAGGTGAGGGGAATTAGAGGATTCAGGCCTCTCGAGTCATAATCTCCTCTCATGACTATGTGACCGTTTATTGTCTAGTCAAGTAAACAAACCGCATGAGTGAGTGAATTATGTCTTCCAATGAAAGTCCATTGAAACATTCAAGGACTTTATATCGTAATGTTTCAATTGACTACAACTCTTTGTCTGGTGAAACTTTCATCTGTTTTCAATAAAAACTGTAAGAATCTTTATTTCTCTTGCACAGTACAGTGAAAAGATCAGACGCACTGGAACACTGGGATTAAAAAGAAAAAAGAAAAAAAAAAGACCCATGACTTTCACCACAGAATCATGCAGCAGGAGGGGACGATTAAAAAAAAAAACATTTAATGCTTTCATTATCTGAGAAGCAAGCAAATTTTAATTAGCTGCTGACCTTGTTCTTTTTGTTACAAATCAATAACATTTGACATTTAAAATCCTAATTAAAAGTGCTAAATTCTCAGTTAGTCTGATGTTAACACTGCTGAACTTGGGATGAATGTTCTGATTAAGCCATCTCTGGTGATGCTCTCTGCAAGAAAAAAATACACAAATTACCACCTCAAGGTTCACATTTCTACCCATATCAGTCCAGAGCCATATAATACTTGTACTGAAGACTTTGAAGGAATTTAATAAAAAGGTATTAAGTATATTTTCCTTCACATGTTTAGCCAATAAGGCTGATTATGATAGAATACAACATTGTAGCCAGGACAGTAGACAAAGCTTCAGATTTGCAGATGGTTGGCTACAAATTCTAAAAACGTGGATGCTTCACACACACATCTTCAACCTGGCAGCACAGAAGATCTAAAACAATCACCACAGTTTCAAGGTGAGCACCCAAGATTAGTGTCACCATTTTAATACCAGAACAAATGTGAAATATGATCACAATCTCCACTTCTGTTCCTGAGTTATGCGGTTGAATAACGGCCAGAAAAGTGTCACAGTGAAGTTGAACTTTTGGATATAAAATGTTGTTATTTTATCCTATTAAACATTTTGTGTGAAACTTTGTCGTTATTAGCTTATGAATTCTTGAATTATAGCCAAAAATGTATCTTGACATTTGACCACCAAATTCTAATTCTGAAGTGTAAGTTGATGTTTGTGCCAAATTTGAAGAAATTCCCTCGAGGCGTTCCTTAGATATCGCATTCATGAGAATGGGACGGATGGACATACGGACAGAAGACAACTTGAAAACATAATGTCTCTGGCCATGGCTGTTACTGGCGCGGAGGCATAAAAATGAATGTGGCCTCAATCATTACCTTTAGAAAATAAGGGATTTCAAATGGTTTAGATTGTCATTCCATTGTTAAAGTCAAACTATGTTTTTCAGGTGTGAGGATCACAAAGGCATAGCTTCAATCATCTACTATCACAGTTCTCATGTCAGAATAGTATGTATGACTTGAATGACACCAGCACCACATGGCTGAACTGCACTCACTTCACTTGGTGTATAACCAGAGCTGAAGAGAAGTGTGTGATCTAGATCGCAGTAAGAATATTAAGTTCTCATTTTAGTTCAGTATTATTCAGCAGAAGCAAGAAGCAGAGATGTTTCTAAAGCGACCGATGCAAGTCCAACCTAAGAATCATGTCAAACTGAGACTATTTCAAGTCGAATCCTGAGTCAGACGAGACAAATCAAATCTCATCAAGTCACTCAAAACAAGAGTCAAGTGAGCAGAAACAAATTGAGTCTCAAGTCAATTGAGACAAGTCAAAGTCAAATCTCAAGGCAGCTGAGACAAGTTCAAATTGGTAGATGTAAAACAAGTTAAGTTTCAAGTCAGTGGAGATAGATTAGTCAATTAGACTCAATTAGGATGAGTCCAAATTAAGTCTCTAGTCAATTGTGACAAGTCTAAGTCAACTCTACAGTTGATCAAGACACATTAAAGTCAACTGAGACAAGTCCCAAGTGAAGTCTCAGGTCATTAAAATTAAAATGATACAGTGTTTGAACATTTTCCTTTCGCAGCTGTGTAAATGGTGTAATTTTACAAAGATGAGCCCAATTTCATTCCATGCTGATGTCCAATAATTAAATATTGAAGCCATGTAGCCATAAGACGGCCCTGCTTGTTTCTGTCTTATTCTTTACTGTTAATGTTAATATGAATGAATTTTACCAGTCAAAACTTTGAGGCTTTAATATTTTTGCTTTAAAGTCTCAAGTCAAGTATTTCAGTAGTCAAAGCGAAAATAAGTCTCAGCAGTCAAGCACAAGTTATGTCCTAATCTATATCGATGAAATCTGCCTTGAGCCTAAAAGCTAACATCAACAGCTATTGCATATTAACAGACTCCTAAAGATGACACAGAAGACACACTGAATTGTCTCCATTGCTGTTTCAGTCGTCTGCCTTGGCATTACAGTGTGCCTGAAAGTCTGTTTGTTCCCATAGGTTGGCTGTCAGAGTGGTTTTTTTTTTAAATAAATATGACACCAGTGTTTGCTCAGATGACTTCAGGTCTGCAGGTGGCACAGCAACCAACACCACAGGAGTGTGTTGCAGCGCCACACAGACAGCCCAATGCATTACCTGGTGGAAGAGAAGTCTATTGCATTATGTTGTAAATCAAGCCCTGTTGTTTTTTTTATTGCGGTCCAGCAGGGAGTCTCATTGCAGAGACGCCGCTCGTTTGAAGGTAACTGAGGGGACAATTGGTGTTGGTGGTAGGAAATTTTGCCTCAGGGTTAGGATGGGTGGTGGGACTACAGTGGTTATTATGGCTCCTTAAGTTACGGCAGCCTCTTTGCTCTGCTCTGCTCTGCTGAGCCTGGGGGAGTCATTGGCGCTTAACTGCATTTGCACAAAAGTAATGGCCTTTTGGAGGAGGAAAACGCTAGTCGCAGGGTGGAGCATGTGTGCTGGAAAACAGATCTTTTTCACCGCATAACCAGGTAGTGGAAAAAAGTACTGACATATGGATATTGAGACAAAAAGTCAATTATAACACCTTCATTACATTACACTGGAGAAAATGAGTTTATACTCATCTTTGGCTTCTAATGAGCGCCGTAGTGAAAGAAAAACTTCAAGTCCCTGTTCCTCGACATTGTAAGCAACCATTAAAAGAGCAAAACAACCCCCAAAAAAACGTCTCCGACAAATTCCTGAGCTCTTCCTAGAACACTTGTGCATGACGCAGACATGCTATAACGAGAAATAAGGTCACGTAGCTTCAGACGCTCAAACACGTGCGCGACGTACCTTGTAGGCGATGCTGTTGAGGACCTTCATGGCTAGATCAGACACTTCAGGGAAAGGGTCTGCAGCGAGATGTAGCAGCACTCTCCAGATCTGAGTGTAAACACTGTTGAAGGACACACCTGGAAAAGATGCACAAAAGGAAATAAGCAGGTTCAGTCGTTTTAAAACATTTCTGCCAATGAAATTTCAGTTTTAGACAATAAACACTAATAACTGAATCATATACGGATACACACATATATAGCACTCGAGGGCACATACACTTCACTCTGGTGTAACTCTCATTCTGAGTTCATTACCAGAGCACAGATAAGGGCTAATGCACAACAATCTCATTAGCATCATGCTACCCACTCTGGTCATTTTCCTCTGGATGTATTGATGTGTATCCAGGCACACACACACACACACTACAAACAGCTGGCTTTTCTCATCCAGTGGAGCTTCATTGCTGTCAACAATCACTGTTATCATGAACACAAATGGACAAAGTCTGTCCTGCTGTCAGGTGGTTTTGTTCATCTGTCACTCCTCTTATCTTCAGCACTGTCTGGAGAAAAAGACAGTTGACATTTTTTTTTTTTTGCAATTTCACTCTTAAAGCTTGTTTACTATTCTTTGAACTTGAGATTTTTTAACTCTCCGTCTCATCTTTGTTGTGCTTGTCTGCTAATTTGCCATCTAACCTTCATCTCCTGTCATTTTTTTTTCTTGAGAGCTGCTTCCCCGAGTGTCATCGACACATGATTATTTGTTGTGCATCTCTTTGTGTTAGCAGCAACCTCCTTCTCTTTCCACACACCCTCCCTCATTCAGGACTTTCACTTGCTTTAACACGTCGCCTCTGCAGTTCACAGAGCCTCCTTCCCTGCTGGTGTGCATTTTTTATTTCTGTTTTTTTTTTTTTTACTCCCTCTTTGCATCCTTATATCTGCCAGCTCCAATCAGCTGTCTTTCTTTTCTCCCTCTGTGTCAGCCATGGGGACACCGAGTGGTAATAGCCGCCAAACTGTTGCTGTTTCTAACTTTAACCCCCTCTGTCCTTCTCCTTCTGTCAACCAAGTAGGTGATCCTCTAAAACTTGACCTCTGAGGATGACCGCTCTTCATTTCATCTCCCAACATCTCTGCTTCCTTCCCCAACTTTTCCATGAGCAAACAGGCTGAACATCTGAGGTTAGAATGGCTGAAGCCTGGACTGCTGCTCAGGCTGATCTCCAGAGAGCCCCCCGGGAGAGTTCAATAGTCCCCACACTTCAAAGACGTGAGACCAAGGAGAGGAGGAGGATGAAGTGCTATACAGCTGGGGGAGGCAGAGGGGGAAACGATACGGAATAAGGAGGAAGGTGGAAAAGGTGAGGAGAGGAAAGAAAAAGAGAGGGAGGGATTAGACATTTCAGAAGCCTGCGTGCTCTGAAATAGGGACAAAGAGTCAAAAAAGAAGAAAAAGGAGGAGGAGGAGGAACACAGAAGGAAAAAAAAAAGAGGAAACCAGGAGAAGAATGAAACGGGAAAATGGGAAAGAAGTGAAAAGATCGAGGGAAATAGTGAGTGAGGGAGAGAAAGTGAGTGAGGGAGCTAAAGAGGTGATTAGACTGTAGCCTGAGGGGCAGGATATGATTAGTGATGGCTAGCCAGCACGGTAGCTGCTGCAGTAAACAGCCAGTTGATAAATGTGAAATATGGTTTCTCTCCCATTTAACCACCGCACCACATTACGGGCGCACACAAATTACCACTGCATCGCCTTAACGTAGTCCACATGAGGGAACATGGCGGCAGATATTTATTCAGTGGCTGCACACTGCACCAGCGCCTTGTCCTGGCTTGACACTTGTGTCACTTGCAAGACTTGCAAAGAGAGAGCAGTGAGTGAAATAGATGTGCATCAGTGAAGATGTTGAATGAAACACTGCATCATGGTTTTATGGCCTCCTCAATTTTGGTGATGACATAAAATACTTTTAACACTGCATAGTGATTTTTGGAGCTTCAAATGGTCGAGGCATAAAAAATGCATCGGAACATTTGAAGAAATTTCTCTGTGAAGCGGATTTTAAATACTTTTCACAGGCAGCTGTAAGCAGTGTAAAAAGCACCAAATCATATCTTTGGTGCTTTTTTTTAAATGGGAGAGTGCCTCAAATACACTGACGCAGGTAGACGTGAATCTAAACCTTTGATGTGATAAAATATAAATGTCAACGTAGATACAGAAAATGTCTGAGTAAGGCACGGTGCAACCTTAAGACACCTTTATCTGGCACTTATATCAAGACACTGCCAGGCCACTGCTTTGGTCTAGAGGAAAATATCTTAAGAAATACTGACAATTTAACAAAGATATTAAACAAATACTGGATGGACTGTCATTACATTTTGAACAGATATTCATATTCCTCTGGGGATGAATCTTAATGACTTTGGTGACCCCTCTAGGCAACCTGGTTAATATTTTTGGTTTGAAAAATACTGATACTGATACTGATAGTTTAGCATCATCATCAGGTCAAAATTTCAATTTCTCTAATACTTGGGTTGATAAATAAATAGCTAGAATACAAATTACATTCCCTTAGTCTTAGCCGTACATTGTATTTAGTGCTAATTAGCAAATGTTAGCATGCTAACACTGAACTAAGATGATAAACATGATAAACATTATATATATCTGCTAAATATCAGCATGTTAGCATTGTCACTGGAGCATGCCATACAAACAAAAGACCAAAAACAAACTCTGAATGTCAACTTGTATCCATCCTCACAGAGATACCAGCATGGCTGTGGCCTCTAACTAATTCATTCAAGCAAATTATAGTAAGAGGTCAAAACACAAACAAAGAAAAGAATGAATTTTTACAAAGTAAATCAATAAATCACTACTGCAACTCTGCCCCAACTCCCACACAGTTTTGTTATCCTGCTCGTTTCTTGTAGGCTAGCGCTCAGCAGTAACAGCATTTAGCATTTATGGTTTCAATTTGTTTTAAACTGCCACACTAAAAATACACAGGCCCCTTTACCTGTCAACAATTTTTTCTAGTTTGGTTTGCAGTGTTAAAACATAGATGAGATAACAACTGAGAATGTATGTCGTTTGCCAAAAAGAGAAAAAACAAGTTACGGTAATACATTTTAAGGCAAGATAAAAAAAAAACAATCTCCCAAGGGTCTTTTGAAAAGAACTTCAAACCAACCAAAAGATAGAAGCAAATGAGTAAACAACTGAAAAGTCAGAAATGACAAGTGAAGTCTGAGCTGAGTTAGATAACTGAATGGAAGTGATAACAGAAATGTAAATGTCAACAGAACATGGAATTCAATTTGCCACTCTGTACAGGTACTCTGTATTTCAGCCCATCTCTGTGTGCGCCTATACACTATACTACCAACATCTATTCATCTGCTCTGCCCTGCTTGTTTATACATGCAGCACACTGCGAGGTGGGAGTTAGAAACAAGCGCTGGGAGGCTGGGACTCTTATCAGCCGTAGTGGGGGCACAGCATAGTGGGCAAGGGGCCAATATGTCTTTTAACCTGTTTACATGGGGAGCTCACACCAGCATCAAGTGCCCAGAAGCAGCTTGAAAAAAGGTTGCTAAATGCTAAATGCTAAAATTTGCCAGATTAAAAGGTAATGAGAGCAAGTGCTGTGCCAGGCTTTTTTTTTTTTTGCTGTTGTTGCTTTTTTTTCTCCAAGTTTTGGTATCCCATGGTACCTGTGTCCCAAAAAAATACTACAAGAACAGATGGACAATAAGGATGAATAGTTTGAGTCTGATTAACTCTGGAGCCATGATAAATCCCAGATTAGAGGATGACTTGATATGTCTTCCCAGGGAGGGAAAAAGGGCAGACAAAATATATGATCACCTTTGGCCACTACTGTCTCTGTGTGACTAAAATGAAAATGAGGTGTGTGTGTATATGAGTGTATCCCCATTGTGACGACCACCGGTGTCATCTGTGTTTGGCCTTGGGATTTACCTGTCTGCTCTGTTTCCGCAGGTGCTCGTTAGGGCAACTGGCGACACCCGAGGGCCCGTGGTGTTGCCAGGTGATTAACTTTGGGCTGCAGCTGAGGCAGCAGCTCTGTGCCACTCTCCTCTGACTGCTGCTGTGTGCAGCTCTTTGGCTCTCCTCTCCTTACTTTAATTCCGCTTCATTTGGTTTAATAAAGCTCCTTTTGTTAAATGTTGGCATAGTGTGTTTCCCTTTTGTTATGGCCACTTGAGTCAGGTCATGACAAATGGGGGGCTCGTCCATTAGTTAAAAAGCAGTAGCAGTTGGGTGCATGGTGTGTTTGTGGTGTCTATGGTTAGTGTCAGTTGTTTTCAGATAGCTGTCTTGGGGGCATGTCTGTGTGATTTTGAGGGGTTGCCTAATTGCAGGTCACTTCACTAGTCCGCTGGTTGTCAGTGTGTAAATACCTGCCACAAGCCTCATGAAGACTAGGGGAAGTTTTGGTTATGCAGTTAGGGGGGAAAATTCTCTGAGGGTTGAAATTAGTGCTTGTTTGGCAGTGATACTATCTGTATCGGTAATTTTTAATTATGGCTTCCCTGTTGGGGTTTTTGAGATGCCTATGGAGGCCTTTTCTGAATAGTTCTAAGAAGGAGCAGTTAGTAAAAAAATAGCTGACCATTGTGGCATTGTTGTTGTTCCAGAGAAAAGTCAGATGAAATTAGAGAAGTGATTTTGTGTTAACAAGGTGTGTTACAGAAGAGTGAGTTTTTGTTCAGTCGCGGTGGAGCAAGCGCCCATTGCTGGTGTCTTCGCCAGCAGTTGTGCAAACAGCTGGTTTGGCTTTTGAGTCCGACCAAGCTTTCTCCGGGGGGGGGGGGGGGGGGGGGGGGGGGGGTCTAATACAGAGGATTCTGCTTCTCTTGGTTCTGGCCCGGGGTGGTGTTGATGTTGTTGAAGTTTAATGAGCTTTTTGAACGTGTTGCAGATGGAAAAAATGATCCAGATTCAGACAGAGTACTAATATTTCAGTGTGTCCTCATTGGGAGAGGACAGGAGGCATATTCAGCTACATGTGCTGGTGATTTGGATTACGGTACAGTGAAGTCAGCTGTACTAAAAGCACATCAGTTGGTCTCTAAAGCAATTTTCTAAAAAATTCAGGAATTGGGCAAAGTGTGATAAGCAAACAAATGTGCAGTCTGTCTGTGATTTTGGTGTCACCAGCTGCTAAAGCCCCAGTTCCTTTAAGCCAAACTATTTGCTCCAGCTGGGGTTGGGTACGTGGTCCCAATTGAATAATGGAGGGATTGTTTTGTTCTTGTAAATTCTTTTCATTTTGTGATTTGTTTGTGGTTTTGATTCAGTTTGCTATTTCATCCTGTTTTTGATTTGCTCTTTTTGTTCTTCATTTTCTTCTCAGGTACCAGGGTTGCTAAGAATGGGTAGGGGTAAGTGGTGGTCCAAGGGCAGAATGAAGGTTATGTGATACTTTCTGTTTACTTTCGGTTTGGTTTAGTAATGTTGCTGTAGTTTTATTATGTTTTACCTTTTTGAACTTTACAACACACCCATGCACACCATCTACCAATGCTACTGAAATCCACACCTCATACTTTAATTACATTTAGTTATGTCTTTAATTTGGGTTGATAAAGCTTCTTTTGTTAAACATTGACATGGTATGTTTCCCTTTTGTTGTGGCCACTTGAGCCAGGTCATAACACTGTACAGATTTACACTGTAGATTGTGTTAAAAGTTAAAAATCTAAGAGCTGAGGAAATTGTTCTGTTACTCAGAAGACGGCTATGAGGCTGAGCTCCACTGAGTCAGGTACACCTAAAATAAGGTCGCATTCATTTAGTAGTAAATCAAAGAAAACAGGCTGAAAAGGACATTTCATTACAGTACCTGAACTTACTTTCACGCCAGGTTCAAATTCATTGTTCTCTCGAGCTCAATTTACTTTTTCCATTCAATTTTCCATATCAACTCATTTTCCATTGTGGCGTGCAAAAAAAGTACACACTGGGACGTGACAGGAGGGCTGGGAGATTACAAGAGGTTTGTAACTTGAAATGCAAAAATAACATAAAAAGAAAGAGAGAGGGAGGAAAAAAGGGAATCCCCCTGTTTCACTTTCCCCATTCCCTGTGGAGGTGGGAGTGAGTTAATGGTTTTCCTGCTCGCACACAAACTGGCTGTCAGGACATATGGTGGAGCCTGCCAATCACCTCAGAGCAGGGTTAAGTGAGCGGGTTCCAGTTTAGTGTGTACTAGGAAAAGCACTTTAATGGCCTCAGGTGTCTCATGGGGTCTTATCCTGTCACCTCCTCTGTTCCGCTGTCCTTTACACATCAGCAAACCTTTTTTACACTTGGTTCTATTTTTAGACCGGGAACTTTCCCCTCCGTCGCTGCGCTTGTTTGAGGGGCTTCATCATCTCTAGGGGCGGCCGGTGCTCACATTCTCCTTGTCATTTTTTCCCCCCTCTATTTGTTTTCCTCAAGTTTGGTCCTCTCGGGAGTGTTTGTTCATGGGAACACTTCTGTGTGTCCAAGTGTGCAACACGGTCTACAGCTTGCATCTACATCACTAATGCTGCTACTAGTCTCTAGATGCACACTCATAGAGCATATATGCAAAATGAATAACATGATGATATCCTAAATACATGTTGAATTCCAATAAGTTCCACACTGTTTCAAAAAAAGAGCCCAGCCTCTAAAGTATGGCAGCAGGTTTAACAGTAAAATTGATTATGGAAAATTACTTTTATCTCCCTTAACGATACATTCATCAGTTTTTTGGCCACAGACACAGAAACATTAGCATTGATTTGAGGTCGTGTTTCTGGCCACCTGATGAATGTAAATCTAATTTTCACTCTCCTTTTTTGATCTGGCTCGGTTTCCACCAATCCCTCATAAAATATCTTCTTTTAAAATATCGTCTTTTTAGCTGCTAAATGCTCCGTTATGTTCACCAGCTAGTCTCTAACGTTGTCTGCTGTTTTGCCGGAAACAGTAAAAGGTGATGAGAATGATCCAAACAATAAATAAATAAAGCAGCACAAGCTAAAAGAGGCTATTAACCTCTGCGGAGTTGTGATGATTCCACTACTTTTTACACATTGTGATTTGACCCATTTGGTCATATAAACAAATTACAAGTGCTGCTAGATTGTATTCATGCAATCAGTTTATATGCATGGTTTAAGCAGCCATAATGTTAGGGGACTAGAAGAAGACAGATTTTAAAAAAAAAAAAAAGAAAAAAGAAAAGAATGGTGGAAGCAGCAGAGGCAGCGATATCCTGACTTTTAGAATCCAGTATGAGTCAGCAACTCAGTAGTGTCTCTTTGTTAGCGTCTCTCTGGTAAATGACCACAGAAGATATTATACAATTGTTTTGCCAAGCTATGTAGTGCTTCACATGATTCATAAACTGAACCTAATGTGAGAAATTGGTGGAATTCTCCTTTAAAATGAATGAAAATGAAAAAAAAAAGTGTTTTGGAATGAAACACACAGACTGCATCGCCCTGCCTGATGCTCAGCAGCAGTCCTACAGAGCAGTCATGGCAGAGCTGCAGTACCACTGACAGGTTGTTACCTATGAGGGAGTTGAGGGAAGAATAAGAGGACACCCGTCTCATTTTGTCGATGGTCTCGAAGGACAGGATGTACTCGTCGTTGTCGGGGCTCCCCAGGGTGCTGCTGGCACTGCTGCTGGTACTCAAGTTACCGGGAGAGAAGGCTGCTGGTCCACCTGGATGAAGGGAAAATCACACATATACATAAAAAGCTTTACACTCGGATCCAATCAGAGCAAAAATCACGAGCACTTTAAACGTAATATGAGCTAAGTGGAAAAACAAGAGGCTCTTATTTTGTTTAGAAAGCACTTTAGCTCCTGTAAAAGTGCTGTATAAATAAAGTTTATCATTGTTATTATTGATGTAAAAAAGACGAAGCCGATGACCAAATCAGCAGCCAATAAAGTGTGAGATATATAAACAGTGTGAGCAGTCCGCATACTCGGAGGCTGCACACCAACACAGGAAGTTGCCTATAACTTCATTTGAGCTGTCAGGCTCAGTCATCTCCTGCTCTAACTCTTTTTATTACCAAACATTACTCTGACTCATACAAACCCGAGCGCCATGCATCCTCCAAACCGACTGCAGGCTGAAATGTGGAAACGGAGATTGGAGGAGAATGAGAATACGCTCTGCTCTGTGCTTATTGATGATAAACACTGCCGCATATCGGAACGAGCACTGTGAATGTGAATTAGAAACGGTGTCAGCAGTAGGTTACGCGCTTCACCAAGTGCCGGTGATTTAGCTCCACTCAGGGCTTATGAATTACTCAGTCTGGCGGTGGTACAGAGAGAAGGCGGGGCGGGCAGTTAGTGTTAGATGTCTGAATCACAGAGCAGCGACACAATCAGCAGGTCATGTGCTCCCAAAGCTGTGGACATAGATGTTTGAGTGACATGATTACAACTTGAATTATTACGTGATTGTTTTTCTTGATATTAGGATTATATAATCATAATTATACATTTATTGTTCAAAAAAATTGTTTCATTGCAGTTGAACATCATAAACTGACAGTAAACCTCCTTCACACTGCAACAAAACCTGCAAACTAAACTTCCTTCAAATGTTTACCTCATAACAAATGTGATCTCTTTCAAAAAAAAGAAAAAAAAGAGCATTTCCTCTTAGAAGCTTCTTTCTAGAGAATTTAATTACACTTGTACATTTTCTGAAGTCAAAGTGTTGTTTTTTTTCCTTTCTCTCCTTCATTAACACAGTTTGTTTGTGTGTTTGTGTTTAAACTACTGCTATGGCCTATTTTTCCTACACTGATTTTTTTTTTTCAATGAATATTTAGATTAAATCACAGAGAAGTGTGATGAAAATAAAGCACGGATCAGTGTTTGGTGCTCATTTTACAGTATATGCATGTGTCTTTTTAAAAAATATTTAAAGAACATTTTTCCTGGGTGCCAAGCTTCTTCCCTTGAAGTACTGAAGTTCCTTGAGAATATTACAATGTAGTGCAAAGTCAAGAGGTTGCGATATGTAGCACAAGAAGCTAGCAAAGTTCTGTAAGAGGAACCGTGTCCTGTACATGCACAGCGTCGTCTGCTGTACAAGCAACTTCTTTCCCTAGAGTTACAATTTTATCACTGTTATTACTCTTTGGATTCGATTCTAAACACACTATGGTAGCCACTGCCTTTGGGGGGCGAAGGAACATGTCACCCAGTGCAGCAGTGTGGCTCCATGATGTGTTTTTAATAGTTTTTGGACAACAACAGAGGTGTACGGCACAGAGGAATAAGATATATCAGGCTTTGGATACACACACAATTCCTTGTAAGTGGGATGAGTACATTGTTGGTTTGCCTCTACACATGAGATTGTTGACAATAAGAAAAATATAAAAAAAATCACCAGCCAAATCCTTTAAAGGCCCCCTCCAGACATGTTTTAAGACGTATAAAAAAAAAGACACACAGTGTTATATTATATTATATACAGTATACTGTATATAATACATTTTCATCAGGTCACCAGGCCATCAGGTTTACCCTCCCTGTTTAAACTACTGTGTTTGAGCTTGTCCCACAGTTCAGCACCATGGACAGCGCTCAGTCCTCAGTGGTGATGCTGCCCCTGCAGGCTGAAGTGAGGCGTGCACATCTGATGAAATGATGATTTGGGTTGAGCTGTGACAGAAGAGCTCAGCTCAGCAGTTTGTTGTCCCTGTTGTCCACTGTTTTGTTTTACGATGTAGATGAATATTAAATAAACTGGTAGTGCTGGTGTGAGTCTTGAACCTGCATCATGTTGGTGTCTAAAGGAGTCAATATGAGGCCTCAATTTAAGTAAAGCCAACATGTTAAACTACTCAGTGCTCTACATGGCCATGAGTGTGACTTCGTGCAGAATGACACTGCATAGTTAAGTGCTAGTAGATTGTGGTTGGTTTAGGAAAGGGTCAAAGTTCACAATTAAACAAGGAGCATCATTTCAGAGGTCAAAATCTTAATGCTGATTATACAATTAAATTATATAATTCTAATAAATGTTCTGTGTGTTTTAGAATTTCTCCACAATAAATATTAGTGTTAAAGACATGTACAGTCCTGGCATCAGTGAGAGAAATGAACAGGTTACCTACACAGCTACGACTGGTGCATTGTGACAAAGATGATGAGCATTTTCCAGAGAGCTGGATTGGAATAAATATCAACACACCACAAACTTAATTATTATCTCTACTTGGCAAACTCGTCACAGCCTCTCTGCTGCTGCTTGTGAAGCCTCTTATTAATGTTCACTGTGCCCATCGCAGGAATAGTAATGATCGAATGAAGTTAGCCTGAGGACCGTTACATCCACACACCACAGCTGATGTAGAGAAAAAAAAAAAAACCTAATGAAATGTGTTAGTGGACTCTTCTTTGATTAACTTGGTTCATTCAGCTGAGCAAATCTTCTTGTTTGTCTTCATTCAATCCTCCTACAGATTCATCTAAAATTCTCTTTCATCTTATTTATCTCTCTTCCTCGTCTGCCTTATTTTCGTCTCTCACTCCATTTCCCAGCACTCTCTCTTTCCTACCCTCTTCGTTGAGGTTGAGGTTCTGCAGGCTCTTGTTCAGGTTGCGGGCAGTGGTAGCAGCTCGGATGTTGGTGTAGGAGTTGACCGATCGCAGGCGTGGGATTGCCGGGCTGTCCCTCACTGGAGTCAGGTTACCGGGCTCTGGATGTAAACACAGGAGGACATACGTCAGGTAGAGCATCAATAATCAAAAGCCAATTAAAAATGTATTCTTTATTTAACCAGGAAAAGTCTCATTGAAATTAAGAATCTCTTTTACAAGAGCATCTTGACCAATACAGGCAGCAGCATAATTAACAGGGTTGCAGTCATAAAAAACATAAGAATATACAAAGAAAAATAAAGAATAAATGACAGAATCTTAAAATATTATATTAGTTTTTGTTGAAAACATCAACATCGGGGATCAAACAGGAGTAATATGAGTCAGTCAAAACATCTACAGCCAGATGTGCCAGCCTCCAAGTCATTTATAATTTAAATGCATCCAGTGAGACCAGCAGTTTTGCAACTGATTTGAAGCAGAGCGAGCCGCATACTTAAACACCCTTTTCCCCCCGTTCAGTACGAGCTATAGGGACAGATTAGGAGGAATAAGTCCTGGGAGAGAAGACAATAACTTCCCATACTTTTCTGAGGGACCAAGAATCACCTTATAAATAAGAATATGCTAATGGTTGAGTCTACAGGTGGACAATTCAGACCATCTAACCCGAGCATACAAAAAATCAATGGTGAGTTTCAGATTTGTAATAAACCTCAGGGCTCCATGGTGGACAGTGCCCAGCATGTGTAGCCATTGCAAAGATGCATGCATGTAAATGACATCACTATAATCTAGAACGCACATAAAAGTGGCAGCAACAAGTCTCCTTTTGGCATCTAAGGAAAAGCAAGACTTATTTCTATTAAAAAAAAAACATCCCAAAGAAACACAAACACACACAAACATGGAGCACATCAGAAAAACACAGCAAAAAAATTGACACGCTCGGCTTCACTTTCAGTCAGTTTCACTTGCAACAACTCTTATTCACCACTTTTCATGCCTTAAAACCAGATGACCTCAGACATCTCAATTATTACACTCTTTACCTCACTAAGAGCACATCACTGTCGACTCTGCAGTTCATTAGCACTGACAGGACAAAAATCAGCTAAACTGTTCTAGTTAGTGTCAGTGTTGATCAGCCTCAGTTGGGGAGTTTGATGCTGAAAGAGCGCTGTGTTTTTTGTGAATCGCTGTCCTGAACCCTTTGAGTCTATCACGGCAAGTTCATATTTAGCTACACTAACAGAATTATCTGAAATCAACCCCCCCAGGAAAAGGTCAGGATCACCACAACTACATCCTCCATCAGACTGAGCAGTGCTCTCCCTTTAGCGGGAGGATGGCAACCACAGTGGTGGCACTGAGCTGAGACATCTGTAGCTTACTCTCTGCAACATTTCAGAGAGGGTAAAGGTCTTTTTTTTTTTTATATCAGTGAGCCAGTATCTGCTGAGGGCTTGTTGGGTCAGTCACTTAATGCCATTCAGGTGAAGTTCGAGCTGAGGAGGAAGCAACATCATTCGAGGATGTGATTTGAAGTCCATTAATGCCCACAGGCCTACTGCTGCACCACTGCCTCCCCTTCAAGAAGGCAACACAGTCTGCAAGTTTAGTGAAGTGAAGCAGCGACCTCTCAGTCAGATCTCACAGCGCTCGGCTTGGGGATGCTTACTGTCATGTTGTGACACGCATGGATCACAAGAAGTTTCTAAGGTCTGCATTAAAGGTCACAGCCTATGAATACTTGGTGCTACTGTTTGGCTTGTTGCTAGCCCCCACACATCTTTACTAAATGTGTCGAGGAGGTGTTAGCTCCTCTCCAGGAGAAAGGCGTCCACATTTTAGCATATCTGGACCACTTGGCTCTGATCGCACAGATGTTAGTGCAACTGTTGCCAGTTCCATCGTATGTTCAGGCCCTTGGATCCTCAATTTCCCTGAATTTTGAGTAGCTGCTCACACTGCCTAGTTCATTTTCGGTTAAGATGCAAATTGCGTTTTTGGATGATTTTATAGCTGCTGGGCATGATGGCATCGATGATCATGGTGGTGCAGCTCGGACTGATAATACGCTGGACTCAACCTCACTGACTGCGAGCAACTGTCTCGCATGTCAGCTTTCTTCATGTGGAGGTAACCAAGGTTACTAACACCAGGGCTCTCCCATTGGCGGGGCGTCTTTTTGCAAGGTGGTATCAACAGACGCCTCCCCCAGGGGGTTGGGGAGGAGGGTATGTGTGGTTATGAGGGGGGCATGGATGCCTGCACAGTACAAGTTTAATATCAGCTATCTGGAGCTACTGGCTACCGTCTTAGCTCTAAAACATTTTCGTCCGGTTCTAACAGGCCAGCAGGTTCTGATCAGGCCAGTAGTAGACAGCTATGGTTCCCTACACACACGTGCAAGGAAGGACCCACTTGCTTCCCTTGTTGAAGCTGTCTCTCTCTGGGTTGCAGTGTTCCGTTCCTGTCTCTCAGAGCCACCCACAGTCCAGACTGTCTGAACCTGGGAGTGGACCTTCTCTCCAGAGGCCTTCTTTAGAGAGAGTGGAGGTTACAGGTTACTTTGTGATCCTCCATTTGAGCCAGTTGAGTCTGTACACATGAAGTTTCTTTCATACAAGACTGCACTGTTACTTGCGTTGGCAACATTCATGCTTTTTTGCATACATTACTATTTTACAGTTTACTTTGGATGGTACTGGGATGACTGGGATGTTATCAAATCACCTGCTTTTAACATGCAAACACAAAGGTGTCTTTGGTCAGGCGTGATATACAACACTTCATTTGTTGTACCTTGTTCTTCTCCTCAGTCAGACTCAGTCTGTAAATCTGAACTGTGTGTGTGTTGTGTGTGTGTGTGTACCTGCAGTGTTGGCTGGTGACGGCACCGTGTAGTTCTTCTCCTCTTCTATAAACTGCAGGGCAACTGTACAGAAGTTGCTTTCATATTGGACCACCAGGTGACTCAGCGCTACCACCAGCTCCTACCGAACACACACACAAACACTTTATTAAAACTTTATAAACTTGGGAGTTTTATTAATGTTTTCAATATTTATAACATGACAAAGGAGCAATAACAATCTAATCCAAGCGTTTCTATTTCTCTTTCTCTGTCAGTGTGATAAAATCAAAGGACAAGCCCGGAAAATGTTATGAAGATCAATCAGTTTTTAAAACACATAATCCCCTCAGCAATTTCTGTTCCCAGCCAAAAAAAGCTAAAAAAAAACTCTCACCAAATGATGTTTTTTCAAAAGATCTTTCACAAAGACCTTGAATTGGTGATTTTAGTCAGATTTACCCCTAAACTGTATTATTCCAATCTTCCTCAGTTATTGTATTTCTCTGTCATTTACTATTGATTTAGATTGTCCAATCAGTTCTTTATACTATTGTATGAACATGCTACTACACTAAATATATGAACTCAATTAATCAGATGTATGTAATGACATAGTAAACTCTATATAGTTTGTGTGTTTGTGTGTGTGTTTGTGTGCTGCAGTGACCTTGCGGACCACAGGACTGCCGTCGTTGATGAGCTGGGCGAGCATCATGGCGACATTGTGGTCGATGGTGGTGGAGTGGTCGGTCCTCTCTGCAGAGTTTCCCACAAACGTTCCCAGAGCAAAGACAGCCGCACATCTGACCTGCAGCAGCACAGTTACAGCATGAATATAGTAAACGCTATCAACTTTACGCTACAAAACTCTGTCAGTGTTTGGCCCGTTGCCTTCAACAACCAAATATTTGCTTGCCAGACATATTTAAAAAATGTTCTGCATTGTGCGACCAGAGGATCAAAGTTTTAAATGGTAATTATGGTTTTGATTTTCTCTATGTATCACCATAAAATACACTGGAGATTATCAGTGCCATGCTCTACGGCGAAGCTGCTTTTTTTTTTTTTGCCAGTAAATCTCATTACGTTGTCTGCCCACTTGATTGGATGTCTAATCCAAACTTACTATCCAGTGGAAGGCATTTTCCATGAGGGATTGGTTTCACAAACTGAACCAAATTGCAGCAAGAAAATGACTATTTGGGTGTATTGTTTGTCATGGTAATAGGAAACATTTTATTACCAGCATCAGGATGCATCATCAAAGCTTGCGAAGCAGCTTTAGTGATGCTACAGCTCACAGATGTTACTTTGATATAGTTCGCTTCGCTCCAATTAAAATGATCAGCTCAGACATTTCAGATGAACATAATGTCAGTTTCTTTCTAAAATCTGGAATAGAAAATATGTCATAAAAACCACTGTGACTTGGAAGCAAATTAGAATACATCTGTCTCCTTCAGATAGCAGCACATAAAGACAATGAAGAGAATAGAACAGCCCCTCTGTTTATTCTACATCTGCATCACGACGAGTTGATTCAAATCTATGGTATGTTTTGAAGCCGTAGTTAGTGATGGTGTTGTATTACATCGCTTTATATTAAAACACAAATCCATGAGACTTTTTGAGTGTTTGTAGTTTACTGCAAACATCCTCAGAATGAACACAAAGTTCAATCATCAGCCCTCTGGCAACTTATTTCTCCATTAAAATGGTATTAAAGTTTTAAGTGGAACATTATAAGCTTTACTAAAGGAGTTCTTGTTGAAGAGTTGTTGGATTGATTCAACTGCACAAGTGTTTAATATATTGTGTCCAGCTCATGCACAAACAATATTTTGCCACCACTTAGCTAGCCAACATCATCTTACTTTACAAAGACAACTGTAGAAGTGCTATCTTGCTACAACTGTTAAATAAATCACAAAGAGAAAAGACGTATAAAATATGCATCAATGAAATATTGTTTTTTTTTCTACTTGGAAAAAAAAAATCATGAAACTTTTAAGTCTTATAAGATTCAAATCTTTTTTTTTTTTCTCCAAGAGAAAGCTAACAAAGAAGGCAGCATAAACAAGTGTTACACAATGAACAGACTACAAACAAGATAAACAGAACTAGAAAACACACACATTGCACAGAAGAGTGTGAACAGTATCCAAATTGGTGTTTTGAGTTTTCAAAAACCGTCTGAATAAAAACGATCCTTTAAAACTGACTTGAATTCACCCAGACTAAAAACATCTGACATGTCTTGTTGTACATTATTTAAGGTAGAACGGGCACATTTTAAAGGCCAAACTCTGTCCAGTAACACTGAGGATGACAGGTTTGTACTCTATACGTGTGTGTGTGTGTGTGTGTGCGTGCGCGGTAGTGAGAGGCAAACTATAGGTTAACAACAGTGACATCTTAGTGATGTCCCATCAGACTTGTGTGCTGAAACCTAATTAAAACTCTCTCACTGATGTCTTTCACTTTCTGTTCCTGTTCTACTACATCTCTCTCTCTTCACTCATCTCTACAAGGCTCTGGGGGAACACACATACTCTAAAGACACACACACACACACATAAACTGTAGATAAATTGTGAGGTGTCTTGTTCAAACACCAGAGAAGAACTTTAAAAAACTGTCATTTATCTGTAAATATGCTATTTCTCAAAATATTTAAAGCAGTTGATTATGATCGGTCTCTAGTGGTCTCGAGTAACAAAAACTGAAATTGCTTGATGTAAAACAAATTAACAGCCTGGAAGTGTAGCAGTATTTGTGTGTGAGTGTGTGTGTGTGTGTGTGTGTGTGTGTGTGGACACAGACAGTTGTGCCTACAGACCCCTATTTCAACCCTATATGGCCGAAGCAGCTGTCTGTCCAAGGGAAGGAGGGAAGTTGCTCCTGGAAACAGATGTTCCTTGTGTATGCATGTGTGTGTGTGTCTGTGTGTGTGTGTGTGTGTGCATGCATATGTGTGAAGTGTGTGAGTGAGGGCAAACAGTGAGTGGGTGAGCTTCAGGGCAAACTCTGTCTGGCTGTCCCTCTGGTCCACATATGACACAGTCAGGTGCTGACCATCCTGCTGTTTAAACCTGTGTGGATCTGCTCCATGGATGTTTCCACTCTGACTGTTTTTAGTCTGATGTCTGCGCTGAATGAGCACTAAAGGTTAGAACTGCAGAGCATGGAGAGAGTGTGATTTGACCATCTTTAGGAATCCTACACATTTTTTAATGTTTCCAGAGTCTGACAACGGTTTGTTCTATGTTTAGTAAGGTGTGTGTATCTGTGGTCAGTCAATAAAGAATTATTAGATTAGAATTTTTATTATTATATAACTTTGAACTTCATGACAAATTGCAGTTTTTTAAAAATATGCATCTTGACTAAACAGAGGCGTAATCTCAGCTTTTTAACATCTGGTAGTAGCAGTTAACTCCAAATATTATGTAAAATAAACAAATATAAAAACAAAGTAAGGACTAATATAAGGACATTAAATGCTTTTTAGCTACACACATCCTTAGGTTTAGTCCAGATGTCTCCTTCCTTTTAGGACTCTATACTTTTTATACAGATGAGAAAAAATATTGCATAATCAAGAGACATTTGGCACCATCAAACAAACTTTTAAACAATCTGCCAGTGAGGTAGGCAACTACGCAGCCACTACAAAAACACAATCTGACTTTAAAACTTTAGTTTTAAAAAACAATAAACCAGACATTAGCAATGAAACTTCAAAATGTCAAGATAAAGTTTCTTGAAGTTAAATTTTTTATCCTTAAATGTAGATCATTTCAGGAGACATTGATGATACAATTTATGGAAAATGTGATATTTTCTGCTTCTTTTTCAAATAAAAACAACATAAAGACATTTGCAGTGTTGAGTTTATCTACCTTGTTTCAAGCTTTTTACAAACAGATGTTCTGGATGAGTGTGACAACAATATAATCCACTTGTTGGACTTGTTTTTGTCAGCTTTAAGCTAAAAGAAGTTTGAAACATGTTCGATAATCTAATAGTGTTTGACAAGATCATTTGTTTTGAATCATTTTAAAATAAGATCATGACTGCCTTTTTTTTTTTTAAATTGTTCTTTTTGTAGTGCAGGATTTGAAAAAGGATCTAAAACATCTCATAGTTTTTCAAATGTATGAGAACACCGGTATCAGCACCCCTCTCTCACCTCAGGGATGGGATCTGACAGCAGGGTGTAGAGCTTCTCGTGGGCGCTGTCCCGGACTCCACACCAGCGTGCCGGGTCGAAGTTCTGCCAGATACGGCCCAAGCAAATGGCCACCCACTGGCGGAGCAGGGGGTGGGGGTCTGACAGCTGTTCCAGGCAGTTGGCTATTAGGTTGCCCTGCAGACAGGCCTCCTGGTGAAGGGGAGGAGGTTTGAGAGGAGAGTGAGGAAGGATGGGAGTGATGTGGAATGCTGATGTGAGATGTTCACTTGTTCAGATGTGCGCTCTGGACTTTTAGGTTTTTAAAAAGGAGGGGGATATTTATGGATGAAAACGTTCGGGAAATTTAAGATTTTTAAGGACTGCGAGGTATGAGGTCATAACGGTGAAAAGGTCATTTATGTTCACAGACTTGGTCCTGATGTGTACAGCAGACACTGAACATGAAACTGTAATAGACAGCACTGAGCTGCAAAGTACTACATATTTAATAAAATAACAGTATCTGCACCATAAAATGAGTCAAACCCTCCTGAGCAGCTCAGAGGCTCCCAGCTTGGAGCAGTCTGGTAACTCATTAGCCAGTTAATCACCACTAACCTGTAACCTCACATTGTATGATGGACAAAAAGGAGTACAAGCTTTGCAGCAGTAGGACTTATTCCTTTGAAGCCCTTCAGCCCAATTTAAAGCTTTTTTTTTTTTTGGGAGGGAACAAAATGTAATTGGTCCATCATGGTTTGAAACCGTCTAAAGTAAGATGGAAAAAGCTGGTATCACAATCTTTACAATCCTTTTTTTTTTTTTTTTTTTGGTTTTGATTTATTGATTCTTTGCAAGTACTCTCTCTGCTTTCTTCTTCTGTGCTGCCTTTGTGTTTCTTCTTTTCACGAGCGATCGCAGGTTCAGCGCTTTAATTGTCCGTGTAGAAGATTAGCTGTGCTGCGACGGCTCGAACAGTAAATCCACCGTAATGTACATTTCCATGGCGTTAATTCTATCAGTGCAACAATAGACATGTCATACTTACCCACTATCTTGCTATGTTTCTCTTTTTTTAAACATGAATATTATTTCCTATCCCATTTTAACTCCAGTCACTTCTACTCTGACACTTTTTGGTTCGGTGTTAAGCTATTGTCAATGAGACTCAACACCTCCTACACATGTTTCAGATTAAAAGCTTACCTGGAAAAGGGAAAAAGATTATACCCTTTGAACCGATGCAAAGCCTTTACTGTGAAGAATCTTGAGTTGTGAAATACTTACTAAATAGAAATCAGTAAAAAAAGAGGAACTTACAGCAGCATAATGGTGAGTAGAACATGACTCCTTGTTGTACTGATGAATTAGTGGAGTGGGAATGTACATAAGCTTAAATATATCAAGACAACAGGTGAACATGGAAGAATTGTTAAGTTTGCTTTAATAACAACAGCAAAATTAAATGGGAGCAGATCAGAGTGCAAAGGCACGGATTATTAAATTATGATGATAAATACTTAACAACCAGGGGAATAAAGAATAAAGACAGTCAGGCTCTCTGTGAGGTTGGTGTAAATAAAAGCATTTATAGTAAAGGTGTCATTTCTGTTCTCAGCATCTCAGAAGTTCATAGTGAACATAAAAGCCTTCAAAAAAAAAAAAACACCTCATACCCACATGAACCACAACAAAGAGCCCTTCAGTGTGTTGAGAATCCTCCTCTGTCTCCTGCAGATTGAGGCGTCATAACGACAAATCTTATATCAGCAGCGACACAATGTGCCCCTGTTTCCTCGATCCCCCCCCCCCCTTTCTACTTTCTTCATGTGCTTCAGATCGCTCTTTGCGTCATTCCCCCGGCTCCTGCACGCACCTCCCAGCTGAACCCTACGAGCTGGAATATTAAGACGCTAGTGCGCGGTGACATGTTCGCAACAGCGATACGGCGGTAATGAGCGTTGTTGTTGGAAAAGTAAGAAGGATAAATCATGGAGATGTGGAGCAGGCAGAGGCAGAGAGTCTCTCTCTGTAATGTTGGGGATCATCTATTATTTACAGACCTGTGAGAGAGGTGGGGGCATTAAGTACACAGGGATGTAGAAGAAGAGTAGGTGCTTCTGAGCACGAGAGCACGTACAGCTTTTCTGATTTGTCACATTTTTATAATGTTGAAAGAGAAAGAGAGAGAGAGAGAGAGTAGTAGTATTAGCTGGTGAAGAAAAAAAAAATCACCAGGGAAATGAATGAGTCAAATAACATTCACAACTAGACAGAAAAATAACTGCAGAGAGCAGAAGACAGGAAGCAAAAAGGAGTGATTGTGGACTATTTCTTTGTGGCAGAGTGTCAGCGTGTGTGTGTGTGTATTTGTGTGTGTGTACACTCCATGAAATGACAACCTTCATCATCCCAACATTGCACCCTTGGATGTTTGATCAGAGTCAGACACAAAAGGCTTCTGGGATTGAAAACCGGAGGCTAGGAGCAGGCTAAAGTGACACTTGCGGTGATAAAGTGTCACCATGGAGGTGGCTGGGACGGAGACGGAGATTATAGAGGTGACTGTTGGTGACAAAACTGTCACATAACCAATATCTCCCTGAAATACACAATGGGCAATAGAGTAATCTCTCAAAGTGACGGCTGGCCCCGAAAGAACCCGCGGTGGTCTTGGTGAGGGAAGTAAATTAATAATTTGGTACGTTTTCCCTTTGGGGGCCCTTGTGAGCAAATCATTGACTGTATATAAATATGGGCGACGCAGCTCTACTGCTTTGCAAAAGTGAAGCCAAAATATTTCCTTTCTGGGAGCTTTCTGTCTCGCTTGTGTGATGTCATTTGGAGCCAGAGTCATCAAATCATGTCATCAAATAACTCATTAAAAACAAACTTATCAGAGAAACGAAACATCTGACTTTTTAAGTTTGGCTCGTGTCCCATCCGCTAACATGGAGGAGGTGGGGCGAGCCACCAGGGGGCGATCCAGATGTTTTGGCTTCACTTTTGGGAAGCAGTCAGTGACGGAAACACACACATACTGTATTCCATATACACACACACACTCGTACCTGTCCTGTGTTGTAGCTGTTGACAATAACAGCTAATATGAAGACAGCCATGGTCCGATGCTCAGCCTGCAACACACAGGTTTTTTTTTTTTTAACAGTCAGCTTCTTTTAATAGAAATCATAAAAGTGACACATTTTACTCTGCTGACGTGTTCAACACCTGTCAGTGAAGTGATGAGTTCAGCATCAGAATCAAGAGAAAAAAAGAAAAGATCTCTATCTTTATATATATACATAATCATAATACTCACTGGCATGTAATTGTCAGCCAACACCGACAGGAAGTATTTGTGACCGTTGTCTTTCACTAAGTCAGCTTGACACGACTGTAGAGAACGAGAGAGAGAGAGAGAGAAGGGAGAAAGGGAAGGAAGGGGTTAACTATGTGCAGATGTTGCTAAAGGTCGCTTTCCACTCATTCGACATTCACAGCAGTCCTTTAACAGGGAACATTTTTCCATTTCACATTCCTCTGCTGAAGGGCGGGGGGGGGGATGTTTTCTCTGTGCTGACTTTAAATCCCAGTTTAAGGCGTGTATCTACCAGCATGATTTATGACATCACAACTAGTTCGGAGCCAATGGTGGTCCGGTACGCAACTTACACAAGTGTGATGAAGGGAAACTTGAAGCCTCCGGTGCACAAACACTGAGAATGGAGGAGGTAACTTTTGAAATGCAACATATTTGCATATTCATAGATTCTGTGTGTTTTTTTTTTCTCCAGAGTTGTAGCCTTGAGACAAATGGCAGTATTACATCATGCACAAATCAAGATTTGCACAGATAAAACTTACTACTATTAGCTTTACTGAGCATTCATCCCTTCTGTCAGCTATTATGAGAAGCAGATAGAATTCAAATAATTAAACCTGCGGTGAAGAGAATCAGGGTTTAAAACAGAAAGAGAGAAAAGAGAAAAGAGGGCATTAAGATTTAAAGTATGAGTGTTTTACATAACTTACACTGTCCACAGCCAGGATTTTAGCCCAGATAAAAACCAGCAGTGGCCGCAGCTCTCTGGCCGAGCTCTGAAGCAGCTTCAACACGTAGGGGAAGATCCCTACAGAGAGGGCCTGGAAACACACACACACACACACACACACACACACATAGAGCTGGTGTTTACAGAGAAGTAGATATTGCTGTTACGTGCCAGGCCTTGCTGATCACCCAAGACACACCCACGGTCTGAAATGTAAACATGTAACACAAGGATGGAACTGAGCTGAGCAGAGGCTGGAAGAGTTATTGAAAACCATGACAACTGAGTTTGATTTTTGACTGTCAATAAGATGAGACGGTCTTTTAAAGCAAACTGTTTGCTACTAAGTAAGACTGTAAGTGACAGTATGAGGCAGTTAAAATGAAATAAACCACACAATATCTTAAAAACAGTATTACTGTATGTCTTCCAAGTAATGAAAAGAAGTGAAAATCAGTTGTATTACTGTATACTGGATTGTCTGGTATCTGTGTCCCAGTACAACAGAGGTAAACACACGTTTGTTTCTGTTCCTTACATGTTTTGTCTGGTGTTCATTGAAAAGTTAGAGTTTAAAAACTCAATGGCCATGAAAAATGTTCACAGGTTTGGTCTGTGGATTATCCAGAGTAACAGACAAACTAGCAGCTGTCAGGGCTGCAACTAAGGATTATTTTCATTATTGATAAACTGATTCATTATTCTATCGATTCCTCAATAAAATATCAGAAAATGGTTAAAAATGCTCAACGTCCAAGATGATGCCTTCAAATGTTTTGTTTTGTCCTGAAAACAATTAATCAATTCTCAAAAAAGTTGCTGATTAATTCAATAGCTGACAACATTAAATGACTAATTGTTGCAGTTCTAGCTGCTGTTTTCAGATTTTCTGAACGCCACAAACAAAACTCCTTTCACCTCTGGAGGTGGAGGCAGAAATCTCACTGACAGAATCTCAAAAGCTCAGCTCATAAAAGTGAAACTATCGGCACGGTTAAACAGCCTTTAACACCACTTACAGGATTACATTTTCAACCAAGGTTGCTGCTGCTTGATGTAAATACGATCCAGCTGCAGAGCAGAATATCAGCTGCCAACCAAGCGTGTATAATTTTGTGCTAACAATTATTTTATGAATGAGTCACAGTATCCTCAGATTTATCTGCTTTTGAAATAGAATCATAACATCATATCATCATATCATCATATCATCATACTGTCACACAGGTAAAGCAGGTGTAGAGCTGTACGCACCAGACTGACGGCCCAGGGTCCTAGGTCCAGAAACCGTCCGAGCAGGTCTAGAGCCCGCAGCCGATGCACCTGACTCAGGAGGACCTGATAGAGAGTAGAGAGGTCAGAGGTCAACTGTGCATTCGCCTGAGATTAAAGGAGGAGGAGGAAGAGGAAGAGGAAGGACAGCGGGAGGAACGGCAGAAAGGTTGAGGTGGTGGCGGGAAACAGATGGCTCTCCCATCACTACCGTTAACACACTGGCTCCAGGCCCCACTTGTTTACTGTGTGTGTGTGTGTGTGTGTTGCGGGGTGGTTGACTGGGTGTGTCCTCTTGGCTGCCCTTTCTTTTGGCTACTTACTAAGATTCTGGTTTGGGACAATACCCGAGTGTGCCTGCGTTTTACTTTAAGTGTAAGTGTTACATGCCGTGTAGCGGTGACGCCAAACGGGATCACGAGGAAGTGATTTTTTTTGGCCAAGAACACTATTTTAAGGATGCATCTGGTAAGTGCTAAAAATGTATGTGCGTGTAGTTTATGCAGCATAAAGCACAGCGTAGCACGGAGCCCCGCGTGAAGGCTGGACACCGGTCCATCCCCATGTGACTGTCCCACAGTGTGTGTGGGAACAAACATATGGTGGAACACAGCTCTACGTGCACACACACTTCCACCACCAACATATAATGTATTATTAGCTGTGACTTCAACCTGGTGAGCAGGACCACACAAACAGGAGGAGGCCCGGGGAAGACCGGTCCAGGGTTTCCTCCATCTCCGAGCAGAGCGTGGGAATGTGGATATGGATGGATGGGTGTGTGTGTGTGTGTGTGTGTGTGCTCTGCAGAATAAGAAAAGGCAAGAGGCAAGAATCAAACCTAAAGCTCTCCTGATCCAAGCTTCAAGAAAACGTCTTTTTCTCACTTTTTCTTTTAACGCAATTCACCTTTTCAAAACTCAGCACAAGTCAGCTGATTTGACACAGATGTCTCTCTCACACACACACACACACACATACAATTTATGCACATTTTATGCCCATGATTTAAATAACACATTACCATACATATGCCATATTGTCATAGCAGGACTGAACATACAATCCCTGAGTGATGCAGCTTTATCAAAACGCCTGTGTGTGCATATTCGTCTCCGTTCCTCATTTGTGGTAACACCTTGACTCCAATTTTGTTTAGTGCGATGAGTAAGCACTTCCTATCATGTTGTGTGTGCGTGCTGTGAGACACACGCTATCATGTTACCATCACGACTTAATCACTTCTCTGCCATCTCATGCCAAACGCGCGTGAACGTGCGTGTGCTGCTGTTACCGTAACATCACGGTTTAGAGACGCTGTAATCTCTTTGCAAAAAATCTGTTAATCCTTCCTGGATAGAATGGCTGTTGTCAAGACAACGCAGCATATATATCTCTCCTCCTTCAGCTCTGTTGTCCTCCCTTTGCTCATTTAATTAAAGAGCATTATTGATGGATTAATCTCCGTTGCCCATTTCTTGTCGCTCTTTGCATCTTTCAGATGGAGCCAGATTATGTTTTGGCATAAAATCGTAAATCCTCTAAGAATACGGCAATCTTTAAACATCGTTCTTATGCAACTGTGCTTAAAAAGGGTATAAAACCTGTTTATGTGTCCATCCATTACATCAGAGTGCTTGAAGTAGCCTTGAGATTACTTTGCTCTCATGTTGTAAAGCTGCATAATGTTGCATAATCTTAAAGGATACTTGCTGCTTTACCTCCTCTCCCTCCCTTCTTGTGTCCACATCAACAGCAAACACACACACACACACACACACACACACACACACACACACACACACACACACACACACACACACACACACACACAGCTTCATGCACCAATCAGTCTGCTTTTTCCTCAGCTTTTAACATGTCCCAACTGAACCGCTGTATGGATGGGCTGCGGCTCGCAGAGCGCTGAGTCAGCAGTAAATTACCATTCAACATGGACAGCGGCACACCACTACTATGCTGTGATACAATACAGCACCACAGCTGTAAAACCCTACGGGGGGGGTGGGGGTGGTGGGGAGGAAGAGGGAAAGGAAAGGGGGGAGGGAGGGCTTAGACTGTTATGGCTCAACAGCTGATCTGCACAAAGAGGTTTTGACAAGATTTCACCCCAAATGAAAGCATCCCAAACAAATTTAACACTACTATAGGGAGCACAGCAGACATTGTTCTTCACTGTTCTTGTCACAAGATTTGTTGAAGGGCTGTAAGGAGGAAAATTAGCCCATTTTTGCAGCGCATATCACGTCTTTGTGCTGGCAGATGGACAGTGGGGACCTGAAGAGAGGTACAGCAATAGTGTGAAAAAAACACTGCTGTAATGGTAGTCGTCTATTTTCATCTCGCCAGGATGAAATCAAGATGCAATCATCGTGAAGGAAAGAGGTTACTCGTGCATGTTTAATTTCCCACATTGCTGTTTGCTGCTGTTTTTGAACGTGATGGCGTTTTTGTTTGTGTTCAAACCTACAGATTGGTGACAAATTAAAGGGAAAAACCAACAGGAAGTGTCTTCAGATCAGGAGTCAGACCATCACAAGCCTCTAGAACAGCTTCAGTGCTCCTCGCCAAGTCTGGAACAATACTGGAGGGACGGTCACCATTCATCCACAAGATATTCCCTCATTTATATATATTTAAATCAAGTAATCTCATTGAGATCAATATCTCTTTTTGCAAGAAAGACCTGAGTACAGCAGATAGAAAGAAAAGCAAACACAGCTGAAGGGAAGATAACCATATAAAAAAAAGAGAGAAATATGTCTCGAGTTCTCTCACAAGCTGCATGAATTTTTAAAACCTATTTTGAACCTGAATGTTTATCTTCGTAACTTCATTAATGACCGTTGTGAGCAGGAGAGTCCCTGTGAATCCACTAATAGATTTTCTCATCAACATCAACATTAATTATTGGTATAGTTAGCATAGTTCAGAAAACAGTTAAAAATGACATGAGGCTCAGTTCAGCTGTAGCCTTTGGAAAGTATTCTGCTAGATTTTCTTTCTGTACACAGTTAAGATGAATAAAAGTAGAAAAGGAGGACTCATGGTCTGATGGTTAACATGTTTTTTTTTCTCTAATCTTACCTGAGCTACAATGGAAATAAGTGTTTTATTAAATGTATTCTTTGTGTGTAAGAGATTGAAATTAAATTGCTAATTCATAACTGTGCTCTTTGAAGGCAGAATAAGCAGCACATTTAACATCGTTTTTGTTTATTTCCTTATTTTATTTGCTAGAGATCATGTACAATATTAAACAAATGTTACATTGTGTCGCTGGAGCTTTGACTTTAATGTGACAGCATTTAATATAGACTTGAGCAGCGCTGGAAGTGTTACAGAAATGTTACTAGGTCAGAGGCTGCCTTCGCGACTTTTACAGAAATGTCAGTCGGGGAAATTTTTTTTTTTACAAGCATTAGTCCAACAGGAGAAAGTGCCAGCAGATGTACATAATATATGTGAAAAGGGGGTGTGTGTGTGATGGAGAGACTGCTTTACACTGTGCAGGTGTTTGTGTCCAGCCCCTCCATATGTATGAGTTCTGTCATCATTTTTCTTTATGTGCTTCAACACTAAAATGTATTTAGATGTCACGCCACTGAAGAAACTGAACATTTTCAAGTGGAAAAAAAAGGCCATTCTTGGAGGGGCACATGTGTGTATGTGTGTGTGTGCATACCTGCAGTACAATAGGGAGCTGCTCAGGAGGATTTCTGTTCTCTACGCCCATCGTCAACCACACCTGAAATGCCGTCAGCTGCTCCGCAAAGAAAGGGCTGTGCTGTGGACAGAAAACACACACACACAATGTTAATCACCTTTTTTAAAGAATGCTCACTCATTTTCTCTCTCACACACACACACACATCATGAGTCAGTCTGCAGTGACTAGCCTATCATTTCATGAAAGCCCTGACACAATGAGCTCAGAAGTGACACTGCACTGCAGTAATGACATAAATCCTGATATATCATGATCATCAAACAACCCCCCCCCCACCTCCCCCCTCCCGCTGCCATGGCACTTTGCCTGATTGATTGGTTGCTGGCTGCAGAGTTTTTGATCATGCAGAGTGTTAATATTGCGACGGGAATTACCACAGCGTTGTGTAGACTCTTGATGGATGTTTAGAGGGAAATATCAACGCTTCATGGCTGGATGGCTAAATTAATTTGTGCATAATCAAAGCTTAATAACTCTATACACACACACACACCACTCATATTCTTACTGATACATTAAAAAAAATAGTGTACTGTATGGTAGCTTATAGATTGAGCTTCTGCATTTGGAGCTTCCCAGGTAAGCTTAGCGGGTAAGACAGAGAAAAAAAAAAGCAGAAATTTTACTTCTAATCATTAATTTGATTTATTTTGACATAATCACCTGTCAAAATGTTGATTATTCTACTGCAGAAATCCAAGGAGTAAACAATAATATAACTGATACTGACACGGATATTTTTATTCAGTCCTAAATTCAGTTGTGACAGAATCCAAGAAAAAAAAAAAAACAACAACAACAATTGAAGCACGTCAGAGAAGGAATTAAAGGCTTCTGACAGAGAGAAGCAAGACGGAGAGGGAAGATCTCCTTTAGTAGGCCTCGGAGACTCAATTACGATGCTGGTAATTTCTTTCGGCCTGAGTGCAGGGGAAAGTAGAGTAGGAGTGAGGATGGAAAACTGCTCCCGGGGGAACGATGGAGAAGATGCCCACCTCAGACTGCCAGGTAGATGAGAGGAAAGGCCCAGATAAAAGTGCTAACATCAGGAAAGCCGCGCCACTTCCTCTCTCGCTCCTCTTTTTAAGACTTTTCCGATTAGTCAGCATTACAAAAGAACATACTGCAGGTCGCTGGTCTGTCCAGCACACACACACACACACACACACACACAATAACGCCTCATGTTGACCCAGATATCCTAATTTATCATTGTTCCTAGCGGCCTCTCGCAGTGTGTTTCCATCACACTCAGCATCTCCATCACATCTCCTGCCATCTGTCAGTATAACGATAAACACGCCAGTGGCTGAAAGTGCAGGGCTAGTGGTTTCAGAAACTATTTTCTATTTGACACTCACACTTGAATTATTAAAGTTGACGTTTTACAACATTATCCGTTGGGACTGAGTGTGTGTGTGTTTGAGAGATTAATTGAGATGCTGTAGATGTTGGTGTTGGAGAACTTGCAGCGCCAACAATAACTGTTTGTTTGAGGTTTATGGGCATCAGTGGTGGACAGATCCAAGATAAAAGCCATCCATCAAAATCACACCCTTACTAGCTAAAAACACAGTCGAATGGAACGTCTTTCCACTGGAGTGACTTCAAGTGAAGCTAAAGACGTATCGCTCTTTTTCTCTCTCTCACATACACACACTTACTCTGAAGGCGGTGCCCTCCTCGATGATGGTAGGCAACTGAGAGAGGCAGATGTCCACAGCCAGGTCCCACGCTTGCCTGGAGAGAGGTGACACACACACACACACACACACGTGTTACAATTACAACATTCCTTACAAGGAAGATCCCCCAAAACCATGCAGATTTGTTGTAGCTTATATGGAATCTCATTTTTTGTGACTTGAAGCAACAGAAGCAAATGCAGCTCAACACCTAGTCCTTGGCTTTTTTTTTTTTTTCACTTCACCACTCACACTAATTTTCCTAATCTCACGTTTTCTCCCTCGCGCTATTCCTTGTGCACACACACACACCTCTTTCTATTCCCAGCCCGAGGTCCTAGAGAGGGCAGCATGGAGCATTTAATCCCTTTCTGAACACCAGCCTTCTCTCATGGTCATCATATCTAATTCATGTGGTTATGTAACTTGCATCAAACCTTATAGCAGCCTCTCTTTTCTTTCTGTCTGTCTCTCTTTCCACCTTCTGGCTCCTTTTTTTTTCTTGCAGCAAATTGAGCTTGTGGCCTCGCCGGGACTTTTCCCTCTCAGTTTGAACGAATTAGGGTTCAGTCATGTTCCCAGTCGATGCAGCAAGTTGTAATGTGATGCTGAACGGCTGACACAGTGTTCACACTGTCTGAGACTTTTTCTGCTGCTGCTTGAACAGCTTCCCCCTTTAGCTCTGAGCAGTGTAACAGAGTTTCAGTGGATCCACTGCAGCCATGTATGTGCAACATGCAAAAATACACTACAGCACGCGCCAACAAAGTATTAGTGTTTATTTAGAAAACTAGGGGGTTAATTGTGGCACATGGTTCATCTGCTCCCACCTTATGTTGTTTTAAAAGTCAACAGAACAGTAATTTATTCCAGGATCCAAGTCAGCTGGTACTAGTTCAGGCTAAATAGGATCATTTGTGAATTCAGCTGCCACTGTGGAGGGAAAATAATTTACCCTCCAAGTAAAAATGTCAACACTGCAAAACAAACATTTTTGCATTATTAAAAACAGGTGCTACTTTGCATGAGTTTGACTGCCAGAAAAGTTCAGATTTTTTAAAAAATTAGACCTATTATGTTCAAGTTAATTAAAGGCTCTTTGCTGCACACTGGCTGCACCACAAATAATCAAACAGGAAGGAATTAAAGAGCTTAGCTAGTATCTCCAATTACATTTAGCAAACAAGGATGATACCATGTATATCTATATATACACAGTATATGTATATACTTTATACATAGTAGTATTATTTCTTAGTTAAATGTTTTTTCTGGGAAAAAGGTGAAAAGATCAATATAAATCTCTTTGTTAAGCACAGAGCTTGAATCAGAACCTAGTTAGCGTAGCATAGTATAAAGACTGCTAACATGTAAACAGCTAGCACGAACTCTCCAAATTTCAAAAATATGCTTACCAAAACCTCTAAGGCTCAATCCTCTACACTGAGAGCTAAGAAAAGTTCTCATTTTAGAGAACTTAGGGAGATACATTACATGTTACGTTACATGCTGAAACCAAACTTGCTGTTGTTCGCCAAGAAATTGTTCCTGCATAACTTCCCCAAAATACTTTTCACCCCCCTTTCTCTGTGTAAGAATTTAAACAAACATGATACAATGTGTTATTTTGTTAGCTTGATAGATGTTGGTAGGTGTTACTTTTCATTTTGAAGAGAGCTAGGCTAGCTGTTTCCCCTGCTCCCAGTCTTTACGCTAAGCTAAGCTAAGCTAAGATAACCAAACCACATTCAGACTCCAGCTTCAATATTTAACACAGATATGAGAGTGATATCAATCTTCTCATCTCACTCTTGGAAAAAAAAGCAAAAGATGTATTTTCC
This sequence comes from Euthynnus affinis, assembly GCA_029490765.1. Lineage (NCBI taxonomy): Eukaryota > Metazoa > Chordata > Actinopteri > Scombriformes > Scombridae > Euthynnus > Euthynnus affinis. Next base: position 33,444,255 of record CM055838.1, on the reverse strand, counting down.
ATAATATTGAATTATTCCTTTTAGACTAAAGATTAAAGACTTAACTTGTTGATGGGCATGCTAGTGAGGTTTTGATGGCTCACAAAGTAAATGTCACCTTGCTGAAAGCTAAATGTTAGTTGTTAACGGACGGAAACATCATGCACGGATTTTAACCAGCAACCCTTTGATGCCTTTGAAATAGTGATGCTCTCATTTTTGATGTCTAAAATCATGACTATTGAGTAGAAATACAAAATCATTAGATGTAGAGCTAGGAACAAAAGTTTTTGTCTCTAATTTTGTATCGTCAAAAGTCACAGGAGAAATAACTTTCAGTGAAACAAGCTTTCTTCAAAAGAGAAAGGATTCAAAAAGGTATTTATTTAGGTTTTGTAACATGAAGTACTGGGATTTGAACTGGTGAAGAAATGTTGCCAACAAATATCCATCCCTGCTGGTGTTTATGTAATCCAACTGTGAGGAAGCAAGGCGATAGAGCGGTCTAATCAGCAACGACACGCTTACAGGAGGGGAGGCTGCCGCACCGTTTGAGATGACAGCATTAACTTGGATGATGCCTGTCAATACGAATGAGTAACTCATCACCGAAACCTGTGTGTGCACGTGTGCGTGCGTGCGTGCATGTGTGTGTAGTGCGTGAGATGAGGGGACAGTCGACAACAGAGGAGTGTAGGGAACCAGTTGGCGGCTGACTAAGCTCTTTTTTTCCTGCTGCCTGCAGAGTGGTGCAGCGACGCACGCTTGCAAACACACATAAAAAAGCAATGGCGCTTGCACACACACACTCCCACACTGAAACTGCCCACGAGGGAGTAATCAGCCTCGGGTTTTATCTGCTCTCCCCAATTCAGCTCCATCTGAATAACAATTGCTGTTTGCGTTTGGGCACCGACATCGATCAACGAGCCCCCAAATTATTTAATTCCCTCCCTTCATCCTCCCTCCCCTATCCAATCTATGCTGATCCAAACTTTTATTTTCCTACTCACCTTTTATCTCTGGCAATTTCTTTTTTTATTGTTCTCTCAGTCTTGTTTCTCGCGCTCTTAAAGCACCTCTCTGTTCTTATTCAGTCCTATTTAATACTGCATGTGCTGCTGTGAAACAAAGTGCAACTCCCAATTTCTTTGGCGGTAAACAGTGCAATATACCCACAATCTAAAATAATGGGTCTGTATGAGAGAGAGAGGAAAAAAAAAAAAGACTATTGCTAACTGAAGGAGCAAGGAGCAGTATTCTTTACAATAAGCAATGCCAGGGTGTTACACAACAAGCCGTTCCTCGAGGCAGAAAAAGAGTGAGAATTTTTTTTTTTTTTCCTAACACGAGCCAGATAATGAGTGGGTGAGTGGAGGGAGGCATTTATAGAAGACCAAGAAGAGAAACAATACATAGTGGGAGAAGTGTTTGTGTAACTAAAAGGGAGATGGATGACTGGATAATATTTGTTACACAGTGTGGAGGAGCATGTAAAGTTAATTTACAACAGGGAGGATTTTCGGGAACCTTTATGCGTGTGTGTGCGGGTGTGTGTGCAATATTTGTAGCGAAAATACAGGGGAGACAAATAAGTAAGATCGGGGGAAAATGTATCTTCTGGTTTAACTCTCAACTGTGTGTGTAAAAAAGGGATAGCACTCTCAAACTCTTATATTTATGATGTTTAATTATTTCGACAAAATGTATGTTTTTGTTGGACTGGTATAGGTAATGTTTTCCGGTGCTTTGTGGAACCTAAACCTGTCAGAGATGTTCCCACACACATGTCCCACAAAGTCTTTTAATATCCCCCTCAGTAAAGGGGTGTCAACTCACCGCTTTCAATCAAATTGGGCTGCGGGTTATGTGTGTGGGCGACTGAAGCAACAGCAAGGCTTTTACTCCATATACAACCTGTCGAGTGTGTCTGCATCACATTCAGGTTTGACTGAGGCAGCTGTCAGTGAAGAGACGGCTTTATCTGCCCCCGTCATGAGGCAGGGAGCAACACATACAGAGCAATGCTAGCAGCAGTCAATACCGTGTCCTACAGAAATAACTGAGAAACATAATCATAGAAATTACACTTTGTGAAGAGTGAGATGTACACATATGCTAGAGGGCAGACGCAAATACACACACCTACATGTTTTGGCTTGCACTTCCTCAACATTTATTTTGAGAAGTTGCGAGAGTGATTAAAGCGTTTAATGCAATGTGTCCGTTTTGTGTTAAATGTGGCTTGCATTGTGGAGAAACTGTCATGCTTATGGCTTGTATTCTGTTTCAATCAGTTGTTGCACCTGCACGTGTTCAGTTCACATCCATGGTCTGGTAATGATAATCTTGGCAAAGTTATTGTGTATTTAAGTGCAGGTGAGTGAATGTCTTTTTGTTAGTAGTATACAGTAATAGGTAGCAAGAGCATAATATTACCACACTATACAGAAACAAACCAGGTAAAATGTCTCTGTTCCATTTCTGAGTGCAGCTGTGCCACCAGCAGGAACGCTCTGACATTTTGGCAAACAAACTTGTTTACTTTCTTACTGGGAGTTTGTTGAGAGAAAAAAAAAGACAAATTCAAGTGTTTAGCTTTAGCTTATCTTTTGGCTTAACTACTGCAAGCAGGGAAATGCTAGCCTCCACCAAAAGGAGGAAAATTATACCTCCCTATACAAAATTGTATTTTTTTAAATCATGTTGTAAATTGTTAGTTAGCAAACAGCCAGCAACACATCCAAGAATCACAAAGGGTTTTGTTGTGAGTCAGGGAAGTGTGTGAAGTAGAGAACTAAACTGTGAGGTAAGGATGTCTGAGATTTTGTATGTGGTGAGCAAACTCAGCTGTTGGTGGTCAGTAATTAGCTCCAATGGGTAAGCTAGCTCCTCGTTACAACACAATGTGTTGGTCTCTATTTAAACCAGTCTATAAAACCAGAAGATACCAACTTGTGCAAGTATGAAAGCAAACAATATATTTCAGGAATTGTAACAGTATTAGTGGAAGTGCTGTAAAGATTCTGGTAGAGCAGCTATCACTGCTGGAAATATTGTACTGTGAGAAATCATTGTTTTCCCAGTTACATGTGGTGATAAAGAAAATGACAAAATCCAACAAAATGGCCAGAAAAACACAGTAAGGTACATTACTAATGGCTGTTTTTAACAGTGGAAAAGTATTTTCATTTAATGAACAAGCTCATTTACTTTTGGGCAAATAAGCCCCGAGGCACATTTACAATTTGCGCATAAGTGACCAGGTTGATAGGCTTTTCATCTCCTCATGGCTTTTAAAAAATAACCATTAACAACCATTTAATATACACACCATATTGTAAAAAAGTGCACACTCTTGTCTAATCAAAGTATATATCTGTCTGTTCATTTAACTGCAGTGTGCGTGAACGAGCTTTGTTCTGAAGAGCAAAGGACATCTGTGTATCAGTGTGCATGAAAGTGTGTCCTGAGCTCTGTTTTTTTTTTGTGTGTGTGTGTGTCTTACCACATGGCGTGCATGTATGTAGGGGGCAGACGTGGACTGCTGACCGGCGTGCAGTTATATGACCTCATTATCCTCTCCGCTAACAGGAAATTGCGGAACAAGCTGGCCACCAGCAGGTCCTGACGAAACAACTTCTGGAACAAATCTACAGACGAGAGACGGAATAGAGATGATCCGTCACGTCAGAGACAGAAAAGGGGCATCAAATGAATAAATTAACACAAAGACAGGATTACAAGTGAGGAAAATAGGGCGCTGAATGAGTGGATGAAAAAAAAAAAAGGAATCATAGGAATGCTTAGAGAATATACAGAACGGTGATATGCAGATTAAAGCTTTGGGTCGCGGTCACATTTTCATCTTTTCATCAACTCATTAATGTATTCACTAATTCACTTTAATGGGGCCGGGCCAATCCCATGCCAATCTGTGGCTTATGATTATGATTCCTCTGTTTGTGTGTGAGAGAGAGAACGTGTGTGTGTGAGTGAGTGAGTGAGTGTGTCGGGGATATTTTATGATAGATAGAGTCTGACAACTCCTGTGCCAGCTGTTAGTGTTCAGCTGTTTAAATGTTGAAGTGTTTGTGTTAGTGTGTATACATGTGAGACAAAAGTGTATGTATGTGTGTGTGTGTGAGTGTGTGAGTGTGTGTGATTGAGAGAGTTTCGGATTAGGTGTGCAGTGCCTTCATTACAGGGATTCTCTCTGATGTGGGCTGCTTCATTAACAGCAGAGCCCTGGGGGTTTAAAAGGCTTTGGCAGCCATCAGCATTGTCACATTGCTATTCTAGATGGGTTACAGTGTGTCTCAAGGGAGTCTGAGTGTGTGTGTGTGTGTGTGTGTGTGTGTGTGTGTTGCATACTAGGACAGGACAGGTGAGCAATGAGAGAATTGTGTGTGCTGCATGCCAAAGTTAAACACATCAACAGTCAAAAAAAAGATCATGTATGTATATTCAGTGTGTGAGGCAGTGTGTGTGTAAGTGCGCTTACCATGTGTTTTCACCATACTGTACAGAGTATTGCTTGAGTGTGTCTTTGTGTTTGTGTGTATGTATGTCTACTTGTTTTTTACTGTATGGCTGCCAAATGATGGTTAAAATGATATCCCCCAATTACTGCACTAGACACAAAACACAATTAATCTCCATTGAAGGAGCGAACCTGCACTTACTGAACTTCTGGCATTTTATTTCATCATCTGCACTGTTTTCAACAACTGGGGATGTTCTTAAAAGTTTTAATATTGCTGATGCTTCACTAAAGTGCTGTTTTTATTAGATGCCATAATGTGGGCTCTCAGTGGGCGGAATCATTGTCATGTTCAAATAAGTTCTTAACACAACGTCAGTGTTGCTGAGATGTCTTTACAACTTTGTCTTTCCTCCACTTCATCTTGCCAGACTTCTTTTTAAGCAATGTCACCATGCTTCCAGATCTCAGTAATCAACCATAACCAACAGAAATGAATGTCCAAAACTATATTAGAAAAACCCAAAGTTGCAATAAAGTGGAATTATTCTGCAATATTGGTAACTATGGAAAATAAAACAGTGATTTGTGATTAAACAAGTTTAACTGTGCATCCCTGCTAGCGTAAAGGCTCACCTCTGGGCAGCACGTTCCAGGCGATGGTGTCGGTGATGGCCGTGAAGATCCAGTTGAGCTCTCCAAGGGGAGTGCGCCTGTCGTTGAGCCTGCCAGGGATCCTGCACCACACACACACACACACACACACACACAACACAACACAGATGGCACCGTGTCAGCCGCGCTCACTGTATGTCACATAGTTGACTCAGAGCACAAAGTGGCAACTGCTCAGTACTATCATCACAACACATCTGAAGACATTTACATTTACAGGCTCTTACACATAGAGACTAACAATGAGTGCAAGTATAAGTGTGAATATTTATGGGCGCTTTTACACTCGTGTGTACAGAGGAGCTACTGTAGGTTGCAAACTAAACTGAGAAGTCTGTAGTTTAGTACTGTAGTTCAGATTATATGGGAGATTTACATATAGAGCAGATGGTGTTTCAGGTGATGTAATGTAACAGCTTCATCTGGGCTTTCTCAACAGAATTAAGCAGATAGGAATACATTTGTGGAATGATTCATCCTGGACACTGGAAACTGGAGTTCAGCTGCACCAGCTCGACTGGAGACCACTTCCACCAACTTCATGAGAAACAAAGGTACAAAGGGACAAAGGTACCATTTCACCGAAAGTCTGCATGTTGGTGTAAAGCTATTGTTAAAACTCTCACCCAATAAACTTCTTAAAAGCACCAGCTGCCAAATCAACAGCAGAAAACTTACTGTGACTCTGTCTGACCAACAAGACTCAGCACCTCTGCCTCTGGCTTTAAGTACAATGTGATCAGCCTGCCTCTGTCTTTTGCTAACAGCAAACAGCAGTCAGTACTTCTTCCTATTCCCCTGATGGCTGATAATCTTAATCAGTCTTTTGGAGAATCTATTTTGAACACAATTTATGGCACTTTGTTAGTTAGACACACTTGACTATAATCCATATCTCTTTTATTCAAGGTATTTTAACCTTTTCATTTTAATTGCTGGTTTGTTTTGTCGTCCAAAGAACAGGAATCAATTGCGAGGTTTTGTCAAGCTCAGCTCTAAAACTGTTGGCAAAACACACAGATCTTTAAAGAGGTCTTCAAAATGATCAAATATCAAGGAGGTGAAAGCGGTGATCAGTTTACTCTTTGTATTGATTAATAACTGAAATAAATAAATAAAAGGACCTGCAGTGAGTGGCTAATAGCTGCATGACATTAAAAGCCAAGAAACAACTGTGTAAATGTGCAGATAAAGACACAACTCAGAAAGACAGTACAGGACAGTAGAAGCTTGAGGCTAAAGACAAGACCACCTAAACATCATCATGTTTGATGATTTCCACATTAAACATAATGCACCAGATTGACCAAAACACCTCTGCACTTTAGTCAAGTGCATCTTTCTTTTTAAAGATTTTTTTTTGGGCTTATTTGCCTTTAATAGATAGTAGACGGTGTAGAAATAGACAGGAAACGTTGGGAGAAAGGGAATGACATGAAACTAAAAGTGAACAAGGAGACTACGGGTGTATTCACCTTAACCATTAGGTTACTAGTACGCCTTTTTGTATGATTCTCTAGTGGAGCCAATAACAATACATTTGTGATATCAACATAAAGCTATTGTGTTATTGCTATCCTTCTTCTTATGTGTCATTATCACCTTCACAACTTTTGTGAAATTTGCAATGATATTACTGAGATTACTGAGTTGAATGTTCTTTCAGTTGTCCAATGATATCAGAAGTATACAAGCATCTTTTTTTAGTCTTGGCCATCGTGTGGCACAGTCCTTTCAAGTAGCTCACAACAAGAACGTGCTCACACTTGCTTGCAGTATCTCTTCTGACACATTGCATCTTTTAAATGGAGAATACCAACTTCTGCCCTCCAGGTGATTTGGAGTCCCTCAATTTATACACAACAGTCTGAAGAATTGAGAAGACAACAAAGTCAGGTTGTAACCTTAAGTGGCCATCGCTACAGTACACTATCCACACAGCTGTGCATCCATTATGTACAGAGGTTTTGAGGTATGTAAACCAAAGCATCCTACATCCATTTTCACAGAAACTCCTCTGCTTATAGTCTGGCACTCGAATTCGGAGAGGAGTGATTCTATGACCGGAGAGTGGGAGCACCATGGAAATGAGAGTGGGGAAATCTCTTCCAGACAAAGCCCAAGACGGTTTGACAGTAATCACTGTAGCAAATCCGAGAAAATTACCTTTACCACACCTAGCTGTCTGCCTTTTAATGAACACTGTGTAAGCAGTGAGAGAAGACAGGGAATGAGGGCAAACACTAGCTGGCTCACAGATATTACAGTTAATGTGAGCATGTGAGTCTGAGGGAAGAAAAAGAAAGGAATGTGCTTTCATTTAATGGGAAAAAAACGCAATGAAAAATAAAGATAATTGAGATAAATTACTGCTGAGCACTTTTAAGACTAAGCGTCACAGCTAGCAATGATACATCCAGGCAAGAATGTATTTCATTGTTTGAGATCATTTGTGTTGATGACAGGCATTGGACCAACAGATCACACTGGAGCTCAAATGTAAAGGCTCTTTTACACTGTGTGATTTCAGGCTGTCGCAGTTGAAATGTTCACAATGTGAAAGAAAAGTTGTGAAATCTTTGGTTGTAATCCAAGATGGTGCATTACAATTCTGATGTGTCACAAATTTACAGAAGCACCAAAACCCAACAACCTGACCTCTGCTACGACATGTAGTGATTGGTTACCATGTCAATCTGACATGTCTCAAAGCTCAAAGCACAATTGGACCCATCTCTGGCCAATTGTTATTTTTTCATGCTACATTAATTTCTGATCTCATGTTATCTTACATAAAAAAAGATCCCAATGAGTTCTACAAAATGACAATCAGATTTTAAATTTTGGTAAATCAGAACATTGATAATAGATTGCTTCTTGATATCATCAGACACTCACCAAACCATGAGTTAAATGGAAATTCTGGGGGTTTTTTTTTCAACCTGGATCCTATTTTCCCATTATTTTGAGCCTATGTGACTAATAGAGAGCAACATTTTTGGAGATGGTCCAGTATTCAGCGAGAGCACTTCAGCTGGCAGCCACGAAAAGGACTGCAATGTAATCCTTGGTGGCAAATGTGCCTTTCAAAGTACATCCACTGAACACGCTTGTTTTGGCCAAGGACAGGTCATGAGAACAGGACATAAAAACATAACTAATCAAAATAACTCTTGGCCTCTTTAATCATGTGGAAATGCAAAATTTGGTGGGAAAAATAACAAAAACTTAGCATGACAAGCTCAAAAACACAGTTCTATTTATTGTACAGCGCTGACATCCTGAAGTGTTTTCTCCCAATTCTTTCCCCATTCCACAACTATCATCACCCACTGTCACTCCTGAACATTTCTTTTCCACTGTGGAGCACTGCCAAGAGCATGTTGTTGTCTTCTGATAGAAGAATGAAATATAGTTATCATTATCTGACAATAAATGATACACTACATAATAATACATTACTTACTCAGTGCTAATCAATTCAAAAGAAACCTTTAGAGTACATTCATAATATCTAATCATCACCAAGGTTTGGCTGCTGGCATGTAAAGTCAATCAGTATCCAATAAATGACTTATAACTACACCCAGAGTATCTGAACTTTTCCTGACCTAAACCTCCTGTATCTACCTCTAAGTGACAAATAATCGCAGCTGTGAAGCCCTTGGCAGGTACAAGCCCACTGTATAACTGTGAGGGCTGGCAAGCTCCTGAACATTTTGAGTGCTTGCCAAAGGTGTTTGGCAAGTCAGCAGTAAGGATGAACACTCAGTAGTTCATATCTTTCCCACTATCCAGTGTAATATATTTGAGGAGGGGAAAAAGACGAAGTATTGGTGGGTGAATGAACAGATAAAAGGATGAACCACTGAACAGGCTGGAGAAATGCCCTCAGAGGTCAAAAATATTTGTTTTACTTATTTATTCTGTTTCTACACATAAACTAATCTTTTTTATTTTCTATTTAATAAAGCACCTTGTTATTTGAGGAGTGCTATGCTATGAGTGGCTATGCATTGTTGTATGTTTGTTTTTAGTTACTTGAATTGTCAATCTAAGAAGCACGAATACATAAATGTTTAGTTTGCTGGACAGATTGTGAAGTTTACACACTGTTTGAATACATATTAGGCCATGTTCAAACCGACATCAGGACTTTGTTAATAAAATGCATTCAGGGGTTAAGGTACCAGCCCACAGCCTGTGACATCCGCTGTTTGTGTTCAGCAGGAGGGTTTTATTGCATGTTGTTTCCTATCACTCTCCTTTCTCTCATTTCCTGTAATTTCTCCATTTCAATATGTTCCTGGCCAGTGAAAGTCTAGTAAACTTTGTAATGTGCATATTACACAATCAAATGAATACAGAGGGACACAACTTACTTTCCAAACAACTACAACAACAATACAAACGACTGCAATACTCTACCCCAAATTTAATAAAAAACAGTAGCCCCTCCATATTTTATAATAAAATCTGTTTTATTATCTGCTTACAATGTCGCTTATGTTGCAGATGGCGTCTGCTCCGCCTAATTTATGTTTTGAGTGTTAAAATTGAAGACAATTTTCTACATGTGGACAATAAACTGTGCCAGTAACTAACCTGACTAACTAGTGATGGCAGAAATGTCCACAAAAACTGCTCATAACGTCAACATAAATCATTGGTTTACAAAGTCTTGAAGTGGAACATGAGGTAGGTGCAGGTGAGCTGATTTTTGCTGTGTAAGACATTGAATAGACATGTGTGTATGACTCCATTAGAACCACTGTTGGGGCCAAAAGTTTGGGCTACATCCCCACAAAAGGTGGTTTGGATGTGGCCTTGGTTGCTGCTCCATAGACTCTTCTCTCTAACATCTCTGTGGAACATGGGCATGAAATTCATCCTCACAGGATCAATAAAGTTTCTCAACAGTATTATTAATGCCGAGGTGCCATCGCAGCGATATGATTCCTTCAATATAAAGCCCAACTCCAGAGACCCCCCGGTGAATGGAGCACAGCTGGGTTTCACACAATGAGGAGGCAGCCCTGCCCGCTGGGGGGGGGGGGGGGGGGGGGGGGGGGGAGACTCACTGTGTAGAACTCAGAGAGAGGCTGTGAATAGAGATCAACTCGCAAACACACTAGTGTCAGCCCCGTGTAAGATGAAAGAGAAGGGATGAGTGTGTGAAGGAGAGACCGGTGTATGTGTGGACTGAGCATACTGTAGCTTGAGAGGGATCGAGCCAAGTGGACATGTGAGCGTATCGCAATCAGGTAAAAATCCACATGCGCTCTGCATCGTGACTGTCTTATCTAAAAGGCTACTGTGGAGTGGATACGGCCAGAATGTGTGTTGGATGTATGTGGGAAGCAGAGACAGAAGGGTGCACAGATGGAGAAGAGACAGAGGAATTATCAAATTAATAAACAAATCAACAGCACACAAATACTCAATGCTGACATTATGCTGAATACATTTTCCAAATATTACAAGGACGGCGCTCGTTCGATACGTTCCTTCCAACTGTGTATGACCTTTAAAAAGGTATGAATACATGCCCGATGAGTGTAACGCCCCATTAGCCGTTTGCTCACGCTCATGTCCATGTGTGCGATCAGGACACAAACACACAACAAAATGATGACAAAGGAAAACTGCTCCTTTGAATACGATCTGAAACACATTTCCAAGGCTCAACAGTAATGAGCTGCCCTGCATTTCTTTGTTGAAGACTCCAAAGAAAAAGCAAGCTGGTTCGATTTTTGTGTTGTTGCTAAGATACCACAAATTTAGCTGACAACTATCTGCCATTTTCTTTGTTAGGTGTCCTACAGTTACATTATCATTTCAAACTGTGGGAATGATAGACAGTACAGATAAAAAAAAAAAAAAAATAAGGCTGCCAAAAACTCAACATACAGCACAGATTACCTGTCAGTAAATACAATGAAAAAGAAATCTTCCCCCAAAAAAAAAAAAAAAAAATTAAGCACAGACGCTGAAACAAACAAACAAGTTGTTCATGCTGAAAACTATCAATATCAACTGTGTATTCCAGAAGCGTTTGTGGTTCCTCCTTTTGTTATACAGCGTGCTTTTGTCAAACTTGTCATCACCTTCTTCAGCTGGTGAAGTTTTCTGCTGCTCATTCCTTCTTGTAACTGGAAGTATGTTGATATTTGATGCTACATTGTGCACTTTTAAGCCAAGGATCATAATAACATGATCCCGGTATTTAAAGTTACACCGCCAACAAACAGTGTTTTAAGTGTGAATTGTTTCTGATAGTACTAAAAATGTACAACTTTTGGAAATGTCTGGCTCTGCAGTTGCTAACTGCTCCGCTACATTCAACAGCTGGTCACTAGCGTCTACTGTCTGGTGCTGAGCAAGTAACTCCGGTAAGCTCTTCAGAGCTTCGTCACTGAAAAGAATCATGTTGTGACTGGGAGAGTGGTTGATAAGACCAGGGTTTGTGGTGCAGAAAAACCAAAACAATTCCCTAAAAGAGGCCAAAAGAGGCTAAAAAGCCCAGCAGAGCTCAGGGGAACTGCAGAGTCAGGTGACAATGCATGACAAGCAGAATCTTTTTCATCACACACAGTCTTTAGATCAATTGTTAATATGAAAAGATTTATAAGTTCGGCTTTAATAAACATCTGAATATATCAATTTTAATCATCTTCACGACACTTCCAGTCACGAAAAGAGCTATTTCTGTCATATTTCCTGTTTTGATGAAGCGTCCCGTGGAAAAAACGCTCGACTTTGGCACTTGACTTTAGTTAGAATGCTGGCCCAGCCTCATAGAGCAGAGAGGTGAGGCGGCAAATTAGTTACGTGCCATTTATCTTTTATGAGCTCTGAGGCCATCCATTATTTAACTCTGGCGGACATCAGCTGAGTCAACATTTAGCCCTCTGTACAACACGCTGGACATGCAATGAAGAAAAACAGCAACTTAAGCATCAGGGATCCCCCCCATGCTTATGTTCAGGACTGCTGAAACTTTCCAGACTGAGTAGTAGTTTTTATTTGCTGTTTTATTTTTATTTAAATGTTAATTTTCTACTGATGGAACATAACACAGACTTTTTTGTGAATCTTTTTTTTTATTTTAAATTTTTAGATTAAATTCCACCATCAATATTTTTCTTATTTACGTCACTTCAAGGACATGTATCTCACGAATTTGATATTTTACTGCTGGTTTTTAATATTGTTTAGAATAAACAACATTTCAAATCCAATTTCAGGAGAGCATACAGACTAATAAAGAATACGTCAACTCTTTGACGCCGCAAGAACTCTTTTCTCTTAACCTCAGCGGCTTGCTATTAGTATACGATCCTGGTGTGTTCATGTCTGAATCAGACAGCTATAACACTGTCGTACCAGAGCAGAGAACAGGATCTTATAAAACATAGCAGAACAGGCGGGGTGTGATTGGTTCACCTCGCTGTCTAAAGGAATTCCTTTGTTGAGGTGAAAGTGTTTTTTCAGTAGTCGTGGCAGTACATCTTGAGAAGCCGTTACAGGCCTTGGATCTACGGTGAAGTGGAATTGTACTGAGTGTTTCTTTAGCATGCATTGGTTTAGAGCCGTCTTCATCCGAGCCCTGCCAATGATTGGTTAGTGACTGTAGCTTTGTATTCAGACCACAGTTTGTTTGTCTTTGACAGGAACCGTTTTGCATTTCATTCTAAAAAAAAGGTGGCAGACTGACTCTAAAACCGTTGTTAAACTGCGACGTCTTTGATGTTTCTGTTCAGCGCTTTACTAATGCTCAACAGGAGAGATCAGGTGAGAATGCATTTTTTCCCCGACACCATTTCCGACGTAAACTAGTGTGACGTTTGTGGGCGCTAAAGCTCTCCTTACAGCCGGCGGATCATAAATTACTTTTTTCCCCCCCCTTGCATACAAGCCCATTCTTTATTCTGTCAAAACAAGTGATAAAAGATGAAGAGGACATGAGAGCTTGAGCATGAATGGAGAGCTTCAGAGTTGTCAAACCCACCAACTGATGCTGGTGAGGTTGAGAAGGCAGAATTCAGAAAATAAGTGAAATACAAATGGAGAGAAAAAAAGGCCTTATTTCTTCAAAAGGTGTTCGTCATGGCTCTAGTGGTTTCCCATCCTGCCTTGGGAGCTACACTAGGCGGTAGCTATACGTACAGTACTTGGGCATTTCCTGTGTAATACTTATCCGCTGGTGTGAAGTGAGTGAGAAGAATAAAAGCAATAGGGGAAATGGTGTGGAGATGAAAGAAAAACTGAAAGCAAGTGAATGAGATTAATAGTTAAAAAAGATAATTAAATGGTAATAAAAAGGAAGAGCAATGGCAAAGATGGTGTGGAGAGGTGGAAAAGGTGAAATAATCCTCATTTATCTTGTAGAAACATGGGAAACAAATCAATAGTTGTGAGTCATTCGCCTAAAAATGATCCGTTCACTTATGCATTACTTCTCCTTTGCCATTATTATTTGGATCAGTGTTAAGATACGATCAGTACATCTTAATGCTGTTGGTAGATGTTTGAAAGTAAAAGGCCTACAGCGAAAGGAGCTGATGATGTGTTCTGAGCCAATGGGAGGCTTTTAATGTAAAACATCAGTGCGGGAAGGTTTGGATTTCACTGACAGTATCTTAATACCCCAACAAAGAAACAACAAAGTGATTGGAATGAATTACTGAGAGAGAGAAAAGGCTGAGTAGTGAGTATGAAACGTCTTTGCTGCTGTGCTGATGGACGTTAGTGCTGTGGAAGTTGGTCTCAATTTATAAAGATGATGGAAACTTTGATTTGGCATCAAACAGTAAATGGCAACAACAGCAAATTAAAAAAGCAGCAGATTAAAAACACAGAAGGCTTCTTACTAAAATATACATCTATAAAACGACCAGCATTTGAAATGAAGGCATGTCTCTAATATAAAGCTTGTTTTATATAAAATGTCTGGCGTCGCTCTACAGTTTCCATAAATAAGGCTACAATTTGAGAATTTGCAGTAATATCAAAAACCACTTCTGTTCAACTCGACTTGAGGCGAGGGATTACAAGTATTTTCTCCAAACTGGAGCAGGTAGAATGTAAGTTTTGGCAGAAAAATAAAAGTGCGTCATTTTGGGACAGCTCTTGCTAGCAGGAGTCTGAAGTACCACAAACAAACACACACACACACACACACACACACACAACAACAAAGGCACACGCAGACACACCTGAAAACAGCTCTTGAGGACACGCAGGACAAAGACGAGCAGATAAGCTCACAGTGTCTCTGCATAAACCCTCAGCCAAAAACTAATTAAAGTCTAGTGGAAGATACAGATGCGCATGTACTGTTTGTGCGTGTGTGTCTGTGTGTGTGTGTGTGTGTGAGCCCTAACAACCTGTGTCATCCAGGCTGACATCATAGCTTGATCAGGTGAGGAAACATGATTATTTACCTTCATCAAAACAGACAGAGTATCATCATAAAGAGCCTGTTGAGACAGACTCTTCAACTTTGGCACCTGAAGGTGTTTTTTCCGACAAAAGATGTATTTTATCTGCTTTTAAGTTACTTCTAAATCTCAACCCACTTAGTTTATGGGTGTCATTTTACTCTTCACCCCCTTCACGTAAGGGGAAGAGAAGAAAAGCCAACCCTGACGGTTCTGTGAAACCACTAAAACTTTAAAACTTTATAGATATGACATCCATATTGAGCGCCAATATCAATCTGAGAGTGTGTGCCTAAGAGCGAGAGATGTTCCACGCTCAGACGGTCGGCACCCGGAGGTTTATTGAAGAAATGTGGAGCTTTAAATCTGCCAAACTACTGCTGCTTTGGCTGTGGGGGTGGGGGGGGGGGGAAACAAAGGCAGAGAATTATACCTGCAGGATGGAACAACAAAGGAGAGGGCTGACAATAAGGAGGAGACAGCAAGAGAGACAGACATGAAGGAAACAGAATAATGATCTCTCTAGACTGTGCCCTCCTGAGAGAAAGAGAGAGAGAGAGAGAGAGACAGTAAGAGGGGGAAAAAGCTGCGATGGAGTGATTTGTTTGTGTGTGTGTGTGTGTGTTTTTAATATGGCTGTGGAGTGCCACTTACTTCTCGATGAGGTCTAACGTCACCCCTGGCACCAACTTGGCACTCTTCTGCATACAAAACCTTGAGAGAGAGAAAAAAAAAAAAAAGAGAGAGAGAGAGAGAGAGAGGGAAAAGTTGCTGATGAGGGTTGGAAGGAGAACAAGAGGTGCTCAAAGACTAGACAAAGCAATAAAAACGTTTGGCCTCTACAGTACAGATTTTATGACCTACAAGAGAAACAATCAACGGGTAAAACACTGGAATGAAAAACGAGAGCTTCAAACATTACAACCACTGAGTACTTTGATAAGTGGATTTTGGCTGGATTAGAGTCAAAGGGGAGGGGGCCCGGACAGCGGGAGACACAGTCATATTTCTGAAATGTCTGGCGTGTGAGGGGGGTGTTATTGTTTACTGTGGCTGGTTAGCTCCGACAGGTCGGGCCAGCTGTAAAGTAACAGCAGGCTGGCAGTCAGAGGCTCGACAGACGCGAGCGGAGGCGCCGGGGCTCACAGCGAGTTGTCACACACCTGGAGGAGAGCAGGTGTGTCTGTGTGTTTGCATCAACTGCAAGGAACATAATGTGAAGTAAGGTGACACTGCACTAGCTTTAACTTGAAGGTGAACTGATGTAGTACCGAAGAGTTGGTTTAATATGCTCATTAGTTGTTCTGGTGTAAAACTGACTGGGTCAATCTAACAGAACTTAATATCATTAAACATACACTGATGCAATTATTTTATTTTCTGCCACTGAAACAAATATAAAGTACCAGTCTAAAGTTTAGTTACAGACTTTTGGACCCTACTGTATGTGTGTGTGTGTGTGTACATATATGAGTATATGTAGCTTTAAGATATAGTTTGGAAAAGTTGCCAGCTTGCTCCTTCACAGTAGCATGGTTCCAGGCCTCTGAGTCGCCGTCTACATTTTCAATTTTTGTTCAGCACTTCTTGTTTTATGCTCAATTACAGCTGCCAGCTGCAGAAACAGTTGACCAATCACATCAGAACTTTGAAGACAGGATTATAAAATGCCATCTTCCTACAAAGCTACCTAGCTACATCCATGAAAAAGACTGTAGTTACAGAAAACCCCATAAAAAAAAGGGATACAGCTCTTATTGGCTTAACAACTGGCATATTTCTTCAATCAGCATGATAAATGTGAAGTTAACTGCTCCCAGCAAACGCTACCACAGCATCTACGTCAGCTGCACTGGATCCATCCCTCGCCCGAACAGAAATCTAGTAACGTGAACTAGGGATGGACAATGAATTGAAAGTGTGAATGTTTGATCAATTCGTTCCTCTGTACAGAAACGTCCACCTGCAGTTCATTTGTTGGTTTATACATACAGGACGCAACAAAGCCAAACGGAGATAAAGCAGGAAAATAGTAGAGTGGTGCAGTTTCTTTGGGAGATTACTAGGCTACCTTTGCAGAGGACTGCAGTTCAGTTCTAGGCAGCAGCTGCAGTGGATTCCAGTGGTGAGCAGGTGGTCACAGATTAAAAGCTTCCTCTGTGAAGAAGCAAGCTAACAAAACCCTTCAGACACATCTTTCACACATTTTCTGCGGAGTATTGCTGTAACTATTCATTGTTAGGACTTGGTCTATATTTAAAACAGCAATTAACAGTTAACACAGCATCCCAGGATCACCTCACTATCACCTGCTGCTTTCCCCATCTCAGAACGGGTTATGAATGATTATATTAGCAGAATAACAGGTGTTGAAAATGAGGGATTAAGAAGAGTCTGAATCAGAGCTCCTGGTTACAAATAAACCTCACTAATAAACAGGATTAGCGCTATTTACAGTTTAGATGATTTCATAGAACAGTGTGATGTATCTGGTGATTATTTTAGGTCAATGACAGATCAGATTAGATTTGAGATCAGCCAGCACAGAGACATTCACTGGGGACAGGAAGGTTGATTGAAGGAGTAATGAGCTGAAGAAGACAGCCTATTCTGCGGGGACCAGAGAAGACACTCTACCCCCCCCCTCCTGCTCCTGCTCCCGCTCCTCCTCCACCCCCCCACCCACCCACCCTGGGAGCAGTACAGTCGTTTCCTCACACAAGATCCACTTCATTTCCCTCCTCAAAGTTTAATATGTACACGCTCACTCCCGCCCCTCTCCTCTCCTCTCCTCTCCTCTCATTGCCCGCACACTCACTTTGTCTTATTCGCCGAACCAATTAAAGTTTGGCCACATTGCTCTCTGTTCGTAATAATCCTTCAATTTCCTCTTCATCTCTGCCCTCCAGCCCTTCTGTACTTCTGTCAACTGTGTTCTCTTCAGCTGGAGGAACGTTCAGTTCACCAGCCATAGTTTTTGTTCTATCCCGAAGTTCACTTAAAGAAAAAAAAAAGAAGCTTACTTTACTTTTAAAGCGGTTAGAGGTGAGGTGAGTGATACGGATGCAGTGTGTCTCACCTTCTACCCTCTACCATCCATTTTCCTGGCTGTCTTTTATTAGCTCCTTACTCCAAGACATAACTTTTTCGCACATTATACGGTACAGACATCTGTGGTTCTTAGATGATGCATCCTAATGACTTTGGTGATCCTTTGACTTTTCCATCTAGCGCCACCAGCAAGTAGACATTTTTTTGGTTCAAAGTGAAAGGGATTGCTATGAAATTTGGTACAGGCATTCACGATCCTCGCCAGATATATTCGGTGACCCGCTGACTTTTCATTTAGTGCCATCACCAGATTCAATTCTCACTTTGGGGAAAAAAAAAAAAAGTTGCACAAAAGCATGCACATCCAAATGATAAGATACAAGGTTGCAGATCAGAAGAACATATGAAAAAATGGAAAAATAGAGTCTTCACACTAGATAATGCTCCCATGAACATTTATATCAATAAATACAGTATCTGGTGTGCAGACTTGTTTTTTTCTGTTTAAATGTTCAGTTTGTCCAGTTTGCTTTGGTATATCACCAAATACATAAAAATGTAGCTAACGTGCCAAAATGCAATGACGCATATGGATCAAAACAATCAGAAATCTTGAGGCGAATTCTCAACCAAACCAAAAAAAATGTATATTACATAACCTAAGAAAAATGACTCTTCCTTATGACTCACCTTTAAAGCCTGTTTCATGACATAAACAGACGTCTTCCTTTGAATAGTGTTGGTATGAATTCTCTTCTAATTAAACATTAAAGATCCCCTCCAGACATGTTTCAGGACATATAAAAAATCATCATCTGCTGGAATAATAAATTGTGCCGGACATGTTTTTTTCCCATAAAACAAGGCTAGGTCAAAACCTAGTATGTGGCTAGTATATGGTCAATGTGTGAAACTGTGGCCAATGTGTTACAGAGATAGTCAGTGGTGTCTAGAATGTGAATTCCTGGATGTTAAATGCTCATCGGCAAATTTTCTGTTGTGGTCTCAGTGATATTTGTTGTTAAAGTGTTAAAGAGTAAAAAAAAAAGGTTAGAAATGCAGTTGCAAGAACAGCACTTTCCATTCATATCTTGAGATGTTTGATTTAAAGGAGAACTTATTTGAAATTGGATTCATAACTATTCTAAATATCTGTCAACAGCTCTTTCATCTGTTTCACTCTGCATTGAGTGTGTTGTCAGAGTGAGGGTTATCTGCTGTGCTTTGACTCCCTCATGCCTCTATATGCCTTTTTTTTTTCCTGCCTCTTTCTCAGTTGATGATCACGGAGGCCGTGGTGGAAAATAGAAATGAGAGTTTCGACAGCATTTCAGGCTCAAATTCTCTGCGCTTGTTAGCACGCACCTTCTGAATTCAGCAGATATTTTCCCAAGGCCAATGAGTTTTACGCAAGACCAGAGCAACAACAGATCTGAGACAATAGAGTGCAAGCCTTGATAAAAAAAAAAAAAAAAAAAAAAGCTCCCTCCACTGACCTCACAACTCTCATTCAAATCAGACGTCAAGTGTTAGAAAGTCACGTCTAATCTGCTTTCAGCTTGTAGAAGGGCTGTCGTGATTCCTGCTTCGCTGTGCTAAAGAATCACTTTTATTTTGTAGGAGATTCAGGGCTTCCATGGACTGAAACAACGCATCTGCATCCCTGCCTGATCCACCCTGTTGAGTTTGTCGCAGGGATTGATAGATTGATACTCACTTCATACATAATTTAACATCGCTTTTTATCACACACTAGACAACACATATTCCATTTTAATTATTTAACTTTTGGTCCCTGTCTCTCATTGTTAAGCAGTAAACATATTCGTTTGCTTTGTTGCACGTGTGAACAAGCCAGAGGGGAGTTGTTACAGTTCACGTTCCACACACTGTGATGGTAAGCACTAGCAGAGTCACTTTCAAGTTTGTTTTTTTTTAATCATTTGAGAGCGCACGAGACAGCTTTTCCATTGACAGGTTGTGAATCAAAATAACTGTAAATACTGATGTGACCAAACGCAACAAGTGACCACATCATGCCTCCTCCTCCTCCTCTCTCCTGTCTTCAATGCCTACGGGGATCTCACACCTCCCTGCACAGGGGTTGGATGGAAACATGCTCTCCTTGATGCAACCTCTGCTATATGTATGCTCTGTTTACTTTGGCCCGTCTGTCTGTTCCTGCCAGACTCCATTTTTGGTTTATCATCTGTGTTTATATCTGCAGCCAACACAGGCAAAAAACATACACAAAATATTTAATCAGTGGTTCGAATGAAATTCAAGAGTGACTGGGAACTGTCTTGGTTTGTACTGTATTGGTGGAAAACAATAACGCAGGTTTTGAATGGCTTTCAGTCAATATGTTGCTGATAATTAAGACTTAAGAACGAGTTTTCCCGCTTCCATTCTTCTCCCTCTTTGTTCCTCGAGTGTCAGGCACACTCAGGGCCTGTGCTTTCCTTTAAAGAGACAGCAAATTCACACTGATGTCATGTGGGATCTCATTATTCTCCAGCAGTAGGAAGACCCTTTGAATTTAAGTGCCACGGATTACGTCACAGTCAGGATGGATCAGTTGTTGGATACAAACTCCCAATCCGTGCATGAATTTTTATCCTTTTGGAATTCAAATTCTGCTCCCAGGCGTGATGGCAGATTTAAGTGCTGCTGGAGAAAACCCGAATAATCGATAACAATCACTCACAGATGATGGGCTGAATGTGGAAGCAGAGAAAAAGAGTTTGACCTTGTGATTTTATTCTTACTATAATATTTTGCCGTCAATTTAATTAAACCGTCTAATCATTTAACATTAACTAAATAGATGCGAATGTCAATTTCACATTAGGTCAATTTGTAAAAGGGCTGCATTTATAAAGTCCCTCTTAAAGCTCTTTACAACATCCACACACACATTCATGCACTGATTTCAGAAGCTGCCACACAAGGTGCCAACCTGCTCCTCAGAATCTAATCTAATGCACATTCACACACACACACACACACAGCGCTGGTGCAGCCATCAGGAGCAATTCGAGGTTCAGCATCTTGCCCAAGGACATTTCGACACACGGACCGGAGGAGGAGCCGGGGATCGAACCGCCGATCTTTCAATTAGCAGACGACCTGCTCTACCTCCTGAGCCACAGCCACTCTGCTCTCACTGTCAGCACATTCTCACAACTTGTAATCATGAATTCTTGGTGTTCAGAGCTTTTGAGTCTCTGTTTTCTAATTTGAAGAAATGTTGTTGTTGATGTGTCTGTCTCAGATGAGCCACAGATGAGTCCTCTGTCAGATCGGGATCAGCACTGATCCTGGTTTCAAAGTTATTACTAACAGTGTAACAAAAACTGGGATCTTTAGGCCGTGTGGCCCCTGAACGATCAGACTTGAAACTATTAAAAAAAAAGAAAAAAAAACTGAACTGTGAATGTCGCCTTACTCTACCGCTTGTCAAAAACAGCTAATCTGTTGTTGGCTAAATGAATCTGTTTTTCTTAGAGCTGAACTAATCAATATCTATTTATATTACAGGGTCAAAAAACTACAAATAGAGTGAAAAGTGTTGCTCACATTGACAAACTCACAGAGAATTATTATCCAACTCTGCAATCCCACTCAGCTCTACGCAGCATTTTTCAATCTTTCAACTCTTTGTTTTGGTTTTCCCGGCTGCTCTCTCACCATCACCCTCATTTCCAGCCGCAAACCTCAAAGCTCGTATTAAATAACATGAATAATAATGTTGACTATATCGACTTTATAAGCCTATATATGTCAGATGTGTTGTGTTCAGCGTGTTATTTAATGTTACATCAGCAAAAAATCCTTGTTGTGAATAAGCTGCAATAACAAAACGGTACACGACTCCTGTGAATATGAGAATATATGTATGAAAGAGCAATGAAGGAGTTTTTGCAGTTCCACTTTCTCTTTGTTCTCTCGTTGTTACATAAAGCTCATATGAAGCTGCTGCTCATTAAGTGGCTCTCCTGAACTCCAGTACAACTCCAGATTGTTTCAGAGCAATATTTCAAATGATGATGTATTATGATTCATGTGCAGGACGAATGTGAAGATGGAGAAGGGGGGTCCTGCCTGGTCGGCAAAGAAACATGAAGACGCATTCGCTTCAATTCAATATCAAAGTGTAGCGCTGGTGATAATCTGTACACATTATGCTAATTAAAATACATTTCCTGAACATACAGGGATGTTAACCTTGCCTACGGCGCCGTTCGATTTAAAAGAAAATCCACCTTAAAAATTCACGTTACTTCCTATAATATTGCACAGATTCATTTTAACTTGTGATTTTTTATATATATATATATATATATATATATATATATATAAAAAACCCAAGCAGCACAGACTCTAGCGATGATGTCACCTTGAGACAAATCCTGGAGCAGCTCTGACAATGAATAATGGAACAAATGTTGAGACTCCATGACAGCAGCCATGGTGATTTTGCTGGAATATGAACACATTTACTGACTCACGGTTATGAGCCGCACATTCGAATGACACTGATTTGGATGTACAGTAATAAGCAGATGTCACCTGATGACATTATTAAGTATGTAGACTATTGCGCATTTATAGAGACTCATTCGACCCTCCAAAATAACCTGAATATGTTCTGCTGATTTAATGGCTTGAGTATGAAAATGATGTGAATTATATTCTATAGCCAGAGTCACAGTCGGATCTCAACTCAGTAGAACACCTATGGGAGACTCTATCTCTCCACCTTCATCATTATCATCATCATCAAAAAAAAGAGGAAATATCTTTAGTAGAGTACCAGAGACTTACAGAGTCTATGACAAGGAGCAGCGAAGCTCGACCGACGCTTTACTACGACACTCTACTGTATGTTGGTTCTTCCTTTAACTTGTCAAGCATGTATGTATCTTTACAAACAGATGCACCCGCAGATGTTTCTTGTTCGTTCTATGGAGCCTCATCACAATTTCACATTGTTTGACATGCGGCTTTGACAGAGATTGTCGGTTTCACCAACTCTCTTCACAGCTTTCCAAGATTCTAGAAAAACAGACAACTGAGTAGTGATGATTTTTACCATGAGCATAACTGGAATCATCTGTTAGGGAGTCATGTCATATATCTCTTTTGAAAAAAAAAAAAGCTAAAATATAATACCATGATCATATTAAGGGAGGTGAGTAATTTAAGCTTTTGTACATTATCATAATGTGTAAAAATCTGTTTCAAGTGGCAGCAAACAGGGTGAAGCTTCCTGCTGATCAGGTCCTAAGTGAACACACTCTGCCGTCAGTGTGCAACATATGACGGGGTTTTCTGAGGTAAACCTGCTGCTGCCTTTAAATCCACAGAGGTCCTACAGGAACTAGTCAGCCAAGGCATATGCAGCGTTATGTAACGGTTCCCTGTGTAGTTCACCCTCTAACACGAGACAAGAGGGGAAAGATGAATGTGTCAAATTTTTCACAAGTAATTTTATATTTCAGCTATTAAGGCCAAGGCAAGAGTCAGACCAGAGGGGCTGCGATTGTTTCATTTCACCTATAGAAGCTAGAAAAAAAAGGAGAATAGATATGTAGCTACGTTTGTTCTCAATGAACATAATGAGGCTGCAGTGTGTGTGTGTGTGTGTGTGTGTGCATATGTGGGTGTGTGTCAAGGGAGCTCCTGCTGAATGAAAGGAATACAAGATGCGGTCACGTGAGCCCTTTACTGCTGCTGCATTTCTATTAAAACCTCATCTGTGTTCCTGCTCTTGAAAAGGTGTACATGCTGTTTACGGCACATACATGAAGATAATGAGATGCTACTTGAGGTCATCATCATGCCTGTCAAAGCTGTGAAGCGAGGTTGAAAGGCTTACATCTACGCATCATTATCAGCATTAACAGCATGTACACAACTGCTCGTCCATAAGCCATGCGCGATTATTCACGTACATGCAGCAAAAACATGGCACCCTGGTGGAAGGGTGAGCGAGTAAAAAAAAGAGGGTGGTATTGGTGCAATATTGAAGAGATGAGAGCAGTGCTCTTGCTGAGGAGTTGGCTCAGCCTGCTTTGCATTCTGCACTGTGATTCATCACTGCTGCCTGATTCTTCACTAAAGCGCTGAATGACAGAGGTGCCTGGCAGAGATGGTACAGTTTCTCCCTCAATAATCTTTTTTATTATTTTGGCCACGTGTTTTTTTTTTTTTTTTAACAAGATAATAGGTTTTGTCAAACAGTCTGTATTTGTGTTCTAGCCACAGTCCAGCATAATCCAGTGGCCATGAGCCACATTTACAACTGTTATAGTTTATCTTGTGTAAGTTTTGAGGGTTTTTTTTCTCCAGGTGAGATATTAACCATTTATATTTCAAATATCTGCTCGATTTAACAGTGCCTGCTTGATAATCTCACTATCAGTCTTATCTTGACAAGACTTTTGTAACTTACTGGTGGCACAGATGTTTGAACATAAGATATTATAACACTGGAAGATAAACTTCCAGGGTCCATGCCTATTGCCTCAGTGTATTTTTGGGTGCTTATATGCAGCTACTGTTACAGTGACACCACAATAACAATCAATCAATATATAGAAATGAAAACCAATAGTGGCAGTGCAGTATGTGATGATATTCATATTTGTTTTACTGTCAATATGCAGTGAGGAGAACAAGGTAACAGGAAATGCAGGTGATTAGTCTCAACACAAAGTATTCCACAATTTGATTTGACAGTTTTTCTTCTCCTGCAAACCGCACGGAACAGATGCATGAAACTCTGTGTAGATTCATGACAAGTCCAGAAATATTCACACGCATTCTTTTAGTCACTTATAAAGCCGTGCGTTTTATAATCTCAGTCATTGAGGAACTGGGCGCGCACGTGCACGAGCCTCATTTCCACTCCCACAATTAGCCATAAATGGATGAGGACACCAGCTGTTTTCATATCAGTTCACCTGTACACCTGTTGATGAAACAAACGGGAACACATCACTCTCAGATCACTTTAGGAAAACATGTGTACGTCTGGTTTGGAGATCGTTTGAAGTGTGCACGTTCTCACTGTGCACTGTGCGTTTAGAATAGCAGTTGATGTGTGGGGAAATGGCGCATGTGTGTTGTTGTTTGTGCGTATGCCTCGTTTATGCATCTGGCCCCTGGTGTCATCCCGTTCTTTCCCGCTCTATTTACAGACACTCACCCTCCTCCATCCCTCCCCTGTCCATCACAGCGGTGGGGAAATCCCTTGAAGATGGCGCTCCATCAGTAATGATTTTCTGCTCAGCTGAGCAATGGAAGGTACACATGCACTCACTCCGCCTAGCTCGCCCCAGCCCATTCTCTCTCTCTCTCTCTCTGTGTGTGTAAACCCCATCATCCATCCCTCAATGCATCTCATTAAAGTTTTAAAGCCAAGGTAAGCCAGCACATCAGTGAATCTCTCCATCCGCCCACTCTCATACCCTGCCAAACTCCACCCGATCCCCTTCCTCATTTTCCCCTCCGTTTCCCACTCTGGGCCCATGTGAAATTAAGGAGAAGACGGCTCGGCGTGTCTTTGTTTAGACAATAATAAGCAAACAAGAGAGGTGGCAACAAACTATAGGAAGAGTAGGAGGAGGAGGAGTGAAGCGGTTGAGTGGATGCTGCAGCATCCAGGCTCCAGGTCTCGATGTGAGCCTGGAGAGCAGGTTGATGTAGCAGCAGGCCACAGCTGGCAATGTTATCCAAGTGGGAAGGTTTTTTGAGCGCTGGGAGTATTCTCGATCAAATTGTTATTCTCTACCAAACCTGGCAGGAGGACTGTGAACGGCAGCTGTATACTATGTCTGGAATTAGTAATGTACCTCCCAGATGTACACAGTAGCTCCTCCTTCACAGCCTCGAGTTTAAAGCGAGCCTCTGTAAACTTTTGCTGAACAGCGACCACAAGCGATAATCACAGGATGACGGTCGATTCTAAAAGGTAGTTTAACAATAGCACGATGATGTAATGCTAGTGATGTCAGTTATACCAAAGTATCTACGTAAAGTTTGCCAACATTAACCAGCAGTTGGTCATACGAGACCAAGTGAAGCTGTAGCAGAAACCCCCCCGAGTGTATTGAGGTGAGCAGGAGTGCTTTTCACTTCTTATAAATTCAACTTTTCATTTCTAAAGTGTTGGGAAAGTGATATTTCTTCTTCCAAAAAGTGACATATTCTTGCTTTAATTTACCACTTTAATTGAAGTTTGAACAGACAGAACTAAGTGTCAAAAATGAGTGATGACTGGATTTGTTGTTTTCCTCAAGAAAAGCAGCATTAATGGAACGGAGGGGTTTTTTTTTTTTTGTTCTTTGATAGGTATGTATTTCATTTATTATTATCTTTCAGAGTGTAAATAAAGGTTAAATGAATTAATGAATAATACATTAAAAATTTTCTCCTTTGAAGCTTTGACATTCATGTAAAATTTATGCCATGTGAGCTGTTCAAACTCTACCGAGCTACGTAAGGGAATTTCAAATACATTGCATATATAATATGAGACTAAATTTAACCCTGAATCACTACTGACTAACAAATAATTACATTAATACGAACCACTGAAGCGTGATCTCATAAAGTCATTAATGAAAGAATCAGTCCCAACGTTCCCTGCAAGTCACAACTTCCTTTTTTTTTTTGAAGGCAGAGGGTATTAAGATATAGTTCAGTCAATATTATCCAGCAGGCTTTTAGCAACTTGTTCTCTGAAATGGGATGTTGGTAAGGGATATCAATATTAATGGCATAATACCAAGACCTCATTATGCTGAAGGTCATGGCGGCATGTGGATTTGAGTGGAGGAAGATAAACGAAACTCTTCAACATTTATGGCAGAGAAGAAACATTCGGCGAGCTGTTGGACACCTCCTGAAGGCAACCTGTCATTCTCACTTATGCACTTTTTTTTAAAAGTTATGCGCCTCTTTCAAAGTTTTTTTTTTTTTTTTTTTTTGAAAATTTGTTAAATCATCCATCTGACTTTTAGGGTGTACAAGGTGAATTCCATCATTAAAATGCAAAAAAAACTGTAAGGGTAAGTAATGATTTATGGCACCAAAGGGACTTTGTACAGGCTGTAAAAGGGAATGAGAGTTTGTCCAACTACCTGACATTTGAAAACAGGCCTTCTTTTTTTTAGAGTAATCAAAGAATAGGGCCACACCAGTGTTCATATGATACCTGAGTTTCAGTACTAACAAATAATATTATATTTATGTTTGAGGAATCAAAACCTATTTTCCTACAAAACCCTTTTTTCATTTAACATACTGTGTCAAACTGCCACATGCATGTTGTTAAATGTTGTCTTAAGTCAAGCAGCTGTACAACAACTTTGTTTAAATAGCAAAGTAGCTGATTTCCTGATTTAAATGAAGGAATATCTGATCAAAGAATAAGACCAACCAACCTAACCAGCAATACTTGACAGTTTTGGATTCTGGATGCTTGTGACAGATTTCCTTCAGTCAGTATTGAGAGTCTTATCACTCACTGTGGCCTCATTTATCTCTCTAATCACTTCTCACTTCTGTCAGGAATAACACACTCTACACATCGGATGTGGATTTACATGTGTATGTTAAAAATGTACGACATATATTGTATGCGTGTGTGTGTGTGTGTGATTTGTGTTGACAGTGGATCGGAAGGTGACGCAATCACCTTTGCCTGGGTGTGCAAGCCCCATATGCTCGGTCTACCCCACACACAGCTGACTGGCTGATGAAACCAGTGTGCTCGTGTGGTTTAGCTGGAAGCTCCGTCAGTACCATCCCTCTGAATGATACATCATGACACATTTATATCAGGCCACTGTATCAGCCAAGTCTCCCCAATGAACTCGTTTTGCCTGGATATCTTTCTCCTGTTTTTCATTGGTGCGGTGTGACTTTTCCTGTAGGCGGGGCTACGGCTTGGTGGTTCTGTGTGTTTTGGCTGTGAGTATGCGTCCGTACAGTGTAGCATAGAGCCAGCTGCTGGTGGCTAGTGGCTAGGCTATTGGTTTCTGAAAGTATCTACAGATCTCAGCAACTGCTTTACAGTTATCAACACAGCGACAGAACTATCTGTGTACGTTTCGCCTGCCTTCAGGGTGTACATGTTTGTCCAATAAGGAAGCAGCAATTGGGCTGGAAAATCACTCAATCTGGCAACATTTCTCTGGTGTAAAATTTTCCAGCCCAGATCCAGTTATTTTCAGCATGCAGCGTCAACCAATCAGGGGCCACCAGGAAACGCTTAACACAATACACACATACCATCATCAGGGAGTGAAAAGTACGACCTTCAGCACACAGACACTTTTTCAGTAGTCATCACACGTTTCTGTAATGATGTACGATTAATAAGTAATTATGTGAAAGTAACAATGAAAATTTAAACACACACACACACACACAACACAATAACAAAAATGATATTTCATTAAAATACGTATACCACAATTGGAACTGCAGGAGTGGCGTCGTCCCAGCACGCTTAACGGACCACAAGCCCCGGCCTATTTTACCGAACCCTCCTCTGCAACCATCATCACCCTCACAGCTGTGGGTGATGTTGGTTTACATTTTTCATCATAGCTGAATTTTTTTCTTATCAGAGCTGAATACTGAGCAGGGTTTGGAGCTCAGAGGAACGTTGCTACTCTTCACACTTCACATCATCGTGTCATCAGAGTGTCCAAACAGTGATCCAACCTGTCGCTAACTGACACATGAATGACACACACACAGTCTACTGCTGGGAGAAATCTTCTGTTCCCTTACATGAATATCACAGAATCCATAATCTTAAAATAACCTTATAAAAGATTACATCATATTAATCATATATATATTCTTTTTAATCAGTTTCTTGCTTTTCTTTGCCTTGTTTGGGCTCATCAATGGAGAACACGGTTTAAAACGTTCTAATGTAAAACAGTAATTTGACAAAAACCCAATCCTGAACGTACCATCTGGAACACATTTCTAAGAATTCCTTGATGCTTCAAACATTCAGTAGGTGGTAAGAAGCTGTGTCGGGAGGAGAGGAGGTAAAAGAAGGAGTATGAAAGGGGCATTACCACCGGAGGGCGATCTTGATCGGTGTGGTGAGGCAGGAGGTGAAGAGGTCGGCTGGGAGGTCGGGGTTCATGGGCAGCAGCTCGCTGGCCTCGCAGGCTGCCAGCTGGATGCAGTTCTTCATGGAGGGCGGCAGGGGCATCTGGGCGAGCGGGTGGCTGGGGTTGATGGCTGCCACCTGATCGGACACAAGAGGACAGTGTTTCTTTACGTTCGTTTGGTTGCAATGATCCACATCTAGAAACATAATTAAAATGCGTCACGTGCCTAGTAACAAGAAGAATGCTTTTCAACATATTCTGACATTTTATAGACCAAAATCAGTTCATCAAGAAAAGAAATTAATGATGAAAACAATCTTTAGTTGCACTTCTATTCAGAGGACTCAGGCATGGAGAGTATCTATTTGTCACAGACTCTGACAGATCAGTCATAAATATATTTGCGCAAAGTTGCTGCCATTTCCAAAATGTGGCAGCACTTCACTTTGATGGCTTTCCTCGTTTGCTGTGCTATTATAGTGTCTGGAATTGAATTTTGCTTTGTAACAATAGAGAAAAAAAAACTAGTATTGTGGTGGTAGCAGAAAGAAGAGGCAGACAGGATGATAAACTCAAGCTGAAGACCAGATAAGACATGAAATGAAAGGTCAGAGACAAACTAAAGAGCAGCAGCTCCAAACTGATGGAGGAAGATACAGATGAAGAAAGGAGTTTAAACTCCCAGAGAACAAAGACAACATAGAAGAGAGGAGGACCTTTATGATATCTCTATACTTGAAGTTAGAGCAAGTAGAAAAGCTTATCTCATCTCCATGTGTGAGTTTGTACAAATGTCCAGCAAAGGTGAAGGACTTGAGCGTCCTCTGACCACCTACACAAACCTGCTTTAACTGTCACTGTTACTGCAAGCTGCTCCACAGATTTGGCATCATCTGGTCACTGCCCGAGAAACTTTTCATTTATTTGATCACTAGATTATTTTTCAGATTTCACCAAGAACAAAAACTCAATGTTCTTCCCCAAATTTACCACATACAGATGTAAAATTTTGCTTTTATTAATATAAGAAGCTGTTTTTTAAACTTCATAAGATACCGATTTGGAAGAAGACACTAAAAACTGTCACGAGCTATGAGTTTAACTTCTTGCTTCCATTATGGACGGATGAGCACTTCAGTCTGTTTTTGTTCGGTTTTCCCAGTGTTGACTAAAAACAAGGGGGAACATTTGATTGCATGAGATACAAGTCAGTACTTTTTGGCAGCTTCCAGGAAAGACATTGCCTGAGAGACATTTTGACAATGTTATGATAATGTGTTAGTTGATCGATCCCAGTGGGGGGGGAACGCTCCCTTTCACCTGCCCTCTCAGCAGGTGGTCTTCGGCGGTCAACGATCCTCTTTGTCTGTTCTTAAAAAACAGAATCAGCGTGTTATTTCCTCACTCTTGGACAAGCTCAGTCAATACCTAGAAACCTAAATAATGGAGAGGGGCTTTTGCATATGATGTAAAACTTTAATTATATTTGGAGCTCTTGACTATTTATGTGCTCATTGTGCTGTTGTACTGTTGATTTGTTTGCTGGGAGTTAAATATGGTTTCTGTCTTTTGCTGAGTAGACTTTAATGAGCTGTGGGTCTTAATAGCGGCAAGAATCCGAGACTTCCCTTCATCATCGCTGACTGCTGTGGGTTGTTTCTTTCATTTCGCAGCCCTGCCTAATTTTAGTAAGGAATTAGGGAGGGAGATTATTACATTATTATTATTATTATTATTATCGCCTGTTTTCTGCAAAAACACAAGTCTCGACTTTCCCGTAAAGCGATGCGTCGCGGTGCTCGTCCATGTGGAGGGTGGAGGGTGTCTATTGATGACATGTCAGATTACAGTCCAGACTCTTTCTTGCTCCTCTTTTGTTGTTTCTTTGACAAAAACTCTACGATATAAAGTGCCGGAGGACAAAAGATCCAAATGAATACATATTTTAAATTAGAGTTGTTTCTCATGCTCTAATTAAGGAAGACAAAAAAAAAAAAAAAAAAAGACTACTAAAATGAAACTTAACCTGATCAGGGCTTAGAAGGGAGGGAAGAAAGTTGAGAATTATTGGAGTATACCCCTGACATTTCATTAGCCAGAGCTAAGGAGATCAGAATTCTATCACATGACCAACAACTCAAATTTTTTGGCATATTATTTGAATGAGAAAAAGTGCAACTGGTTAGTTTTTTAATAC
Source organism: Euthynnus affinis (assembly GCA_029490765.1). Classification (NCBI taxonomy): domain Eukaryota; kingdom Metazoa; phylum Chordata; class Actinopteri; order Scombriformes; family Scombridae; genus Euthynnus; species Euthynnus affinis. Next base: position 33,413,280 of record CM055838.1, on the reverse strand, counting down.
CCAACACCCCATCAACTCCTTGCAACAGTCGAAATGTGCCAATCATCCATGTGCATAGTGACTGAATGAGGCAAATAACACTCTTTAGGATGCTGTAGATAAACTTGTCGGTATAGATTTGAAAATGGTTACCTTTTAAGATCTCTTCCAAGAGCTATAGACACCTGAACAGCTGGTTACAGCAGCGAGAAAAAAAAAAAAAAAACGTCGCTTCAAGTGTTAAAACTCTTTCTGTGTTGTATGTAAACACCTTTTGGGGGGCTGCGGGCACCGAGGCCGAGCAAAAGGAGGAGTGGGTGTGAAAAATCTTGAGACTGTCTGGCAGCAGTGTTAGAAAACACACTAAAAAAGCCCTGGCAGATCAATCCACTGTAACACACACAATGACGCACGTTAACATGCACAGACGTGTAGTACGAGAACATATCTGGACAGCCACAGGTTGTGCTTTTATATAGATGCAACAATATTACAGGCAGCAGTAACGCACACCAGGGCTCCTGAAACTCCTCCTTGGGCCTCTTAGCTTGCTGTGTGCTGAGCATCTGATGCAAGTCTGGTTAAACTCACACTACCTGAGGTGATCACTGAGGGAACATGCGAGTTTTTCTGAGTTCAAAGGGTGAGTCTTGTTGATTAGAAGATGACAAATACAACAAATGATCCATAGAGTGTCTGGGAAACACAATAACAGGAAAAATGCATCTCCTCCTAGTGTAGTGGAGGCTTGAAAAATCCATTTGTCACAAGCAACACAAATAGTATTTTATTCAATAAACTGTCACAACTTGATTCAACTTTTCAATCCAGTTTTCAGTTAAACGAATCAAAGTGCACAAAAAAAAAAAAAAAGGGGCCTGTGATGGGGCACTGTAGATTTATGTAATGCCTCCTCGCTCCTGTATATACTGCACAGCCTCCCTGCTTTCTGCTAGTACAATAACTCATTAGTTGATTCTATAATAAGTCGACTAGCGGAGAAAAAGGCGGCAGCAGTAGAAGCACAGATCTCAGTGTGAGACATTATGTATTTACAGTAGCGTTCTACAAGGAGCTCTGCACGCACATGAATAAATCATAGTATTAAAAATACAGAAGAATAGTCTTAATTAACGGAGGGGGGGGGGGTGTGATAACATGTGTTCAACTGTGTGTGCATTTCTCTTTGAAATGCTTGCAGGCGTGAGTGGGTGCTGACTTTTTTTTTTTTTTTTTTTTTGCTTTGCGGATGGATCTGTGCCAGTCTTGGTGTAACATAATTCCTCTTCTCTGTCTCTCTCTAATGAGGAAAATGTCGACTGGCTCACAGAGACAGACATCACAAACAAAGCGGCGTGCGTTTCCCAAAGCCTCTTGTTGTGTCAACCCTAAGAAAGGAACAGTGTCTCCCTGAATGAGATTTTGGAGGAACTGTGTGACGGCGTGCCGCAGTAATCCGTATGGTAAATACGACAACATTAAGCTGATTAATGCCAAGCATCCACTGTAATTATCACATTAGCATATTGTAATCTCACAAATTACCATGAAAATCACCATGACAGCTTTCTTTTCTCTCTCCTCCGCTGAGGATATCAGGGCACAATTTAATTGCTGAGAATTCCCTTTTTTTTTTTTTTATAAAAGTGACACTAATTTATGAGACTAATCCTATGAGGAGGAGGAGGAGAGGCTGATTTCAGATGTAACACAACAACACACCATCACTGCAGAGGGATACGCAGTCACGCACGTACACACGCAGGGCTACCGAAACACAACTCTAGTCGAGCAATAAATTTTTACAGCCGTGAATTAATTATTCATTAAAATGATAGAAGGAGCCGGTGGAGGCTTAATGTGAGCATCCTGAAAAAAAAAAAGCCGGCAACACAAACACCTAGCCCACAAAAAAAAAAAACACACACACACACACAAGCTCTCACAGTCCAGTGTGTATTCACTTTGAGTGCTGCAGTGATTCTCTTTGAAAGTCAGTTACACACACACACACACACACACACACCTCTTTCCGCCCTGCAGCTAATGCAGTGAGCATGTTTGCTGAGTGCGTGCATGAAGTGATGAGATATTTAAAAGGAAGCAGGTGGCCCTATAATAGAGCACTCAGAGCAGACACCTACACACACACACACACACTGACTGACTGACTGACTGACTGGAATGCAGAAGGTGCTTGCATTGATACGGTTTGGTGGAGGAGTGATCTTTTCTTCAGCCGTCTCCTTCACGCTCTTGTCTTCATCTGCATCACTGCATTCCCAAATCACACAGTCCCCGGTGAGAGCAGGCCTGGTGTTTAGGGAAATGTGAAGAAGTGTGCGTGTGTGTATTTAAAAAAAAAAAGTGAGTGTGTGTGTCGTCTTTGCACGATTCCACTCGGGACCACCCGTGTGCAATGCACAGACTGTCGCGACAGAGAGATGAATGTGCAGGAGTGCGTGGGCGAGGTGGGGGACTCCCCGCTTGGATCATCTCCTGCATGATTAAAAAGCCTCTGGAAGTCATCGGCGCTCTCTTTATCTTCCATTAGTCCTCACCATTATACACTTCCTGTGGGTGAGTGGGTGAGAAGGGCAAGCACTCAGGTGGAAAAGTGAAATTGCTTATGGACCTTATGCAACTTCCCCTGCATTTAACTGAGGGACTTCCTCAATTTATTTCCCTCTCCAAAACACTACAGTTAAACCCTGGAGTTCCCACTTTTAAATAAACACTTTTTGTGCAATAGTGCAAGCTAACGCCTTTAATACACAGCATGAGGAATCTATTTTCCCCAAAACTAACTCACCAAATGTTTACCATTCTTGCATCAGCCACACAATGGCTCCTTTCTCAATGACCACGGCAGCTTCACAAGCTTTACTCCCAGGCCTCCAGGCTGAGGTTTGACTAGAATCACACTCAACAGACAGTGGTAGCTAAAACTTTTATCTTGGGTTGCAGCCTTGGGAGAACCCCAAGTGGCCCATTACTCTGTAACCCTTGTACAAACTAGCTACAAGAGCGTGGAGTTTCTGCTCCCACCACCTCCTCTCTGACTGCTACTACACTGATCCGATCTAACTTACTACTCCTGCTCCTTTGTGGAAGCCCGGCATGATTAGATATCCAAGAGGTGGGAAAGGTTGGAGGGTCAATTTACTTTCAATATACATTACTTCAGCCAAAATAAAAAAAAAAAGTAAAAGCTCAGTTTGTATATTGTGAACTTTTACTATGGTTGTTTCATATATAAAAATTGTTCTGTGTGGTGAGATTGTATTTTTGGGGATGTGATGTGAACCTTGCCCTCGCTCTCTTTCTCCAACTCTTCGTTAACAATATGCAACATATAGAAAAATCACCTACCGTATACTTTAAACGCCATATAACAAGTATGTGTTACATTTGATTTTTTTCTCTCTCCTAAGTGTTAAGTGGAGCATATCTTCCTGCTCTGGGTGTCACTGCGTGCTCTCTGTGCTCCTGGTTACTGTGGAGAGCAAACGAGGACAAGAAGAAGGGATTCTAGAAGAAAATGAGCAGTGCAGCTTGATTAAGTCCTGTCTTTGGCTGTAGGATATTTAAACTTTATACTTGGGTGAATTTACATTGAGATAATAGAGCGGCCAGGAATTTTTCTATTTTCATGTACTGTACAGCTACTGTATATTCACCTGCTATAACAGCTCGCTCTGGAGAGGAGACTATGACTCGAAAGGCAATTTACACTTCGGTTCCTTTTCAGATTTTTCACAGGCTAACACCAACTGTTTTAGAGCCACAGTTTGTACACCACCCAGCACTGCATGTTTACTTATTTAATAACCAGTGAAGGCATCGCCTCATACATGGACATTTCATTTTTTTAATTATCTTACTAATATGTGGTGCAAGTATTAAATGTAAAATCTCTAGGGCTGTAGTCTGCTGGTCGACTAGTCGATTAATTGGTCGATACTCTCTCATCCGACTAAATTCTCATTGGTCGACTAATCTCCGTGTTACTTTCATAAGGAGAAAAGCGCTACATCAGCAGCTTTCTGGGATTAATCCATTATTTTCCTGCAGCGGGGGACAGACTGACAAACTACCTTTGAAAACGGGGGTGTATTCAAAACACCCCCGCTGTTTTCACAACTTTGGACTCTTCCAAACTCGGAGGTCTAACTGTACACAATGTAACGGAGCGTTTACTAAAGCGTTTGGGAGTCTGTGCAGCGCGCGAGTCAACCGCTGTGTCGTTGCCTGGGAAACGAGTGTAACGGTTACGAGCGTGACGCGAGTTGGACACAGAGAAAGTGACGGTAGATAGGAGTGGAGCAGAGGAAAAGTTTAGCGGTAAGTTGTCAGTCTGGCAGTAAATGTACAGCACAGACTACAGTGTGTCAGTTAAATGCTGAAGTCACGTCTGTTGTTTCCCCAAGTGCTGGAAAAGTGAAGGTTAGCTCCAAAGTTAGCAACAATGGATTAGCCTAACCTGAAGACGCTAAACAGAGAAATACAAATTGCAGAATTCACTTTGCTACCCCCCCCCCCCCCCCCCCCCTCGCGCGCGACTAATCGATTAGTCGCAGATTATTTACAATGTTAGTCGACCGAGATTTTCTTTGGTTGACTACAGCCCTAAAAATCTCAAACAACACAAACCAAGAAAAACTATTAAAAAGTAAAGAGTGAAACTTTAACATTCATTGCTGCTACAGTTACTGTCACTGCCTGTAAGAGGCACCATCAACATACAGTATGCAGCATTTTTTTTTTTCCTAGGATGGTGAAGTCATGACCTGCCCAGGTCTGCATCTGACCAGATAGTCTTCATTGCCTTTGGGTTGGTTAGGTTTAGGCATGAGGAGTCAGATTGGTTAGGATAAGCCAATCAGAGGCAGAGTACGGCAGGTCATGACTTTGCCATCTTAGGGGAAAAAATATGGCCTTCAGTATAAACTAGCAAGTCTAAAGTTACTTTCCTTTACTATAATTGACTCAAGTTGCAAACTTTTAATTGTAAGTGAATCACAGGTCAGCTCATGAGCTGCTTGAGTTTCTCTTATTGTAGAAATGCCTCCACAAAGTAAGAGAAAATAATTGTTTTAATTATCCAAATATGGACCTAATATAGGAATAAATAAAAATGGACCTTATTGCTAATCTTTTTTTTTTTTTTGCAAAGTAATAAGAGTTTTTTGTTCTGACAGCGCAGCCCTGCCGTGACCTCTGCAAACTGGGAGAGAGAGCGAGAAAAGCTGAGGATGGAGAGACACTTGTGACAAGTTCTGTCAAACACTGCGGCAACTCAGCAGTTTGGCTGCTGCCTTCACCTTTACTTTTAACGGTAACACAGCATTCACAGCAGCTCCTCTTTACTCTCGCTCTACCTCCCACCTCTCTGCTTCGTACTGTTCATTCTGTACCTTTCTCTCTCTCTCTCTCTCTCTCTCTCCCGTTTCCCAGCTAATCTACAGTCTGGCTGAAACTTCTCCATGAATAATTGAGATGAATGACAGCGCCAGCTCATTAGGAATTCACATAACATGCCATAGCCGGGAGAGAGAAAGAGGGAGAAAACGTAATAAAAAGATGAAGCAGTGAAAGGACTGAGGCTGGTAGGCGCTGGTGTCTGTGTGAGTGTTATGTGTGCGAGTATTTATGTGTGCGTTATACACTCCCAAGACCAAAAACCAAAACTCAATCAAGTCGAGCTGAGAATCATGACTCGACACTACCCTTTATGGATACAGTGTATGAGTGACGGAGTGTGAGTGTATATTTGTGGTGGTGTGTCACCCAGTTTGCCACTAATAAATCATAAATACAGACAGATCATTTCACCTTGTTGGCGCACAACTGTGTGTGCTTGTATGACTCACCTAATCTCTAAAGTGTGTGCCCCCCCCCCAATTACAACCCCACCATTAATTCATGGCTGCTGTGTTGTGACACATCATAAACTACAAGTATATGGTGTGTATGAGTTTGTGTGTATCTTCACAGAAGCCCACCTCCAGCTCCTGCTCTCTCTGCAGGGCGAACTGTTTGAAGGACTTCACGATGATCCCCGCGTTGGAGCAGTCGTAGACGAAAATGGACGGGCTCCCCATCCACGTCTGCAGGTCGTAGATGGACAGCGGGATGTACTGGGTGTAGTTCTGAAAGAGAGAAAACGAGACGAGGCCGTCAAGAGTGAAGGATGAGAGAGACGGTGCATCATGTTATTGCTGATAACTCACTTTTATGGATTTTTTTCGCTTAATTATTAACTAGTCATCTGTTTGATGAAGAGTGCGAGCGGAGGAGAGAGGGAGAGGAATAGCGGAAAAGAGAATTATAACGAGGTAGCGAGAGACACGGTGAAATGTGAATCTTGGAAACACAGAGAGAGAGAGGTCGGCGGTAATATATCTAAAAATCACTGCGCTATAAAAGGTGTTATACTTGGTGTTAAACTCGGCTGTACACCACTTCCTTCATTTCTTTAACACCGAATCCCCGCTGATCTCCCGTCCTGCAGCCAGTGACGCAGCGCCTTCGATTTTTATAGGAAATAGGAATAAGTATAAGGAATACATTATGGAGGAGAAGGAAGAAGAACAGAGTAAGAGAAGGAGACACAAGGCCCGCGGGTGCACTGGGGAAGTGAAGGCAACAGCTAAGCCTGGACAGCAGCGGTGCATCATTGTGAGTGGGTGCTTACTTACAGGACGAGGCAATGAACAACTCGAGATTTTATGTGTACAACTGCAGTGGAGCTCAACCCTGCCAGCAGGTCAGCTGTGAGGAACGTTACATGTTTGTTTCAGCTGACAGAACACATACGCTTCGATTTTATTCAATGCAGTCATATCCTGTAGGAATGTCTGTATTTGCTACATTACCGAAACCTTGTTGTTATGGCAATGACGTGAGCAAACAGTGAGATTATTTACACACACACAGCAGACAGAGAGCAACATCAGTGTTCATTAGGGGTTGTTTTGTGTTAGTTTGTGTCCACTTGTAGCTCCGTTTTGGTCTCCACCAACTCCTGATAAAAATAGCTTTTTAGTTGCTCAATGCTCCACAACTAGTGTGCAGCGGGTTTGTCAGAGCTTTTTTAAACCAGCTGTCCACTGCTGCTGGAAATGATGCTGATGAGAGCAGTGAGAGTAAATCAAAACGGTAAGCTGACAGACACTAAAACTCTCTGAAGAGTTGAGGAGAACTGCAGATTCAGATGATAAGATCTCTGTGAGTTCATCACTACAAGTGTCACCTTTCACATACACATTCATTTGATCCATTGTTGATATATACAATTATTTATTAGTGCAGCTTTGAAATGCTACCTGGGCAGGAATATAAAAACAAATGAAGAAGGAGAAGTTGGTAAAACCACAGGTGTCCTGAAACTTTTCTGAATGTATTATTTCTTGGTGTTTGTGATGGTGTATGTTAGTGACATCATCATATTTGGCACATAATATGATTCCATAATTTGACAATATCAACCTTTAAGTGAAGTAATGACATATTCAATGACAGTGATGATTCCTGTCACATGATGCCTTGAACTTCTGATAATGAACTAAGCATGCAGAAACTGCCATATGTTTTGTTCATCAGTATACCTTTGACGAGGAGCTTTACAGCATTAATCTAATAAAAGCATGTTTTACATGGGTTTTGCTTTACTATGATTATTACTTTAATCACATTATAATTGCATTTTTGATACATATTGTATATCCAAAATTGTTCGGTTGAATATTGTTTTACGTGGACGATTCTCGACTATTTTTCAGTAAAAACCAGATGATTTTAGTAACCTGGACACTTTCCACAAGTGTTTTGCTGTAATAAAAAGACTGAATATCTCAACTTTCTTCAACTAAACTCTGACATAACTGAGCTTCTCATTTTTGGCTTGGAAAATACTACAAAGTTTTCCGCATATTGGCCCACTTGTCAAAACTAACACTAGGAGTCTCACCGTTATATTTGGCACTAAATTGAAATTCATAAAATCGGTTCAATCCTTTTTTTTTTCCATCTAAGGAAGACTGCAAAAATCACACCATTATTATCAGCCTCAACATATCATTCATGCCTTCATGTTTTTCCTGCCTCGACTCCTGCAGTGCCCTTTTCACCTGCCATAGTCAAGCTGACCTAGCACATCTTCAGCTCGTACAAAATGCAGCAGCTAGGTTATTAACTAGGACTGGCCGTAGATCGCACAACATTCCTGTTTTAGCTTCACTGCGCTGGCTGTCAGTGAAGTTCAAGATCAATTTTAAAATTCTTCAATCACTTGTAAGGCCGTACAGAGTTTAGCTGCTGCCTACATTTCCCAGCCACTGTACCCTTATACTACCAAGCGGTTACTTACTCATCCAACTGAAACCTATTGGCCATACCTTGTGCCAAACTAACTGCACTTTTGCTGGCCTGAACAATCCCCTCTCCTGTTAGATCAGCCGAGTCATTTGACTGTTCTAAACAACATTTTAAATAACATTCAATAACTTTGAAGGTTTGCTCTGGGTGGTGACTGGGCTCTGTATGCTTTCTGTGTTTATGTGTTATGTCTGTATGTATTTTTGAATGTTTTTTTCCTGTTTCTTCTTCTTTTTTTCCTGTTTTTTCATGTCAATGTAAACCCATGTTAAAAAGCTGCTATATAAATAAAGTTTTACTTGCTTTACTTACATGTAAACATGGCCTGTGACGTCTTAGCACCAGATAATTAAATGTTTTGTGGAATCATGTTGTATTAAAGGGTTTCCATTGCGACTATATGTGATTTCCTGTTTATCTCGTACCTTATTAAAAACCCAGATCTCTCCATTGACAGTGGGTCGCGGCACCCCGTGGCCATTGTAGTGGAAGAGGACTCGCTCCTCTTTGGCGTTGCGTCTCAGTGACGTGCACAGCTTCTTCACCTCGTCCACAGTGGGGTCCAGGCTCTGTTTGTAACGTGCCTGAAAAACAGGAGGGGGGGGGGGGCGAGAAGGAAGATATCAGCATCAGGAAGTCAAGTTTCAAGCACAGAAATAGGAACTTGGTTTTTATCTCACAAGCACGACTTCATGTACAATGATAACATTTTGGAATTCTGTTCAAGTAAAAAGGAGCAGATCCACCGACAAGGGGAAACAATATTCAAGATGCAGCTTCATTCATACCATGTGAGTGAATGTGAATCATTGCTTTGTGAAGGAACATGAAATACGCACAAGGGAAATGTACAATGACCCATCTCAACTACAATTTATTCATGTACCCAAAATCTTTACTCCAGATAGAGTTGAGTATAGAATCACACCAAACATTTACACATCCATCACTTATCATGCCTGCAAACTCTCACAGGTAGTAAAAGAAGAGCAAACCAAGCATTAGATCCCTATACATCATGTTAAATGATGCAACACCCTATAGGGAGGCATCAGCAGGTATTGGTGGTTCTGTTACATACAGAAAACAAAGCCCAGAGATAAAGAAGTCAATCTATGAGAAACGAGGCTCGATGGCCATCGGAGGTTTTCTTTGCTCATTTCTTTATGTACTCTATGTGTGCGTCATGTGTCTTCATATGAGACGAACCGAGGGCACTGAGTCATGCAGATCAAATAAACAAGACATACTACTGTTTATTTTAATTAGTCATGTCTATGGTAGACATCTAGGAAATACAGGGATTAAAGCAAGAAAGAGATTTGTGAGCCTGAAGAGCTGTATGACGTTAATCGCTTGTAAAAGAAACCACCTGACATGTCAAGCTGAACTGCAAGAAGATGTTTTTCTCAAGGAAACACTAAATAATAGCAGAGAGAGAACTCTGTTATTTCAAACTCAATAAATCTGCAGAACAGACGAGGACACTAAATCCATGACGGAAAAAAAATATATCTTCCAATAATTCTGCACGTCATACTCATATAGCTTCAACTTCACATTAACATTGTTGAAATGTTTATTACAGCTTCTAATAGTAACATGGTATACTCTGTCTTTTCTCATTTGATCTGGAAAAGATTGTAGACAAGGTCAAGAAATACTGAAGAGGACCAGTCGACCTGATCTTGGATAGGTTGTTAGGTAGGATGATGGTTGGCAGGAGTGGGTTATGAAAATCATATGAATCATATGGTATGACCTCACAGTAACCAGAGCTCAATCTAGTTGGACACTTATGGCAGATTTTGGAGTTGAAAATACAAATGAATCCAAGATTATTTTTAAATACATTGAACCTTTTTTACCACCAAATGACTTTATTGATTCTACACAATGAAAGAGCAGAACCTCAAACATTTTCTTACATTCAAGAGAGAAAGTCTTCATGTTTGAAAATATCAAACATTGGAAGTGATTGGAAAAAAATCTACTGAGCATCTAATGTTGAGTCCTGAACTACAGATCTGCATCAGTTAAAAAGTGACTAATGAGCTGGCAGGCCAGATAAAGACAATTTGTTTGCAATGATCCAATATTATATTGACTCAGACAAACGTTGCATTTTGCAAGATGTCAAACCTTTTAAAAGGCCTTTTACATTTTACAATGATAATGATTTTTGACCAGAAGCCTGTCAGCACCAAAACAAAAGGCTGAGAGCATTTATGGGATACTTGGCTTGAATTCGAAGAAACACAATTGCCACAAATGTCTTTTGTGGACAGACACGCAAACTTTTACACTTCTGAGTGTGAAATTTAAACAAGCTGTTGATAGTAAGAAGGGCACAAAATACGATATAATACAGTAACAGATAAGCAGACAGTCTTGGAAAGTGTTGTAAAAGCAGATTTGCAGTGCAGCGCAGCAAATATTCTACACATGAACTCAAAAACACAGAAACACTTGAGTTTGAGGTGATTGCTTCAGTTATTGCTGTCAACTTGTTTTCTCTGCCACCTGTTGCTGACTTTAAATCTCTAGTTGTAAAGACAGTGAAGTCAGTGTGATGTTCGTGGTCTGTACCTGCAGTGTGGAAAAAGCTGCTCAAGAAACTTTAGAGCAGGACACAGAGGACATGTGCATTGTTTGTGTTCCCCTCTGCGCATTAAATAATATGCTTGTGTGCGCATGGATGGAAGGAACACAAGAGGTGTCAACTAGTTATGCAACAGAAAAGTGGCCCGTTAGACCGTCCTGACTCATTATCACACTCACCATGCGCCTTCTGTTCTACTGTAACGAACATGCCTTTTACTCAACAGCCTGCCTCCTGTCAAATGACTTTGAATCACAGAAGAAGCCATATTTTGACCACAACTTCTTCCAAAACTTCAAACCATTAAAACAAACCAAAAAAAAAAAGACACAGACTGAATCTCGACAGTGTTAGAGGTGAGAGAAGAAGTCTACTCATCGTACTGAAATATGAATATATGACATCAACTGAATAGCTTAAGAAAAGTTCAAGATGGGCATCAATAAAAAAATAACACTTACATCCTCCTAGAACAAATGCATCTCTCTGAGCATACTGTTTTCATCTACTAAATATTTCCATAGTTTTTTGACTGTTGTTAAGTTGCCGTTATTGTTAAATTTTATTGATCATGTAAGCTTTATTTGTATGAATCTTTGAGCTATATAGTAATTTGTATGTTTACAGCTGTGTGATCAATGCTAGATGCTGTAATCTGAATTATTAATCATGATTCGTGATCCTGATTCGAGTTATGAATCGTTCACCTCTCGTTGTCCGTCACATCACACATCCTACAGAGGCCAAACTGAACAGACTTGGATCAAAAGATGCTACCTTTCAGCTTCCCGTATCTGGATGAGTTTGAATTGCAGCATGAGAGCAGAGCTGGCGGGCTGATTGAATTTGGGTATAATCAGATAAGAGCGTCTGAATGCCGAGAGCTACAGCGCTCATCCTGATGATATCGAGTGGTATCTGAATGGCATAACGGTGTTAGGGAGGGAGATATAGCGTCTGAAATCAGAGTTACTATAGGAGAGGGGAGAGTCGCTGGTGGCGGAGGTATCACTCTGGTGGAGGAGAGTGCTGAATGAACTGAGGGAAGAGAGAGAGAGAGAGAGAGAAAGAGAGGGAGAGGGAAACGGGCAAGTGGGACAAGTGTTTACACCTGCTCGTAATTGTCATTACAGAGGAATCCCAATTGTATTTAGACGCTTTCACAAAGCTGTGCATTTACATTCATGACAGTCGGGGCATATTAAATTTCAAGTGGCATGGAGAGATTAAGACAGATCCATATGTATGAGGAAGACACCTAGGAGAGTCCATATAAACATACCAATCAGATTTTTCTGGGTGAAGGAGGCGTGAGTGTGTGTTCAGCACGGTGGGGTAAAGAAAAAGAGAAAAAAATGTGAACTCATCTCCTCACAGTAACCGCCTTGACCTGGAGGGGGAGCTCCTGCTTCCCGTGGCGTCGGCTCTCTCCAGAGATTGATACAGACTGCAGTTGTCTTCCTTGTCCCTTTTTTTTTTTTTTTACCTCACACCACCCCTGTGAAACACCTCCATTATGTCCACAGGAAACAAACTCTTTTTTTTTTTCTTTTTTTTTTTAAAAAAAAAGGTATGTTCTGTGATGGCTCCATCGCCATTTATCATCATGTCACTTCCTGAGACCTTTTAAAAGGTACTGTAAGCATTCAGGATTAAATTAAAATACAGATTGTCACCTTTAAGTAACCTAATGGAAAACATTCCTTTCATCTACTCCTGTGAAAAAAGCTGACCATTTTGCGTTGCAGGGTGGGGCTGGGGGGGAATGGTGGTGGGGCAAAGAACATGTTAACTTGGATGACAGCGACAGCGGCAGCCGCTTGTCAGAGAGAGGAAATGAGCAAAGTTGACCTCTGTCCTCTCAATTGCCAATCAACATTCCACATCAACAACACTGAGCTCAGATGAGGGAAAAGAAAAATTAGAGGAAGCGTTTCAAATAACGAAGAGTCAGTATTAATCACAATGGAACACAAACCCACGTCACTAGGGTTGGTGTTCCACTAGATTTCCATTTTCCAGTTTGCAAAAATAATATGTGGATTTGCTCATCTCAGACGTTAATGAATCGCTTATCCAACTTTTTGTCTCTTCTCTCTCGTTATTATTCTTAGGGAGAGAAAAAAAAAAGAAGCAACATAGAAAATCAATCAAGTAACATTAGCAGGATTCTCATTTTCAGTAATGGCTAAATGGTTAATGTGCCCTCTGCCTACACTCAGCCCAAGTTCATTTGTTAGTGAAGAGAAACTTTGCCGAAAGTGAACTCTCTCTCTCTCTGTGTGTGTGTGTGTGTGTGTCTACAACAAGCAGGGATAGCGGCATGTCAACTTTAGGAGAATTTCTTTCTATGCATATCAATAATTCAAATTGATCAATTCCACTATCGGGGGCAGGTAGCTTGTGAAAAATAAGGTGTAAAAAAAGTGTGCAAGTAAGATACATCCGTTACTTCAAAGTGTCAGATCCATATTTAATCAACCTCTCTTATCTGCTTCTGCTCATCTGATTTTCATGTTGTAGCTAAAGGTTGTGAACATTAATTAGGCTCCCACTCAAAAACAGGAATGTTTCTGCCTTCTCAGCCAACAAAAATGGGATTACACAACTGAATTGAATCTTTGAGTTTGAGTTATTTATTATGATGTCAGTCAGTTACAAATGTTGAAAACTAAAACCTAATTAGATTTGATCAGGGATTTGAAAAGGATTTGGATTCAATACTGGATTTGTGTTTAATAACTAGTCTAACCCAAAGCCGCAGACAATGAAACTAAAAGCTGTGCTCACTCTGAAGTTGGGTTCTCTTGGTTCACACCTCAAAATCCAACAGAGTTTTCAAACATGGCGGCACATGAACCGCCAATCGTTAGACACTTTCAGTCACCTTTCAGTCCTTTGATACCAAGCACTACTTTACCCCACAGGGGAAGAAATATCAAAAGTACAAGAAGTTTATTCTGATGACTGACAGTAAATCACTGTGTTTGGCTGCGGTTGAAAGATTTATTCATCTTGTGTAGTGGTCATGAGGAGCTCAGGCAGAAATGAGCATTATTCAAAAGACTGTAACTGGACCTCATCCGTCATAAATAACAATGAATGTCTAAGAATCAGAGCGAAGGAGAAAATACACCATCGCTCTGCAACATGATGGGGAGGGGGGGGAACGGTCGCCACGATCAGCAGACAAATGGGGCACATTTGTTTCGTTTCATACATGCGTTATATATCAATGTCACATAATTCTGGAGGTGTTCTGTATTCTCCTCACACACAAACCACACCAGGGTTTGCTCGTGAGAAGGCCAAGACACACACACACACACTTTTTCAGGTGGTTTACTGGTATTCACTTCAACCTGACACTGGTCAATGACAAAAGTGAGAGTGCTATTAACAACACAGTTACTTATTCACTATGACTTATGACTGAAGGAGCAGTAAACACAACAGAAGTAGCTTTGAGACAGAGAAAAACGGCCTCCTTCGTTTTGAATGGCAATTTGAAAAGGCCATTGCTGCACAATACGCACGGTGTCAATAGCGTGACGTCAGTGATGACACGGTGTGAGTCACAATCTATTCAGTCAAGAGAGAGAAAGTCATCAGATCACACCCTAGCTACCTGTTATTACTGCGTACTCCAGTCAGTGAGTGGATTCAGGGATTGTTATTTTTAAACTTGCTTCTGTAAATATTGTTTCTAAAGCTGCAACAGGGAGACTGTGATAAAACAATAAGTCATATTTCATATGGTGCAACTGTGGCGCCCCTGTATAAGTACAAATCAGCACAGTATTTAGTGTCTTTTAGTTAAATGTTGGTGTTGAAGCACAGATTTAAGAAGAACAATGCACATTCTATCCTGGTTGCAGAACAGTGGAGCAGCTCTGTAAGTTCTTTGTGGACTTGGAGAGGGACAGGGTATCTCATGGGGATACTGTACACATGCGACCTGACCTGGAACTGGGGTAGGCAAAAAAGATAATATCATAAATCAAGAAAGTGAAGGAAAAAAAAAAAGAAAATTGATGGGAAAAAAAGTGAAATTTCAATTGCATCCGAGACAGTAGAGGCAGCTTGATAAAGAGCAGTGTGCAGGTCTGTGTGGCAGTAGTCATTTCCCCAGTGACAGCAACCCTGCTGGGGCCAGTGTGTCCGGGCTGAGTCAGTTCACAGCAGGTCGGATGGAGCAGAGGGAGAGATGACACGTCAACTTCCCATCCTGGCAGCACACACACCTCCTGTCAAGACTACGTTACCCACGCAGCCCTTTCTCTGTTCCAAAATTACAGCTTCAGAGGTGCGAGCGACTGCACTTTTGAGAAGTTTTAGTCCAAAAATCAACTAAAAGTTCAACACAGGGCTTTCCACATGGGTATAGAGTAGCCAAGCCAATGAGACAAAGCAGCTAAGGGGTTACAGGGACACGCCCCCCCGGTGAAGAAATTTGGCCATAAAAGCCCAAATTTGGTGACATTCTAACGCCACTGTTCCATCATATACGCTGATCTTAACGATTGCAAAACATGGACTCATGGAATTATGTGAATCTACAGCATCAACTCAACTTCTAGTCATCTTCATTTTCATCTTCACCATCATCCTGAGTGTGAGGCTGAGGCACAAGTCTACATTTCCCTCATATGACAAAAGCCTGTTACTTTGACAGCAGTGTCTGTTTGAGTGTGTTAGCACAACGTCAGGTTGGTGTATGTGGAAAACTGCGGCACCTTTTTAATATTTAACATGCAATCATCAAGTTGCTGCTATCAGTGTTTTCTGAAGTAGCCTGTCTAATGTAGATGTCTCCTGTCTGTGCAATTCTTTATGTGTTTTGGCATCAATTATTTTATTATTTATCAAACACTGAAGATGACTCTACGCTGTCTGCTCAGCAGGACACAACCTCTCAGATGAGTGCACACACACACACACACGGGACTGATGCAGACAGACAGGCATGTTCATTTAAATTTTTTTATTTTATTTTATTTTTTTTAGAATCAAACGTTAATATAAAGCAGCCAACTGGACTTAAATGTGTAGTCGGCTGTTTGTTTATGAAAGCTCTATCAACATGTTGTAAATAAGGGAATACACTGACTTCATATTTATTTGTATAATCTTACTGTACTAATAACTTAAAAGGCATTCTGTGTTCCAAATGGCAGATAACTGATGGTGCAGCAACACTCATCATATCTTCTTCGTCTGTTCTTGTGTTTAAGACGAGTCCGATGCTGAAAGAGAGCAGCAGGAGTCAGAACACTGCTGCTGCAGCTGACTAAGTGACATGGCTTATGTAACTGGCAGAAGGTCCAAAATGCACTAAGTGTTTTTTATATGTTTGAGCACAATTTCAAACTTAAGCTACTTCAAACACAAGAGAGCTAACCGTTTCACTGGACTGCTTGAAATCTATCGCAGCTCTGATCTTCAGCGCTCTTCAGGCCTCTAACATTTGTATGGAACATGATCCGGATCATTGAGAAGAGCTGGGAAATCAATGAGGCTTCCTCTCTTCTAACCATAACAAACCTCACTTCCTGAAACCTTTTATTACTTGATATGCTTTCACACAGACCATCCTCTTCCTCTCCTGACATTTCATTTAGGCGTCCAGTCATACCTTTACTTTTTTTTTTTTTTTTCTTCCCCCCAACATGCACTTCAACCCGTAAATGCTTTGGAAATTTGCCATGGCAGCGATGTGTGAGAACACGGAACTTGCAACATTCCCAGCAATACATATTACACTGGAGATTGTCTCCAGTCAGGGACCTTTGTCACGTCATGCCCTTGTCCCTCCCTTGTCCAATAAAGTTTTTTTTTGTGAGGCCTGATTCCATGTGTTTTAGTAAAAAAAAAAAAAAAAATGTTCTGGCATCATGCAGCAAAACACATCCAGCTTTCGTCTCAGAGTCATAACAGGCAGAAAAAGTGGTAAAGCGTGCAGCGCAAAGAAAAAAGGCCTCTCAAACATGTTCACAGACACTAACACATGTGTGATCACTTCATTGTCAGACCCAGAGAGCTTTAATAGGCTGTACAGATCAAAACCTCTGTGAATATCCATATAATATGTGTTTGTGTGTGTGTGTGCGTGCAGTGTACATATGCGTGATAGAGGAGCGACAGAGAGACTTCTAAAGCACCAGTCCAATTAAAAGCTCAGCTCCAAACAGCTCTCAGAAGTCTTAGTGTTGTGTGTGTGTGTGTATATATATATATATATATATATATATATATACACATATATAAAAAATGTAGTCAGGTTACATTATACAGACTGGTCTTGTCAGTTGAAGAAATTAAGCAAGTCATGTGAACAACACTCTCAGTGGTGTCCATGTTGGCTTGAATCTAATCAGACTATCAGCTTTTTACACATAATTCTCAAAGACAAAGATAAAACAACTAAAAATGTTCTGATCCTAAATATTTCCATCATTTTTCAAGCAAATATTATCTGGTTCCAGCTTCAGGTTAATGAAGACTTGCTGCTTTTCTTTAATAGTCAGTGTGTAATGGATACTTAAGGTTGTGCAATGATGGTTGGATGAATTGAAACGGGCAATATTTCCCTTTTTTTTTTCTTAACATTTGGTAGACTAAACATGCTGGTGAGCACATTGCGAGCTTTAATAAGTCACAGTAACCTGTGGTCCAACAGATGCATTTGAGCAGCTATACTTATCCCGAGCAGCCGGCTGCCTATTACAGCGCTCTCCTCTGCTCTAATCAACTGCTGCCCTCATTCCGAGCCACCTGCAGTGAGAGTTCCACCAGTTGGTGATTGAGGAGGGATTGGAGCGGGCAAGAGTGCCACAAACCATTAGCCTGGGGACGGAGCTTAGGGACTGCTGCTGTCTCTGACTCTGTGTGATGTCGTGACTGTGTGTGTGTGTATGTACCTCTAGTCGGGGAATCTACTGAAAGTCTAATTTAACTTTTATCAGAACCTTTTCATTATCACCTGATTTCAAAAGGGCTCATCCTACAGCGGCCTGTATCTGATATACATAATAAAATTACCCCTTCTTACACAGAGATGAGTGAGCTGAGGAGTTGGAGTCGTGATGCCTCATTAAAGTCTAGTGAATAGGTAAATGTCACTATGCAAAAAGCTGTAATAATACTTGTTAGTCATTTGTTTTTATGGCTCGCAGATTGTTTGTCTTGTGATGCTGGATGCTTGCTCACAGTCACGAAAATCAGCATCAGGCAGAGTAATGAGTTATTATGGTATTGATCGGAAGCCCAAACAAACACACACAGACTTATTGCTAACATTTTGTGCTGTGTGACAACTGAGAATCCTTCTTAATGCTGCTTTAACAACCAAAGTAAGGAAACACACATCTGTCGTTAACAGCCTCCAAAACTTCTCTAACAGACAGTTGACACATTAAAGCCACTGACAACGCCCTCAAACTTTCCAGCTATTCCTTAACACGGCCGCACACACGTTCAAAAGAATCAATTACTGCTGAAATTATTAGTTGACTCATCAATGGCAGTAAATTATACTTACTGATTCGAAAACCGGTTTCAACATTAACAAATTAATTTATCAAGTGAAAATGTCAAACATACTGTACACTCCTTTGAGCTTTTCAAACTATAATTTGTTGCTTTTCTCTGTTTTTTACTGTTGTAAGTTGAATATTTTCCGACAAAGCAAGCAACCTGAATACATGACCTTGGGCTTTGAGATGTTACAATGGCCAATTTTCCTCTATTTTTTTTTTTTTTTAAACCAATGGTTCCCAACTGGCGAGTCATGGTCACGAGTGGGTTGCCAGCATTTGGGTTAAAAATATTTTAGTTTGAAATGCAGTGACATGCAACCTTACAGGAACCGCTAACCAATCAATGCTGACTTTGTAAGCCATGTGGACCCTCACCTTGAACGTCCATTGACTGTGGCGGTCTTTACAGAGATGAAGTGGTGGAACAAAAGTGACACAGAATATATTCAGCTTGGTTTTTTCGAACACTGAACAAGAGACAGAGAGAGAGACAGAGAGAGAGAGAGAGAGAGAGAGAGACAGAGAGAGAGAGAGAGAGAGATAGAAAGAAAGATTTATGCAGTAAAGTACTGGCCTCACTTGAAAACAACTTGTCTTGTCTGTCTGTCATATTTCTGTTTTTCTATATTAAGTCTGTAGTTTAAATTAGACTGAATTAGTTGTAACTGTTATTGCAATACTTCTAATGTTTTTAAAGGTTGGTTTGAAGCCTTAATTGCTCTCGTGCTGCAATGCATCTTACTTTATTGAGCTTTAAGCCTCTGTTGTACTCTGTTTATTTTAGTTTTCATTTTGAGAATTAAAAAGGAATCACAACCATGAGGAAAGTAAAAGGAAGTGAAGATAGAGAGAGAAGGAGAGAGTGGGATTTGGGTTTCAGGGTTAATTTTAAAATGTGGAGCAGTAGGGCAACGAGGGGAGAGCCAAGCTTGGATGGGATGTAATTGATTCACTTCACTTCACTTCAGAAATAGCTGGTAACTGCACACAACACCAAGGATCCACCGGATGTTACACACACACACACACACACACACACATAAACACACGTACACACGTTCATGTTATTTAAGGCTCCAGCAAAAGATGCCTTTAGTCAATCCCAAGGGCCATCTAGGGAAGGGTAAGGTTTCTGTGACTGACCCATACACACACACACACACAAAACTGCAGAAGCAAAGTGGCAACACACAGCAAAGTGTGTCTCTCTCTCCTCATTTCCAAGTCTGTATCAATCGCACTTGTTTCTTATAATAACTCAGCAGGAGCGCTGAGGGGTTCCACGAGACATTTAGAACTTGATCAATGGATCCATGTCTATAGCTGAGCTGGAGAGAACATTTTCTTTATTATGCATGCATGCGCCTTGGTGCACGAGTGCTCGTATGTATATGTGCATGTGCATGTTTCCCCAGGCTCCTCATTAGTGCTTCCATTCAATGGTGTCAATGGCTCAGCATGCATCTTCACCTGAGGAAAAAGAGCTGGCCAGCAGCCAATGAGCTGTTTTTATTGGTGTGTTTATTTGCCATCTTTTTGTCTCCTCCTGCCTACAACCACAATGCCAAAGTAGTGTTTTATGTTTAAAGTTCAGGGTTTTGGTATTGTATGAGTATACAATAGATAAAGTCAAGTTTAATCTGATAGTAAACCTCAATTGTATAATAAATCTGCAGTTGAATTAGAGCTAAAAGTTCATCTTGCATACAGATGGAAATAAGTTTTAAGTCTTAATCATCAGGTAATAGACTGAAATATAAAAACCATCAGGTGTTAAACAGTGTTCTGAAACCACACAGGACACTATCAACACAGTCATGTCTTACCATCATACAGACAAATATGTCATATGCTAATTCAGTTTGGCAAAATGATGTCCAGCTTTACAATCTACTGCAGTCCCGTACAGCAACCCTGCAATGAATCCCATCTCCATCATGGCTGTAATGTTCCGTTTTTGTTGAAACTGTTTGACAGTGGAGTTGATTTATACTCATTTCCGGAAAAAAGTATTAAAAATGAATGAATTAAATAATAATTCATGAAATAAATAATAGTTTAACTGTGTACAAACTATGAAATATGACCACAAAGTTGTGAAATAATACATTTTTAAACACAATGTTCAGCCTTGTTCCTTTTGACTGACAAAAGTAGCGTTATGAAATAATAATCATTAGGAGAAAATGGCGTTGTGAAATAAACTTTGGAAACATTTTGGAATAAGAACTGCTGGAATTAAAAATAACCTGCTATAAACTCTGTTCCAGTGAAAAGGAGAATGAAATAACGTTTCCAAATGTGAAAAAGCAACTGTATTGTTGCACATTTCATGGTAATACTTTATTTATTAATATGATTTCCTTATAATGTCCTGTTTCTTTAGTTAATCTTGTGAACACTTAGTTCTCTAGAACATTTGAAGCTGCAGATATCCATGTAACTGACAGTGGACGAAATATATAAGTGTGAAATCTATTGTCAGGAGATTCTATTGTGCTCCATCAGATTAAACACGTGGACTAAATAAACTGACAACTCCTGGTATCCTTGAAAACAATTGTGTTGCCTTCCTCACTGCGTTACTTCATGGAGTTCACACAGTTCAGTGAGACACAAAAGCAAAGAAACAGAAAAACCTTGAACAAATTTAATTTCCTGTGACACACACACACACACACAAAAAAAAAATTGCAGCATTTCTGCACATGCTCAGTAAATGTGATGTTAGTCGTGTGTAGTTAAGACCTCAGCGAGGCCACAACAACTTCATATTCAGTGGGGGGGGGTTTAAATAACCCTTCTAATTGTGGAGCCCTTGTGCCTGCTTAGTGAGTAATGTATGGGAATGTGTGTGTGTGTGTGTGTGCATGTGCAAGAGAGATGTAAGCATGTGGATGTCAGGTGAGCTCTTGTTGCTGTGATTAATGAACTGTCGGTGTGTGTTTGTGTGTGTACAGTTGTGACTTCAGCCCTTGGGGCTTTAAAGCCCATTGAGCATGCATAGAAATGACCTTCTTCCAGTGTGTGTGTGTGTGTGTGTGTGTGTACATGTTCCTCACGACTAAACACACCTCCGCCCACCGCCCACTCCCTTCTCCTTCCCCCAGGCCTACTGTACCAGCGCTGGGAAATGGACATTGGAGTGTATTTTCTGCCCTCCTGCCTCATTCCTGGAAATCTCAGAGAAGTATTTATCACTAAAAATAGCTCCCACATCATCAAATCTAATAGCCTTTTTGGGTGTAGCTACGGTGTTTTAGCAGTGAGTAAGAGAGCATCTCTCTCTATTGAAAGGAATAATGGTCGCACAAGAGGCTCCATTCATATTGCATTAAACATAATGGCATTGAGCAAGAAGCTGAAGATGGCTTTATTGGATTGGCACAGTGTTATGGTAGAAAAAGGAAAAGAGGACGTTCGCCTAAAAGCATTCAGAGGAAATTTTTGCCATCACCGAGGACGAGTTGTTCAGTTTCATATATTGTCAGGGTTGTTATGTTGTACTTATAAGAAATCTGGTTGCTTGCTGATGGGAAGCTGCGTCACTAATGGGAGAACGAGATCAATAACAGCAAAGCAGCACTACAGGAAAAGAAAAAAAAGAAACACTATGTGCAAATAATGTGCCTTTGTTTGATATTTCTCAGAAGACTGACAACATCTCATTGTCATTTGTATTTCTCCTCCACTTTACATTACATGACTCACAAGTACAAACAGGAAAACATCCTCCATAACCACATATAAAAAAATAAAGAACAACAGTTAGCAAGATTTGGGTGACTCAGAGTTTATCAAATCATCCAGGCGGAACCAATGCGGAAGTGAAAGTGTCTGTGCAAATTAAAAGCACAGAATGAATCACAAAAGGCGGAATACTATTGTTTATTCTTGGTTTGTGACCGGCACTGCAGTGTTTGAAATCATTTTATCACCTGGCCAGTTCGAAAAAGCTGAGAGTTAACATCACAGAGTGTAATGGTGAGCTAGCTTAAGTTAGTGCTCTGAGAAGCCCAGAGTAATCTTTCCAAGTGTTGAAACAGTTCAGCATTTTCATGCCTCTAAAATGCGCTAGATTGCATAAATCAGTGGCATTTGGAATGCTTCGGGTGTAGAACACAATAACTGGACATTGCTGTCTAATGAGCTTTTTGTTACCCATTCAGTTCTGCCTTTAACCATCCCTCTTTCCTCTGTCCTCTCCTACCAGTTAAATGCATCACCTCATCCGAGCAGGCTATCAGCTTTCTCCTTCAGGAAGTTAGAAGCCGAGGACGATGATTATTCTCTTCCAGTCCTTCCCTTCACTGCTTCATTTTCCTTTTCACCTTGTACTTTGCTTTCTCAACTTTCTCTTCCTTCCTTTTCGCCCTCTTTATCAGTCTTCACATTCCTCCCTGGCTGACAAGTTCTGTATGACTGGAATCATACATACATAATAACAAAATGATGAGGTCAAGTACACAGACACGTGAAGCAAGGCTTTCTGCAAAGAAGACTCACTTGATATGTGAACAGAAAGAGGAAAGTGAACCTCACTATGTAGACAAACCGTCGAAAGAGTGTTCTTGATCCAAGCAAAGCCTCCCAAGCCAAGGATGGAAATTAGCACCAGCTACAGGCCAAAATGCTGCGAAACTTGAATTGACTGGTGAACTTGTTCTCGCAAAATAGTTGACACAAGACACTGACACTTAATTACTCACCAAACTACTGGAAGGCTAATCCCAATCTCACTATCCAGCTGTGAACATTCTAGCACTAGCCAGGCACCATAGTTTGCACAGCCAGATGGTTTGCCATTTAGCAAGCTGGCTATCAGTCGCTAACAGGACAATAAGTTGTGACAGTTTATTCAAGATACATATTTTGTACGATTGACTGTCTGCGAACCTCTTTGTGGAGCAGTTTATATTCTGGCGGAGCAGGGCTATATAAAAACATTCCTCTGTTTTAGACTCCGCAGCTCTCCATTCTCTCAAAGGTCAGGACAGTTTATAATTACGGAGCTAATTCACATGTACAAGTTAAATTGGCACAAAGGATTTGCACACGATTCACATGGTCCTCAGAAGTTGTTCAGCTAATCGCAGAGATGCAATTGAAATGAGCTGATTTGGCTCAAAAATTCCGCTTGTTTTTGTTGCTGTGACACTTAAACCTGAGACAACCAGCTTCTTTGTAATATACTATATGAATCACAAATAATGTGGGGCATCTAAAAAGAATGTCCATGCTTATCCGTTTTAATATTCTCTTCCTCTAAAGGGTGAAAGTCGTCTTTTTTTCCTCTGCTTTGTCTCAGCAGGAAGGTCTGAACAGGGTGTCACCACAGTGCATCTCCTTGAGCCGATGACGAATCAAGCGTCTTGCCAAGATCCATTATCCGCAGTCAGACAATGAATTCTTGCCGGCTCAGGAGACGCTACTGTGTGTACCTGACCCTGACCTTTGACCTCCTGGTGAAGGGGAGGAAAAGCCAAAATAGAATTTTTCCATGCGGATCAATACAGCGTCACATGACACCAAGGAGACGGAGGGTCACAGAACAATGGCTTACAGGATGATCTTTCTCATTTTTTTTCTAACATCTCTCCACTGTGATGAGGCTGCTGTCTTCCACTTTGTGCTGATCTGAGTGCTCGCTCAACCATCAGAAAGGAAGCTTAAATGTTTCCAGTTTAGATATTTTATGCAGCTCCTGCTTTTATTCCCAGCAATTTACAATTAATACATCAGGTGAATAAGCTAGTCAGCAGTTAGGACTGTGAGGATGATGGCTACCAATAATCCTGAGACCTGTCAGAGATAGATATTCACGTAAGAAAGGAAATAAGATAGAATGTGAGATGTAGAAGGGATTATTCTGAAAGCCACTTTAGCAGATAAGAGAGGAGTTGATGTAAAGTTTCTCTTGAAAAACCTGAGTTTTTTTGCTGAAGACGGAGCACTATATCTGCTGCTCTGACTGAAGTGACAAGGTCACTCCACCGCTGGGAGAGAAGAGGGACAGGAAAAGGAGATTTGATGTTATACTCCAGCCTAATTAAGGTGTTCACCCAGTCGCTAAATGCTCCAGATCGATCTCCTCACATGTAGCCTATGTGTTCCTAATGGTAGATTGCTTAATATAGAAATAAGCGTCTCATGTTGACAGTTAGAGCCACTATCTATCTTCATTAAGCTGGCTGCAGTTGTGGTTTGGCTGTGATAAATGGCTTCCTCTGGACTCTTTTTCCTGTGTCTTTTTGTCGTGCCTACATCCTTTTATTTTATTTTTTTTCTGTTCCTTTTCATGTTTGTGCAACCAATCCCACTGCTTCTACAACCATCCCATTGAGGTATCGTTATATTAGTGCTGTCAAGTAAATAAAAATGTAATCGCTATTAATTGCATGATTTTATGTAGTTAATTGCGATTAATCACAAATTAATCACACATTTTTCATCTGTTCAAAATTTACCATAAAGAGACATTTCCAAGTGTTAATACTAAATGGAAACATTTATTGCTGGAAATCAATTAACAACACAAAACAATAACAAAGATTGTCAGAAACCTTCACAGGTACAGCATTTAGCTTTTTAAAAAATATGCTGAAATCACAACTTATGGCAAACTAAAGCTCAACAGGCAACAGATAGGCACAATGGCCAGATACATTTTCCATTACTACAGTACTGATTAAAGATCGCTCCTTGGATCCCTCGCTTCAAAAGCAAATCACACAATGTAATTGTGTCCAATCTCACATGGGAAAAATAAAGGCTCACAAAACCATCCCCTTCTCCTATGGGATAAAAACAGGATAATACAAAATAAAACAAAATATACAAAAAAAATTGTTTTTGCTCTTTGGTCATCATACGGGTGGGGTATCTTTGATACAGTGGTGGCTCTCAATTCAGGTGCAATCATTGGATGCAATCCAATTTATTTCACACAGACCCTTGTCCTCAACAATGTAAACTGGCTTTGAGGCTGTAGCCACTCATTTAGCTATTGCTGTTGAAAACTTGTTCCTTGTAGGTTTGTCCATGGTTTCCTCTCACACACTATCAAGAATGGTTTGCTGCAAGCAGGATGGTTCAGGGCTAATGAGGCTGCCTGCATTAGTATTAGCTGTGTTCTCTGCTAGCAAATGGTATTTAAGACCAGATGTACTCTGGTGGTGACTCAGTTCACATCGACAACTAACTACAAATAACTTTGGTCTTGACAGGGCTCTGAGGTTTTTCCTTATCCATTGTTCCTCACTAGTTGCCATCCAACTTAATGCTAGAGGGCTAAAACTACAGATGAGGCAAGGCGCCATCATAACAGAACCTTCTTCTTGTTTACGGTGGTTGGCATTGAGCTTATTGGTGCATTACTGTCACCTTAGGCTCTGGAGTGTAGATCAAACAATAGATTTACAATCTAAATCCCCATAACAGAATCTGCAATAATGGCATCAAAAAAAAGGGTGTTGAGACGAATTTGCATCTTAACGCAACACTACACACACACACATACACACAGTATGTTGTGACAACTCAGAGACTATTATCAGGGGTCCTTAGGAATGTAGAGACAGAAAATAAAGACATATTTTGAGGTGTACAAACATAAATTTTAGCAGGATTGTGTAGCTTTATGTCCAAAATCCCAATCCAATTTCCTGAGAGTAATTTACACCTCAACACCAGAACAGTCAGGTGTTTTGTGGGTCCACATGCTTGTTCAAAGATCATGTATCTTTTGATTCTTATAAGACAGTGACACTAAACAGAATCTGAAGCCTAAATTCAATATGGTCCCTTATTTCTTTATGATTTTATTTAGGCGTTCACATACTGTTGACGGGCAGTGTGTGGCCAGAATGACATGGTCAACCAGGTATCTTGCAAATGCCAAGTATGTTTGATACAGACAAGACTTGTTCAAGTCACAAATGTCGAGCTTGGAAAGAGTTGGGGCCAACTTTTTCAAACCAGGGTGGTGATAAGGCACTGCCCAAATGTGTATTCTGACACTTTGACTTGAGCACTGTCTCAAACCTGACTAGAGTTAGTACCGTCTATA
Source organism: Euthynnus affinis (assembly GCA_029490765.1). Lineage (NCBI taxonomy): Eukaryota > Metazoa > Chordata > Actinopteri > Scombriformes > Scombridae > Euthynnus > Euthynnus affinis. The sequence continues at coordinate 33,386,714 of CM055838.1, read as the reverse complement.
AGTCAGCATCCGCCCCAAAAGCATAGTAAGGATGGTCAAGCCACTTTGGTCGTTAGTGCTGTAGCATCAGCTCTAGTGGTGTTTTTCCATCACCACGATTCGAATAACAGTAAAAGTAACATTTTGTCCAAAATGGGCTCTCCATTGTTCTTCATTATAAAAAAGTTTTACAAGTCCTCACCTATGTATGCACAGAAGTGAAATGGTGGTTACTGTTACATTGTGGTGTTTATGATATAACTGCTTGACTAATCATGGGTGACAGCCTTCAAGCACCCCTGCCTCCCTCCATGAGTGCCTGGAAATCGATTTAGTACCACCTCCTGAAGGGTGCCAAAATTTATCACTTAGAGCTAGTTTTGAAGGCAAAGAACAGTGGAAACAAAGGCAGAAAGCAGCACAACAGCTACAAGTCAGTAAGTCCCGGTAGTAGAAAAACACACAGACTTTTTGTAATTCAGACAATAAAACATTTTGATATTTCATAACTCTGATGAGGTTGCAAGATTATTTAAACCACACCCTTCTTAAAATCTTCTTCTTTTCAAGAATAATTGTGTGACTCACGGCCCTGTTTAGAGAAGCAGATGACCAGTTCTGCTTTGGTCTTGAGAGGTATCTAAAGTGATGTACAAAAACACACAATATCCTGCCACCACACTTATGTGCTGTTTATCCAGTCAAGTGTCTGCTGCCGGAACAGACAACTCATCTCAGCCCTGCTAACACTACAACACCTCCATGTCTGGTTTACCAACTGAAACCAAAGGCATGAAGTTTATATAAAGAATTATAGTAAATAGAAGCAGGGTGGGGATGTGCTACAGAGACTAGGCACAGATCTGACTGACCAGTAGTTGTGGTTTGGACCACTCCTGAAGGAGCGCCTCATGCTTGAGAGAGCAGTGGTCAGTTGTGTGAGGTGCGGAGGGAGCACAGGGGCTTCAGACTGATGTCAGCAGTGCACTGATCTCACACCAATGGGGATGAGAACAGGTAAGTGAGGCACAGAGGTCACAGATGATCTTGCTTCTCCCTTCACTTGAGCCTCTTTGATGTGTTGTTTGTGGTCCAGATTGCCCACACATGTCAGGTTAAGAAAAGAGTTCTAGGCAGCATCAGACAGCTGCCTCATGTACATAAAGCTCAGGTCAAAGATCCCACTTGGTGAAAGAGGAGACAAAGAAAGTTGTGCCAGGAACAACTTCTAGTTGGATGGGAAGATAGTGGTGGGGAAGGATGGGAACAGCTAACAGAGTAGAGCTATGATGACCGGCCTGCTTGCTGTTATATTGTCTGGAAAATTTGATTTATAGAGACGGTCATGTTGTTCCAATGAGATGTCTCCTATAATCAATCAATTGTATGATGTTTAGTTCTTTCTGTTGTTCCAGTTTAGGAAGCTGGACTTCTTGGCGACAGTGAAAGCAATCAATGTCATTGTGGGAACAGTAGTAAATGAAACAATGCATAGTCAGATTCTTAGGAGCACGTAGGCCGTAGGATAACTTCCTGTTTTTGGAAGTTTTAGTCATGACAAAACAAACAGAATATCGAAGTCGTATTTGATTTCTACACATTAGTGATTTGCTGTAAGTGTTATATGGGCAGGCAGCACCAGGTTGCTTGATTGTAAGTACAGTGTGAGGCGACCATAAAGAGCAAGAGTTTGATTTTGACGGACCGATCTGGTGCACAATTAGAGTGTGACGTGAAATCTCTGAATGTCTCTGTACTGAATAATTTAGTAAATGAAGTTTTTGGTGGTTCAAAATGTTCTCTTATAGACTTTGTTTGTTTAGCTGGGGAGAGATACTGAGGCTTTACCATATATTTTTAAATCACCAAGGAATTCATTATCATGATGCCTGCCAGAGAGGTTGTGGAGCAAAAACAGGCGAGACCGATAAAGTGTTATGTTAACGAATGAAAGATGAAAAGTGGTGAAGTCACTTCTTATTATGCTAAACGTCTAATCCAAACCCTGCTTTACCAAATTGGATACAAATGCATGCATGATCACAGCCATTACTGTCTTTCTTTTAACTGGTTGCGATAAACCATTAAAGTAATTGGGTTTTGTGATAAAAAATCAAATTCTGTGGTGGTAGTGGTACAGTAAGAGAAAATGGAGGAGAGATGAGAGGGCAAGAAGAAACAGGCGAGAAGAGGAGGCAGCAGAGAAGCAGGGAGATGAGTTTTAGTGTGGACATGGCCTAAAAGAAAGGCACAGTGAGTAAAAGTAAAAAAAAAAGGGGGGAGGGGAGAAGACGTGGTGGGGTGCAGAGGAGACGTGTAATGATCAATTGTCCACAGCCTGTGGCAGTCGACAAACCCCTCTAATCCAGAAAAGACACTCCCCTCTTTTTAATGATGCCGGGGGACAGGGAAGAAGAAAGAAACCCTGTCAAGCTGTGCATGGCTAGGCTTTATGGTTTTTGGAGGATTTTCCTGACTCTCTTATGTGAGGACAAGCTGTAATACAGTTCACAGTCCTTAGACGTTTGGGCTCTTCAGGATGGTTCTGTTTCTTTACATTGCTAAAAGTTTTGTTGGTAGGTGCTTCAGTGAACATATTCAATTCTATGCATAATTAACATGTTGTTAGTAAGATTGGGCGATATGTCAAAATTTTCATTTAACCACTTTTGTTTTTATTTTAACCCCAAAAAACTGGTGAGCTAACCTGTCCTTTTTAAGTTTGCATTCATTTTCTCATTCCACGCTGTTTCTGTTGGTGCAACAATGGTGCAACAAACAACACACCTGCTAAATGATCGGCTGTTTGCGTGCACTTTCCATTATCAAGAGATATGATTGGCTGTTTATGTGCCAGAGAGGGAGCATGCTTGGGGTTTGTTCATGGAAACTAACTTTGCTCATTTGTTATGTGCTTTCATGGTAGTTTGCATTACACTAAATAGTTGGCAATTAATTTAATACTTGGCAACTAATCAATTAATCAACCTGTTGTAGAAAATAGTGCGCTCCTGTGCCCTAGCGACTCGCCCCTCTCTTGCTGGATCCCTACTTCCACAATCACATTTCAGTAACCATCCACAACCACACAGTAAGAAACGCTGCCTAAAACTGTTAAATTGCATTTGCAGCCTTAAAAACTGACTATTGTATCATAAAACATGCCAGTGGCACCTTAAACCTCATTACTCATTTAACAAGGCGAAGCGTGTGCCAACACTCAAATTACTGAGAGCAGAAGTCAACATCATGAAGGCAAGTAATGATGGCCTTAGCAGCTAATGCTAACTCCTCATTACTCCCCGTTACTGAAGCCATGTGCCCATACAGCATTACTGATAACACCAAATGCAGTAGGATGACACTGACCCAGGAACTGAGTCAAACAATGTCCAGTCTGTAGCCTTTGAAAAATTCATCCTCTTCAGAGGCTGGCTAAAAAGTTATGTGCTGTGGCAGAAGTTATCATTTTTCAGTATTTGGTGGGAGTGCTTACTACCTAAAGATTTCCTGGGGGAAACCCTAGAGGAAACAAACAAAATATTTTAAAAGGAGGAAGTCAACTGTGTTATTTTAGGCTATCTTGTGATTCATCTTCAAAAAAGGCAGCACTTGCAAGCATGTTTTGATTTAATGACGAAATAATTAGCTTTACGAGATGAACGTTAAGTATACTGTGAACTTTCTATGCTGTCACTAATGTTAGCAGAGCGGAGCAGCTAATTCCAGCAGAAACAAACAAGACTGGCTGATCAACACGCACTGCAGTATTAAATAATTTAAACCAACTGTGAGGTGAGAAAAAGAAAAGAGAATAGAAAATAAGAAGAAAATAAGTCTGTGTTTAGTTTGTTTCACCTCAGAAACGTTGCACCAATTCAATGTCTTGGACAGCGATGGCTTTCCCCGCTAACTGTACAGCAGAGAGGCTGCTCTACTGCTGCAGACATGACGTTAATAACAACACAGTGGAGCAGCAGTCCTCCTCCTCTTCCTCCTCCTCCTCCTCCTAATGTTGTTATTCTCACACAGGCAGGAGACTGTAAGATGCTTTCAAATTCATTCATTCATTCATTCATTCATTCATTCATGTAGTTAACATTTGGCTGTGGACCATTTATCTTATCTAGCAGTTATGTTTCCTACACTCATCAGCATGCAAGGTCATTGATAAAAAGCTGAGATAATAAAACAGTGGTGTTGACACTGAAGACCTGTATAGGCCTACTTTTTTTCCTCCACACACAAAAAAATTGATCATGAATCAATAAGAGAATCAATAAAGAATTGGACCAATAAGCAGAACTGATAATGGTATCAATAAAATCTTAACAATCCCCTTTCCCTACTCCTCTACTACTAAGTGGCAGATCACTGAGCTAGATCATTTAGAGTGACCCTGACTCTAAATATTTCACTGGAGGCCATTAACAATTTGAAACAACCAGATGTTTTCTTACTGCAAATGCAAAAAAGAATATATTTCAGCATTTAAGAGATGAGTAAACTCAGGTAAAAGCCAGTATCCTTTACATATTTTACTTATTAAATCCACATCAATCACATGAAGACAGAGAAAAGGATCAGAATCAAAGATGTTCAGTTATTCCAGCATGGTGCTGTAGGAATAAAACTGAAAAATCAAAAAGAGACTTAAGAGTATCAGCACAATACAAGCAGACTTGTCATTTAATTCAACACTCCCCAGATGGGTGTTTGATTACCTTCATGGAAAATGTAATGAAATTTGCTGTACATCTACTGTATGGATCCTCCTAACAAGCAGTGGCCATCTGCCATTGAAAAAAAAAAAAAAAAAAAAGACAACACTTTTATCTTGGGGTTAAGTGTCATTACATTTAAAGATGGACAGCGAGGCAGAAATCATGTTGTTAAATGAGCCCATTAAAAGGCCACCGCTGGTCAGGTCGCTGATACAGATATCCCACACTGCCTTGAGACAGAGAGAGAGACTGTGATGGGAGAGCAGGCCATTAGAGAGAGGTGGAGGAGGGAGGGGGGACAGGGAAGCCATTAGCTGAAGACTGAAGGAGTAAAGGGGGGACACTAATGATCTTTACAGACAGCTGTCCTACTAATTAGCGCGGAGTGAGAGGTAGAGGTCCCGGCATTCACTAACAATCAGGGCCGAAGTGAAGGACGGCGTGGTCGACTGGCAGCGGGAGAATTGGAGAGAAGGATGGTTGGGTGGGCTGCTGACCAAGCCGCCGTGTCTCGTGACATATAGACTTCCTATTCTGCACTAATGAGAGACAGAACGTGAAGACTGATCTCACAATCTGCTGAGTGCATAATTGGAAGAACTCACTCTTTAATTGAAGCCACTTTAGGAAAAAAAAAAAAAAAAAGACTTAATAATTATCAGACTGAGCAGAATAATAATTTTAAATGCCGTTAAAAAGAGCACGGAGCCCTCCGCACATTTGCAGTATCGACAGCAATTATTGTTTACAACAATAACAACGGCATCTACATCAAGTGTACTGACAAACGGCTCATTACTCGGAATTCATTAGTCATGCTGTTCAAGGCTAAAGCTACTTCTCAATTCTGTCTAATATCTTAATGAAGGACAGAAAATAAAAAAAAAACAACAAAACAAAACAGGAAAATCTGTGACCAACATCCCATTGTTGTATACATACAGCAAACAGAAACTTCTCATAATTAATTACGTCTGTGTCACAGCCTCTTGTACGCCAATGCATCTGTAGCAAGGACATTAGTCTCTATTAGCAGATGCTTTGTTGGCAGTGGAAGCTAACTGTCATGCTGCAACAAAAGGGAGTATTTTGCACACACACACACACACAAAAAAACACACACACACACTGGCTTTCAGGAAGGTGAGATGCAAAAGAATGGACAAACATTATTCAGAGGCTTTAGAATGCTAAGGTGCTATTCATCCACAGTGCTGCAGAGCTCAGGAGGTGAACCACACTTATTTCACCATCAAAAGCAGAAAAACTTGAGTTTACAAGCAAGCTGCAAAATCTTTTAGCATCACCTTTTTCAAGCTTAAAACCCCAGACACACCAGAAAAAAAAAAAAAGTGGTGCAGCAAAGTTCATCCACACATCACACAAAGAGAAAAGGAGACGGCGAATACACAGCTTTTGATCAAGAATGATGCACAGACTCTTAGGCTACTTCCCCATGGGCAGTTCAAAATCAGTATGTCTCATATAAACATAAACCTTTTGAGCAAATAGAACCGCTCAAATGATCCAAACTGAAACCACAGAAACGATGCACATTTTTTTCAAAAGCTCTCAGTTATGGTTTTTTTTAAAGTAGCCCTCATTACACTTAAAATGAGAAAAGATTCCCCATTACAAGACTTAACATCTGTGTATAATAGAATCTTTAGTTTCTTTTATGTTGTTGGTGTTTATACTCATTCACACCTCACATCAACAGTATTCATTTTTATATGCTTTGAAGCAGCAACACCGGAGGCCAAGCAATCAGCCTGTTCCCCAACAGGCACATTTTCAACGGGCACTGCACTCATTTATTCAGAAGAGGTATTTGTACCATGGACTTCTGTCTCAAAGCTGTTTGAGAAATATGCAACTTCTGTTTTTTTTTGTTTGTCTGACATAGCAGGGCTGACATTAAAGTGGACCGCTAATAAGCTATGAAAGTTTCATCTGAAGATACAGATACAAGTCAAGGACTGAACAATGTCAACAACAGGAGCTATATACAGTCCTTGAGTGTCTTTGGACTTTGACAAGATTTTGATTGGATGTTTGAAGCATGAAGTAGCCTTTATGTTTTTGAGTGTTATAGAATGCCTGCACTAAAGGTACCTCAACACATCTCCAGCAACCTACCATTAACCTGAGGCTTCCTCTTCATAGCAACATACAACATGTGTAACTGTTGGCTCAGTGGTTATTGTGCAGAGAGTGAGCAGAGGTCAAAGTAGTGTGTGTGTGTGTACTAATCAGTTCCTTGACAGGGCAAATGTTAAAGAGACCACATGCACAGACCTATTATCCCATTCGCACATGATGGTTACTAGAAGAGACAGATCTGACTGCCAGACGTTCTTGAATACTGGCCAAGCAGTAGCAGCACGCGTGCTGTATCATAAAGGATGTTCCTCTTCCAGCTGCATCATTATAGCTTCAATTATGCTGAAACATTAATACCATGATTTAATATTGTCTTGATGATCAGAGGAATAACATTTGTTTATTGGGATTTCTTTTTTTTGGACTTCAACATGCTGATAAGTTTTATCTTGAAGGACATTGTAAGTGTTAAAGTTCAATATACCACTATGTGCTTTTCTAATCCTTAAAGTGAAGCTGTGCCAAGTGTACTCTGTGTGAATGACAAAAAAGTACATTGTCATTGCCCTGTTCTCTGGGGACTGGACAATTTTCAGAAACACTTGAACTCGCAGCACAGAACAAAAGCTTTTGAATTTAATATTACAGCTATGGCTGGCTGAATAGAGCTGTATTAATAATAAAGAACAGTAACATGTAGACTATAGGCTGTGGATGATCCGTGTATGGAAGAAAAAAGCAGGACGGTAGGCAGTGAAGTGGCTCTGATGACTTGCAAAGTCACAAAAATGTCTTCAGGGGTGGGCGATTTGTCACCACAAGAATACTGAACTCCTCTACAGTTTAAATTCAGAAAGTTCAATGCTGATTGGATACGCCCCCCCAATTTGCACCATTGTCCCTTCAACACACCAATGCACCGGCGCCCACACTCTCTGCTCAACTGGAAGCTTGTTGGATTGGTGTGCACATGCAGCCCCAGCAAAATATTTTTTTTTTTACATTGCTAGAATAAAAAAATAACTGAATGAAAGGTGGGTGGTGTATCTCTGTCCGCTGAGTCACATCCTGGCCTCCTGTGCTGTCCCGTCCTGCTCTGCATCCTCTCCAGAGGGTTCTTGCCAACACATACACACATACATAATGTAGGCAACACACACGGATACTTACAGTATGTAAAAAAAATTATTGTCACAGCAGACGCTGAAGCTCAATGAGTGTGGACAGTGAGGTGAGTTCCGGTGGCTTATCTAATTAGAATAGAGTCGTTATTAATGTTAATACTTACAACTGTGAGTCTTGGACTCTTTATAATGTTCTGAATTCTTGCAAAAAAGTCCTTTGAGTGTTCCTTTCAACACTGAGGAAGCTGATGAAAACACACTTTAAATGTGTCTATTTTTCTGTTTAGGATTTAAAGTTTAAAGCTGCAATATTTTATTATGAACAATGGCTCAAATGACTATGTATAACGTGACAAGAGTTGTTTATAGTAACATCCAAAGAGAATTATCACCCAAATGAGTCAGATATTTTGCTCAGAAGGTAGTTGGAGACTAAAACAGAGCTTAAAGAAGAGGGACTATTGGACCAGCACTCCACAAGTGTTGTTCCATATCTGCTGAAATATTATTTTATACCAGACTTATTCAGTCTGGTATAAAAGTAGCTTATGGAGGCTAACATTAGCTAATGCTAGCAAACTTAGATATTGCAGTTTATCAGGTTTTAACGAGTTGTCAGAGCAAATGTTACACAATGGTCACTCACTCAGGTTCATTTCAGACAGAACAAGCTTCAAAAAGGTATGTTGATTATACTTTTATATTGTCAAAACCAAGTCTTTAGTGTGAAAAAGGGCTGCAACTGATGATTAATCTGTTGATTATTTTATTGATTGATTGATTAGTTGTTTGGTTCATAAAATGTCATAAAATGGTGAAAGCCCAAAAGCCCAAATGTCTTGTTTTGTCCCGACCAATAATCCATAACCTAAAGATATATAGTTTATTTTTAATTTAGGACACAAGAAACCAGGAAATATTCACATTTTAAGAGCTGGAATCAAACCAGTATGTCTCATATAAGCAGAAATACCAATTTAAATGATCCAAACTCAAAACCATTACTTATCAAAATAGATGCTGATTAATTTAATACTTGGCAACTAATTGATGAAGCGTTGCAGTTCTATTGTAAAGTACAGCGCCCAGATGTGTCCAGTTTTTGGAGTGCATATTGGAGTGCATATTGAGAAATAATATTCCAGAAGAGACACACACACACACACACACACACACACACACACAAAATTGGCGCTGCTTTGCGTCATCTCATAGCTTACGTTGTCTCCTTCCCTTCATCTGGTAGAAACTCTGCTCCTCAACATGTCTCACGGCTAACAAAGTCACACAGCACTTTAAAAAGAATGAGAGATTAAGCTCTCCTGTCCTGGGAGCAATGATCGATGAAACACATTACTGCTGCTCCGCTCGCATGAAGACCCAACTCGCCACAAAGCACAAGCCCGTTCTGTGTCCCAACCACTCGCTTAATAGAGCAAATACCTCTACTGGGCTTGTTAAAAACAAAAAAAAAACATTCTGCATCACCCTCCATATCATCATAATCTACAGATACTCTCAACATCTGACCGTCAACACACAAGATGCTTTGTCGTTTGGTGGGATATTTATGAGGTGATCAGCAGCAGTGAAAGAACTGATCGATAAGCTCTCTCTCTCTTTCTCTCTCTCTCTGTGTGTCCCACAAGGATATGACAGTCATGACCTGTGGCCTTCCTCATAAGCACATTGTTTATAGATGTATTAATGAGAAGTCCTTCCAGTAGGCTAATGGTTTTCTCCGTGGCTCCGATTGGACTGTGCGCATGAGGAGAGACGAGGGGAGAGATCAAGACGGCTTCCGCATTGCGTTATTCACTCTGCAGGTTCTCACACACCGGCCGTTAAGTGGACTCAAATGGGATTGAACTGATTTGGCAGCTGTGTGAGGGGCCCCCCCGAAAGGAATAATATAGTGGGTGGAGCGGTGTCGGTTATTGAGTTGAAAGTGTGGAGAGGAAGTACAGCTGCTATATTAAAAAAAAAAAAAACAACACCACAGCCAGGGATGACACAACCAATTTTTTTGAACGGGAAACAGAAATTGAAAGTGTGAAACAATCCACATGGAGACAGACTTTCAGGCGCTTCAGCTCATGTGCAGTCTTTTCATTTTCTAGCCTGTTTAGTTTTTTTTTTTAGTAAATGTAACTTTGTGATTGGTGTGCCACTTTTTGCCACATTTTCCCCTCACTCCTACTCACGCTTTCTCAGTACACACCCACACACTAGATATGTCCAAACCACATTTTTTTTCCCTACTGCGGGGCACACAACAGCTGCTCAAGGCCACACATTGTTATCCTCACATGATTTGGGTTGTTGTAATTATCTTCACATGATGTTTCCACCTGATACACTCGCATTTATTTATATGGTAAAAGTACAGGCGTGGCGAATTCTTCTGTTACTGTGAAAGACAACCTGCTTTGAACAATCCAACAGTGGCGAGCTGGAAGATGTGAGCTGAGCGACTACAGTATAGTTCTTTGAAAATTATAAATGTAATATCATCATCATCGCTACAGCGTATTCATGTGGGCACGTCGCTACTGGTAATTCCCCCGCTTCCCCAAACTTCCTTGCAAAAAAGAAGAAAAAAAAAAATCATAACTGCTGAGGGAAGTTGCCTAATTAATGTTGTTTTTGTCCCTCCTGTATTTTCACTCTCACACAGTCACACAGAGACACTGCATCACTGTCTGTCTCTCAATAAGAAAAAAAAAAAAAAGAACTTTGCTAAAAAGAAAAAAAAAAGTGTCTGGAAACTCATATCAGCTTCATCCTTCATATTCAGGCTCTCTTTTTCCACTGCGGATTTTCTGACTTGTCATAGGAGGAAAAGCACAGGTGTAACTCGTCACTTTAAACGAAGGCTCGGCTCCATTTACGCTCCCGGTAATCGCAAGAGCAGGGGCCTGTGGAAGTGGCTCATTATCAGTTATTGATTACTCATGTGCTTTTCTTCCTATGACATGTCACCATGGCCTTTTTGTTCTCATCACATATAAACACATCAATAGGGTCAGTATACAGGACACTAGGAATGGATGCATCTTTATATCATATCTCAATCAAAATCTAGTGATGTCATTCACCTGACAATACATTTCCTTATGTTTTCACACAGGATCTCCTAACGGGGTGCTTCTCCTTCACTAGGTTTGGCAGGCACAGTCCTCAATAACGGCCTTGGTAATTGGCGGTGGTATATCGGCCGATATGTAGACAACTGGATATAGGCGGACCTTGTTAGAGATGCACTCAACCTGCAAATAAGCATGGTCTGACAGCTTTATCCAGCTTCTCTTCTGGGGATGGCTACTAAAGAGCCGGTCTTAACTGGTTCCTGATTAGTATGAACTGCAACCAATAACTCCTGGGCAGTCTGTGCTGGTATCGATATTTGAACCTCATTCATTAAGTTAACATTAGGCGTTCTCAGTTTGCCTACTGTTAAATTTATTTAGCTGTCCGTTAGCGATCAGCTGGTTTTGCTCACAAGTTGAGAACTGTAGTTGTAGCGGACACAAGACACTTGTTATCAGATATAACAACTTAACTTTAGAAAAGTTGAAATATTCTTATTAATAAGGGTGTTGAACATAAACAGAGACCAAATGAGCACAGAATAAGATTTGTCATCTTGCCTCGATTGCAAAAATATGTGGATGATGTCACTTCTTCTTTTCTTTTTTTTGATCTGTAACTTTTGACACATTTGGCACAATCAGCTGACCCAACTGGTTCATGTCTGTCACGGCCTCTCAGTATCATACGGTATGATAAAAATGTGACATTACCAAAGCATAAAGTGCATTGCGTCATTACCGATTTCACACAGGAATCCTTCTTTCGTCCTCAGCTGAGCGGTTTGGCGTTTCCAGGGTGATAAGAGTTTTCTCTTAAGACTCAAAACTAATCAGAAGCAAAGTGTTTGAGCTGCAGCTCTCTGATACATAATGTAGAGGCAGTTAGTGAAGTAGACAGCAGGGGTTCACAGGCAGCAGCCAAGGCAGGAGAGGAGGCACAGATACAGAGGAAAGGCAGACCAAAGGAGAAATGACAATTACACAGGCCAGAGACACGACATAAACCTGTTTGGCAGCTGCAACATGTTCAGCAAGTACACTGCACCGGCGTGGGGCTTTGAAGGGGTCATTTGACAAGACAAGCACACGCCGCTTTTCATCTCGATAACTAGCCAACATCCAGCGAGTCAAGAGGGGGGAAAATTTCAAACTAGATTCCCAAACATATAACAGAGGACAGAGAGAAGAAAAAAGAGAGAGAAATAAAAAAAAGACGACATGCGGACAGAAAAATGAAAGAGAACATGTGAGGCTTGAAAGAGAATAGGAGAGCAGAGGATGCACGTTGAGACGGAAAACTCAAAGAGAAAGTGAAAACAAAGAAAAGGTATCTCTTTCTTTCTATTTTCTTGATGTGTCTGTGTGAAACAGAAGCCGTCGACAGTTGAAGCCAGGCTGAGTTTTAATGTCGCACGATACAGCCACGTTCAATAAAAACACACACACACAGCAGAGAAAAAGGCCGTCTTCTGGTAAAGCTTGACAACAAACATGACTGACAAATGATATTATGATGGTGGAGATGTACATATTATGTGTCTGGCAGAGTGTCTGGTTGTGCTGGTTTCAGATCCAGTTTGGTCAGTTTTTTTTTTGTTTTTTTTTCTCTACATGTTGTTATCAATAAATGACATCCATACTGGAAGACTTATCTGAACCTGCTGGACCAGTTAAAGAGAGGTAAATGGTTTGGAGGGGGAACAAAAAGTATCCACATCCAACAAAGTGTTGAACAACCGCCGGGCAAAAATGGAGACATCATGGCAAATAGAAGAATCTGCACATTGTTCTCAGGTCAGACAATGTTTTTTTTTTTTTTTTTCTCAATCAGATCTTCTTCAGGCACAAACAGCACTAACAAACATCACATTATATTCATATCTTAAAATGAAGGCAAGCTGCAACAAGTGACCGAACTGCAACGCCATTGGCTGTAACCCCAGGCAACCAACGGAAAACAACTGACTGATCACAGGTGTCAAACATCTGCATTCGAACTGTTGAAACGGAGCAACTTCATCACAAAAAAAATAAATCCTTTGATGAATGAAGTTCTATCTTTTCTAATATTGTTGAAAACTGTTAAACACTAAACTTGAATAGATTCAAAAAGGTATTTGAATGGATCAAAGATTTAATAGCAAAAATCAGATTCAATAAGTAGAGGGAATATTTTTTTGAAAAATAACGTTCCTCGGCCTTGGCACCACTTCTATAAATCTCTGAACTCTACTGGAGGGATGAACACATTTATTCAAAAAGATATTCTCTCATTTAATGTTTTGATGACGGTGATGGAAGAGCGCTGTCAGTCCAAAATCACTCAATGGTGTTCAAAATTCCAAGAAATTAAATGTATATACGGACTGATCAGCTGCCATCAACACTTTTATGTCATATATCTGATAACTTTACCACAGCATGCTATGCTTTGAACTTCCCACAAGGTTAAAAGACATATATAACTACAGAACTCAAGCTGGGTCTCACCACAGGCGCAGCTGGACATCCATGTCAGATAATCTACGTCTACTGTTGAGCTCTGAGCCACAACAAGAGGCTTCATCATAACATGGTTTCAGCACTCTAGTGGAAACAAAAACACACACACACACAAAACAAATCTACAGGCAAAGAAGATTGGTACAAACATGAAGAGTGAAGATGGACACAGGAGAGCTGTGATTGAAAAAAAAAAAATATATATATATATATAAAACTTTTGATGTGGAGTGGAAAACGATGATGAGGAAAGGTCAGGAAGGGAGAGAAAAAGATGTGGAAGGAAAAAAAAAAAACTGCAGAAGGTAGCGGTGGTAGAGAAAGTGAGTGGGCAGCAGCCAAGATTGTGTTTGCAATTCTCTCTGTGTTTTCTGGCCATGAGGGTTAATGTAAGAGCACAGAAGCAAACAGAGAAATGGATTCGTGACGGCAGGTTGGTGCGACTAAACTCTCTGGGCAGCTCAAATGTTACGAACACCGCTCTCGCACGCCGGCGCCGAGGGCAACGCGCAGGGAAAGTGACAAAACGGATTTTAAGATTCGCTCTTAGGTTCTAATGTTTATCGACTCTTCTCGTCCGACATGAACGTGTTGTGTTATTTTTCTCGTTGCGGGGACAAATAGCGGTGTAATTGATTGCTTTGTCAACGGTTTATGTAAGGTGTGTTGGCGATGCTGTTCTGTAGAGCTGTGAATCCTGAGGCTGGAAAAGAGGAACAGCTTTGTCACCCTCCCACTCCTCCTCCTGCACTCCTGAAACATTTGCTGCTGACCTCCTGGGTCAACCGAGCCCGAGCCTACATTCCTTTAGCTGCTCTCTCTCTCTCTCTCTCTCTCTCTCTCTCTCTCTCTTGGGATGTCTCTTCCTCCTCCTCTTACCTCATGTGATACTTACCATCTAACCAAACAGCCATCACGTCATTAGCTTCTACTTTGACTTGCCTGAGATAAGATGATTTTGGTTATACAACCTCCGGCAACAAGGCAACAATATGTCTATTTTGACGTTTCCACAGCAACGGTGCTGAGGTAACTCAGAGGGTATTGTTGCGCTAAAGTTGCTCTGTGTATTACCGGCTCGTCTCTCTTTCACATTCTGTCAATCTCACACTGCTTTTAGCTTCGATTCACTGACTGGCCCCTCCGCATATCCTCCTACCGCCACCTCCTCTCCACAAAGAAAGAAAGAAATCCTCCATTCCTCCGTCTCTCAGATCAATCTGTTTTCTTAAATACCAAACAAACATTTTGTTAAAAAAAAGAGCAGGATCAAATCCAATCCTTTTCTCATAGGATTTAAAAACGTATTCGCAGGTGGTTTGAAATGCAATTCAAATCCAATTTCTGCAAACGCAACTCAGCTCCAGTGCTGGGATCAGATTTCAAGTGTTTGCTTACTTTCTCCATCACCCTCCTCACGACGTGTGTTTGACATTTGAAACATATATGGAGGAGAGTCAAAACGTCTATGAACAGTGGCCAACACCACTGTGTGCTATAACTTTAAAACGTCTACACAAAACCAGATGAAATTAGACTCTGTTCTTCGCTTGTATCTTAAATTCACACCGCATGTAACACATCAATCACTGTCCTTATAACCAGCTTTTGCTTCCTAAGTGCCAGAAGATCACCTTCACTGACATCATAAAAAATGAAATTAAATAAGATAATGACCTTAAAGCACAAGAGCAGGGGCACCAATTCACACAGCAAATACCATAGTCCCAATGACCGCCATCTAGATGGAACATCAAACATCAAAAACGTTGCTGATATTCTGTTTCAGTTGTAGCAATTTGAGCTACTAGCAAAGATTATAATTCAATATGTGTGCCAGAGAAAAAGACTGAGTGTAAAAAGTGGTAGAGCTGGGCAATATATTGCTATTATATCAATATTGTGATATGAGACTAGATGTCATCTTAGATTTTGGATCATAATATTATGATATGGTGTAAGTGTTTTTCTCTTCCTGGTTTTAAAGGCTGCATTACAGTAAAGTGGTGTCATTTGAACTTAGCAGAGTGTTCCAGCTGTTAAGTCTTTTATTTACCTTTATCCATTTATCAAATTTGTGTAAATATTTTTGTGAAAGTATGAATAGTCATCCCTACAATATTGTGAATAGCAATATCAATACTGAGGTGATATTTGATTGTGTCCGTGTCATCCAGCCCTATGGAGGTGTTTTGGAATATGGAGATGGTGTGAGATGAAGTCAGTGTGATTTGTTACACTTGTAGAGATGCAGAAATAGAAGCGTATCCGTTACATAAAAACGGACGTCTACTTTTCAAAACATGCTGGCTGGTGTGGATCGCCTTTAACTGAGAACCGACCGTTATCGATGTCGTATCGGCAGCAAATGATTGAGTGCTGTCTCAACACTGGCCACTTACGACGTGGACGGTCGATCGAAAAGATCAGATTTCAACAACAAGTTGGGATGTTTTCTGCTGACTGATCAGAATTTCTCTGGTCAAGCGGTATGTGAGCAGGTTTCAGAGAGGCTTTTCTTTTTTATCTTCTCTTCGCACCTCATCCCCTAAAATCCTTTCTTCCTATACTTCATGCTTTGTCCAGGGTACTGTTTTTTTTTTTTTTTTTTAGGAGTGTGTTTGGGAGTGATTGGGGAGGGCTGCCCTTGCCATCTGCTCCAGCAGCGTGGCTCCGATGCTCGGAGGCCGAGGGGCTGCTGGAGGAGGACAACAGACCGAGGAGCCTCTGGGAAAACACTGAGCTCGCTTATAGCTAGCAGCCAAGGACAACAACCACTGCTGGCAATGATACAAATGCATGTACACACACACACACACACACATAAACACAAACGTATAACAGCTGAATTTACAAGAACACATGATGCATCTGTTTTCTTAAAAAAAAAAAGAATCACTATCAAGAGCATGTGGGTGTTTTGTTGGCACAGCGCAGACAGGAAGTGTATTAGAGCTGACACAATGAAATCTCTAAAACAAAACACATTCAACCTCGTACGTCTTCAAATGATCGCTAAATGTAAGGAGCCACAGTGTTAGAATGACACCTACACTGTCTTTTCATGCTCACTTGAATCACGGCTTTGAACAAAAAGTTTTGTCTACAACTTTTAACAAGCTAGTATAATGTGCAACAAGCTCTAACAGCCTGATGAAGGATTGGGTTTATGGCATTTGGTTGAATCAAGAGTAGAAACTGATGTCCTTAAAGTGATAAGACCCAAAGAAAACATGAACAAGCTGAATCAATATTGGTATTGGTATCTTAACAATACCCATCCCTTTGTGTGAGTGAGTGTATGTGCTCACTGTATCACAATAAGGACGTATAATGAGAAGGAGGGAGGCTGGTTCATGGGAATCTACTCACCCTGGGCTGCCAGTTTTCATATTGCTTCTGAAGGTTGGCCCCAATGGTCTCCAGGGCTTTCTGTGGACTCATTGACAGAGGATCTGGCAAGAAAACACAGAGTCAAAACACATTGAGATCACATGCAAAACACTCATAGCAGAGCTACAACATCTGGAGCTGACAAACCAGCCATTATTATATTATTCACATACACTTTAACATAACTAGTATTTCAAAAAAATATATATATACAGCCATGCGAAGATTACTTTGTAGTTTTTATAAATGCAATATTGTCTATGTTGCTGACATCAAAGGAAACGTTCTTATTAAAAACAGGAGCAGGGTTTGGAAAATTGAAATATTGATGAGAGTAAATCAATATAGAATGAGGAACAGCGGAATATAGATTGTGGACAGATCAAACTGCACTCAGCTGGCAAAGAAAAGGTATCGACACGTTTTGCAGGAGATACTGACACACAGCGAAACCATCCGCTGTCATGATGAATGAGGCCTTCTGAAAATGCATCAGTGCAACAAGAAGACAACGGAGAGTGTTTGATGAGTCAGATTATACCTACATACTATATAAAGAGCCAGTGTGAAGTATTTAGGATGATATACTGGCAGAAACTAAATATCATATTCATAATTATGTTTTCATTACTGTATAATCACCTGAAACTCTGAATCATGTTTTCGTTACCTTAGACTCTTTATGTCTACATAGAGAGTGGGTTCTCTTCCTTCTTGCACTGCCGTTTTACTACAGTAGCCCAGAATGGACAAATCAAACATTCACGTTTTTCGCCGCCACCGTAGATTGTCCTACATGCTTGGAAGGGGAGGGTTGCAATCTGCAGTCTCACCACTAGATGCCACTAAATCCGACACACACACTGGTCCTTTAATATTGTGGCAGGTCAGAAAAGTGTCGGTGTCCTCAGAAGCTGCTGTGAAAGTTTCAGAAACTTTAAGAACTGTGTTCCTTCTTTCATGTGCTTCCCTCACTCTTGAGACTAAAGCTGTCTCAGGGGAGCTAAACAACGGTTTTTTTGCGGTTCCCATTCAATGGAGCTGGTTCTTTAGTGTTTGTTCTGTGTGACGTTGCGTGGTTCTGGTGAAGGCAGATTGCTTCATCCCTGTTTGACAGAGGCCGTATGAATTGAGCTCCCATGGGAAAGACTGGGAATATCCCAAAGTGCTACAAAGTAAAAGCTCAAGTAAAAGTTGACAGTACTGCATGACTTACCAGCACTTAACTCTTTGAAATCTAGGTTTTATTCTTTTGCTAATTCTTTCACCCTTTATTTACAGACTTTTGGCATTTTATCATATCCTAACTAGGAATACCACATATTGTCACCTATCAGATAAGTTTAGCATGTTAGCACGCTAACATTTGCTAATTAGTGCTAAACACAAAGCACAGCTGATGGGAATGTCATTAGTTTTGTAGGCGTAGCCATAAATGAATTTTGATGCGATGATGGTACTAAACGGACAGTTACAGGATCACCAAAGTTATTATAATTCATCCTGAGGGACATCTCAGCCAAGCTAGCATGGCTAAAAATGTATGAAAAAAAAGACAATATTAATGTTATTTTACTTCTCTATTTATCTTAGTGATAAACATGTGATAAACTGTTGTTCCAAGTTTTTGGAACAACAGTTCCCATCATGCTTTCAGTGATAAAAATAGGAAGTATAATTCTGCCAGTAAGTGAGTAAGCTGAGTCCAGTCCTTTTTTTTTTTTTCTACAAATTTACACAATGACGAGTTCTTGTCGCCTCCATACTTCCACCCTTGAATAAAAGGCTGAAAATTACTTTTGAAGAAAGAATTTTCTTCTTTATGGTCTCTTTTCTTTAGATAATTCCTATGTGGATGTATAGAGATATATCCATGAAGGACAATGCTCTGGTTTCAAGAGTGTGTATGACGTAGGCACATTTTTGAAGCAAATGTTCGTGCATTTGCCCCATTAACTATCTGCATCTGCCACAAATGTCACATTCAGTAAATGCCTGACATTATGCAGGTAGCACAGTATGGATTTATAATATTCAGATATTCATGTTAGTGTCTGTCCGTGTGGACTCACCTATCCAGCACTCCAGTCTGGCGCAGGGGGAGGTCTTGACTACATCGGGAGGGTCCACTCCCACGTTGAGACACAACACCAGCGCTACACTCACTGTCTTCATCTGCGGGAGAGGACACAAAACACAATCACACACACATACATACATATATATCTCAGTGCTTAAATCATAACAGACTCCTGGATTAATTGTTAATGATTTTCAAAGCACATTAAATCTTTATTCATCTAACTGGACTGAGCACACGTTCTAGTATTCAGCTCAGTTAAATATATTGAGTCCTGGGAGTTTTCCAGTAAACCACATTGTTCTGCTGTTAGCCACTGAAGCTCCAGCAGACCACTGAAGGTTAAGTGTCTCGCCCAGGGGAAACTCAACAGTAGTTACAGATGAATTTGTTATTTACTCCCCTATTATATTTTCCCCATCTGATCCTGGGATTCAAACCACGGAAATATTATTGACCATAACACTACTGCTGAATCTAACCTGCAAATGCCTGAGTGGAGCTGAGCCGTGCTGGACAGATTGCAGGCATAATTGTGTATGACTGTATGAATTTACAGCAGAAAGATGCAGATCAGGAGATAAATAACTGTCGAAATAGGCCAACAAACTGAGTGGTGATGAACCCAACACAACAGAGCACTGTGGCAGGAAGTGAGTGGAAAGAGAAACATGCCATCTGAAATAGAACAATCATTGATCTGTGGGTTATGTGCAAAGTCCTGACACATACACATAGATGTGATCAGGTAACGCAGGTCTCCAACAGTGCAAATTACACATTGCAGTAGCAGTGAGCTATCTCTCTATCTTCACTGTCAACACCCAAGAAACACTTTTCTTTGTGCAACACCTCAAACATCACCATCGGTGACACCTTGTTGCCCCAACCTGTAGCTTCAATGAGTTTGAAAAAGGACACTGACAGAACAAGCTGACCTTAAAGCTATAATATGTAACTATTCTGCATTAAAATAAAAACTACACCTATGTTATATATTTTGTTGGGTTGTGTACTTACATTATCAGAAATGCTTCCGACAATTTTCAAACTCAGAAATATCTGTAAGTTAAATCAAGATAATGGTCTGTTTCATTGGGCTGCCTGTCAATGGCCTCATACCCCCTCTACCAAAGAGTGCACCAGATGCATGCGTCGGCGTTGTGATTATCTGCAATGGCCTCTACCATTGAGTACAGTCATATAAGATAATACATCAGCATTGTGGTTTCTCCACCAGAAACTGTCATAAATTGACTTCTATTTAGTCTCAAGCTTCATTTTTATGATGAACCTTTTAGATTTTGGTCATTTTCAACTGTATCTTTTAACTGGATGAAGGATTTTAGTCACTGGACATCTTAAGTTATCAGATAAACAAGCAAACATTAGCAGCAGCTCAGCTAGCAGCCCCTCCCAAACATCCTCTTTCCACCAAACAGCGTTGGAGTAACACCAATTCTTAACATGACATTGCTTTACTTTACAGTTTTATTCCCTGTGTGTTTGTTTTGGAGAGGAGGACACCTCTGCAGATAATCCGGCTCACCGTAACGGGACCTTGGTTTGCAGGCCCTACTGATTTTTAACATGAAACCGCTTTATTCAGTGCTTTTACCAGTTTCAATGACCAGATCTGTTCGTTCTGGAGAGGAGGAGACCTCAGCTCGGCTCCCGATAAAAACATCCTCAACGATGAACGCTGAAGTAATCCTAAACCGGAGAAGCTGGCTGTTTAACAGTGAAAACAACACCTCCTATGATCCAACACTACTTCACACCGTCATCACACTCTGGCTTTCATTACTGTTTTGATTGAGAGACCCCTAGCAGCAAAGACTACACCTGACGCCCAACTGATTGTCAGCATGCATGTATGTTCTGCAGCTGCACAAGAGGGATACTATGTATTCATAATGTAAGAAATAACTAACAAATAAAGCAAACTAGAGTGCCATTGTCACACCTTGAGAATCTGATATGAACATGTTAACCCTCTTTCCATAACCCTAACCCAAGTTTTGCAGTGTCAGGTGTGGCTTATTAAAATAAGGGTCACTTACTGAAATAAGAGAACATTTCTGGCAGAACACCTTTGAAGTATACAGTGTTGGTGCCATTTAAAATAAAGACATTGTAGTTTTTATTATGCGATGATGAAAGAGACTTTATCTAGTACAGCCCTCATTGCAGTCATCAGTGTTTCAGTACAGTTGCTGAATGCAAATTTAAAGTAAGCATATGAGCTCACCGAGCAGGCAACATTTTTACAACACTGCTTACAACAAATGTTGGTATCTCCATGACCAAACAATGTTTTTCCATCATCCAACCAATCAGTTACCTTGTGAGGCAGCTGGATTTGCGAGATCACGACAAATCCAGCTGCCTCGCAAAGTAAGATAGTGATAGACAGTGACAGACAGTTGGTTCATCCAATCATCTGCCAAGTATTTTTTTCAAAAGCGCCCGCCCCTTTCTGAACAGTTTCCAATGACATCTTTTCAGATGGTTCTATGCAACAAACCACCTGGCACATCAGGTTAACCAACCACAGCTTTACTCAACTATTTTCTGAGCATGTGTTATAGCTGTGTGTCTAGTTTAGAACATATAGCAAGAAAATTACATCAGTAAAATTATATCTGATGCCTGTATGGTGTGGCAACATTAGCATTGTGTTAAAAAAGCAAGACTTCTTCCAAAAAGTAGGGTGCGATATATAAGTATTCAGTGTTTTCTTCTTTTTTCTGTATACTAAAGGTTCAGCATGAAAACAGAGCTCCTTTGATTTCTGGTCTGGGACTCTCTGGTTGCCAACACTGATAATGAACACTGAAACACAACTGTTTGTTGATGGTGCTATTTGACCCGAGCTGACGAGTCACTGTATCATCATGTCACGTTGGAAGTCAAAGCCTGATGGCGTTTACTCTGGGACAGATGGTGCTTGGACTTCACGACGCCCGTGTGCCCTGTTGGCTCCAATTAGCCGAGGGTCAGCCGCCTACAGTGTCAGTCTCTGCACTCCATTCTTTCTTGCAGACCCTTACTTTTTCTGAAATCAGGCCAAATCAAGGTGTCTGGTACCTTCAAAAAAAGGCGTAAGAGAAATATTTGAATTGCTATAAAACTTTATTTTTAACCTATTAAGAGGCTAATCTCTTACACTACACAATTATTAAACTTAAAACCTAAAATCGTGTGGAAAATAAAGTAAAAAAAAACCTCCAAAAACAAAATTTCAGAAAAATGCAATCAATGTGCAAAATAATCTGGAGGTACAGAAATGTCAGCACTTACATATACAGAGAGCTACAACTGTCTGGTAGTGTGCACACGTACAGGATTGTCATGTGGGTCAACGCAATAGAGCCAAGTGACCTTTCACAGGTAGTGTTAGATCCTGTCTCTGTGTGATATGCAGACCTATGGAGCATGTGTTGTGTGCACTGTGGGTTATGTGACATCTCAGAGCTGAAGAGGGTTAGGATAGCTGTTGTTGTGAAGGTAATTAAGGCACCCTCTGCTCTCACCGACCGAGTAAAAGGTCAGTGTGCTAGTAGGACTCAGCAGAACACGACTCAATATGTACACGCATTCACATACACACAGACTCGCTGAATCACATGGCATTCATTCTCACCTGACCTCCTCACCCCCCGCCCTTTTACCGCCGGTATGGTGGACGTCATGAACCCATTCTGCTGAATGGGAATCAATGTCAAAGTGTGCTGTTTGGGTACAACACTATATGCACACAATCTCCCAGTTACTGAGAAAAATTAAACTAGAGCCTATGGCCTTGCTAGCAGCTCTGTCAGGATGTATTTAGGCACAGAAAAGCTTTGAGCTAAAGGCTAATGTCAGTATGCCAACATTCTTAAAATCACAATATTAACGCACTCATGTTAAACTGTTAATAATGTTTAAGCTCACCATCGTAATCAAGTGTGTGCACATGCTAACATTTTCCTATAAGCACTAAATTAGCAAATTAGCCAAAGATGTCTCGCAAAAAAATAGTCCAATTTAGTGTAGTGCTACATTGCAGAAGCATGGGTCCTAACAAGATAGTCTACTGCTGGCTCACTGACAACATGCTTATGAACAGCAGATATAAGGTTTACCATGTTCAAAATCTTAGATTAGCATGTAAGCGCGTTTACCTTTGCTAATTAGAACTGGTAGAGCTGAGGCTGGTGTGAATGTCATTAGTTTAGCAGGTAGTTGGTCACAAAGCAAAATATTGGACAAATAAAAACGTTGACCTGATGATGATGTTAGGGTAAAGAACCAGGGGTTAAGTTCAATTCACCCTTAAAGGAACACATGAATCTATAAATCTACCACAATGCACACATGGCAACTTGTCCACTAACTGTCAAGACATTTCACTCAAAACCACAAATGTGAGCCTGCGGGTGGTTGTGATGGTTAACCCTCCCATCAAGACAGACGTAGGTCTGGGGAAAGCCAGAGGATGTCTCCAATACACATGTCTGGTGCCAACTGGTGGATCTGTAATGGTGTTTTTAAATCCAGTGAAAGCTTAAGAGTGGTTTCATGAAACGAGGCTAAAAGCCAACCCTGGCCTCCCCAGTCACCAGATCTAAAACTCTGTAAGGCTTCTTGGGACATAGTGTAAAGATTTTCACTCCCTTCATCCTTCAAAAGAACTGGAGGCTTTCCTTCCAGAATCATCTAATGTCCCCTGACAAACAGCTCAAGAGAAGTCAATAAAGACTGCAGCTGTTTGGAAAGCAAACAGTGGTCCTAGTGCTTGTTATGTCCATACATTCTATTCTATCTCATTATGTTGTTCAAGCATTTCCTCATCACACTTGTCAATAAAAAGGCATAGTGCAGCAAGATCCACTGTTGGCAGACAAATTTTCCCTCTGTGTTAGATCAAAGAATGACTCCTTACGCAATACACAAGTGTATCTGTCATTTGGATAAAGATCCAGGTTTACATCTGCTGTGCACACTTTTAAAAAAAACTGAAAGACATTGACCCCAACTGACTTAACTTTATAATATGTCTTCCTGTATGCATGCAGGTGTAGCTGATTTGTATCAGCTCTGCAGGGAAATCAAAATATCTACACCATTATCCCAGGAGGAGACATTTATATTGAGGACATACAACAAAGACACAGACTCAACTAGGAAGAACCTGGACAGGTTTGCCCTTTAAAATACAACAGCAGAAATGACAGCATACTTTGTGTTTTAATGCAAAGTCCACTGAGAGAGAAAAAAAAAATGTTAGTGTCATGGCAAATAAAATGTCAAAGAAAACTGTTGACTCACTGGAGGAGATGGGAAGATATTCCCTTTTTTTGTCAACATGCACCTACTAAAAACACACAAAATGACCTCTTAAACACGTAGTCGTCAAACTCGTCCCTCAAGTTACTGTGGAGACAAGTGACTGCACCGATGACACCGCAGTGGTATCACATTGGTGTTAATCATGATTACAATTAAGTGGCTCAAGACGGCTAGATAATTAACATCCTAATATAAACAGTCCTGATGAAATTATTTGTTTCCACCAGGCGTCCAGTGCAATTTATAATACATTTGGCACTCATTTGCATGAGAATAATGCAGATGAATGAGGGACAGTGTTTTTTGTGTTCCACCTCATCATCACAGTGCAACGTGGCCTTTTGGTGTGACAGCACACATATGTGGTCCACATTATTCTCATTCATTTATGCGCTCCTTTATTCCACATATTACCTCACACACACACACACACACTGTGGAAACAAAAACAAGAAGTTCATTTATCAACTTAGTTTGGACATTTCTGGCTACTTGTAGCCATACTTGACTTGCTACGAGGTGAATCTATTGAGCAGGAATAGAACTATCTGCATGGCTTGTAGTGATGAATGAGTTCCTACCATGTGGTAAGATGTGAGACCTTCAACCTGTCTGGTGTGGCAGTTCTGCTCTCATTAAGGTAAAATGAATGATAATGAAAGGAGACAGAACAGAAGTGGACTATTGCTGGTTTATAACTGTGAGATATGGAGGCTGCTGTAGAAGCCAAATCATAAACGTTGTCAAAAAAAAAAAAAAAAATGTATCTTAATAAATCTTGACTCAAAGTCCACTTACTGTCTGGAGCTTTCAATTATATCTCATGTTCTTAATCAGAGGATGGAGTTTGCATAGATACCATTTGACCCCAGTATGACCTCCATGACAACTGAGCAAACTCAATACCATTCAGCTAATACGGCGCTTCAACATTTTTCTTTTAAGTGTAAATGTTTTAAATATGCAATGAACATGTTCTTTGTTCTCCTGTGAACTTCTTGAGCTCTTTGCTGTATGAACAGTAAAGTTACATGTCCTGCATGTTATGTCTTGCTGTGTATAGTACTTATTTATTTTTGATGGCTAACTCATTCAGCAAAAAAAAAAAAAAAAAAAAAAAATGAATCCAAATAAAACAAAAGAGAAAAAGAAATCTATTAATGGCTTCAGTCGTTAACCAAAAATGCAAAACATTCTCTGCCTCGAGCGTCTCAAACAAGTCTTTTTTCTCTATTTTTGACAATTTGTAGATTCAAAAGGGGCCATATTATCCTTTTTTATTGTTATGGTATCTTTATCTATATAGATATCTATATGATATCATATGAAGAAATGCTGCACATCAAATCTGGGGCTTCCTTTGTGTGTGATGTGCTGATATCAGCCCAAATGCTAATAAATGGCCGTCCATTCAGTTGCCATGTGTTGTTTGTGTTGTCCACTCATATTTCAGATTGGATTCCAGCTCCAACACGTACAGATGTATTTGAGAAGTTGATATTTTGAAAGAAACAAAAAACAAGGAAAAGTTGTGAAATCCCACTACTATAGTTTATCTTATAGTGCCGCCAAGAAGTCTGCTGAAGGGGCAGCTTCCAATCAGAACAGAGCGGAGAGTCTCTGAACTGAGGGGCTGCATAAAGAGAGTCAGCATGAGGTCAAAGTTTATTGAACTGTGAATCAGGCAAAGATATTCACGTAGAACCTGGAAATGTGCATGATATGTACCCTTTAAATTATTCTTCAATAATGAAACCTTTTAATTAGTTGCGGCTATAATAAAAAATGTAGAGACGGTACAGCTGTAATCAACATTGCACCAAAGGAAAGGAGTGCCAGG
Source organism: Euthynnus affinis (assembly GCA_029490765.1). NCBI lineage: Eukaryota > Metazoa > Chordata > Actinopteri > Scombriformes > Scombridae > Euthynnus > Euthynnus affinis. The sequence goes on along the minus strand of CM055838.1, from coordinate 33,360,540 downwards.
AGTAATAAAAAGAAAGAGTGAAGAAAGGGTAGAGGGAGAGCGGAGATAAAAAAAACGATACTCCGACTCTGAACAAAGCACCTTTTGACCTGTAACAAACCCTGTTAATTTGACTGTTAGCATTAATCTGAGAGGGAAGCCTAAACAAAATTAGAGTTTAATACAGGTATGCTGAACCTCATGGATTTCCAATAATCCCATAAATTCTCCTTCAGCGTGGGGAGAAAGGTGACGGGGAGGAGAAGGAGGAGGAGGAGGAGGAGAGGTTTAGAGACAAGGTGTGACGGAGCATCAGAAAAGATCATGCTTTCACAACGCTTTGCTCTTTTTCCCTCCCTCCGCAGCCTCACCCTGTGATGTGAAAAAGCGATAGAACTGTGAAGAGAATGAGGGAGACAGAGGCGCAAGAGGGTAGACAGAGAGAGATTAATTGTATGCATGTGCGGTGAATGTGTGTGTGTGTGTGTGTGCACGTCTGCCTTTTTGGGTCTGTGCATATAATTGGTAGCAGTCCTCCACTCATTAATAACTGCACGCGACTCCAGGGGACTTTCCAGCCTTTTCCCTCCGCTCCCTTTTAAGACTCTCATAAAGCCCCCAGCGCCGCTCGCTGCCTGGATCAATGGCCCCTGATTATTCCATTTGTTAGGTCTGCTATAAATGAAGGTTATTAAAATGGTGGAGAGCATTGATCTCCTCCGGGCATGCAATAGCAATCGGGCGGCAACAGGTCAGCTGGACGTTTTAACTGCAAATCCAGAAGAAACTAAAGAGAACTGCAAACAGGTCTTCTTTAGAGATAATAATTCATCATGTCATATTAGAAGCACTGATTGTGTTCACACTATGGATGGTTGTCAGTAGGTGATATTGTGAACACACCTGTAGGTGTAGATAACTGATAGCTAATAGCGTGCCATGCACCAAGGGATGAGTTGCTTTTAAAATTCTGTACACAAATATAAAAGCAGGGCTGGCTGTCCACACAAATATTAATTTTAGCCTTCATTTATTCAAGGAGGACAACTGCTCCTTTCACATAAAATTATAAACATTAAAATATATGGAACACCTTCAGTAAGCTATAAAACCTTTAACCTGCATCATCACTGCTGAAGATGCTTAAGATGTTCTGAAATGTTCTCAGACTTAATAATTCAGTCAGCTTAATATTACTCGACAATGATACCTGCCCCGTTAGCTTTAGCTGTTATTTAGCTAAAATAGCTAACATTAGCCCAAGTGTACACCACTCGATGTGCCCAGTAAGCTAGCGTTAGTTTGGGTCTGAGGTGGCGGGGCGCGTTTCCAGAAGAAACCCCACACTATGTTTGGAGCCAGGAAGGCCCTGGCTCCAAACAGAAAAGATAGCACCGACCATAAGCAGCAACTCTGGACTTCAAACCAGCTCCAATGCAAATCAACGGGTGACGTCGCACCTCGCTATATCCATCTTTATATACAGCCTACGGTCAAAACTGCATCTTGCCTCAGTGTTTTGCTCAAACAAGTGAATCTACAGCTCCTGGTTAAAGGATGTTTCCACATACTGACTACAGTGAAACAGACACTATAATTCAACACAGATCTAAAATCACTGGCGTGTAATTATGCCCTATACTTTACAAATACATTTTGTTTTCATGCCTCTGTGGCTGAAAGTCTATACGGTGCCTAATGAACTGCATACATTGATTGAATTCAACTAATGGTGCAGAAGATAAAGCGGCAGAGACCACCTGTCTCATTTCCACATGATTACAATGAGCTTGGTTATTGATTAATTATTGATTTCATTATTTCTAAGTCGAAAATCACAGCGTGCGATGCAAGTGTGAAAAACCAGCAGGGAAGGATATGCGAACATTTAAATGAACGGTGTGTGTGTGTGTGTGTGTGTGTGTGTGTGTGTGTGTGTCCAACAGCTGTAGAGAAAGATGTGAGTTACTGGTCATCTACCACACACAGGAACAAAAGCACATTAATTCACACCAATTCCAACTGATTATGAAACCTGTCAACATATATCTAATATTTAAATAGAATTAAAATCATAGTCCTGCTAAATACAAGATTAAGACAGACTTAAGCTACTAAGACAGACTTAAGCTACAAAAGTGGTGCAACAAATGACTAATGAAACTGGATCTGGAACAGGAACCTTCAACAAAAACCTGAAGAACCATTTTCACACAGCTACTAACTGCTTTGACAATTTAACAATTTGCTGTAACAAAGTGTTTCTCCAACAATGAGCTGACACTGTGTTCATTACAACAGAGAAAATTAAGGCAACAACTGGATGAGACTAAAACATTGTGATAGAGTATCATGGAGGACACAGCCGATCATAGAATAGCCTTGTTGAGCTAGTCTCTGATAGTGAGAAGAAAAAAAAAAAAACTCCTCCACTGGCAAAAAGTACATTCAAAGCCACAATAGTGTCCCAGAGTCTTATCTTGAGTCCCTTTTTATGCACTGCTCTGACAGTGTCAAATACTTCTCTTTTTTTTTCATGCTGTGCACTGATCTGTTTTTGTTCCCAGTAAGTTTAGATGGTGCATGTTTCCACTGTTGTTGTCAGTTAGGGCGTGGAGTCTGAAAGTTGTGTGGTAAATTATGTAGATTTGTCTTTGTTGTCTTATCAGCAGTAATGGAAGACAGGAAGTGACAATGAAATGTATCTCCTGTTTCACTTTCATTTCATCATTACCTTGATAATGTACCACATAAAAAAAGGGATTCTACCATATATTACTGTGAAGAGAGACTTTAAACAGGATGTAGCATGGGCAAAAGCATGAGGCTCAAACCCCTCTACAGATTTTAATAGCTCATAAATGCTAAGTCATGTTATCTTGTTGATATCCAGTCCCACTGTAGAAGTAATTCAGCAAAATTTTAGAAAACAATCAAGGCCATAAATCATGGTTATGCTTTCTCCCTACTCAAGCATCTTTCTCTAGATTCTGTCCTTGTCTCAGAAAAAGAGCAAATCTGTGATATTTTAATAGCCATTTTGTTCCTGCTGGTCACCTGTTTCAAAACTCAACTCCATCTATGATTGGCTCATCTGAGGACAGGCACAGCTGTAAGCAAGTAAGCAAAGTTTATTTATATAGCGCCTTTCACAGACACCACTCACAAAGTGCTTTGCAGTCAAAGAAATCAAATATAATCAAATCAAAAGGAAAAAAAAAACAGATAAACCCTACAAGGGGAACTGACATAAGAGACCAATTAAGACTATAGACTGTTCCAAAGCATAGGGGCTGCTGACTGGAGATCTCCCTGAGTCTTAAAATGTGTCTGAGGTAGACTTAGAAGAGCTCCACTCATGGTGTGGGGGTGCAGAAGGTTTCCAATAATACCACTTGGAAACGCCAGAGGGGGAAAGTTGAAAAGTTGTCTGTAAAGTCAAATTTTTTTTAGCTATTCAAAAAAGGTCCTGATTAAACTTGAGCTTTTACTGAATCCAGATAAGACTAATTACACGCTCTTCATCAGATCCCAAATGAAGAATCCTCCAGGTTTTACTATCAGTACAATAACTCAAATTAAAAAAGTCCCACGTTATAAGTACCTGGGTATCCGATTAGATGAAAAATTAGCTTTTAAAACTCATGTCGAGGAAGTAAATAAGAAGCTTACTTTTAAATGAGGTTTCTTTTTTTATATATATATATATAGAAATAAGCAGTGGCTGTCTTTTAGCAGTAGGTTGCAGATTATACAGGCAACATTTTTAATCAGTGCTTGACTATGCAGATGGAATTTACATACATGCTGTCGCCCAAACCCTCAAACCTCTTGATACTGTGTATCTCTTAGATTTATTATAGGTGACAACTCATCATTGTATCCTCTATGAGAAAGTGGAGTGGACATCACTCACCACTTAAAAGGGAACAACACTGTCTTTTCTTCTTCTTTTTTTTAACAAACCCATTAATAAGCCATTTTATTTATCTTCACTTTTAATACTTAAGAATATGGGATACCTTATTCACTCACAAGAATGCATTACCTTGGGTATCTCACATATGAACACTGTGTTCATCTATTATGCTCCTAATAGGTGGCATAACTTATTTTGATTAGGTATGGGCACATCACCTGGTTTTCCCTTGATTAAATAAAAGGTAAAATAATAATAAATGTTCATTGTATGAGTATGCCAGGTAGAATATTCATATTTTTTAATATAATATTTAAGGCAGAATATGTTGTTGTACATGCACTCAATCAAAAACATCATATAAATGAATACAAACATGTTTTGGACTTTTTACTCTATTGGACACAAAGTGTGTCTGATAGTAACACTGTCATCATGTTTTTAACATGCAGCAGCAGGTTAACCAGAATTTTGACCAATCAGAAACAGGTATAGCGGTCGAGGTGTGTTTCGCCAAACGCTGATTGAGATATTTAAAACATTCAGCTTCATGAGTTTCCCTAAGAGTGATCAACAAATGCTCAAATCTTTTGATGTGAGGAACATAATTAGCAGGGTCTCAGGTCTCTACAGGACTCTCACAGTAACTAATGGCTGGTGCACCGTGCAAGTGTTTTGTCTGCCGCAGGTGCCACATGATGACTGATCAAGATGTAGTTCCAAGTAGATCAAGGCCATTTCCAGGAAAATAAAGTCACAAACATTTACCCGCTCTCTAACTATATTTTCTCATTTTAGAGTGCTTACAACTGAACCAAAAAAAGGCTAAATACAGGCTGTCTAAACACTTGACTGTGATTACTAGACAAACTTGAAGCTCAGGCCAAAGTGCCCTAATCAGCGTCTGTGTACTCTGGCCCAACACAGCATCTGACAGTCAGACGGTACTGTATGTTCTGCTGCTGGTTATGTTTATTCTACTCTCTATTATTCACTCTCTGCAGTCGCCACACAATTGCCTCGAAAAAATTCCTGTCCATTTGTTACTTGCAAATCAAATCAATTCTGATCCACCTTCACACTCAACAAGCTGAACAGCTCCCATACGCACTAAAGTCCTAAAAATAAGCCTCGGGATATCAGGCCGGGACAAACGGGCATCAGAGGGAGAGACGGGGCGCTGGCAGCTTTTATAAATATCCAACACTGTTAGACTCTAAAGAGACGGACATAAAGTTTGCGTCACTCTGCCGCTCTGACGTCACGCAGCTTGCAGCTCCGCAGGCGACTGTGATGTATAATAGTAAGTAGGGACAGAAGAGGTAGGTCCACTTCCATCCAGCACAGAGACTGTATTTAAACTTCTACTGCTGTTAGGTGGGTATTTCTCTAACACCTCCTGTAAAAAAAAACACTGCTGGAAATCTACATTTTTCTTATTTAAGAAAAATAACTTCATAATGAGTAAGCTTTGACTGCTATGCTCTTTTAATGTTGCTATGGTTACAAGTTGGGTAGCAGATGAATTTTGAACGGTGATTAAATTTGAGCCCCAACTACGTGTTCATTAAAAGAGTTTTAACGTACACCTGCTGGCCAATCAGAAAAGAGTATTCACCCAGACCACGGTATAAATAGAATTCAGACCTCATTATTTTGATCTTTTACACCTGAGTGACAAGTCAAAATGCAGCACCTCCTCTATGCTATATATGATGAAGACCGCTGCTGAAAATTCATGCTGTACATAATAATCACTACAAAAGCAAACTGTGTGCACTTTCTACACTTCCAGTAGAACTGGTACTAGTGGTGAGCACCTCACACACACACACACACACACACACAATCAGCATAGTCACAGTGCATTTCCTGTAATGCTGCTAGACAAGGCAAACGTGCAATCAGTTGTTTCGAGCTCGGGAGAAATAGCGAAAAGGTAGCCATACTGTTTCCTTACAGAAAGCCTTTAATTTGGCAAAGACAATAGAATTATAACAAAAGGATCAGAAATGAATGTTTCCAAATGTCCATGGTGAAGTGGTTGTTAGTGTAAGCTTGAACAGTGTCAATTTGTTGGATATAATTTGTTGATAGAATGCAGCAGAGGCCACTGAGGCTGCTTAGCGTTGTTGTGTAGTAGTGGTGCTGTGCGCTGAGACAGTCCATGTGCTGTTTTGGTATCTAATATGTTATTTATTCATATTATCTATTAGCTATGTTCAATAGAAACACTTTACATTTTCTGTGTTGATGCATTTCATTCTCTGACACTTCTATCTATCTGAGCCTTGTTGTGCACATGACTCGATGAACATGAATGAATCTACAATTCTAAGGTAAGTTATTCCGCTGCCGTCGGGGCTCTGCATGCTCACAACAGCACTGCTGGTGAAAAAACTCCTAGGGGAAAACAGTGAAAATGTCTTTTTGTGAAAAAAGGCCTATTTCACTGGGTTTTGCTGCCTTTTTCTGCACCTCATAGCGGTGGTGAAGACAATATGGAAGTGCCTAAGCTGTGGTGGATACAGTACCTGCTGGTACCAGGAAAAAAAAAAAAGGTCATAATTCATTATTGATATGGACTTTATAGGCAATGTTATTTCAACCTACATTTTCAGTTGATGTTTGTGAACAAGATGTGATCAATGTGTGGTCTGAGCCTATGCTGCAATCACTTTGTTATCTTACTGGGTCGAGGTCCAGCTCTGTTTGCCTCCAACACACAGGTGTCATGTTCTACGTTCACTGTCAATATAAGAATGAAAACAGACGAGAAAACAACAAATTACAGCACCTGTTCTTCCACTTAAGTTTCAGTGCGTTATAGATTTTTTGGTGGGAGTCGAACAAAACCTACATGAAAACGCTGAAAATCTAATCACATTCTCCCCCCTCTCTCTGTTAAGCTGACTGTTTTAATTCCTCACCGCAGCTCCGCCAGTCCAATAAAGAAAACTCGATACTTAGATCAACTGGAGCCACACCTCTGATCTTATGCAATTAACATTACTAACAAAAACTATCCTCCATGACTTCCTGATAGCTTTCTAATCAACAATTAAGTAGAAGTGTGTTAGTTAAATAGAGCCACTCGTCATGTGAGGTCAGTCCCGACCTTGTGCTCTGCTGTAAAAACACTGATAGCCGTTCTTATATTTCAACACTGTTATCACAATTCCACTTGGCAGGTGCAGCGACCGTACACATAATCGTGCTGCACATAGAGTGACACACACAAACAGCTGTGTACAAATGCAAATACATGCACACACACACACACACAACTCAACAGCTGCCATTAAACCAACAGGAGGAGGAAAAAAAAAACACAGCATTTTGACCAATGAGTAAATTGTACAATCTCACAATCTCACTCTAACTCCTCCTGTGTTCTCTGTCATACTGAGACAACTCAGTGTGTGTATTTGTGTGTGTGTGTGTGTGTGTGTGTGTGTGTGCGCGCCCGTGTGTCTGATTTCCCACAGTGCAGAACATCATTTACGGCCCACTCGAAAAGCCTTGCGCAGCACGCTGCTCTCGACAGGCTTAACCGTTCACGTACCAACTCGCTCGATATTCTAACTGCAACAGATACTGTCCATCATCTTAAATCACCCAGAGCCAGGCCTGGATTAATGCAGCGTGGTCGAAAGGTGACTACACTCAAGAGTGCCCCTCTCCTCCCACTTTACATGTAAGAAAAAAAAAAGGATCAACACACATCTTACATAAAAATGTAAGACACATCCAAAAAAAAAACTATCATCTAGAGACATGAGCCTATAAATGCCACACTAGCCCTTTACACTGATGCTCCAATCTGAATGTAACTCACATCCCAATGCAACATGCTAAATATCATTTATCTCCATAATAAAAGGGCCTGTATGCAGACTACATATATACCAGATAAGGGGAGTCCAATGCGTCTGTTGCAAGTAACCATTTCAACAGCTGGATGATCACAGTGCGCCAGGTGAGGTGATGAAGGTATCAGGAATAGCACACCGAGACTATCTAACTATTGTAATGTGCAGGCTATTAGAAATGATGGTTGTTTTCTTGCTCTGTTCTTTTCATAAACAGAAATTAAAAAGGAAAGAAAACAGAATATTGATTTGATCGTCATTTCAACATCCACAAACAAAAAAGATACATGAAAACAGCAGATACAACATTTATTAAAAAGGATTTTCTTTCTCGCCTTTGTGACACAGAAAATAAAATAGTTCGCCTCACTAATGTATGAACTGTAGCACTGAGGAACACTAAGATGTACTTATGCCACACAGGAGGCTGGATTAGTAAAATGGTCTTTGAACATATTTTCTATCGGCTACTGTTATTACTGAAATAAACAGCGTCTCTCTCTCTCTCTCTCTCTCTCTCCTCGTCTCCATGGTGCTAAAAGATACACAGCAGCGGCTACTGTTCTATTTTCTTATTATTCACATTCTTATTAATAAGAATAACGATAAATAAAATCTAAATCAAGTGCTTTATAAATGTTGTATCTGCCGTTTTCTGACCACCAGCGCTTACTAATGAATATGTATGCTATGTTTGAACATGCTTTGTCATTCATATCCTAATCACACCATTCAAGTTGGTTTTTTTTTTGCAATTACTGTCCTCTTAAAAAGATGGATTTAACCTCAAGCTAGAGTTACACTCTCAGCCAATTCTTCCTGAACAAAATTGTCTCTTTGGTCTCAGCTGTCTGAGCCCAGAGAAAGTCCTACAAGTGTACAAATGAGGGTCCACCGTCTGAAAATACTGTGAGCAATAAAAAAAATCTTACACAGTCAATTTAGCATAACTTTCTGATAGGAAAGTCTCATCTCAGCCAGCTTTCAGCCCCTGTGACCTCTTTTAAAATCAATAGCAGCCACACATTTAATGACGCCTTCTTATTCAATATTTCCCTGAAGCTCGACACTTGAGCGGGCAACGTCGCTGTGCGATTCCGGTGACGTCCTAACAGCGGCGGCGTGTTAAAATTTAATTTGGGTGAATTCTCCACAATAGGTGCGGAGTTTGTGAGGGTTATGTATGACTGCGTGGCATTTGCCATCATTTCACTGCTAGTGCTCTGTAGCCGTGAGGCAATGAAATAATCAGGCTGGTAGCACCGCAGTGGATCAAACGACAGCTTTATGTGAGCTGAAATACACTGTAGCCATTCATGAGGGAAAGCTTTGAGGTTCCCCTGTCAAAGCGTAGCAGGTAGCCTCAAGCAGAATGAAATGAATTTGATGAATGAATGATTTGTTGCCGTGTCCCCGGCTGTTTAAAGACGGATGTCCTCTCAAAGCACCGAATCTAACGTTGGCGCATTTGATTTGCTTCTTTACCGAATTGAAATGTCTTCCCTGATTCCCAGGAACTATTAGCTATTGATTACAGTAAGTGGATAAATGGTATGGGCGTCTCATTATTGACCCAACCTAGCAATTAAGCTGGAATTCAATAACAAGAACTATGTCTGCAGATAACAGCAATAGTTTTTCATACTAAAGAAGAAAACCCATACTTTTTTTTTATTTCTATTATCTCGAGAAACAACCAAAATCAACAGTGCACCTCTCATTAGTTAACACTCATTCCTACTGAAGCCATCCATCTTCAAAAAAACACAGCTCACACACACACACGCTCAGACACCTGGACACCTCCAGTTTTTAAACCAACGTTATTCAAACATTTGTTCAAAATTGGGGACTATATTTAGCTGCGGATTGATACACATTTTGTGCGCTGGTGAGAATGTGCAGCAACAGGATGGTGCATGTTGGAGTGACTCAAAGTAACCTATAGTGTGTGTTCATGGTTATAAAGGAACATGTCACTCAGTGCACCTGTGTGACTCACTGATGGTTTTCAATAGCTTTTAAAACAACAATGGGCAGCAAAGAAGAAATGATCAGGCGGTGGCTACGCAGCATCAATTCACTGTTGGTTTTGGTCTTTTCATGGGATTTGTTTACAATGAGGAACATGTAGAATATCACTAGACTTAAGCTTTAAAAATGACGAAATGATGAGAGCATCCTGATGTGACATCTAGTGTTTAAAAACATAACATGGGACATTCTCCCATTTGTGTAATAAAATCATCAAATATAATCAACTGTTCCAGAATCCCTGTTCTATGAGCTCCACCTATGAAAATTAACATGTTCCCCCTCAGAGATATTTGAATATGGAAATGCTATTGCGCAACTCTGCCTGAGTTCATACCTCAGCAACTCTGCGTGCGCTAGATTGACAAGAGGTAGAGGAGAAAGAGCCTCCTACGACCTGAGCTGAGAGTAGGTGAGAAGAAAATTACCCTGTCCTTCATCCTCCAGCTCTGCGCTAAGGCCTTGGAGCCCTCAATCTTCTCTGAGTGCCGCTTCTTCATAAAGGCCAGTGGAAGTTTCCAGTCGTTCATGTCGGCCTCCTCTTCCTCTGCCAGGCCCACGGCCGGGGAATGAAGCAAATCCGAGTCCATTTTCATCAGGGCCCTGCAGGGGAGAGCTCATGTTAAACACAGATCATGGAGACCTCTTGTTGTGCGGTCCAGGCGGGAAGCTAACGCTAACCGACGAGGTTTCGTTTTGAACGATGAAAAACAATGAAAACAGCTATTTAGGTTTCCTCTAAATGTGAAAACCAATCATCACACATCACTTAACTACTGTATAAGTTTAACATTAAAAATAGCTTTCAGATATCACTTGAAGGAGTTTGAGAAATATTCTCCTCATCAGGCTGAGTGTTTTCTGCCAACTGGGAATATGTGTGTGCTGAAACGAACCATAAAGCTCAAGAAAGATATTGTGCAATTGCATTGTGTAAGCCACATTATTAGGACTAATCCAACATGAGAATAATGTAGTTTCATTTCTTAATAGTGGGATGCCTGAGAAATAATAAATTAGACAGTAAACACAGAGCATCTACATAATATTTATTCACATATTCTTTTGATGAGATCATTCCTGTTTTAAATAAGACTAGTTTACGTGAGCAAAATTCTTCAGCTGCTTGATGTTTAACGTTGGAGAAGTTTAACTTGGTGGGAGAAAATGGTTTCACACAGAACTGCATCTGATCCTCAAGGAAAGAAGCTGCTTAAAAATGCGTTCCACTTCTTGTCCATGTCACTTCCACTAGAAAGTCAAAGAGCCCCGCGCAAAGTCATTACATCAGTCTATCGCCAGACAAGCACCAGATCTGTTTCGCATGGGTTGCTAACAAAAATGTTACAAAACTATTATACATGTACAGACTATTCCAAATGTTTTCCTGTTACATCCTCGTTGGGGGACGCATCAGGACGCGTTAGCGTTTGCACTACGGAGGAGATGTGGTCAAATGTGTCGCAACGCGTCTTGGCGGTCGTTTACAGCTGTTCATTTGTGATCCGACTGCCCCAAGATACATTTTGAAACTAAAGTGTAAACAGGGTCTTAGATATTAAAAAGTTTTGGCATTGTGATGGTATTTGTGTCAAAGAATTCCAAACAACGCGAAGCTTTACACAACACATGACCTCACATACATCTATGTGGCTTGTAGTGCAGCTGTGATGTTTCAAGCATCCAGCGTTTGTGTTTTTCTACTAATGTCAAGCCAGTGATGCATTCACTTACTGCCTGTAAAAACAAATCAGTGAGCGAGTTGGTTTTGAATACAATAAATAGCAACTATGTTACAAAAAAAAAAAAAAACCAATACTGAAAATTGAGAATCTGAAAAACCACAATTGCTTTGTTTTGCAATTCATGACCTTTAGCTAGAAACATTTCCTTTAGTTGATGGGATGTCGGTTATGAGTCATTTGTGATGTTCTGGTGTGAATGAAAACCACAACAACTGAAACCAAAACACACGCTCACATCTGGATTTCTACATATCAACAGCAGCACTTAATTCTGCTAACAGACTAGCTGCTCGCTCTCTTCAGTGTAGTATCCAGGTTGTTTTTACTCTTCGACAGTGAGCAGCACGTGGATGATGTCATGTTTGTGCTCCCGCTGGCGCCCACGTGAGCACACCTCTACGCGCAGATGAGGTGCTAGCCCGCTAATGCGTTATGTGAATCTATATTAAACGATGGGTTCGGGTGCCTTAAAGAAAGTTTGGAATAGGTTTTTCTTGCTGTGATCATCTTCAAGTGATGGAGGACAAAATCCACAGTCCTCCCTCTGTGAAAAAAATGTTTTTAAAGGTTTATCTGAAGCTAATATGAAGCTAATATGAATCAAATCAAGTAGATATCTGTCAATGTTAGTCTTGTTAGTGCCAAAGTCCCTCTTTTTGTTACTATACTTCCACTGCAGCTCAATAAGGAAACACTGTCCGAGGAAACACAAGGAGGGAAATAGATGCTAAAAAGACTGTAAATGTATCAGATATTCACTTGATATGACTTACTCACACTGCTGGAGCCCCATAGAAGCTTCTGATCAACTTTTAAATGCATTTTTGCACAAAATGATTGTGTGGACGCGCTGCTGATTTTGGCCCCCATCACTAACACTAAAAGCACATTGGAAAGAGATCTTTCGTTAGCCGGTATGAACAGGAGGAATGATTACAACGAGGAAAACCTCTTTCACTGTTCATATGAGCACCTGACTGTTGTTTCTAAGACAAATATGAGAAATTGTGAACCTATCCTTTAAGTCGTGTTAACACGGACTGGCTGTGTTAAAGCTGACGTCACAGCTGGGGCTCTTCGCTAGCCAGTAGTTGTTTGCAAATAAACCTGTCACACTGCAAGAGAGAGTAGCGCTATGTAAAACCAATTCCAGGCTGCAACATGAGCACACAGAACGCAGGTGAACAGACATGTCGCTGGCGGCGGTGCACACCTCGGAGCGGTGGCGGTGTCGGGGTCAGCCCGGGCCGGGGACGCTCTCCGCCTCCGGACGATGACAGACACGGTAGCACAAACTATCCTGGTCAGGAGGTTGTAGGGCAGCGTCCAGAGCCTGTACAGTATGTCAAACCCGTCAAACCCGAGCTGCACGGGCGCGTGTTTGCAGGGGAACGTGCGGCTCCTCTCCGCGCCGCGCGGCGCTATGGGAAGCGGCTCGAGACCAGGCCCATCTTCACGCGGACAGTCTGCCACAGCCACACGAGGCACGGGCCGCGCTTATCGATGACTGCGGTGGTATGGTATTCTTCTACAAACCAGCGTCGCTGCTCGGCAGTTTCGTGCGACGGTTTCCGTGGAAATCTCTCAAACAATCCCGAGAATTTCTCCGGAGAGGCACTGCTTCAGCACTTCTGCAAGGGCGCAGCCATCTTGGGTTGGACCCAGAATGCACTGTTGGAGCGGCCGCGAGGCTGCGCGAGGCTGTCATGAAACGTCACCGCTGTTGTTCCTGCGACACACACATGTAAACACACACCCACAAACACATATAAACACACATACCAAATCTGCATAATATATTTAAAAACCGAACTAATACCTACTGACTGCATAATATATTTAAACACTCAATAATATCTACTGACTCCGCATAATATATTTTAAAAGCCCGCTAATACCTACTAACTCTGCATAACATATTTAAAAACCCGCTAATATCTACTGACTCTGCATAATATATTTAAAAACCCACTAATATCTACAGACTCTGCATAAAATATTAAAAAACCCACTAATATGGGCCCAGGCCATTGAGTAACTTATTGGCAATAAGTCATGCCTTGAAATCAATTCTATTTTTAACTGGAAGCCAGTGCAATCTAAGAATCAGAGAAATGTGTTTTCTCTTCTCAGCGTTTGTCAGTATTCTAGCAGCAGTATTTTGAATGAGTTGCAACTGTCTGACGGTCTTATTGGGGAGGCCAGTGAGGAGTGTATTACAGTAGTCCGCCCTACAGGAAATAAGAGCACGAGTGATCTTTTCTAAATCTTACTTGGACACAAAGCTTCTCATTTTAGCTCTATTGTAAGATGACAGAATAACAGTTTTGTTACAGCTTTGGCCACTGAAATTGAATTCCTCATCAATAAATACACCAAGATTCTGCATGTGGGTGTTAGTTTTTAGTGCTCTAAAATCAGTGCCACCCTTCTTTCTTTATTGCAAAAATACAATTATGTTGAAATCAAAAGAATTATTTCAGTCTTATCTTTGTTTAATTGAAGGAAATTTTGTTGCGTACAATTAGTTAATTTCTCAGGGCACAGACAAAGTGACTCTAGATGACGCTAGATAATTCTGGGTGTCATCTGCATAGCTATTATAAGCAACCTTATGGTCTTGTAGAACTGACCAAGAGGAAGCACGTAAAGGATGGATGTAAAGGTCCTTGTAGGACTCCATAGCTTTAAATGAAAAACGGAAGTAACAGTAACTAATTGTCTATCTTTTCAAACACAATTAGTTTCCATAAAATGTGTTTTTCTGTAAAGAATATTCTCAAAGGGCGTCCAGAGTGCACACATGAAACAAATACCTTCATTTATTCCCAGCCTCTCTTTTTAAAGAGAACTTTCTATCCGAGTATATTGAATTAGATCCATCAAATGAAAGCGTTTCACAACAATTTAATGTTAAATATTGCTCTAATCTTACACAATATCGAACGTATTCCACACATGTCACTTCATTATTGCCAGTAATCATGGAATAGATGTACCATTAGTGCCAAGTGTATGGAGTTTGGTTGATTTAATATCCGAGTGAAGACGTGCAGAACGTCTTCACTCTGTGTGATGTGTTCAGTCCTGAGCCAGTTCATCTGATAGCTGCATCCATCACAAAATAGCAGGTTAGCAGATGTTCTCAAATCCCTCACTGCATGTGGGAGTGTTTTAAAAGTAGCCTGTGCTCTATTTAAGTCATAGAGGTGTCCTCAGAATGGTGAATCACTGAGGGTAAAACATTATTTTTTATCATTTAAACCTCCAATAATGGATTTTTTTGGCTACTTTGGACTTTTTTGGCAGCGGAAATACAGCTTCTGACGTATTATCACATCAATATAGTGAACTTGTTAGCAAAAAGTTGCCTATTTGCATATCCAGCAACTACAGAATAATATAAGGGAAATATTTGGTACTCTGGCTGCTAAATGCTCCACTATGATAACCAGCTAGTTGCTAACTTTGTTGGATGCTGTTTGATGTTGAATGGGAAGTATACAGGGGGTTTACAGTTGCCTACTGTGGCAAAAAAAAAAAAAATGATAAGAGCAGTAAGAGGTCACCAATACAATAAAGCTGCAGGCCGAAAAACCAAAACAACGAGCTGAAAGACATTAAAAAGCTCCACAGAGTTTGGAGGAACTGCAGAGTTTGGTAGAAATTCTGTGGGTTCATCAATATAAGTGATCCACTTTCTCACACAGGTAGTCATGCGTTTCATTGTTGATATAAAAAATATTGATTATAAGCAAAAATGTAAACGGAAGAAAGATATGAATGAGATTATTTCACGTTTTGTTTGTTTTTCATCAACAATATGGCAATGTGTGCTGTGCAAAACCTCACTGGTCTCAGCACCTGCATGAGTCAAAGTGAATTCACACATGTTATGTCCCCATCATCCTTTGCTGTCAAGCTTCACACTCATTTCTCAAACAGCAGGAGCCAAAGGTTTATTTTTGAAAGAAAGAATATGTTTATCAGTTTGTTCCTGGTGATCGGAGAGATTTGCTTGAGGACCTCGATGACTTCAACCAAGCACAACATAGTATGTCTTGGGCACAAAGGACAATTCTGCGCCGAGATGACCAACAGCTTTCTTTTGGGCCATCAGCTCATCAGAAAACATGAAAATGCTACACCAGATGGATGGAGCATGAAAACATCCCTCTCAATGCATTTACCAGCATAGCAATCACCGCTACGGCCTCTTGCCTTGTCACACTAACAGCGCCAGAGCAATCTGGTGTGTAAGAAACTCATAGTTATATCCGACTGAATTTGTTCCTCTCGCCTTCCAGTCCCAGTGTCCACTGCAGGGGGGGAACCAATCCAATCTCCTAGGTGTGATAGAGGTTGGGACCCTGGAGTGGCTGATGGGTAACAGAAGGAGGACAAGAAAGAGGAGATTAGTCTTCTTTTTTCTCCTCATACACCCGTCTTACATGTAGGGAATAGGGTGACATGATCAACCAGGCTGGGTCCTGGAAGCTGAGACAAATCTGACAGGGGTAGGAAAAGGCTAAAAGTCCTGTTTTCAAGGATTGATTGCAACAAGGTGAGGGAAATAGCCAGAGAGAAAAGAGACTGATGGATGGATCTGAGGAAGGAAGTGTTTCAAGAGAGGAAAGCTGCTTGCTATCATGTGATCCTCCAATGGGACGCCTAGTAGAACATTGACTCCTCTCAAGGAGGAAATGGGAGACACAAGATCTGTAATGGAGCATTAATCCTCTTCTCTTGTACTCTCACGTCTCAGAAAGATACATATTTTACAGGAACTTTCTCACTCAACACTGTTGTAAATCAAATTCAACAACAATTAAAATGTGTTACAGTAAGATGAGCTTAAAAACCCCATATATACACTCTCATTCAAACTCTGACAAAGTTTCAAGGAAAATAAAAGGTTATTCTGAGCTTTCTTTTTTTTTACTCTTCCGCCAAAATAAAAGGCCAAACTCTGTCCACCTTAATCATGCGTCCCATTGCTGTTTTCAAGCCAAGTTTACAGTACATCGATAAAAACACTGCTGCAGTGATTAATGCTTTGTACTGTGTTGCATAATGATGATCAGTGTTTACTCTCTGAGCACAGGCCGCTCAAATGAAATGAAAGCCTCAGCCTTCATAACTCACACTCAAGGTTGACTGAGAATATGAATTGTAAATCCATCAAGTCCCCATGTGAAATTTGTGAGACAATGATTGCTTTAAACGATACTCACCGGCGGTTGATGTTTAAACAGACATGAAATGATTTTCTTGGCTGTCAGAAGCCGCGGGCATGGGTTCGAGATGAAGACGAGGATACAGATGGTTTTCAGAAGCTGCGGGTTGAAGCTGGGTGCTGGAGGCTGTGGGTGAAGGCTGATGGAAATGGCTATCGAAGGGTTGCAACTGCAGAGTGTGAAGGCAGAAATGACTGCAGATGATAGTTAGTGCTGGGCCTTTTTTTTTAAATGAAAACTGAGGTTGGGACTGGCTACCCACTAAGTAGCCAGGAAGTGAATGAAATTTCTATTTGTGTTTCTCAAAGAATTGTAAAATATGTTTGTAAAATTCAACAGCAATGTGTCTGTCCATAAACATCCCTGTTACTCTGGATAAGAACCACAAATCTCATTGTGAACACTTATCAATGGGTCTATTCTTCATGAATCAAAACAAAATAACAGAATTTGATTTAAAAGGTAATTTAAGAGTTCATTTAAAATGTCACATCCTGTTTATTGTCTGGTTAGTGATAAATGACAACCAAACTTAAAATTTAGATTTTAAAATACAGACCTATGTCAGATCAGGAATTATATATGCCCGTATATGAGCTTGATGTTCATTCTGATGAAAAGAAACAATAATTTATGATGTATAATGCACTGTTAACATTTTTAAAATAAGACATTCAAGAGAAATGCAACATGCTTCACTTCATACTTCATTATAATCCATAAAGCTATTTTTTAATATAGAATGAAACTTAAATAATTAACCTAAGAGATTGTTGAGTGAAATTGAAGTTTTTATTTTATATCCAGTTGGTTGCTGGCTGTTGGAGGCTACACATGGATGTTGGTTTTTGAATCCTGAGGCTACATGTGAAGGTTGGGGCTGAGACCGGTTGCTCTAACAAGACTCAAGATTTCAAGCTTTAATTGGCTTTCGGAAGCTGCAGACAAAGACCGAGACTGCAACTCACAGGCGGTATAGCTGCAGGTGGAAGCTGAGGGTTTTCGGGCAGTGGCTGAGGATGAAGTTGGCTGTCAGATGCTTTTTATAGATGAAGGTTGTTGCTAGAGCTGCAGGGGCAGGCAGAGGCAGAGGCTGAGGCTGCAGCTGGATGGCAGAGGTAAATGGCCGCATGCCAGAAGCTGCAGTTGGACGCTGGGGCTCCTGTTGACTGGCAATAGCTGCAGAGAACAGTGCTGAGGTACTGAGAAAGGCAAGGTTAAGCACAACTAACATCGATCAAAAAAAATAAAATCGGATTAATTATGGTGTGATCTTCCTTTTTTCCATAATTGTGTGTTAAAGATTGAATGCCATCTTACAGGCAGTAGCTGTTGGGGGGGGCTGTGGATGCAGTTCAGCTTGGTGGAGTCTGGGGCCCTGGAGGAACAGGCTGCATCTAGGGAAGAAGCTGGCTGATGGTGGCCGAAGCTGTGAGATGTAGCTGTAGAGAGCCAACAGAGACTACAGAGGCTTTGACTGGGCCTGCACTGGTACTGGCTGTGAAAGGCAAGGTTGTAGAATGACAACGTCAACATATTGTTCAGCAAGAACAAAGAAAACTAAAATCTTTAAGACATTCATCTTCCATTAACCCTCTCGCTGGCTTTAAAGCACACTGAATGTTGGCTCACAGGCTGTAGCGGTAGGTGGACACTAGAGAGATTGGTTGGGGATGCATCTAACTATGAGAGGCTGAAAATGGAGGCTCGGGCTGCAGTTGTCTCTGTAAGGACTGAGGCTGCAAGTGGCAGCGTGCAGACAGTAAAGGCTGCAGGTTACGACTAGTGGAGCTCATACTGGCTGCCAAAGCCATCAGGAAAAGGTTGAGGCTGCAACTTACAGGCAGTAGGTGCAGATGGAAGCTGAGGCTGACTGCCAAACATTGTAGGACTGCCAAACTGGTGTTGGATGGAGCAGGTGGGATTTGATGAAGAACGTGGCTGATGCGTGGCTGCAGTTGGGTGGCTGTGACTAGACCCGCACTGGTACTGCAAAAAAAGAAAACATCAACATATTTTAAGCAAGAATAAAGTAAAATCAACATTCAAGAAATAAACCTTTTCAATTTGTGAGAAGCTGAGGCTGCTGGTGGCTTTATTGAAACTGAGTCTGGAGGCAGATGGAGTTCAGGGGGGCAGTGGTGGCCTAAAGGTAAGAGAAGTGAGCTTGTGACTGGAAGGTCGTCAGTTCAATCCCTGAACAGGCAGGATAAATCTGGGTGGGGGAAAGTGCAACAGCAGTGCTTGCCCTTTCCTCACCACCACCACTGAAGTGCCCCTGAGCAAGGCCCTTAACCCTAACTGCTCCATTGGAGCTGCTCAGTGGCAGGCACATCAGACTGTGGTGGAGGCCCAAGGAACGGGGATGACTTCTTGGACCTGCACAACTTCAGGAGTTTTAATGGCAGCCTGGGGAATCAGGGACAAACCCAGGACCTGGTGGAGGTCAGGAGTAGGGCTTGCAGGCTGCGGCCCTGGGATTAAATCCTGGACCCGTCGAAGAGGAAGCGCACGGCTGCTGTTGGAGAGATGTCAGGCTCTGGCACTTTTAACAGCATCCTTTGGCAGTAAATTTACATCTGACACACTGCAGGGCATAAATAAAAAAACCTTACATGTTCTGTCAAATTTACAGGGTTTTACCAAAGTTTAATAGCAATATTCTCATAGACTGTATGAGAATATACAGTACAAGTGTATTTAATTCTAGATTCATTTCTATTCAGAAAGGTCCTCATTAATTCAATGTGCGTTGTGTCCGAGACAGTAAAAGCAGTGTTTAAGTGGCTGCAGCGGCCTGTGGGTTTTTCTTTCCTTTTCCTGCAGAAGGTATTGTTCTCCATGAAAACATGCACACAACACTGCAACAAAACACTTCAATAAGACCAGAATTAGGCTCCACTACGGTAAATGCAACATGCTCTATTGAAGACATTTTCCTTCTCAACTGCCAGCAAGAAAAAAAAAAAAATTGAACATGCAGTATTTTGCCATGCACTCCATGAAATGTCATAAAAGCTGGAAATAACAAAGTGCAAGAATTGTACTTAACCTCACAATATTACTATACAGTATAGTGTGTATATATAACATACATATAGTGTAGTAAAGGCTGGAAGAGCAAATATTTAAAAATGTTTATGATGCTTATTTGAAAATATAAAGAAAGACATACTTGCTAGCATGCAGCAGTGTTATTGCTCTTTATGCGCATTTTGGGTCATTTAATTATTTTAATGCATACATGTGGAGATTCAGTCTAAGGCAGTGTGACCTAAGGCTGGATTACACCCCCCCCCCCCCCAGATCCTCAGGGGGCCCAGAGGCTCCAGGTTCAACATGTGGTGATTAAGTGTGTTTAAAGTGCATGCACCACCAAAACACATTGAAACAGAAGAAAACACCCGCATTGCCATTACCTGTTCTTGAGCTCATGAGCTAAAATCTACAGACTTTTATTCTTTTACACTTCGCTTATGTGGTTCATTTGTTCAATAAATTTGTACTTAATCAAGTTACCACAAACTAATTACAGTGCACGATGCGCGGAGAGCAGTGGGGTCAACAGGGGTTTATCTGACAAGATGACTAAACTTTTAATTAAATGAGGTGAAAATCTCTTGACATTAAAAACATTTTTCACAGATCTAATATAGTCTGTACAAATCCTGTGGCATTTATTAAAGGCTGTTATTTCTACCTTAGATGTTAAAAGCTATAATATACGGAAGCAGAAGTTTTTAGCCATATGTCCCAGCTCTACAGAAATGTGGGTCCCTTAAAAAAAACATCCTCACACAGTTGAGGATATTGTTGCATTTGATTAATGTCACTCATTTAAAAAAAACTTTTTATGGAATATTGGTCTCAATAGTGAATATGTTGCTTTTTTAAAAGCCTGAAAATCTCACATCGTTCCAGCTGAAAGTTGTTTCGTCTGAGTCACAAGGTGTTTGGAAGAAGTCACGTTCAAATCATCACTCCATCTTTCTTTTAAAGAAATCATTGAGTAAAACTTGTAAAACTTGCTTTTCTCTAAGGTTGAGACTTGGGGTCTTGTTTATGTTTAAAGGTGAAACCTGCTAAAATGATGCGCCTGGAGACGAAACATAGCACATGGAATCCTTCAGGTCTATGCACATTGATCTGCTGCAGCTATAACATCTCACCACACGAATCCAATGTTTCATACAATCAATCACACAGTTTTACCGAACAGATCTGAGACCCTGATAAACTGAGGAGGGAAAAATCACAATAACACAAGATTCATCTTACTTATCTGCAAGCATATTTTAGCGGAATGAGCTGCTAAAACCATTAATCAACTATGCTAGATTTGCTAGTCCTGGTTCCTTAAAGGGTTGCTTCACCTACATTACAATAAAACATAATTTCTCTATTTCCATTTAAATAATTATTTTTAGCTCAATATTTTGCTAAAGTCCATACAGGAGTTTGTCACATGAAACAAAAATGAAACAGCAATTGCTGAGATGTCAGTGTGTGAAATATAAAAATATATTTTTATTTTTTAAAATCATGAGGTGCATGAGAGGTTACAAAGAAATAGACCTTACATTCTGTTTGGCCGTATAAGATTTATGTAAGAGAAGAAGGAAATAAAAAAAGAAAGAAAAATGTGTAAAAAGTCAATAAAACATTTAAGCTGATTTTCATTATTATTATTATTATTATTTTAATTTCATCAGTCAGAACAGATTTGTCTGAACTTTAGAAGTAAGACTTGTGTCAACATTTTTTTAAAGGGAAGTAGATTTGATTTATTATCCATTAATCAATTATTTTTAAAACATTTATATTGAAGACGAGGCTACTTATCCTGTGTTTAGTAGCATTTTTCAAGCCAAAAATAGAAATTAATAATTAATCAAATGATCACATCTGCAGCACATCTGCAGCACTGCCACTGTTCCTTCTCAATAATGAGAAGGAATGGCAGTAAAAAAAAAAAAAAAGATATATTATAATATGACCATCGATTGCTACATGCTGCCTCTACTGTTGCATTGCGCAACATTTTGACACCTGCAGAAGTTTGTTGGCAAAGCCGCAGAAAAGCTTTAAAAACAGGTTTTTTAAATCATAATCAAATCTGACAACCTTGCGCTTATTAAAAACCTATCAAACAGCTTTGTCAATAATTAGCGTTGAGAGATATTTAAATTGCCTCTGTGTTCATGCAATTCTTCTGTAATCAGGAGCAGCTTCTCCTGACAAGATAATCGATAGCCACTTACACAGGTACCTATTCATTCATGACCGTACAGGCATCATGGAGCGCACATCCTCCATGTCTCCATTTACCCTTGATCAATGAGTTCATATGAGACCAGATGACACCCAGTCAATTGAATGAATGGGGTGTGTCTACATTATGTGTCTTCCTCCCAGCGAAATGAATGTGCGCGAAGCTCCCTGACAGATTACCTGCCGCAGCATCAGCAGGTTAAGAATGTGATATTTTACTTTGGGAAAACATGGTTGTCAGGAATAAGTGCATAGAGGTTCATGAGCAGTTGACTTAAGGAATTTTTTTGTTATTTTTTTTTATTTTTGTTACTACAAGTGAGTATGAGACAGACAGAACGACTCCATAACTTACATAGTGCTTACATAACTTACATAAATACTATTATTTTACTGAAAAGAAGATTTTAGAGTACACACACACACACATGTACACACACACACACACACACATGAAAGAGAGAGATCGACAGTGACAGCGAGTGGGGGAGGAGAGGAGGAAAATAAGGGCTGATTGACCTTGACCTTGAGTTTTGAAGTGATGTACTCAATAATGGTGATGTCACTTTGTATTTGACAGGGCAGACGCTGGAAGGATTGGTGGCACTTCAGGCTCAGCTCTTGTCTCAAATTTAGAAAAGGCAATTTTGACACACACACGCACACACGCACACACACACAGGAAGGCCAGTGATGAGGCCAGCGCTCAGGCTTTGTTCCTCGGAGAGAACCGGAGGCCACGTGTTCACACTCATTAACTGAACAAGCCCACACTACAAGCGTGAGGAGCATTTACCATAGCAGCTGCTGTTCACCTTCGCAAACACACTGAATGTGGGCGGTGTGGAGTGCCTGAGTCTGAGCGCAAACCAGTGCAGACCACTTCAGCTCGCTGAGATGCTTTTTCTGTATTTGTTTCATGAAAAGGCAGGGAGTATTGAATCATCATCCGAACGGAATAAATGTAACAAAGCCCTACAAGTGGTCATTACAGCTGTATGCAACAAGTAAATAGATATTCCGTATGCCATTAAAAAAAAAAACCTCACAGCTTTTTGTGCATCATAGCCTCATTAGATCAGCTTTAATTGTTTGCACAGACTTGGCAACAAATTCTCAGCAGAGCTAAACCCACTTTGGGAAGTGGTGCAACAGAAGACATTCTGACATGTCACAGCAGTAAAAGGTGTAATTAATGAAATGAATGATGGCTGGATTCCATTTAGCAGCTTCAGGTTCAGGGTCCTAGTATATTATCCATGCTGGCTCACTGTCACAATGTCATGGCTTACTGGGACGTTTGAATAGAACAGAGTCCTCATTAATGTTATTAGTAACACCTGTGCTGTTCCTTCTACGACAGATCCGAATGTGTGCTGATAAAAAAGATCTACTAGACAAACTAATTGAAAACACCTGTTTTGATGAACGAGGACTTTATTAAAATTCTGCTGAAACAGAAGCATTTTGTAAAGTGTGCTTTTGATATAGATATTATGTACATATGTGTGTTGATGGAAGCTGTAGAAACTGCATATGCAGTGTTTTTGTTTTGTTTAGTCAGGATCATTTTTTATATTTTTTTTATATGTTTTTTTCCCAGCTACCATGGTAAAACGGATGTAAACCCCTGCTAGTCAAGCATATAATATATATTATATAATATAATATAAAAAGATATAGGAAGCAGTTACAAAGCCCGACCAGGCCTACAGCTCATTCCCTTCTTTATTATGTATGTAATGTTTTAAAGAAGAAATAACACAGTATTCCTCTCACACATAAAAAGTGACTTCCATCATCAATCAAACACCTTTTGATCAATTTAGTACATTCAGGGATTTTACTGCCACAGCCTCACTTAGTCTGGCATGACCAGTAGCTTCTGATGGCTAATGTTAGCTTATGCTGGCTTAACCTTAGATAGAAATTGTTGTGTAACTGACATTTCTGAGTCAGTTCATTGACTCAGAAATGTCATTTCCGTTTATTGGCTCCTTCTCTGTTCATGCGACTGTTTTAACTTCCATCACTATTCCTGAATTGTCACTTGTGGGTTTCAGTGGCTGCTGTTTCACGGGTTCCGGTGAAAAACATTTGGACTTTTTTTTTTATCATGCCAACCATTGGCTGGCCCTGGCTGCTTTAGAGCCCCTGGGTAGGATCCAGAGATGGCACTCCCACGTATTGTTGTGCACCAGCAGACAGCTTTGCACATGAGCTACTGAGGCTTTGTTGCATTTGCACACACTGCTTGTTTTTCACAACCGTAACATGCAGTTCCACCAAACCTCTGTTTTTATCACACAAGAAATACTGAATAGATAGATAGATAGATAGATAGATAGATAGATAGATAGATAGATAGATAGATAGATAGATAGATAGATAGATAGAATAGCACCAGCTGAGTGAAATAAGACTGGGATGGAGTAATCTCTATGAGTAAAGATTAATGAGACATGAGTGTAACAAAGCATTCAGAGTGTGCTGTACTGGATGTGCTTCAGAGTGAGCGTCTTGAAGAGAAACTCTGAGAGTGTCAAGTGGCCTTGTGCTCAACATCAAAGGTACACGATAGAAGCAATGTCTGATTTAAAGGAGTCGCTTCTGAAATTCAGATTAAATTGACTCATTTGTCGTCGCTCAAGGTCTTAAATGCTCGCACAGAAAAATATAACCGAACACAGAATCATCAAGTGTAAAATGTGAGAAATCTTAAGTAGAACGGGCATGCCGGATGAAAGGGATTGATCAGGTGCATGGGATTGTATGCTATACAATCCCTTAAAGGTGTGATTCCGATAAAAAAGCATCAGGAGATAAAAACTTTATTTGTACTGATAATTAGAAGACGTTCTGCTTATTAAATGGCGTGTTTGTGAGCCCAGCTGTGTTGTCAAGAAACCCCCCTCGCATCTATATTATTCATGCGCAGTCCATCGCTGCTTCTGGTTTGTTGTATATATAAATAAACGAAGCGGTACAATGCCGAGATCTCTACGGTTTGCTCCAACGTTATTAATAATGTAGAACTTGGGGGGGAAAATGAAGCAAAAAGCATATTTGAACGATGACACTGCGGTGCTGTTTGATGCACTGTGTGGATAATGTGGCAATGTGTCCTGAAATGTAACCTGACATAGAGACAATTTCAGGTACAAGTGTGACAGAAGCCACACTTTGACAAGTGCTGTGGGCAGGGACGCCGACAATAAGCTTCTTTAAATTTAAAAGAATCTAATCATAGCCAAACCGGAACAGATGTAACGCCTTTTTTATTATGTTCTGTTCACTTGCAATAGAAAGCTGATGTGTTTGATGAAATTTCCTCCACTTTTTTTTCCTACTCTGTAAACTCTGTTCACTTCAACCTCAGTGAAAATTTAATCTCCTTTTGGGAGAAGTAACCCGCAAAGGGCTGTGGCGGACAAAGTTATTTTTTTTTTACAAGGAGATGCTTTGGTCACTTGATGTAATTGAGAAGGGATGTGCAGAGAGCTCACTCTCCCTATCACTCACTTCCACTCCAGACCCTTCTGGTTTACAGGGTTTCATCTTCACAACGTTATTGAGCCCTAAAACACACCTGCTCCCACAGTGTGACGGCCTCGCTCCGCCACTAAACGCTGAGTGCTTCGGCTTGTCTTTAAGACTGCGAGCTCAGTGGGAACTGTTCCAGCTTCATTATAGCTCTGTGTAAAATTTTAGAAGACTTTATTTATTTCTGTCTGGATGATACTGTGGCAGAACTCAAATGAGTCAGATTGAAGGGTTGGTGTGTCCGGGAGCCACGTAGAGTTGGCACAAATGGTGACGTTTTCACAAGCAGGGAAAAAGTGACCTCTCAGAAGCAAAATATGTGTTGTAATAATGTTACAAGCCTTGTTCATAGTAGTGCAGTAATGGCGCAGCTAAAAAAAAAACATATTCTTTAGTGTTGTTTTTACGAAAAAAGTTCATCTTTGCAATAAAATGAAACATTGAATAGGTTTCTGTAAACCCCACTGAGTCACGTGCGAATATAAAAAGAGATGGAATCCACAGGGAGTTTATCTGTACTAATAAAAATAAATGGTCTGTCCTCAAAAGACTTCAGGCCTCAGGTCTCTGCTTCAAACAAAGACATTTTCAGATCATCTAACAGCATTTGAAACCCCCTTTCAACTGTCTAAAGCATTCAGTCAGAGGTGTGAAAGTTTGTGGAAGCTCCCATTTTTTACTCTTTTAAACATCTATTTCCATATTTTTTGTGTGCGCAACTAAATGTCTAAACTCTTTGACTTCTAGAGGTGTTTTAACTTTTAGTTTCTGTTTTATTCTGCCTCTGGATGAAGTTGTTTTGAGGATATGAGGATGTGATGATCTTTCTAATTCGACTCACAGCTCTCACAGCGATACTTTTAGCCACTTACACACGTTTACTTTGTCCTGCACAAGCGTACATATAGAAAGCTGATTAGACATCTGGTTATATGGTGCCGGTGTTCTCCAGGGAGAACAAACAGATCTCAGTTACAGAAATGATGGGTTTCCTGTATGTTTTCCTTATCAGGTTACTGCACAAATCAACTGTAACATGGTTACTCAGTAGCATGTAACAGTAATGTGATCACTTTGTTCACTACTGACTAACATAGGGGATTAAAATTTGAAATTCAGTGAGTATACCTACATAATTACATACTGTATGTTTTATAATCCAATTAAAGCTTCATTACTTTGACAGTTTTGCAGATTACCATATACTTGATATCTGTTTATTCTCTAAACTAGCTATTACATTTTTTAAGGTGTCTTTGAAGTGGATGCTGTTTAAAACTACATAATAAATGAGACATTCTGCTTCTCTTCTTTCTTAAAACCTTACAACACAGGAAACAACTACAAAATGTCTCATCCTTCCACATGTCTTTCACACAGGTTGAAGCCGAAATTAGCATCTCCATCAGTCTGAAGCAAACGACTAAAACTCACTTCCTTTTTTCTGGCTACGTTTTGGCCGAAAGCTTGTTGAAGGCGAAGGCCTAATGAGGAAAATGTTGTTTCTGGAGGGAGTCCAACAAGGCCAACACAAGCGGCTTGATGAACAGCGCTGTCGTAGCAAAAGTGTTAATGTGCAGGCTTTGGAGAATTATGATGAGGTTAGCTTAGTGCCTAGTGGAACGCATAATGCCACCAGTATTTGTTTATGTCACTTTGGGTTTTTAATGAGAGGGGAATAACTCTGGCGTGACTGGACATCAATAAAACAATGTTCTGGTCTGAGAAGTTATGAGCAATTGATTATAGAATTGACGGTCAAGGTAAAATCATTCAGTCCTGTTACTCATCTTCATACATGGACATCTGGAGGAAAATAATCAGCCTAAGTGAGCCATTTACAAGCTTTTCTTTATTTTTTTTTGTGCTTGTGCATGAATTCAAATCAGCTCACAAGCTTAACATTCAGAGATGAACCTGAAATCTGATTAGATTTTTTTTTTTTTTGCACACACGTACCTGTGTGCACGTATGAAGTGATATACTCCTTCAGCTGTTTCTGCTCTGCTCCATTCTCCCAGTCTCTCTCACGCTGTCCCCGGCGGGAATACATGCATAGCTGCAGACTGCTCCGCGGTGCAGGCGTTCCATTGGACAACTCCCTCCTGACTCCCCCCTTTATCTCCTTCTCTGCGGGATAGTTGAAAACGAGAACGTCAGTGCAGCAGAGGCTGTGGAGCTGCTACGCCGAGCTCCAGTTACCTGGCAGCAAATCTAAATTCTCAGTAGTCAGATGTGAAGTAGTGATGTGTGTGAAAAGGGAAAGTAAAGCTTACTTTGCGGAGCGTGGAGAGAGCAAACACAAAAAAGAGCGAGTTACAAGCTTTCACAATTAAAAGTACAATTGCTGGAGCGGTGGAAGACAATAGAAGGAGGTGTTGAACAAGGAAAAGCAGGATAAACTGTTTTGAAATATGGCACAGACGTGAATAGAGAGAGAAAAAAAACAATTTTTTGGTGATATATCACAAGACAAACCTTATCCAATGTACTCCAAAGTGCACTAATATACAGCCTCTGCCCTCACTACAACCCCTCTTGCAGTTTCTGCAGCACTGTCAGTTTTACAGTCACCCCCCCCCTCTCTACATCTTCTCTACCCTGCTATTGCAGATGCTGGATAAATAAGCAAGCAGTTGGCTGCCAGTGTGTGAAATGGTTCTTATCTATATCTCTACCATTAGAGTGTGGGTTCTATTATAAAGCTTTGCATTATTCAGTAAGCCTGAGAGACTGATCATTATGGATTTCAGCCCTTTTCCACACAGCCCCTGGAGTCAAGCTTGGCCTGCCGGCTGGTGCATGCATACATCTGACCTTGTGCTCTGAACGCTGGTGTGAAAGGAGGAACGGGTCAGCTGGTAGTCTTGCGAGTATTAAGTGCCAAACACCAAAGCAGAATCCACTGAAACAAATCTTGCTGCAAACTACCGAGTCCCAGCAGCATGCTTTGCTTTTCAGAAGGAAAGAATGGGTTTGTAAAAAAAATAATAAAGTCGACCTCAACATTACGCCTGCAGCAGTTCGCAAAGTTCCTTGGAAACAAATGAGATTTGTTACACTCTGGAAAAAGTTAAGTAAAAGCTGATTGACATTTTAATGCAATTTTCCCCCTCAGTACAGAAGAGTAAGTGGTGGACACATGGTGAGAGAGAAAAGAAAACATGCTGAACATATGGCGCTGCAGCACTTTTTTTGTAATGCGTGGGACAGGAGATGAATACTGAATAGATACATGTGGCAAGCTGCTCATCCCTTGCTGTAACCTCGCTGTATCAGGGGTGGGCTGTGCTCATCTTCCTCATGAACATTTCTGCACATCAAAAGCATCGAGAAGCACTCCATTTGGTAAACAAGCATTGTGTTGCCGCTGGTCGGCTGGAGATAATGAAGCATTACTTGTTGAGCCGCAGCGGTTCACTGTGAGCGGCTAATGGCAAGTATAGTGCTGAGATAAGGAGAATTTGTTACATGCCTGTCTCGCGCCCCAGCAATTAGACTCTGCCATTAACCATTTGTTACATCCGCTGTTTCTCGCCTTCAGCTTGGCATCTTGCTGATTACAACGCGCTGGATCGATAATTAAACAAATTAAAGCGGA
Organism: Euthynnus affinis; assembly: GCA_029490765.1. Classification (NCBI taxonomy): domain Eukaryota; kingdom Metazoa; phylum Chordata; class Actinopteri; order Scombriformes; family Scombridae; genus Euthynnus; species Euthynnus affinis. The sequence goes on along the minus strand of CM055838.1, from coordinate 33,331,339 downwards.
CTGCCGGGTCAATTTTCATCCCATCTTAGCCAGCGGCTGCCGCGACGTCATGTCTGAAAAAAAGCTCTTGACATGCAACAGGACACTATTTTAAAGGTTTGCTTCAAAAAAAATGTTTGGACTTCACATTTGTTTCCAGTGTTTTGGTTTGGTGCCGCAGTTTTACGCACAGCTCTGACGCGACAGCAGAGAGAGAGAGAGAGAGAGAGAGAGAGAGAGAGAGAGAGAGAGAGAGTCATTTGACTCTGAGCAGAAAAACCTGTGACTTTCATATCAAGACCACATTCTGGGATGAGACGGTGCAATGGCTGATGCTAACTGAGAATACAACCTACTGTTACTGGCAGAGGTGGAAAAAAGACGATGTGCTGTACATTCAGTGGTGAACCGTGGCACCTGATATGAGTATTAGAGAGTGACTCTCTCAGTCCAATGCACTTAAAAATGGAAATGTTGCACTTTCTATGAGATTTATGAGGACTGGAGATTGAAGAATGACATTTCACAGCAATACAAACCAAAAGTGAGCCTACTGGTTTGAAATATTACTGCTTAATCGTTTTAATAGATTTATAAAAAGCTTTATTTTACATGATGAAGGCTACACTGTTCATGTAGTTGACAGGGAGGAAGCATACTGAGCAACAGTTAAAAAAGAACTGTAAATGAGACTCATTGTCACCTGTTGTCCTTTGCCAAAATGTCAGACAAACACTATAAAACAGAATAAAACAAAATAATAAAATTCATAGACACATTATAATAAATGTGCACACCACAGTCCAACACACACCCACCAATAATCTAAATATTATCTCCATTTCAGACACTGCAGTAAGCTGCAACATCTACTAAGAAATTCAGGTAAAGAAATAAGATTGTGATATTGTTTGCTGATATATTTTCCAGCTCTAATAAACTGTAGTACAGTTGCTTCAAACATGTCTGGATTGGCTCTTCAGTTTGCCAGTTGGACGAGGAGAGATGACACTCATATATAAATATACATAAATATAGTTATGACAGTGGTTTCCAACCCTGTTTGGCTTTAAAGCGCGTCTTGTAGCTGAGTTTCTAGCAGTTCAGTCAAAAAGTGCATGTTTCCTTCTCAGCATGCTTCGTTTGAACGGCCTATTGAGGCTTGAAGAAGTTACTGTTTGAACTTTTTTTTTTTCTCCTTAAATCCCTCTGCTGCAGTTTACTAAAACCTCTAAATGCTCTTTAAATGTGAAGTCAGTTTAGGTCGAACTGGTCTCTGTGTCCGTTCAAACCGCTGCTGTGCTCCTTCCTATACGCCCTGATATGTGATCCCAACATGATCTATGTGATCTACGTGTTCCTTTTTCTTATTTAGTAATGCGGGAGCCGCGAGGGGTCGTTGCGTAACAGTCTGTTTAATTATTTGGAAACATTTTCACTTTCCTCTCAGCGCCTCCGTCTTGTAGTGATGAGGTTTAACGCAGTGCTATCAGCACATCAGAGCAGCCCAGAGCATCTCCATCAGGCTGTGTGCGCTGCGCTCTCTGTGCCAATTAACCATCTCTCTCTCTCTCTCTCTCTCTCTCTCTCTCTCGTTTTTGGCTTCACTCACAAGTCAAGAAGAAAAGCACACTTCTACTGAAAGATTTTTTTCTGTTCCTCATTATAGAATACAACCATTGTAGTAAGAAACACACACTCTTACAACACGTCTTCCCGTTGGGGAATGTGAAAAAGCCCGTTGTACTGTAACCTCGTGGAACATTTTAAACCCTGCGTATTTTTTTTTAACGGATTTTTACGGTGTGAGAGCGCGTGAGGAGAGAGGAGAGAGGAGGAGGAGGAGGAGGAGAGGTGGTGCTGGCGGGGACTCCAACAGTGGGACAAGCTCCTCTGGAAGATGGGGAGCGGCTTTCATTTAAGGCGGAACGCATAGAGATCTCTACCGCGCAATATCCACGTTTGAAATGAACCCGATTTATCATGATAACTAAGAGGGCTACATCTACTCAATGAGCACATGTTCTGAGGAGCTTGTACTTAAACATTTCTATTTCATGTTGCTTATAACTCCACTGCATTTCAGAGGGGAAGTCATTCTAGTCAGGAGTCCTGTACAATGTTCTCTGCTGTGAAAAGTAAAAATAAGAATCAGTACAGATTTGTTTTCAGAGCAAATTAGCAAAGTCTAACTTTTTATAAACTGCATGAGCTTTTTGGGAAGTTTTAAATATAGATTTTACTTAAAATAACGTTGACATGCAGAAAGAAATGCTCTTACTGCACTGCAAAATGTTTTATTAAGACTCAACTATTGACAGAGATGTCTTCATAGTATGGAGGGTTTTGCAGATTAAACAGACTCATGCTGTATAAAGTATTTAAAAGCAGCTCCACCTTCATCAGCTGCAAAACACTGCATCATTTAGTGCATAGAACACAACAGCAGGGTGATTGAGCATAGTGAGTAATGTTTTAACTATATACTTTTTTTTAATGAAGACAACAGTCTGAATGCCTCTCCCATCACTGATAAAAATCATATAGACAGGCTCGCGATCAATTTCCACTTCCAACGCACAATTTCCTTTTTTACTACTTTAAACAGTGGTGTATGCGCTCTCTGCTACAGAAGACGTTGTCTGTGTTAGATGCTTGGCAAACAGTGAGGACGACCTTAAATAAGGGGCTGGACTCTGTAGGTAGAGCAGAACCCGCTGCCTCCCCTCTGTGATGCAGTGAATCTGCGCTGCGTTATGTCCGCTATATAAACTGCACTCAGCAGCCTCAGCTCCCAGCTTCAGCGGACAGCTCCGTGGTGCTGAAATCTCAGAGACACTCGCGCTCTCTCTCTCTCTTTCTCATACAAACACACACACACAGACAGACGCTCAAGCATGACTGGAACCATGGACGCATCCCCTTGGAAACTTTTTCTACTTTCTTGCCTGGTTGTTGTGGAGAGCTCCGCGCAAGACTTCGGACAAACGCAGTTTATTTGCACGTCGGTGCCCAAGGGAATGGACTTGTGCACGGCTACGATGCAGAACAGCGGGCCGGCGGAGGACCTGAAGGCCACGGTCATGCATCTGCGGGAGACCGTGCTGCACCAAAAGGAGACCATTATGAACCAAAAGGAGACAATCAGGGAACTAACGTCCAAGTTGAGCCGCTGCGAGAGCCAGAGCTTCCCTGCGCCGGCGGGACCCGGCGGGAGGCGGCCGGGGTCGAAGAACACGATGGGAGATGTATCTCGGGGCACCACGGACACTCTGGCTCAGCTGGGACAGACTTTACAGACCCTCAAACAGAGACTGGAGAACCTAGAGGTAGGCAAGCTGAGGAGTGCGGCGCTGACCGGGTCAAAAGTTAATTCAATGAGTTGCCCTGCTAGTTAATTAGAATGAGGATTAAGCCTTTATACGCTGCTGCAACATTTTCCTGGCTGCACATGTGTTTTAGTATCTTTTTTCCCCCCTGGAAGCAGGAGAGAACCATCATGTAAAGTAAACCAAGTGGGTTGCTACCTTTTGAATAATGTGTCGCAGAGTATAAACATAAACTAACAGTAAGCTTAGAGAGAGGCTGTAAGAAAGAACATGTTTTAGGGAGTTTGATACCAGAGAAAGTCTTCCCTGTCCTCCTTTAACCCAGTGTCTGTCTCCCTCTGTCCCCTTGCAGCAATACAGCCGAGGGAATAACACCGTGCAAGCGAACAGCCTGAAAGATCTGCTGCAAAACAAGATAGATGATATGGAGAAGCAGGTTCTGTCCCGGGTCAACACGCTAGAGGAAACCAAACCGGGCGCCAGGAATGACACCGAGCAGCGGAACAGAGTGGAGTCCACGCTCACCTCTCTGCACCACCGCATCACAGACCTGGAGAAAGGTGCGTTTGGATTTGGAGGGCGCACGTACAGGACTTAAAAAAAAAAGTGACCGGCACGGTGTTGCTTTCACGGCGTCAAATTAGGCTCCGCGGGAGTTCTCAAGCGAGATGAGGTGTAATGTAATTGGCTTAAGCTCCAAGGTGTCGCATCCAAACAAAACAAAAAAAACAGTTATCTTCAGCTCGTGCTCATCAGCACTCATGTGGAACCGTTCACGCTGCCGCAATCATCACGTTGCGCACAGATATTGTGAGGGAGGAGAGGAGAGCTGCATTACTTTGCATATCTCAAGACCTGTTAGCACTTTGGCTTCGCTGAGTTGATGCGTTTCACAGCCAAAAAACTGACTGTCTAACTTGCATATGAGCCTGATGTGCACAAGGGGATTTTTTTGCAGAGGTCAGACACAGAGAAACTTTACAGGGTGCGCCTCTCTCTGGCGCGTTTTGGAGCATATATCAAGGCTCGTTCAGCCTTTCGACACGTGCGCAAGCGCGTGCACACGGTGAATGCGAGAGAAGAGGAGAGGGAGGAGACAAGAGTCCTTCTACACACAGGCAACAGATAGAAAAATCATTGTAGAAACAGTGTTTCATAATCTGATGGGATAGCGGTAATTTAAACAGTGGGAAATATCATTATGAAAACATGGAATAGATTTTCTGACAAGCTTTCTTCCCTAAAAGAGACTCTCCTCATATGAATTCCATCATCATTACCATGTGTTCGTGTATGTTAAAATGAATGTGGGTTTATAAAGGTTTACCCTCCACTTAATCCCTAAATACATGAACAAAAATGCATGAAAATAGTCACTGTGAGTCTTACAGAGGAAACAGCGTAACTGACATTAATCTCATCTACAGGCAAAGACAACAGGCCAACAGATCACTTCCAGCTGACCTTCCCCCTGAGAACCAACTACATGTATGCCAAAGCCAAGAGGAGCCTTCCTGAGATGTACTCCTTCAGCGTGTGTCTGTGGATCAAGTCCAACGCCTCACCTGGGGTGGGGACACCCTTCTCCTACGCCGTCCCGGGTCAGGCCAATGAGCTGGTGCTGATCGAGTGGGGGAACAACCCCATGGAGATTCTCATCAATGACAAGGTAAAGGCAAAGGTGGTTTTTTCTCACCTTTGCAGAGCATTGTGGCCTTTCAAATGTACATGTTGTTCAGATTACACAGTTACAGTTAGTGTAGCAATAGGGGAAAGTTAAAGTGCTTGTGCTTGGATGAGTCAGGGAAACCTGAAAAGTTCTCCATGCCAAAACTGGAAAGGGGATAAAAATAGGTGCTAAGGTGAGCAACATCGAAGATATGTGATAGGGGAAGTGATTCTGCAGGAAGAGGAGAAAGTGTGGAGACGAGTTTTCAGGCTGCAAAAGAAGACGGGGAGTGACTCTGCTACTAAAGTGTGAGGATTAACTGTTAACAGAGGAGCACGGAGTGAAAATTGAAAATGTCTCTGCTGCAGGTTGCGAAGCTGCCGTTCCTCATTAATGATGGAAAATGGCATCACCTCTGCATCACGTGGACCACCCGTGACGGGATGTGGGAGGCCTTCCAGGATGGAGTGATGAGGGGTAGCGGTGAAAATCTGGCGCCATACCACCCCATCAAACCAGAGGGAGTGCTGGTCCTGGGACAAGAGCAGGTGATTATACATTTTCACATCACTGAGCACAAATATAATCACTTTAATCCCCACATATTTGGGAATCATCAGCAGCCAATTATGAAATTAGTTTTGGAGAGAGATTAAAGGTGGAAATATTTATGAAATGAGATTGTGCAGACCATGAAGATGTGGTCGAATAAGGCTTTCCAAACTCATTAGTGTGTCATTTTTCAACCCGTCATAGTAAAACATCCAATCATCGTAAAACATGACATTGCACATCATCAAGTTGGCCTGAGTTTAGACCAAAAAACATAATTTGACACCTGTTTCATAGAGAAAAATCACTCTCATGCTAACTCACATGCCAGAGGGTAAATGGTTTCCAGACTGGAGTTTAATGAAATAAAGGTAACTTATTTCTCATAAGTCACATTTGTGTGTCTTCAGCTAAAGATTTGCTAACTAGTTGCAGGGTTCAGTCATATCAAAGAACAAAAATCGAACCAAATCTGCGGTCTTGTGCTCAAATGCCCACCATCTGCCTGTGAATAGGTACACTCACAGCACTGATGTCACAACATTTTGTCTGTCTTATTCCACAGGACACGTTGGGGGGAGGCTTTGATGCAACACAAGCCTTCGTCGGCGAGTTAGCAAACTTGAATATCTGGAATAGGAAACTTTCTATCGCCGAGATCTACAACTTGGCAACCTGCAACAGCAAAGCATCAGCCGGCAATGTCTTCTCCTGGACGGAGAATAACATCGAAATATTTGGCGGAGCCACCAAATGGACCTTCGAGCCTTGCCGTTCGCTCAATTGAACTGAGTTTCACCGTTCAAGAAAGGCCTCTCTGTATTTCTGAGCTTTTGTCGTTCTCGTCTTCATTTGACGTTTGTTAGAGACTATTTGATCTTGAGTTAGTGGTAAGCTTAAATCTGGGATTTCTATCATTCTTAGGTATTTATGTGCAAAACAACACTTTTCATCTTGAGGAAAAAAAAATATCGTCTTGGGAAACCTCAGTGAGAAAGTATTGGTATCTGTTTCTCCTTTTTTCTCTCGGACGTTTGGTTGAAAGCACACCTAAGCTTTTCGTTTGGCTTATTTCGTCTTGGACTGGCAGCTGGCAATCTGCGCCTTATGTTTGGACAATTCACAATCCAAGTGAGGAATTACATAACCACTCCCACCCCTTTCCCTTCGGAGAGTGGGAGATTACGCTGTCCGTCCAATTCTTGTCAGTGTTTGGCGCTGTGAAGTGATGTCTGACTCGGTACAGCTCCCTGCAACTCCCCCCCTCACCCCCCCACCCCTACCCCTACACCGCCCCCACTTCCCATCCCCATCACCCTCCCACCCCCCCTCCCCCCATCCTCCTTCACTCTGCCCCGCCCCTCCGGAACTTGCACTGTGACTGACGAAGAGAACGCCAGGAGAGGAGGGTATGCTGAAGGACACTGCAAAGTCAGACTGTGGTACAAGTCAATTTGTAATCGTTGTTCGCTTCCAGTGTTTCTGTAAGAATGTCGTTAACTTGCCAACATTGCTACAAAGCCTGGGTGCCTTGGGCTGGTACAAATATTCAGCACATTCAGAATGTTTTAAGTTGCAAATTAAATGTTAATTGGTTTCTGTTTTTTTTTTTTTCTCTCTTCTTTTTTTTTTTCGAGCTGGGTTGAGTTTCTTGTTCCTCTGGTAAATGTAATTTAATTACAGTTTGTTATCTGACATAACGTGTTTTGGCAGGTGTTTGTACTACTCTGTATTAGGAATGTTACAGTATCTGTATAGTAACAGCATGAATGACAGAGTGCTGTGAAAGCATTGTTGAAATCTGCTTTACTATCTTCTCTGGGTCTGGGTTTTTTACTGTATTGTTATATGCTCCAAGCATGGCAAAACTGAGAGATGAAGAATTTAATTTTTGTAATAAAATTGTGATACTTAATGTCACAGTGCATTCGTGGCGTTTGGTTATGTGCATCGAAAGGTGCGATCACAACAGGAGGGGGAAAAGGGAACAGAAGGCAACCCAGAGTGAGAGGGCGCTGATCAGATGTAACATTTTTAGGGTGTCAAAATGATAAAGAAGGGGAGGTAATTACCACATAAGTGAAATGTTCGAGTCAGTGAAGGTCAGAGCGGGCGCCTCGGAAAAGAAATCAAACTGTGTAGGTGCCTGCGTGTGTGCAGTCACTCCTTTGTAGCTGACTGCAGAAGGTAACCCACTCGATGCTTTGTTGTTGCTGCTGTGAAATGCAGTGCCTGCACTAAAGACAGCGAGGCTGTCGGGGGAGAAAAGTGCCTAGTCATATCAGCCTTTGAGTAGCCCGGTTCAAGCGAGTACAGCTTACATTAAAACTACAGCACTTTAACGTTGACTGTCATTATCAGTTCATTCCGATCACCTGTTGCGGGGTGCACTGAAAATCCACATTGACAAGATGTTGCTGTTTACTGAATTCAAATGAGGACACTTAATCTGTTTCTCCGATGTCAAGTGGTGAAAGCGATGTCATGATTATATTTTCAAAGCAATTGAGATATTTTATTATGAAAGGTTTCAGAGTGGGCAGTTGTAATCTGAGGTTTTCCTTTATTAAAAAAAAAAAGTGAAGTTCCATTGAGCCTTGCCTGAAATATATGACAATAACACAACGTTTTAGTATACTTGCATGGTTTCTGTCACGCAAACTTCTTGTCTTAAGCTTGACCTTGAAGAGGATTTTTATTTAGCTGTGAGAGGATCTGCATCACCTCACAGTAATCTCCCATCATGCACAGCAGAGAGCGGCCAGGGTCAAGAGCCCGTCAAAAGAAATGGCAAGGCATTAATGCAAAGAGCCGATCTTTGCTCCTGAGTCACTCTCCCCCACCCCCCCAAAAGTTTTATCCCGGGAGGCAGCATTAAACACACACAGGGACAGAAAACGATTTATTCTGGTCCCTAAGCCACGTTGGCAGATGTATCCTGAAACACATATCAGCCAATTACATTTATAGAAACTACCAGGACAGCTGAAAGATGGGCTGCATACTGCTTTCCAACCAAATTCAGGATTTAAGCAGGAAGTCTGTCCCATCCGTAGAGCAGACAGGCATGGTGCTGGAAACAAAAGTCGTCATCATGAGAGAGCGAACCGCTTTGTGAGGCATTTTTACACTGAAGTTTTGATGAACAGTGTTTTGTGTTAACAAAAAAAAAATGAATCCCCATATTATAATCTAATATTTTGAGACCAGCAGGTGATTCCGTGACTGCTGAACGAATAGCAGCTCAGACTGCAGCATGGCGGCGGTGGGTGAACCGTGTCCAGATAAGACTGACTTTCATTTTGACGCCACCACACACAACACCATCACTGGGCATGCTGTCATAATCACTAGGTCTACTACACTCAGCTAATACCCTGCCAGCGTAATGCTGCTAAGCCCTGACAGAGTATATTGCTGTGGTGCAATTGCATTTGTGCCTCGGACACCGTGATGTGCAGAATTTAAAGCCGACAGACTAAAATAGATCCAGACAGCCTAAAGGATGATCTTACACCTTGTATTTATGTGTAAGACACAAAGATCAAGCCATCGCTTACACAAGCACAATCTCCACTGACAACATTGCATTATGAAATGTTTGGGGTTACGCCTACCCGTCGAGCACAATGCAATCGCTCCATATAAAGTTTTGACACAAGCACTAAGTACAGAGGCCACAACTGAGGAGGAAATGAGCAAAGAGCAACTTTTTAAAGGTTGTTAGTCATTTTCATCTTCTATATGCTAAGGTGCAGCACTTGACACAATGTTTTGCTTGCGAAGCACATATTTGAGGACACATCCTCACGTGGCAAATGTAAACAGATGCTGCTGTTCATACTGATGTTTAGGAGAAGGTGTCCTACTTAACTTTTTAGTGCTTCGCCTTATTTATTTTAGGTAAGATTCTTTTCCCCAAAACCTCATATTTAGGGACAATATTATGTTCAGAGATGCTCTATATTCAAGTTGTTGTCAGACCAACGCTGTTTCACATGCTAACCTTGGGGTCAACACAACATACACACACACAAAAAGCTTCAACAGCAAGAGCTATTATAGACTCATGAACACTTGAACACTTACACAACGACCAAGTTACCAAACATATATACATTTAAGATTTTAGACAATTCGATTTTGATACGAAAATAAGAGGGTTCCACTTATTATTTGTTTTTGTTTTTTTTTTACATTCTTACTACAGATGTATAACTGTCGTAACAAAACAGAAGGAGACAGCATTTTTAAAGATGAGGCCCCCTGAGTCAAGCCGCCCGAGACAAACAAGATTCATGGTGCAACGTTATATCAATTCCTCCGTGGAGGTTGTTTTTTCTTTTGGAGAGATTGAGTGGATAAAGACGTGACATCTCTGCTGACATCTCATTAATTCATAAGCTGTCCCCTGTGGCAGAGGCAAGGAATAATGGAACAGGAATAATGTTTCAGGTCAGAACGGCGGCAATTTTTCTTATTAACATTGGGGTGACAAAGCAGCACCATGTAATGAGAGTTTGGGGGTTGCCATGCTCTACAAATAAAACTAAGACGACTCTCTGCCCGAAAGAGTGTGTGTTCCTTCAAATATTAGCACATGGTGAGGCCTGCCTACCGACAGCCTGCTTATTTTTGCCGCTGGAGTTCTTTCATGTCGAGCACCGAGACATAAATTGGTCAAAGGGATTTGATTCACAGCAACTGCCTGAAAAGAAGAGAGCCAACGTCTAACTGGAGAGAGAGAGAAAGACAGGGAGCCTCGTCTTGTTCCCCAGCTCGCCTCCTCTTCATTCTCCCCCTATAGTGAGAGCTCCCAGAGACGGCAGGGAGTGGAACTTGTGGCATTTACTGATCAGCAGAAGGATGCGGGGAGGATAATGAGGCTTCCTGGGCAAGCTGGGATCAAGGTGGATGTAGGCCACGACAGGAGGCTGCTCTGCTGGTCAGGAATCACTGTGGGACAAAAACTTCTACTAAATAAAGACCCGTCTCAGTCCGTAAAAAAAAGAGAACACACTCCTTTTTTTTTTACCCCTCTCTCTTAAAAGCCCGAATATCAAATAAGTCTCAGTCGGCTTCGCAGGCTGACAACAGCAGCAATTCTTGACCCAGCCCAAGAAGACAAATCTCCCTTTTAAAATAACCTCAGCATGTGTGTGACAGAAGAGATCCCTCCACAGCAATACAGGAGGAGCTAAAGGAGAGATATAAACTTGTAACAATGAATAAATAAATAAAGTACAACAATAGGATAATACGCTGCACACAAAACTACCCAAAAATAAAATGATATATTTTAGTCACCTGTCTGTTTGCATTAGCACTAAATTAGCACTAAACACATACATACTACATACACTAGGCCTACAACTCTCTAAAAATTCATCTGCATGTAAGAGAAAACCTAACTGTTAGTAACCTTGCCACTAGTCAGCTGTTACTGCTCATTGGTATCAAAATGCACCTGCGCGCTCTACTCTGCTCAGGAGCATTTCAGCTGCATTTGATTTTAATACTGCATATGCTGCCAGATAATTAGTCTCAATTGTCCCATTAGAGTTCATTAATGCAGTCTCATGTGCCATTGCTGCAGAAGAGACAGTGAGAGCAAAGTGTCAGCAAACACTTTAGGTAACACACTGCACGACTGTGTCAGTCCTTCTACAATAGTGGTATCGATTGTTGCCTTATAATACACCTACATTTCAGATCGTGAGGCTCAGCTCTCATCCATATATTTTCATCTCTGTTTGAATGACTAAGTTAACCTTTTCAATCTTTTCTTAAAAAAAAAAAAGAAAAGAAAACTTTTGTAAATGCTCCTCCACAAAGCGGGAGTATCAACCAGGCAAAATGTGCTACTAGCACCCCAGACTGCTAGAGGCCCCAAAAGATTTTTGTTTCAATGCTTGTCAGTTAGTTTTTGGTAATTTGATTATTTGCTAATATATTAGGGAATTTGTACTTCTAAAGTGCACCATCAACTAAGGCAGGACACATTTTTATATTGTTATCCATTTTTATAGAAGGCTCTGTGTCAAAATCTAGTTTCAACTTATTTTCACTCATATGGTGTATATTCCTAAATAAAGTTATGCCCTTAAGCTAAAACGTCCGTATATAAATGCAGAGACAACAGTGCAAATCTTTGCCTCAGGGCCCCCCGCATAAAAGCGCAATAATTAATAACCCATATTTATAAATGTAATGAAATGCAGTAGAGAGAATTAATTAATCATAGGTAAACAAGAGAAAGTTTTATTTAGATTCGGGGCTCAATTAAAGGATCAGTGTGTAGGATTTAGTGATATCTAGCAGTGAGGCTGCAGATTGCAACAAACTGTCCATGTCTGGTCCACTAGATGCCACTAAATTCTACACACTGCACCTTTAAGAACATCAGGAGGCATAGTAGCTCCATGCATCTCCGTTGTGGTTGGTGTGCTGCCATAACTACTTCATGCTTGTCTGAACTAAGAGCATTTATTGATACTTTTGATTCAGCTTTACACTTTGTATCATTTCATCAAACCAATTGTTGTTTTTTATGTTTTTTTTTTTTTTTACTCGTTAACTCTTCATACTGCACGTCTATATCCCAAACAAGTCTGACAAGTCAGGCCCCTTCTTTGAGATGCAGAAGTCTTTTGAAGTGTGCGTTTGATCTGAAATCCTGCTGAGTTATAACCCAACTCTCCACAGATGGATGCTCTGGCCTGTGGTTCTGGCGGCTCTCGGTTGTTTCCTCCCTCTATTTGTGATGAGTTTCTCCCAGGTGAGCCCAGGTTTCCTTCCAGTCATTGGACCTCTCTGTAGTAAGCATGTTTTTCATGAATGAATGCTTGAATTTTCTTTCTGATTCATTAATTTTGAGCAAGTTTTAAGTTTCCTGTGGCGCCGAAGCAAACAAACATACGAAGTTCCAGTTCAATCGAAAAGAAAAGGAAAACAGCCACGACTGCAGCCCACATGCCTGCTGCCATAACAGCACCGACTCCGTATGAAATTCCCCCACGCCACTTCCGATCTGCTTTGATTTATTTATGCACCTAGCCCTAACCTACTGCCACTTACCCCTTGCTGAACCCTCAATAAAATATGTATGGCTGACGCACGACGACAGGATGTCAAAGAGGAAGCTGGTGGAACACTGCAGAAGGTGATGGGGAGGAGTCATCATCGCCAGGAGTCTTGATCTCATTTAAAAGGTTGTCTTAGGTGAACTCCCCTGTGGAAATCAGAATCTGTGAGGCAGATAAATGTGACGGAGCCGGTGTTCAGTAGAGGAAGAGACAGACTCAGGAGCGGTTAAAACCCAAGCCATGCAACATGTCAAATACTCTCAGTCATACAAGTCATGGTGTATCCAGAGGGGATAAGTCAGGAGCCACTGGGCACTTCCTACGGTAGGGTCTTTGGAGAACATTAGGTTGTAAAGTGAATTAGTGATTCCCCTAGCAAAGCATTACACCTTATGAACATACACCTTTATGAATCTATCTATCTAACTATTTCTGTTCAATTAGTACACTGCCAATGAATAGTAGTCTAGTGTAACCTACAGTAGAGTCTTTTAGTCACAGCAGGTCAGCCAAACATGCAGAAATGTGACATTTGTCTACAGGGAAGCGTACATTTGATCATAGGAACAATAAAGTTCCAATAATGACTTCATAGTAAATGAATATTTACTCGGGTTTAAACAGGGTTTTCTGTTTCCCTACTAAGTTACACATTTCTTTCCATGAAACCACGAAGGAATTCACAGACCTTTAAATTACTGTAAAGCATTTCCAGAACTCTTTACCACTTTCTTCTATGTCATGGTTTATAAGTTGTAACTAATGTTTAAAAAAAAGAAAAGAAAAAAAACCTAAATAATTTACTAATGATTTACGTTGATTTAGTAAATCATTAATAAAGAGTCATATTTACTAATAAGCCTTCAAGTCATCAAGTTTTTTTGTTTTTTTTTTAACAATCCATCAAGTTTACAAGTAATAAATGTGATATGAATAGCTTTTTGAGAAGGTCAGAGGTCGGTCTGTTGGTGGATCTGCCTGATGAGTTGAAAAGACAAATCAAGTTTGATGCTGGAGGAGAATAAACCAGGATTTTTACTATCTGAAGCATCTAAGTTGTTCTTATTAATGGTTTATATAGAGCATTAGCAAATTATTTATATATACATTACATTACATATTAATATAAAGCAATTAGTTATAATTTATAAACCCTTTATATAATTTATGTACGTTTCTAATGTAATTTACAATGAAATACAGTCCAATGAGTTTAATGACACATGTTCCTCTGCACTCTGCTCTGTATTTTCAGACTTCATGAGGCTCTCTCTCCTGTCCTCCCTCCAGCCTTCCCTTCCTCTGACCCTCATATTCTCTTTTACTCCCTCATCATCTTTATTTCTCTCACTGTGAAGCCAGGCAAGCAGGCCTATGTTCTTTGTTCTTTCTTTATTTTCCCCTCCTGCATGCTCTTTCTCACATTCCCCACAAATTCTTATTTTTTTTTGTTCTTTTTCTCATGTTCCCCCCTCCCTGCCTACATCTCTCTCTCTCTCTCTCTCTCTCTCTCTCTCTCTCTAGGGAAGCAGTTACAGCCCGTATCTCACAGAAACGGGCCATCCACCAGAGGAGGCCAGTGATTTCCATAACAGGGAGGTGGTGGTGGTGGTGGTGGTGGGGGAGAGAGGCATCACAGTGGTCTACTGCATTGAGAAGAAAACCTTAAAAAAAGAGGGTATGAACGGCAAAATCACATCAGGGAGGGGAGGAGAAAAAAAAGTAAGAAGCATAGAAGACAAGAGAAAGAAAATGTATCTGGTATCTGGAGATGAGGAGGTCAAGAGGTTTGAGAAGACCATTTGGGCCAAATATAGGTCCTGGACTTGTCTCTTACATAGGCCCCTGTAGGAGCTGGAGAAGTGTAGGGGGAACTGTAAGTGGGATGATGTAACCTCCCAAGGGGGGTTAAGTATAGGCAGTGATCACATATTCAAGGTCAGCGGTATAAATCCTTGGATGCAGTTTGCAGCCTGGTCAAGACGAACACCCCTACTCTCTCTCCCTTGAGTTTTGAGGGCTCTAATGGTAGAGCTCATCCTGTGATCAAGGCCCTAAGGAGGGACGGCGATACAGTGTCAAACAGTAAGAGAGAGAGAAGGAGAGAGAGAGTGAAGAGGGGATAAGAGAAAGCTGTAAATAAATCAGATGGAAAGCGACAGATGAGGCGAACAGGAAAGAAACTGGGAGAGGAGAAGTGGGTGGGGGGGGGAAAGAATGAAAGTAAATGAGAGACAGGGCAGATCAAATGGAGCAAAAGAGGCAGACAAAAGACAGAGAAAGAGAGAGAAAGTCAGAAGGAGACACAGAGATGGGAGAGGTTATGAGAGGCAGGCTCAGCGGGGCGGGCTGACGACAGTGAAACAGAGTAGATGCACATACATATTGTATTCCATCTCTGAAGCTGCCTTTCTTAGGAAACACCTCCCCTCCCCTCCCTTCCCCTCCCATCCCCTTCCTTCATCGCCTCTCTCCCCCTCCATCCCTCTCTCACTCTCTGTGCCAGAGCACCGCAATAGCAGTATGAATAATTGAACAAGCCTGAATCAGGATTGAGAATTTCTGTTGCGGTTGTGTCTGCTGGTGTGGCAGGCAAGCAGGCAGTCAGGCAGTCAGGCAGTCAGGCAGGAAGGCATTCATGACAAAAACAAAATAAAAAAAAAAACCCAAAACAAAACAAAACAGAGACACACAAACAAACAAAATCCCTGAATGACCTGTCTGCTTCAAGTATAAATGTTGAGGATACGACTGGAGACATAAACATAAACACACGCATGCCTTCATCCTATCCCATGCAGAGTAACAGGGCCTGCCCCTCTCACTACGGGGATTTGCATGATGTAGAATAATTCGGCTACAGATGTACTGGAGCCTTTCACGGTCTTGTATGACATTGAGCTGATGTTCAGACTTTGTGCACTTTGTAGTACGACGGAGAGGGAAACAGAACAGGCGACGTTTCTGATTTCATATGAATATTCCCAAGCAGATTTCCACTGGAGGGGAGGAGGGAGAGGTGGGGGGGGGGGGTTTTGTGCAGGAGCGGATCAATCATTTTTCCCAGTGGAGATATAAAAAAAAAAAAGCACATGTAGAGGACAAAAGTTAGAGATATACCGCAGTAGATATGGATGAGTGTGTTGTATGTAAGAAGAAGAAGAAAGAGATACAAGAGTGCTGCAGTGGATGTGCATGCGTTTGAGAGAGTGAGGGAGAGACAGAGAGACGCTGCAGTGGATGTGTGTGCATACAGTCTGTGTGTGTGTGTGTGTTTGTGTGTGTTTGTGTGGACAGAAAACAGGCTTGAGTACCTGCTTAAGTGTTTATGAGATGTGGAACAGAAGGGAAACGTGTCTGTGCGTCTGTATGAAAGAACAGGAGGGCGTGTTGTCAGGCCGGGCGCCACAGCCACAGCTACAGCTACAGCGTCTGTGTGTGTTTCTCTCTGTGTGTGTGTGTAAACGTGTGTGTATATTCTCTAGTTCCAGCTTAATTGACCCAAATCTGCCATTCAGTGAGGCCAGTTCCTCGCCCCTCCATGTGGCCTCCTGGGAGAGGAAGAACATAAGTGACATTAAACTAGCTCTCTCTCTCTCTCTCACACACACACACACACACACCTGCCCACCTGCCCACTCGCCTTGCATCCATCTGGGAACGATGCCAACGGATGTGCAATGTAATTAGGTCAATTTCTGAATAGTTGAATGCATATTCAGAGGTATACAGCACACACACACACACACACACACACACACACACACATTCATGACGTAATATTCTATCTGCATACATTTGAAACCTGTTGTTTGTCTGTAGATTTTTACATGAGGAAGATCAGAGGACCAAAACACTGCTAATAAAGTTTGCATGCATCCACACCTGCACATTATAACACACACGGAGCAAAGACAAAGTATGAGACACTACAAGTTGGGTCATCTTGGTCCCAATCTGTATCAGTGTCGTCCACAGTTACATATAGACAAGACTACAAGAGTGACTTTACGTTGCATTAAGTGAGATGGACATCACTCGGTTGCATGAAACAGACACTCCAGCTGTTTAGGAGTTGACTTCCCTCCCATTTTATACATATGATGCACACAAGTGTAACATCACTTACGATAACGGTTGGATTACAGTCAACTTAATTCAATTAGAGCGTGAGTAGAGATGGTGGAACTGAACAAAACTAACCACAGCGGAGCAGCAAGTGTTGGACTTAACATCTAACTAACATACAGTTGGTGCAGTAGGCTGCAAAGCGTTGTTTGGGATTGACAACCAAAGATTTCACTACATTCTTTCCCCACGTCTCTCAAATTTTCTCAAAGAACAGTCCAAAAAGAGAACATTGATTTTAGACCTCACACGCAGAATGGTCAAAGTTAATGCAGCAGAGGTTGAGACATCCTGACTTTTACTCTCTAGTATTGGTCTAACTCCAAAAAGCCTGGGTTGCACTTCTTAGTTACAACCTGCCTACCTGGAAAATGGCCACATCTTTAAAAACTCAATGTCCTCAGTTTGTAACACAGGCCTTCTGTTATAAATCGGTATTCTCCAAGTCCAAAATAAGGTTATTTTCTTTCTAGGCTTAAATAAAAGATCCTTAAGAGCCACAGTAGACGATGCACAACAGGCTGAGTAGTACTTCTCATGACTAGTAAATTAACCTTCAAGTGTAAAAATCAGTCGAGTGCCCCTTTACTTGTTTTATCTGTGCGTTTCTATACATCCATCAGACTTGGTAAACCTTATGTAAATTCCAGTTTAGGCATCTGAACTGAACAGCAGGTGCTGCATTAAACTGTACAGCAGCAACGCAGCTGCAGATGTAACTGTAAATCACACATCTGTTGTATTTAAATGGTAATGCACAACTAACAATTAGGGAAATGAAAGTGAAATCTCTGCCGCTAAATGAGCTTTGCTAAAAAAAAAAAATCAAGCCGGCTGTATACTAGCAAGCTTAAATCAAGATAGCGAGAGCTGGGAGAGCTAGCTAGCCCACAAACGCGGCGATAATGCTTAACGAATGTCCTCATGGTAATTACAAGCACATTGCCGCTCATTAGTCGTGACTGTTCAGTTCGACATGATTCATCTCCGCATAAAGCCGTACTGGCAGGGGTATTGTTTGGAGTGTTGATACTGCAGCAAAATACATTACATAATATAACATATAAATAAGTTGGAATTACATAAGCGAGCATAGAGAAGCAGCAACTTTTTCTTGGATCAGCGGCTGGGGACCGAGAGCTGGCGGATGATGGAGGAAAAAAAGACAGAAAGAACAGAATCAAAGCGATGATTCAGCAACTGAGTGAAAGCCAAGCAGAAGCCATGTGGTTGCAAAGCTCACGATGACAAGGCAGAGAAAGAAGACACTTCAAATGCAACCAGGAGGAAAGGACCAGGGTTCTCCTCAAATAGATGGGCTTTATGTTGAGCATAAAAAACATGAGAGATAATAAACTGAAAGACAGAGATAAGGAAGCAGGAGAAAAGAGATAAAGAAGAAGACAGTCCATACTGATGTGTTTCCAATATCTTGTGTGTGTTCACCTCCGTATGCTGTTCTGTAAACAACATTAGTGTCGCTGTCACATGCATGACAAGTTGATCTAGGCAGAGAGAGGTGCCATGAGACAACCAATCAGTCTTGTGATGGAGGGAAGTAGTTACAGTTTACACTGAGATTTTCGGCGTTCCCTCAGTGCTTTACTTCACTGTAGCTGCAATATGTTGTTCCCAAGAAGCTCGTGTCACTCCGTGCGTCTCGGTTTTTTTTTTCAAAGCATTTCACAGCAAGGATTATGTATCCTTCTGTCCTAACAGTAAAGAAAACATAGGCAGTTTAAAGCTGAATGTGTATATGATGCTAGATTTTCTGCTTATTGCCGACAAATGATATTTCTAGTAAGTTATGTCTGTGTGGCCAAAGCCTCGTATTAATCCGTTGTGCCATTGAACTCTATTGTTGTCCAGAATCCATTAAAGGACACATCAGTGAGCCACACTGTTGCCCTGGGTGACATCTTCCTCCATTACCTTGAACATCAGGACTGTAGTTTATTTTGGCTCAATCCCACACACACACACACACACCATCCTGCTGCCGCTAACACACACTGGCATCAGATGTGTATTCATCCACATCTGAAAATAGTCTCCAACAAATGATCTGATGATTTTTTTTTTGCTTGAGTCATGTTTGCTAAAAAACTACAGTTCCCAGTTTGTCTTTTTTAGAAAATGCCTGAATCATAACATATTTGTGACTTTACAGTAAAGATTTACATACAGCACGTATTCAGTAGGAGCAAACAGACTGAGGAAGTGAGGATGTATTAATAGTTTTTGTCTTTTCATGGGATTTGTTGACAATAAGAACAATGTGGGATAACACCTGCGTTTTCTTTTTGTTTCATAAACGGCAGCTAGTAGTGGCCCATCACTTTGGTGTGCCTGCTTGAAATATTTATGTCGGAGATCAGATGCGTGTGATGACTTTGACGGTCCCACTTGTAACCCAGAAGAGAAGCACCTGAAAGACCTTTGAGTCATGAAAGTCACATAGCAGTAAAGCAGTGGTTGGTTTTTTTTTTTTTTTTTAAATCAAGCACAGCATCATGACAGTGCAGAGGGGTCCTGCGGATCACAGGAGACCTCTCAGTCGCTATGACTCCTGGGTCGCTCTTGATCTGCTCATTAATATATCATGGTGAACGGAAGCTCTTTAAAAATGCAAACGTTTCTCCAGTGTAACTGTTCTGTTACTTTACGCTTTTGCAAAACACAACTGTCAGCTTTTTACTCGCAGAAATTCACGGTGTTACCACCACTGAGTTCATTTGAAGTCTTACAAGTTCTTGTATGCCACATGGAATAGAACAGAAATGAAATCGTAAAAAAAAAGAACATCCACTCATGTTACAGTCGTCCTTTCGAGAAAATGGAAGCGTTTTTATGCTCTGCAGCAGAATATGACCTTGTGAACAAGAGACAACTCCGCATGGGCGAAAGGCCAACTCATTCCCTGTTGGTTTCTACAGACCCCTCTCACCAATTACTGCACTGATGTCCCCTAGAAAGACAACTTGAGCCCTATTCACACTGCAAAAATCCCTCGTCTCCCTCTAACCACACACAGGTAGCTAAGAGATTCATTAAAAATCCTTCTTATGGTCTTCTCTCATGTGCACACCTCCCTTAAGGGACTCTTCTCTTCTCCTTTCCTCTTGACTGGGCCTAAAACTGACCTTCACATAGCTGAACAAGCAAAGGAGTCTCCTTGCGAAGGTATTGACCACCACTGAAGACACTTTGCCATGTGCTGCCTTGACAGTGAAAATAATGTTGTTTTTTTTTGCAGCTGAATGCACTCTTTGCACAAACTTCTTACATGCATGATTACCAAGTACGATAAACATCATTAAACAGTGATACATGTAATAATGAACCAAGAGGAAAAACAAGTGATGAGAGATTGAAAGTCAGATGTGCTACATGCCCATCTAATACCTTGACCTTCACACTCACGCTATCTATGACCTTGTAACATTTTGCATTGACACTGGACTTCAATCATGAGATGCAGACTCGCTGGTATTTCAGCATTACTTCCATACTGGTTGTCAACATAGTCCGATCCTCTAAGAAAATCTTACAGGATCTCAGTCTGTGAAGCACAGACGATGCATATTTAGCCCCAAAATCATATGAACTTCATCTTCGCTATCCTCAGAAGTAAACATCAGTGTGGTAGCTCCACTGAGATGAAGGGGGAGACCACCAGGAGACGGGCAGGGAGAGGACAGAGTCGGGCTGATGTAGATGAAACCCGTCACCGTAACATAATTTCCTTCAAAGACTCTCGCATGTTACCTTGGGGGATTGTCATACACCAACTAACTCACACATTCACCTGCACATGAGCACACAGTATCCCTAATGCATCAAAGAGTTAACTTCAGTCGGAGAGGCACAAAGGTGTGCCTTTCTGTTCCTGTTCCGTGTATCTCTCTATGACGCGATTTCTGTCTTAGTCCCTTTAATCTCCATCCAGCTGAAAATCACCACCAGGCCCAGGTATACTGTAGCTTTTCCAGGAGGGAGACATAGACAGACAGTTAATATTTCATGTCTGCAGAGACTTTTAGTTCAGGAAGAGCTAGGGACCACATGAAACACTGTTTGATGGTTAAACCAAGTAGTGAGAAATCAGCTGGATAAAACCCCTGGGATAAAAGGGACTGAAAGCACTTTATCTCTTCTTTCTCTTGGAAGTCATTCATCTGAGAGAATTGGAGATCGTTTTGGACCACAGAAAAAGGAAAGTTTAAATCTCCTTCCAGTCCCTGTGATTCTGTGCAGCCAAGCATCTGTGACGAGCATGTCTGCTCATACACTCAACAAATCAAGGATGCCCTGTTTGTTTGTGTTTTGTGTAAAACTTCTTCGACCAACCAACAGGATTCCACTTGTTACACAGCATAAAAGGTCTGAGTGTTTAACATTGTATTAAACAGACACTTGAGACTCAAACTTGAATCAGATTTCTTGTCACCAATAAATGAGACTCGATTGGGAAGTGGCCTGTCCTATCCTTCACTCTCTCTGTGACTTTACCTCACAGCGAAAACATGACGTCTGCCGTTTTGTTTTGGAAAAATCCCAAAGCAAGGCCAGCCTCATGTGTACAGCCACACAGCTTGAATAAAAGCTTTGAATAGCTTGAATAAAAAATGAGTGAACTAAGAGGACTTGGTCTCCGCCATGTAAAAAGCACCGTTAACACAAGCTTTGAAAGGAAAATGTTCAAAGGCTACACCATTTAGTAGCTATCATTCAGAGATTTGAAAAACCTGCATGTCGACTTGGAATTTGCTTATCAAGACTCGCGACTTGATTTGAGAGTTACTTTGGCAGACTTGACTTAAACTTGTCCCGGTTGAACTGAGCCTACCGTCTCTACTTGACTTGAACTTGTGCGAAATGACTTGAAACTCGACTTGAAGCGGTGTTGAATGATTCGGAGTTGTCTCGTCTATTTCGGTGTTAACTTGCGTCCACTGACTCGAGTTGGACTTGTCTTGAACGACTTAAAGAGGTGACTTAAAGATTCTGTCTTAACCGACACGAGACATGACTCGAGCTAATTTCGGCTTGATTCCAGGCTCGACTTGAACTCGCCCCAAGAAACTTAAAACCTTAAAACTTCCAGCGCTAAATCATGCTAATCCACCCTGATACATTTTTATGAAGGCTTAGCATCTTCATGAACACTCTTTTATCTCTCTCTGTCTGCAAATAAATGGAACAAATAAGCTCAGAAATGTGTGATGAACCAAACAGACTAACCTTAAGGCAGAAACAAAGTTAAGTTGCAATGGTTCTGATAGTTGTGGAGTAAACAAAGCCCACTATTAACCGAGAGAGAGAAAAAAAGAGCTTTGATATGCTAGAAAGCCAGTGGATGTAAATGGCAGCAAAGCAAGACATCTGCTTTGACAATGAAAACATCCATTTGGCTCAATAATTTCAGGCAGTATACACTCTAAAACACTTCACAAATTGCACATTACACTGGATGGATTTGTCTGTTATGTTGGTGTTGTGCAGCTGTGATCAGAGACACACCAATATGTTCATGAGCTAACTAAGCACTGTCGAATATTTGAATGAGTTTTTGTCTGTTTTCTACAGATGGTTATTCTGGGAAATTTAAGAACTGACTCACTGATGCAGAAATAGATGAGACATGTTAATGCACAAAGAAAGCAAATTGCAACACTGATTACAAAATACATTCCGTAATTCACTCTTGCGAAGGATTTTTTTTTTTTCTCCCCCCTTTAAGCTCGGATCCGCTTCTCTACATTATTGTTTCTCTTCAAAGAGTCGAAGAAGTTCCTCAGCATGCGGCAGACGCCTCTGTAAATTCTTGCCATTGCTCTCTGGAGCTCATCCAATGCAATCAAAAGAGAACAGAACACTTTTTTTTTTCTCTCTCTCTCTTCTTTTTACAGACTGCCATGGCCCTCACTTCTGTCTCACTCACTGTCCTTTGTATGGCTTTGCTGCAGTTATGTTGAGAAAAAACGTCTCAAGGGCAGACACGCTTTTGGGCACCATTTCATTTGTCCTGGTCAGATCTGCAAGAGTTTGACAGATTGCTTTCTCAAGCTTTTCTTTGCTTCTCTTTCTTTGCTTTATTGTGTCTTATTTCTAACATGTATCAAGTAGAGAACACATGTTGATGCAGCCATAATTTAAATATTCTGCTTACTGAAAATCTATTATAATATCGCCGTTTCTAAATTCTGAAAACTTTTGGTTTCAACTCAAGTAAAACAGTGATTGGAGTTGTATTGCGTGACTCTCAATCCATTATACAGCAAGTTACAGAGTTCAGGGCCTCCGCTTTGTAAAACACTTGAAGTCAGAAAAGCACGTTTTCTCTCAAAAGAGAAGACAATTATAAAACTGAGGAACACTTTTAAAAATGTGAGAAAGAAGATAAGAGGAGGTCGTAGTTGATGGTGAGTCAAAACAAGCCGGCTCTTCTTCAAAAAAAGAACGACGGAGAGAGCAGAGGAGACAGAAAGGCTGCAGAGAGAACAGTGGCAGAGCTGTCAGGAGGAGGACAGCAGGATCGCTGCCCTCTGTCAGTGTCTTCGGGCTCTAAATAACGAAAAAAGCCAGACCCAAAGTTTCAACCGCTCTGAGCCCATGAAACTCCGAGTGTGAGAGAGGAGGTGGAGATGAAGAGGGAGAGACTGCAGATGGGAAAAGCGTGGAGCAAACAAAGAACAAGCAGAGGAAGCTGTCAGATTTTCTCGCTGCGACTTGTAGACTACTCAAGTAGACAATAAGAGTGCGCTGGAGAGGTAATATATCATGTCAAATCTTGTAGCTTTAATAATACCATCATCATTTATTTTACGACTTCTCGATAATGCTGAGATGTACATAAAGTATCTTTTGATAGTGATGCTGATGCATCATCCGCCATCACTGAGCATCTAAAAATATCATCCAAAACAGAAATCTCAACACAAACCATTGTTCTCTTAGAAACAATGCAATCAACCCCTCCCCAGTCTTACACTGATCTGGTGCCATGGGACAGTAAAAATCTACAGTTTGCCTTACCAAGCCTTTGCTGGTTGGAATATCACTTTTTCCACACTGCATACTCACTGAATGCAGGGATGAATATGAAATTTCCGGTTCCGGAAGTTTTTTGTGTATGTAGCACTTTAAGTAACAAAAGTTAGCATCAAATGTGTTGTCAGATTCATATATTTTACCTCTGATTTAATCAAAAACAGACAAATCTTAATGAATAACGGAAGAATTTGAGTTAGAAAATCTACCTTTAGTTTGTGTGTTTCTCGACTGGTCCTAATTCACAATATAGGCCTTCTTAAACCACTGTTAACATATATTTATACTGATACTGTAAAGTCCTTTACAACATTATAACACATTACAGAGTTAGATTTAGCGATGTTTCAGTGTTAGTTCATGTAGTTAAAGACCTGCCAATCAGTTCAATCTTATACAATTTTGAGTTTAGATTTTTAGCAAAGGGTTCTTTCAACATCTTGAGTAGAAGAAACGGTTTTTATAACAATCCATAAGAATCTGCAATCCACCGCAATCTGTCCATACTGTATATTTGCCAGCGTCCTGAGCTGTATACGTCCGTCTGACGTGGGAGCAGTCTGCGGTCTCTACCAGCTGATCCCCTGACCCCTCCTGCTGATCAATACTGCCCCATCTGACCACTTCTATTCCTGGCCATCATCCCTGCAGAGTCAGCTCCCTTCCCCTGCCCTTCTTTTCCGCTCACCTCGCTGGGACCGGCCTGGCACAGCGCTGCCCGCTGCCAAGTCTGACTCATTTAAAGAGAGACACTCTGTGATGACACAATACCCAGTATGGCATGTGACAATTTGTGTGTTACAGTGTTTGCCATATGGAAACAGCTTTACTGTATAACTCAATGTAAAGCACGATTCCCCCCCCCCCCCCCGCAGATATGAAGAGATGACCAGCACTTTGAAGCACATCAGGAACATTTATTATTTATTTAAAAGGCTCCCAGTGTAAAAAGCTGAGTGACCCAAAAATGTAATAAGGACGGTATATAAAAAGATCCAGTCTGACCCATATCCAGTTTAAATATGGGCTGAGTGCACAAAAAAAATAGTTGATTTGATGGTGTCTTCTTCACCCAGACTAAAACACCAGCACTTTTAAAAGCTCAAGAAAGCTACAGCACTTTCTCTCTCATCAGAAAAAGAACACTCACTCTCTCTCTCTTTCTCTCACACATCCACACGGAGGAAGAGTTTTAGGAATCTTTTGTTGTTGGTCTTCAAAGTTCTTGAGATCCTTTGCTGCACCATTTCCTGAAACAAGAAGGGGGAGGAGAGGGAGAGATTAGCTGTGACAAAGAACAAACCTTTCAATGCAATAAGAAAAGCGAAAGCTATTTTTCAGCATTGACAGTGTTCAAAGACAAAGTTTAAACAGTTTTAAGTCAAAGTAATTGATGGTCACCTGTGACTGACATTCAAGCAGTTGCTCTCAGCTTAGCTCAAATTGCTGAAAAACACCAGGGACACACAAACTCCAGTCTGATCTGTTACCGGGAAAGCATCCAGATTCGATGGTACAGAAGAGGTGTTTTAACTTAGAGGTGAGTTTACACCGAGGGGTTTCATCAGACAGTGTTGAACACATTATACTATCATTCCACAGCTACTTCTGTGCTGTAACAGCAAAAAACTGGAGCCTAACAGCGAGGCCCATTAGCACCCTCCGTCATTATTATTCCCCAGCATTGTGGGGTCGGCATCGGCCTGACTCCCCGGTCCAGTTAGTTTGGGCCCTACAACAACACAATGCAAAGCTATTTGCTCCCAATAGCCACCCGGGACATTTTCAGTGCTTCACAGAAGCAATCAGCATTAGCAAGTAAACCGGAGGAGAGCGACACTGAGTGACAGAGCAGCAGAGAGGAAATAGAATTGGAAATAGTGCGAGAAAGATGGATAAAGAAATAGAAAAGAGAGAGAGAGGCAGATGGAGAATGAGAAGGAGAGCTGTTATCATGTTAAGAGACGGCAACAGTGCTGGTCAAGATGCTGAATGGGCAACAAAAGGACAGCATCATAGAGTTGTAATGGCAAGAGAGAGTGGACATTGCATAAGGCTGACCCAGGGTCAGAGAGGAAAGAAGGTGAGCTCTCAGTGGTCTTGATGTTAATATACTGCAGGACATATGAGTTATAAGATATGGACACATTATGGCACAGCTGGAGATTATGGAGAGGTATTATTAGTTCTGTTGGTGGGATTTTATGTGCATGTGAGTGAGTTGTTTTTTTTGCGCAATCATCTCTGCAGGTGTATAATCAAAAAACATACAACACCCCCGAGTCTGTCCTGGCAGAGCAAAAAAAGTAGGAGGGGTTGTCTCTCTTTTGTTTGAAGCTGAAGTTTTGTTCCAGTTAGCAGCTTTGCAGAGAGAAGTATGTTATTATAATTAGCATTGTCCTGAGTTGTTATTATAAAACCACGGCGCTCCGTAGGTAGATCATGGTAGTTTGGTATGGTGCTCATTGTAGCTTTTTTTCTTTCTATCAGTAATAATAACATTTTGCTGAGCAAGTTAAACACCTGCCCTCATTTTCAATTTCCTCCAAATAAAGTGATGATCTCAGCAATTACTTAGGAAATGATGACTATGAAAGCAGGACACTGTCATTCCACATGTTTGAGAAGCAATCGAGTAAATAGAATAGATTTGATTTCTCAAGTTTTGATATAGAAGGAAAAAAAAATCTTTTTCTGGTTTGTAGTGGGTGGAGCTGAGTTGGAGATAGGTGATGTCATATATTTCTGTGCACCAATCAGGATTAGGAACATTTGAATCAAGATTTGATGCCAGATACGCAGCTAGCCAAGCCACTGCTGATCCAATCTGATCATACTAGTTTTCTGTTATGTATATACTGATGTCAGATATCTATGCTAAACATCCAACACTTCAGGTAAACTGATAGATAAATTATCAAATAGACTGAGGTTGGTTGAAGTCAAGGGTCTCTTTAATTCAAACAGAACACATGTTACAGACACGGAGAGTGCAAAGAGTCTAATAATAAATAATAATCATAATAAATAATACTTGCAGATGTTTTTATTTTGATAATTGTAATTGCTTTTTTTAGTTAGGATTGTTTAAGGTTATCTGGGAAAAAGAGAAAAAAACCCATAAGATTTGAAACAAAGTCTTCAGGGGCTTTAACATAAAATTTAACTTCTCTCAAAGCTGATTAATAAGTGATGAGGTGAACCGAGGTGACTCAGTGGTTTGCCTGAACACTTCCTGTTGTCACAGAATAAAGGCAGGTGGGTGAGTAAAGAGGAAAATAAAGGAGAAGGCATCATCATTTCCCTGAATTATAAAACTTATAATGAATAGAACTTAAACAAAAAATATGTTTTTGATACATCCGTACACGTCATAGATGAACAACATTTCTTGTTTTCCTTTGATACTCAATATGCTGGAACAGATGCACTTGTTCTGTTCCAGCATATTGATTGAAAAAGATGAAAACAAGATGTGGTGCCCCACTGTGAAGATCATCACCAATGCCAGTGTCAGATTGACACTGAAAAGTGAAAAAGAAATTGCAAGTGACCCATTCTCATTTCAGTCTCTATTTTCCCATCATCCCCATCTGCATCTGGTCTTTCTTAAAATACACACTACAGTAAAAATATCCTCATTTTTGAGTGCGGCCTCATTCTTCTTCTTTCTGACACATTTTGACACTGCGTGCGTTGCAATTAAAAGGTTATAACTATAAAAGACAAACTATGAGTGTTGTTTTTTATAGAACCAACACATTCTTTAAAGAGTACAGTGGGGCTTTGATGGCTTATGACTCAGGCAATTAGAGTTGAGGAGTGTTACTCTAATAGGCTATTATGCATCCTTTCTAATTAGATATAAGACATGATGATACATGGGGGGATATTACAGGGATGCAGCACTAATTATAAATGGGAACATTTTAATATATACAGTATGAAATATATTCAAGCATTCAGTATTTTCTAACACAGAACTTTTAGTCTGAATAAAGAGTTGCAGCCTACAGAAAATATAGAAATTCAGTCAGCAGCCTTGGGTTTTTGGCTCCAGTCCTCCTCGCTCTGCTGTGAGACACATCATGAGCTGCAGTGTCAAGCAATATTGTACCATTCTTCAAAAAGGAAAGCCTCTAGTTCTTTAAAGGATGGAGGAAGGGGACTTCTACTGAGTCCTAATGTAAATTATTGATGTTATAGCTACAGGTAAGCTCCGAAATGAAATAAAAAAAAACCTCAAAGTAAACAACTGATAGAAAAACACCAAGCTACTAGGCCACATTGTCCTAGTCGCAGCTCTGCTTAATGCAACAATCACTCGAAATCTGATCATCTCTAACCTGCAGCTCTTCTATTGTTTACTCATTTGGACAACAAGAAAAAATGGAACTAAGTGTAAAGTTACAAAATGTTCTGTGTCTCAAAAATCTTAAAAAGCACAACCACCAGTGTAAATGCCAAGCTTGAATTGAATTTAACCTTTCAATTCGAACAGGAATATATATATTTTTAATTATACAGCAATTTAAGTGAATCAGTCCAGGAGCTCTAGACCATTACCACTGAGTCTTGACAGGAATCTCATCATCACAATTAGTGACTTTCACTCTGATAAATATGACATACTAAACATGGGGGTCCAACTTGCATTCCACCCATGATCCATTCTTGGACCACTTCTATTTAACTAATACTAGTGTTAGCAAAAACTGAACAAATTAATCTTTTCAATTAAGATTCTCACTCAGTACTGTGTGACAGTGTGTGTGTGAAGTTAACTTACTTTAAGCATTGCGGGTGGTTGTGTGATTGAGAAATGTTTTCCCCTTGAGACTTTCAGCTGTACATGCTTGCTGCTGAGATTTCTCAGTATTTCACACCCATAAACTTAATTCAACAGCTTCTTCTTAGACACTTCTTGTAAATGCTGAACTGCTGTCCGTATGCTGGAGAATACCAAAGACACCGCTTGGGGCTTTGGGGCTTGCCAGATTTCATGTACAAGTAAAGCAGTAGACTCTGTGCCTGTTAGCCTGTTATCCTGTGGATAATAACCCTGGCTTGAGTTTGGTGAGAATTGGTGCTGCAGTTTGATATACTCAAAAAGCAGAAAATTTATAAAGTTCAATATATCTAGATGTTCAGACTTGGTTATACTGTGGCAACATAACACTCAAACTTTCCAGCACTAACTTATATGCGCTCACCTTTGGTTACACCAGTGACATCAGTACACCTGTCTTTTAATTACCCTGTCCCATAGTGATAAGAATCCTAGACTTCCTCGTCAATTGCTAATACTTTTCTGGTTGCGGTTGCAAAGAGTAAAAGAGCACAAACACAAATCTAATTAAACATTTAGGGGTTGTTTTGGATGATGATCTGAACTTTCATAGTCACATTTGCAGCATCACTACTAAGAAATATGTCAAAGATCAGAAGCTTTTCTTCCCAGTCTGACCTTTGTTAGGAATAGGTTAGATTTCTAATGCATTTCACTCTCAATGGGCTTTCCTGCTAAAATCACTCACGCACTGCAGCTCATTAAGACTTTAAACAAGAACAAACAGATCAGACTCCATAACCCTGTTGGCTACCTGTTACTTTCAGAATTCCATCCCATTCAATTTAAGATCCTCCTCCTCTGGTCCAAAGCCAATAATGGCCTGACTCAACACCATATCAGACATGGCTTCGGTTTAAAAACCCAGCAGATCTTGTGGGTCTCAAGGCACCATTGTCCTTTATCTTCCCAGACCTCTCCCCAAATCTAGTGAGACCATTTAGCCTTTTACACATAAAAGCATGGAGTAGTCTGCCTGGTGATCTGAAACTTGAATTAATACTGTGAAACTACTTGATATGGATCACATTTTCCTTGAGAGAGCAATTTCAAAGGCTCAAATGATTTTGGAGCATCCTTTTCAATTCTCTGTATGAAGAGTTTGAACTTCTTTCCACTACACAAAGATTTAGATTATCAAAGACTAAAGAGTATCAAAGACCAAAGAGTTTGTATGTACAGTATTTTATTTTGTCTAATGCTGAAGTTGAAAAGCAACCTTTTTATTCACTTTATTCTCATAAAGTATTGTTCTTGTATATTTGATAGTCTTGTCTCTGGAGCTTGTGTTCTATTTTCCCTTTTCTACTTGTTTGTTTGAATGTTTTATTACCCTCTGATGCACTTTGAACTGTCTTTGTATGAAACAGTGCTTTATGAATAAATTTCAACTTGAGTTTATTTATTTCATGGTAACAGGTGGCATCAAACCCATCCAAGAGTTTCAGATACTTGGAGGATTAGTCCAAACTTTCATTAGGCAGTTCTGGAGGCTGGTGGAAGCAGTGAAAAAGATGAAAGTGTTGAAAGTCTTCAAATGTCACTGCACTAAAAATGAGGGGATGTGATATTCATCCATTTCACAGTGAGGGTGACACAGGCGTGCAGGTTTTGGTGCCTTAGCAGCATCAGATTTTATCTTTAAGAATTTATGCAAATCCTGTTGTGGCACAAACACCCTCAAAAAGAGGACAAATGGGAAAAAATTGGTCCCTGCACACCTGTCTTCGCACCACCTGCAATCATTGCAACTGCTCTGCTGAGTACTTGTGCAAAATTTTGATGCTAATTTAGGGAGATTGGTGAACTGAGTGCAGTCTCGATATAGATGTCCCGACCCTACAGCTCATTAAGAAATAATGAGTGTGGCCTACACTACAATTTACATGATTAATGCAAATAGGCTTTCATTTAGACAAGCAATATTAGTCAGCCTCCCTCTCACTGAGCACAATTACTGACCAGAGCAGCATTATGATTTGGTCTGTTTGGTCATTTCTAATGGCCTCAGTCTAGTAAGAAGTGACAGCAAAACAAACACATCAAAATGAAGGTAGAAACTGAAGGAAACACTGTACAACATACTGTACAGGCTTCAACAACAGCTGGCTTCTGCATTTATTGATGTGCAAAAATAAATTTAAACATGACACACACGTACCGCTGCAAATGCATGCATACAGAAACATGCGCACACAAACCTCCCTGAAGTCAGCACATT
Organism: Euthynnus affinis; assembly: GCA_029490765.1. NCBI lineage: Eukaryota > Metazoa > Chordata > Actinopteri > Scombriformes > Scombridae > Euthynnus > Euthynnus affinis. The sequence goes on along the minus strand of CM055838.1, from coordinate 33,300,474 downwards.
TCTAGATGGTAAACAAGCCTGTGAACTGCTTAGCCATGCTGGTCAGGCTTCAGGCATTACTGGTGCACATAACATGAACTGCCCCTCCCCAACCCCAGCCCCACCCCTCTTGTCCACGCACACACACACACACACACACGCACACACGCACACACGCACACACACACACACACACGCACACACGCACACACACACACACACACACACACTCTCTCTCTCTCTCAGCTAACACGGCAGTAAACATTAGCAATATTTTCCCATTTCGTCTGCAGGGCAGATGGGAGAGCAGTAGATCTTCAGGGGGGCTGAGCCCTTCACTGGTAATAATCTGCCTTACACTTCACACTGCCAGGGAGATGAATCACAGTGGATGGGGTCACTGTGTGTGAAAGAGAAGGGGTCGCTGATGTGCCATGGGAAAGCTGGCCTTTATGGTCCTTGTGTGTGTCCCTTTGTGTGTGTGTGTGTGGATTCAGAGGAGCAGAGAGAGGTCAAGGATCTTGTTCAGGTATTGTTAGCAGAGCAGAGGAGCAGAGATGTTTCCATGAAAATAAGGTCACATGGATCCTCAGAGCTTTATTAAGTACAGGGAAATCACATACACATAAGCCAAAGTTTGCCAAACATCTTTTACTTCTCGGGCTGATCTATGTTATGCTTCTCTTACAAAAGGAGATCAGGAAGGCCATGGACCCAGAGCATATTTGTATTTACACTGCTTAAGATCAGAGTGGATCTTAAGTGACAGTGGACGCATGTCACTTTTCCTGTTCTGAAAACATATGCAACAATCATTTGGGAACCAAACTAGTTTGAACTACTTAAAGGGACAGTTTGACATTTTAAGAAATTTTCACTAAATTTACCCAAAATGTCAAACTATTGAAGAATCTGGAGTTGGCAGTTATACAACAAATGTGTGTGTGTGTGTATATATATCCAAAGTGTACTCTCAGTGGCAAAGTAATAAAACAAGAACAGATCCACCTGGGGCTCAGACTGAACAATACTGGAAGAGCATATGAAAGGAGGCATCACAGCATCACATCACACCAATGCTCAGTGGCTAGTGGATCATCTAAGAAAAGACCACAGCAATCTCCAAGAACAAAATGCAGTAACCATTAAAATGGCAGACATCCGAGAAAGAGTGTCAGGTATGAAGAGCTGGACAGTACTGGGCCCTGACATGATGGGACCCACCCAGAGTGGTTAAACAAGGGCGGACAGTCCTGATCATGAAGGATCCCCAGAATGGCGCGATTCCATCCAACTATCCGGCAATAACCTGCCTCTGTACAACATGGAAACTCCTGTCAGTCATGATGGCAGCTAAGATGAATAAGCAAACTGCCCAATAAATGAGCAGGGCCCAGAAAGGAATTGGTAGTAATACCAATAGTAATAGTAATGCTAAGCACTAGCTACTGGTCAATAGAGCAGTCATCAAAGACCGCAAGACCAGGCAGACCAACCTGTGCACCGCCTGGACTGACTACAAAAAAGCTGGCGACTCAATGTCACACACGGATATCGGAATGCTTGGAAATGTACATCATAAACAGGGTACTGAGAGCCTTCACCAAGAACTCAATGGGACTGTGGAAAATGACTCTGGAGGCCAACTCAAAGCCAACTGCAGTTACCATCAAGTGTGGCATATACCAAGGTGATGCACTATCCCTGCTGTTGTTCTGCAAGGGCCTGAAACCCCTCAGCCAGATTATCACAAGTGTCGTCACAAGTGGCTACAGATATCAGTTCCTAAGTGGAACGATCATCAGTCACATCATCTACATGGATGGATCAAGCTGTATGCCAAGAATGAGCAAGACATCAACTCACTGATCCACATCACCAGTGAATACCTCAGGCAACAGAGGATGCAGAGGAGGAGGAGGAACCATCATAGAGGGACAAGCCCTTACCCCGCATGTACCATCAACAGATAGAAGAAGTGGCTGATATCAAGAAAGTCAACAAGTGGCTGGAAAAGGCTGGTTTGAAAGACAGCACAAAAGCACTAATCATGGCAGCACGAGAACAGGTACTTAGTACAAGATCAATAGAGGCAAGGATCTACCACACCAGACAGGACCCCAGGTACATGCTGTGCAAAAATGCTCCTGAGACAGGAGGAACGGCGTACATGGAACGTCATAACCAAATGGCTGATATACGCATACTCATCTGCACTGAGTATGAGTTGGACAAACTAGTGACGGCTGACCAACTGGACCTTGTGTTGAATGACAAACAACAGAAGAAGGCAGTGGTGATAAATGTAGTGATCCCAAATGACTCAGGAACATCAGGAAGAAGGAACACAAGAAGCTTGAAAAATACCATGGGCTGAAAGAGGAGCCAGAAAAGATGTGGTAAAAGATGTGATATATACATACATCTATATATAGATATATATAAAATGTACATTATCCATCCCTTAGGAATTGAACTAGTCTGGACTTCTTAAATCAATTGTTGTTCAAAAAGTAATATTAAAGCTAGAGGTGTTGGAAAATATAGGTGCATGAGTTCCCAGTAACGAAAGTAAACAACATTAATTGTGATTTCTGGAAATTGGAACTCTAAAGTTCAATATTCAGTATCAATAAATATTATTATTCCTGTCTTTTTTTACTCTCCTTCATGCTTTTCATATGAACAGCATGACTATTTTCAACTACATGGGACATTCATAGTATTAACTGTGCCAACTAAACACTGGTTATGCTGCTGGTTGGAATATTAAAAGATATTTCTGTTGGATTCACACTGAAGATGAAATTGTACTCATCTTACCAATCTCATGTTTTCCCCAGGGTTTAAATAAAATGTTAAATGTATTTGTGTGAAGTTGTTCTCCCTAGAAAAATGACAGGATCAGTCATTACTGCAAATGCCCCAAAATGACATATATTTCTGTTCAAGTGACAGAAGCCCTCTAGCAGCCATAGTAATTATGATGGAAACCAAGGAGGAAATTAGATGTTAATAATAATCAACAAAGTCCTTGTAGGAGGAAGGTTGTGAGACAGTCAGCTATGACCTACAAGGAGAGGATCACGTGACCAACGGGGGTAGCTGAGCTAGCACTACAGCTAGCAAGCTAATCCACTAGCATGTTGACTAGAGACTAGTGTGTGAGCCATTACTTACAATGTTATATGTGACTGTTTGCTAATGTTGATCTATGAGTTGTTATTTAAAGATTGTTACAATGGACATATTTTTCAGCAGTAAATTTATTATTGAAAATGATGTTTGTTCTGTTTTTACTACATTGGCATTCAGCTGTGTCCTCTTCATTATCTGATGTTACTATACAAACATTAGATAATTTGGGCCTTAAATATGGTTTTCAAATTCTGATAAATTTGACTTCATGTTTGCATGAAAAGTCATGAATATATCAAATTCTGGAGGGAGGTTGGCTGCTAGAAGTGTTTAGTTTTCTTCTCTCATGGTCTGATCTCATGGTCAAGTCAGGACTATTTTTTTTAGACCCTAACCTTGATAATCCCTTAACATTAACCACGTGATTATTATTGTAACCAAGATGACAGAGATGTCCTCTTAACAAAATACTTATTTAACCCAAACCATGATTTTCCCTAGACCTAACCAAGTACATTTTGTGCCTCAACATAACCAGACCATAACCACAGTGTTGACACATCATAAAACATAATTAATTTTCAATAGTGATTTGTAATAGTTTTGGAAGACACAGACAAATGATGTTGTCCTGCTGATTGCTGCTGATTAGGGTGTCAGATCAAAAACACTTGTATGTGTTGTTATGCAGTGCAGGGACCAACGCTGGATTTTGTCATTTAATTTGGAGGACTTGTTAGTGTGTGTCTGTGTGTGTGTGTGTGTGTACAAATACAGCTCTGTATATTTGCATGTCTGAATTGGTTAATTCTAATAAATCTTTTAACACAAGATCTGGCACCAAATTATTTTCATTTCAAAACCCGTCCAGCTTTATTAAAGTTTTATTCAACCTTTTGCTAACCAAATGAGTTGGGCTAACTTTACTCATATTGAGCTCCTTCTGTGTTCAGTATTCTTTCATGGCTTCATCTGAAAGAAGTCTGATGAAACAGAACCTCATGAAAATGCAGATGGATGGTTTCATCTCACATTCACACCTTTTCATAATTTTTTTTTCACTGTTTTTGTAACTCCATTATCATAATGGTCTTCCTTTCAGCTGTAACTACATGAAGAGTATGAACAATCTTTGAAATAACTGTTGATGCAGATTAAAGGGAGGGGACCACTGGGATGTTGAACACGATAAAGTAGATTTCATGAGTATGTCAGATGATGCTGTATCAGGTCTCAGACCGACACAGTATGACGTTAGCAGTGACCTGACTGATGAGGACATGGCAGAGTGACAGAGACACTTGCCACCAAGCCAGCCCCTGGGAGATGCTCACCACCTACACAAACTGCTGACCGACTTCTGGAGAAAAGATAGAAGCACTAAAATTTATGGGTGACATCTGCAGGGTGGTGACAGGCTGCAAGTCAACATCAGAGTGTGAGTTTTTAAGAACCTGAGTCTTCATGACTCAAAATGACACCGACAGTGTATTTTACAAGAGTTGACACTTCAGCCAAATATTTATGACAGACTGTAACGACAGTAATAGTAGATCCAGTAGCAACAACTCTAAGTACATTGACTTAAAGTGTATTCTTAAGCATAATTTCAGCACTGTATAAGGTATTTGTATGTCCATTCAATGTTACTTTATACAGTACGTCTTCTCCAACACATCTATTTGACAGCTATAGGTACTTTGCAGATAAATTTTTTAAATCATAACACCTGACCCACTTATAAATATTAAAGATTAGACAACGCAACAGTATATAATGTAGTTTAAATCAGCGCCAGCTCTGCCATGTACAACAGTAAAACGCTTCACTGAGTTGCCAGATTATTAAATTAACTTTGGTAAAAAATACAGTCTAACACAGCAGACCTGCAATAAATCCTACCTTCATGAATATTATAATGCTCACTTTTTGTTTAGATTGTTTTTAGAGATTCATTGAACTTCATGGTCATTTTGGAGAATGTAGTTTGTTGTGCATTTAAATTGTACTGAGAAGTGATTGCATTAGAAATATATCCAGTTATATACTATTTACAATAATGTAACATTTTGAAAGGGGACATTCTGTTTAACGAATAACACTGAATTACATGCTGCTGGTAAAACTATGAAATTTTGAATGCGGAACTTGATGTTGACTTTCAACACTTCTTTCCCCTCTAGTAACAGCAGGAGCAGAAGCAGCAGCAGTATAAACTGTACACGGAGCAGCAGCAGTAGCGCAGTACACTTGTGCATGAGCGGCTGTAATAGTACAGTAGCATAGTGATGATAATAGCGGTGGAAGTTGTTTTAGTAGTAGCTGTCATAGTGATAATGGCAAAAGTAGTAGTAGCACTAGTGAAAATAGTAAACCAATTAGTGGTGAAAATACTAGCAGTTAGTAGCGTTAATGTTTGTTAACATTTATGACCACTAGCCTCCACTTCAAAATAATGCGAGCACCATGATAGAGAAACATCTGTATCAGTCACGCCCCCACATGCTCTATAGGAATATGTGTGAATAGAGAGCAGAGGGTCATCTTCAGTGTTTGACAAATATGAGCAAAATGACATAAGACAACACATAAGAATCGCATTGATTACACAGGATACATCCTAATTAGAAAGGTTACTTTGGAAAACACTGGTGGCAGCAACTTGACAATTGTGAAGTAACTTTTAAGTTGAAAGTGCTGTATTTTCCATATATACTTGTGGAAAGCCCTGTAGTAGAAGTAGTTGTAGTGGTAGTTTTTATAGCGATATGCCTCATTGTATTTATTAAGACACTGTGGTCAAGTTTGCTTCTCTGTTCCTTCTTCACTGGTCAAAAAAACATTTTGCTTCAGGCTCTCTTTTATTGAGATATTGAGAAGACACTTTTAATCAATAACATGTGATGGATAATTAAACACTTGCCTTTTCTCATGTTTGAAATCAATGTTCTCACTCTTATTTTTTTTTTTTTAATTTTTATTACACCTCTGAATTTTTGTCTTAATGATTTCATTATTGTTTCTGTTTCCTATCTGTCATATTTTGTCTGTTCTTGTGTGGTTTTTGTGTGTGCTAGCTACAGCAAGAATACTTTGTGAAAAATTAGAAAAATAAGAACATGTCAAGGCATTCTTTAAAAAAAAAAAAAACAACGAGATTATTCATGAGGCATATGGTGTGTGTTGATGAAAAGTATTTTAGTCTTCACACAACCAACTCAGTAATCATATAACTGTCTTGATGACGTGAACACTTGGATAGGAATGTTCCCATCTCTACCATCCACCCCATACGATGTGAATGCGGCATTAATGCAGTGTAGTAGTATTATTGATTGATAGACAGTAAAAAATAGTAACAGCACAGTAGAAGTAGTAATGCATTAATTCCACCATGTCTCTGTGTTGTACTATAACTCCCCAAACTCAAAGTCAGCAGCAGTGACTGACAGAGACAGTTTTTGGCAGTGAAAATATCAACAGCTTGTCTGCTGAGGCTCAGCTGCACACTGGCTACTTCCCCAAGAGAAATTATTTGCAAAAAAATCCAATATTGCCCACTCTTAGGCCAGTGGAAGTGAAAAGGAACAGTCTGCTGTTGTGATGGTTGACAGACAATGGGGGTTTGTTCTACAACACACTTTCATATAATATTATGGATGTGACTGGAGGTTCAGTTGGAAAAGGGTCACACACACAAACTGTGTCCCTGGGTTGAATCATCATCTCATCTTTGCTGCATATCCTCCTGCTCTCTCATCTCCCTCCACTGCCCAATAAACTGATTTTCATCATGGCCACTTCTTTAATGACATCCAGTGTAACTTCAAACCTAGACAGTTGCATATGACTGAACTGTCCCTTTAAAAAACACCTACAACATCCAAACTATTTAAGAATTCCAAGCAGAGAAAATCAGCGAACAGTGAAAAGTTGAGTCCCTGTTGCCTCTCGTCTGTCTGTCTGTCTTTCCGTGGTTTCTGCTCCAAAGCAGCTGCTTTCCAACAGCCGACAATCGCTCGGAAGAGATGCCCCCTCACACTGAATTCTCATTGGGTCAGTGCGATACGATTCACTGCCATATCTGACAGCCGTGTACCAGAATGAGAAGGTGATGGAGGGGAGGCAGAGTGAGGGAGATGGCCGGGGAGGGAGGGATGAGACAGGGAGAAGTAAAGACAGACAAACAAAAGAAAAAAAATAAAGTTGTAGGGACAGGAGAGAGAAGGGAGGATAATGGTGGAAAAAACAAGAACATAAAAAAAATGGAGGGATGTCAAGGAAGGCACAGGACCAGAAGAACTGAGAAAGACAGAAATGAGAGATGTATAAAAACTGTTTGAAGCTGCCTGTCTGACATTAAAGAACAGTTTTTTTAAGGCAGCTGAGTCTTGACACTGAAGGGAAGGATGAGGAGGAGAAGAGATGAAACGTCCCTCTGTTGCACCCCGTCAGTGAAGAGAATTGACATAACGAATAGTACAATCTGTGCACCTAACGATCTGCACCACTGCCTTCTCAACAGCCGAGATTTACCACCATGTACCGCATGTACGGTATGCTCTGTAACTATAGCATTATGTCAGAGTGTCCTTTATAAATTTATGAACATGGCAGCTGTTTGCGCATGCAGAGGGGAAAAAAAAACACATTTGTGTGACATTTAAGTTTGAAGTCAAATATCATCATCATTGATTCACTGCTCATCTAGCCAACAAATCACACTCTTGCCTCGCCTGTAGTAAAACACCATATTACTCTCATGCAAATGAGCTGTAGTGGGTGTGATGCATGGAACTGGATGTAGTATCTTTGCAAAACTCGCAGGCAATACAAGCTGCCACCACTCATGTTGATCTACTCTGCACCAACACGCACATTACAGCTTATGAATGGCCGAGGAGACAAGGCGTTACGGTGGGCTGCAGTGAAAGAGCCCAGAGGCCATGGGTTCTTTATAGTGAGTAATGATGTGTGTGAGTGAGGGGGAAGTGAGCGTGTGTGTATGTGTGTGTGTGTGTGCATAGGAGCTGCTGGTTTTCCCACAGTAACTAGCAAGTGTGATGGCGTATTGAAAAAAAAAAACGTACACGTACTTATGAGTGCAAACACACATGTACACATGTAGAGAGTATCTCAGGGGAGCAGTGTAAAATGTGAGTGAATACGCACACATGTGTGAGAGGGATTACAACACTGGCGCTACTGATGGGATGCCAGGGCTAAGATGAGAGGTTGATGATGCAGATCAGCATGTGATTATCAGGGCTTGAACTTGAGAGTTGCATCCATTATTTCAATCAGGAGAGACAAGTGCATGAAGTAAAGACAACTGTTTATTATAAAAGATGATGTAGTGATAATTTAATCTTGTCAAGAAAGATGCTCTCTGGTGCTTAAACTCTATAGGAAGCTGATGAAGTGGTGAATCTGCAAAGACTAGGCAGTTAAGGGGAGGTGGAGTGGTGCGCACAATAGCAGCATGAATGCTCTAGAGGCGGAGAGAAAGACAAATTTAAAAAGACAGCAACAAGATGATAGGCTAACAATGGAGGTGTGTCACTGCGCTATTGGATAGATGTGACTAGCTGATATCTCATTTGATAGCCCCGGGAAATGACAGCAAAGGAAATTATGGGTGAGCATGCATGAGAGATGTGAAAGGCAGGATGGTATGAGAAATATATTGCAGGCCTATGCAAACAACAGTCTTCCTGTCTGAACTTTTGCTAAAGCTTCATTTCCTCAGGGGCTATGCTGAGTGTAAAATACACAGTGTGTACGTAAATTATGTTGATGTGTCTGTGGATAGATATAACAGACCACTAGATAAGCAGAATAGCCAGACAGACAGCTGTTCATCTGAGACCCAGCAATACATCAGGACCTCCTCTTCAGAAAATTCTGAGCAGACAGCAAAATTTCTGAAATGTTCAAAATTATTTTGATGAAGTTAATTGTTAAATCATATTTTCTGAAAATGTTTATTTCCCACACTGAAGGTCTAAGTGTGGTTTCTAAGGTTTCATCAGACTGCCAGGAATAAAATTCTGGTAGAGAAACACTAAATCCATTAGGTTTGAAAATAATCCAGTTTAGATATATACTGCATTGAGAAAGAACACATCAGTGTGTCCTTCGCACCAAATTGACTGCTGGACCATTTGTGTTCATTTGCCCCCAACAAAAGGTTTCTGTGTTCTGAGGGTCGTCAATAGTAGCTACAACCCTAACACATACCTGTCAAAACTGGGCTTTGAAAATAAGCAGAGATTTTTTGGGAAAAAAAATGAATTGACAGTTGATGTGTTCTTTGTGGCTTCTTAGGGGCGCTTATGTTTAACTGACCTAAATGGTAAATGGTAAATCGACTGCATTTATATAACAACTTTCTGATCTTCCGACCACTCAGAGCAGATTACAATACATGTCAACATTCACCCATTCGCACACACATTCATATGCTAATGGAGATGCTACCATGCAAGGTGCCAACCTGTTCATTAAGACCTAATCTAATGCACATTCGCACACACACACTGCTGGCACAGCCATTGGGAGCACTTTGGGTTTCAGTATTTCACCCAAGGACACGTTGACGTGGACTCGAGGAGACGGGGATCAAACCTGAGCAACATCTACTGACCTAGCATGCTAGTTAACATAATTTTTTCCCACCATGACCAACACTAAAGTCCACCTACACACCTTGCACATGATCGTTTTTCAACTTGTTTTTTGTCAGGAATGGGAAAAGCCTCTAAAGTATTTAAAGGTAACATATTATGATTCAGCAGAAGAAGAAGAATACTTATAGCAAGACCTACAGAAAGAGAGCTAGCTATCTATCATTATCTTTTTGTCTCTTTAGCTCTCTGTACTAGGCAGATAAACAGTTAGTGAGATAGTTACATGTATAGCTAGCTCAGCAGCTAACAGTACAGGTTTTGCAAATTAAAGGCAGAGTCAGTCATTCTGGAGAAAGATTGTTGATATTTGAACTGAACACAAAAACAAATACACCCCTTCATTTGTGCTCCTTAAGAAGCTCAACCCCTCCGAATTCATAGATGGCGACAACCAAAAGAGAAATATGGTGGAATCCAGAGTGATACATTAGCTGTGGAGTCCATGGATGTCCATGTATAGAGAGATCTGGATACAGCGTCGGACGCAGGGCCCTGTTCATTCCTATGAAAGCTGCTTAGTGACACTTGAAGACAAAAAAGTTTGACTTGTGTATGAACACTAGATTTTTTTTCAGTGCACACACAGAATTGAAACCTAGCACACCGTCAGGAGATATTCACTGAATTTGACAAAAATAGTATTGGATTAGAATTGCTGACTTCCCTTTATTGTTGGCTTGTCAATATAGCTATTTTTTTTTTTTTTAAACTCAAATAAAGCGCTCATTGTTGTCATTTTAAGATAAATCTAAGCTAAGTGAAGCGTTATTTGTATGTTACTTTGCTAGCATTATTAGCATTTCCTGTGTTCACTGCATGTTCACAGTAAAGGCCTTCTGCTGCCTTTTTATGTAATATGTGTTGTGATATTGATAGCTTAATGTTTTTAGCTGACTGCAGCAGTGAAGGGTGCAGAAAAAAGAAAGCATTTAGGCTCCTGTTGTGATAATACATTGGTAAATGAACATTATTATTTTCAGGGAATTGTAATAAATGTAGCAAAAACTATGTAATTATGTACAGTTTTTTTTATTTTTCACACATTAAATACGGTAAATCTGGTAAATAGAAAGAACTGAAGAATAGACAAACAGATCATCACTGAGTGATCGATGCTCAGCTCAGTTCAGTTCACTTTGCTGAGGTACACTAAATTGCTCTAGGTGGATGTCTATCTAATGCTCTCTGTAAGATTATTAATATTCATCAGCATTAGCCAACTCTGATCAGTTGCACAAAAACACAAACTCACACAAACAAAAAAATAATCTCTCCAGGTATTATTCTCAGACATCTCTGGACGGCATTGATGTGAACGAGCCTACATTCTGCCTGCAAGTTTAAAGGAGAGGCTGATTACTTTTCATGAAGCAAAAACAGAGTAAACAGGGCTTTGAAGAGGCTTGAACCATTGTAATAGAACATGTCTGAATATTTTGAAAGATATTAACTGGAATGGGAAAGCAGTTAGAGAAAGGGAGGGTGAAATATTTTCTCAGGCAACTAAATGCCAGAATAGATCAACAAAAACTCTAGAGACTTGCTAACTGTCCCTATGCACCACAATACAAAAACAATTTTGATAAAACTAACATCATGCTGAAAATGTTGTCTTTTGAGTAAGAAATTATAGTTTTTCTGAGGGTGGCACTTGAGAAAAGGTCAGGAGCTCACCAATGATGAATGTGGAAAGCATATATGCAACCTGTAGGGAAGCATGAACATTTATACCATTATACAAAATTTACCTTACCATACCATAATCCTGCCACTATTTGTGGTTGTATCCAAGGTTAAATTAACAGAGCAAATGTGGCAAATGTCCATGTGCCCCAGACTTCCTGTGTTCTCCCATGTCCCATATAATTTTCATATTTACCAAAATGTTAACTAAATATGTGTCTGACACAGTGAAATAACAAGTGCAGCCTGAAATTGATGTGATCAGCTAGAGCTTTCTATTTTCATATGCATTGCGAGAACTGCTACTGTACACTGCTACTCTTTTAAAAAGAGAAGAGAGAACACGCTCTTTAGTGTCAGCTCTAGAAAATCTGTGTCTTTTGAGTGTCAGAACTCAGAGTCACTTGATAATAATTTTTCCCATCCTTATTTTTAGTTGCATATGTGAACGAATTGTACTGCAGAGCCGAGCTGTCAAGCAGCGTTGGACCAGGGTGGTGTGGACAAAACACAGTGGGGGTATACTAAAGTAAGGATTGGCATTTGATCCGCTTTATTTTAGCAGATGCACATCCTTTAAAAGATGCTTGGATTGGCCCTGATATTGACACTTAGGATCTGCTAGGTACATCCTCTAATAGTAATACCGAACACCCTAAGGAATAACATTCATATTGGGTGATTCCACACCTCATGAGTTGCATCCATTGTCAATGTTCAGTGCAACTGCAGAAAACATGTGCTCTTTGTGTAGTGAGGTGGAAAGTAAGGTTGCAGAAGGCAAGTAAATTAAGTAAATTAAAGAGCATGGTCTAGACCTGCTCCATGTAAAAGTACCCTGAGATGACTTTTGTTGTGATTTGGTGCTATATAAATAAAATTGAATTGAATTGAAGTCAATATAGCATATCCAACTGTGATGCAATGACCTGCAATTAATGTTTTCTTTAAATCGTAACCACAATTTTATACCTAACTGTAACCATACTGTAGTTGCACAAATATTGAAGATGGAAGAATTTTTTTCAAACACTGGCACTCAACATTAGAAAACTTTGGCACTGGATATAATCCATGGTTTCACAGAATTGTCCAATATTGTTCTTCTCTCATGATATGGCTTCAGAAAGAAGAAAAAGCTCAAGGCCCCCTAGCAGGTCAATCTGGCATTGGGGATACTCCGCTTAAAACGAAAGTGGTGCATTTGGAAAATGCTGGACTGATGAACTGTTTTTCATTGCGCAGTACATACAAACATACAAGGAAAAGGCAATGAAGGAAATAATCTGGTCACTCAATTCTGTTTGCTTTTTGCAGATGATGCGGTTGTGTTTGCTTCAACACACCATGACCTCCAGCAGGCACTGGGAAGGTTTGCAGCCGAATGTGATGTGATTGGGATGAGAGTCAGCAACTCAAAATCTGAGGCCATGGTGCTCTGCCGGAAAAAAGTGGCTTGCTCCATCTGGACTGGGAGTGAGTTGCTGCCCCAAGTGGAGGATTCAAGTATCTCAGGGTCTTGTTCACGAGTGAGGGCAAGATAGAGTATAAGGTTGGCAGGTGGGTCAGTGCAGCATTAGCAGTAATGTGGGTGTTGTATCAGACTGTTGTGGTGAAGAAAGAGCTGAGCCAGAAGGCAAAGCTCTCAAATTACCAGTCAGTCTATGTCCCATCCCTCACCTATGGTCACAAGCTTTGGGTAGTGACTGAAAGAATGAGATTGCAGATACACATGCCCAAAATAAGTTTCCTCTGGAGAGTGTCTGGGCTCAGCCTTAGAGATAGGGTGAGGAGCTCAGACATCTGGGGAGGGGCTTGGAGTTGAGCTGCTGCTGAGGTGGTTTGGGCTGAGGTGGTTTGATGCTTTCACGACACCTCCTTCTAGATGTGTCCAACCTTTAGGAAACCCCAGGGCAGACCCAGAACACACTGGAGGGACTACATATCTCTTCTGGCCAGGGAACACCTTGGGATTCATCAGGAGGAGAATCTCTGGGTTTCCTTATTCAATCTGATCCCACTGTGACCTGGTCTCGGATAAGCGGCTGAAAATGGATGGATGGATGGATGGAGGATACAACAGATATATAGCAAAGATCTCTTAGTGAATGCTACACAACAAAGCTAAGGTGGGAATCTCATTGTCTAAAGCCTCCAGTCAGTGGGAAAGGCTTCTGAGAGCATTAATCCCACTCCTGACGGAGCTGAGCATCCCTGCTGACTGAAGCACCTTACAAACGGGAGCACAGCAGCCTTCTGGCAGGAGCACTGGAGTTACTAAGCAGGGGTGGACTTCACATAACAGCCACTCAATGAAAACAAAAGCCCTGGCCCTGTCTGCTGAGCCTCTCTTCCCCTCGCCGGGAAATCTAATAACCGATGTTCGCAGCATCTCGTCTGCCTCGTCCAAGGCTGACGTGTCCTTATTACAATAGATCGGCCTCAATTGATTTGTCTTTAGAAGCCTCAGGGAAAAAAAAGGCTTATTGATTTTCTGGTTTATAGTGAGGGCATGTGAGAAGCTTGAGCTCGTGGTGAAGAGGATGGCAAGACACCTGGATGGCAAGTATATACATACCTCTTCACCCTGGGTAAGGATGTTGGATGTTGTGGGATGTTGGTTTGAGTTGGTGTGCTTTGTGCCAAGGCTTTTATTGGAGATAAACAAGGCTATTTGTCTGGTATTGCAGCAGCTCACCTGTCTTTATAACTCAAGCACCAGGCGGTGTCAACCCAGTCTTCCATCAATCACACGTGTCAGGATGTCACAACAGCATATGAGGCTGCTGACAACGGTGGATATGGTATAACACTGCAGGGACACGTTTTCTCAGTTTAGACTGAACAAATGGAAAACACAGCAAACACACACAGCACTTCTGGTTGATTAACCTTGCAGGAAGAGCCTCAGATGTCATAAGTGAATAAATAAATGTCAAGCTTCATTCAAATATACTTTCTGGACTTTTTTAAAGTACATATTATAGCTCACATTTTCACATTGTGGGAACTGAATCGATTCTTCAAACCAGAGTCACTTGACATTGAATACAGCAACAATATGCCAGCCAGAGTGAAGGACTGCGCAATAATAGCCAAACAGATAATCACGACTCATCCATCTCACCTACAAAGTAAAACATTTTACTGCACTTGGATATTTTAGTTTGAAAAAGGAAACATACAAACAAAACCAAAGAAACAGCATTTTCCAAATGAAAAAGAGATGCAAAGTAAAACAGGAACATCAGGGTTCAGTTCATGGTCAGAAATATTATACAAAAACCCCACATTTGAACATTTACATGTGTAGTAATGTAAATAACAAAAATACAGCCTTGGACTATAGTCTTTCTCAACAGTATGCCATGTTGTTCACTACACAAGGTCGGTAATAATAATAATAAAAATGTATTTTCTGTTTATTCAGTAATTCAATCTACAGCTCGACAGTGATACCAAGACCACGGGGGAGACGAGGGGCCATGGTTGGTACAGACATGTTTGTAATAACAGCAGGACATAGAGGAATGAATAGTTTAACATTTTTAGACAGCTGCAGTATCAGCTAGACAGTTGAAAAGATGACTTTAGTCGAATTTTGTGGATATGGATGAAACTAAATTACAATGTCGTACACACCTGCGCTTCTCCTTTCGGTACACTCACAAAGTAATCATTTAACTTTGGTAAAGTCATGAAAGTTTCAACTTCTAAAAGTAAGTCTTGTATTGGATGCCAATTTGTCTTAGAATATGGAGAGTACACCCCAGGCTCAAGATTTATTTATTTTTTCAGAATGACAGATGAAAAAAATGCTGAATGAGAGATTGCATTGATTTACAGACACCATGACAGCTCTCTATTAGCACATCTTCTAGAAGCTAAATATACAAATACAAAATGGATATTTACATGTTCAGGTTTACATGTTCATAAGTGTTAAGCAAATTTCTGTGAATCAGCACATTTCTATCAACTATACCTCATCTATTTAAAATCTATTTAAGAAGATGACATGATTATTAACCAGTATCTTTAGTGATTTGTTAATATGTTGCTTTTGTCAACTGCTATGGTTGCAAAAAGGGTCCTGTTCAGACTGGATTTTCAGGGTTTCATTTATGCATAAACTGAAAATGTGCATAGAACAGGTGGATAGAAACATACCTGAGGTAAAAAATGCTCTCGCCTTCAGAAGCAGCACTTGATTTATTGCACTGACTCAAGCTGCCTAACAAAAGTCATCAATATAACACCTGATCAATAAGAAGCCAAAACTGCGATCATATCAGTTCTGACACGGCAGTACAGCAAGTACAACTAAGAAATAAAAATACTGAAAGATGGGTTTGGCTCTGCAGCTGTTCCTGTATTGGGGAGACAGGAGCCAAGACTGAGAGTAAGAGGTGGATATACAGTATATACCACACTGTCAAACAAACACAGTCTTTCCACCCAATGACTTGTAAGAGCAGTACATCAGTGTATAAACCTTCACCACCCCTCACTAGCATCATCCACCAGCAGAAAAAAGTCACAAGAAAAAAGGTCAAAGCATGATGGGAGCGCAGAGTAACGGACAAGTGAACATTCTATCGATTAACTCGACTGTGTGTCTTTGCACGGCTTTGAGTCACCTACAGACCTTTCTTCCACCATAGTATCCTCTGAACACAGCAGCTTCAGCACAGATCCATGGCATGACTCAACCCTTCCAACACAACTGCCTCAAGGTGTGATTTATAGTCGCACGGCTGCTGGAAATGACGGCATTGTTACAACGAGGTGTTGACAGGAAACAGGTAACTAAAGTTATTTGTGGTGCAGTGATGATTAAAGCCCACAGCTGTTGAGTTTTTAAAAAGATTTGATTTTTTTTTAACACTCATACATTCTGCCTTTTCATACCTCTTATTAGTGTCTTCTTTTGCCTGTTCCCAGGTTTACTTCTCCTCCTGAAGCTATTATAGTAACACCTGTAGATAGTAGATCCCATTTGTTTGACTTTATTCAATTGAAATAAAACAGGATTCTTCTTCTGCAGTGCCTTAAAAAGGCGTTCAGTGCTCTGACAGTGATTTTATCACTGGCAAGCTGCATTGTCCCGTTCTCTACCTATCTGTCAAGAGCTAAAATAAGTCATGTTTGCTTGTTTTCTTCTTCTGCCCCCCCCTTCCAAAAACCCCACCCACTTATCCGCCCACCTTTTTGCCCTTTCCCTCCGTCTTCCCATCTCTCATTCCACCGATTGTTCTTGTTATCACCAAGGAGTCCACGGGGGTTTCGTGTCAGTGCGTATGTGTTTGACGATGAGGCGGCGGGTGTGAAAAATGAGGCAGGTGGTGGCAATTTATCAACACTTGAGCGGCGCATGGCGGCGTCCCGGCAGAGGGAGGCGGGGCGGCGCAAAACGCGATGCTGAGGGTTTTTCTGTGTGAGGCCAGGCATGATGAAATGGATGCAGTTTCTCTGCCGCCGCATCAGACAGACAGGAGGGTGGATGGATAATGAGAGAGAGAGAGAGAGAGAAAGAGGGGAAGGGAGGGAAGGGTCTTTCCTCTCTCTGCAGGCTTCCACTTCCACATCAAGCATCGTTTTTTCTCCCTCAGCAACTCCCTTTACATCATCCCCGTCACCTCCCCTCCCTCCTCCTCCTCCTCCTCCTCCTCATGCAAGGGAGTCAGTCTTTAAGGGTTTGCTCTACAAATGTGCAGCGCGCACTTTTTCTCTTCCCCTTTTTTTTCTCTTTCCTATGCAATTTGTATCTCTGTTGGCGTGGAAACAGATGACAGAATGCCAATAGAAGCAGGGAATGAGCAGGGAGAGAAACTCTTTCACACACCAATGATGCCATGTCAACTGTCTCTCTCTCTCTCTCTCTCTCACCCACCCTTTAACTCTCAAACCATCTCTTGATTTATTTCCCTCCCTATCATCTCTGCTCTCATCCCCCTAAATCAGCATACATACACACACACATACACAAACTCCCTAGCCACCCTTACACTTTCTGACCTTTTTGCAATTTATCTCCTTCTCTATCATCCTATCATCTCTTCCTTCCAATCCCCCACTTCAATACATAAATACACACATATACATACACTATACACACACACACACTGTACACATACTGTACTATGTTGGCCCTTCTGGATGTCTGCTGCTGCCTCAGGCACACAGTGCAACTCTTCCTACTGGGAGGAGAGCAGGGAGAGGAAGACACATTAAGGCGTTGGAGGGTCAAGTGATAAAAAGCAGCAAAAAAAAAAAGACAGAAAAAATGGATACCAAAAATCCTGGAGAGTCATTTAATTAAAAAAAAACCAAACAACAACAACAACTCTTGGCTGAAAGTTGTCCATGACAAGTTCAAAATGAGTCCATCTGTTAATACCTCAACAAAAAACGGAATGTGCCAGTGATTTCATGGTCCTGCCAGATAAGGGATGAGCCTCACAGAACAGATTAAAGACAACAGAATTCATACAAAGCACCGTCAAATTATGATGAAGCTGAGCCAGTAGCACTGGAACAAATGAGGGAACAATGAGTGGTGGATGGTGAAGCAAGGACATATAAGAGGAGGAAACAACAGAATAAAAGTGGAAATGCCTGCGGTCATCCTTAATACTAAGAAGAATGGCTTGATCGTAACTTCAGCTTCAATTTCGACATCAAATTGAAAAGGGAGCATTTTCTGTTTTATGATCATATTTCATGCATACACACACACACACACATCGAAAGAAAGAGAGAGAGGAGATCAACTGTGGGAAAAAAGAGCACAACAAACAGGTATGACGCAGTGACATTTAAATTACTTTGCACTCAAACAGGATGTGGTAAAATGTTTTTGACATTGGGGCTCTTTGAAGAAAAGGGAAGGGTTACTTTAACTGCAAGTTGACCTATTTGACTGAAGGTTTGCAGTCTATATATAAAATCTTCAGCTCAGTTCCATAAATTAATAGGTTCTCCATTCTTTTTTTTGTATTTTTTCTAATCAAACAGGACCAAAAAAAGCCGCTTCTCTTGGCTATAATCACAGCAGACATGAACTTCCAAAGAATGAGCTTCAACAGCAGAAACACTCTTTAGCTGCTAAAGGCTCCATAATGTTCACCAGCAAGTCACGTACTTTGTCTGTCTGCTGTTTGATGCTGAGCAGGTAGCACTCAGTGGATTTAACAAAGCTTTACGGCTGAAAACAGCAACCTTCTGCTGCTGGAAAGGAGGTAGATGAGAGAGGTGAGACTGAACCGAGCCGTTAAGTCGAGGGCTGGAAAACTAATGAAAACAATGTGTTAAAAGAGGTAAATCTTCTGTAGAGTTGAGGAGAAACTGGAGAGACAGATGATAATTAGAAAAAAAAATTAGTTGGATTAGTCTCCAAACTTTACTTGGAGGTAAAACTGAAAGTGAGCACATCCGAAATGTCAGTAATGACCTCTCACTCCACAAGAAGGCTGTTTTCGTGTGTTTGGCAATAGGTTTGGATCACCTGAGAGTTTGTCTGAAACCTGCCTGATTGTCTGACTACTTGTGTTTTTACTCCATTTCACTTCACAGATCTCAACATTTACTACTTTATTGGCACAATTCTATTGATATAACGGCCAAAAACTATGACAATAAGTCATTACATTATTCTTTAATGGTGATGAATAAGAGGCTATTATAGATGGATCAGCAGATAAAAGACTTTTTGCTAGTCCTCATATTTCTCCACCCACAGTCAGAGGGGATTCAAATAAATGAATCCTATTTCTCTGTGTTCACTTGATTTTCTGACTTCAGAGTATGTTTGTGAGAGGGAGAACAAGAGAGAACTAGAGGCAGGTGAAGAGAAAAAATATCATTAAAGCTTTGTGCCCCTGAGTCACCTTAACATGTTTTATTTACTGTCCCTTAGAAGCAGAGTTGGCGTCATAACTGTTTGCTCCACAGTCTGGGTCAGTCTGGGCCACAGCCCCACACACACAGCCAGAGGCTACAGTCCTTCAGGGCGCACTTGAACCTCTCACACATTACACATGCATGTTGATCTAGCAAACTTTCAGATAAAGAGTTGATTCA
Source organism: Euthynnus affinis (assembly GCA_029490765.1). Taxonomy (NCBI): domain Eukaryota; kingdom Metazoa; phylum Chordata; class Actinopteri; order Scombriformes; family Scombridae; genus Euthynnus; species Euthynnus affinis. Next base: position 33,280,903 of record CM055838.1, on the reverse strand, counting down.
CTTGAACTCTACCAAATCAGTTACATACCAACCAGTTCACATATTGCTGAAGGAAGCCAGACAAGGAAATGACATTAAATAAATAAAAATAATAACAACTACCACAGCTTAAGGTTGAAGCTGATGTGGAAGTACCTTTAAGTGCAATACCACTGATGGCTGTTGGATGCCATCAGTGGCATCTAAGCCAATTTTTTTTTTTTTCTCAATCGCTAAATATTGGTTCTCTAATAAGTGTGCTGCTGGTCATTCTGGAAATCATTGCTCTGCTTATAAGATTTAATTAAGACTTATTAGTAGCTTTGCTGCCTGCTGTGTGCAGTGCAAACCAGTAACTGAAGTCACGCCTTGCTATATCTGTCTTTATATACAGTCTATGGGCTGTACTTAAAACACAGTGGTGCATTGAGCCAAATGCTAATGTCAGCAGGCATGCTAACACGTTGATGTTTAGTAGATACAATGTTTACTGTGTTCACCATTTTAGTTTACACAAGATAACAAATTATTTCATAGTAATGAAATGAAGTAAATGAAATAAAGTATTGTTAAAACTTCAAAAGTCTTCCAACTTAAAAAGTCATCCACTCAAAACCAAAAGTGTCAACCTCATGGAGAATAATTTTAAGACTACTGAGTTGTCCTCAGTTGTCACTTGAAGCCTTATTGCATACGGGCGGAGAGTATTATGCAATAGGCAGAAATAACTACAGCAAGTTTTTATAGTTTTGGGATGACACTCACCCACACACACATACAGGCTAGTGTCAGTTTATGCTAGACTGAGACACATCGAAGCCTCAACAGAGCAACACAGAGAAATCCAGGAAAGTCACTAAGAAGTAACATAGTACATAAAATACAGCAGCGCAGGAGAAATGTGTACACAGTCCTGAAAAAAGCTTTCACTCCCATGGCTGTCGATGAAAAGTCAGGTGTCACCAAAGTCAGTAGGATTCATCCTGTGGGGAGCTTGAAAGTCTGTGTTGAAATTCACAGCAATCCATTCAGTTTTGTCAAGATGTATTACACACTACTCAGTTTGGGTCAATATAGCACAAATACAACACTGAGTTAACTTCACCCAGTAGCACCCCAGTGGACCCAGTGTTGCACACACGCTTTGGCTAAAAACTGTCACAAATGTATTGTTCATTGTACAAAATGATGTACATATAACATTCAAAATATACACAAGCTAGTAACAGTCAACAGCAAACTGTGACATGAAAGTTTAACAAGTGTAGAGTAGATTATAACAAAGTTTAGTTTGGATAAATAAATAACCTCAGAGTAAAATTTTTAAAAATTAAAAAGACAAAAAAAAAAATTGAGTAAAAACAACACCTTGTCTTGAGAGGCTTCCTGGGTAATATTAACCCAGTGTTATATTGGTGCTATATTGACTAAAACTAGGAATAATTTGAAGCCAGTGCAGTGTTTTCAGGCCTGGTGGTAGGCACCAAAAAAACCCTAAAGAGACAAGACACTCACATTGTGTCAAGAGTTTCCCAGGCAACTACATAGAAGTCGACTCTACAGTTTCAGTACAGTGCTGCACAGAGGCTCCCAAACACAAATGATTATAGATTTCTGAATGAATGGATGTTTGGCATTATTTTTGGCATTAAAGAAAATTTTTTTTTTTTCTCTCGTTGGCCTGGTGGCCCACCAGGCCTGTACAATTATAAGGGGAATACTGCAGTGATTTTTAGTGTGTAATGTGGACCCAAGTGGTGGACTGACCAACCAACTGACAGATCGATGCTGCCATCCCTTGAGTCCTGGCACAAGTGTACCTAATAATGTAACTAATTTGTGCTCTTGAATTAAAAATGTGTGTGCAGAAATTAAAAAATAAAATATTAAACAATACAGTTAAATTTATGATTAATGGATGTTGAAGACAACAAAACATTGTTTAATGGGCAAAATTTAAAATATATGCATCACTGTCAACATGAAAGTAAAACTGCTAAAAATCAAAGTACCTCATTAACATTAGCTAAAAAAAAACTAAAAAAAAATCAAAAAACAAAAGTGACACTGGCCAAGTTCTGTAGAAATCAAACTGGCAAGCCCCAAAACTCAAAGACTCATGACAGAAACACATGTACACACACATTCATCCATGGTGGCACAGTTTGTTGATAACTCATATTTGACAGGTTAATCTCAGCCCCAAAACGAAGTGCGACTGTATGATGGGGTTTAAAAAAAAAAACCCACACACAGTGATTTACAGTGGAACTGGTGCTTCTGGGAGAGAAGAACGGGGTGGAGGAGGGCGATGAAACTTTCACTGCCTCTGCAGCTCAGTCCTCCAGTTAATACTGACTCTGAATAGTACCTCCCAGCAACAAGCTGTGTCCTTGTACCACTATAACTTTTTAATGAGAGCGGCTGCTCCCAACAGAGCTCCTCGGTCCAACCTTGGGCCCACTGCCTCTGCAACATTTTCTATGACATTTTCAAAATGTTTTTGAAAAGGGCAGTAAAGTTTGTATAACAGCATGAAGTTGATTACAACCATCTCCACAGCTGAAGCTCAACACTTTCTTGATGGCTTGTTAATAGTTTGGGACAGCAGTGTTTGATGTATGATATTAAAACTCTTAAACATAACTCACACATAATAGCACTTAAAATTTCAAAATCAATTTTTGTTGCCTATCATCACCCCATCTCTCTCCCTGTATTACTGGTCTCATTACATAAACTGTTTTAGTATCAAATTAAGGAGAAAATACCATTAAAAAACAAATTATTTTTGATATTTGATTAGTCAAAAGCCACAAATAGACAACAAGAGAAATGACACCTCCTGATGGGAATATTTTGCTGATGCACAACTTGCATTGCTCTGCAAACAGAACATCACCAGTTTTAAAAAAAGAGAATGAAATAAACATAATAATGCATTTGAATTGTTGTATTAAGTGGATGAGTTAATATGTAGCAGTAAATGATTATTCTAACCTAACTGTATCTTGATCTACTTTTATGTATATGTATACAGTATATCGACTTGGACTTTTTCAAGGAAAACCTTGTTGATATAACCTCTATACTATGCTGCCACTGTGCTGTATACGTTATTGATTTAGCCTGGACAAGAATATTAACATTTTCGCCAGGAGAGCAACTGGAAACTGACAGTACAGCATTACACATTTAGACGATACATTTTTCAAATTATGGGTTGGTTTGGTGGTGAGGATGACATATATATTTAAAATTAAAAAAACAAAATTGATACACCCTGACACTTTGAGGAGGAAGGGTTTCTCTCTTGTCTGTTAGCCAACAAAAACCTGAATCTACTGTTTGTTGTCTGTTGTCTCTCTCTTGTCTGTTAACCAACAAAAACCTGAATCTACTGTTCGTTCCAACCATACAATGTAGTATGGTCACAAATTCTTGTTGTTCTTCTTTGTGCTGTGTTTAACTAGATACATTAAATAATGAAAACAACAAAATAGTTCCTGAGTGAGTGATGATGTTAGACCATTGGTCGACAGGCCGAGTGTTGGAGTTTTCCCATTGGCTGTTGCTCTTTTAAAAATAAATTGGCACGAGATGATGGATGAATAAAGCAGCATTTTTACGGTATTTTAATAGTGGCTATTAATGGCATTTTGGGCTTTCCATGACTGCTCCGAGCTCTGACACTCTCAGTTCAGGTGTTAAATGCAGTGAAGTCAGCTAAACTCCTGTTTAAACAGACACATAACAGCGCCTCTGCGCCTCTGTCCAGTGTGATCGACTCTCCAGCTGACAGCACTGTCAGCAGCCTGCACTACAGACTCTCTGTGGTGTGTTTGGATTCTATAACTGAACTAATACCAGGATGCAAGATTTTTATTTCTTTTGATGTTTTCACATCACAAACAATGAACAGCAGCATTAAAACGCACAAGTCTTGCAGGTAAAACTTGTGACTCATGTAGACTGTTCAATTTAGTGTGGGGCGGCTGCTCTGAAGGTGCGCTTGATTTGACTGTAATCGCAGTGAGCAGACGGAGATAAGTCTCCTGAATTTGTACCCACAATGCTGTCAAAAACTTTCATTCACAATTTCCACCGCAGCCCCGTGATCATCGCTACGGTAAAAAGAAAAGAGAAAGATGGATAGGAACATGAGAGAGAGAGAGAGCGCACAGTTAAAGCATCCCAAATACCTAACACACTGACAAAACACTCAATACAGAGTCAAACACACGAGACATCTGCAGAGTGAAACAGATGAAAGAGCACGGGGAGTTAACAGATAGATAATTAGAATCATTATAATTATTATTATTAGTTCTCTTTCAAATCTAACATCCCAAGATATGAGTGGAAAATATACATTAACCTTTTTTTTACTCGTTCACATACTAAGTTTTGACCTAGTCTCGTTCTCTCTTACAGACATTGATTTTTCCTCACTCTTGCTCTTTTTTCCCCTCCCTCTGCACCCCCGTTGTTTTCCTCCTCTGTTCGAAACCTCTTCATCTCCTCTCCTGCCACTCTCGTCTTTCATGTCTTTCTCTTCTCTCTTTGACAGAGACAGAAACTCTATTTCTCTTCCTCTGCCTCTCAGGGACGTAGACCACAGTCAGCTGTCGAGCCGATCGCTCACCCCGAGCCGATCCGCAGGTGAGCACTGGAATGAGTTCAGTCTGAAACTGCGGTGCTCTGAGCTAGAAGGTGGATTTTCTAGCCGTGTTTAATATGTGCAAAAAAGAGGGGTGTGACGATTTATGGTGCGTTTGATACCTGACAGACATAAAGTTGCATAAAGACAGCTCATGATAAAGACTAAGGTAAAAGACAAAATTGATGGATCTTCAAAAAAGTGTAGTGATTTAAAGTAAAGAAACCATCGAGCGCTCTGGTCTTTAAGCCATTATTGCTAAATTATGGTCACTACTATTGCCAGCCATTCTTCTAGAAATAGCCTCTGTTTTCAAATCCTGTAAGCATCTTTTTTTCTAGGCAATTAAAAAATGGTATCGGGGAACATAACACAAGGCTACATTCTTCCTTCAAATACCTTTTGCTGTTGGTGTATCAGGCTGTGTACCTGTTGGATGCTGAGGCCCTAAAGCCATACTGAGAGAGAACATTTCTCTGTCAAGGCTACACATCCCTCTACATTTTAATAATAGAAAACACTCACCACTGCGATTAAAAAAAAAAAAAAAACCCAACCTGCAACAACCTGTACATACCTAAACATCCTGTCCAGTAGTATCAGGGATGTTGCCATGCTCACATCATACTGACCACAATTACGAGCAGCTAAGAGGTAAAAGCTGCTCATGTCAACCTTGTGCTTGTAATTCAGTGGTGTTTCTGACAGCTACAATATCTCCCACTTGTTGAAAAGAACAACAGAAGCATCAACAAAATGTAGCAAAAATGGCTGCAAACCAGCATGCTGGCAGTTCCACCTAAATAAAATCTAATATTTATTTAAAAAGAAGACATAAACTGTTTGCTTTTATCTGGTTTCCTTTACTGCTACAAACATGTAACATGATGCAAAAATAATTTACACTTAATTTTCATATGTCTAGTGTAGCTACATGGCCAGCAAACAATATTGGAATAATGCACAAATGTTAGAAAGTCTGTTATAGATCAACATGGCTTTCTTCAGTCTCATTCAAATATTTCCTGTTCCAAATTTGGTCAAGACTGGATGAAATTTGTGAGAGAAGTAGTGAAAAAATGAAGGGAACTGAGTGTTTAGGCTTTTGTGGAAAGTCTAATCTTGAAGGAATCCAGCAAACATTGGACTTTTACACAGGAGATTGCTGTTCTTTTCCCATTTGGAAAGCATATTACAAATAATACATCTGATCAAAAAACATTTCTATGTGTTGTTCTGGAGTACAGGGACCAATGACATGTTTTGTTGCTTAATTCAGAGGGGAAAAAAATGAGATGAGATCATCTCCAGTCCAAGATCCAACTTCTCGACTTTCTTTTACTAAAATCTATGTTGTAGTTTTTCTACTATTCTACTATTTTACCATGTGATCTAACCTGATGTTATGTCTCCCAGCTAATCACTAACTTTCTCTACAGTTTGGTGCTGAGCATGTAGTTTACAGTGGGTCTATCACAGCTTTTCTGCCTGCAGCTGTCTGGAAAAACATCGACGAGAGCGTCGACACTGAACCAAAACTGTAAAGTTATGCACTTAAAAACCAAAACAAACGTGTTGAAAGTCACATTGATAAGTCTCAGTGAGTTAGTAGCAACACCTTTCACACTAAACCCAAGGCCCATGAATAATGTCACTATCCAGATAATGTGCCAAGATACAAACTGCATGCAAATGTGCTCTTGCAGACAAACAGACATATCTCATAAGTCATGTATCCATCAAATATTCAGCAAACTGTCTTGGTGAAAATAACGCATGGATGCAAATTCTAGTCCTGCTACAACGAACCTATGAGATCACATGCCTGCAAGCGCATAGCTCACCAGCTCTGGCTGCTGAGGTACAGTGCGCCTGATCAAACGTGCCTGCAGCCTGTTGAGTGAGTGAGAGGGTAAAGCTGGGTTAAGGCCTAGAGGAACCTGCTATAGCCCTGCCTACTCAGCACAAAGCCTCTCTCCCTGTCTCAGTCTCTTTGTAGAGAGGCTGATCAAAGAGCAGAGTGCGCTCAGAGGATTCACCACGTCAGGGAGCTTCTGAGTGGATGAACACGGACATCCCATTATGTTTCCCAGTGGGGAATGCTGAGGGATGTGAGAATGCGCACACCCTCATATGCCTGCGTGTGAGCCACTGTGAGCGAACCTGTACGGGTGAGCTCACACAAGCAGCTGCACTTCGCTCCCCGGATTTTAGATTCCGGGCACGTCCGAAACTACTTTCGTTTGCGAGAGCGACGGCGAATGATGGTTGAGTCTTCGAAGCATCTGAGTGTGCTAACGGTCCGTGGCTTTGATCGGTAATGAGGGAGGTAGGGTCGAAGTGAGCTGTGCCGCCTGTTATTTCAGATGAGAATCATAGGATCAAAAGGGGTTTTTTTCTCTCCCCATCATTCCCTCTTTCTCTCTCTCTGCCCGTGTGTCTCTGCTTAACCTCAAGTATCCTTAACTCACCTCTGCCCTGTCCACACCCTTCCAAAAATGCAGAGGAAAAACTGTCAAAGCCTCTTAAACTCTTAAACTCCCCCCCCCGCTGCCACAGCAGGATAGAGTTGTGTACAGTCACTGAAACAGGAATCCTGAGTTTAAGTTTCCATCTTTAAACAAAACAAAGACTTTCAACCATCTGAGTGCTCCTCTGTGACCTCTGATGTCTCTGCTGACGGAGGATAAAGCAAAAAAACAAGGATCAGGACCTGTGTAATGTAGCCTACACAGTGTTTGTGATGTATGACTTTAATTTCAATGGTTTGATTTAAACTATTCTCTTGCTTTACTCTCCCTATTGTCCTCAAGCTAATAAGCCAGACGGAAGAAATTTAGAAAAAAGATAGATTTTCTGGCAAATTCTGAAACCGTTTCTGAAGATGCCAGAGTGTTTATCCTTCTCTACAATAAATTTGCTTAATTTAGACAGTAAATTTGATGAGAATAATTAAACTTGCTACCAACAAACTTGGCTTTACTTTAGGATTCGAGGAAATTCCTTGATGAGTCACTTGCTGTGGCTTTTAAGCCTATTTTAAGACTGTGCAAATCATTTCTCTCCGACTGTGTGCCAAGGTATCACACATGCAATTTGTGTCTGTGTATGTGTGTGTGTGTGTGTGTGTAAATCAGAATGTGAGAATGCACACGTGTATGGTGTACATTTTATCACCTACCTCGTTCTTTCATGTATCTGCAGCGGGGAAGTGTATGCGAAGGTATTCTCTGGAGCGAAAGTCGGCCTGTGAGAGGATAGGGATTTAGAGAAAGAGAGAGAGAGAGAGAGAGAGAGAGAGAAAGGAGAGAGACAGTTGTCACGCACTGTTTTCAGTCGCTCTGCGGCGATCAGAGGTGAGCAGGAAATTCCTGAAAGAGTGAACACATGCCTCTGAAGTTTGCAATTAAAATGAAGAGCTTTGATGCAAACCAAACTCCGTTTTCTGCCAGAACCAACCAAACTCTATTTGCTGCCAAACAACATAAATCATTGTGACACAGATGGGTGTTTACACAAATGTTTCCCAGCAAGTATTTCCATCTAAATATCATTAGGGGATCTACTTGGGTCCCATTGTTTAAAAAAAAAAAAAACTTTTTATGATCTCTGTGGCTCCACAAACAACTATAATGCACCATTTATAATCAAACGTTGCTGTGGGTTATTCTCTCTACATAATGGTTCAAACCAAAACTCATGCTGTGAAGGTGTAAAAGTTCAATAATGGCAAGTTGACACATTAAATATGATGACCGTAACTTGATTATAGTGATGGTGGAGCTGATTTGCTGCTTATGATCCCATCACTTTATATTCAAGAAGTTACCACACCTTTTGTGTGCATCAGTCAGTCAGCTATAATCTTGAGGGATCACTTTTTAAATTGGTACCCCATTTAGACTGACAGTGATGTACAGTATCATTCAAAAGTCTGGACACACTTCCTCATTCAAGTGAATGGGAAGGTGTGTCCAAACTTTTGACTGGTACTGTAGGGCAAGGCAAGTCAATTTTTACTTAATCCTTATATGTGATCTGTACAGTATACAATATCCCCTATTCTTAAACCCTTGATGAGACTGTCCTCTCAAGACAAATTACATAATATATAATCACCAACATATAGTTACGTTTGAGTGATAGTTTGCCATCTGGTGGCCATAGTAATTATGGCCCGGAGCAGTGGTGCAGTTTAGTTGACATATATGTAAGTTGACAAATTTCCTTATGTGGAGGAAGTGACATTCCCAACAGTGAGTCAGAACCTTAACCTTGTTATTTTTGTAGCCATGGTGACAAAGTTAGTTGTAAAGAAGTAGTAACTTTAACCCGCAACACATTTCTCTAGCCTTAACAAAGTGATCATTGCAACCCAAACCATGATCTTTCCCTAAACGTAACCAAGTGGTTTTTGAACCTAAACCTAATCAGAACTTAACCACAGCGTTGTCACATCATAAAACATCATTATTTTTTTTTAACAGTGATGAGTAATGGTTTGGGAAAGCACAGACAAATGTTGTCATCCCGTTGATAACTGCTGGTAGAAAACTGTGTGTCGTTCTGGAGTGCACAGGGTCAAACAATGTATTTGGTGCTTTAATTTGGACTTGTTGCCCTCAATTCTAGGGTCAAACCCAAGTCAGAGGGTCTATCTGTATGGGTCAACCCACATCAGCCAACCCTGCTTTACGAACAGCTTTGGAGAACTGATGTTGCCATCAGGAATAAAATTAATTCAGTGATACTAACATGTAAATATAATTTAACTTGCAAAACAAAGAGAGGAAGAGAAAGCGTATGTGATCAGAAGTCAAACAGAAAGGTAACTTTTATCTGGTAATTATTCAATGTAATTCTCTGATTTATCAGTGAAATGTATGAAACTCCACAACAGACTCTGCTATCAGTAAGAATCAGGGTGACAGCTGTTTCCGAATGGGTCCAATGTGGAGAAAATGCACGTTGAGTAGACCCACTTCATATGTGTGTCCACTGTCTGAAAGTGGGTTTACTCTGGGCGTTGAGTGTATAGACTCAATAGAGTCTCAACTTAGTAAGTGGTATGTAAGTATTCACTGTGAATTGTCATGAAGGGAAAAAATACAGAAAAAATAAGCCTAGGTTTGATTTTTGGCCAATTTGTGCTGTCTCCTTCCTAGCAGCATCAAACAGAAGCTAACCCACCAGCTTTTGATCAATGCTTTGATTCAGTGAAGCTGTTTGAGTTCATAAATCCGCTCTCCTCTGATCAACCTGCTTTATACAGTCACTTGATGCTGGTTGTGCCATTCGGATGTGAACTGCTGACAAGGACCTGTGTGTGTGTGTGTGTGTGTGTGTGAAGAGTACAAGACAGAGTAACAATGAGGAACACTTTTTGCACCAATGAAAGAGAAGCCACACTCTAAAAATCTCTCTCTCTCTCACACACACATACACATATACCATGACACATAAGCTCAAACGCAACATCATGTTTAGTCTTTTTGTTTAGTCCAATACACCACTATGTTAAACTGTAACATTAATGTTTTTCTAAAATGTCGCACACAGAACTAATTGAATGGACTCTTCACTGCCTACAAATGTTCAGTTGCACTCATTATCTTACCTGTTTCCAGACTTCTAAATATAAAATGCCTGCTAAGCCTGCGGTGGCTAATAAGCTAACCTGTTTTGTGTGCCTCCACAGATCGCTGCTCGCTGAGTAAAAATACTCTTAGTTGAGATCCAGGCAGAAGTTACAGCTTGAGAAATGATGTAAACCCCAAAAAAGAACAGAGCAGAAGGTTTGAGACTGCTTATTTACAAAGTGCCAAAGAAAAATTGAGCTTAGGGACACACACACACACACACACACACACACACACACACACACACACACACACACAGAGCAACGGTAGCACTGGGCCGTCCACCTCATCTGTCACGTCCTGCCTCAGGGGAACAAACCCAGAGACAATCTTTGATCTTTTTGCAAAATCTTAATAAACATAAATATAGAAATGTTGCTACTATAGAATTCATGATCATTTGATCATGCCCCAGCTTTCATTTCAGCAAATCACAAACATTGTGTTTCTATAGCACCACCCTGCAATTTTATCCACTTCTAGTAGTGTGTCAACTGAGACTCTTGACCTGCAAGGTGAGGGTCACATGACAGACGGAGACAGCTGAAGGTAGGTAGTAGGCTACTATTTGGTAGTCTAGCTAGCTTGTGAACTTGTACTGTAAGAGAATAATCAGTGAAGTAGCACATAACGCAATTATGAAAATGTAAAGAAAGTTGTAAAAGTCCTTATAGCAATTGTATGAGTCCACAAATGAAATCAAAGCAGAAGAACATTTTGGGATGTATCTGTTCTGATTGGTCAGCTTCTGGACACTTCCTCTCTAGTCAAAGCAAAGCAATATCTGTCAGATTTAACTTTTCTCGTTCTTTACATGAAATGTAAACTACTCAAATACATCCGTACATGTTTGAGCATGACTCTGATCTGAAATATGAGAGTAGAAAACAAACAACAAACTGAATGGATGGCAGTTTACAGACATGTGTGACAAGCTGATATCATCTCGGTGGGAAAGTTAAAAAAAAAAAAAACATAGCAAATGGAGCTTTCAGAGCAGGCTAAAGCTTGAGCTTTTGACTTTCAGGGAGCATTTTTATATACGTTCACCTCCGGTTATGGAACTTTGAGCAGCCAGTTAGCTCGGGGAGTTAATTAGTGAGCTTTAGAGGGCCTGAGATTAGCTGTTTCCCCTGTTTCCAATCTTTATGCTAAGCTTGGCTAACAGGCTGCTGACTCAAGCTTCATATTGAACGGACAGATATGAGAGCAATATTGATCTTTTGTTCTAACTCTCAGCAAAAAAAGCGAATAAGCATATTTTCAAAAATGTCAAACTATTCCTTTAAAACAAAAGCGGACGTCATGGAAGAGGCTGCAAGAGAGCAACCCAAAGTTTTGGACTCATCTCTTCACCAAATCCTCCAAATTTGGCAAGCTGACACAAATGTCCAATAAATCAACTGCCTGCAGCTCCTGTAACACTTACTTACTTGCCTGGTTAGCTTGTGATTAGGCAGTTTGAACCTGAACAAACCTTATAAAAAATGCAACAAATAAAATGTCCCACTCTAGTTTGGCGCAGCATAAATCATTGCCCTGAGTCTACCTGACAAAGACAAAATGAGGGGAAAACAACTGTGCCAAACTGAAGAGAATATGACAGTTGTGTTCCTGTAGAGCAAAGAAAAGACTCAACTGAAGTCTGACCAGTTCAAAACTGGTTTCCTCTGGCCACATTCCCTGTTAAGCTGGGAATCTACAGGTGAACAGATGTGCTCTACTGGCTCTCTGCAGGGGCTTTTGGCACATTCAGGCCACACACACACACACACACACGGCAGAGGTGTCTGAGTCCTGGCTTTGGTCCAGTGGCCTGGGGCAGGTCTTTATCCTCCAGTCCCACAAAACCTCTTAAGCCCTGCAGCTATTCCAGCCTGCTCTTTCCTTTCCTCCTCTATAACCCTCCTTCCTTTTTCAAATTATTTTAATAATCTCCTTCTCCCTGGAATCCACCTTCCCCTCTACCTTTTTTCCCTTTTATCACTCTAATCATTAAACTTTTTCCTCTAGATCTCACTCCTTCCTTCTCACCACCTCAAATCTCTATCTCACCTCTCATCTACACCTTGCTCTCTCATATCACCCCTGGGTTGTTCTTTCTTCTCTCTCCAGCCCTCCTCCCATACTCTCTGTGGAGGCCCAGAGTCCAGTGGCTGAGGCACCAGAATGTCAGACAGCCATATATTAACATTTAGACAGCCTCAGGGCCTGAAGGGGAGCGACGTTTTAAATCAGTCACATCCTCTCCACATGTTTAGAAAAGTTCCACAAGCTGACTGGTGCAGCTGGCACCGGCGGACCGCTGGTGTCAATCTTCATGGATGCTTTACGCTGTCAGTTGTCCAATGTGACTGTTTTACGCCTGTGTGGGCTTCTCTTTCTCCCACTTACTTTGACTCTTAGACAGTCTGTTCCCTTCAAATTCCACTAAACACTTTGTGGACACTGTGTTGTGTCACCATCAGTGTCAAGTCCCGACAGACTTGTTTGAAAAGAGAGTGAGAAAAGTGATTCTGCCACTAAAACCAATGTGGCTGGAAGTAGCAATTATTTTCAATATTGTTTAATCTATAGACATTATTGGATCTATGAGAAGAAAAGGAAAGCAACACATCCTCACATTTGACTGACTGAAGTCGGTACATTTTTGGCATGTTTGGTCATCCTAGCGCCACAGCTCTAGTAGTGGGAAAGTTGGTCGATAGGTTGGACTGAAATTTCTTGACAAATATTGGGTGAATTGCCATGAGATATTTTACACTCATTGTCTAGCAGATGATTTCTTATGTCTTTGGCAGTTCCCTGACTCTGACATACCTCTAGTGTGATTATGATGTTGATTTTATTGGTGTTAAGCGAGGTGTCTCAATAGCGAGTGGATGGACTTTCCTGAAATTTGGTAAACACATTCATGTCCCCTTCAAGATAATTTGTATTAACATTGGTGAATTTTCATGTAGCACCACCATCTGGTCAACGTTTCAGTTTGCCAAACACTTTGGTTTATAACCAAATATCTACACGACTTATGACATTCCCATCAACCTCAGCAGCACTTTCTGTTTGGTGCTAATTAGCAAATGTTAGCATTCTAACATGCTAAACTAAAATAGCAACCATGACAAACATTATTCATCTAAAACTCATTGTGTTAGCATTGTCGTGCAGACGTTTGCAAGATGCATTTAGCTAAAAGTCTAGCTGTGCCTAAGTGCTGCTAGCATGGGTGTAGACTTTGAGTATTTGTTTGTTCTTTATCAAGCGACAACATTAAATTATCAACACAAACTGGAATGCAGCAGTGAATTTGAAATTTTTTCAACAAAAAATGTAACGAGTTAAAACAGAGCTAAAAGGAGAGAGAATACTGGACTTGCATTTTTTCATGAAAGCCGGAAAAACAACAACAAATGAATGCTAATATCCGTCCGTGTCAGTTGGACATGTACATAAGCAAATGTTTGGTATATATATCAATAAACACAACCTTGAAACAAGCATTTGTTGATGTCGGATGCCCAGTGGATGAAGTGGAGCCCGGGGGTTTTATGTACTGAAATGTTTTTTTTGCTACAGATTCAAATCTGGCCCTTAATGAGTATGTAAATGTGCTGCTGTCTTCAGCAGGTTTTTACATTTTGCTTAATGATAGATTCTCAATCTCAACGGGAATAATGAAGATAAATAATGATTAAATTAATAAAAGCAAACTGTAATGACTCATAATGACTCCATAATGTATTATAGTATGCTGTAAAACCACCTAAACACTCAGCACATACAGGAAAACAAATAGAAAGGAAGTGCGATCCACAAACAAGCACTGGAAGTTTCTATTTCTAGAAGTTGTGTCTTTCCTCACACATTTACTCTACAGTCCGACTTCATACAACTTTGTGAAGACACAGGGAAGTGAGACATATCATTAATCATTACTGGGATAGCAGAGATGACAAGGAGCACAGTGATGGTGTGAAATCCTTGTAAGGATAATTCTTCGTAGTTAGTGAGTCTCACAGGTCTCATCGAGTCTGGTAGCTTTTGTTTCTGTCGGCAACATTGTCTGTATGAATCAGTGTGTGTGTGTGTATGTGTGTGTGTGTGTGTGTGTGTGTGCATGCTGGCACAGCTGTGGCAGTATGTGTGTCTGTACATGCGCACTAGTATGGGCTGTGTTTGTGTTGCTGCAGAGGTGAAAACAACCAAAAATACACTAGCTCTGCGGCCTGAATTATTCAGAGAGTGGAGACGGAGCATAAAGGGGTGTGTGTGTGTGTGTGTGTGTGTGTGTTGGGAGGGAGGTTGGGGGAGGGGGGGGGGGGTACTGATAGATGGATGGATGAGAGACGGCGGCGAGAGAAGAGAAAAACAGTACAGTGAGGAAGAGCAAAGTCGGGCAGAACAAGGAGGTGAGAGGAAGTTGAAAAAGTGGGGACTCATCAAAAGCAAGCCACACGCACACGCCAGGGTTCTGGTGAGGATAGCAGACACACACACACACACACACTCACACACATACACACGCACACATTACGTTACGGTCTGCTGGGGTGCAGAAAGAATTCTTGCATCTGCAGACTGCAGTGCTAACAAAATAAACCAAAACACAATGACAAAAACAGAAATTCACACTTCTTACACACAAATATGTCCCGGGTTCCAATATCTGCACACAAAACACACATCAGCAATATATCTCTTCTTAAACAAACACACACTGCATGCCTCCTCCTCCTCCTCTCACCACATACAGTATATCCCCCCACATTTCTTTTATTCTATGCATGAAGGCTCCCCGTTGCCTATCACTCTCATTGAAATTCCTTCTGTTTTTGCATTCTGGCCGTGCAGCTCTGAAGCTTTACATTTCCTGTCTTCCTTCCTGGCGCAGGGTATGGAAACCCAAGATGGAGCCGCATTTATGTCCTCTTAACGGGGAAATTGTACACATTTAATATCTAAAGAGCCTTACAGGACTGTTAAAGAAGATGTTTTTAGCATGGATGGCTGTGCAGGGAGATTGTTTCACTGCAGCCATGGATAAACATCAGCTACACAGGAACACAAGTTCAACCCTCTGATCCTTCCAGGAGTCAACTTGACAGGAACTTTAGACTACGCAGAGACTTTTTTCCCAGTCTTGTGTGAACTCATTTCTCAACTCTAAAAGAATCACAGAGAGCGAGCAGTGTACAGGTGACTACTGTGGAAAGAGAGGGAGCATAATTAGTGACTTCCGCTCAGTGCAAAGCACTCAGACAGAGAGGAGAGGTCTGGAAATAGGCTGTTACTGTACGTCTCGACCAGCTCCTCAGAGTCCCATTACCAGTGGATGTCTTCCCATCAGTGTATATGTGTGTGGAGAGATGATGGAGGTGGAGGGGGAAGGGTGTAATGGATTTCAGCTTAGAGATAATGACAGAAGGACAAAAAGTGCCCAAAGGCTACACGCATAACATACAACATGTACAGAAACCAGCAATAAATTTGTCTGTCAAGCTTCTCAGTCATCCAGATGATAAGATGGATAGAAATGATGAGTCAAAAGTAACAAGATTTACTTTCCTGAAGTCCTGAAGATGTTTCAACATTCATCCAAGAGACTTCATTAGTTCCAACAAAATTAACTGTTGAACAAATTGGATTTGTCCAAAAAAAATTACATTAGGAAATAAAACGCTGCCCTTAATGGACGGGTTCACAATTTTTCAAGTCTGTCTTAAAACAACAGTTAGGTGCCCAGAGGAACATTGAAATGGGTTTTTCTTGCCAGAATCATTCCTCCTGTTCATATTGGCCATTAGATCCCTTTATACTGCACTTACAATGTAAGTGATAGGAGCCAATATCCACACTTCTGTGCAAATGTGTATAGTAGACAGGATATATAGGAAGGAAGAGAGAGGGTTGTGTTAAGTCATTTGCTTTAAAACATATTATTAGGTGATAAGCAAGAAATGAGAGCAAGTGTTATGTTTTCACATTTGAGATAAAACCACTGCTACTGTGTGTGTAGTGTAACAGTTACATAACTAGAGAAGTCAAACAGCATTCACTTATACAGCAATGTTTATCTACTTGGTTTGGTTTGACCAGTAGCTTATATTTGCTAACACTGGCCTCCATAAGTTACTGGTCATAGCAGAGCACATAAAGCTGTAGCAGCAGAACCCCCGAGTGTATTGAAATGATAAAGGGTATGTTTTATTGTTTATGAATGTAACTTTTATCAGAGGAAGATTACATTATTTCTCCTTGCAAAAGTTACATGGTTTGGTTTGAAAGAATAATAATAATGTCACTCCTCAGGGCTTTAACCTGCAACCCTTTACAGCTATTCTCTCTCTCTTTCTTTTATTTCTAATACTTCTTTGTACCAACTTCCTAAAGAACCAGCAGGCGGGACTGAAAGGATACCAGTTTGTCAAGGAACGGTAGTTTAAAGAAAATGATGGTTCAGTTCTACTGCTGTTCATTAGAGCTTTTAAATAACTCCTGAAGGACAGGAAGGAAGCAGCAGTGTGTGTGTTTGTGTGTATGTTTACAGGCTTTTATCTGCGTCAGTGGATTGACTTTGCATATGTGTTTGCCTGTGCTCTGACATGTTTTCTAGCTTTTTCTGTGTCTAGACTCTAAGACAAACTGACACATTCTCTATGTTGCCCATATTTGAGCGAGTGTGAGGTTTTGATTTCTAGTTCAGCATCAGTTTTCACCCGTTGATAGCACCACAGCACTAAATGAAGGTTTTGTACATGATCAAGCTGCATCATACTTTAATTTTTACTCCCAACACTAACTGTGTTCACAGTCTGTCATCTGCTTGGAGACACAGAGAGATGTTACGAAGGTCTGTAGTGAATAGGAGACCACTGCTGTGCAGTTACCGTTCTTTCATTGACTGTGACAGAGAGTGATGCTGTGGTGAGCAGGAGGTTTGTGGTGGATATGGCTTTGATGAATGTGTGTCACTGGAAAGAAGAAGATAACTTTTCTTCCACTACCTTCATGTTGTCTCTATGTAACCTCCGTAGCCCCGGTGTGTGGTCCTTTTTACGGTTACGGTTATTTTGCACTTAATTTTCTTATTTTATCCTTCGTTGTGTCACACCTTGTAAAGTCCGTTTAGATATCAGCATTACAAATGAATCATTGATTACATTTCTGAGATCACTGCTGATGATGGTTTACAGGTTCATGTGATGAATTAATCATATGGACGGTATAAAGAGCTGCTGCTGTTGGAGAACCTTGCTGGTTCAACACAATCAGTCAATCTTCTCTCCCGTTTGTTTCATTGACAGTGTACTGAGTGGTGGAGCAGGCGGCAAATTGATATGGAACAGCTGGTTCAGGACGTGTCTTCATCCATTTATGGCTAATTGTGGGAGTGGAAATGAGGCTCGTGCACATGCGCCCAGTTCCTCAATGACTGAGATTTTAAAACAAAACTATGCGTATGCACAGCTTTAGAAATCTGAGGGAAAGAACACGTATGAATGTTTCCGGCTTCGTGTGTACACACAGCTTTAGTCATGAATCTACACAGAGGTTTGTGCATCTGGCCGCCTTCTACTTCCCATCACATGTTCTCTATGGCTTTATCAAGTGAAGCATAGGATACCAAAAGAGTGTGAGAATTTAATGGTGTGAGAGAGCAGGACTGAGATAGGGCGTGAATTAAGTCTGTGCTGTGTGTATGTGAGTGCGTGTGTGTGTTTTAGCTTCGCACTGTGGTACATAAGATTCTGCTGCAGTGCATTCACACATCAGCCTTCACTGCAGAATCCAACCATGATGTCATTTTTCCCTTTCATCTTTTCTCTCTCTGAATCTCTCAAGCTGTGGAAGGAGGGGTTTATTTCAGTCATGATGTAAGGTGAGAGGATCTCATTAGACAGAAGGATGGTGAAAGGAGGAAAAAAGACACAAGGCAGAGAGCCTGAGCCAAGGGTTAATTTGTAGGCAGGTTATCAATTTTCCTCTGACGGTGATGATTACTAAGCATCGTGCATGTGTGAGTAACACCTGGTAGTAATTCAAGACATAATTTGTACCTTCTACAAAATTCAGTTTTGCTCATTTTCAACTGAAATATAATCATTGTTTTCCATGGTAGAAGATTAAAATGTGCTTCTAAATTCATCAATTAAATGATTGAGCTAATTAAAAGAAAAGTAGTCGGTAAAAAATTATGATGATGAATGAACTATTAATTTTACGTTTATTGTAATTTTTGTATTCTTTTTTTTCAGTTTCTAAAATATGATTATAATTATATTTGCTGTTTTCTTCCTCTTCATTGATAAGCTGAATAAAACCAAAAAGTTCTGCACACTGTCAATCACTTGTACTCATTAGTGCCATTTCTTCCTCAGGCCTCCATCAGCACCATTACCATATAAACACTGTATATTAATGTCTATACCTGACAAATGTATGAGCACAACACATCATTAATAAAGCTTCTACAAGTCGACAGTGTGCAGGAATTCCTGTTTTTTTGTCCAATTGACTGTCAATAAGACTTTCTGATGTGCAAGAACTTTGTAGTAATTGCTACCTATTGAAAATTGAATACACAATGGAAATTCATTTATTTGGAAATGGAATACTTTTGGGTTTTTTAGACTGCTACTCAAACTAAAGAAGCTATATTTTCTAAAAATAATGAGGTTTTAGTATCTAGTATTTTTAAAGACATTTTATAGATTTTAGTAATTAATCAATCAAAGAGGCGCTCTAGTATTAAGTAATAGTAACAAGTTAAAATAAAACTGGGGGCTCTAAAGGGACTTAGAAATTTAAAAAGAATGGCACAGCAGAATACAAGACATTCAGATTTTCAGTACCTAGTATGGGTCCGGCTCCAAAAACACTGGCTTCTTCCGAAAGGCAACCATTAAGGTATGTTTTCATTAGACCTTTTACTCCAGACAACGCCCACATCTTTCTTAATGCAAGCTTTCTGTTTTGTCAGATCAGATCTCCAGAGCCACAGAAGGCATTTAACAACTGCTTTCAGAGGCTGAGTAGTCCTAACCGTGAGGGGTAAACCAACCTCTGTTTGTAAAATCAATGTCTGTGTAAGAGAGAACAAGACCGGGTCAAAACCAAGTATATAACTGGACCTTGTATGGTCAGTGTGTGAAATTGTGGCCAATGTGTTACAGGGATAGTCAGTGGTAGTGTCTACGATGTGAATTCCTGGATATTAAATGCTCATCTGCAATTTTCTGTAGTGGTCCCAGTTGTTAAAGTGTATTGAAGTAATACACACAAACATATGAATCAAAAGAAAAGGGTGAAGTTGCAAGAAAAATACTTTCCACTCATATTTAGGGATGTTTGATTTGAAAGAGAACTTATTTTAAATTTTAATTATAATTATTCTAATTATCTGTTAACTCCCCCTGCTCTTTCATCTGTTTCTATCTGTGGATGTCTGTAAACATATGGTCTCATCCATATGTTTACATAGGATTAGCATGCTGGGCTAATAGTCTGTCAGCTGTTTGACTTTATATCCGTTAATATTACATTTTACAACCTGTTATCTGCCCAGCACAGTGCTGTTAAACTGGAAATACCGTGGCTACACCTTATTTATATACAGTCTATGGGCTGCACACAGTACGGCACGGCTCTGCTAACAATGCTAGCCATGCTAACTAGCTGCTGGGCTGATAAAATGGATCAATCGCATCTCTCTGTAGTGCTTCTGTCAGTATTGGAGCCTCCTTATATGATTCTTTAGTCGGTAGATGTGTGTTTTTAAAACTTATTTCAGGGCGGTGCTCACTTTCAGTCCCGCTGAGTTCCCCTGGCAGTGAGCTGTGATTGGAGCTCCACTGTAAATGCCCCCAGAGGATGTAATCATCACTCAGTCAGTGAGTCTGGGACTCAGTGAGCCAGTGATGGACAGGCATTCAGGGTTATGGGGCTGTTCTGTGACTGGTCCAGCCAAAAATCAGTGGTGTGCACCTTTAATCAAAACTATGTTTAGACAATTAGGAAAACTGAAAAATAAAATGAACTAAGACTAAATTAGAGAAATGCATCACTTTGCTTTAATATTTAACATTTTATGTGTGTTTCATAGTTTCTTCTATTTCTGCCACATGCAGACTGGTGATGAATCAAAGACAAAACCTGAATTAATGAGTGGATATATGTGACATATGATATATGTGTGAGATGCTTCCAGACAGAGCACAAGGAGTCACTGATGGTTTGGCGAGTATTAAAATGATGTGAATCACATTCTACGGCCTTCACAGTTGCCAGATCTCAACCCCACTCAACACTTATGGGAGATTTTGGAGCAACGTATTCGACATATTTTGGAAGAAGAGTGTTCATCCTTTCAGCAGAGTTACAGAGACTTGAAGAAATTAATGACAAGTAGCAACGAATCTGGTCTGGAGGCTTATATTCATTCATACATAAGACACTTGTGGTTGTGTTGGTGTTAACTTTAATTCTCACACGCTTGCAAATGCGACCGGCATCGGTACTTCTCCTGACACAAACTTTTAGCACTCCGAAAAACTTTGCATTGCTTTACTTCTTTTTTGATAGATTTGTGCCTCTGCCTGTATACATGAATAACATATCTGCTTCTGCGGTGCACAGCTGATCACACTCACACAGTGTTTCTCTCCAGAATACATAAGTATTTACTGTGCCCTTATCTGACAAACTCCACCACTCCTCTGTTTGTGTCCCAGCAGTGAACCACAACTAGTCACAAACCACAATAGACTGTCTGCCACAAAAAACCTGGCAACCTTTAGCTGCAGAGTGCAAGTGTGGGTAAGTGTATGTGTATAAAGCTACACATATATATTTGTTTGACAGTGGAAATGACATTAATAGGTGTGTACTTGACTGTTGCATGCTACATTTGTAGGTCTGCACATCCGCACACTTGTTTGTTCGTGTGTTTGTGTGTGTGTGTATATACACGCTTCCCCTCCGCCTGGCCTGTTCCTGTTGTTGCCCGTGACAAGCATCTCAACAGAGGGGAAGAACACTGCGGCTCGTCTTCTTCTATTTTCAAACTTCAAAAAGACGACCTGTCAGATTGACAGCTTTTTGATTTTTTTTTTTTTTACCTCCACAAGTTGTGACTGAAGTTTCACAAGCCTGAGGGACGGGAATCTTGTCCTGCCCACGAAAGTGTGACGTAAATGCAGAGTTCAACTACGAACATGAGCTTGAATTTGTGAGGGTTTTTTTTTTCTGTAATGTCAGCAATGTGATGAAGCTAAAAAAAATAATAAAGCCCAAAAAAAAAGAGGTGTCAGTGATTGTACAGATGAAGGTGAGAATGTCCCTGGTTTTTCTCTCATGTCCACATTCAGTCCCTGCTGCTGCTGCTGCTGCTGCTGCTGCTGGTAGACGCACCTCCCCTCTTTTCCCCCAGCTAAACACATCACACTTTGATGAAATAAACACACACACACACACACAAACACACAAACAAACAGGAGGGGATGAGTTAACCAATACCGCACCTCCGCTGGCCAAAAACTGATTTTGAAATGGGTGCGTGAATGTGTGTTTTCTGTGCAGTGGAAGAAAAAAAGATACTGAGCAACAGAAGCACAGCACAGCCTAGTGGCAGGTAAAAAAGAGCCTGAGGCAGGAAGGGAGGCATCAGTTCAAGTACAGTCAGGTTTTTTTTTTTTTTTTTACTTCCTCCTCAAAAAAAAAAAGTGACAGTTAGTGGGTCTTTTAAGTTATGCAGACAAATCTTTTTAAGACCTTATTTGAAATATTGTGACAAAGCTATGACTCATTTGGCTCTACTCATGAAAGCTGTGAAAATACCATGCATTTTCTATACCCACTTATCCTTTTTTAAAAGTCATAGGGGGCTGGATGCACTGCAGAGGAAAGAGTACACGTTATAGATGGACAATATGAGAAAAGGGACACTAAAAAATTCATACTGAACAGCAGTAATCTTAATCACCACCTCTGGGCAACAATTGAGTTAAACTGTATAATCTAGTGTAAAACTCAGCCTGCAGTCACTGACAAGCAGACATAAGAAGAAAAAAAAAAATGCTAAAAGAATTAACAGCATATCGGACCTGATGGAAGAAGGTATTTTGGATTCTCTCTCTTCTGTTTTTCTCATACATGCGTCCCAAGTTGGATTCGCCAAACTGCAATCCTCCTAACTGGTTGTCAACAGCTTTTTTAAACTGGATTAATGACAACTGTTCATGAGCAACATTTCATTTTTGCAATTTGATGACCCAAAACTGCTGTATAATGCCGTTTCACTCAAGTTTGTGGGTTTGCTTCATTCACAAAACTGTCACAAAAACAAGACAAAGAAACTACTGAAGTGTCAAAGCTGTCATGTCGTAATAACACTTTACATAACATATTATTTTATATTTTGAATTATGTTTAAACTCCAAATTCATTATAACTTCCCGTGTGGCCTCTGTTATCTATTCTCTCCAATGCTGTTGTTTTTGTCGCTAATGCGCTCCAGAGCAGGAAAGAGATTGTTTGCTTGCCTTGGAGCATAAAAAAACTGTCACAACTGTAGTTTTCTAAATGAAATAAAATGTTGGCATCTTATTTCCTAATGCTGCCTCAGTGTTTGTGTGGTTCTCTGCATTGGTGCTAGAATTTAAGAAAAAAAAAAAAACATTGAACACAAAATTAGAGCATTCTTAATTTAGCTGCACACATTGTTCCCTCAAATTTTACAAGTCTCCCAGGCCCTGCTTGAGGAAGAACGCCACGCAGCATGATGCTCACACCTCCCCGCTTCACAGCAGGATGCTGTTACACAAGTGATGAACACCGCTCGCTTTCCAACACTGCGCTTTGCCTCACAGCTGAGGAGTTCAACTTTTGTTTCATTTGATCATAGAATCTTTTTGCTTCTTCCTCTGCTCTGTTTGTGTGTGTTGGTGTGTGTGTGTAATACGCTACTTTGAGGGACAAATTTTTGGGTCAGTGGTTATGGTTATGTTTAGAGTAAGTCTCCAGGAAATGAATGAAAGTTCATGTAATGTACCCAAAGGTGACCTAGGTCAGCATGTGTATGTGTGTGTGTGTGTGTGTGTGTACCTGTCTGATAGGCTCTGGGACACGGTAGCGGCAGCAGGAGTGTGTGAGGCGTACAGCTGTGTCCAGACTGATCTTGTGGCCGACGGACACGTACACCGGCTTTGAGCTCTTGTCAGAGCTACGCAGTGCCTGGACAGAGAGGCAGAGACACAGGTTGATGTTTTTTCTAACAACTTTTCAACATTTTTCTCTATCTCTCTGATTTTGACTGTTAGCATTTTGTTGGGTTTGACTTTCACAGGGTGGTTTGCTCTTTGACGTCAGCGGTGATTAAACAACACCTTCGTTAGATGTATTTGCTTCTATTTTTTGTCATTTGCCGCACCTTTCCGAGCACTTTGCCTGAGGTGGCTGTGAGTGGGAAGCTGTCTCCTCCTGTCTGCAGAGCAGCTATCTGAAGAGACAAAGAAAGAAAAATGAAAGACAAAAAAAAAAGATGCCTATACAAATAGCAACAACCTTAAACAAACCATTAACTTGCTTTGGAGGCTTCACACTCAACTCTCTGTCTGACTCAAACTCCAAACTGAGAACAAACAAATTATTTTTTAAGTAATGGTATGGAGTCCTTGATTGATAAAGTATAATCAATCCTAAAGATAGCTGACAGCTGTATAAAAATACATAAAGCCAGACATTGTGACTGTTCACTTCACTGATAAGCACAAGCAGAAAGAAAAAAGTATGTTTTTTAAAAATTGCTTTTTTTTCTCAAATATTTTCTAAAAAAAAATGATAAAAGAATGCAACTTTCTTTGTAAAATAAATAGTAAATTCAATTTATTTATTTTTATTAAATAAAAAAGAAGTAAAAAGACAGTGGAAGAATTTGAGAAATACTATATAAAAATGCTTGTTATTAACCAAAATTTTTCAGTTAATGCATGAAGTATCAAGGTACTAAAAAAGAACAAATTAAAGAACTATTTTTCTCTGCAACACTCATATTAAAGTAAACAACAAGCCTAATACAACACAGCTATGAATACACCAGCTGTACCCCTCAGCAGAGAAAAGTGAGTCAAATACAGGAGGGAGGGTGTTTTTAATGAGGCTTTTTTTTCCAGTGACATAGCTCAAAATATAATGTTTTTATAATCCAGCACTCCAACTGCCTGTGGATTATTACTATTATTATCATTATTGTTAGGAGGTGCACAACAACTTTTGGTCAGTTATCTTTTTCAGTAAAAGCATCACACCTAACCACCAGAATTAAAAACACATTCAGAGCTTAAAGTTTTCACTACACTAGTGAAACAATGACTTAAACAACAGCAAAGATGTGGACACTCATCATCATCAAAGCCAAATCCATATCTTTGTATTAATAAACTGATATTACTAGCAATGGTCACCCACATTGCTAGTAATACCTCTAAAGCAAAGATTCTGTCTCTCTGTCTTTATGTTTGTCCTTCACATATCTTGAGATCTGTTCATGCAGTCTACTTCATACCTGGATGATGTATTGCTGGAGACTCAATGACATGCATTATCGATGTATGAAATTGTTTGGATGAGTGGACCTTAAGAAATATATAAAAAATATCAAAAACAACATTGATTTCCTTCTTCTTCTGCCCATAGAATCGACAAGTGGAAATACAAAAAGCGCCACTCTGCCATTGCAACCCACATTGTGGTCGGAGGTGGGATTACATCCCCAATATTAATGACTTGAAAAAGTTTCAGAGACTTGGGCTCTACTATTGAACCAAAGTTGGCATGTACGTTCAAGACTTGCAGGATGTCTCAGACACGTTTTGAAAGGGCACTGCAGTTCTGCTAACTAAAGAGTAATGAATCTCTGTCTGTCTGTATGTGTGTCCTTCGCATATCTCGAGAGCCATTCATCCACTCAACTTCACACTTGGTGAGTGTATTGCTGGGGTTCCAAGGACATGCAGTGTCGAATTTGGTGCAATCTGGACATACGAAACGTTAAATATTAATAGGTCGGTAACAGCGAGCCACACAGCTCCGTGTCGGAGTGCAGTGGGAGCCATTTAATATAAACACTGTCACATCGCAGTGAGGTGGGGCTTCTAGGCTCTGACGTGCTGAGCGGGATAAAGGCACATGCCCAGCTAAGTTAAACTGCATGAGAAAGGAGACAGGAGAAAAAGACAGCGGCAGAGGCAGTAAAACGAGGCAATAGAAGCAAAGACACATTTGACTGGCAGCAGAATCCACCAATGGAAGGCCATAAACTGCTTCCATGGTTCAACTTCAGTACAGTCTCACTGGTGAAGTTTCTGCCTCGATGTAAATCAATTAATTTATTCATTGATATATTTGTCAATTGATATATACACATGCGGTTCTAGAGAAACAATAGGAAATTGGCCCATTCTGAGCAGGACAGTTTTCAGGGGGCAGTGCGCCAGTCAATTACTAAAGCAAGAAACTGTGGAGGGGAAATATCTTTTTTTATTTCATAAAGGAACAACAGGTGTTACTTGAACTTAAGGAGATAGAAAAAGAAGCACTCTAAGATCTTTTGTTTGCATTTAGCCAGCTCCTCTCACTGAGAGACTGTACTTGCATGTCTATTAAATCAATAACTTTCCTAATAACAAAAAGAAGAAGACTTGACACTCTGAGGAGATTGCAACAACTGCTTAAGCCTAATGATCTGGTACAGAGATTGTACAGAGAAAACAGTACAAATGTTATCAAACTGCATTATCAGTCAAATCAGACTGATTTGATATTTAATAAATGTCGTGACTATGCCAAAGCTGGAGATGTTTAATGTTTGATTAGTTGATGATGAACTGAAGATCACTGCATTTTAAAAGTGAATTTTCATTTTTTTTCCCAATAGGAATTAAAAGTTTTCCTCTCACAGTCAAAGAGACGATGCAAAGTCAGATGGTAGTGATGTGGGCCGCTGGTGACGGGTGTGCTGTGGGTTATGGGCCAGAGCGATGAAGGGAGCTTAGCCTCCATGATGGATGGGGTGTCTGCTCTACTATGACTGATTACAGCAAGCAGCCAGCAGGGAGACAGGAGGGGCCGCACAGGGCCTCAGATCCCAGTTGGGATGAGGCCAACAGTGTGTGTGTGTGTGTGTGTGTGTGTGTGTGTGTGTGTGTGTGTGTGTGTGTGTGTATGGGGGCAAGTGTAGGAGTGAAGCCAGAACTGCAGAAGTCAGAAAGACAGAGCCAGTCATCAATAACATACTAGTTTGAGTTACAGCTAGGCAGTGATCAGTGTGAGGCAGATAGACAAAGAAGAGAAAAAAGAAAAAGGGATGAAAAGCGAGAAAAAGAAAGACAAGAGAGAAGAGGAGACACACTGCAGGTGAATGAATGAGGCAATGAATGAGACAGTTAAGGACCAAGAAAGAGAGGAGGGGAAAACAGATAGAGGACACAAGATCTGAGGAGACTCTGAGCTACATCAAGAATATCATTTTACAATATAGAGGACAAAGAAAAGAAAAAAAAAAAGGTGAATTTCCTGTACACAGCACAAAAAGTCCTGACATCAATCTAATTTGACTGCGAAACGATCTGGGCATATCTCATTTTCGCAATGTATGGATGGGTTTACTGGTGGGTTCCAAGCATCAAACAATCTGCACTGTCCCAGACAGCCCTGGCTCCATGGTAAATGATAGTCTTTTTTTTTTTTTAAACTCTGTGGGCTTGTAGGCATTTGTTTTAGGCAGCAGGCTATCTGTTTCAGAAGATGGAAGGTGTCTATTGGTTAATGATCTGTCTAAATGTCCCTTCACTGGCATCCCTTAGTAGTTCCTCATTGTCCCTGCTAAAAGGAAGAAAAAAGGATTCTGTCCACGGTTACACAGTAACACTGTTCAACTTATGACTAAGGTCTATCTTGATTCAGATGATATTGTAAAGTGGGAAGTGCTTTTGGGGGGGCATTTGTCAGCATGTTTTGGGTCCACTTGTCCCCTTAGAGGGAAGAGTCACTGCAAATCAATACAAAGTTGTTCACCTTTATCCTATGATGAAACATTTCTATCCTGATTGATCCGGAGTGACAACGCCCCCATCCACAGGGCACGAGGGGTCACCAAATGGTTTAATGAGTATGAAAACAATATGAATCATATGCTATGACCTTCACAGTCACAAGACCTCATCCTAATTGAACACCTTTGGGACTGACACGTTAGACAGCGCTCGCCACCACCATCATCATCAAAACACTAAATGAGGGAATATCTTTTTGAAGAATGGTGTTCATCAGCGTCGGCACTGATTCTACAAGTCTCTGGAACTCTTCTTGGGCAATGAACATTATTCTTCAAAAAGATATTCTCCCCCCGCACCGTGCCAGCAAAATGCCCCCCAAAACATGACAGAACCACTGGATCCCCTCACTGTAGGGGTCAAGCATTCAGACCTGTACTTGTTTTTCCTTTAAATTATCTCCTGTCTATACATACATACATATAGACACACAGACAGAGATTCCTTGCTTTATATAGCAGCAATAACTTAATTTAATTTACCCACTCAGCCATTCATTCATTAATTCTAGTTGTATATATATATATGTATATATGCTTAGTGTTCCCATTCATCCCTATCCCGTGGTAGTTAACATCTTGATTTATTGCCGAGTCGTTGAATTTGTCTATTCCTTTACGACAGAGATGGAGGTCCCTGTATTTAGAATTTACGACTTTCAGATATAAGACTGAATTATTTAATTTTTCTCTTCAAAGCGAAGAGTGCTGCCCCATATAATTTATGAGCGCTTCATATTCATTTCAAGTGTAGTGTTATTCCTACACAAGAAAGAATAATGCATGGAATACTGTAAAAGATTGAGACGTAGTGAATCTGACAGTGTTATAGCAATGCAATGGTAAATCACTGGAGTGCTCTTTTAATGCACAGACATGAGAGTGATATCAATCTTCTAATCTCACTCTTACCAAGAAAAAAAAAACAAGTATATGAGTATATATTTTATAAGTTAAAAATTCTGAACTATTTCTTTAAGAAGGCTGAATATGAGTCAAAATAACCACCAAGAACTCTGAATGAGTCTAACCGCAAGGTCATCCTGCCACAAATGTGTATGTCTATTTGTACATGCAAACAATACTTTTGCTCCACTGTGTCATATTTTCACATTAATTCCTTCAAATATCTGCACATCTGATAATGACAGACAAGCCTGAAAATATTTCATTACTGAAACAGAAAGAGAGTTCTGTTTGTAACCTTCAGAGACACTTCTCAGACTGCATACTGGTTTTTGAAAAATCTCAGTGTGCTGGCAATGGTTTTGGAAAACTTTTACTGACATCTAAATGAGTATGACAGTGTATCACTTGTCGGCAGTACATGGCGGTGTGTCTGTACATGCAGTAATGGCTAATCTTATTTCAAGACGGTTCATTTTTCTGAAATTTGGTAGGGAGCCTGATATGGCTCGTGTTTCACGGATTACTTCAAAGCTAATTTCCGACCAAGCGATCAAATGCCAAAGCTGGTGTTGACGTTGCAATTCCGTGCATGTCTGTAGACAAATTAGACAGAGCCCCGGAGAGCGACAATTACCTCAATAAGGACGAGAAAGAGAGTTATGAAATTTCATGCACAGAAACTGATCTAAAGCTAAAACGCTTGAGCATGGGTCTGTAATGCTGATGCTACCTGATACCTAAACGTCAACATGACTGAGCCACTAGGACTTTTGGCACAGAGATTGCATCAGTGGATATGTTTGACTGCAGCCTCAGAGGTGACCATGTTCCGTGTAAACAAAGAGATCAGATTCCTCCCCACAGCAGAGACGACCCAACATTTTCTGACGCCAAACCCACTAACTCTAATTGAGGAGGATGGATACACTCCAACAGAGAATTATATTAGCATGTTAGACGACTACATGAAGACTGCTGGGGTTATAAGCGGTGTATTGCCTACTAATTAAGTTAGCGATGGATCGTATGATTGCAAGAGCCGTCCACATTGGCTCCCTTGAAATCTTTTGAGTAGCACTTGTCATCAGCATTACGGGAGACGCCCATCACTCCTCTTGTACAGATCAACATCATCTGTAAAGGATTTGCATAATGACATTTTCCTCAAGGGAAGCACTTGAGCTCAATTATTATCACTGTCACTTCAGTGCTAAAAAAAAAAAATAAAAATTACAGGGTTCAAGCCCTTTTCTGTGAGGAGTTTGCATCTTCTCGCTACGCGCTTGTCAGTTTGCTTCAGGTTGTGCACCCAAACATATTGAATGTGGCATTTCAAAGCATCTCCTGAAGGGATGACAGATGGAGTGACAACATAGTGTAAATGCATCTATAATCCACCTGATGGAAATGCACAAATCTTATTTGGAAAATATCATTGCAATGCTCATTAGAAATGGACGATACAGCAGTCTAAATATCGATGTGCATAGCAGAGACACAGGTGGAAATATGATCCAGTTGCATCAGATCCCAGCACAACATAAGCTATTAGGTGTATGTTTGTTTGTAATGTGAGTTAACTGAGAATCTTCTTTTCTGCTGACTTGTTTGAAATCCCTCTTGTGTCAATAATGAAGTTATTTTTATACATTTTAATAAGTAAAGAGACTTTTAAAAATGACATTACATTAGAGAAAGTCAAAGTAGCAGATACCAGAACCTCTCCTGCTAAATAAAAAAAAATATTTACTTTATTACTTTATTAAATTAAGATATTAACTTAATATTATGTTCTTATTTTAGACAGCAGCCAGACGCCCATACGTCAGGCAAATTTAACTTAAACTTCTTGTTGTTCTCTCCTCAACAGGTCACTGAGGCACCAGACTGAAACAAAGTGAACATTTGCATATTAATGAAATCCAAATTTCGCTTTCCCACAGGTATACATAAGTATTTGTTCCAGCTTGATTTGTATTCAGAGAGTCACATTAGCATTAGCAACACAAGGAGGCCTTGGCTTGCAATAAAAGTCACACTGTCAAAACAGCACACACGCACCGACGCACACATTCACACGCACGGACCGGATAGATGCGTAAGTGTGAGTCCACGTGTACGCACAGGTGCACATTCAAAAAGTAAATTAGGATTCTGTCCTTTGCTTTGTCCCTCTCTGACATTTCTTTCTTTCTTTTTTTTTTTTTTTTAGAATGCAGCGAGCAATAAACACAGGAGAAAAAAAATTACACTTTGAAAACTTGACTTAAATAATTCATTAATTGACTCTTTTCAAGGCTGGCGGCTCTTTTACAGAAGCAACATTTGTACACAACTAGCAGTAACACAAAATATGAAGTAGTACATCATCTTTTCAACATCTTTTTTAACACTGATGTGTTGTGTAATCCGAGTCACTGAACAACAAACCTCTGCAGCACAGAAGGGGAGAAAACAGATGTTCAACTTTGTTAAACTCTGGATAAAGCTGTGAGTTCAAGTTAGGTTAAAAAAACGGGTCTAAAATTTGAAGAGTCTCACCTGTGACTGATGCTCTTCGCTCTTGTACACACCCTGCACCTGTAGCAGGTTCTTGGCTACACCCACACAGGGCAGCCCTGACAGCACCCCAAGGTGACACGCCAAGCCGAACTCTGCACGGGGACAAATGGGGACAGTGATTCATCTTTAACGAGTGATTCTCCAAGTTTCTACGTTATATAATTTCTTAAAGGAACAGTTCAACATTTTGAGAACTATGTTTATTTGCTTTCTTGATGAGAGTTGTCAATAAATCCCACTGGAGATAAAATCCACGGCTGCGTCTGAATCGTTTCTGATGTCACTGTCCTGTCTTGTTCCCGCTGAAGTATACAGTTACATTTATTTCAAAAATAAATTTAAAAAATATGAGGCACTGTAGTTTTGAGCAAACATTACTCAAACAAGAGTAAACAGTGTCTATAGTGGAGTTGTCAGCCATGGATTAATAAAACGGTTCTCTAGTGAATATGCAAAAAATAAATACAAAGAATAAACAGCAGTGTCCATGTTCATGATAATGATGGATGATGTCATCCTATTTTGGAGTTCTATGGCACAGAGGCATGTATTATGTCAGGCTTTGGATACGCAGACTAAATAAATTATGACGGTATGAAGTTATTTTGTTTTGGTCTTTTCATGGGATTTGTTCACAATAGGAAAACAATATAATATTTGCAGCCATATCCTTTAAGCACAGAGGTGGAGTCAGGACATGCTTAGCTTAGCTTAGTATAGCATAGAGAGAGAATATATGGCTACCAACATCTCTAAATCATGACACATAGTGTATGTTTGTTCAACCCTCTCATAGACAAGAATGCAAAAACAACAATTTGTAGCTTTAGTGGGAGTTTCCTTAATCTTTAGGCTAAGCTAGGCTAAACATATCTAGGCTCTAGCTCTGAAGTGAACACACAGCCATGAAACTGATACTGATCTTTTCATCTCACTCTCTCGAGTAATCAAACAAGCGTATTACCCAAAATGTTGAACTTTTCACTGCTGGAGGATCCAGACATTTAAAGTATTGTTAACACAATATGAAACCAACTGCTACCATAAAAATGACTTTGGGAATCTGATTTCAATACATCTTTTTTTTTCCACGGCATAGTATCTTGTCTTGTCATAGTATGAAAAGCACAGGTGTTGCTAATTTAGTTAACGATGGCTTAGTTGCTGGTGAGTCACATCAGCATCACAGACACGCAGTGTACAGCTAGCATGCGCCATAACAGAGCCGCTCGTTAACTATGTTATTAATTGCAGCTGTGCTTTTCTTGCCATGACCTGTCAAGGCAAGAGATGAAAAAGGTTCATCTTGTCGTCAGGCATTTGGTCTTACCTCTGTAGTGGAAGAGACCATTCCCATCCACAAAGACCACCTGTTGAGAGGGCACACAAGACACACACACACACACACACACAAATGACACATATGAAATGAGATCGTCTATGGCAGAAACAAAATCACATTGAACATGAAGGATGACAGGGATGATATCAAGTATATAATAGGTATGCATGTTTTTAAAGCGATTAAAATAGCAAGTAAAATATGTATTTCTTAATCTCTGTTCAGACATTAATCAAGTTCTGAGCTGTCCAGCGTTTTTTTTCACATTGACACGTTTCCAGACTAATAGACCTTTTTTCACAGCAGACATTTTGAGATATAGCAGGAAGACAGAGGTGTGATTAATTATGTTAATCATCACTACTTAGACGCTTCAGAGGAACAGCTGTCGTTAATGCTATTAGCTCCACCTGTGATATCCCTGTAATAACAAGTTAAAAATGCTTTTCCCCCCCACTTATCTATAGTGAACGGGCCCAAACTGAAACCACTGTCTGACACACAATGACAGCGCACAGTGTGAGATCGCAGAGTCCCTTTATCCTGAGCTTCAAAACTTAAAGTTAGCAGGAGACGAGATTCTTGAAATGATATTCTGACACTCCCGACTCCAGCACACACCGATGATTTCTTGAAGCCAAAGGTGACTTCACACACGTATTTCTGCAGTGACTCATAAGTCAACAGGAAAATTCACTTCAAAGGTTGCAGATAAAGGGAGCAATGACAGCATCAGTCCCGGGCTAAATGTCAGCGGAGGTAAATCCAAGTGTGTGTGTGCATGACTGTGTGCGTGGTGGGCGAGGGTGTGTGTGTATGTGCGTGTGTGTGCTTGTGCACGCATGGTGACGGTGAGGAAGAGTAGGAGTGAGCAAGGGAGGGAGGCATGTTGGCTGTGACAAACAGAAGTGAGTGGGTGAGGACGTGTGAGAGGCGACTTTTGGAGGGGAAAGAGAAGAGCTTTGTCAGAGCTGTAATTCATTTACTGTGTCTTAACCACGGATATATTATAAGAGCTGGATACTGGACCAAAAAAAGGATTGCTCGGCTGGTGCATACACCAAAAAAAAAATTTCTAGCTTCCAGGTTTGCTTGGCCTACTGAATATGCGCAGTACTGTTTCCCCTGCTGGTCCCAAGCGAGAGTTGCCCCTCAGCAAATAGACCTTACACTGATGACATCATGGATTTTTAAATTGCTTTTCTCGGCTCAAGGAAAGTTTTATAAATATAAAACCATGGATCCATGGATCAAAAATTCATAATAGAGAGAGTCAGGGCCATATCTAGCTCTTATAATGCATCCATAGTCTTAATGTGCATGAAGAGCAAGGCGTGAAGGTTTACATCATTTAAAGAAGCCCAATAATGCAATAAGTTGTACACACTGTTAGGTGTGTAGGTAAACTATATCTTACTTTTAAAAGGGAAAAAACCCACTCTTCATTCAGAATAACTAAAAAAAATTAATCACATCAAAGTCTCATCAGCCTCAATCTGTACTTTGAGATGAATGCTAACATGCTAAAGTTAGCATGCAACATTAATCTGCTTATATTTAGCTTGTTAACGTACCATATAAATTAGCATGCTGCCTTTAGTATTAAACTCAAAGCATAACTGAGCCTGAGTGTACCTGAGGCTAACAGAGCAACAACTCGACTGATTTAAGTTGAACAACGTCTTAAATTGTAGCGCTGAGCCTGAACATGAGAGACTGAGATGTCCTAAAATCACCAACATTTATCAAGGAAAAACCATCCTGATATACAGTAGTTTTTCAGCTTTTCTCCTGTGCCACCCTGAGTTGCTCATCATTTTCGTTAAATGACTTAGCTTAGCATACAGACTTGAAACAGGGGGAAACAGCTAGCCTGGCTTTGTCCAGAGTACTTTCTGTTTTTCCAAAGACTCACAACACCTTAAAATATTTGTCTTCATTACATTCAGAAAGAACATGTCCACAGTGGAGTTTGTTTCAACCATAAACAAATCAATGTAACAGTTACTTCTGACGTTAGTGGGCGTTATGTGCTGTGGCTAACAGTTTATCCCTCTGCTCAGTATTTCAGTGCAGCATTAGGCTATAACCCATTTCTGCCAGATGCAGTCATTAAGCACAGGTTTGGGCCTGGATATATACAGACACCATGGTGCCAGATCTGAAAACCTGACAGTTTTTAAACTTAAGGCAGAGCTCAATAATTCCCTCTGCTTCCAGTCTTTATGATAAGCTAGCCTATATACTTTGTATATGCTTCACAGGTTCACTTGATTGTGTGATCACAAGCTCCAAATATGGATTTCAATCCAGTATACAAATAGTCAAAATACTTACAAATATACATATTCTAAATAAGTTTTACTTCTCTACATCAAACCTGTAATTTTTTTATACACACAACATGTTGCTCTCTCTTCCTTATGTGTGTGTGTGTGTGTGTAGAGGCTGACCTGAGGCATAAGTTTGGGATTGTTCTTCTCTAGCCGCTGCAGAGCCTCAAGGAGGAAGGGGGTCTCTCTAAAGGCAAGAAAGCCGGCGACGTAGGGGGCCGTCAGGGTCACCATCTGACTGTTCTCATACAGCAGCTGGGAAGAGAGGAAGTGGCAGACACACGGGTTAATAAAAGTTTTTATCTCCTCACACGTCCATCCACGACCATTTGTTTCCTGCTAAACTGTACTTTAGCAACACATTGACATGATTCACAAGACATAACTGCAAAATGGGATGACTAAATGATTCAGTTGGACTCTAATAGATGAAGTGTGAAGTCAAAGACATTCAACTATGGTTGGTGATACAGATGGGTCTTTACTGTAGGTAAAGTACTGAATGTGAAATATGTTTTGCCATTCATGTGATCTGATTGATTAAATTGATCAGATTCTGTCCAGCAGTGTGGTGGGTTTGTAGTTTTGTCAGCTACTGGCTCCAAACAACTGAAACATAATCTATGTCAGGTTGTTAATATAATGAAGACCATTTGGAATGTATTGTATATCAGAGGGTAAATATCTGACATGCATTTGTCAGATGTTGGCAAGAGTAAACATATGAAAAATGACGTGTTTCAAAGTTATAATCTTATAAGTTTAATACAGTTATAACAGTTTGGACAGCTTAACTAGTCTTTTTTTTTTAATTCAAGTGTACATAAATACTATATTATATATATAATAATTGCTTTTTGCTGTATTAGGTTCCTGAAATTGTTCTAATTTGTATAATTTTCATTGTCTATGAGTATCAGCAGGGTTCAGGAGGCCACGAGCCGCACCACTGACACAACTCTTTGACCAATTTGAAAATCTGCTCACAATGAGAGGACGTGCCAAGGTCTCAGACACTGTAACATTAAACACCTTGATCAAGGATAACAGGAGTGGCTACGAACATAACACACAAAAGCTCTCGCCTCTGCTCAAAGACAAGCCCAAAGCCTCCACACAGGGAGGTTCTCTGAATACACTCTGCTGTCAGAAAAAGTCAATAACCATGTCAGTGTTATACACAGAGGTGTCCTTGGCAGAACTGATGTGTTAAAACATTTTTGCATGTTATGAGGGAAAGTGAAGGGGGGTGGGGGGGTTGTAGGCTACTTACTGCAGTTGAAACTTAGTATTGATTTTCATCATCTGACATTTGTGCATAGAGATTTCTGTAAATGCCATAAATAAAACTCCTAACATTTGTTAATGTCAAGAATTACAACAATCAGAGTGTGCATGTTAATTTCTTTAAATGCACACTTTTTAAAAGGATTGTCTTGTACAATAAGAAGAGGAAAGCCTTTGCCTTTCTTCTGTTAGACCCTGTGCATCATATCACCAGTATTATTTTGTGTCACAAATGGCCTTAGGTGGCAATGTTAGAGTAAATTGAAAGCAAGCAGGGAACATAATCACATTATTGGACAGCATTTCTGAACAACATTTCATTAGCTTCGTCGGGTCCATGTATCAACAACGTACTGTGACAAATGTCATTAATTATAACGGGTTATATAATGGGAAGGTGCCAGCAGCCCATGTTAATGCACAGATAAATAGCAGGAAAGAGCAATGCTTGTGAAAGGCTGCACAAAAACTAAATGAAATTAAAATTGGAAATGCCAAGGTTGCTTTAACAACAGCCCGTTTAACAAGACTCGACCTTGAGCTGTATTGTATATTACAGCACAGCTCTCCTGTGTATTAACATTGCTTTCTATGCAAGTCTGCTGTGAGTGCTTAGGTTGACTTGAAAAATGAGGGTTTTTTTTTTTCTGATAAAGAATATTAAAATTCATCACACTTATCAGAGAGACGCATGGGTTAAGTGATAAAGAGGACAGTTTTACAAAGTGAATTAATAACATTTAAAAGTCTCCTTGAGTTTGAATGGTTTTTTTTGACACAAGGTCTGAACAAACACTTTGTGATATTTGTGACTGTTAATTCATTTACTATTACAGTGCATTTGGCAGTTCTGTATCATTATTTTATAACCATGGTGATGCTGCTGGCTATGGCAGGAACATCTGTCTTGATTCTATATAGTTGACTCCTGTCTTCCTCCTACCATTATCAAGATATACCATAAAAAGGTAGAAAATGCACTTACATATGGGTTAAAGCTTACTAATTAATATTTTGGATGAAAGGTGTGATATAAAAGGTCTCTCATAATTATCAACCCAGAGACTCTGCAGTTCCCCTCCTATCTCACATCTATTAAGCATTTTAGCCTCTTTCAGCTGAATGTTTTGGTTTCACTGCCCACAGCTTTACTGTTTTGATTCAGTCTCACCGCTTTGATCGGCCTTCTTTCCAGCACCAGCAGCAGCAGGGAGCTGTTTCCTGTTACCGTATGCTATCAGGATTTTGCTCTGTTCTGTACACATGACATGTACTTCCTATCTCTCCGTCATGGAAAACAGTTCCCTCCTCTGTTGCTCTTCCTGAGGTTTCTTCCAGTTTTCCACTCGTTAAAGTTTTTTTTTTCCCTCATTCGAATTGAGGGTCTAAGAATAGAAGGTGTCCTATGTTGTACAGATTGAAAAAAACCCAGGGTAAAATTTGTGATTTGGCGATACTGGGCTAGAAAAATTAAAGTGATGGCAATTCTGGTCATTACTTTGTATTAATGCTGAGAGTATCCTATTAGACAACAAGTGGACATAGATATGGGACATCAAGAAAACAATGGTTTCATGGGTCAGTTATGCACTGCGAGGAGGACCACTTGACATTATCTATGTGTGTGTTGAATACATTCTGTGATTTTATATTGCAGGCTTGTGTATTTTAAGTGTCCGGATGTGCCAGACACTTGTGTGGTACTTAAAATGCTTTCTGTCAATACTGCCGCTGTTCCCACTTGTCACCACTAGAGGTGACCAAA
This sequence comes from Euthynnus affinis, assembly GCA_029490765.1. Classification (NCBI taxonomy): domain Eukaryota; kingdom Metazoa; phylum Chordata; class Actinopteri; order Scombriformes; family Scombridae; genus Euthynnus; species Euthynnus affinis. Next base: position 33,243,317 of record CM055838.1, on the reverse strand, counting down.
GGTTGCGGATTCATCTCTACTGAGTGGTTCGAGTGATAAGACAGAGGCACACAGCTCACCTCCAGGTCAGGATAGCTGAGTACCACAAGCTGGGCACAGGCATTGACATCATCCCCTTTGATGAAAGAGAGGTCCACTCCACCGACTCTCTCCAGGCCAGAAAACGCCGGGCTCCTCTGCCAGTCCTCTGTGTCCTCCTCCACCAGCTGCTGTCTCAGACGGGCCTGCTCACTGCGCAGACAACACATCACTGAGTCTGCAAGTGCGACAAATGCACACACCTATCTAAAAAGATACAATCTGTATTCCATATGTGAACAAAGTGTCACCCCAGCAGAACGGTTTTTTTTTTTTTAACATGGACTCAAGCTAGACAGCAAGTGCATCTAAGTTACTTATGTTTTCTGATACTGCTGAATATTTCTATATTCTTTTCCAATTATAATCAGTTAAAAAAAAACAACAACAACACAAAATGTAGATTTTTCATTAATCTACCAACCAGGACGGTAGCTACCATTGAGGACACCAAGGTCATATCCTTGTTAATATTTTGGAAAATTAGGGGATGAGGAGTTTAATGACACGAGGAGGAGTTTATATTCTGTGATTACACACACAGTGAGGCTTAATCATTTTCTTCATAAATTTGTCGACTAATACTTTTTTCAGCCCGTTAAATGAGCCCAACGCGAGTTCTAATTACTCACTAATATTCAGTTGTGAGAATTTGCTGTTTTTCATATCATATTATATTCTTGTTTGTTATTATAAATAACAGCAAATTATCCAGCAGTCATTTTACTGATCGATTAATTGTTTCAGTCAGTAAACTAAAAGATGAATGGATCATTTCAGTTCTAGTTCTTCCCTGTGCCCTTTGACCAGAATCCCTTCACTGTTACTGCCTGGAAAACAGAAAATTGAATCATCAAAATATATTGTAACAATTTGACTAAAAAGTCCAATCTTGAAAACAATCACACTTCTCTGTCCCTCCCATCAAATAAAACTGCCTTTCTTTGGCATCCAATTGGTTTGCACACACACACACACCTGAGATGGGGATGGCAGGTGGTATCAGGACATCATATAGCATCATGGTGTTATCACCGGCCTTTTCATTACAAACTCACAAATCAATGTCTGGGGTGTTGGAGTGGTGGCACAAGTCCAGAGCTGCTGGCAGAGACAGTAGTAACAGCGCAGCAGCATCTGTTTGCACCGTATGGAGCACTTTGTTTCTTGTTCTTCTTCGTTTGTTTATTTGTTTGTTTGTTTTTTACCAAGCTCCGACTTCAGGTTAGCACATGATAACAGGAATCTGAGCTGTTGGAATGAGTTGCAGTGATATGCAGTACTTGTATACAGCGTACCGGCTCGTTACAGGGTGTATTTAATGCAAAAAGAGCGCTCTGACCTTGTCCATAGTTCGACCAAACCTTCATCAGGAGGAGCAGACATCTGTGTCAGCCTGCTGGAGACGACACCTTCAGCTGCTAGAGGGATTTTTAAAAACAGAAATTCAACATGCGAGAGTAGCGTGATCACCAGCCGGGCTATTTACTTCCGTGTCCTGACGTCACCTGGAGGGCGGAACCTATGTGTGAACCTGAGCTCAGTGCAGCGTTATATTGATTAATGCTGCCATCTAGTGGTTCACATGTGAATTATATCAATTTTAAAAAAAAGGCTCTGTGTGATATTTGTCTGTCCTGACATTGTACAGTTCAATGCACCTTCATTAAAAAACTCATTTAAAAAATTGTAATAATTATCCCCCAAAATTACAATAATTAGGCAATTATCCAAAGTGACAATAATAATGGCCTAAAGGAAGAAGAAGCGTTGTACATTTTGCTTTTAAAGGATAGATTCACAATTTTTCACGTCTGTCTTAAAACTCTATACTGACCAAATTCATACAGATCATTAATGACCTTACCATGGAAGTGATGGGGACAAAATCCACAAGCCTCCTTCTGTGCAAAAGTGTATTTAAAAGTTTATCTGAATGAGTCAAATCAAGTAGATATCTTTCAACATTACAGTCTTTTTAATGCCAAAGTCCCTCTTGACTTCCACCTGCAGCTCAACAGGGAAACACTGTCCAAGGAAAGACAAAGAGGCAATTTGATGCTAAAGACTGTAATCATCTAATGGTCAGTATGAGGAGTAGGAAGGAATGATTATAGCGAGCAAACTCTTGTGTTTGGAGTTGTATTTGATTTATATGGAGGTTCTTTTTTGGACTCTGTCTTTTCTTATCTAATGACTGACTATTCTACCACAATATTCATTATTTGGTGGATGTTCCATGTCGTTATAATGATTGGTGTAGTGCTGAATTCTGACAACATTCTAGTTATAGTTTAGCTGCTACATTAACTGGCTGGCACAGTGGTTGAATGAATGAATGAATGAATGGCATGAGTTTCTTCTTTACTTTGAAACTGACCTGAAGCAGATGACTGTTCGTGGTGGTGTTGAGTTGGCTTGAAGCTCCGTCGTTGTGATGATGTTTTCTTGAGCTCTATCCTTCTGTAAAATCCAGTGTGATGGAGAAGATGAATGTTTTTGCTGTTTCACAATGATCCCTGATGATTTCAGTGAATGATCAGCAACTCCAGTTTCTGACAACTCTGCTTGCATGATGTTTCTTTTAGTGTGATAGTTGGTACATTGCACACAAAAACACTAGATGCAAGGGTGTAAAGTGCATTTGTTAATTAATGTTTGGCTTTTCATTTTCAGACAGCAGTATCTTATTTTTACTGTTTGGCTTTTGATTATGTACACATTCATTATTTGTTATAGTAATTTGTTATTTGAAGAGTTAAGAGTTTTAATCAATGATGAATGATATAATTAAGTAATATTACACGAGAGGGTGTATTTTAACGTCATTGTTGGCACAACAGTGATGTGGTCAGGAACGAGGCGCTTGCCCTTTAAGGGTCCACTTGTAGCAGCAACATGATAAGAGTGAGTCTGTCCCCTGAAACTCACACTGGTGTTGACATTATCTCTCAAAGTCAAGCATGCAGGTGTTAAATTTTATGCTACCTTTTTGATCTGCACATCAACAAGATTGCCTTCTTCTACCTACATACTAACACTGGGTTGACTTGAACTAAGCCACAGCAGAACAACCAGTACCTGTGATTAATAATTCAGCTTGGAAAAATAATTTGCATTGATGTGATTAAGGTCAGTGGGGAAAGATCATCTTCTCTGATCATTAATGAAGTTGGTGATGCAGCAAACACCAGAGTCATTTTTATGTTTCTCATTAATTATCAGGCCATTAAAAAGTGAATGCAACCAAGGGCCCAGTGCTTCCAAAATAAAGGAGGAAAACGAAGATCATTTTATTACATAGATCCAGGGGAAATATGTTTGTTTCGAACTGAGGAGGTGAGTACATACCACAGAGACATGATTTAATGTCTCACCCCTAGACCTCAAAGCATAAATGACCCCTGAGGTCATTTGAAGCAGGAGAAAGGATCAACAACTCAGTTAAACTATTTTGGGCCTCTTTTCCCAGACCAGAGTCATAAACCCTAACTCACATTCCTGAGGTCTCCCTGCAAATCTGAGCCAAACCTGAATTTCAAGAAAATTAAATGTTGATCATTATGAGAGTTATGTAATGTTTTTTGTCATGTAAATACATAAGCATGTTATAACTTTGAGAGTTGTGTGCTTATCTACTAAGGAGATATTAAACTTTTATTTTATTACCTTTTTACTGCATGTCAATACTGCCCTCTAGTGGTAAAATTTCAAAGTTCCTATGTTAAGAGTTAGTGAATGTTTGGTAACAGTGAAGTGTTCAACTTTTGATCTATTAACCTCATAGACAACCATATCTTAATAGTTAAATTAGATAGTGGTATAATAGTTTAACTAGTCACATAATTATTGCTTTAATTTTATTTCATTTCATTATAGTATTAAAACTTTTATTTCAGCGTAGATGATTTGAGAAAGTTGATTCAATGAAAGTTGGATGTCTAAAAGTCATGAGAGGCGATTAATGTTTGACATGTTGATAGAAGAATAGACTTATTATAAAATGAATGTATAATGTGTTTCTGAATGGTTTAATAATATATGGTACATGAAATATTCAGACACAGTGACTCTGAAGTGCAAATGTCTTTTAAACTAAAACTTAACTAAAATAAATGTCACACAAGTTTAAATATTTTCTCATAATTCAAGTTTAATGTCTTCAAAAAATGTAAAGGCGCCATTTTCTCATTAATCCAAACAAGTACTTTTTTAAACATAATTTCTCACATCAAGGGAAAGAGAAGATATGCAACGACGTCAGAAAAGGAAGCAGAGAGACAGACAAATGTGTGGAAAAGTCCAGACAAACGGTTATAGCCCTCATTTGTCAATGAGATCTTTATGAAAGTGTGCACACAGCAAGAGCTGACGTCAGAGAGGAAGAGAAGTTCTCTGGTATCTCTAACACTGAATTCAAATGGAAATGAAACAACATCTGATCTCAGTACATTTTACACTCATGGCCTCAACTCTCAACTTGAAAGTGAGCCAGTTTTTACAAATCTAAAGTTCACTCTGCTTTTAGATATACACAATCAAAGTGTTTGGAAAGCAAAAACAGCAGAACTGGAGTGTTCAAGTGACAAAGAGTAGAAAGAGAGACAAAAGAATAAATTAGAATAGTTGCTGAGTAGTGCTGCTGATGCTGCTTGTTGTTTCATCAGAAGACCAAACTGAAATAAAGTCTCCTGATAGAAATAGCAGGTGAAGGAAAGATAGTTCTGTGATTCTAGACATGCCGCAGAGAAGAAGAAGAAGAAGAAGACGCAGAGGAAGAAGTGAGAAGAGGCAGAGTAAAGATACACACCTGCCGTGAGGGTCAGAGGGAGCATTTACACACATTTTTACAAGCATATCCTTTTTTTTCCCCCCTCGCCATTTCTAACATTCATTCTTTTACACCATCACTCACACATGATAGCCCTCGTTCTGATGAGGTCCTTTTCCTCAAAAAAAAAAAGAAAAAAAAAAAAAGCATTTCATGTTATTGCAGTTAAGGACATAAAATACATACCACAAATGACTCCTTGACCTTTCATTTATAGTTAAAAACGGTTTCATGTATCAAAAACAACAGACAGGGCTAATATTGTCAGGATTTGATTCCCATGTAAAGTGAAAGCCTCTTGCCAATGTTTTTTTTTTTTTTTTTTTTTTGTCTTTTCTTTTTGTTCTCAGCTGCACTCGGTAACCATGGCAACAGCACCCGATGACTCTTGGCAATGGTGATCAGTTACGCCCTCTGCAGGGAGTCAGATCTATGTGAAATCATCAATGCTTAATAACCACAGACACTGTATCAAAAAACTGTTGCATGGATGCGTTGCATTTAGAAAATGTTCATGTCATTCAATTCACAGCCGCTCATCTAATACAGTGGTGACCTTCAAAAAAAAAAAAAAAAAAAAAAAAAAAAAGCAGGTATGTTTCTAAATGATGCTTACAAAAGGCTAAAATGGTATTTATTGACACATGGCTCTTAAAACAGCTATATCTTAAGTTTTTCTTAAATAGTAAACCCAACCGTCACGTGAGCATGCAGTAACACACCACACTGCTTCACTCCATCAAGTACTCGTCTCCAAAACAGTAACAAACTCCAAACAACACTAGTACATGTACAGTATCAATATGTTTCCTACTGGCGCACCGTCAAATGATAAGCATCATCAACAAAAGTAACATTCATCCCTAATGCACACTGAATCTACATCACTCTCAAAAAGAAAATATTCAATGATGGCAGTTCTGCCTGCTTACGTCACGACCCTCCAAAAGTCAGGCATTTCATTGGTTAGCCAATCAGTAGCACATTCACAAATCAGTGACAAGGCATCTCCTTGACAACTTGATTCTGACTCGAGTTCCTCAATCATGCGAACGCTAGACAGAGCAAACCGAATCTGGTCATTTCCACAGGAGAGAGAAAACAAAAACAAACAAAAAAAAAAACAACTAACTGTTATGCGAGTTTTTTTTTTTGTTTGTTTCTCTCCACAATGGATGGTAACAGAGACAAAAGCAAAGTGATAATGTTGATGTTTACTGGCTCTGCTTGCCTGTCTGTCTGCCTTACGACAAAAAAAAAAGGTCATCTGCAGTCAGCAGCACCCATGATCCTCCATATACATCTTAATGATAAATAGAAATAGTTCACACAGTAGAAAGTCAAACTCGTGTTATTGCTTCTAGCGGATTACTTCGCTAAGAGTCAGACCCAGGTCAAATATTCAAAATGCTTTTCAAGCTGTGATAAAGCCCTCGTGAGACAGACGGGTGGGGTTCGCCACATAAGACAATAAAAATGAATGCCAGAAAGCTCCGACAGCGGCGGGGGAAAAATGTCTGAACATCAGTGTAGTATATTCCCCCCCCCCCCCCCCAATCAACTGGAAACTGTGCTGACACCATCTGCATTGTCGTGATTCAGTAACCTCCACCCGCTCCAGAAATCCATGCCGTTTTGAAAAACACATTTGTGAGCGATATTCGACCCAGGTCTAGTTAAGATTTACCCCCGCCCGCCCACACTTGACCTATAAACAGTTCACCAGATTGAACAAATCCCTCTGGTAATATGGCAAACACTGTAGATTTTTGCATGTCATCAAACGTCTGTGCATGTCTCGTTGTGTATATGTGTGTGTGCGTGTGTGTGTATATGTAACAGCACATCCAGTCTTTTCAGCCAACGCACATGATGAGTTATGCGTCGTCTGAGTACTGCGTGTGTATATATATATATATATATGAGTGAACGTGTAAATGCATATATGTAACAGCGCCTCCAGTGTCTTCATCCAGTCCCCACGGCTTCCAGGATGAGAATATTGCTTCTTTCAAGCTTTCCGATTTGTTTCCCCGACCTTTTAAACTTTCCGTCCTGCTTGAGACACGACGCAAACAAACATTCTGCAAATGTTCTGATTCAAACTGCTGCCCAGCAGAGGTGCCAGGCACAAAAAATATATGACCTCTGTGCAAAAATCAGCCCTTTAAATTGTACATACAGTCTCTTGTTTTCTTTTTGCCTTAGGTTTTTTTTTTTTTTTTTTTTTTAATTCTTTGTCTTCTGTTTTGTGCAAGCATGCTTCAGTTCCATAGAGACTGGCTGTGCAATAGGAACAGAGTCCAAAGATGACAAGGGGTAGGAGAAGAGTTGGCTTCGGTGTTGATGGTTGGGGCAGTAAGGGGATAAGGGGGGGGGGATTGTGGTGGACATCGAAGTCCTCCGCTTCCTGTTTCTACCTCGAGATCATCGAGCTGGACTGCGAAGAGGTGGTGGCGGCGCTGAGCTGAGAGAAGCCGCTGTGGCTCGACTCCAAACTGGTCATCGAGCCCCTGAGGTAAGAGAGAGAGAGATAGAGAGAGCATGTGAGCGGACACAAACGTTGCATTTTTTTTTTTTTTTTTTTTTACAGCTAATTTGATACATAAGCAACACCTCAGCAACCTCAGTCTGCCAGTGACTAACTGAATGCATTCTGTGTGCACAACTCCACATGCAGCCAAATCACACCCACAGGAAGAAGAAGATTCACTCTGTGTGGCACACAACACTAAGGCTCTGCCATAGGCTGCAAAAACCAAGTGCTTCAGGTGGAAAACGGTTGTTAGAATTAGACTGTATGTGAGAGGACGTCAAGATGCCAAATATCTGTTCCAGTTTAGTGTTTTCATCAATACAGTGGGTGAGAAGCGTTTGCTCTGTCAGGGCAGGCTGAAGGCAGAACCAGATCCTCTGTCTCATGTGTAAAAAGCTAAAAAAGCCTTCAGTGTTATGGCTTCCTTGGCATGTTTGAAGGTTGAGCTGCCTATGGCAAAGCATGAAGCATTTTTTTTGTGTCTTTTTGCATGAACTTCTGCAGTAAAGAGGGTTTCAACATTTATAAATCAAAGTCTATGGTAGCAGAAAGGCTGCTTCTTTCATTTCTTTGATTCCACGAGGAACAATGCGAACATCTCGGCAATGCTTTCTATGAAAAGCCACGTCTGTAATGTATCATATATAACCACATGATGCATGACAGCACATCATAATGCAATAAGGATCTCGTAATCACAATTTTCCCCCGTTTTGCATGAAAATTTATGAAATCCTTTGAGAAGACAGCATGAGAAGCCATAACCACATTATGCATTCACTATGTTCACAGGAAGTGGAGCCCAGCACACACTGGATATTTTTTATAAATATTTGAAAAGTAAATCAAATCTGCTGATATTTGGAGAAATTAATTCATACCATAAACATAAATCAAAAAGTGATTTTTATAAGAATACAGTACATTTGAATATTAAAGATAAATGATATCATATATATTTTAAATTAACTAATCAATCACATTACTTGCTGTGATTAATCATGAATAGCTTTTTGCTTTAATATTAAAGCTTGTAATAATGGATATTAAAATATAAAAGAGAATCGGCACCAAGGAGGTAAATTCAAGTACTATTCAACTTTGAACACAGATTGTCTCCTGTGAACTAAAGATTTCCAGTAAAACATTTGAGGCCACTGACTGTCTGCTTGAAAGGCATATTTCTTATATGCACTAAGAGAAACAATAACCAAACCCCAGACCTTTAAAGTGCCAGCTGAATTTCAAAGCCATCAAAGCTATTAAAATAGATGAAAATAGATATAAGCTTAAAGGCAAAAATTTTCTTTTATGCACTAATATAAATGATAATTAAGAACAATAAATGTTCTATGTTCTAGAGCCAGCTGAATTTCATCAAGGTCCACAATAGTTCATGCAAATATGAAAAAAAAAAGAACAAAGGAAGATTCTGATTCACACATGGAAGATCCAGAGAGAGACACAGAGAGTTCAAAGGGAGCCCTGTTTGAAATGCCTTGTGGCTGTTATAAATCCTCATATTTATGTTTTATGCAGCTACATATAAAACATTACAGACTGTTCAGACTGGCGCTTTACATATTTAGATATATTCTGTCTCAACAAAATTAGCACATCATCATCTTGTTACTTATTCCTAGAATTAGTTAGTTAGAGCAGTGAGGTCATTGTTTTTCAAAGAGAAAAATGAGATGACACAGTGAGTGCACTGAAAGAAAAAGTGAGTCAGTAGGTTGGTAGTACAAGGGATGAGTGTAGAAAACAAATGAATGCCTGGAAATGTTTGTTGAAGTGCGTAGGAAAGTGTGAGTGTTGTTGTGGTGGTGTGTGCACACACACTCAAGATACACAGCAGTTGAGTGTAAGTGTTCTGAACTCAGCCCAGCCTTAGATTCTTAGTTTTGTTAGTCATGCAAGCGGGGTGACTGAAGCCAGCGAGTGTGTAGTTGAACTGTAGGTCCCTGTGCAAAGATCCGTCCTTCACTGGAGACACGCTCATAAGAATACAGCACTGTTAACTAAGTGCTAACCAAAGCCATAAGCGAGAACAGATGCAAACAAGCATCTCTTTGCTGGATCAGAAGCGTGACTGCCATTGAAGGGGAAAATTCAAATTAGCAGCCAAAAGCAGCGATGACGATGAGCTAAGTGCTAAAAAGGAAAAGGGGGCAAACACTGAGCCACTTACAAACTCTGCACATCACAGCAAGCCGTTCTTCACAGGAAGAAGACAGAGCAGGAGGAGGAGGAGGAGGAAGAGGACGGGGTTGTGAGCGATAGAAGAGGAGTGTATTGGACAGAAAAAGCTGGATTAAAAAAGGAGTCTCTGAGGGAGGGAAGCATCCTCATTTTAAAAAACTCTGGGCCTGGAAAATTCATGATGCTCTTAGGGCAGTTGATAAGGTCATTTTTAGCAACATTACAGATTGAATTCATTCATATATAATATGTCATACGTGGCATTATGTGGTAGGTTGTAGAAGGGAAAAACTGAAAGAAGACAGGAGTGAAAAATGAGCGGTCATAAAGGAATAATGTTTGAAATTAAAACTATTACAACATCATGGTAAAAATATATGGACACATACACATATATAGTAAAGACACAAGTATACCTATATACTGTATCGCTCTCATACACACACACACACACACACTATGAGTTAACTAACCTGAAGTCCTCAGAGCCCAACACCTCTGTGTAGTACATGACTTTACATTTGTGCGAGGACACCTGCAGGGTGGCCAGCACGTCGTCCACTCGGGGCAAGTTGGTGGCCGAGCAGGCTGGCATGTTGTGGAACTTCCACTGGAGGATGTAGAAACCTGGCCACCGTGTAATATGAGAGCCCTAAAGAAAGCAGAGATTCATGAGTTCATAATGCAGACCTAGATCTTGCAGAATTAAAACAACCTGTGAATCATTTTAAAACAACAAATATCACGCATCAGTCCGTTCCCTCCTGGCGCCTCACCTGCACGCTCTCTCCTTCCTTGCAGGTGAGCGGGGACTCCACCATGCTGTAATCTTGACCCAGCGTCCACGACTTGTCGATAAGCTGGACGTTGTTGCCTCCCGGGGAAGTGATGCCGTGGGCTCCCAGGGGATCCTTGCGCGGCGGCTGAGGGGCCCGCTTGGAGTGGTAGATGTTGAAAACCACGTCACCCTTGCAGACGTCAAAGTCCCAGGTGATGACCGAAGAGGCGTCGATGATCTCGATCAGAAGCTGTTTGACGGGAGAGGATTTTTCAGGTAAAACGCAGAGAAGAAACATTTTGCTTCTCTTCTTAACTATTATTTTCTTTCTACACGTCTTTTTGTAGCTAAAGGAATAGTTAAAGGAATATTGCTGGAGTTCTATAGTGGCGGCACTCTTAAGGAACTGTAGCGCAAATTTGATGCAACAATCGGTGACAAAGTGCAGGAAAGAAATTTGTCATTATCTGTTTGTGTGTTTTGTGACTGTTCATATGACACTACTACTTCCAGAGGGGTGATTATGCATGACGATGCATCTCTTCCCTTTGCTATGAATTACGTAACATTACTAACAGTTTGTCACGGCAGGCAGATTATGTTCCAATGCCAAAAACCATTAAAAAAAAAAAAAAAGTCATGTGCAAGTTACAACCACTAGATGGCAGAAAAACCAACATATGACGCATCATACGGCTCTCTCTTGTCATTCCCTACTATTCATTGAAAAACATCACTGCAGGTTTTCTCTCACTTCAACAGCCTTGAGCCTCACCTCATGTGGAGCTCCTTTGAAGATGCTGGCGCTTTGGTAGATTGTCTCGGTCCACAGGCGGACATCCTCGTTCTCCAGCTCCTCCGGTGTGCGGTACATAGACTTGGGAACCAGGCCGCCCTCTGGTACCTCACACTGCAGAGAGAAAGCATGCGCGCAGATAAAAACACACACACACACACACACACACATAGAATTGGGTCAGTAAAGGAGATTCAGTGTGGCAGGTGTTATGTCCCAGAATGCTCACATCTAGAATCAACATTATATTCTCAAATAATAACATACAAGCTTCACTCACCATACACTCTCCTCCCAGGAAGTCAGGGATGATCTCCTTGTCTATGTAGTCCACCAGCCCTCCAGGACCCTGGTAGTCATTGCCTGCATAGATCAGGAACTTCTTGCGTGTGTTTTCGTCAATGAATGGGCTCACCTAAGGGCAGAACAGGAAGAAGATATAGGTTACAGTGTCTACACACATATTAGCAGCAGCAGTGAGTGTAGGTCGTGTGTTTTGGCAGGCACTCTTCTATTGTCTCCATGGCAAAAATGGCTACACTAAGCGTAAATCTACCTTATCTACAAATACACATACTGGTACTGTAAGAGGAGTGTGTGACATTGTTTGAGCTGTTACGTAGGTCCTTGCTAGTTCTCACCAGTGTCCAGAGGACTGGGAAAACTCTGGGAGCTCTCAAGATAAGCAGGCGTCCCAGAGTCTCTGGATAGTTGGCTTCCACGACTTCAATGATCCTCAGCAGCGCCTTGACTCCTGGCCGCCACAGGTGACGCATGTTCAGCCCTTCCAGATCTACCAGACATGTCCAACAGCTAGAGAAGAGGAAGGGAGAGGGATTAGTGTGCGGATCAACACACACAGTCTCACACCTACACAACAACAGGGCTGCAGCCTCTTTCCGACCACTTAATACCTGTCACCTACAAGTGAAGCTTAAGTGGTGAAAGCAATGCTTGCTAATTCTGGACTCCCCCCACCCCCAACCCCCCACCCCCCTTCCCGCTCCTCCACATCTTCCCTTCTGGATAAGGGCTGTGACGTGACAGCCATTCATAGTTCACATGCCTTCCTGCATGGCTCTGATCCCAACCACCTCCTCCTGTTTGAGAAGCCTGACAGATGATAGATACCGTCTCCATTCCCTCCCTCCCCTCTCACTCTCTCCATCGCCATGTGAATCATCGTGCTCAGAGAACAGCCTCGTGCATTCTTTTCATTCTGCTGGTGATAATACTCCTCTGGACTCACCCATGGTGCGCGTTTGTGTGTGTGCACCTGTGTACAGGCTACAACTGTTGAACTGAATCCAAACAGCCTGTATGCGGGTTGGTGGTTTAAAAAAAAAAAAAAACATGGAGGTGGTTGTACTGACTAAGTGACGTGTAATATATTAGTTTCTACCTCTGAAATGTTGCTTGTTTAAATATAAATATATTTTTCAGTCTTTTCCACCATGTTTTCCTGTTGATGAGACAAAAAGCTTGGGTGCACTAGGGTCACTTTTACTGGGAGAATTAGGTACTCTGCTTACCTGATGGGTCGACCGAACACCTTGGTGTTCTCTTCACAGCGTCTCAGACCCTCCTCATTAATAGACAGCACCTAAAAATGACACAACACGAACTCAGTGATACATTTACAAGTTGACATCTCAAGCATTTGGCTAACTCTCTTAACCGGAGCGACTTACATCGAGAGCAACAGCATAAAATAAGCACACTATTTATACATGTGCATTATACATCCCGGTGTTAATACACTCGTCAGGACATGCCACCGGACATTGACTCCCTAACCTGTAATCCAAGCACCAACTGTCTGACCCTTAAACTTATTGACATCCGCAGCGTAGCAACTGTGGTACGTACATGTCTGAGCAGAGACTCCTCTCCGAGAGCGCGGACCAGTCCTTTGGTGTCCATCTGGCCCAGTCTCAGGATGTACAAAGGGCGACCATCTAGACAATAAAACAAACATTTACATGACCCACCACACTATTTACATTCTACAAGGCTGCACATTAAAAAGGGAATGGTCTGCTCTGTTTGACTGTCTGCTTCTCTTTGTTGTATAAGACAATAAAAATGACTGAGTACACAGAGAAATGCTTTTAATGTTTTGTGCCCGTTTATTCTAAACAAATACTCGTGGAGAAAGACTGAAATGAAAAGACTGACTGCACGCTAATGTGGTGACATAAGAGCCATTAGAGATGTATTATGTCAACAGTCTCTTCTTCTGCTTTACATAAGAAATCCACGGCATTATCCAAAATGAAGAGAGTAACTGTGTGTGCGAGTTATCTGGATAACTTAGTTGTGCTGAGAAATTGGCCTCACATTTTATTCATTTGTATGGCTGAAGGCTGCTGGCTGCTAAGAATGACTTCTGTTTATGTGCTGAGTGTGTAACTTGACTCTGTGAGACATTTGAGAACTAAGATCCTTCCTCTAGTTAATGCTGCGAGAATAGCCAGCTCTTAAACGGCCTACATAAATCATGCGAGTGAACTCAGCATGTTTTTGTTGCTCAGCTGCCTTTGAGTGTAGGTGTAGATGCAAATCTACCTCTGTCGTGGTGGTGCCAGCCCCCGGTGTAGTAGTCCTGGAGGACCTGTGGTGAGCTCCAGGTTTCCAGCAGGTAGTCCACCTGGTGCTGCTTCCTCCAGGTCAGTGATTGGCACAGGATCTCCCGGGCCTTGTCCATGTTAAAGTCCCGGGCTCGCAAGAAACGCAGGATGTGCTCGTCTTTGGGGATCTGAAATGTTAGGGGGAGATAGCTGTTGTTTATTTGTGATCGTAATCAAGGGAAATACAACAAAACACAGAACTTATCACAACTTTCAGTTTGACGGATGGACAAACAATTCAAACAGATCAGTGGTTTAGCGGCAAATATTAGCATGTGAAAGGTAGCTCTAAGATTAAAATATGTTTAAAAATCTACTGCAACTGAATTTGTCATATTGTGCTATATGTTGTTAAATTTGGATTTTCATACCACAAAATATGATTCTATTTAACGTCAACATTACAAACACTGCAAAAACAGTGCATCACCTTTCCCTTGTGCGTCTCCTGCAGCCATTTGCGAAGTCTGATGAGACAACTCTCCTGCAGGGGGGTGAGGTCGCCAAGGTAACGTTTGATATAGTCTGCATCCAGTTTATCTGCAGCACAAAAACGTAACATCTCAAATTAACATGACTCAGGAAACAAGGACAATCAACCCCATAATATGCCCATGCATGGCATTGCTTTGAAATGTGCATGTCTTCTGTCTTCTGCTGTAATTTAAACAGTGCAACTGTTAAAAAAGAAGCATGCAAGTAGCGCCGGTGCCTATTCTCCAAACAGCTGTAGGAACAGACCTTCAGGTGTACCGGCCAGGATATCAGTTAGGCTGTCTCCCTGAAGTGCACTGCTGTCCTGTTTGGCATCCTGAGAGGCGCTGTCCTTGGCGTCGGCGGGCAGCGGGATAGAAACAGCGGGTGTCACCGGGAGTTTCGGGAGGACAGGCGGGCTGGTAGAGAGGCTGGTCGGCCTTGGGGGAGGCAAGGAAAGGGAAGAGGGAGTCCAGCGGGGCACATGTGTGATCCCCTCGTCTTCAAGCTCCTTCAGGTAGTACTCTATGATTTCTTTTCCCTGTGAGGAACACAAGTGAGGAAAAGTTGTGTGAGAATTACGGTTAAAAATAGCAGAAGAGGCTGTGAAGTCGAGGAAATGTATGATTTGATATATCTTCATATGTACTTTTATTCGAATCAGGTTCTGTATATTCGTTTCGTGCTTCCAACATGTGTCAGGTAATGGAAACGGAGGGAAAATGAAGAGGACATTGCCTAGATCCATCCACAATGAAAGCAGATGACTCATTGGGTCTGCTGTAGAAGATCCTTATCCACTCTCACTGATTATACAAGCTTATTTATACAATAACAGTGTGAGACAGAGTGACATGCTCCAAAAAACCTCTCAACAATAAACTTCACAGAACACATTAACGTCAGTTTGCTTTATCTGTGCAGCATCCATTAGGCTGCAACTATTCATCTCTTGTGAACTTGTGTTTCTATGTATACACCAAAACTACAAAAAGGTACATGTAAAGATTAGATGTAACAACACACACACCTTTTTGATACTGCTGGCATACTGTTTCATAGCAATTTTTTCCACTGTGCTCTCAAAGCCAAAGAAAGACTTGATGTCAAGGCTGGCCGTCTGCTCGAAACACGTCCAGTCCTCATTCTCCGGGTGCACCTGTAAACACATATTGTATATCATACTGTAATGACTGGCAGTAAAAAAAAAAAAAAAAAAAAGATGACCATGTTACTATGGTAACCACACACCCAGCATCACTAGTTGATGACGCACACGGAGAGCAATTTTCACACTGTGCACTATGAGTGGGTGTGTGTGTGTGTGTCAGTCTGTCCATAGAAAACTAGCCAGCCCTTTACACATGAACAGTTGGGAACTAAAAAAGCAAAGCACACAAACATACAATGACACACATGTTTGTGGTGTGTTGTGTAAAGGCCAGTGTTAAATAGTACAGGAAGACACTTGGCTGATCAGTATCCAACACTATAAAGAACAATTATTTTCTATCCGTCTTTATTTTTATTTTCTTATTCTAGCACTGCTGTGGCAGCTGTAAGGGCGTAGTGCTTTAAGTAAAGTTGAAATATTTCTATATTTTTAGATAAGAAAGAAAAAACTAAAAATTTCCACTGTTACTTTGGTGTATTTGGTGTTTATTTTAAACAAATAACCTTTGTTAAATTCATTCTGATTCAGGCTATGACGCCATTCAATTTGGAAAGAAGTCAAGAATTAACGTCATCCTGAGGACACTGTGCTGGTAGCTTTATTACACTTGGCCACCAAAATATTTCAGCTTTAGCCAGGTCCATTAGCTCAGTCTAATTGAGCTGTCTATCCCACTTACTGTTAGCACAGTGCGCTAAAGCACACAATAAGAACCTCTGTGTGGCCTTGGACCTAAAATTAGCGCACTAGATGGTTGGAGGCTAATACGATGTGCTTGACCTCATTAACTCAGTGCACATCCATTCACGGATAGGCAGATCTGAAGTCAGAGTTTAGCATACAGCGCGCCGAGCAGGGCGGGCATGCTGGTTTCAGATCAGATTTGAGAGCATTCAGCCAGAATGTAAGGGGACTGAATAATTCACAGAGAGATGGGCTGAGATAGCTAGCAACATGCTCAGTGCTGGTCTAAACATGGCTTTCTCTGCGGGGAGGCAGAGGAGAGATTAGGAACAGCACAAACATTAACATGAGTGTGCTGGCAGCAGTTTCCTGTTTCAGCGGCTGAACAACAGCTTGTGTGAATCTGTCAGCATGTAGATTATGTGCTTCTGGTTTACTCAATTGGTTGAGCATATCACAAAAACGCTCAGGGTCAGGGTCTGATTTTCCCTCTAGGACCACCTGTACTAAAAATGGACATAGTCATGTGCTTTAAGCTGCTGCTTGATAACAGTCAGCACAAATCAGTGCTTTGGTGTTTGTTACTGACCGAATAGCAGCAGATCTCATGGATGATGACCCTGTTGGAGAAGGTCTCATTATGGGACTCAATGTGAAGCGTCCTCTCCTTTCGGTTAAGTGTGTTCTTCTGGATGAAGTAGACATAGTCCACACCCGCAATCTGCAAAACAAAAGACACAACAACTCATGATTCAGCAAAATAAACCGACATGACACACCCAAGATTAAACACGAGCTTGCAGCTTCATGAACTACTGTGCCTGGAGCTAAAAATGAACAGACTCAAAATGAGTTGATCACAATAACCACAATGCTCTGAACTCGTGATCCACATTAGCCGACCATCTGGATGGGTAATTTACCCTCTTGAGAAGGCGCGGGGCGTCCACATCCAGGGCACAGCGGCGCTCGATCCTGTGGGTGGATCCGTCCTCGCTAGTCTCCTCGTCCACCACGTCGCTCGCCACAAACATGGGGATAAGGTGACAGGTGGGGAACCGGCGCTCATAGGCCTGAAAGGAGAAAGGAGGAGCAGAACTGTCATTAAACAAAACCTGGGGAAGATATCTTTTAGGTTTCAAGTTTCATTCTAGTGAATAAAAGGAGGAGAAAGAAAAAAAAGAGATTCCAGTATCACTAGTGTTATCTCTCATCATACCACACAGAGGGCAGACAACAACAACAAAAAAAAAATCTGACAACGTTGTTTGAGACAACGCCTATGTAGAAGAGGGTAATGTTGTGTCAGTGTGGGGAGTTGCAAAACTTCCACAAGACTAATTAGGAAAAAGTTCACATATTCCTCAGAATGCAAACACAGAGCCATGAGGGACTGAAGAATTTGAAAAGGTGGGCAGACAAAAGCTCCATTTGCAAACAAGTGAGAGGCTAAACAAAAGCTCTTTCAACTTTGCACCGTTCAAAACTTCACATTCAACCTAAGCACAAAACGACTGTACTTTTTTTTTTTTTTTAAATTCAACAAAGGGCTCAACACACTATAAGAGCCGCTGAGCACCCAAGGGCAACACTTTGTCTCCAAATTATGTGTTCTCATAAACGCCAAACACAGGCAATCTCTTGTGAAGACGCCAGACAGCTGTTATGCAACTAGACCTTAGCTGGCACAATGTGACTGCAGCAGTACCCATTTCATCCTTCTCTTTAATCGCCATCATACTTCCATCTGATTGGCGTGGTTACATAACTGGCGAGTCTAAACAGTAACAGTAAATGAACTGATGTTGGTGATAACGTGTTCTAGAGATGGCTGAAGTTAGTCATAATATGAGCTTGTCTGAGACTATTATCGCGTGTATCCTTTCTGCAAAAAAACCCATGATATATTTTGAATGGACTGTGAAGCTCCATCTGAAACTTAAGTCTCCAATATGTGTGTGAATACATTTATCATTCAGTGAACAAACACACATGGGAATGGTGCAAGGGAAGTAAAGACAAATAAAGTCACTACCACAATGCTATCAAGCTGCAGCGCACTTCATCAACAGGGACACAGTCTGCAAATGTACACTATGCCTGGAAATAACAGTGCCGTCTGAGGTTTAAGCCTGAAAGAGACGAGTGAGGACAGAACGCGCGAGATCAACCGCAAGACTCGCTCACAAGACTTTTGGGGTCGGCCGAGTTAGTGTCAGCTGAGTCTGGCTGATAAAGGAGCTGTGTTCTGTGGAGCAAAAAGGACAACCTGTATGTCTTTGAGCTCTTGTGAAAACCAAGAGAACAGCAAATCACTGTGACGTAAGACGGAGCTTAAAAATTCAACAAAGCTGAAAGGTAGATATTCTTCTACTTGCATATCAGTCTTAATATAGTTTTTTTTCCCCCATCTTTTGAAATGCAAAACAAGACGAAATAAGGTCGAGTAAGGACAATGTCGCCTTGTTCGGAGCATTTCCACATAAACAAGCGTAGGTTCAGGCTGTTTAGTATGTTGAGCAGCAGCAGCCTCTGTTTTTTGTGTGCGAGTAGGCAGTCTATAGAGTTCAGCAGTTCCTGGCATACCGCTGCCAGGGCTACTGAGTCGATCAACTGCCCACTGTCCACTGACTGAGTGAATGCTGAGCTGGGTCTTTCAGCCCTGATGCTCTGGAACACTGGGCGCCCGCTTTGTACTGCCGTCAGCATAACGGCACTGGCAGTAAACATCAGTTTTCACCCATCAAAAACAACCATCAACAACAACCTCAACCACAGGTGCCGCGCGCTGTCAATAACACCACTTCTTCTCACGGTTAACAACCACCTACACAATAGGCTTACATACTGTAGAAAAAAAACACAGGGTTTGCTGTTTTAGTATAAAAGGCAAGGAAACAGGAAGGTCAGGATTTTATTCCTTAAAAAGGGAATGTAAGGGCAACACTGCTATGCTACACTGTTGGTTTCTCAAAGCCATTCAAACTGTCCACTTTTAAACCTCAGGTGTTATATAATAATTGGCTACTAAGTACTGCATAGGCCCAAATATAAGGCGACACCTGTTTTTGGAAAAACAGTTTTTGAATAGAACTTACATCATAGTATATAGTTAAATACTCACACACTCTATCTTCTAGGCTCTTGGAAGCGGTCAAAAATGATGTTCTCCAGCTGTTAGCATTTATTCGCCTGCCTGTTTGTGTTTTCGAGCTACTTATCATCTGTCACAGTGGTATTTGGCAACTTGACATGTTCCATTTTTTGCAGCAGAGAACGCTTTGGACTCGTTTTTACTCGTCATTAATTTATGTCCTAATCTATGTGGTAGAAAAACATGTTACACAAGCCTTCAGTACAACTCCTGCAGGTTAAACTGGACTGACCGAACACTTTTAGCGCTGACTGACTCTAACACGCTCACTATAAAACAGACTTTAAGACGCTCGCTAGCCAAGCAACATTAAGGCTACAAACAACCCATAATGCCACACTCTGTAAGAGTGGGTTTTACACCACTACTTTATCCATTCAAAAAGGAATATCTGATGTTGCGTCTGTAATTGTCTAGACCGTGAATACCAGACGACCCCACTTTTTGAGACATTTCTCTCAGTCTCAAATTCAATTTTTTTTACCTTTTATTGACCCTACTAACCAGGCAACCCATTTTCCCATCATTTCAATGTGTGTTTACATAAGATCTTGTTTTAGTTAACAAACTTTGATGCTCCAGTCTATCCAGGATCCGTCAGCTCACCTCTAACAGGATCTAACCTGCATTTATAAAGAACCATCGCCAGTTACACGTCACGTTCTGACACGTTCTGCGTGCATGACTCACAGCTAAATGAGTAAAATGAAACTGAGTCAATATTTAAGTCAATTGGCATTTGTCCAGATAATTACATAAGTCTACATTGGCCTAAGGTGTAATGCTGGCAAACAGTGTGAAGTGTGTCTTGGAGAGCAAATCCATTAAGACACCTTTTCATTATTTTCTCCTCTTCCCTTCTATTACAGAGAGAAAATGTGCTGAACTCAGGGGGAGGTGGGAATCTACTGAGTTCAACTACAGATAATGGATCCAGCATTATATAGCACTGCCAAGTGTGTGGATAACAATTTAACAACAATAATCATCCAAATCAGATTTCTACATTACTTCTCAGTAAACAGCCAAAAGCAGCAGTTTAACAAGTAACATTCGTGGTTGTACATGACGACACCCTTCCGCGTAGGCAGTTGCTGGGATGAAGAGCGGGCAGCGATGACATATCAACCCACATCAGCCACAACCAAACTCCACAACAGTGAATTTATAAACATATTTTTGTCGTTTTTCCTCAAATCCTTTCTGGAACACTTGACTGTATTAAAAAAAAAAAAAAAAAAAAAAAGGGGGAAAAAAAAGACAAAACCCTTCCAAGTTTCCAGGCCAGCTGAAACAACTGTGCGTGTGTAAGAAAGAGTGCAAGAACATCGTCCTCCGGTCTCCATAGCGACAGGATATGTTGGGACACACCTCGCCGAGCCAAGCTATGAGTAATGTTTCCAAGAATTTGGCTGGAGATTTTATATGCTTTCCAGGGGCACATGAGAGAAAATATCAAAACAATACACTGTTATTTAATCCTTTCCTGCAAACATGCTAAACTTTTTCCCCTTTGGACAAGAGACAAGGGTATGGATACGGAAAAATAAGAGCTCAGGAAAGGAGATTCAGGAAATGTAGGAATTCCGAGAGGATACATAACACACTTTGAGATTACAAAAGGGCTGCATGGTGCACGTATATGTGTATAACGGGGAAAAAAAAAAAGAACTGGCAGAGAGCCCAGCCATTATCTAGCTTAAACTTGTGGCATAACAAAAAAAAAAAACAACTTAAATATAGCTGCTAGCACGATGCCAACAAGTGCAGGAAGAAGAACTCTCTAGGACGTTCAAACTTTTTTTTCTTTTTTAAGTCAAGGTAAGCAAAATCTCTGGAAAAATGAATTTATGGATAAAATCATCAGATGGCAATGTTCAATTTAGGCTAATTCAATGAAGTGAATAACTAGTGGTTTAAGATACTAACATTTTGATGCAGAAATCATTTAAAATCCAATACTGCCATAAAATAATCACGCTAATATGTGTACAGCAGAGCGTACAGTGATCCAGTACACCCACACATATTAAAAGGATAGTTCTCAGGTTTGATCTTGCACTGGTCACGAGTTAATTGGCTTTAGCAAAATCCCTTTATTTAATGATGAATGTGCAGAAACTTGTGCCATCCACGCTGGTGCTGAGTCATAATGACGGTCAACACAACAGTTACAGTGCAAAAACGACATAAAGGAAGTGATATTTCTAGTAAAAGATTTCTCTCATAGCTCCACATTTACACACATGACAAACATGCCTGTGGTTAGAGAAGGGAAGTTACGGGAGTCCACCAGGGTATCGCAATGTAATGGTGCAACATAGTTGTTAGAGATTGCATGAAAAGGTAAGAAACACACGCCCTAACCCAAAGCATTTGTTACAGAGAAACAGCTCTGATGCAATTCAATGAACTTAGAGCTGTTCTGAAGAACTAGACAGAGCTGTTGAAGACATGAACTGACTTGATGGTAAATATGTTCAAGTTTTACACAGTCAAACGCCACAAACACCCAAAGCTGGTTAGACAAGACCATTCTTTTGTATTTAACGCTAAAACTTATTGCTCATCTGGTCAATCCTTAAAGTGAGACGTGGTTCAATGCACGGCTCGTGGGCCTCCTGGGACCACCGACACTCTGACCAGAGAACACTTCCAACTTCCTCGGTAGCAGTGTCACATCTCTGGAGCTTATGAAAATGGTTGCATAATAGAGACGACAGCCGCCCAGAGGTCAGCTTCTGCTATTTTTGTCAGCTGGCTTTTCTGGCGGCTGGGAAAATGGGAACATTTTGGTCAGGGAGCAGTTTTAAGATTAAGATACTTGATGATGACAGCTTGAGATGATGTCAAAACATAAACGCTGAGATAGAGCAGTCGATCTGGCTGTATTTCCAAAGTATGCGGGAGAACTTCGAGTGTTTAAGAAACATGTGGAAATGTTCTATTCATGTTTAAACATTGTAATCTTTGAATATAGTTAACTCTGTAACAAACAAATGAGCAATGCTGACTTAGGCATTTGATCTCACTTATAAACCAATACTGAACACATTACATAATTTTTTTTATTATTATCATTTTTTTAAAAAACACACATACCACTGGTTTAATGGTTGGCTAGCATTTTCATTTTAACTTAATACAAGAATAGAATAGAAGCATGAGTCAGCAAGTACTTCATGAGACACTCATATTTGACTTTTATCATTTTATCAGTCACACTGTCAAACAACAGGCCACATTATTTGGTGTATTGACACCTCAGGGCTACTCTGAAGTTGCTCTCCCCGATCCAAAATCATATAATCACTACATACCACCCTTGACGTCACATATCAACAAAAACTGGCGTGGAGTGAGGATCGCTGGCAGGACTGTGATATCATTTAGCCGATGCTTGATTGGTAAAAAATCATTACGAGTCCCCACCCACCACCCCTGGGCGATCCTGGGCGATCCCGGGCCTTGACGTTTTAGGGACGTCATTACAGGGGTTGAGATCATGCACTAGCCTAGTCACATGTGTGTATTTTTTTTTTGGTGGGCATCGTCAACTATGCCTGTGCCAATAATTAATAGGACTGACTGAGCCATGTTCAATGTTGCTGTTTGTCCGGTGGACAAATCGGGGTCACGAGAACATTTGAGACTATTAGGCGATCAGATTAGTGTTCCATTTTTAGTGATCATGTCAGTGCTGCCAAACGACAGATAATGTCATTTTCATGAATGAGGCGGCTTGTAGCAGACAGAAGGCATTGCTTTTTGAAATGACGCTTCTGAAGCACAAGATCTTGCAGGCATCTGTTTATCCAACGTGATCTAACAAAAAGGGACTGGGTTTAAGCTGAATAGGTTATAGAGAATGAGGTATAGAGTAGGCATATGGAGAGGAAAAATCCTCCTGGTTTTTATTTCACAGAGCAAAGCTATAAACTCCAAACTAGGTCATTGTCGAGGATGGAGGGGGGGGTGAGAGCAAGAGGAAAGTTACTGAGTAGGCAGCTTTAGAAATTCTTCTGATTGACTCAATTGCACGATTGGATTGCACAGGGAAGTGTGAAAAAAACCCAAAAAAAACCACTGGTGTCAAGTGGTTACTGATATGGATAAAATCCATAACTGACCAGGACAACAAAATGACAAGCTGTACTCTTCTGTTCTCTCAGACAGAAGATAACATGCATTGTTTAATAAACCAGGAGCCTCATGGTGAACGAAGGCCAGATGCAGGCGTCACCAGATGAGACAAGACAAAACCCAAGATACGAATTTAGGTCATAGATTTCTGATTGGCTTGAAAGGCTGGTTTCGGACTGTCAGGCGTCAGACGAGTTTGGGGACACCGTCCAGACAACAGGGACGTGTCTCTCCACTTGTTCTCCCTTGCAAGGTTTTGTCATTAAAGCTTTTCCAGATAAAATACAAACAGATTTCTCTCTGATTCATCTCCTCTTCAACCTGAAAACTGCCAGTGAAATCAGCTCCAAAATTCCACAACAGTTACTTTGATATGTTCATGCACACAATTTTGTGGGTTACAATTTAGACACCGTCTGTGCAGGTTTATCAGGGTTCTAGTGATGATCAGGAAGAATGAAATTCATCCTTTAAGTGGAACATTAGTGAAATGGAAAAGGAGAGAAATGTTTCCTATTCCTTCCCTGTATTTGGATTTTATTTCTCTCCTCATATTTTACTAACTTAATTGCTGAGTTTCTCCAGAGCTGTCCGGGTTATTTAATCCTCACATCTAATGACTGCAACGATTGGAAATAAGCTGCCTTTTTTTTTTTTTTTTAAACTTGTACACTGGTGGTGTAATGGAATGTAGTTGATCCATGATTTGTATGGATCGCCCTCACAGTCTGGCATGCATGTCAACTGCAGATTAATTGCTAAATTTAATGTCTCTTTGGAGACAAAGTAAACAAACTGCTGTAGCTACAAGTCATGGACAGATAGCATGTTGCTAACAGGGATTTTGAAGAATAAGAATCAAACCAGCATCAGGTCCAAAGTGACATCAGCGGGAATGTTTACATGTTGTTTAATATTAATGTTGTTAATGTTATCTGGCTGCTAACTGAGGTTAGAGGTGCACTTCTCCCTGCTGAATGTTTGTTTGGTTGTTTGTTCAACAAGCTGAGACGTGTTTTCATCAAGTTTTGATGATGTGGACACAGGAAGAGGAAGGTATCACGCCTCATATTGCACCTTAATTTAACAATTGCCTACTGAATATTTTTAAATTGGATTTAAACACTGGACATCTTGAATGTTGTTTTGCTTGGGGGAAAGTTCCTTGCTTTTAGTGTTTTACAGAATAAATGGAAACCAAAGTTATATTTGTGCCCTCTTTTTTTTGCTGTTCTGAAAAATGATCCAATCCGTGACTCAAAGGTCAAAGGTCATCAGCTTAATCGCTAAAATCTTTTTTAAACACATAAAATCAAGCCAGGTTATAGATGCAGTTCTTTGAACAGCAGGGCTCTATGACCCTAACAGTTTATGTGACTGTGTCTTTAAGAGTCTGAGTCCTTCAGAATATGCTGTGTAGGGATGCAAACTTGAAAGCTTTTAAAGCTTTATGTAAACTATTAACACAGGACATTTCTGTACTATAGTGAAAGGAAATCAGGATTCGAATCATAAATAAATTAACATAAGTAATGTCTTTGAATCATGAATTAAACAAAATGTGGTCACTCAAACTCTTTGCTCCTGCTCCGCTTACAGGATTTACTTTAAGATATGAACTAGATGCATTAGGCCTGCATGACACGAGGAAGATCTGCCATGTGTGATAACATTGTTCATTGTTCAATACAAACATGCTAGAGGTCATCTTATAATGTAATGACTAAATAATTACCTTTACAAGACACTCAGAGACTAATGTTAGCTGAGCAGAGCAGTGACAAACTGGTCAAATGTTTGCATGCTGAGTGTGAATACACGGCGCATGTAAATAAAATGATTTTTCTTAATGATCATGTTTTCTTCTGCACTGTGTTTATCGTGTATGTTCATACTGCGATGATGATGATGAAAATTCAATTCATCAGTCAGCACTACTTTGCACATTGTCATTTAATACATTATTGATCAGTCAAACCTCTAACTCCATCAACTTATCATAGACATTTAGGGCTGTGTTCATTATCCTTGCAGCAGCTGTTGGGGCCCCCAAACAATGGTACTAAGACCTCAGTTTGCTCCATTAAGGCTTTTTAAAAAAGGTTGGTTTCACTATGACTCATCTCACCTTTTCAATATATGTGTATAGACTGAGCACTTGAATAGGGAATAGCTCTTGAAAGCCTAACTAGGTGAAACTGCTCTTGGGAAAGGATCCTGTAATGTATCAAAAGCCTCTGTGCCCCTGTTCTGCATAGCCGGGCCAACCAGTTCAACGGCTTTACACCTGCAATGCTACAGGGATGCTGTGGATACAGCCTTCGGTGTTGATATAGCACTAATATTATTTTATTTGTACTTATTGTAGTATTTGGCATACGATTAAATAGTTTGAGCTTGCATGTTGAGAGATGATGGAGGTGAATATGATTCAAAAACATTGTATTTATAATGCTTTTAATGCTCTTAAAGCTGAAATGTCTTCCCTATTTTCATCAACTTTGGTCTATCACAAGTGTCCACATTGTTTGTTTGTATTGGCGTTACACCTACCAGTTTGTCTACATTAGGTCCATTATTTCTCCACCCATCAGGTCGGACAGCATGTAAGCCTAGGTGTAGAGTGGATGTGGCATAGGGGGAGAGAACAAGCTCCTGATTGAACAGATGCAACAATAGAGCCTTTGGTCTCAGCATGCCATACCACCCACTTCTCTCCTTCCAGTGAGCTCACTGCTACAGTGTGCATTGTAATGGCAGAACTGCCTGGAACTACCAACTTGGAGGGAGGAGGGGGACAATCTGCCAAAGACACGGACCTTATATAAATGTAAGGTCCTAAATATTTGGTGGGGCATGCGATATGTTAAGCTAGAAGTGCTAGGTGATGCATGCATGACTGCTTATGTGTGTGCACCAGAGCATAGAGAGCAGCAGGATGGCCATCTGCCGACTATCAGAAAGTCATCGCAGTGAGAAGAAGAAATGCTGCACTGTATAGATTTGTGCTGGTGTAAGGCCTCCCTGACACATAACTTTGTTTTTGAATGAGCGGACAGAGTTAAAGCTTACAGTGACAAACACTGACAATATGAAGACAGTAATTTGGGGTTCATCTGCGTTTTATTAAATCTTATTCAAGTATCACATTCATTTAATGAATCCAAATCACTTATTAAGTCTATTTAGGTTTAGCTCAATAGTTATACATAACCCTCAAGTTGGCCTTTTATTTTGTCAATTTAGTTCATTTCCAAACCTTCTGATTTAACATATATGTTAATGTTATTTATATGATGCCTCCTTTCATCTACAGTGTCATCTATATTTATATTCAATTCCTCATGAGCAACAAATAACAGGAACCGCAGCTGTATTGCAGTAATGCATTTACGGTAAGAGGAAGAAAAAGAGGTGTTGGCAGAGCATATAAATTGCCTGTTCTGTTCATCACTATTACAACATTCAGTTCATTTATTAATTGAGATGAACCTCTTATTGAATAGTTTCAGTAAAATGCTGCTGGAGCTTTCTGGGCATCAGATTTTTTGCCAGGACAGGTTGTGACAACCAGCAGTGACTGTAAAGAAAAGAGGAGGGAAGCTGCTGGTTTTTTAACACTTGACACTTCAGAGGTTAATGCTGCTCTGTGTGTGTGTGTTTAGTACAATGCTCACAAATCTGAAAGGAAAAGTAACAGATATGTAAAGGATGATAAAACTAACCCTGTAGTCGGATACAACTGATGCAATGTCATGTGAATTGCTTGGGTTAGTTTGAATTTGTGGGAAAATACTCTCATTGGGTAATTTTTGCCTCTAATTGAACTCAAAGACATAACAATCCAGCTTTGCTACACATTTTACATCCTTTTTGTTAAGAGCAAGAAGAAAGAGCGTTAACAAGCCCAAAATACAACTACACATTAGCAGCAAGCATAAACACAGTGTCCCAAATTGACTTTTTGGCTCAACTGCCAATGGGACTGGTAGACAAAGAAAATCCACTGGTCAAGCATTTTTTTTTTTTTTTAAACCAAAATAGTAATTTGCCTTTTTCATGTCACATATGCATTTAAATATAACTAAATATTGTTTCTAGAGCAGCAACAGCAAAGTCACTGTACAAACTCAATAATATCTCACTGCAAACAATCTAAAATGTCAATAAAAGAAATAATATTCCTGACATAAACAGTGTTGCCCCTATAACAGTACTGTGACCCACCAGGCCAGAAAAAAAAATCTTTTTTTTTTTAATGCAAAAATTGACGCCAAATACTCATTCACTTGGAAATCAGTAGCATTTGGGAGTCTCTGTGTGGCACTGTACGGAAATGTGAGTCAACTTCTGTGTTGTTGCCCGGGAACTTCTTGGTAACTGCTTTAGGGAATAGGGCAGTGTGTAATGTGTGTGTGTGCGTAGCAAGTGTGTGGTTGAGTGAGTGCAAGTGGCAGAAAAGAGATGGTGAAAGTGAGCAGAGGAAAAAGGTTAGCAGCAGTAAGTTGTCAGCCTGATAGTAAATGTACAGTACAAACTGCTGGAAAAGTGAAGGGGGTTAGCTCCAAAGTTAGCAACGATGGGTTAGCCTAACCTGCACTTAAGGTGGACTGACCTTTAAGGCAGACTAGCTCGACTTCTCATTTTAGTCTAAGCCGCTCCTAGACAAAGAATGGTCTCTCCCAAGTTTTTCATTCATTTACCACCAATGTGGTGGACAGTCTTCTGAGATTTACTCTCCAAACGGAAAATCTGCCCACATTTGGCACTTGGCGGGTGTTAATGTCAGACCCAGTACACAGATGTGCTGAGACTGTTCCAGTATACTGTGCACATTCCTATTAACATCACATAGCTGCCGCATAGATCTGACTCACTGTCCACTGCCACACTGTAGCACGACTGCGGTGTAAAATACGCTAAAGGGTCATTGTGTAGGAGTGTGTGTGTGTACACATTCATCTGCGTTTGGCAGAGGGAAGCAGGGTGGGGGAGGGGGAGGAGGGGGCAGCATCTCGACCTTGCAGCAGGGAAGGAGGGTGAATGAGTGTCCTGGTGATGATCAGTGAATGAAACCAGCTCCAGAAGATTCTCATAGGCCTCATAAGTCACATGGTGCTGGCAGCACAGTCCTTTATTAATGCTGTTTGAAGCAGCACACTGGATGATAAGCTGCTCTCCCTAAGGCAGGCCATAACTCTTCATTGTTTTTGGCAAACAGCATTCTAGCGGAGTAAGTGAATTAGACACTGCAGAAAAAGCTCTGACGGATCCATTCAGAAAAGTGGATGGAAAATTTCTGAATCAGAGGAGACAGGTGCGGTGCTGGGAAACGCTAATGACAAAAGTGTATATAAAGCAGCTAAATCAGCAAACATTTCAGTGGGATAGGCTGAATAAATTTGCTTCCCGATATATAAAATCTCCCTAGAGGAACTCTGTCTTGAATAACTAAGAATGACGTGTAATCAGGTTTCATTCTAGTTGTTTGTGCTCTCTCTTTTTTCAATGGACCACGTTGCCCCGACAAAAAAAAAAAAAAGATTGTGCATTAATAAAAATGACAACATTTCTCTGTTAAAGCAAGCCTGACTTGAAGGTGAATCTTTCTCATGTAAGTACACGGCTCTATAAGTGAGACCATCGGGTGATATGAGTGACCCACAAGCCAGCAGCTCACAGGCGGATTAAAACAATAGAGTTAAAGCCCGGGATGTTTGGTTGACAGGGAATTGGGCTGCAGAAGCCTTAACCAGACCTGGTTATAAATGGGTCAGGACATGGTGGGACAGGATGTGAGCCTGGCTAGACGAGCCGAGGGGGGACAACAGGATGAGCCGAGTTTAGAAACACTGGCTTGGTGGTAAACAGGCAATGAAGAATGTGTTGGCGGTCTGACACTTGTAAAAAAAAAAAAAAAGTGCTAGGGATGACCCACATATAGACAGTTAGAGGTGCCAAAAGGAGCACAAAGCAGTTCAGTGTGAAAGAAGACAGAATTAATAGACTTTATTGGATCCGTGTTCCCGAGTGCAGCAGCAGAAAGGATTTCATCAGTAAGAACATCCTATCTTTTCAACTCTTTACTATCTGTGGCATGACAAGTGTGAGCTCCCTTATCTCAAACAGCTGAGTTTTGGTTCTGTTATCTAACTAACCAACAGGCAAAGCAGACACTGATGTGCATCTATTGCCCTCTTGTACTTCCTTGAATAAAAAGGTCCTTTTTTTTCTGCTTTGCATTAACCGAAGCTGAGATTGACTTTTAAAAACTTTAAAATGTCTAATAGTCAGTCATGATCCAGTGTGGAAAAACTACACTCATATGTGTTGTTGACAGGAGATTTCCCGTAAACCGTTGTTTTTTTTTTTTTTTGAGAAAGACCCTCAAGGAATATGAAATACTCGACAGAGCTGCAGCATGTGACACACTATGGACAGGAATCAGCTGCATAACTGGTTATATGTATGTTTTCAATGAACTGACACCGAGTTCGTGACACAGTTAAAACACAATAACAGCTCAACAATGACAATTCTCCTTCCACCTATCACAGTCATCCGTGTGATAAAAATGAGTTGCACCGCTGGTCCTGTTTTATTCACTAGTCGAGCAGAGATATGGTGCAGTTTGATGCAACCGTGAAATCATTATAGGAAACAACCGTTTTCAGTCAGACGCTGAGGGCCTCGTTAATGAGCCTTCATATCGACTTGTTATTCAGCAAACAAAAAGGTTCCAGTCTACCTTTTCAGAGGCGCTGTGTACAAATGTGTGAAAGCATATGTCTGAGAGGGAGGTGTGTGCGGTGCACTCTTTCACCCTTCACTTTCACAAAAGTTAAACAGAGTGTGTGGGCTCCACAAAAAAAAAAGAAAAAGAAAAGGGAAGTGCTGAAATTCAAACAATCTGAAGAACAGCTGTTGCCTAGAGGCTACTGTATAGACGGGCACAGCTCAGCCTAATAAATAGCTGACATAGTCTTGCTTCACTCTGCCTCTCTGTTCATTCTCCCCTGCTGTCTCTCTTCTTCTGCAGTTTATTTTTCCACCAAAGTTATATTTATTCCTGCTCTGTTTCCTAATTGTTCGGCCAATTGTTTTGCGTTCTCCGGTAACTAAACTGTATGAGTCACATTTTCAACATTACATTTACTAACCCGATGGCGCGTTTCGGAGTGCTATGTCTGTTGCCATGCAAACATTTAGTTAAGTTCATGTATCTGTTTGTGTTGCTACCACTGATAAAAGTAGATTTAGTCAGGAGAAGGAAATATGCCCAGTTGTTGATGGTGCAGTGGGCATTACACTGGCACGGCACATCCTGTTCTTTTCCCTGTAGAAACTCTACTGGGACAGGGGCAGGACCAAAGCGCTTTGTCCTGATGGATTAGCTACAGACCCATACGTTTCCATGGAGCAGGTTAGCCTACCACTGGCTTTGACTGACTTAATACCCTCTCTCTGCAGCATGCGTACTAATCTAGCAGTATAGGAACTTTAGGGGTTTTTTTAAGCTCAACTGTAACAGACAGCAGCAGTTAGTGGATATTTACCATTCCAGGTCAGTCAGTTTTTTTTTGTTTTTTTTTTACTGAAGTCCTTCTTTATCATGGATGTGGGCCAGTAGCAACTGTCCCTTCAGGCCTGAAACAACAGCGAGCGGGGGTATTGTGCTACTGACATTCCTCTGTGACTCCCTGAGGACAGACTAGTGTCTCTGAGACTGAACTGCTGCGATAATAACAGCAACAGCATCGACTACATTTCCTGTTATTGAGATGCGGCAGCAGACTCGAGGGACCGCTGAGACTGACGGCGATTTAAAAAAAAACAAAAACAAAACAAAAACCCGCTGCTGTACTTCCTTGTTACAGTGATACTCCAAACACTCCTTAAAAAAAATAAATAAAAATATAGGCCGACTTTGTGGAGCAATAAGAAGGCTATCAAGGTCAATGCTAATACACATGGGTGTTTGTGTGTTTTAGTACAGCTCAAACAATTCCTGTCAGCTGTCGGTACGCAACCCCCCCCCCCCCCCGACGGGTACGGCTCTCTAGATGGATGGAAGTGCTGTTGACCGAGATTACTTTATCTACAAAGGAAGTCGAGAGTTTCCTATTAGGGAACACACTGAAGCAGCAGTGTTGTGCGTTTCACCCTGGCGCCCTTCTAATCTTTGCGAGTTCTTCCAAATGCTGGTCTCTTAAATAACATGCGATCCTCGACAAAACAGACGCTTCTGCAATAAATCACAGAGTGGAACATTACAGCAGAAACTTTAATTAAGTGTCAAGTCTGGTCCTGTCAATTGTATCTGTGTGATTCCTAGTCACTGTTGCGATCTTAAAGCTCTTCATAAAGCCCATAAGACAAGATCAAAACAAGTAAAGCAACACCACCCTGTGACACATTTCCATCAATTGTTAAGCTTCCCCATTTATTTTCTTGCTTGTAGAGTTGCAACAAGTCAATTAATTGATTAGTCATTTGACAGAAAATTAAACCAGAAACTATTTTGAGTATGGAATATTTATTTAATGTTGTGAGAAGAGCGTCAAATCCGCCAAAAAGACATCAAACGCCGGGAATGCCGAGAGTACCGTGTGTTGAAAACAGGGTACAGTAACCGCTGCAGAACAAGAACAGCTGAAGGGCATCTGAGGTGCGAGAGATTGACTTACGCAATAGTATATTCAAGCCACAACAGTGTTAGCCAGAGGTTGAAATACTTTGATAGCACCTGTCAGCGTGCCGAGTGGCTCCTCGAGGCCAAGAGAGAAGAGATGCTGCATTTCATCTAGACTGCAGGAATGCATTTTAAGGCTTTAACAGGGGGAATGTAGAGCCTTGCTTTTTTTTTTTACCCTCAGAAGAGTAAATGGGAATTTCAAAAGAAGTGACAGAATCAAAACAGCAGAGTCAAGTGGAGGGGAGAGCACCAAAATTCCTCAAAGCAAAATGTCAAATATAATCCCCCGGCGGACGAAAGTGAGAAGCCATTACAGGCAAATATTTCTGAGGCCTCAGACAGAGGAACTGCAAAGGAGGAATAAACAAGGCTGAACAAAGCTACGGCCCCATATAGCGATGTGCATATTCTTTGGAAGTACTCTGCATAAATGTCTAGACGTGCCCACACAATATATCTTTGGAAAGTCTGTGTAGCACTGATATGAAGAAGCTGATTGTTGTTGTTGACACGGAATACACTGTGTTGACATGTCCCGGTGGCGTCCCACAAATGCAGGATGTTGTCACGCTAATATGATTGCGACGGTGACAGACCAGCAATAAGGAAGTGAGAGGGGAAGAAAACTTCACTGGATTTTCAATAAAAAAGAGAGAGCCAGCAAGTGTTGTGACGCACCATTAAGTCTGCTCTGCAGTGTCTGCAAAAATACTCACTGCAGAGAAAAGTCACGAGGAGGAAAAGAAAAAAAAAAAGAATCAAAATGCACCAAACTCAGCTTCAAACAGATGATCAGAACAAGAGATTGACATTTTAGTCACTCATTAGGTCACTAATTCTGAACATACTGCTCGTGTCTTAATAATCATATGGCAGCTCAAAGCAAACATTATTTCCTGTGTCTAACTTTTGACATCCACCTTATCCGTTGCTGCCCTAGTTTAGAAACACCCATGGCTATTCCATTAGTCTTCGAAAAGTAAGCCTGTCCCATCCTCAAAAGCCCATAAGGTGGGTCATCTTCAGCTTACAAATCATGTAAGTCTGCTCTGCTATTATTACTATTCTCCCCTTCGGCTGCATGTGTAGACCCAGGTGTCAGTACCAGCCTTCTATTTATAGCCATCTGTTTGCCCAGTGCTCAATCCAGCCTGTGCTAAGGAGATTTAGTCTTCCTCTCTCTCTCACCGGTGTAGAAAGCTTATTTCCATTTAAAGAAAACAGCACCTGTCTGGAACTTGCTGTGCTACAAAACAGGTTGTAAAGAAGGAAGTTATTCCTAATTCACTTCCTGGTCAATAGACGACTAGTCATTTAAAAATGATTCAAGCATGGATGAGCATAGATTGCGGAAATTATCAGCACAGCGGTAATGCATCTTTGACCAGTGAGACTGGTTGGTTGTATAATCAGTAACATTCCAAACTCTGTTAGCCTCTGCAGGCGTGCACCGACATCACATCGCCAACAAAAGGAGCTGAGGTCAAAACATTTGCTGAGTAACTCATCCATCCACTGTGTGATTACAGTTCATAGTGTATTCTGCTGTAGCTTGTTGTTCTTTTCTCTTTTGGAAAAAAGAAAATAGATCCCTTACACAACACAAGAGATAAGGTGTGAAAACGTGCAGCGTTTTCATGAAACTCAACAGTAGGAGACACTATAAAAAAAAAAATCAGTTAGTTTATTTCCATTTGCTCGCCGCTGATGGAGCATTTACATTCACTCCTCCCCTGTTATACTCTATATCACAAGGGTGTGACTGGGAACTACACATGGCATAACAGACACAGAGAGAGAAGTTAACACATGTCAGAAATGTGCGGAGGAGAAAGCGTAAAAAACACTAGGAGCGCTGGCGAGAAGGCCGGTTTTAAAAAAGCAGAGCAAAAAAAAAAAAAAGAGGAACATGCAAATCTACAGTCTCTGCACTCCACTCTGCACTCATGCTTAAAAACAGAACAAAAACAAGCAGCCAGGCAGTCTCTCGCTAAAAGCCGTGCAGCCACTGAATTTTTTACGCTGCAAATGGACTACCAGCACCAGGTCTGTGGTGGAACCACTGTTTGACACAACAGTCTTGTTATACTGTATATGCTGAGTGTGCAGATGTACAGTGCAGCGGTTAAACACCTCAGAATGGAGAAGCTAGATGGAGTAGAGCATGGCTTGTAGCTCTCATGAAATAAGATTGTGTGGTGTGTGTGGTGTGTGTGTGTGTGGCAGAGGCATAACCTCTTAATTATAGTTACAGTAGCTAGCTAATCATTGGTCTGTTTTAAGCAGCTGTCTGTGTGTTCAAACTGCAAGACACGAAAGAAAAATCAGCTCCATGTCTGTTTTTATCAGAGATTATCATCAGAGAGATTAGTTGTGAGGATTGTTACGTTTTCATATTTCTACTTGGAACAAGTTCGCGTCATTGTTGCTTATCAGTAGCCACCTTTTGTAGCAGTGTTGCCTGTAGGTTCTGCAGATCACTAAAACAACAGTGACGATGCAGCATGCAAACACCTAACTCCAAAAAGGCGTCACGGTTGCCAACAGAAGAAAGAATGAAGCCTCCCTTTGAATCTATGTGCAAATCGCACGCAAGGTGTGTCACTCGATGACCTTGCGCAGATGACCTCTGAAGAGCCAACCCGCCAAGCATTACATAACTCTGCATCGATGGCATGCAATATTCATGTGGACAGGGAGCGGACTGCGAATACAGGTATGGACACTTACCGCCATCACCAACTCAAAGGGATGCTTGTACACCCGCACAGGTGACTGGTACTTCTGCACCATGTTGGGGATTACGGTAACACCAACGACCTGAGCAGAAAAAAAAAAAAAAAAAAAAATCAGAAAAAGAAAGAATTAATGATGATCACAGACATTTGTGGAACACAGAAAAGCTGAGATGTAAGGCTGCATTTGATTCACTCTTGGCACCATCGCAATAACAGTGTACCAGAGTGCCAAAATGATATCATTATAGCTGCATCTGGCCCTACAACAGGAGACTTAGAGTGTAATTAAATAAAGGTGTGTTTTGGCTGACTGCGCGAATGATGCCAGGTGTGTGTGTGTGTGTGTGTGTGTATGTGTGTTAGCGAGCAGCTGAAAGAACAAGCAAACCACGTATAGTGAAGGGCTGCAGAAGGGAACTCTCCTGAGCCGTGACCGAGGGCCTCGCTGATCAATGGATGCAGCATTTCCCGCTCGTTTATCAAACAGAGACTGTACCACTGCAATGGCATTTTACTGCAAACTACTGGGGATATAAATACGCCAAGTCTAACGAATGCCTCTGCAGGAGCTCGGGTCACAGATCCATACGACAGCACTCCGTGTAATGATTTTTTTTAAAAAAGACAGGTGCTGTTCATTCTTTATAATGTAAACAGCACATTCCCCTTGCTGGAACATTTGAGCAGAGGCTGGAGACCAGAGTGAGACTGAGGGTGAAAACAGGAATGGAAGGAATCCTCTAGTCAAACTGAATAGTTAAAAACAAATGCACATATGTTTTAGTAAAAAAAAATAAAATGTGGTGTAAAAAGAAACATTCTGCTTACTTCAGGTCATTTTAAATAAGAGCAAAGTGTGATCTGAACTGATGTTTTTTTGTTTGTTCAGCATGCTGATACATGTTTGGGACTCCTGCTATGCTGTGATGGGAACATAGCTGTAAGGAGAGGGCAGAGCTAACATCCCAGCACTACTTTACAGAAGGATCAGGGCAGGCAGGCAGACTAATAATAACCGGGCTAGGACAGACAGTACACCTCTATAAAGACCACACATCTAACCATTGCTAGAGCAGCACATAATTACCGTCATGCTTCAGGATCTGTCAGCAGTAAAAAACAAGACCATTACTTTAGAAGTTGTGATGAGATGTAAGGCGACACACTTTCAAACAAACGAACGAACACACACCATACCATTCAAAAGAGTTATCATCTTTCTATTATGTTTCTTGTAGCCCATTTTCTCCTGCTTTCGTATTTGAACAGGTCGCTACTTGCTGCTGTGTTGAATGGTTTCGTTTTTCTGTTGTTGTGAATTGCTTTGATGTCCGTGTTAGAGAAATCGAGTACATTTTTAACTGAACCACACATGGAATAATACAAGGTTTTCAATGACTAAATGTTTTGTTGAAGTATAAAAGATAAACAAAACGAAAGTCAATAACAGGTATTGTTATCTTAACACAACAACCTCGACACTCGTCCATAACATTTGCCACGCTGACTTGGTTCATCGTTAGCTTATACAACTGTTACTGAGAATAACAGTTAGCCCGCAAGCTAACGCTAACTTTACAACTCGCTGTTAACTTGCTAACAGAAAAAAACTCATAATAGCTGCTTACTTACCGGTGATGGAAACAGTTACAGAAATTGAGGCTGGTTAAGTGTGGTTAATCGTTGTTTGGTCTGAAAGGGCTATCCGAGGGAACTCTTTGCCATCCCCCTCCTCAGCTCTCCACTTCGCCGGGTCCGACGGTTAGCTTTATTGTGCTAGCTGGCCATGTAGCCAGAGTAAGTAGCTAACAGGCTAACCCGGGCAGGTTTTCTTCAAAGCCCGGCAGTGAGGGATACAGTAAGAGCTAGAAAATTCAATATCCGAAACAGTCCGCTGTTAAATCACGCCTAAATGGATGAAGTGTCGGCACAGGAGGACAGTATCCCTCTGTCAGTGCTCTCCTCCTGCCTTGGTCATCATGCTGCTGATGCCGACGCTCCTCCCCGTTTTGTACAGTAAGCTCAGTTTTTTTCCACCTCCGAGCCACAGCTGCTCAGCTGAAGGACAAACACCACAACACAGTCACCCAAGCAAAGCAAATATTCACATTTATTACAATGACATTTTGTTATGATGTCACCGCATTATTGTTTTATTTTAAATTCGTCGTGACTATGTTCAGTTTCATGCAGTCATAAGTCCTGTGGACAGCTTATTTGAAATTTTAAAGTTCAAAATGATTTATCGATCACGTCCACAAAGCAAGCAACTGTGGTTCTCAAACTTTTACACGTCAAGGACCAATAAACTGACAGAGTCTCTTATCTAGATTTGAAAAAATGCTGTTTTATTACAGAAAGTGTATGAAACCCATGGCTACAATAGTCATTCATTCTGTCATTGTATTACTTATGGATGGAATTATGGTGAAAATAAATTATGCTCCTTTTTGCTGGGGACCCCCTGGGATCTACTCAAGGACCCCTGGGGGGTCCCTGGACCCCACTGGCTCACTGG
Source organism: Euthynnus affinis (assembly GCA_029490765.1). Taxonomy (NCBI): domain Eukaryota; kingdom Metazoa; phylum Chordata; class Actinopteri; order Scombriformes; family Scombridae; genus Euthynnus; species Euthynnus affinis. The sequence goes on along the minus strand of CM055838.1, from coordinate 33,205,886 downwards.
CATACAGTGCAATGTGCAGTGAAATGTTCTTCAGGCCCCCTAGATTAGTTTATAACTGGTAAGATAAAAGAATAAAAGATAACAACTGTAATAATAAAGATAAAAAGATGAAAAAAAAGATTATATATATAAGTAAACATATTCTAAACTGATAGCAAAAAGAGAAAATGAATAGTAATATGAAGGTGTAAACAGATAATGTAAACAAGTGTTAATGGAAAGTGAGTAGAGGAGTAAATAATGTAAAACAGTTCAGGGATCAGCAGCGTGATTGTTGACAGTTTTATTATGCAACCAGCTCAGCAGTGGTCACCAGATTAATTTCATAAGTTTCCAGCGCATTATAATGAATGATCCTATTTGTTATGCTGCTGGATCACGCATGTGTAAATGTCAAGCCGCACACTTGCCATTTTGTAAAATTGTTGTAAAAACTGTTTTCACAGGGTGAGTAGTCTTCCTCGTGCATAGTAAACTGATCTTTATGTGTAAAATTCACAGGGTCACTATCTCAATGATGAAGATATTTCTAAAAAATGAACTCAAGTGACCCATGAGTGACAGTGACACTGCAATGCAAAGCAACTCTTGGAAGATCTCATGTGTTGTTTTAAGCATTGCCTGTGCAGATGCAACACTGTTATCTGTGTAGGTGTTTTAGATTAGAGGGTTGGAGCTTTCACTACAGACAAGATAATGAACTGGGTCACACCAAAGACACCGCATCTATATATTTCAGCCTCTCAAAATGATAAATAGAGCGCTGTGCTCTTTCATGGGAACATCTTTAGTTACATCTTGGTGTGTGCTAAGCCTCCAAATACAGTACCTGGTGTAAATGGAGACAGTGTAAGCCGTTTCAGGACACAGGTAATCAATCCCAGTGTAGGAATCTGATCGTTACTAGTATCCCTGACATGTAAAACAACCTCTGTAAACAAGTACCTGGAGCTATGAGCCAGCTTGTTTATACATATGTAACACAAGACCTCTGCTGTTGTAAAATTTGAATCTTGAAATGTGCAGCTACATGTAACCTTGCAAGAAGCATTCTCTCCTCTGGTCTTGTTCACTTCTTTTGTTCCTTATTATGTAAGAACATTTTTTAACTGGCTCCATAACTTTCACGAGTATCACGACATGATCGAGAAGAAGCAATAAAATGACTCAATGTTCCAGACTTGATAAGTGTTTAAGATGTAAACATGACGTGCAGAATGTGTCTGCTAATCAACACAACGGACTGTAAAAGATAGGAGGTAGATTTGTAGATGCGCATACTTTTTGTAAGGTCTGCAGGCGGAAACTAAAAATACACACGCACTTAAGATTTGTACAGACTATATTTCTCTTACTGAAATGTTCAATGACAAATTATCATCACTCCGAACTGTGTCTCATATGAGTGTGTTTAGATCTTCGGTTGTTGCACAAATGTCCGGACTTTGCAGGGGCCCGTAAGCTTCTGTTTAGTTCTCAGAGTTAAATACACTCACATCCTAATTATGTAAGAGGGTTAGCAGCGATGGCGGTGGATGATAGCATTAAGGCGATTGTGTTTCAAAGGGCAGGCTTTGTGCAGATTACACCAAGGTCTACCACCACCACCACACCAAATGTTAAAGAACAAGTGCAGTCTAATAAAAAAATAAAAAAGGCAAAAACAAAATGTTATTGTATGGTCACGTTATGTCTGGATGGAGAATTTGGTCATGGAGAATGTGGTCCATTGTGAGTCAGTCATAAAAGAGTAGTACACTATTCATTTCCTACCATGAAAACAGGATGTAGCAGCAAATATCACAGCTTTGGCTGAGATTCAGTCAAGGTCATTACAAAAGGTCATCATGCTGTGTGTTGTTCAGTGGTTCAGCAATGGTGAACTTCAACACCACTTTGTAAAAACAGAACATATACTTCATGAAATGAGGTGTACAGTAGCCTGAGGGTAAATACTACATTACTGTGATGTCCTAGGTTCAAATCCTGCTGGTGATTCTTGCCTCACATCTTGCCTTGTTTTTCCCTTCTCTGTATTACCTGCACCCTCACTTTCTACCATTGATAACAGTCCCCAACAGTACCTTTCTTTGACAAATATGACTCTTCGGGACTCTGCAAATGTCTTCCAATTGTTTTATGTTTCATATTTTAATACAGATTTTTCCTTCAGATCAGGGGTTTGCAATATCTTTTTTTTTTTAAAGAAAAAAGAAAACCATCCCTCCTCTCTGCCTCTTATCCCTGCATACTTTCTTATACAAACTCATGTATTTTTTTTTTGTCATTCTTGCTGATGATGTGGTGGAAAACAGACCAAGACTGTGCCGATAGTCTGATTGTCTGTGCAGAGTTGAATAAAGAGGATGTGTTCTTATTGAAATAGCATCTGTGGTAAATAATGACATGCTGCTTTGGATCAATACAAGCAAACAAAAGAAAATACTGTATATTTATATGGAAAGAAAAAAAAAGGATACTGTGCTGTGTAACCTGAGGACGTTTACAATGGATCTGCAGTGACCTCTGCTGGGCAATGGCTGCAGTTACAACTAATTGCAGTTCAGGCAAATAGTCCAATTAATTAAGGTAAAATAACTACCAGCTCACTTAATTTGAGAACATTACAATGATGAAGACTTTATTTCACAAGATCACCTTCCAGCAACAACATGGCATCCTCAGAGCGTACAGGACTAACATGGTAACATCCTTTTTTGTGGCTTCCTGTGCAATCGGATATACAGCATAAGATAAGTGCAGTAAACACAAACACAAAAAAGCAATATGTTTTTTGCAAAATTCACAGTAGGCTCAAATCTGAACTCCTTAGACCCTGTATCAATACTTACACAGAATATTCTATATTACTTTCCCCTGCTGTAATAATCCAGCAACCCTATAAGTAATCTTAGTTGTCAATATACATTTTCAATACCAATACAATGTCAATACTTTTGTAAGTTGCAAGACACAGCCACCAGATGGCCTAAAAAATACAAGACATTTCTTAAACTCTAGTGATTTCATACTGTGAAACCGAGACCTAAAAATTTGATTACATTTAAACGTGTGTGATCTTTTGCTGACTGGATCCTAGAAAGAGTTTAAAGCTTTAAAATATGAGTCAGGCCTTTAAACAAATGGTAAAAGTGTTATCTGTAAGTCTGAATGTCCACATATTAGATTTGATATAGAGAGCATGGCATCAGAATCTCGCTGCTCACTTATATTTTGTGATATGGGTATAGAAACATACTTTTTGCCCCACTGGGACAAAGTAATATCCTGCAGGTGTGTTCAAGCAGAAAACGGTGTGAGTGCAGGAAGTGGTTTTTCAGTCTCAAAAACCCGATCTCAACAGGAAGCGCAGCTTCGCTCTGGCAGGAAACTGTTGTTAACAGTCATCAGTCTATACACCCACAGACAGATAACGAATGGATACTGTCACATCTTCATTGCTTTATTGATCACGGTCTTAATAAAAGTCACAGTCAGCGTTTGTGTACAACTGAGTTTGCATGCAATGTCACTTATTCTTGCAGGACAGAGGAGATGTTGTCCTTGCGTATATATGCCATTACCGCATGTATAAACAACATGGGGATAAAAATCTCAGTCACTTGAATCATTGATTTATTAGCTTAATTCAATTGTTAAATGTCTTCATACATAATAACAGAAGGCAGAGGGTGGAGTAAAATTTAGAATCCAGTTATAATCCATGTCGTCTATCTTTCAAACTCCGTCAACATTGTGTGAAAAGTGCTTAATTGAAAAAACCACATTGCTCTTACTCATACTGTGACAGACTAAATGACTCAAGAACTGACAGACCAACATACTTCCTTTGAGGTAAAGTTGCAGCCGAGAACTACCTACAGGAGACCTGCATACCAAAATCAGACTTTGAAAATAGAATAGCACATGGGAACATCAGTGAGAGTTGAATTTGAAGGAAAACGTTTGACACAAAATCAGGAAGTAAATAAGAAGGGAAGTAATACGTAAAAACATTTGGAGAGGAAAAAATCGTGAGATTTCTGAAAACAGGTGAACTTCTCTCTTGTTTCATGAGGAAGCAAACAACCAGTGAGTGAGAAGAGTTGGGCACTACAGCAAAGCAACCACAGACAGAACAGCTCGCCACATGTTGTTGCCGGATAACATTTTGCAAGACAGGAAACGAGAGAAGCAAAGAGACAGAACCAGAGTGGTGACGGACTAGTTTGTCATCCTTAACAATCACAATAATCTCCAATATAGCGGTAAGTCAGAAGATAAAGAGGCGAGGTCTCCTACGAAGGTACTGTATTCTCAGTGAGTTCTGAATATTTCGTTTTGTTTGATGCATCCTTGACCGAAGAGAAAAACAACTGAGTTACACAACCTGAAAGTCTAAAATGGGCACCGAGGAAAAAGATTCAGTGCCCGTAGCTCAACAACCGCAGAAGGAACATGGATCAACAGTGAAGGAGAATGAATCTTCAGCAGAACATCCTCTGGGACAAGCATCTGAGACCACCGACCCTCTCAACACATACAAATGGCATACCGGCGCAAAGGGAACGCTTGATGAGGTGAAAGAAGAAGGAGAAGGGGGAGCAGTTTCTTCGACATCTACAGTCGATAAAGCTCAGAAGGCCTCAACCAACAAATGGAGCAAGATGCAAAACTGGCGCAAGGCCCTGAGCGAGGACACTGGAGACAAAAATTCAAGTGGGAAAAGTGGGGAGGCAACCAAGCCAGATAAGGGTGCTGGAGGAAAGGGAAAGAACCCCTTCAGAAGGGCCCTGTCCGAGCCTCCTGGGTCACTGTTTTCAGCCCTGTCCCCCTCGTCGGGCTCTGCCAACACGCCTCACGCAGCTCCATCGTCAGCTGCTGCAGAGGCCTCGGGGATGTCCACCACAGACCCTTCTCAGCGAGGAGGTGGAGGGGCACTCTTTAAAAAGTACCTGAGGACGGTGTCGCAGAAGCTCAAAAGACCCAAGCTGCAGAGTCGGAGCAGCACTCCTTCATTACTTCAAGGTGAGGCATCTCAAAGTACCCAGCCACAGAATATGAAAATGCTGTTAAACCAGTTCAAACTATATTAAATTTAATGTTTGAGATTAGCCTAGTTATTGTTGCATTTTTGTATGAGGGATGCAAGAGAAATGAGCAAAATTCCTCACTTTTGACTAGTAACCTTTTACATGTTTTGATTAATACTCGTGGGTAAATTATGATGAAAGGTGGTTCCCTAATATACACTCAAAGATTTGTTTCACGCAGCAAAATGGTTACTCCATGTGGTTACTAGCATGATTTCCTTTTATGGAGGATCACTCAGTGACTCACTGCAGTAGGTGGGGTATGGGTGACTTTTTCAAAATACTTCTGCATAATTCCCTTAAGGCTTAATCCTTTATTAGACAAGCCAAGTGACAAATTACACACAAAAAAAGAGAACTTAAAGAAAACTGGAACTTGAATTAAAACTGGAGAATTGAATTGGAGGTGGATGGAAAAGAAAATTTGAAAATCTCAACTGAAAATGCTGAGAACTTGAAACTCAACAGTCAATATACTTTTAAAAAATATATAAATATATATTTGTAATATATAAATATAAAAAAAGTGATCAGACATCAAAAGGAACTGTTGCACCTGTGATGGCATCTAAAACATTTACCTGCAGAAAATGCTTATTAAGTAGTTAGTGGCAACCTTGAAAAGCTATATTCACTCATGCTCTCACAACACAAGATTTATATAGACTTCAATATACATACATATACATATCACCCATTTTCATATTTTCACACTAATATTGTAAGGGTTGCAGAGTTGTTTTCTTAACCATTAGAGAGAAGTATAGGTTGAAGTGTCTAATGAGATCTGAGTGAAGGGGTTAAGTATGGCTGAAAGTCTGACAGTACTGGTGAACAAAGGGAACAAAGTCATCTGTATAAAACAGAAACTTGAGTCCTGTGTTGAAAAAAAGTGAGACTAACTGTTAATATGGGAGAATGTAACGTCAGTAATGTCTCCGGTTCATTTACATACATTTGAAAAAGGCAGGGCTGAGATTACAAAGTGAACATGACAAAAAAAAAACACAACCATTTCCAAAAAAGGAGAAAATTGCAAAGAAATTACTCTGAAATTTAGCTGTAATTCAATCAAACCAACTCACTTCGATCTAAAAACCACTCCCAAAATGAAACTTCTGCTTCTGTGACGATGCAATATCTATATCTGGAAATGTATTTTAAAAAAAAGGTCTTGAAATGTTACCTTTTTACTTTTAGCTTTTACCTACCAATGGCTGAAATAGAAAGGAGTCCTCAGCTGGTACTGAGGCTGAGACCTTACATTGAGTTACATCAGAAACTTCAGCTGGCCTTGAAACAACTTCAAAGAATTAGACCTAACCAAAAGTTCCCAACACAAACTTGCTAGATATTTGGGCCTCAGCTAACAGCATACAACCTAGCAAACTACCTAACTACATACCAAGCAACAACCATCTGGATGAACAAGACAGTCTACTCAATGTTGATATATCGATATCTCTTTTAGTTTTACTTTAGACTAATGGATGCTTATTACTGCATTATTCATATTGCTGACATCTATCATATAGCACTATGTAGAAAAAATATCATAATCATCAAATAATAACTTTTCTTTTCTATGACTCACCTTTACTAGATGGTTTGTTATTTTTATTTCACACATTATTGTGCTTTAGGAAGGAGACAAATCTAACTTGCTAGGCAAATACATGTTGAGGGATGTGTACATAATGAAGAAAATTCAGAGAAACAACAGGATGTGCACAGCTCATCCTGCGATGTGTCATAAGAAGAGAGAGAGATAGCATCAGTGGCCCTGGCAACTCTGCAAATGGGAGTGGCCAAAAGTGCTGTGGGAGATAAGTGCCATCATGCTATAATTACCAAAAATATCAAACAAACTAGGGCCCGCATGTGCCTGTAATTATGGCCCTGCATTTATCTAACTATAGTCAGTTCTCAAATGTGAAAGACTATATGTGTTATGTATTTAGCGTAGTGTATTTAGTCTGTGATTTTGGCGTTGATAAAGGGCTCACATTGTCACTTTGCTGTAGTTCTGTAAGCTATGTAATGATTAATTTGTCACTGTATGTGTGTGTGTGTGCATGTGTGTGTGTGTGTGTAAATGTCTGCTTGTGTGGCAGATGTGGGTGATGCTGAACCTGTACATGCAACACTCACTGAATTCCCAAGACTACCATGGGTACCACCTCAGGAGGTTCCCTTATGGGACATTAACAACTGTGTTCTTGAAGATGGACAAATTTTCATCTCCCCAGAGGAAGAGGTACCAACACACACACACACACACACATACACACTCCACATGGTTGATCAAAATCTATTACACCAACAGTCACAGTACAAATGTACAAACATACAACTATATATTTTGATAGTGACAGAATATGTGCGTGTGTTTGTGTCTTTATCAGCCAACAATGTGGACCCGAAACCGTTTCAACAGCCTGTCCAACATCAGCATGCAGAACCTCGTAGATATCGACGCAGGTCAGTACACGCACAAACACACACTATTTGAGCAAAATGTAGAACAAATTAGAAGTTCAAAATTCAGCAAACTTTACATCACCAGGATATGAACAAGCATTGAAACAACCAGTGAAACATCTACTGCCATCACATCAACAAGAAGTATGATTCTGCAGACAGTCACGGAGGAAATAGCTGAATGTTTATGCGTGCGAGTGACTGTCAAATTGCTTCCCCTACGTTTTTTGTCAAAGATAGCATCACGCCTGGGTGTAGTAGTCCAATGAAAGCTTGAGAGAGAGAGAGAGAGAGAGAGAGGAAGAGAGAGAGAGTCAGTGTCTGCCTCCATTCTGCTCTGGCATTTTGTTTAGAAGAAGCTCTGAGGCTACACCGAAGTAGTGACTGGTCCTGTATTGATTTTGGCTGGTTGGCTCTGTGTCAGCACCAGCATCTGCTTGACGAAGAGAGGAGGGAAATGTTAAAGGGACAGAGATTGAAGAAATAAGACTGTGACACACCTCTGGACTAAATGATGGGATTTAGACGCTGGATTGTTTGTGGTGGGGCTTTGGGTAAGCAAAACAGAGTTAAAGGTCTGTCCGATAGTACTGTGAACTTGTTAATTCACATCGTTAACTGTAAAGATATCTTTATAATGTAAGAAACAGTTACAAATGCTACACTGAAATGAAAATCATGGCAGAATATGATTTCTCTATTTCATCCTCTGCAAAACTTTAAATTGGTCTCAATAATAAGAAGACCTGAAGGTGAAAAATGAATCATAAGTAAACCTTATTTAGATAGCTGCAACTCCAACTAAAAACCACATCCTGTTTGGCCTAACTAGTGAATATTAGCTAATACAGCCCTGACTCATGTTGGGTATTAAGACAATTTTCAGTGGAAGTGCAGAAAAGAGTAGTGGTGACGGTGTAAGAGCAGTGATGAAATTTTGGCTAGAAGTTTTGAGAAAGGGGTTTCAAACTATACAAAAATCAATCAATTGATTGAGAATCAATCAAATATTTGGTTTGGCTGTTTAATGGCTGAAAACAAATTACTAAAACAAATAAATATATTAGAAAGACAAATCCAAAACAGGAAGTAAGGATGTTTCTATGTGTATAATGGCCTTTATTTAAGCTAACATCAGTTCCCCAGAATATTTGTAACACTTTAATTTTCATCACCAACCTTGTCTTTTCTTACTAATACTTAGAATGTAGCCCTGACCATGTGGGCCTGGGAGGTGGCCCTCGACCAAAGAACCAAGATGGTGGTGTGAGGGTGAGCGTTGTACACATCAGTGATAATAATCTTTTTGTTATGCCGCCATTTCCTGTTGATTTCAAACATTATTGCACTCATAGACCACACTTGACTTCTTTCCCCTCAGGCACTGATTAAACGACGTCTTGAGAACAAGGCCAAGAGGAATAGCAACACTCAACTGAACCCCATGGGACTAAACAAGGGAAACAGGTAAAGTACACTGTAATGTATGTGAAGGCAATGAGTACAGTACATAAGTACTTGGACATTATTCCTTGTTTGTGTTGGCTCTGTACTCCAATATACTGGATTTGAAATCAAACCATGACAATTAAAGTATTTACATCAATTATGGGTTAACAGTGTATGTACTGTTTCCCATTCCAAAACCTAGCTGGATGACATGTAAAAAGGGGTCTGGTTCCTACACTGGTCATCCAATGCACTCTCAAATCTCAAACACTATTAAGTATCAATCTCAAACACTCTCAAAATAAAGCTGAGAGTCAGTATTTTAATGTCATAATCATTGTTTAATTTCGTATTCAATGTGCTAGGCTTTTTAGAGAACCAGCAGTCTGTTTAAGTTCTGCTTATAGTGGGTGGTAAAAGGTTTTAAAGTAAATCATCTTACCCTCGACAAATCATCTGACACTCCATGTCTTTATCAGTTCAGTTTTTGACTGACTTTCCCCCACTCTATTCATTCAAGGCACTTTGGCTCCCGGGAATCTGTGTCAATTCCTGTCAGTCCAGTAGGGAGTCTGGATCTGAGTGCAGACACCAGCACTGTCATCAGGCCGGTCCACAGCTCTATTTTGGGGGAGAAATACTGCTTTGAGGTACACGATGACTCATGAATTCTCTCTTGTGTTCCTTAAGGAGCATCATACAATACCTAAAAAAAACCAGAAACTTCATATTCCAGGATGGCTAACACAGTCCTGTTGATTTCACTGTACTTGCAGGTGATAAACTCTGAGAACACACACTGCTTTGGCTGCTCGTCAGCTGCAGAGCGTGACCGTTGGATTGAAGACCTGAGACGGGCTGCCCAGCCTAATAAGGTCAGCTACGAGCCATTTGTTCCAAAGGTGTGTGTGTTGTAATATTCTGGTGAAAAAATGCTAATAAAATGATATTTTACCGCATAACATACAGGATAACATTGAGCGCACTGAGAACTCCCTAAGTCTGTGGGTAAATGAAGCTAAGGATCTGCCACCCAAACGGCGTTATTACTGCGAGGTACACCTAGATGGGACCTTGTTCGCCCGCACTACCAGCCGATCTGTTGGCAAGGCGTCTAACCGCTCCAGCCTGGCAGGGGACAGCTCTACTGGGTCTTCAGGAGGCCTGGGGGGTGGTGGAGGTATGGCTGGAGGGTGTCAGCTATTCTGGGGTGAATTCTTTGAGCTAGACAACCTGCCCTGTGTCTCCCAAATCACCCTGCACCTCTTTCGCGAAGAGGACCCCAAGAAAAAGCGTCACTCCCGAGATGAGTACAGCCTGCATCCACTAGGCAGCGTGGCCATACCTTTAGCTGAGATCCGAGGTAGGACGTATCAGGAAAAGTGGTATCCCATCACTCCATACAAGGCCACCGGCACTGCTGGGAAAGAACTTGTGGGGCAACAGGCTTCCCTTCGCATCAAGGCCCGTTTTCAGAATCTGAAGGTGTTGCCCATGGAGAAATACAAAGAGTTTGCAGAGTATGTGACATTGGATTATGTGGAAATGTGCAGAAGTCTGGAGCCACTTCTGAATGTGAAGGAGAAGGAAGAGCTGGCAGGAGCTCTGGTCCATGTACTGCAGAGTATCGGCAAGGCCAAGGTGAGCAATGAGTAACACATATATGCTAACTGCATCATAGTTTTGAAATCTCAACATATCACTCAGATACAATCTGATATAAAAACACAGCAAAAAGGAATAATCAGACATACTTTTTCTTGCTCGCATGTGTATGCTTCAGGAGTTCCTCATTGATTTGGGCGGCGCAGAGGTCGAGCGTCTTGGAGAGAAGGAGGCACTGATCTTCAGAGAGAACACACTCGCCACTAAAGCCATAGATGAATATATGAAGCTGGTTGGACAGAAATACCTCATTGACACACTAGGTAGGTTAGCTCAGCGGTAAGGTGGCTTCTTGTGATTGGCATTGGTTGGTGCTTTGATCTCACTGAACTCTGCTTTCTTTTTCATTGCAGGGGACTTCATCACCCGTCTTTATGGGGCAATGGAGAACTGTGAAGTTGACCCTCGTAAATGCCATAACTCTGAACTCTCAAACAACCAGAAGCACTTGAGGGAAACCTGTGAGGAAGTGGTGCAGAAAATTATTGGGATCCACGGGTGAGAGAATGGAGTTCATTATTTCAAGACATGAAATAATAAATATCAAATGTTTAGGCAAAGTTAATTTTAGAGTAGTGTTTGGGCCAATGAAAAAATAATACTCACACAGCTGATGTTTGACATGTTTCTTGCCTTCAGATCCTTTCCTGAAGAGTTACACAAGATCTTCTCCAGCTGGGTGGAGCTGTGTGAGGACCAGGGCAGAGCAGAGATTGGCCAGCGTCTCATCTCTGCTTCCCTCTTCCTCCGCTTCTTGTGCCCTGCTATCCTCAGTCCTTCTCTTTTTGGTCTGACACAGTCTTATCCAGAGCCAAACACCTTGCGTACCCTCACCTTAACTGCTAAAGTCATTCAGAATCTGGCCAACTTCACCCTGTGAGTGACATACTTTAGCAAATCATCTTTTGATATACTGATCAACAAGATTCTAAGAATGAGAAGTTCTTCCAAACTGGCTTAAGTAAACACATTTTTTTGGTTCCCATTCAGGTTTGGAGAGAAAGAGGAGTACATGCTCTTTATGAATGAATTCCTGAAGCAGCACTGGGATGGAATGAGGGAGTTTCTACGCACTGTGTCCAATTCAGACACCGAAATCCAAATGACTTCCTTTGATGGCTATGTGGATCTTCCTCTGCGCTTAGCTGTGCTGCATGGCCTGTTGGTAGACATCATCTATCAGAGAAACCAGGTAGGATGAAAACTGCATGATTAGACCAGTAGACTGTTCACAATATTGTATACTTTCCAGTGTTTACAAGACTTAAATACACAGGACATAACACATTTTTGATCATTTTCAGCGTGGGTACTGGTGCCCCCTAACCCTACCCCTAACCTTTTAAGATCAGGTGTGCACAAGATGTAGGGGTACAACAGCATTTTTGATGTTTTGCATGTGCCAATATGTAGACTTTATTATAGGGCTAATTTGTTATTTGGTTCATATGATGCACCAAACCAAAGACAGTGATGTACTGAGCCAAACACACAAAACACTTCAGGACAAAGACACATATCATCATACCCTTAACAGGACAAGTCTCCAATTAGGGTTAGGGTTAGAAAAAAGACCCTTAAAAAAAAAAGAATCAAAAGCCTCAAATTTGGGACCTAACACACAGCTTGTTTCTTCCTCAGGATACAATTGACAAGCTGCACCCTCTGCCTTCAATTCTGAACCAAATAACAGAGTCACTGGGCCCTGAGGCACATCGGATCATGGTTAAAAGGTGTGTTGAAGGCCTATATCTTCTTTGACTTCTCAGCAACTTGTGATGTATTACAAGCTTGAATATGGTGTTGTTACATGTCACTTAAGCAGGCCATTTTTTTGCAGTGAAATGGGACAAGCCAAGCCAGTCTATGTTCCCCCTAAAGACTTGGGCAAATACAGTCCTCACCAATCATCCCTCCAGCAGCTTCCAGTGGACTCCAAAGGCCTACGAGATGGGTATGATGGGTGTTTGTCTGTTGTTTGCAATACTGACTGGGCTCAGTCAATGTTAGTAATCATGAAGGTGATTTTTGACTGTCCCTGAACTCCTTGATTGTACATGTTGTGTACCAATGGCCAATCCATGCATTTTATACCACTTACACAGTATAGCTCATGGTGGTATACCATGGTAGTGATAGGGCAGACCTCCTTAGATGCTATGTGCTCTAGCTATGTCCTTCTGGAAAATCCAAAGGTGCTCCCAGGCCAGAGGGGATATAAAGGGGATGTTAGCTCTTCAATCAGGTTGGCCCCCACTCTCCTCCAACTTCACAGTGAGGTGTCTGGGAGGCATCCGAAACAGATGCTCTACTAACATTATCTAATCCTTCTCAATACTAAGGAGCAGCTGCTCTACTCTGAGCTCTTTCCGGATGCCTAAGCTCTTCACCCTATCTTGTCACAGCCCCATTTTTTAGTCACTACCCAAAGCTAATGACCATACGTAGAGGAAGTAGTCAACTGGTAATTAAAGCCAATTCAGACAGGCCAGTGTAACGCTTGCCTTGGACATTAGTCCAAGTGATGAACACTTTAAATTTGATGTTTTTCATCCCAAACCATACAAGTAGTCAAGAATTTTCCTGAAAAATATTTAAACATTTAGAATATCTTTTAAACCAAATGCACCATGTTTTACTGCAATCTGTCTCTGTTGTTAGGGAAATTATCAGTAGACTGATGTATCCTTTTTCAAGGGACAATATATACAAAACACACATTTTATGTAAGTGTCCGCTGACACAGGTATAGACAGTTTAACTTGATAAAAGGGTTTACAGATTTGAAAATACCACCATGTGATGTATATCACCGGAATAATTAATAATTCATTAAACAGGGATGGCAGAACTCGGAGAAGTATGAGAGAAAGGAAGCCAGTCACCAGAACTCAGAGTGCCCCACACAGACGTCCTGGTCACCCAAAACAGGCCCTGAAGAGGCAGATAAGTTCTGAAACTCTGCCAACAGCTGACAATGAACAAGAGATTGAGACAAATGAACCACTTATCTCATCACCAAAAACTGTGAGTAAAAAGAGGAACTGAACTTGGTTGGTTATTTTGGCTACTGAGGGCAGCACGCCATATAGTGCAATGCAAAAATAAATACTTCACCTTTTTCTAGTAGACTATCTTAAAATATTGACTGTTTTTTTAATTTGATGCTTATGTTAACACAGTGAAAGAATGACTCTGTCTAGTTAAGTTGAAGGAATTATTATACAATCTCTCATCTTGTTACAGAATGAAAGTATCAAACGTCCACCTGCACCAGTTCCCTGGATCAAAGACATACACAACAGGGAGCCCAGTCAAATGAAGACTCAGAATGAACAGTTCAACTTGCTAGATAGGGTATGTCATACCTGTTACCTACTAAAGTGACATAATTCTGGCTATAGTTTATCATTTCACTGTTACATTTCATAAACTGTCAATTTGTGAATCACACACCAGCATGCTCAAGAACTGTCGGAGCTTCGCCTGGGGATAGAGCAGGTGACGGAGCGTGAGCTTGACATGGCAAAGCGGCTTGAGGACTTCATTATTCAAAGCCAGGACCAGAATGTAATGCTGCAGAGTGAGGTGAACGAGCTTCGCTCTCTGCTGGCTGTGCGAGAAGAGCAGCTTGCCAGTGCCACCTTCAGGTAATATCACTGAATCAACAGTAATACTGTCAGCAAATGCACTACAGATGTTTTACAGAGAAACTTATTATGTTTAGTTTCCGGAGCAAATATATCCAACCTTGCCAAAATACAATGTTTTTATTATATTTAGTCTGCATACTCTATACTTTATAACTGAAGATTAATGAAGTCTTTAATTGGATTAGGTATATAAAGCAGTAGGCAGGGCTTTGTTCAAATTGTTTTAATTGCTAATTATCAGTAATTACTTTATGTTTCAGTACAATATATTACCAAGGTGTTCTGTTCTTGTCTACATGAGCATCTCTTCTATCTGTATCTATGACAGGTTGGGTGTGATTGAGGAGGAGAGGGAGGAGGATGAGAGGAAACTGAGTGCTGCAATTGCAGCATCTGAGCGGATGAACGTACTGGTAAGACAATAAATAAATAAATAAAGCCAGTTATCAAGCAGAGATGAAGTTAAGAGTATTAGATATATATTATTATTACTACACAATTAAGATACAGTATATTGCTGTACTTTTAATGCCTTGTTATTATTTGCCATTATTTATTCAACCTGATGTCAGTCAGATCTGTATCAAAAATTATTATGGATTTTAAGGATGAAAAGCATATAATTTCTAGCTCCCAACACAAGGGTTTTGTATCTGAATAATTGCACTTTGGGTCCCACGCAACAACACTTAAGCATTCTCAGTGAGGAAAATGCAGGAGATAATTCAGTATATACTGTAAATATATTACACAAAACACACCTGAAGACACCTGATCATAATGAAATGCTAATCTGGAGTATTAAAATGAAATTGTAATTAATTTGTGAGTGACTTGTGTGTTTGGTGCCCTTTTAAACATTTCAGTGGCCCTGTGGTAGAATAGAGAATAGATAGTTAACCATCAGTTCATGCTGTTATCATCAGATCACATTAAATGTATATTTTCCAAAATACTAAAATATTTACTCTGGAAATATTGTGGGAGAAACACCTTTGTTTACAGTATACTGCTTTTAAACTCCATACAAGAGTAAGCTGTTTAAAATATGTTTGTTTTTTTCTATGTGCTCACAGGAGGAGCAGTTTGCAGGCTTGATGAAGGACCTTCAACAGCTCAATGAGGCCTACAGCAGTGGCCAAAACAACATACAGCATCCTGAAAAGCCGCACATCAACAGCAACTGAACCCTGATAGAAAAAAAATGGTTCAGAGCAACAGTGTCACCACAATTTTGTATAAATAAATATATAAGTAGTTAATAAGTAGTTAATGTGGAAACCCCCACCTGAAGTCACAATTACGGTTTCCTAATTAGATGTAAGGTTATTTTATGAACATATTCAGAATAGATGTGGGTGAAACAATTCTGATGGAAGTGAAAGTGAAACCTACTGGATTTGTCTGTATTTCAGCTTTTACTGTATCTCAGGTACAGATGTTTTTTTGTTTGTTTTTTTTACTTGTAAACCTTCTTCATAAATAAAAGAATACTACCTGTCTGTTTATCTGAGTGTGTTCAGCAATGTGTCATTAAAAGTGCAACACTGGTGAAAAATATATTTACAGTACTCCACTACTGTACTTAAAGTGGTTATAATCAATATTTTCATAATAATAGTGGATCAAATGACTATGTGTGATGTGAAGGATGTCACTAATAGTGATCAACCCAGAGACAATTATCAGCAGACTGAAGTTCTCCAAAGCTCAGCGGAGCTTTATAGCTTCATTCATCTCATTGTTTTGATTTTCCAGGTTGCAATGGTCATACCCAGTTTTAGCTTTTTTTCAAGAAAGAGCTTCATCAGTGTTATGTTCACGATTTGTATGCACTGCCCCCAAGTGGCTAAAAAAGTCTGGTATTGCAGGTTTAATGGAGGTACTTGGACTTTAATTATGCTTATTTATACTTATACTGTACTATTATTTGTCTTTATTGTTTTACTTTCGCATTTTACTAAATACATTTCTGCTTAATCAAGTAATCACAAAGTAGTCAGCAGACTTTGGAGTCATACTAACCTTGTGTGGAGCTATTTTTATTTTATTTATTTCCTGACGATATTACGGGAATAGGCTGCCTTCTAAAGAAAAACAAAATAAGGACAAAGTCTTCAGGATTTGTTTGTAGAATCTGTACGACTGTTTGCGTGTGTGTGTGTGCGCGCGCGCGCGCGCGCGCTCGGAAAGGGCCAGAACGGGAGCGAGGACTTTGCCTGTAAGCTACACTTGATCATTTGATATCGGGGCAATGCAGACCGAATGAAGCTATAAAGCAGCAGATTTTCGACTTGGACTGAATTATTCTGCATTAACTGTACACACGAGGACTCGAGGTATTGTTGTAGATTTTGCTTAAGTATATTACAATCTTTTTACTCTCCAAATATGAAAGTGAAATATAAATATGAATGAAAATTTAAACGTCAACTCGGCGTCGCGCTGAATGTTCAAATCTCATTTAAGATTCGTTTGTTGAAGTCTTAAAAGATTTATGTAGCCTAACCCTACAATTTCGCTGACTAAATATGCTAAGCTAGAACGAAAACGTCGATATTAAATTGAAATATTTCTTGTAAACCGAACTCTGTCTGTACTTTCGTTTTCATGAACTTG
The DNA here is from genome assembly GCA_029490765.1 of Euthynnus affinis. Classification (NCBI taxonomy): domain Eukaryota; kingdom Metazoa; phylum Chordata; class Actinopteri; order Scombriformes; family Scombridae; genus Euthynnus; species Euthynnus affinis. Next base: position 33,188,926 of record CM055838.1, on the reverse strand, counting down.
ACGAGTTAAGTTTCGTTTTTAACAGCAGTCTCATCATGGCCGAATCCATGGGAGAGACTTCGTTTTCCCTGATGAGTCTGGAGGAAGAGCTGACCTGCAGTATCTGTCTGAGCACCTTTGACAGTCCGGTGACCATCCCCTGCGGACACAACTTCTGCCAGGACTGCCTCCTCGCCACCTGGAAGGAAACCTACAGCTGTCCTCAGTGTCGGACCTACTTCGCCACCAAACCGGAGCTGAAGAAAAACACGGTCCTCAGCACGGTCGTGGAGACCTTCAGAGTCCGGTCGAATAAGAACGAGGCCGGTCTGTCCGGAGAGGAGGGGGCTAAAGCCAAGGAAGAAGATGTCATTCGCTGTGATACATGTATGGAGGCAAAAGCGTCCCAGACCTGCCTCACCTGCATGGCCTCTTTCTGTGAAGAGCACCTGCGGCCGCACCGGGAAAATCCCATTTTCCGTGTCCACCAGTTGAGTGCGCCCGTCGGCGACCTGATGGAGCGCATCTGCCCCGACCACCACAAGCTGATGGAGCTCTACTGCACCCAACATGACCGCCTGATCTGCAGCCTCTGCCTCCCACACCACAATGGATGCACCTACATAACTCATGAGGAGCAGAGGACCCAGAAAGAGGTGTGTGTGTGTGTGTTTCAGTATTCAGCAGAAAAGATTAAAAGGCTAATTCACTCAAAATAAGAAAAAAAAAAAGCCCCACCATGCAGATGGATCAGATGTATAAAACATCAACAGCATTTTTGATTATGTGTTGTTTTGCAAAAGTATGTTTAAGACTTTTCAAGAAAGAGTGTCAATTTAAGAAGTTCATGTGACCCTGGAGTAGTGACACTGAGCCTGGTGATGTCATCCCTTTAAAAATGAACCCCAATGTTCTGACACTGAAAACCAGATTAACCCAATAATCTCTTTGTAAGACAATGCTCTTGGCAAAATGGACCATGATTCTCTCTGAGCTGTGTGTCTCTGTTTTAATGATGTACCATGTTTCTCTGTTTGCAGTTCGACCTGAGAGGCAAGCTGAATTTGTTGGACGGGAAGATTACGAAGAATAAGACGGTTATATTTCAGATGAGGGACATGCAGAACTCTCTCAAGGTAACTAAGCATTTGTGTTATTTACTGTATTGTAATCCACATCAATACTGCGGGAATGTTATATTTTAAAGGCATTTCTTTTATTTTGTCCAAAGCCCTGTAGTTACCTGTCTCATAACCTACTGATCTATTTTTTTCTATTAGGACTCGGCAACCAACAGGAAGAAATCTTTGGCAGTTGAGTATCAGCAGATTCGGGACATCTTGGCCCGAGAGGAGCGTGAGGCTATGACTGTGTTGGAGCGAGAGGTGGAGACCGGTCAGACCAAACTCAAAGTTCTTATGAAGAAGTTCAGCGACAACATCGATAGCATGAGCAAAGCGAAAGAAGATATCCACAGGCTGCTGGGTCAGTCCCAAACCATGAACTTCCTGAAGGTGAGACAAATGTGATGATCTAAAAGTGTGAGTAGAAGTTTAGTAGAGTTCAGATGGTTTGTGGTTTCAACTACATTGGTTAATGATTCGCCCGAATGCCCGGAATCACAAATAAAACAACTGCAAACTGAGATCCCATTTTTGTTTGCCAGCCTGCCTCTTACATAACATGTACCCGCACACGTAGATAGTAAACTGTCAATGAAACTGAATGATTTCACAGAACTTGAAATGGTCTGAAAAGTATTAAAACAGCCTGCAGTTGTTTGTACAAAATATTGTCAGTTTTATTATGTCTTTAATAGGAAAACTAGCCCCAAATCTTCCAAGAGGTTGGGCACTGTGGGGCCATAGAGGCTAAAATGTGCGAAAAACCTACAGTTCTCTTGGTGTTTGTGTTTTCACTTTTCTAAGTGTTTCACAATTTGTAGCATTTTTGGATTTGGACAGCATGTACCGCATGTTTTTGCACTATTGTTTTTGTATGTGTTTAACCCTCTGGGGCCACCGTAAGTTCACATCAATCAATTTGATTTAATCTCTGAATTCACAGTAAGACCACACGTTAGAGAGGGGTCTGTTCAGGTGTAGAAATAAAACAGGTCCAGATCTTTTTTTTTTAAAAGGCTGCTTTAACTCACACAAATAGGCCAGATTTATTACTGTTTTTACCTCATATTTGACCCATGTATAGAAAATAGTATATTAATATATATTATCAGTAGTTTAAATACAACCTTGTTCCACCAAAGACAACAATATGGTGTTCTTGTTCTCTCAGGCTTCATTTGACCTGCCCCAAGTCGTAACCTTCGACCCTTACACCCCTCGAATCAACCTGGACTCCAAGAAGGTGATAGCAACACAGGCCTTTGCTTCTGCCCTGAAGGAACATCTGAGTGAGATCCTTAAACAGCCTGTTGAGGCCAGACTACCAATAATGAAAACAGGTGAATTCGTACTTACACTTTTGAGCGGGAGACTTCACATTTGGAGACGTATTTTGAAAGTATAACGAATGCAGTTGTATCCAATTTTGTTGAAGGAATTAACACTGACGCTGCATCTGATGAGTTGGTGTGATGTGGGAATTGGTGTAGACATAAATCAAATCAAAATAGAAATTTCAAAGTGTTCCTCACATTGGCGATGGTTGGGTATTAGTTATTCATGTGGATAAAAATATGATGTAATGAAATCCTCTGGTTTGTTCTTAGATGAAAGAGCAGAATCTGCCTCTTTGAGCCCTGGAAATTACCAGGAGTCTGGTATGTTCATCTGTGCAACATGTATGCTTTATGATATGTATATGACATGATAATTGACCAAGGTGAAAATGCTTCTCTTTTGTCTGTTCCTATTTCAGAGCTAAAATGGCCGCTAGGGCATCACAAACTCCCCAGCCCCCACAGTCCAGGTCAAGCTTCTCAGGCCAAAGCAGGCCCAAAGAAGAAGAAGAAAGAAGAAGAAAAAAAAAGTAAGGCAAGACTGTTGAGAGAGGTTTAGATACAATTTAATGCTCTGTTTTGAGGCTGTAGTTTTGGTGCTATTGAAATGATTTGTGTTATACTGAGAAGTGTTTCAAATATTGTGTCCATCCCATTTATATTATATATTATTTGTATACTCTTGTTTTGTGTCACTGCTTCAACCAGGTCATTGTTTTGTGTAAGAACTCTACCTTTCCATTAATGAATGTTGCTATCTGTCATGCAATACGTATTAACAGCTCTTCAGAGTTTTTGCTACAGTCACAAAACAAACATATGTTGTTGTTTTTTTTTTTTAATCAGAACAACCCAAAAAGCCTTCCCAACCCACAGAAGGCAATATGGGAAGTAAGAATAAAAACCGTTCCATGGAAAGCCTGTTGGAGTTGGGTGCTGATGACAAACCTGGAGTCCGTCCACTTGCAGCTGAGGCCAAAGGTAAACCAGGTGACGCCATCTAGACTGGAAACATAACAGGGTGCAAAGCAATCTCTGCATTAGTGGAGACATCAAGGCAATATGAGATTTTTGCAATAAACATGTAACATAACGGGAAACCGCATTTGTTTTGCTTTTCTCAAAGCTCTCATCTGTTATCCCTAACCTTGATGATGAATGACTTGTTTTGTCTTCTTCTATTGTAGAAACTTTGGACAGTCCCCTAAACATTACATCTGCTGAAAAAAGAAGTGAACTTCTGAAATGTAAGTTCATTTGTAAATGTAACAGGTACCCCCTAATATGACAAGAGAAATATTTGATATTTGAATGGCCTTGTTTTTTTCTGCTCCAGATGCCACGGTGCTCACTTTGGATTCAAAGACAGCCCACAAACGCATCACACTGACTGAGGGCTTCACCAAGGCCTCTGTATCAGACGAGCATGCGAACTACCCCGAATGCCCTGAACGCTTCGCTGTCTGCTCCCAGGTGCTCGCCTCTAAGGGTTTCTCTAGAGGGCGCCACTACTGGGAAGTCCGACTGAGTAGCAACAACTTCATCGGCATAGGCCTGGCATACGGTAGCATTGACCGCAAAGGTCCCACCAGTCGACTGGGCCGCAACACCCAGTCCTGGTGCGTGGAATGGTTTAACGTCAAGCTGTCAGCTTGGTATAACAGCAGTGAAACCGTGCTGGTCAATTCCAATCCTAAACGCGTCGGCGTGCTGTTGGATTGTGAGGAGGGCACTGCTACGTTCTATAACGTGGCAGACAGGGCGTATCCCTTCCACTCCTTTGTGTTCCCCTTTGCTGAAGCTGTGTATCCAGCTTTCTGGATTTTCTCCAGTGGCTCGTCCATTTCTTTGTGCAAGATGCAGTCATGAGGAGCACATGCACATACAGCATACACACACACACACACGTTCATAATGTTCTCATTATGAACATTAATAATATAAAACAATTCTTTGCTAGTGTTCCAAGTACATTGGCTAAGAAAATGTCATTTTTCACAACATGAGGCTGACCGGCTGTACTACCCAGCCAACAGTTCTGTCAATGTTTTCTTCATTAAAAGTGGAAAACCAATATTGCCTGTATAGTTGCAACTGTACAATAATAATACTTTGTTCTAAGTATCCTACCTTTAGGTATCCTTTTAAATAAGAATATGAAGGAATAGTCGGTGGTGGTTTGCCTGCCTGGCCTGAGAATATTAGTCCTCAGTCAGCACGGAGCGTCACAAATGATAAGCATGTTATTAGCTATGACATAGCATGTCATAGCTGATGTCATTAGCTACACCTGCTGTGATTTACGTCAGTTGAATTTGTGGCTTTGTGGCCACAAACATGAAGCTGGCACAGCTCCTGTCCTGTTCTTACAACACAGGTAGGCAATGTACAATGTATTTTCAAGTATATAAACTGCGTATCAGGTGACTGGGACACACTTATGCATTCTAATCACTTTTTAAAAATGTTTAAAACTTTGCCATCACATGCGTTTTATCTAACATGCAGAAGGAATGAAAAGAAAATGCTGTTTGGTGGGAAAAAAAGGGGTAGGATAAAAGATAAGTCCTTTTTTCCCCCCAATAAATTTTATTGATAACAGATACAATACAGCAAGTTACTATATAACCATAACCATATAATATGTTGCAACTAAAAAAGTAAGATGTCCTATCAATCAGTCACCTGATGGCAGATTCCCAGATAGGGGGGAGTTATGAGGAGCACTTGCTAGTTTTCCTTGTGTTAGTTTAAGTTTTCCGAGATTTGATCTATTTCCTCCTCCTTTTTAACTGTACATACGTAACACACACTGCATACTTACTATACAGTATGTATGTACTTGTGTGTCTCCCTTTTTATTTACTATGCAGAGTATTTATTATACACTGTATGATGGTTATCAACGTGTGCGGGTAAAGAAGTGAATTAATTCCTTTACTGTCAGGCACATGCCAGTACAGTGTTTCAATATGATTTCTGCATGTAAGAGTGTGGCTTTTAGGGTTATAGGGCTGGGTGATGTGGAAAATGTGTTTTCATATCAGTTGATGTCAATATATGTCACATATGAATCATTCCTGGCAACCTTAACAATTTCCCTAAGTTTAAAATTCTATATATAAATCCACAAGTAAAGTGTTTGTGATGGTTGAGCTGTCACTTTCTTTGTTGAACCAGTGCTCATGTCCTCCATCTATCTATTGGAGTTCTGAAACCAAAGCAGTAGCATGTGGTGTATTAAGCTCAACTCAAATAACCCTATTGTACATTATCAGGAAATAGTCTGTTCCTAAAGGACTGCCATATGATTGGTTATAAATAAGTTTTTTCTGTGATGTGATTGTATGTTCAATTTAGAAAGCAGTGTATCCTTCAGACATTGCACTAAAGTTTCTCAGTTTCATGTTAGGGAAATGTTTTTAATCAAGTGTACACGTTGTTCGGATCACCCAGCCCTACAAGGTCATCTCCTAAACTCCGTGACTGGTTCAGCTGATGAGAGCAGAAGTCACATAGACTGTGTTCTTATCAAGGTCTGTCAGTCTCTCTATGTTTTTTTTTTTTTTTTTAGAATTACATTGCTATGCAATTGTAAATCTATGGTGGGCACATTAAAACAACAAGCCATCAGAATGCTCTGTTGGTTTCTTGTCAAATGAAAAGAAGGTAGTAAGATGTATCGTTTCACAGGGGTAAATTATTTGTGATATAATACAAAGTTTACCCCCACCTGTGACATGCGTTTGCTGAAAAACACTGGTGAAATTAGATTCAGTGGCTCATTTCCTCTTTGACACCACTGCAGTCCATCGCGTGATAAAGCGGTCAGTCAGCTGATGACATGCAGTCAGAGCAGACTTGTCTTGCAGGCACTGAAAAGGTGTGAAATGTTACTGTATAGGTGTGAAACAGTTGAGATCTACTCTCGAGGTCTATCATCATACAGCACATTTCAATGAGGTTAGTGCAGTGCTGTTTCAACATATTTCTCTTTGTTTAATTGATAAGCTGGTAAAGGTTCAGACATGATGACTGCTGTGGTAAATAAAACAGTAAACTAACCTTCATTTTTAGGTTACAGTAGATTCCAGTATCCGAAGGTATGTCCATCACTGCAGATAAAGTCTGAACCTGTATGGTGAAATCTGCTGTTTTCACTATATTCCATCGCTTATCATTACAATGGAGAATTTTGGTCTGGGATGCATATCTTTTTGAGACAACAGAGCTTTCCAGTACCATGATGAGTGTCTTGACAGTGTGTTGACACTGGTTTACTCTTACTACCAAGCCTAAATAACATGAGAGGTATCTGTGCTTACCAGAACAATTAATTAAGTTTATTTCATGCAACTTTTTTTTTGCTTATGGCTTCTGTTTTTGGCTTGTAAAATGTATCCTATAGACCAACCTGCAGTCTCCAGTGGCTTGCAAATCCTTTTGTTGATTTTGTTTGATATTTTTGTCTAGTGCTGATCTTCATTTGAATTGTAGTTCATTGCTCTTTGCAGATATTAAGTGTTCCTGTACAGTAACAGTAAATTAACATCAAATCAATCTTTGAGTAATGATTCATTGTTCAATTGTCCTGCGCTCACTGCTCAGTGTCATGAAACAGCTTTGGTGATAGGTATATAATGCCCTATCTGTGGTGATTTTTATTTAGTGTTCCCAACAGGAGCTTCTTTTATCTGACTGTCTTAACAATTGAAACTGTTATTTCTCTACTGTATTACAATTTAACCAATAATTGTCAATAAATGTTTTTTTCTCTCTCAGACACGTTTCTTGTGCCTTTCTATTTGTATTTTGAAGAAGCCACAAGTGGTTTAAGGAGCAGTCCTTACATTTTGGGAAATATATTCATTTGCTATGTTTAACCACAGACAGCAACATCAATATCATTTCAAATCCCTGCGTGTTCAGTATAGATAAAGACATGAAATCAATTTTGATCTTCTTAGTTTGAAGCAAGTGACAAGAATACTTCTCTAACTATCAGTGTTCTTGTATTCTGATCATTTGGTAGTCAAAATTAACTTATTAACTATTTGACTTCAATTAAAATTATTTTCAGACTCATTCTCATCACTATTCAGCTGCATATTTCACTAGTAGAAACACTGCACAGGTATTAACTGGTCCCTGTCTAGCCTTGTTAGTGGCAATGTGGACATGCTGCAAGATTTCTTATTGTGTTTATTATGCAGCACATAATACAGGTTGTAACACACTGTAATTTAGCCTTCCTTAAGTTATTGAGGTTGCATTTGTTATAGATATTCCATAACTGACCAGGACTACAAAATGTCAAACTGTACTCTCAAACAGAAGATAATGCATGCATTGGTCCGATAAACAGGAGGCTCACAGGCGAACCAAGGCCAGAATGCAGGCCATTGCCAGACGAAACAAGACAAAGACTTGAGATGCAACGCAACTAGAGGTCACAGAGCTATGATTTGAAACTGATGAACCAATTAGATTAATATCTCTGCTTGGGTTAAGGACTACACTCAGGCTTTCAGAGCTCAGAATAAGAAAGAGACAGCACCAGAGCAGAACACCCTGGTGTTTGCCGTTTTGGTTCTCCACTTCAATAAACACTTTCAGCTTTAAGACATCAAAGTCTCACATGTGCTTTTCTCCACTGAAGATGTCACGGGGGGTGATAGGACCCAATTGCAGAACAACCACAGATGAGTGTAGACAGATGAGCAAACATGGAATCCAGCACTTAATAATATTGAGTCTAGAGTGTGTTAGGGGTGTGGTGAGAGGGAGATAGTTAAAGGACTGGGCCTCCAGGCAGTGATCAGAGTTCGGGGGGAAGGCATCAGAGTTACCGTAGGGAACACACAGGCTCGTGGTCAGGACGGAAGGCAGTCGGAGCAACCGGGGCAGAGACGAGGAGGGATAACAGGAACAAGCAGAGGCATATATGAGGTATCAGTCCAAAGAAAGTAGCTGGAGGATCGAGCATGATGTGAAAACAATCTGGCAGGGAGTATGAGTAGAGCAGTGGCTTATATACTGGGAATGATTGCAGGTGATGAGTAGCAGGTGAGGTGATTGCAAAGTGAGAGCAGGTGTGGCTGATTGTAGAGCGAAGGCAGGAACCAGGGAAGTGGGAGAAGCAGACTGTGACAGAAGACGCCGACCATCACTCAAAATATCCACAACAGCATTATCTATTCAGAAATGCAAATGAGAGTTTTTGTTAAATAGAAAAAATGATATAAATATATAAACACTGTGTTTTGAAACAACTTATATTTATATGATTGATTCAAGTCATTTCCTTTCTGTTTGCTTTCTAATTTTTAACATTTATTGTTATATTTACATATAGTGCATTTAGTAGTTACATTTTTCATGTGTTTCAAAGTCTGAATTCAGATTCTTTTGATTTTTTTTTTAAATAATGATATTTCATTTTTAATTGGACTCAGCTTACACATATTTTTATAGTTTGACGTCTTTGAAATATTTTAATTCTGTTTTCTATTGGATGTGTAGGGGCATACTTAATTTCTTCTTTCTACAGATTAAAGAAAGCTGAATATTCCCCTCAAAATGATTGTTTCGCCTGCTCCCTATGCAGCTTTTTAACATTCAATAACACTCTGCCATCAAATGTTAAAGAGGCATGAACTTGTAGCAAAGGAGCAACAGTGACTCAGTATGCTGTGAAAATTGTGCTGGTGTCACTATCAATAACATGAATCCAGAGAACATAACATTGTCGTATTACTTTGTTGAGGAATTATTAACCTTAAAGGTCCAGTGTGTAGAATTTACTAGCATCTAGTGGTGAGATTGCAGATTGCAACCAATGGATAACGCCTCCCCCTCCCCTTCCAAGCGTTGACTGTAAAAGAATATGGACGTAATCACCGTGATCACCCATTGGTTTGTGGAGTGCAGTTTTGAAGCTTCAAGTTTAATGATTTGACCATCACCATCTTGATTTGCCATTGCTATGTTTGTTTTTTGGAGCCAGGAGTGACCATATTTGGACAAGAGGGTAGAGCTGACCATAGCACTAGCTGCTGGTGTGATTAGCACGGTGGATTTATAATCTATGGTTAACAGTGATAGTGCTAATGCTAATTTCTGCTAGTGAAAAACAAGCCTAAAATAATTAAAACAAAATGTACTCACTGGAATAACTGACCATCTGACCTCTGAGAGGATCTTTTATCACAACCAAATGCTGAACAAGACTAGTTTAGGCAACTAAAATGTTATAATTAACTTTAATTAACTGCAAACACACTGTGAAATAGCAGTAGCTACATCCCCCAGCCCCTAACCTTAACATCACAACTGAATGCCTAACTCCAACCCATACCCTAAACTGAACCTGAACCCATTTCTAACCTTAACCCTAAAAACAAGTCTGAACCCTCAAACAGCCCTTTGAAGATGTGTCAGAAAGTGTGGACCATACAAGTCACCATACAAGTCATACAAGTACACACACACAGAGAGGGGAGGAGAGAGAGAGAGGGAGAGAGAGAGAGATGTGCGTAGTCATGAGATATCTGGCATTGAACAACTGTGTCTAAATGTCTGAGGTGTTTAGGTAAGCGGAAGTTATCTGCACTAACACAAAGGTACGTGTGGGTGAAAAACAATTATTCATTTTACGGACGGACGTTATGTTTGAGTTTGTGGTAGGTATGAAGTCGCTTGCACATTTATTAAAATAAGAAATTTATCGTTACAAGGTCGTGACGTCGTGATATTTAAGCTGCGAAGAAAAGATAGCAGCTTGAATTTTACGACTTTTTGCTAACTGTACTTTCGGACTAGGGGGGTGGGGATGAATTCAATTACAGCACGATCACATGGAAACCCGTTTTTTCCTTGGTTTCCCAGAACCGGACAAGTTAAGTTTCGTTTCGCACTGAATCCTCAACGCAGCCGAAATGGACGAGAGTCCGTTTTCCCTGATGAGTCTGGAGGAAGAGCTGACCTGCAGTATCTGTCTGAGCACCTTTGACAGTCCGGTGACCATCCCCTGCGGACACAACTTCTGCCAGGACTGCCTCCTCGCCACCTGGAAGGACACCTACAGCTGTCCTCAGTGTCGGACCTTTTTCGCCACCAAACCGGAGCTGAAGAAAAACACGGTCCTCAGCACGGTCGTGGAGACCTTCAGGGTCCGGTCGAGCAAGAACGAGGAGGCCGGAGAGGAGGGGGCTAAAGCCAAGGAAGAAGATGTCATCCGCTGTGATACATGTATGGAGGCAAAAGCGTCCCAGACCTGCCTCACCTGCATGGCCTCTTTCTGTGAAGAGCACCTGCGGCCGCACCGGGAAAATCCAAACTTAAGTCTCCACCAGTTAAGTGCGCCCGTCGGCAACATGATGGAGCGCATCTGCCCCGACCACCACAAGCTGATGGAGCTCTACTGCACCCAACATGACCGCCTGATCTGCAGCCTCTGTCTCCAGGTCCACAAAGGATGCACCTTCATATCTCATGAGGAGCAGAGGAACCAAAAAGAGGTGCGTGTGTGTGTGTGTTTCAGTATTCACCTGACAGCTGCATCATTCTATGTTTAGATGATATCCCAGATATACTGGGCCAACTGGTCTCATTAAGGTGGTTATAAACCTGCTGTGCCAAACCGACATAAACAAGCTGCCATAAAATGTATTAATAACTTACAACAAGGATATAACATAATTAAAGTAACAGATATTGTGTGATATAAAACAGAAATAAATCTCTAATGTTTGAATCAGTCAAGAGTATTAATACATTTGAGCAACAGAAAACATTTGAACAGTAAAGTGATGCAGTGGTGCCACAGGAATAAAACAGATAAAAAACATTTGCATTGTGCCCCAGGCCTTTCATTGAGGCTGTGGCAAGCAAGTAAGTAGGCTCAATGCCAAATATAACAACCGATGTAATAATTCTATGTGTACTGAAGCTATGCATCGTATCTTTTTTCCTTCATATATCTTTGTAGTCCGACCTGAGAACCAAGATAGGCTTGCTGGATGGGAAGATCGGGAAGACTGAGACCGCTCTGTCTCAAATAAACAACATGCAGTGCAAGCTGAAGGTAATTTTTTTTACAGTGACATTACCCATGTTATTCACACGAACACTTACCAACTGGAAACAAATGAATTATTGAATCATTTACAAAGAAAAAGGTGATGTCAATTTACATGCTGGTCTGTGTATTTACCTGTCTCCACTCCCCCTGGCTCCCATCATGGTCCTTGTCTACAGGATTCAGCCACCAGTAAGAAGACAGCATTGGCAGCCGTGTATCAGGAGATGCGGGATATGTTGAGCCAAGAGGAGCGTGAGGCCCAACATGAGGTGGACCGCGAGCTGGAGATCGGTCTGACGAAACACAAGGAATTCCTGAAGAAGTTCACAGAGAACATTGAGATGATGAAAAAAACCAAAGATGACATCAACAGTCTGCTGAGTCAATCCCAAACCCTGACCTTTCTACAGGTGGTTATAAAACCATAAAGTAGGGAAGGTGGAAAGGAGAGATTGATGTTTAGCCTAACACAATATGACAGAATTGACTACAGGGAAGGACTACAGCTAAAAAGAGAAAAGTGGTTCTCATGATTGAATACACTTGGAATATTCTGATTTATGTAAAGGGCCCTTGCATATCTTCAACAGCATTACTGAAGCAAAACATAGAAATTGGCCAGATTTTATCCCTGGCCAGTAGGGCTGTATATAATTCGGTTGCATGAGATGTTTCAGCCACCACAATTTGAATTAAAGCCACCATGTGTAGAATTTTAACATTTCTCACTTTGGCACCTGTTAGCTGGATAAAATCACATCCCATAACAATGTCTTTCCTCTCCCTTGTTACTCACAGGCTTCGTTTGACTTACCTCGGGTTGTAAAGTTTGAGCCTCACACCCCTCGAATCAACCTGGACTCCAAGAGGGTGATAGCAACACAGGCCTTTGCTGCTGCCCTGAAGGAACATCTGAGTGAGCTCTTTAAACAGCCCATTGAGGCCAGACTACCAATTGTTAAGACAGGTGGGAGATTTTACATTTGGATATGGATTCTGAGAGTACATTAACGCTAATCATGTCCAGTTTTTGATGTGTTTTGCTGCGGTGGGGGAAACTGTTTCTACTGACACTCTGAGTTTTGTGATCTTCACAGAGGAAAAAGCAGCTCCTGTCTCAGGAGATGCAAGTGCTGGACCACAGCAGGAATCTGGTATGTTCATCTATATAGAAGACAGACAGACAGATGGATAGATGGAGAACTTAATTCACCCCAAAGGGAAATTATAATGTTACAGCAGCAAAATTACCACATAAGAATTACAAAACAGTAAAAGGTTACTTTGTTCTAGTTAATAAAGGATTGAGAATTATCTGAAAGAAGATGTTTGTCCATGTGCAGGAAAATATTCACATACATCATTAACTCATAGAAGTCGTAGAAAAAAAAGTCAAGTCACATATGTAATACATTTCTACATCTATATGACTGTACATTTTAAAATGGCTTCCTGTTTGTCTATTCTTGTTTCAGGACCACCACCTGCACCACACAGAAGACCTCCCAGGTCCCACAGTCCAGGTCGTCCACCCATCCGCCCATACTTCCAGCCAGTACCTCGTTTTCCCTTTATGGGGTCACAGCCAGGCTGGAATCCAATGGTCCGGCCCCAAAGCTTCGGTATGGCTCCTCCATTTATGGCAGTTGAAAAGCCAAGTAAGTCCGATATTAACATACAATCACACGCACACTATATCAAATTGTTGAGATTAAAGAACAGACTGGCAGCAACATTTTTTTTTACTGTGAAACTCATGCCATTAGAATAATCTGAAAGATGCAATAATAACATAAAAATTCATCATTCTTCTTCACATGGCGGCTTTAATTTAGCATGTATCAAATGACCTCAAAGAGAAAAAGCATGAATGGTTCGTACTACCGAAAGGCAAATCAGTCAACTAACAACCAACCAAGACCAATTGATAACACAGTACACAGAAAAATAAAATACCTAGTGCATGTAGCTTATCCAACTTATTCACTTGAAGAATTCTGCCAACTCTAGAAAAAACTACCACAATAAAAAGCAACCCATTCACACTCAGCCACACACTCAAAAATGACAGTACATTTTTCACAGATGTATCACACGGTTAACTTTGTCGACTTGATGTCATGAATCTTACAAATGGGCGATGTCGCACACAATTGTTCACATGAAATGTGACACAAGTATTTTATGTGAAGAAACAAGAACGAAAGTGAGAAATTCTAACCTCACCTTCTTTCTCACCCTCACTCACCAGGACAGTCACTGTATGATGATAATGTGATTGTGTCAGATTGTCTATTTTGGGATGTGGTTTCAGAAGCTGTTCAACAAGCTCTTTCTATGATACATCCTGAAGCCCTCAAGGCTTCTGGGTGGGAAAAAAGATTTATTTCCTGCTGTGCTTTCAGACAGCAAATAGTTGCCATCGTGTCTTCCACTCGCTGATATCGCTGTGCTGTATTTTTGCCTGGACTGAAACAGTGGGGCCGGCTCGATAACCACGGTCGTTTGTGAGTGAGTGATGAAGTTACACCATTGGTCAGACAGCCGTGTTGGAGTTTCCCGCTTGGCTGACAAAATGAATTGGTGTAAGATGATGGAGGATGTTTCTGCTCTGAGCACTCTCAGCTCTGGAGTTAAATGCAGTCAGCTCAACTCCTTAAACAGACACATAGCAGCGCCTTTACATCTCCTCCTCTACCATTCAGTGTGATCGACTCTACAGCTGCCAGCGGTGTCAGCAGCTGGCAGGAGAGATGCTCCGCGATGCATTTGGATATCAGGATATATACCAGGATGCAAGCTTTTTATCTCTCTGACATATTCACATCACAAATAATGAGCAACAGCATTGAAACATGAGTCTCGCAGATATAACTTGTGACTCATGTAGCTGTTACAGTGTGGGGCGGCTACTCTCCGGGTGTGCGGGTGACAGTGACTGCAGTAACCGGGTGGAGATAAGCCTCCTGAATTTGCACCCAAAATGCTGTCAAAACTTTCTCACCACAGCCAACTGCAAAAGAGGCAGAAAAAGGCTCATAGAGGCATTAGGGTAGTGTCTATAATCTGAATTATAGACACTACCACTGACAATCCCTGTTTCAAACTGGCCATATACAAGGTCTTGACCTAGTCTTGTTTTGTATCTGACCTAAGATTAGAGCATTAGAACACTTTATGTAACCTGCAATATTAACAACGTGCTGTATACCACTCCTTATGGAATCATTGTAGTTCATAAGCCACTGGCAGGACTTATCATTATTTACCATGAAGGTAGTGGCCCAGTGAACACAGCAGTAAGTGTGTTATTCTTGGAAGCTTTCCATTCACTGTGGCAATGACCACTTGTATAGTAGACTGCAGGTAGATACTTACTTTGAAGGTAATTATCTGTGGCTAAAAAGAGCAATTTTTACTGTGAATTTGTATTGAATATAAATTTCTTAACTTTAATGCTGAATTTTTTTAAGCCCTAGGTATGTGGCAGGGCCAGTTTGAGGTGTAGTTGTTAGTGGAAATGTGTCTTACATTAGACTGTCACATCTGAGATTAGCATGCTCAGGTTACCATGTATCATGGGTGTAACACTCCCCAGGACAACAGTAGAGTTGTAGCAGTTAGACGACTTCAGTGATCAGGAAAGGTTTTTGAAAGATTGTGTTCATTTACCAAATTAGCATTAAATTTAGATTTCAAATTACCTTCTTCAATGTTAACATGAATGGTATTTACAATTCAGAAATTGGTCAAAGTTTTTGAATAGAATTGAATAGGCTAGTTTGAGGTGCAGTCTTTTTACTGGAAATGCTCTGACTTCCTCCGTCCTTCCTTCCTGATTAACATGTCAGATGTGCCAAACACCATGCGGAGCACCTGTCTATAGACTTGCCCAGGACAGCAGGAAAGTTAGCAGTGACTAGTGTGTACAGGGAACTGAGCTTGCCAATAAAAACAACAGTTCATTAACCTGCATTACTTGAACTACCTGTGTGCCAGTTTGATGTTGGCAAACTCTGAAGGCTTTTGTGGAGTTGTATTTGTAACCGTGGCTTCAAGAAGAATGTCAGAAATTTCTATGAAAGAAAAAATTCTAATCAGTTTGGCAAGTGGCACAACTCTCATGCTATGGCACGAGCTAATAAAGAAAACTTTTTGTATATCTTCCTTCAGAACAAGACATGAAGCCTCCCAATGCACCTGGTGGAAATAAGAAAGACAAATCCAGGCGCCAACCTTCTTCAGAGAGATCATCTAAACAGCATCAACGGCCTAACAAAAATAATTAAATGCAGCAGCAGATGTGTTTATCTACATTCCTTATACAACAAGATAGAACGAAGCACTGTGAGACAAAAATGTGGAGAATACCAGTCACATGAAATGTCACTACTCTATTGCTTAATAAATGCATACACACGTACACAAAGAAAGTCTTTGGTATTTATTATCATTACTTTTAATAATAGTCACGTGTTTTAACCTGAAAATATTTAAGTGTAAATGATTAAACGAGTGCAGTAGGCAGAAGCAATTCTGGACTTTTCTGGACTTAAATGCTGACAGAAAGACACTTAAAGAACTAGTGTGTAGGATTTAGTGGCATCTAACCATGAGGTTGCAGATTGCAACCAACTGAATACCACTCCCCCTCCAAGTGGTTAGAATTACTACATTAGCTGCAAAACTTGTAAAAAATTTCAAAGGTTCTCTTTAGAGCCAGTGTTTGGTTTTTCCATTCTGGGCTACTGTAGAAACATGGCGATGCAACATGGCGGCCTCCGTGGAAGAGGACCCGCTCTCTATGTAGATATAAAGGGCTCATTCTAAGGAAACAAAAAACACAATGGCTCATATTTATGTGATTACACTCTAAATAAAACATACTCATGAATATTATATTCCATTTCTGCCAAATCTGTTGCACTAGAGGCCTTGAATTCTTGTGAGGTATTTCTGCTTATCAAATGATTATATTTGCCATGCTATAATCAGCATCCAAATATTGACGTTAGAGTGATATTACATAACTGTTTTCATCTATACTTTTTATTTTGACATTATTGCATAAGCTCTTAATATTTGTCTTTAATGAACAGCAGACTGCAGTGCACTGTGGGTCATTGTCATCTTATGTTGTTTGTCTAGTCATGATTTGATCCTCAACTGAAATCAAATTCTTTGTTCTTCACATTGAATGTTTTCCAATGTTAAGCTCTGAGTTTTTCTTTCATTTGATGGTCTGTTGGTGAATCTGTTTTGTGTAAAAACTTAAAATCCAACCAACAAACATTCAGTTCTTATGCAACTCAATGTTTGTTAAATTGGTAAATGATCACCACATCCCAATGTCATGATGTCAATGTTATTGCTTTATTATACCCCACAGGAGCATAGCTACTGTGATCTTTGACCAGACATCACAGCAACAGTTTTCCTCTCAGATTCTTGAATTATTTATAATACAACGTAATTAAAACACAGAGACATGTGGTTTATATATGAAAATATTTATGGGAATGTCTTCAAATTCAAAAGATCACTTCATTACATTCAGTTCAATCAAAATCAGCTTTTGAAACCTATAGTAGCAAATTCACCAGACCCTCTTTACTACCATTTTTGTAAACAGCTTTGTGTTACATGATTGTGACCAATAAAAGCTTGTTTTCTTCCAGGCAGTTTCTTTGTAGTCTCATTTCTATTTAGCAGAAGCCAAAAAAGGGTTTTCCCATATATGGTAGTCAAAATGAAATAATTTTTCTACACATTCTTATTAGTCTTTAGGGTTCCCTTGTTTTTTTGTGTACACATATTTGACAGCAAAAAGGTAAGCATTTGCAGATGTGTATTAATTAATAAAGCATTTTGGTACAAACAACAGTGTAATGTGAGCATCAACTGCATTTTGAATGCTAGAGCCCTGTGCTAATTATTTGATATTGGTGAAGGATAGCACAGTATCTGACATACTATTACTCAGTTTGCCTTGCTAAATTGAGTCTATATAAATACTGTTTTACATGAACCTAGATATAACAATAATAGACTGACAGCTGTGAATTGGTAGCATTCAAAACAACCAGTAACATCACAGTCATATTCCTCCACCCCCACAATAAAACAGGCAAGTCTTTAGCCACACTAGCAACCCTGTGAGGTCATCATGCCAGGAAACAAATTCGATTTAATAATGAGAAACCACTTTGCTATTGTTAAAGCCTTACCACTGCTGTAGCAAAACATTTTAAGGGTGGTGCCAAGAACAGACCATGTTGTACAATGGTCATGTCTGGGACATGTTTCATTCAGCTGGGTTTAGTTCCACATTGTCAACTCTTATCACTTTAAAGCGGCATAAGTCACAATAATATACATTTGACAAATTATGGCCTTACAAAGTTGCTATGCTGAATATGTTAGCAAACAAAAGCCTATTTACACATCCAGCAGAGTCACCTTGTGAGGAAGCTGGATTCATGCGATCACGTGATAACATCTCGTCAGGCTTCAAGTTATGCACTTGTGTCCTAATCACCTGTAGTTCAGACTAATCAGCATTACAAATCCAGTTGCCTCACAAGATAAGACAGTGATAGATGGTTCATCCAATCAGCTGCCATGATGTTTTGAAAGTAGCTGCACTTTTTCCAAACACTTTTAACGGGTGACTTCTCAGATGTTTCTGTGTAACAAACCATCTGGCACACCGGGTTACAGTCACAGAGCAATATTAACTTATTTTGGAGCGGTGTTATGGTGACATAATAAAAACTCCAACATGGCTAGCTCTGAGCTAGTTGCTGACTTGGTGTGTTTTTCTCAGCTTTTAACTGCCTGGTGCTGCTGGAAATGAGGTTGATGAGAGCCCTGAGACTCAACCAAAACAGTAAAGTTGCAATCTGTAAAACAAAAAGATGCTAAAACTCAGCTCTATATTTATAACCAACTCCTCTCTGGGTTTTTTGCTGCGAGCAACCCGTTTCACACTGCACATGGTCATTAAAAAAAATAAATAAATAAAAATTAGCTGTTATTTGCAGACCACAGTTGAATTTTGAATTTAGGACCAACTCTGATTTGCGCTGAAAGGTTGCATGTTAGCATGATGCTGTCATGCGTAGAGATAGCACATCTGTATCGAGGATATAAGTGTTTGACAAGCACAGTTTTGACCTGTTGGTGGTGCAAAGTAAAATACTCAAAGGATCAACATAATTAAGATTCACATCTGGGGACCATGAAAAACTGCACCAAATTGCATCACAATCCATTCAACATTTGTCGAGATACTGAACTCTAAAACAGTGTGTTGAACTAGAGCCATGCTGCTGATGTGGCTAAAAACCTGCCAATAAACCCAGTTACATTACAAGCAAATTCAGTGTAACACAACACAAACAACTCTGGTAAATATGGATGATAAGGTAAAAGGTCAAATAGGTGCCCTTGAGCATGAAGACATTCACCAAACAAATAGGGTAATTAGCCTTGGTTACCTGCCAAGGAGGTGCATATTGCAAAAGCATAGGCATCACGCGGCTATTAACTGATCCCTGTTCAGCTTTTCTATTCTACAGACTTTTCTGTTATGGCCGTGAGCAACAGGCAACCATTCTGCAATAAACAGGATCACCTCAAATGGCAAAATTAATTCTCCCTACAGGTAGGCTATTTGACAAAGAATAAAAAAAAAGACCTCTTGCACACATTATGTAGAGCTCAGGAAAGACTAATCAATAAAACTCATTAGCTAAAATCAATGTCACCTGACCACTTCACAGAAAATACATGCAAGTTACTCTGATGGTATTAATATTAAAATGTAGAGGTTAAAGTACAAGACCAACTCTACTTTAACCATCTATGAAAAATACTGTCTTGAGTCCACCACCTTGTGGCAAGTATTGAGGAGTGCATGAACAAGGACAGATTGGTAAAACACAAATGACAAGAGAACCACTGGAGTAACATAAAATAACCACAGTACATGGGACAGTATAATCTCACCAGCAGTCATCACTATCAACATTACCCACTTCCTATGCAGTGTAAGATATTTTTCAGTTCAAGTGCCAAAACAGTGCAACATAAAAAAAATGTAAAGAGGAGGTATGTAAAGAAGATGAAAAAAAAAAAGGTTAAGATGAAGGCAAAGTGGATCATCCAAACAACAGTTACTTGGAAGTATTTTCAAAACCTAAAAGTCAGACTGTTTCCTGTAGCTCTTACAGGAAAGTTAAATATAGTTTCATATATTATTGTACAAACCAGCAGGTTGGCGAGCTACTTGAGACAGTGCTTCATGATGTAAACAAACAAACATCAACGTCCAGTGATTAAGAACACATTGCAGTTGTAACAGAGCAGAGGTTAAGTGACTTTTTTGACCTACGCACACACACATTTTAAGCCTTATTTTAAGTGGCAAATGCAGGAGACACTTAAAAAAGAAAAAAAAAAACTATCAACATTGTGATGAGGGACCTGAAAGGGGAATTAATATATCCTATACTGTAATCCAATCACACTCTGAAGTGCGTCAGCGGTTTGATTTACTATTCTGATTGTGCTCTTTGTGGAATAAAATCACTTAGAGGAAATAAAGCTTTCATGTACCTTCAGGCAAACGTCCATGTGACGGTACTATTCTCTCCTGTGTCACAACTTCATGGCCTACTGTTGATTTAGACATGGCTTTGAGGGGGTTTGATCAATGAAACTTGGTCATCCTGTTAAAAATGGCTCACCGATACCTGCAGGCCTGCACTGGGCATTTGTAAAATACAGTATAGTCAACTATATATATATATATTTATATCTCTCTATGGCACAAGGGATCAGTGCAAATAAACAGCAATCTCTCTCCAAACATTCATCTCCTCCTGACTTGAGTTGCCTGAGCTCTGGCTTACAATATATATGGAGGAGTGCGAGGATAAAAAGGACCAAACTAACTTTTCTAACTCCTGCAAGCTCTCTGAAAAAAAGATAGGAAGTGATTTTGCAGGAAAATTATAACATCTCTTCTCATCAACATGATCAGTGTGCTCAAAGATCTTAGAAGATGACGACTAAGCGCCCAATAACATGAGCCATTACGATGATTGATTAATAGAAGCTGGGCCAAAGAAAGGGCATAAACTAAAAAAGTTGAGAGGAGCTTCAGATCACATGATGTTTGGGGTGGGTCATGCACGAGCGGATGCTGGCCCCGGGGGCCTGGGTGAGTCGTGAGGGGTGGGGCTCTCCGTCTCAGAGGCGCTGGATTCGTCGTCGTCGTCATCATCCGTCTGCTCGGCGCTGTGGTACAGCATGAAGGCCTGGGTCTTATGGGTGATGGTGATGGTGCAGGGGCCCTGAGCCCACGGCTCCCCGTCCACCTGCATGGGCATCTTGGAGCTCTTAAGAACCAGCTGGAGAGGGGAGGCATCATCAATCATGGTGATTTGAGCGATAACCTCTACATCTGGCTTAGTAATGTTTCAGTTTTCATTTTGCACAGCTGGGCGCAATTCTTAATGGAGTCTTTTTGCTGCTGTGGATTTCATCCGTCAGGCTAAAGACTGCCCTAACCTTTTGATTGGTGGAGCGTCACCCAAATGCTTATGGAAAAAGAATTTGTTTAGATTAATATATTATAATATTCTCCTGAAGATACTACACATTCAACATAAATCAAAGCCAATAAAGTAAAAGTGCTGTGATTATTTTTTTGGTTCAGGACGTAGGTATGATATCTATCGTTGTCAGGTCTCTGCTAATGTATCTAGAAAGATCATTTCCAGTAGGGTAGGGTCATTAGTGATACAGAAATCCTAAATCTTTTGACTATTATCATTATGGCTGGCTTTGTTTTACCCGACTTATGACATCAAACATATACCCTGGGTTAGCAGCAGTAGTTTTGAGAATTATTATATGCAAATAGCCATGTATAGTATTCAAATACCAGTAAAACTAGTTCCTCCATCTTTTCCCTTATTGTTCTTCCTGTTGTTGACACAGTCAAACTCATATACCCATGCAGATACACAACAATGGCAGCCATCCTCTCTTTTTCTTTGCCACTGATGCGGTGTTAACAGTGAAAATAATGGAGGCGTCAGCAGTAACTGCTCACTGGTTTAAAGCACTTCAACTAAAATTATTTGTTTTTTCATTTTAACCTAGAAATGCACAGTACATCATCAGTAGCCGTTTTCCCCTGAAGGGTTTACCATGAAAGAGGCAGCAAAGAAAAGAACAGAGTGATGTAGAGTGAAAATAAGCAAAGAAAACGAGCACATGCAAGAGTCGAGTAGCGCCTACTTAATCAGATTAGTTAAAATTAGATTCTCAAGTGCTGTGATGAGGCACATGGTAAGGAAAACTAATTTGAGTCCCTCATTGTCTTCCTCCATATCCACTTATTGAGGTAAACAGGAAATGCTGTGGTGGGACTGTGTGTGTGCGCATGTGTGTGACATCGCCTCACCCTGACAGTGTGGGCCTGTCCCAGCCGCACGGGGTTGGCCAGCTTGACTTGGATCTGAGCACAGTGGAAGGAGCCGAAGACACCCACCACCTCCAGCAGACCATCATCCAACCTGCGCAGAGAGACAGGAAACAACACCGCTGCTCATGACTGATGAAATCATAGTGACAACAGTAATTAGCTTTTAACCGTCCCACATAGCCATGCTGGTCTTACCGTGTCGGGGGGCAGGGTTCATCTCCCATACCCTCCCAGAGTCTGCAGCCTCCGCCCCAGTAGCCAATGTTACAAACTATGATGCCCTCCAGACTGGGTAGCGCCACCCTCTCCCCATCTAGCTCCAGCTGTGGTAGGGAACACACACACACAGTATTGATCAACGTGCTAAATCAGTTTCTATCTTCCCTATCCAGCCCTGGCACTATTCTCTGACAGATGAATAGTATTTGCTGAATTTCAACTTAGTTAATGTTAGACACAACTGGACATTTTCTGTGATGTCCAACATGTCTGTAAGCGACACAACAGGTAAACTATAAACACAAATATTAGAGATAATAGAAATAAAGCTCAAATATATAAAAAGAGACTAAAAACAGAACTATAATAAACTCTGTTGAACTATAACAC
This sequence comes from Euthynnus affinis, assembly GCA_029490765.1. NCBI lineage: Eukaryota > Metazoa > Chordata > Actinopteri > Scombriformes > Scombridae > Euthynnus > Euthynnus affinis. The sequence goes on along the minus strand of CM055838.1, from coordinate 33,166,297 downwards.
ATAAATGAGGTCGTGTTTGGTGAAGGCACACCTGTTTTATAAACATCAAGGCAAGTCATGACATCTTTGTGTACAGTGGAAATACCATTATCTGCATTTTTGCAGATAAACAGATAAGAAGATTGATACCACTCTCATACTTTTGCGATAAACATGGAGCTAGAGCTAGGAGACGATAAGCCTAGCTTAGCATGAAGCCCGATAGCAGGGGAAAACAGTGCTGTATGGCTCAAAAACATTCAACATGTGGGTTGTTGGTTCAATTCATACTGAAATGTAAGGAAGACAAGTTTTATGTAGAGCAATAGGTGTATTTAAAAAAAAAAAAAAAACTTTAGTGAAAGCCAGACTAGCTGTTCCTTCTTGCTTCTGGTCTTTAAGCTAACACTTACCGTTACCGTCCGCTATAAAGCCTCGCTACAAATAACTATCGATAACGAATTTCAAACACTTCTAGGATGATGGTTTGTCAATTTATGCCATTTTTAGAAACACAATGTAAAATACAAAATAATGATAACAATAACAGAATAGTAATCATTTTCAATGACTATTAAAACCTTTTTCCATTCATAAGCAGGCAGGTCAGTAATTTTCATCCAAAAATATCACACATATAGTGAAAACATTCGCTGATACTTCCAGACACCCTTTGTGAACTGTAGAAATGAAAACAGAATAAACGTGCAACCTCATTACATGTACCTCAATCCTCTTATCCAGATCCTTACATTCCTGCACTAAACAATCTTTGGTGCCATACAGGAAATACACCGCCTGGGGAAAGGAGAAAAGTAGGTATCAATACAAAGTTCTTTGTTTGACTGATCTTCCTCCAACTATGAACCAACACATGCAATACCTGTGCATTAATATGTAAATTTGAGTACAAAGTAAACCTGATTTGTGTATTCAAATAAAGCCTTTTCAAACTCTCTGACCTTGTTGATGATGCGGCTGGAGAAGAAGGAGGGCGTTTTCTCACGATGTGTGTGGAAGTTGAGCGCCATCAGAGCGTCAGGCCCCACAGAAAAGTAGTTGTTCATGGACAGAACCTGAGGAAGACGTGCAAGTAAATGCATTATTTTAACTGCTTAGTGTGACAATGGGTCAGGTTCTGAACAATGTCAATGAAAAACTGCCACACCAAAAAACACAAAGCCTGAGCAACAGCACAACAACATATCAGTGGGTAGAGATATCAAACTCACCTTTGGTTTACGAAAGTAGAGGCCTTTTGAAGCTACCTGCACTTTCCATCTGAAAATGATAATGTGGCAATAAGCAGAAACATAAGAAATGCAAACAGGGCTGTAGCTCGGATTTCAGAAATACAGAGAACTTGAATCCACAGAAAAAAAAAAACCCTACCTGTCCATTTTGACCACCTCCGCATCGAGGATGTTGCGGAGCACCTGTTCCACAGGGATCTCTCCAGCATACCCAGCACCCCAGCCTAGAGTGTTGGAAAGGTCATTTCCTGTTCCCAGGGGCAGGATGGTGACTCTTGGGATAAACTGGTCTTGGCCCTGAAACAGTAAAGTACAGGAGCAGCAGGTCTCTTGTTATCTTAGCACAGAGAAATTGAAGGTGGAGACAAAGAATTCAACATTGCAAGGTGTCAAAGAGAAGAAAAAAAGTCATTCCATCTCATTCTCATCTCACCTTCAGCTTCATGGTGTCGATGGCATCCAGCACCCAGCCCACTGTGCCATCACCCCCACACACCAGCACCTGGACACTACCAGGGGGAAGGAGGGTGCACAGCTGGAGGGCCTTAGAGGGAGCCAGCTCAGACAAAGCAAACACCTGGAGGAGAGAAGACAGAAAACACAATCTTGATTCATTGACAGGTTTTGAAAGCAGGATGACAACTAAAGGGAGAGGAAGATTCAATTCAACTAACATGAACAAAGAGAAGACTGACCTGCACAGGGTTGAGGAGGGTGCGAAACTCTCCCAGCAGAGCCTCCCCCATGTTGTTACCGCTACGTGTGTTAGCCAGGACCAACACTGGAGTCCAGCCACTGCCGCATGAAGACGCCAGCTGCAGAAACACAAGAACACAATTCCAACATTGCTTAATGAAGCTCTGGGACGCCAAATAAAGCCCGCTGTACCAACACAGATACTATCTGTGGCTCCAAACAACCCGGTCATAACTCGCCCACCTTGCTGTACTCGTCAGGGTGTCTCCTGCGGAGCTTGTTGACACAATAGAGGTAGTGAGGAGGGATGATGAGGCTGTGGAACTCGCCCAGGTCACAATGGTCCGCATCCGCCAGGCTGTCCATGCAGTCGTCGTGGACTGTAGTCTGACACCACACACACCTAGAAGTTAAAAGAGACACACACACACACACACACACACATTAGAAAAAGAACATACAGAAAGGCAATTCAGACTCCTGGCTGCTAAAGGGGGATTAATATGAGATTATGCTAGACTGTGCCCTGCAGTTCCACAGAGCAGCAGCAGTACTCCATTAGAGCAAATTAAAGACGGATTAAAATGAAAGGTCGTTGAACTCCATTATGTTAAGTTAACCCTGGACGGTTGGACTGCACAGCAGTACAGAGAGCTGTAGGTATTCTTAATGTGTAGACAGACACCTACCTTCCAGACCCTAATGTGATTTAGTGGCTGCAACAAGAGCAAAACCAGTCCTTTACGCACAAACGCAGCTACAGGTCTACAAGTGAGTCTACGACCTATGTGGATGCGCTTATCCAGCTGTCAACATTACCTGAAGTCGCAGAGTTTCGGCTGCGTCCCACACTGTTGTTTGCACACTGCACAGTAGCTGGCGAGAGGGACATTTCCCCGGACCCAGCGGTGCTCCATGGCTCCATCAGACCTGGAGGGAGCCATGATCTCCTTGCACGGCAGGCTCCGGTCGGCCCGGCGCAGGCACTGCTCGTCGGCGCACACGCCGCAGCAGTCGCAGAAAGCCCCTTGCAGGATGTGCTGGGAACACACGCAGCAGTAGGTCGGCTTGTTGAACAGGTCTGTGTAGTGCCAGCCGTGTTTGCTCTTGCGAAAGAAGTCCTTCATGTGCGTTTTCCGCTTGGAGCGCTGCGCGCTGCACCACAGTGTGATGATGACCGGGACGATCACGGCCAGAGAGGTCCAGAACAGGAGCGTCCACTCCTCCCGGGAGCCGCAGTCGTCCTGCACCTCGTCCCCCTCTTTGTACATCGCAGCTGGTCGGTAGTGGGAGCGGTGGATGATGCTAACGAGTGCAGAGAGCTATGTCAACAACACGGACAGCTGGCAGGACGCAGGACACATTTCCCCTGCGGCACTCATGTTCACACACACTAACAGGACGCTGAAACCAGTCCAAGTTTAAATATTCTTCATGTATAACTAACTAAACGATGTGACGCTGAACTCACGGGCTACCTCGCTAACGTAGCTTCAGCAAAGAGTGTTCAACAGTCAAGATACTCATCTGACAAACAGGAAAAGACGCGCATGCGTTGTGCATTTCCCACATCATACAACAACAGTTAGCTCACTGTTTAATCACTACAGACGTTCAATATATAATACGTAGGCCAAAAATTACCACCTGTCAGCCTTTAAGGAGACTGTAGAGAAAATGCAAGCAACGAAAACATCTAGAAATGGTTCATATTCAACAAATTATAGCTATTTAAACAAAAATAACCCATCTTGAGGTAATTATCTAATTAAAAATAATGAGGTCTATTTGAAATACTATAGTAAGATTGATTAAGTCTGCAACAAAATAAAAGCATCGAGACCTTAAAAGGTCTTTTATTTTGTGTTTAGATGAAGATCATCATGAAGCCCATAGATGAAGTCCTCTATCACCCTGGTGAAAGCGCCTGCATCTCCAATACCCAGAATACCTGGTAGCAATTGTAGTGTAACAGAATGAAAGGCCCTGCCTTCCCATGGTACACCCACACAGGTGTTTTCACTTAATTTGTCTAATTAGTCCTCTTCTGGTGAGGTTGTAGGTGTGTGCAGACTGTGCTAGACTGACAGCTTTCTGACCCTCCTGTCAGGCTGAGACATACTTTTATCATTCTTACTGGTTAATAAGCATCAAGATTTAGTGGCATCAAGTATCTTAGTTTCAGGTGATTATACACTAATTAAAACATAGCCTATTTATGAATGTTATATACCATTTCTGTCAGGTCCTTTCGGCCAGATGCCACTAATTTCTATAATCCACATCTTCAATGATGAGGTTAACAGACTTCACACAATTTCCATCATAACTCCACCCCTCTTCAATCTGAGCATAAGTCTAGTGAAAGTATATAAGTGAAAATAAGTGAAAATACCTGTGTGGAAACGAACAAGGAAGTAAGTATGGGTAGTGTCTCACTCGGCTGTCATCTCTGAATCTGAGTTCCTGATGTGCAGGCAGCCGCTCCACAACACGCATGCGCTCTGCACTGCATCATGAGCCCATAGCGTGTTAGATAATCACATTGTGGGAACAAAACCTTTCCTATTTCTATGCCCCAGGAATGCATCGAAACTACACCATCAGTGCAATATAACTCCGCACTGTGGCTACTGGAGATATGAGTCATGAAAAGGGCGCTCAAGAAGAGGAAACGGAAAGAATGACGCACAATGACGTCTTCCCTCGAACGTCACTGACAGTGCACCACTTCATCTTTATAATAAATTAATAACAGAAATGCTAATTAGCTTGCTACCTAGGCAGGTAGGCGATTAAACATAACAAAGCACCAAAACTCTGCAATCATAATACATGTGTTAATGTTTAAAAAGAGATAAAAGCTCCTATAATTCCTGTCCGGAAATGTGGTCTTTGTATCAGCTGAGAACAGCGATGTTAAGAAGAAAACACAAACAATAACCATATTGAGAATAACAAAAAAAGCTAAGTGAAAACTGAGTTCAGTTATTATAACTTTAATTGCGGTTTCGCCAATGAGATATTTTCTTGCTTATTTAACCTTCTGGGGGCCCCAAGCAGACGTTTGATTTCCCTATCAAGACTTTCCTATTATTGCACTCCCATTATATTGGGGGACTCTCAGAAACAGAAAGGGAAAAAAAAGAATGGTCAAAATTATATCCTAATTTTTAGTACTTTGTGTGGGTCCAAATCTAAAAACACTGGATCCTACACTTCCCACAATGCAATGTGAGAGCATCTTTAATTACCCTCACTGACCCTCACTTTTAAATTCCATGCTCCCAGTTTGTGAAGCAGTCCTCTTTATTAAATTTTCTCAGAAAAAAAAAAATGAAGCCACATGGTGAGTGGTACTAAAGCAATCTTTGTTTTAAACTGATATGTGTAAAATCATGTTCGTGTAATGTGTTTGTGTGTGTGTGTGTGTTTTTTGTGTGATTTTGTGCTAATAAAATCTATTATTTATATTTCACAAACACTTGATTTACTCAAATGGTTGAAACAGCCTTGAAATCAGCTTTCATCTCTACTTGAGGGTGTGTGCACTGCCATCTAGTGGCCAGATTCCAACCTGCCTCACAAATCAACAAACCACATAAATCATATTATAGGTGCTGTTAATTGCTCATCTTCAATAATTATCTCATCCTTGGAGCTGTAATATTAATCTATATGAATTATATTTGTGTATAAGTTAACGTCTCATCGCTATCAGTCATTTGTTTGAATGATCTTATCAGTAACATGAGCAGGTATGTGATGTGGTTTGTGGGTGACGTGCAGGAGGGGGAGGAGAATTTCTTCCTTCACCCCTTCTGGACTCTGGTCTGGACCTCATAACAGAGAAGACTCAAGCAGAAAAAAGATGACGAAGCTGGTGGTGTTTTTGCTCTGCCTGGTCCTGCTGACCATCCACACAGGTAGGAACCTTTAAATCCTTTTAAATTAGGAGGAAAAAGCTGCCAGTCTCTGCACACAGGCTGGAAGTTGAATCAAGAGAAAACTTTTTCTCCTGCAGATTGGATTTACACCAGTGAGTCAGATAAAGACAATTAAGGAGAGTGAATAATGCATATCATGGAGGTAATTGGGTGATGTCATTTAGGTTGTTTTTTTGCTTGTTTGTGTGTTTGTTTGCAGAAATTTGGTAAAACTTTGTGACTTCATTTAAATGAGGAAGAAATGTTGTTTCACATCTTTTTTTTATGTTAATTGCATTTTACTTTTTCCTTTTACCTCATTATTACATTTTGCAGGAACTGCATTTGCATATATAATTTGTTTATCTTCAACATGTATACTTGCATACAGCATGCAAACATGCTTCAAACCAACACAAACTAAAACAAAACAAATAATCAGGGTTAAGTCGATCCCTCTTTGATTGATTTGAGTATTTTGCCACGTTGCTGTGAGAGACCAGTCCAGGCAGCAGCAGCAGCAGCTCTGGCCTTGTGTTGACAGAGCTGGGTTCATTTTCACAGCAGCTCCCTCTGGCAGAGAGTAACAGAGAGCCAGCCTGGCTGCCTGCTGGGGTCACGTGCTGCACGGGTCGGACTCCCTGGGGAGCGAGGAGGATGAATGGGCACTTTGTTACCTTCCACCAAATACCCTGCCTCTCAAAACAGGCCTGAGTTAGAGCGAGGGAGACAGAGCCCTTGCTCTGCAGAGGCTAGTGTGTGTGTGTGTATGTGTGTGTGTGTGTATGTGTGTGTGTGTGTGTGTGTGTGTGTTGGAGAGCAGGAGAGCAGCTCCCTTGAGGCTGGCGTTGAGGAATAAACAGCCTCACATGGACTAGCTAAACAGATCAGGCCAGCCACAGCTCACCCGCAGCAGATAGTGGTGAGAGGTTCATTCATAGGTCTGAACACAGCGTTAAGTGAGAGGAATGTGATCCTGATTAGCCAATACCCAGCCACCAAGCAAACAGCTGTTATGTTCATAGCAAAAACAAAATATCTCTGGCAGAGGTGAAACTCAAAGTCTGTTGTGAAAAGTGAGTAAAAAAATAAAGGAAACTGCTAATACACACTCACATCAACAATAAACCTGTCACAGCCTCTCACCTCTTTTATGGTTTTAAGGCAGGCCTCACAGACATACTTCATTCTTTCTTTATTTAATCTTTCCCAGCACCAGCAGAAGAATTGGATGTGTATCACAAGACATTTGAGTAAACATTTTATCTCTGTCCAGGCAAACTCTTATCTTTGTTACTCCCTCAGATGCCAACCCTATCATCAAGGAGAGCTTTGCTAAGCAGCTGCTCCGCAGCAAGAGGCAGGAGCGACCAGCAAAGCCCGGCTATCCCGATGAGCCAATGAGGGTAAGGTTCATTTAGACCAAAGAGCACAGATAAATACTTTACAAGGTGGAGAATGACCAGATCCTATTGACCACACTATTAGCTATGTAGGTAGCCCTAAGCATTTGTACATAAACATTTAATAAATGCTTCTAACACTAAAATAGCTGTAAAAATAATGCACATTTGAAAGTGTTTATTAAGCATCCATAGCAGTTCATGAATGTTAGAAATAACTGTAATCAAATAAAATCATATATGATTGCACACATTCAGAAATCCTTACAGTGTTATAAAACATTTGTTACAGATGTACAAATCATTCTCAGGCATGTTTAAACCTGCTTACAAATGTTTTCCAAACTCATATGATTATATATGATTAGAACTTTATTACATGTTTGCAAGCACCTCTTATGTACACTTCAATGAGAAGTTACAGTTGTTTTGAAATACCATTAATAATTTTAAAATGTCTTTATATCTGTTTGCAGCTACTTTATAAAGTCTGTGTAAATAATAGCGATATGATATATGTAATATATATAAAATTATAAACAATTATTAATAGTTTTTACACTGCTTATAATTGCTAAATACTGAAGGAGGGTTTAAATAAAGTGTTACTATTTTATTAGTGTTTTATAAGTTTGTGTAAAATATTTATATACAATTTAAAATTTGATCATTTTTAGTATTCATAAATTTGCTTTTTTTCTAACTTGGATGGTAACTTTTACAAAGTGTAAAATAAAAAAAAATAAAATCAACATGACAAAACAAAAATCATAAAGACAAATAAATAAACTGTCAATAATAGATAAATAAATAAATACAAATAAACGGCAAAAGCTCAATCTTCAATGGCTAGAAAAGTTCTTGAGAGATATTACTTGACATGATTTATCATTTAAATTCTACTTTGAAATTTATGAGAAGTAATGGGAGGGAATTTTATTTACACATAATTTATTTTTTTTATGCACTGTAAGAGCGCATTTACAGTAAATTGTGTCATTCTGGACATCACCTCCTATTTTACAATCTAATCTAAGAAATCAAATATGTATGTTTGTCTGTTTCTCTAAAATTGTTTTTTTGTTTTTTTTTTGTTGAATTATTCTGGCCCGAGGAGAATCTAACTGAAGCAGCAGCACTTATAAACATGACTTTATATTAACCTCTTTGGATTGTACTGCTCTAGAATTATTCCACTCATCATTGTACAAGTCCAAGCATGTTTCCCTCTTTTTTTTAGCTCTACTCATATCTGTAAATGTATTTTGATTATGCTACCATGCCGTCTGTGAAACTGAAAGCAGAGCGATAAACAGTTCTGAGTCAGTGGAGTTTTACTTTTTACTTGGTTATTCCCCCTGTTCAACATTTGGTTTTGTTTGTGCAAATGTGGGTAGCAAACCAAATCCACATTCATCTGCCTCCATGTGTTCTCTCTTTTAATGTACTTTCATCCACCAATGCACATTTCTCCCCCAGGAGCATCTGCTCCACATGCAGGCTCTGGATCAGAGGGCCCAGGAGACCAACCTGGAGCACTGGCTGAACCCTCACTGTTACCCGCGCTGTGACAGGAACTATGGATACCCTGTCTGATGATGTTGATGATGATGATGATGATTACAAAGGTCACCACAAGTCTAAACTTATATTTCAAACCCCAAATACACACTGTACACGATTGCAACACTGTGAAGCTACACAGCAACATAATTGTCAGTGTTAATTTAAGTCAGATTTCATTAGCAACACATGCAGGGTGCAAAAATTTTTTTAAAAAATGGAATAACAGATTTTTTTTTATAAATTCAGAGCCGATGTTCTTTCACATGTCAAAACACACAAGCAAGTGGTGCTTCAAGGCCTGAGAGAAGTCATTACATTCATCTACAACTGTCTCTTTTTATTCCCTGCTAAAGTGTTAACCTTTCTAAATTGAATTACTTGTTTCTGTAATTTCTGTAATGTTGTCTTTTTTTAATCTCTTCCTGTTTTTTGTGATTTTATCTCACATTTTTGGCACAACAGGAAACCTCAAAAAACCTGTGAAACAGTTCCCGAGTCAGGCTCATATTATGTAATATTTTTTTTTTTTGACATTGTCAGTTATCATGTGTAAATAATTCACCCTGCAGCTCTGTAAACACTCGGAAATGAAATGTCACTGAAAAATTAACACTTACTGACACTAGAAAGTTTTCTGTTTGCACAGAAAAAGATAAAAAAACAAAACAAAAGGACAACTTGTGTTTTTTGTTCCATAAAGCAGGATTAGCAGGTTTAAAAAAACATAAGAGGCTGTGCAGTGACAGCTTCTCATTTTAATCTAAAAACTGAACTTGATTATTAGGTTTTAGGAGTATGACTCAGTCCCATCTTACTGTCTGGATAATAATCAATAATCCAATCTGTTTTCATCACTTTTGATGCTGAAATGTTCCAGCATGTGTAATATATGTTGCAGGATTTACAGTTTGAACTGTTGTTTATCTTCCTTTTCTCCACAGAAAAAGGACCAGAGACTGACAACATGGATGCTTATTAAAAGATCTCTTTCTCCTGAAATATAATGACCATGTGATGTCTGTGGAGTAAATGGTCATGCATATATAATCTTACAGCTATCTAGTTTACCATTATCAATAGTTTCAACATGCATTTCCTAAATTGTGTATCATACAGAGTGAATTGTGTTAATAACGAATACAGTCTCAAATAAATTCAAATGCATGATCTGTGTAGCCATACTTATTCTTATCTTCAGTATTACTGTTATTATTATTACCATCATTATTATAGCTTGTTGTGTGTATCTATTTTTGTCGTTGTTGGAAAGAGGAGTAGAGGTGCAGAACAGTTGAAGGCTTCAACATTCAGTCCATCTGTTTATTTCAAAGACACGCTTCTAGTCAGTGACGGAGGGGATTTTACTGCCTCAAATTTGAAACCAGTATTTGCATACAGATTGATGACGTTGCGGATTTATTAAAGCCCTTGACAAGCTAAACGAGATTAAAACGGTTGTAAATGTGCGTTTAGTATCACACTTCAAAGAGCTGCCTTTCGCAAGGGAGCGGGATGTGTTATGAAATCAAAAGGGTCCGAAATCAGCAAATATTGTATTTCGATTATGTCATTTTAAAAAAAACAACAAAAAAACATGTGCAGTAAAAAGAGATGTTTGTTTAGGGGCTAATAAGCTGCCCTGTCAAATGACTCCGCTCTGAAGATTATTAGGTAACCTCGAAGTCTTGGATAAACGGAGCAATAATGTGCCTGCAGAAGGCGGTAAATGTAGGCCTATAGAAAAATATGAAACTGTATGAAGTTTGAAGTCAAATGAAATGGCGCTTTGGTGTTTGTGACGTGATAGAAATACATAAATACAGCAGCGGGGGCCTGTAAGAATGAGTAGCTGCATTTTCCACGCCAGGCAGCACCCACATATGAAATATATTCAAATGACTAGATTTAAATGTCTATAAAAAGCAGAACTGACGGGCACGACGAAACGGTCTACTGTGAATTTAATATTAACAGCAAACGTGTGGGGTTTATGAACTGCTGAACCCGGAAGAAAAGCCATGTTATCGCTCAGCAAACTGAAGGGAAATCATTGAGGGCCTGCTGTATGTTTCAGCTGGCTAAATTAGGTTATTTCGACCAAGCCTGAGGCCTCTAACGCCCACCCTAGATATACACAACTCTTTATTTAGCATGGAACTCGACCTATTTAAAACCTTGACATGAGTAGCTTTTTTCAGAGATTTCCAAAATACCTAAAGCAGAAATTGAGGCCATTAGAATATATTAAAAAATTATAAAATGTTTCTAAAGGCCTCATATTGTTACATGTTTGGATAAAATCCATAACCTCATTTCCCGGTTTTGGTGTTGCCTTCAAAGGCTATTTAAAACGGGTCAAGGCCAGCGGCTCTGTAATAAACACTGACAATAAAACGAATAGACAGTTCAACACAACAAAATGAGAAAATTCAAAAGGTTTATTGAAAAGCGTCTAAAAAGCGATTTGACACCAACTGTAATTATCTTGTTACATCAAAGCTTCGTTTTCTATGAAAATGTAAAATATACTATGTTAATGGAAAAATGCAGTTATGCACAACTTGGGAAAACTGGTAACATGTTCGACATGAATTTATTAATTCAGCTTACATTTAGAAATGCTATGACATTACAAAGTCAGCATGGCATGCTGTAAACCGGGACACACTCGGGTCTTTGAACACAACACAAACGGATTCTTTCTTAATACTTTTCAATTCAAAGTGCTTGAGTACATTTTTTTAAATAATATTGTATTTTCAGTCTAATTGGTTCAAATTATAGAGAAATATTCAATCCACAGATTGATTTAATAGTCTCACCTCACCTCTCAGTTTACTAGCATGAGCTCAGGCTGGAAGATTTGAGAGGGAAAAAAAATACATTCTACTTTGTTACACTTTTTTTTTTTTTTACTTTTCAAAATAGTAAAATTCAACAAGCTCTGTACAGAAAGTAGCCAGCTGCTGCAAAGGAAAAATGCGACTCACTCATGTAACCAATGCAGGGTGTGAAATGGACTTCATTTGATTTGGTCAATACATTAAATAGATGTCCAGCTTTATAATATATACACATATGCACATAATGTAATTTTCCTTTATACATTACATACAAAAACTGCTTTGCTTAAATCACACCACAAGTCCTATAAACGTCAGAAATGATTCTGATACAGGTCAGAGAAAACGAAGCGCGCCATCAAGAAATCATCTTTTGTCTTTAAAGAAGCCTTTAGAAGTGCTGCTTTCCTTGATGGTGACAGTCAGGAAGTTGGTGGTCACGTCCGTCACCAGCACCTTTTCCACGTTACACAGAGAGGGCCTCCACGTCACTTCATCCAAGTTGTCGACAAGCCGGGTTGGGGACGGCCTGTCCAGGAAGTAAGGCTTTTCCATCTGTGGAAGCTGTGCGGGGCGACTCAGGCTCTGGCTCATTTTGGACTGGTGTTTGAAGTGTGCAGGTGCCAGGTAGCTGGAACCGTCCTTAGTCCTGTGTGTGTCCATGTCTGTCCTGTGCGGATGCAGGCTGCAGTCTGAGTACAGCTGCTTGTAGGAGCTTCCACCGGGCGTTCCCCGGTTGTATGCGTGATGGTGGTAGTGATGATGATGATGGTGGTGTTTATGGCTGTGACCGTAGTTCTCTGGATGTCTGTGGGCAACTTTCACCAGCCTCATGTCTTCACCCCCCTGGAGCTTGACCAGTTTGTGAGGGCTGTGGCTCACCTGCTCCTCTGCTCTCCTCTTGTGGGGCTCGGAGACAGCAGGGCCACAGCTGCTGTCTTTGAAGCGGGGCTTAGGCTTTGGGCCTCTTTTTTTGGGTATATGGATGAGCCCTTCGGGACCTGTTTGCTGAAGGCCAAGCTGCTGGTGCTCACGGGCCAGCTCTGGTGGTCTGACACGTACGCTTTCTCCACGGTTGACCGTGCTGGGTGGGAAGATGGTGGGAACAACAGCTCTCAGACCCTCTCTGGCTCTGGGAGTGATAACTGGCTCTGGGGTTGGGTAGGTGATGTGCATCCCTCGGACTGCCTCGTTCCTGAACTCATAAGACTTGGCTTTAACTTTAGCCTGCGCCTATAAGAAAATGATAAAAAAAAAAATTAGGGAAATTATTATTGAAAATAATACAAAGAAGTTGATATTGGTCAATTCCTCTTTTTATATTTCCTAGTCAGCTTAACAGGAATTTTTCACATCATGGCATTTTGACCTGTGATAGCAGGAAAAGCACAGGTGTTCCAAGTGTCCTCAGTAAACCCTGACAGTGAGCCAACATGCACAAGAGCAGGACCCTGAAAGCACAGCAGCTAAATGGAACTCAGCCATCGCTCACTAATTAATTTTCACCTGTACTTTTCCTACTGTGACATGTCAGAATGTCTGCTGTGGAAAAAGTCCTTCTGATCGTTTCAGTTGCTGCCCATGCCTGACACCAGGCACTGCTGTTATACTCCACGAATGTAACATTTTAAAATGGTTAAGAATTAGTGGCATGGTACTGTAATTATATACAATTAGGCTGATAACTGCAACAGTAAGCAGTTCCTGTCTGGACACAGTATCTACTAGTCAAATTCCACTACCCATTTTTTTAACAGCAGCTGTCAACGGAGATTCTGGTATTTAGTTCAAGATAAACTGTCGGTCATTAAGCAATTTTCACGGTTCGCCGTCCTGAAAAGCTGAAACCTCTTGCTGACTGTATCGGGCTATGATGCTTTACTCAGCCCACTTCATTCACAATCACACACGACAACACATATTTGAATTAGATTTATTGACCTCTACACAGACGGATATATTAATTAATGCTAAAGGAAGAAACACAAGCAATTATCTTCGACGGAAGCTTATTTATTAAGACGATTGCTTGATTGTTATTCCAAAGGGACACCAGCCTTTTAGAGAGTCAACAGTTCCCCATCAGCTAATACACACCCACTACCAGATGCGCTGTTTGCAACATGCACAATTAGCATAATTAAGGAGCCCTGAGCGTTTAGACGAAATGAGGCCGAAATGAATTTGCAGGTGCTTTAAGTGAACTGTGCAGCAGTTTAAAAACCGATAGAGGCTACACACGACACAGATGACGTTATGTGAGGATATGACGTGATTACACTACTGCATTATTCGTTGTGAGCATGCAATATATTAAAAACAAAACAAAACAAACAAACAACAACAAAATAACATCCACCAGCGCTGCTGAACTTACCTTGAGTAGAAACGTCTTGGGTTTTGGGCCTCTCTTCTTGGGCCCATAGAGCTCCCTTTCACGCTCCCTGTGAAACATACAGTCAGACACCCATTTTGAGTGTCACGGGAGCAAAGTGCACCGAGGACACCAGATATTTATTAGACATGTTAACACCCACTGGCTCTGCCCATAAAGGCCAGCCCAGACATCCTACCTCTGCTCAAAAGCGGCAAACAGGCGGGAGTCCAAAATATTCTCCTCTGGTTCCCAAGTGCTGTATCTGCGAGATAAAACATGAAGTTACATCGAGGAAGCGATGTGCATGGCCACAGCCAGCTAAAAGTCAGCCTGCGAGCTAAAGTCCCCACCGTACTGTGTACCTCAGCTTTAATCTGACTGTCTGTCGCTAGCTTTGGCGAGCTAACGACAGACAGTACCGATACCACGGCGGCCGGCGGGTTGAAAACATGCGACAGACACAAATGTAACAGGACTTACTTGGGGGACCAGCCCTTCCATTTCACAAGGTATTCAATCCGACCCTGCATGCCGTCAGAAACAAACACAAATGACTTCGTTAGCCTTACAGGGCAACAGTGGTGTTGAGAGTACGGTCTTGGTGCATTATATTCAACACGAGCGCGTTACATCTCTCACCTTCCTTATCCTCCGTTTGATGATAGACTCGGCAGCGAACACCCTCTCCCCGACGGCGGACAGCTCCATGTTTACTGCGGTGCTACCTACCGTTAGCTCAGCGGACGCTAACGTTAGCAAAGCAGATCTTTTTTTTTCCAGTCCCAGCCACTCTGAATTCCCGACAGACCATAATACTCCCGAGCAGAATGGACGTCAGCGCAATTTTTTTTACAGCGTTGCTAAGGAAACCGCAGTCGGTGGAACCTCTAGCGGAACGCCCATTGGTCCAGCCGTTGCTACGTGCTCGGGTTGCTAAGTGAGGGGAGGAGCGTGAGGCTGTGTGTGAATTCTTTCAGGGAGGGGGGGCGGGAAATGGAGGCTCGTTTTTCCCCGCGCGGCGAGTGAATCATTCCGCGCAAGTTATGATGTTCAAAAAAGCACGTGGTGTCAAAAGTAGTCTAGTTATGAGTGTGCGCGCGACTGTGTCGTCAAGTAAAGAGAGAAACCAGGAAAAAATAAATAAAAGGCAGAAACACACCCCTCATTTTCGTTCAGTCTATCCAGCAACGTTTGTATCTGCACAGACAGTGAACCCGCCTGGCTGAGGGTGTTTATATCAGACCATAAGCTGTACAGTCTGTGTGATCTCCTCACAGATGTTTCTCCTGCCCGCATTCATTCCGTTTGTCCTTGCTTTGTCATTGTTATTGTTTTTTTTTATATTAAATTAGATTAGATTAACTTTGTTATTATCCCAGAGGGAAATTGGTTTGCGGTGCGTGCACAAAACTTGACATACACAATAAAAGAAAAATAGCCTACACACTAAGAAGAAAGAAAGCAATCCAAAACATAGTCCGCACATGGCACACATCCTTCATAAATACATTCAAAAAAACCTACTACACAGAACCGTCCAGCAGTTCTCACGGAGAAACAAAGATTCGTTGTTAGAGAAAATTCAGTCTATCATTATTATTGATGGTTTTCGTGCCTTTTACTACCGATGTCATTTCATTCTCTACTGTTGCGCCTTTTATTGTAATTTGTATAGCACTTTGGTCAACCCCGGCGGTTTTTAAACGTGGGATATAAATAAATTTGAGTTGTCCTTGTTTTGACAGGCCAAGAGGAGGAATCCACTTCCTGGCAGGAAAAATTATATCCAGACTGCTTATATTCATATTATTTCATCTAGACACTTGGTTAACTTTGACGGCAAGTCACGGATCTAATCTGTTGCCATTGCGCAAGCCCATGTATGCGTGTTGTTTAATATGATCCATTCAGATTTTTTTTCACATTATCTGTCACACTGGTCGACTGTCAATTTGAAAACAATATTTAGTGAAATGACAGTCCGTCAGATTTGACCAAATGTGAGACATTTAGGGATTTTGATTTATAAAATGTTGAGATAACGGAGCTGTGTTCACAGCCGGCAGTGTGGCAAGAGAAGATGATGATGAAGATGAAGACACCTGGCGACGATCTGATCAATAAAACATATGAGGAAAGGTTGTGGTCTGCTTGTGTGATTTCTGCTATTAACATCTTTTATGTCGATATATATATTTTTCTGGTAATGACATTACTCAACCAAAATAATGCAGGAATAATCTGCACAGGCTTCTATTAGGCCTGCCAATCAGTGTGGCCAAAAAAAAAAGAGCCAAAAAAAAAAAAAAAAAAAAAAAAACACAGTAAGGGAAAATGTCACTGCTCTCTTATTTTCACATTCACATTTAGTCAGACATTCCAACACAAATATTTAACAAAATCCGACATCCTTACTTTTTAATGTGGACTTTACCGCTGAGTCACCGTGACGGAGTTTCGTCTCATGAATCAGCTCTCTGTTTCGCCCAGAGTGTGATATCCAGCCCGATATGTCTGTTTAATACTTAGAAATACAGAAGAGAATACAATAAAAAATGAGAACCGATCTGTGACTCAGCAGCTTGTATAACAATTTTATACATGCGCGATGATAAAGTAGGCCTGTATCTAAATAATAAATTATCCCAATAATAATGATGATGAGGACGTTGATGATGATGACGTCGGTGACACTTCGGTTATAGGCTAATTTTAATAGGTGACTTTACTAGTCTATTCAATAAAATTGGAGCGTTACGGGTCAATAGAGGTCAGTTACTTTTTTCTACATAAATAATTATGCAAGGCCTAAAAAAAGAAACATTGGATTCTTTATTGTCTGAGTTGATAAAAAAATAATACTGTTAAAGCTTAAAACTTAATGTATTCATTCCTTATCTTAATCTTAACTGATAAGTGAAATGAGCACGAAATAATAAAAAAAGTCTCATAATGCGAATTTACAATCAAATGAAGATCTATTATTGATAAAAGATAAGACTTCTATTCTGCTCACTGCTGCAATAATCAACAATTAGCTGAACAGATTACAGCTGCTTTAATTAAGCGATATTACAGGCTGCTGTTTTCCTGTACAGACCGAATTAGTGTTAAATAGCTTGACTCTATGCGACATGTCCAACTGAAGATTTCAATGCATTTAAATGCAGGAGACTGTGGAACCTAATCAGGGAACCAATAATGTAAAAGAATGTATAAACGATTTATTTGATATTTGAAACCTGTCAATTTGAAATGATTTGTTTATTTTTTTTAATGAAACAAATCGTCTAATCATTTTTATTTTATTTTATTTTTTGTTTGTGAAGAAGATCATGGACGTTAACATGCATTTCAGAAGAACTTATAAAACGATTCTCATAATGAAGGAGAAAGTCCTCACACACATGACGCTGACGGCTCCACTCTAATTAACTAGTGGACTCACATCCATTATATATTTTTATTGAATAGAACGCGTAAAAATCTGTGTGGAGTCCACTATAATTTACATTAAAGGATCATTCAGGGCCAGTTATTTATTACACACTGTGTCTACTCTAATCAACATCACAAACTTCGTCGCCAGACACACACACAGCATGATTCAGTGTCTGCAGACCGTCCTAAATGTTAAAACTCTTCATCTAGACGCGACTAAATGCAAAGGAATTTACTGTTATTTGTCTTCACATTCGTTTCTAATGAAGACTTGTCGCCCCAGTCTGCTGCAGGCTGATATGACAGTTGTTTTCAGACAGTAAAGCGCTGGTTTAAGATCAGTCACTATGCGGACTGTATCTCAGCCATCGCATTCTTCGCTAATTTGTTTCATACCTTCACAATGGAAACATTTGGCAAACAAGGCAGCCAGAGCTGAAGCCTAGAAAAAAACCCCTCGAAATCAATTTTTACCAAACATTTTATTTTTGTAAGATAGCCGTAATTTAAAAAAATGAAAATGTGGGATGTGTGAAAATGTAAAGATATGCTACCAAAGGGAAATGGTTTGTGTAGATATCACAATCTTTTCAGGTGAGCACCGATGCATCTGGAAGCCAGTAGGTAATTGTTTCTTAAAGAACCTGTTTGTTTGCTTTTATATATTTTTTTAAATAATATTGTATTTATATGGTTGTAGTTCTTTCCTGTCGTATATTGTGAGAGCATAAACAAACAGTCAGCATAGGCAGAGAGAGAAGATGGGCGCACCTCAGACTCTGGATGCGATTGGTCTCGGCGCGCCTGCAGTGCAGCAGTGCTGCCGCCGTTAAAACACCATTGGTTGGCTTGTATCCGGGCAAGACGCGGGTTCCCGGTGCGCGCAAGAACTGGAAACCCGGTCACACTACAAAGGCGCAGTAATATGGAAAGAAGCAGTGATAGGGAAAGTGAAAGATAAAGAGAGTATATGAAGCCGTTTATCTCATGAAGCCGATTAGATCAGACCGTTTTGATAAAGGTGGGGAAATTAAAAATGAAACAGTTGAGGTGTGACGATGGAGAGATACGTCACCACTGACCGAAATGTCCAACGGCAAAATTAAATGGTCCTTTCACATTTTTTCTCTGACCACACCAGAGTTCATTTGAATTTTTCTGTTATTTATAGGCCATATGCAGCTCATGGAAATGTGAGGCGAGGCAGTGTCACTAGTCTCATGTCACACTCACTAGTAATCAGCATGCATGCAGTCTTGATACATTTAGTTTTATTTCCCTGAATCCCCTCCTGTCGAGCAAATTAAAAAAATTCCCATGTAGGCCTACCAGCTGTTAAACCATATCTACTTATATGACGTACAGACTGACTGTTGAGATGAATGAATATACGAGTAAATTCCAGCGCGCGCTTTCGCTCGGGTGCACGCTCTCAGGTCGATTTTGTGTGCTTGCCACGCACAGATCTCCAATTAACCACACTCTGAAAAACACTAGATGACTGAAAGATTGGACGAGTCCACAGGCCCATTTTGAACATGAAATTCACCATGAATCATTACTGTTGATGAGTCACACTGAGGTCAGTATTTAAGCACCAGTCACCACTGAGTCATCTCTTGTTTTGTTTTTCGCAGAATTGGATATCCATTTACAGTTAGTCACTGTACATTACACTGTCAACACATAGTCTCTGGAATTATAAGTGCGCAGCAGCTTGTTAACGAAAATACATATGGAAACATATAACGAAAATACCTCTCTAATAGCCTAGTGGACCTAGACGGTGGTTTTATGAAAGAGAACCAGAGATCTTTTTTCTTTTACAAAATGAATTAATTTTCAGAAAATAAAGGAAGTCTATAGTTCACAATTCAGACAGCTAGTTTCACAATTTATTTGAAGTATAATTATGTTCAGTTCCTGACAGTTATGTAATAGCATAAAAGACTGCGTTAATATGCTGTAGGCCTATGAGAGTCATTCACACGCGGTGATTCGGTTAAGAACACTGTGGCGCAATTTAAAATCTGCAATACACCACTTTCTATTTCTGTACATCTGTATGTGAAGAAATCTGTAGGCCTACTCAACACTCTGTGGAGTTTGCATTTTCCATCAAGTCCCTGTCAAGTTTTCCCCCCCAAAAAGTTTCCCTGACTATATGTGGGATTGTGGAACTCATCAGGTGCGGGTTAATTGTTTGAAAGACACTGACAGGCCTGAGTCAGTCATGCAGCACAAATTCAGCACGAGCTGTCAGATAAGAGGAAGAGGAAAAGAGGGTGGAACATCAAGACATGCCACTTTTCTTGACACTTCTCGTTTTTTATTAATCCAAAAAAACATTACAGGCTTGTTCTTGCAGTTACACCTCCATACCTGCAAACAAGCCATAAAATATGCTACTCTGAGGAAATCATTTCGTCTTCAATCCAGCGGGGGATTTCCAGCTGTAGCCTCTTAGTTGAAACATTGTTGCAATTATTTGCGGGCTGCAGCAGCTGCGAGGCGTTTCGGAGAGACTCGATAGAAAAGTGGATGGAGCAGAGAGAGAGAGGACAGCCATTTTCTCTGTCGTTCCTCACATTAACGCGCACAGAAAGCAGTTTTATTGGCGGGCTGCAGCAGAGGAAATGGTCGAGAGCTGCCGTCTCTGTCATTTTCGCACCGCGTGTGACGACAGCTCAGCGTCCGCAACACGCTCGTGTCAATGATATGTCCACGTAAAAAGATAACAGGCAGGGGTTGGGTTCAAATTACAGCCAACAACACGAGTGTTTTTGGAGAGGTTTACTGTTTCGCCAGCGGATCGAGGTCCTCTGCACATCTCCGCTTTTAAAGCGCCCTTTCAGTTATTCAGAGGAACAGCAGCTGGCTGTCTCTTTATAAACAACGTCTGAAATGTAAAATAGGAAACGCCGCCAACAGCCTCGGAAACATGATGCAAAATAATACGCGATGCCATTTAAGCTGAACCTGCAAGAAACTAATCGCCTCCCCCAGCGCCTCTCAGCATGTCGAGACGATTTATTCAAAACCACATCTGAGAGGTTTCAAGTCAAAAGTTGTGTGAAGATGATGAGCTTTGCACTAATATCCTCTTTGAAGACACATTAAAGTGTTGGCTGGACTATGAAGCCATATCGCTCACAGTGGATGGATTTTTGTCGATATCCAATTAGCGATTAAGAACAATTATTAGACAATCATCCCAAGATCTTCAAGTTTTCCTTGAATTATAATTAACATCTTTATTGAAGTTATATAATACAGGCCTGTGATGGTCATTTTAACACACAAAATCTCTGTCTGTAAATCTGTAATTTATAGGTCAATTTGAAGTAATGAAAAGTCATTGCTTTACATATATGCAGCCATAGGCGAGGCGTGACCAAATAGTTTGTCCGGGCAGGCTGCAGGGTTAGATGATGCCCATCTGAAAATAAACTCACAGGCTCTGTAATAATCCTCACGGCCCGCAGCCTACACACACACACATACAGGGCCACAAATAGACCCATGGACAGATTTAGCAACTTCTGAGGTAACATCAGTCATTTAAGAGTATTATAGCAGCCGCCCTCTCCTTTTAAAATCCTCAGTTCTCCGTGAGAAACCGAGATCACATGTGATGTAGAGCACCAGCCACGAGGTCTCTTTTCTGGACAGCAATAGAGGCTGGTAGGCTAGTGTGTGTATAAGAGAGATGAGATAATGTATGTGAGAGTATAGCAAGAAACACATCACACACTAGTCCAAATACCACTTGCAAACAATTTTATTATTGCAAAATGTATCATAGGAAGCCTTCACTTAGTCTGCACACAAAACATCAAAAGTGCATCTGATCAATGTTCTCACAGTTCAATGCACCTCTGGATTTTCAGACCACACAGTGCTGGAAGGGATATTAAAAAAAAAGACACACAAAAGAGGCATGGATGTATAAACCAAAGGAAACAGATCTGATCATGACAGGAACATGTGCTTTTACAATCCTTTAAAATGATAAAAAACAACAACAACTCTGTGCAGCCTACACAGAATATGTCAGGGTGCCAGAGGCAGGAATATGAAAAGCTGAATCATGGAGCACCCAGCTGGTGGTACTAATCTGCTGGATTACACAGCTCAACTGGCAGTGTTAACACAGGTTTGTGACTGATAGAATTCAAATGAACAAAAGTTCTTGTGAGCTGTTTGCAGTTGCTGCACTGCTGCAAAACATGAAACGAATGTGGTGACATGGTTTTATATCTACTGTTGTAATGGAGGTGACTTGTGCTCAGTATCAGATGTCCAGATGCATGACCCAAAAACACTTTGAACAGAGACCAAATGATAGGAGCATATATCAAACATTAACTGTTAATATTCTTTCATTTAAAAAAAAAAAACATCCTCCTCTTCAACAACGCAAATTACATTTATTGACAGAAAGGCGCTTATTTTTTCTTTATCTGCTTGTTTAAGCATGCCTAATGGCATAATCTGTCCAAGCAGCATGCATCCTTGTTTAAATCTGTCCATCTGTTCACACACACACACACTCTCTCTCTCTCTCTCTCTCACACACACACACACACACGCAGACAGACACAGTGTAATTTACCAATATTCAATATAATTTTTCTTCCTTACAAAATTCTCCATATAGCCCACATTTGTTTAACATTATCTGAGAATGTTGTTGAGTGTATAAATCAAATTACATCCATAGAAAAGTGAAGAGTATTTACAAGTAAGTAAGTAATTACGTAAGTGCATCTTCAATTAAACTTCCGGCATTTATTTAATCTAATTTTGCTTTTTAAACTAAGTTTGAAATAGCTGCAATTAGATACTGCATGTGATAAAATCTCCAGAAATTACAACAGGTAGAGCTTAGAAGAAGAAATATGCAAACAATGCAATAAAAGATCCAAATATGCTTTTTTCTCCTGAACTATACAAAAAGAAAACAACATCAAGGGTTCATTTGTACATTCAAGCATCTGAAAATACAAATATATTTCATGTACATTTGTACAGTTATACAGTCAGTACAGTTACAGTTACACTGTCACGTATTCCTTAAATGTGACTGTGAGGCAGTTCGTAGTAATGTCCGTGATGACTATATTTCCAAGGAAAGGTTGGAAAGAAGGAAATGACTCCTCTTTTCTTTTTTCGTGGTCAGAAACAGCAACTGACTCGATTTTCTCCTCATGCACAGTTTTTTGTGATTCAGCCTGAGGCTGACTTTCTGTTTGTGTGTCCATCTGTGTTTGTGTTTCAGCTTGTGTGTGTGTTTCAAGTTGTGTGAAATTTTCAGCCTGAGTCACTGTGGAAGTTGAAGCTTTAGGCCTGAACTTCACAATCCTCAAGTCAATGGGTTCCTCTTGGTCTGCATAACCACAGTCCTGCTGTCCAAGGTGACCCTGGTCAATGTTTTGGTCTACGCTGATGCTTTGGGTGGGTGAAGATACCGTGTTAGGAACGCTGACACTCCTCGAGCTCAAAAACCTCTTACTACTCCCGTGTTCCTCACTGCCTGTGTCAGAGTGGTGTCGCTTTAGTCCTTGAAATCCACCTTGGCTTCCCCTTTTGTCCGTTAAGGAGGGAACTCCCCTATCCAAAGGCAAGGAGACCAGATTAGGCTTGGTTGTCAATTGTAAAGGCTGATCCGCTGGAAGCTGCCCCTGACCCCTGACCTCGACATGTTTATCCTGTTCCGTCACAGTTGGCTCCATCTTAGGGGACTGTTCCTTTTCTTTGGGGCAATCTCCCTTAAATCCAGCGCTGGAAAGAGTTGGTTTGTCTTTGGGGTTTTTCGCAAATCCATTCATGAGGCCCAGCTTTTTGACGAGCTTCATCTTCTCAAGGTGGTTCTCCACACTGTTGTCTGTTCCTTGCGGTGGCTTTCCACCAGTTTCAGAGTCACCATTTTTAATCTTAGCCGCCTGCATTCCGTTTTCCATGTATTTGCTCATGACAATAACAATCCGCCCGTTCTTGTTTTTGTTTTTGACGATCTTGAGCTTGCTGCTGCTGACACCATTAGACTGTGGTAGGGCATCCTCCTTGGGTTTTACCTTCTCTGGCTCTTTGTGCCCGTTGAGGTCTGCCGGAAGTTTCTTCAGCTCCATGGTGATATCCTTAACTTTGGTCAGGCAGCCAGAGTCCTTGTCCCGGATCCATTTTTGCTGGAGCACAGGGGGAAGGTTGTATCCCTTGTTGGACAGCTCCGGAGGCTTGACCTCTCTGGGCTTAGCAAACATGGGCTCGTGCACCTTGAGGGCCGGCTGGTAGTGGTGGTGCTTCTTGCTGTTGAGCTGATAGTAGAACTTCTTGCCGTTGGCCTGCTGCTCAGCCTCGCGCTCCCTGCACAGTGGCTGGTACTGGTGGTGCTTCTTGCTGTTCAGCTGGTACTGCTGGCTCTGGGGACGAAGCATTTGAATGGGGTTGGTCTTCTGACAGCTGTCGTCGTCCAGAGACGCCTCATGAAGATCAGCCAGAATACTGGACCTCCGGGCAAAAGAAGGAACCTGTGAAACAAGACAGTCATTAGTGTTTTAGAAAAGCACGAAAATGTAGCTCAATGAATAATACATGAAGATTTAGGGTTTTTCTCCTGCTTTTACATGACTACTCAAAATAAAGGGCATCCCTCTTTGTAGGGAATCTGATTAATGGTTCAACTGTCTACAGTATCTATACATGTGTCTATGTCAGGCTACAACAAAAAGCTATGGTTCATTTGGGGCCCATGAGCTGCACTGTGCACAACGGTGCTTGGAATGTGTGCAGGGGCTCTTCTGAGGCCCGAACCACTGCAACATTTATTTCAGGGGCCTTCGTCCATGTTCACACAGCCCTCCTACAGTTCATGAGCAGCTCTTTCAGCCACCGGCCTGGCCATCAGAATGACATTTCAAAGTGTCTCCTGTGGCTGTGACCTCAGCCTGGAGGAATGTCACTGGCTGCTTTGTGTCCCGTCATTGACTTTATCCCATGTGTTACCACAAACACCCTCCTGAGAGGAACAAAAGCGGTCCTCTGAGCGATTCCCCTGGCCTTTTGGGCTGGTGATTGATGCGGTAAATGTACAATTCACAGTCATTTAGCTACAACTGTTAAGTGAGGGAACTGGCCCCTTTAACGCAGATAATATTTTGTTGTGCATAATATATATTCTAATGCTCAACACCACAGTTAAAGGGGCATGTCACCAATTTTACCCATGAAGTTCAGTTTACTTGTTGGGGCGGGGGTGAAAACACGTGTCCTCTGTCCATGTATAATGTCCAGAAAGGAGCTTTTTAAAGTCTGAGAAAATAACCCTGTTGATGTCATCAGGGTTATCTTTGCTTGAGCTTGAAAGCTACAAATTTATAAGAGAAAACCTGTATTACAAACTGGAGGTGTTGCGTTTGAAGGGCATGGGCATCAAAAGGCTAGGAGGGACTGACAAAAGACACTTTTGAGTTGCATTATGGGAAATGTAGGATCCAGCATTTATAGAGCTTGACCCATATTAAAGACTCAAAATCTTGGCCTCTCTTGTGGCCATTCTTTGTTAAATCTGTATCTTGTGAGTCCCCACACTTTATGGAAGCCTAATATGAAACTGCTGGAGTACCCCTCTAAATAAGCCTTATTTTAGAAATTTTACATTGTTTTATAATACGAGCCCATTTGTGAGGAAACCATGAAAAGAAATGTTAAGCATAACTGTAATTCATCATTCACATTATAGAAAATCAAGAGATGTATAAAGTATTGTTCTTTTCTTACCTGAAGCAGTAGGTGCTTGGGTTTGGGTCCTCTCTTGCGATATCCCATCAGCTGCTCTTGACGTTCCCTGTGGGAGAGGAAAACAACAGCCAATCAGTGAAACCGTCTCACAGAGATGAGTCCCTGTTGCATGGCAACACAACGTTACGGGTGTCCTCCTCAGGCTCAATTAGAAAACACCGAGCCCATGTTACAGGTTTGAGTTACACTTCCTGATGCCAGGCGACATTTATTCGACACACATTCAAGGAGTTTTAAAAATTTTTCATTTCAATCATAATATGCATTTACCTTCTTGCAGTATCCTAACCTTTCTGTACACTGTATCAAATATTTAGCACCTAATTATGATCAGCCCTCACTGCAATAATAAGCTAAACAGTGGTATCAACTCTGGCTTGTTTCCACCTGAGTAACATCAACTATCTGATTTTAACACCTTTATCTTCTACTGTGAATACAGTAGAAGATAAAGGCCAGCCCCTCTTTGACTTTCCTTAGCTTTGCTCGGTCTCCGATCAAGTCTCTCCAAGGCAGTAACTCAATACCGCAGACAGGAGTGATGTCAGTCCCCTCCCCCACCCTCCTCCCTCACATCTAATTACAATGACGACTCAGTGTATTTTCATAGCCTGGTATTCAGACGATTTGGCTCCCCGGAGAGACACGCAATTAGTTTCAATAAAATCTCTCCGCTTTAGAGAGAGAGAGGTAATTGCAAAAACAGACGCAGAGTGATGTCGATGTTTTGCTATAACGTGTGACCTGCGGCCGAGAGGTTGCTGTAAGCAAAAGCTGAGGGAGGCCAAGAGGAAAGCCAGTGACAGTTTAACACACCATGCATTTAAAAAATTCAATTACTTTGTCCTTCACATGGAGCTATCTGGACAGTCACTCAACAGACTATTTAGGAATTAGCCAAGCAGCTAATTTCACCATGGAGGACCACTTTGAAAACCACGGACACAGGGCCCTTTATTAATAGGGGACAGGAGGTTATATTCTGCATGCACCTCTGATTTATAACTATTTCTACACTACTATTTAGTTCTCCATTCACTTTAATCATTTCCCTTTTGGCTTTCCACTACATCAGGAGCAGATTAAGAAAAGATGTGCACCATAATTTAAAGACTCTGTCCACTCAAAAATGTGCTTTGTTGCTTGGATGTTTGACTTTCTCTGTTTGACACTAGCAGGCCTTTTTCACCTTCATCAAGTCAGCACTCACCTTAAATCTGACTTTGAGACGAATATGTACAAGATGATCTTGTGACATTACAACTAGTTTGGAGCCAATCATTGTCCAGTGCACATACACCAAGAGCTGACTTTTCAGTGAAGTAGGAGGCATCTGAACATGTGTTCAGCAGTGACTTTTGAAATTTAATGATGAGCAGATGTGACTTGAATTCTGGAATTAATAATGTAATAATGTAATTAATTGAACTTTTTTTTGTAGAAAAACCATTTCAGACTCAAATTATTAATTGAAACGTGCTATTAAAGTCTGATAGAAATTATGATTCAGACAAAAAGAACTTTTGTTTTGATTAATTCATTATTTTGGAAAAATCAATACAACTTATGGTTTATAGGTTAAAACAACTGGTTGCCATGTTCTGTGGACGATGACACAGGTGCATCTGGTGAGTGAATGGTGTGACAGCAGGTAGCGCTTAAGCATGATAACCTGATGCTGACACTCACACAACTATCAGGTGACAAAATGTAGATGCACGACAAAGTGTCACAGTTTGTTACGTAAGCCTGACCTGAGTTTAACCCTCGTATGACCCTCTGATGACACAAGTTCTAATCCTTCCCCAAACCCAGCCTCGGTGCTTGATCTGCAACTTTAGCTGTTCCATTGTGTAGACAGTTCATTATCAACATGGGATTGTCTTAATAGTGACATAATTACAGATACACAGGGAGTTCCTAGTTTAAACATGCTGATGAGAGACAGACAATGCATGTAATGTCAAGAACTGGAAATATGGGAAACTGTAAATTGAAATGGCATTGTAAGATGTACACTACTGACCTCACCACTTGTGAGGCAGGTTTATCCAACTCTAAACTTACCTGTCTTGAAAAGCATCGAGCAGTCTTGGATCCAGGATGTTTTCCTCTGGTTCCCATGTGTTGTATCTAATCAGATAGGAGACAGTAAACAGTGAGTTGACACAGGCCTGTCAAAAAGTGGCTGCCATCAAGAAGCACTGGCTAAGGATAGCAGGTGATTTCTGCATTAAAAACTACTAAAACGCCCCTGAGTTGGCCATTGCCCAATCTTTAATCCCTACATCCTCCCATGACTCTTAGGCGTGTACATGTGTAAACAACATGCTGAGACACTTGCAGTCCCTGTGGATGCACGTGTAATAAATCACGAGTAACTTTTACGCACGGCTTTAGGGGGGAGGAGGATACAATGGCTCAGCCTTCACTCAACTGTAGATATATGTGCGTTTCTTAAGCATAGGGCTCACTTATAGACATGTTTTCCTTTAATTGGCACAATGGGGATTGCATACATTGTACAATCACATTCATCATTGAGGCCAACGCGTCAAGCGGCCAAACCAAGAACGCGCAACCGCCCATAAGCGCGCCCACGTTCACGCGGTTGCACACATTCACACACACACATACACACACACTTCTGTTTTGAATGTTGTGTTGTCATCATGATTATTACTGTTATATTTTATAAGGTGACTTACTTTGGAGACCATCCTCGCCACTTGACCAGATACTCAACCCTCCCCTGTGAATGGACAGAAACGGGATAATCAGTGTAACGTTACTTTACGCAGCGAAATGCACTCTGCATTGCACCGTCATCTTAGAAATTATCTTGTGAGGGGGAGAAAAAAAAAAGCATGTATCCATCAGAGTGAGAAGAAAAAGCCAAAGAGAAATCACCCTCACTTCCATGTGCAATCATTAAAAATGTCCTTCAGTGCTCTTTTGACAAACCTTTCTGCTGCGCTTCTTCTCGATGCTCTCCACCGCAAAGACGTGCTCTCCCGCGGCGGGTAGCTCCATTTTCCGATATAAGAGAAACGGCCCACTGTTTTTTCCCCTTGCTTTTGGTTTCCGACACCTTATCTTCGCGTCCAGGTCGTTTTTTCTTGCTCCTCTGATGTGAAACACAAGAGCCCCCCCTCCTCCTTCTATATTTTCACTGCGCCTCTTCCCTCGCTTTCCTCCTCTGAGAGACTCGTTCTGCAGGCGAGTTGAAGCCGCAGCTACAAAACACTTGATGCAAATAGCCGTTGGCGTGACGTCAGACGAGAGGGAGGTAATAGGGGAGGGGTTTGTTTTCGCGCCGCTTTCAAGTACTGTCGGAAAAAGTGGAATCACGACTTCGACAGCACATGAACATTACCAAATTGCTATCATATTGGAAAAGCCATGTTTAAAAACAAAAAAAGAAAAGTGATATATTATGGTATGATGTTTAGTGAGGAGTATGTAAACCATAGCAATAACTTTTGGTAGCCTATAGACTATGTGAATTTTACTATTGTAGGCCATTTTATTGTTTGACCTTCTTTCTAGACTGTTTAGCCTTATTTTTAAAAAAAAAAAATCTATTATTATCTTTTATCTGTTATTTAACCTTTAGCCAGTATCGACATAAATAACACATTTAGCTTATTAACTTATTGAGGCATCAGTTAAAGGGGACCTATTATTCTTTTTGTAGTTTTCTGTTATTTATACACTGCTATGATATCGTAGTATGTTAAACATGGTCAAAGTTCCAAACTTGAGGTTAACATATGTAGAAACCCTCCCTGCAAGTCAAAAGCCAGGGCTTCAACCTGCTCTTAACTCTTTGTTTGTGGCGTGTTGCTACCTTGCAGATGAGCTGATGTCAGATGATGTAAATGGCTGTCCATTGTAACCTTGGTTGCTAAGGGTGTTGCTACGGTGTTTCCATGTGCTGGTTGCATTATTCACTTTCAGCTCAAACATGCGTGGATGTATTTGAGAAGCTGACATTTCAAGTATAGGAACAAGAAAGAGAAGTCAAATCCTGCTATTGTAGTTCCATGTTCCATGGTTTGTTTATGTAGCCTCCAGAGTGTCCGCCTCCATAGCGGCCAGAAGTTGGCCATGATGAATTTTCCAGAAGCTAACCAATCAGATTAAAGTGGGCTCCGTGGGAGGGGGACCTTAGTCTGAGGGATCTGATTCAGACAGATACTGAAGTGAGAGGCTGCATAAAGGACCAGTATAAGATAAATAAGTATTTTTTGAACTGTGAAAAAATGCAAAGATACTCTAGTCTAGTCCCAGAATAAAAATAGAGAGCTGGAAATGAGTATAATAGGTCACCTTTAACACAAATTGTCCACATTTCTTCCTCTTTGCTATGTTTGTTGTGGCACAAAATCATAAAAGTATATAATTGATACAGGAAATAGGGTATCCTGACTTGCTCCATGGAAGAATAGACTAGGTTTTTTCCACTCCAGCTGATGTCACTGGGTCCTCCATCTCTGGTTGAGAAGGTGTGCCCAGGGGTGATATCAGCTGGTGTGGTGTTTGGTTAGTAAGAAAACCTGCATATACTTTCATGTCAAAGAAATCGGAACCGCCGATCAACCAAAAAGCAGGTGAATTAGCACTAACTGAACGCGTGACCGCGGTTCCCAAAAGTAGGAGCTAAGGCGAGACCGTAAACGCCACATCTCTCCTTCCTGTGTCGCTGGATGTGGAGCGAGATCAAACTGCACGAGAGTGCTATGAAAGAGAGCGTTTTCTCCCAAACCACGATGGCCTTAAGGTGCTGTTCTGTCCAACTGAAATGTGACAACTTACATGACCTTCACTTAATTTTATTTCTGTCACAACACATCAATAGATCGGGTTTGGCAGATAGCCTAGGTGTTTAGGATGTGTGCGACCACAGTCTACCAACCACAGACCCACATTGTAGGCTGTGTATGAGCTGGTGCACATAATACGGTTTGCTTGTAATTATAAGACATCCAATATCAAAAAAATAATAGGCCCAAGTTAACGCCAAGGCCACTGAGTGACATTGATTTATCACGGCCGCCATGACATGGCCTTGTCTATTACAGGGAATCCATGTGAAATAGGAAAACAATTTCATCCGACGCTCTTGTGGTGTCGGATGAAGCCGCTCCAGAGGGATGATAATGCGGCATGAATCATTGTCTGTGTAAAGTTAAATTACGGACAGAGCCTGGTTGCTGTTATGCGCATTACAATGAATAGATTTCCATATCCTCTCTGAGTCAAGGTCACACAAAGAGATGACATTTCAGATGGCACCGTGTCGCGGGGATTTTCTGGTGGATTTTCACCGTGTTAAAAGATAGCCCCTGGTTGTGTGGCACCCGATGTAGGTCAGCATCCTTTGCGGGGGCTCCAGCTCCGCCGGCTTCAGCTCCAGCGGGGTTATTTCTGACTGCGGAGACCCGACAGGACAGGCAGCAGCCGGTTCAGTTATCACTTGGCACTGCAGACAACACTCACGCTATGAACCAGCTCAGGCCTGACATCCAGAGTACAAAACACACACGGAGAGACCTCATCTGGCACCAAACCCAGAGTTTTAACTGGTAATGGCATTGCCCCAGGTTGCACCTAAGTGAGGACAGAATATTGTGATAAAGCCGAAAAGAAGAGACATTACAAATAACACAGCCAGTTGTTTACTGCTACTGCCTTGCATGTCCAGCTATTTATGGTTATATTTACAGTTAGATCTACAGCAGGAACACGTTTTCGATAGATTGCTTTCAAAGTCAAAACACAAAATTGTCTATTTCGCCCTTATTGCATTGTTTCATACAGCTGGACCAAATAAAATTCAGCAGCGAAAGGGTTAAAGTGCAGGGTTCCCGCAGGCTGCAGCGCTCGGCCTATTGCAGAAAGGCACGACTGTCTTTCCTTATAAGGCAATGAGTGTAAATCAGCGGTGGAATATCGAACTAAATGAACGAGCACAGCGCATTCACAGTTGTCTCTTTGCTTCAGATACCCTTTCATGAGCACACTGACTGTCAAAACATCCATTATTCTTCACTGGTTCGCTGTCTACGACACGGCGGTGTTCACGCGCAGCGTACAGCAGCCTCGGCGCGCGCTCAAGGGCGCAGCGCCATGCATAGAGTCTGCTAATTCAGCTGCGTCACTCCTAAATTAACAGCGACGGAGAGAAACACGGCCGTCAATTAGTAGCAAATGGGTTAATGGAAGGTGTTGCTTTAAAACACTGGTCAGGAAGCTTTTATCAGGCGACTACAGACCAGATGCAATGTCACCTGTCTGCTTCTCATCCCAACACACAACATGATGCCTTCACAAACAGCTGACATTATTGAGCAGATATGATATTTATAGGCTGCTAAGTTTGGTATTTCGATAGTGGAATAATAGCTTATGGGGCCATAAGTTGATAAAGACAGGCTCGCGCGACACTTCTGCCAAGATATAAGAGATTTGGAATAGGGCACGTGCACCAGGGACAGATGGAATGTGATGCAGCACGTGCGTGCGTTGTTAATGGTACGTGCGCACTTGAATGTCACTAGAACGGCACCGCACAGAAACCCGCTTACAACCCGCAGTGTTCTTATTTATTTATTTATCAAAAAATTAGGAACCAGACCAACGAAAGTCTGCACAGACATCGACAAAAAGCAGCCAGTGTGTCCAGCTGTTTGAAGCGCGATTCGTTGAATTACATTCCGGATTCATTTAACGACATTTCGATGAAAAATGACGCTACACGGAAAGGAAAATTATTTAAAATCAAAAACCGAAACGTGACTCAGTGAAGCAAACAAACAGGTTTGGTGGATTTTGGATGCCCTCATAAACATACATGAATCAACAAAACAAAACCCGCGTTCCTCCTTATCTAAATGGGATCTCACCAGGTCTCCTTTCAATAACAAGAGAACTTAAGAGGTGTGGTGAAGTTATTGTCAAGTCTTCAGAAACGCGAGGAAAAAAATGTGACAATCCCTCTCTGACTCAACTGTCTTCATTCCTTAATTTCTGAACATGAAACGGTCTTTTACATGAAGTGGCGCGGTGTGCAGGTGTGAGCGTTCACATTAGTGAAACTCACTGAATTATTAGGTGTGAAAGGATCTGCTGAAAATATTCACTTTCTGTCACTAAATGCAGCACACGTGAAGATGTTAAGGATCTATGCACAGGAAATTACAGAGAAAGAGGAGCTTATTTTAAATCTTATTTTTTAATGTAGAAATTTGAACTATAACTCCTTGCACAACACTTACACTGTATAAGCAGGCATTAATCCAATCAAAACTATAAAGGTATAAGGGAATTAGAAAATAAAGCATTTTTATTATTTATCATTTAGCACATTACTTTTTCACCTGTAGCTCCCCTGTAATTGTTTGCAGGGTGGATTGTTCAGTCTTAAATATGTATCTCTACACCTGCATCTTCAACAAGTTAGATGAGACAGTGAAGTGTGCAGTGCCTCACCTCTACTAACTGATTTATCTGAAGCACATGATGTTATGCAAGTCTTCATGTCGTTCAGGGAGGAGGTGAAGGCAAGAAGTGGCAGTGAAGGGAGGAAAGACGATGGTTACATTACTGTTAGGAGGAGAAGCAAAATTGAGAATCTTTACTTCTTTATCAGAGGAATGTTTGAGACAGTTGTGCTCAATGCATCACATGCTGACACACAGCATCATTTTCAACAAATGTGTTCTGCTGGAAAGAAACACAAAAAATACATTGTTCCAGACTTGACACAAAGAAAAAAAAATCCTCAGTATTGTTAATGAGGGGTTATTAAAGGGGATTTTTCGCTGCACCATCCATCTGCGTGCTGCACATACAGAAAGGAGGGAGCAGTGGATGAGGATGAGAGCTGATGTTTATGGATGAAGATACTTGGATCCATGGATCCAATGAAACCACTGCTCTTTTCTGTAAAGTGAGGACATCTGATTAATATGACATTTCCACGTAGGAAGAAATGACGCTCTGCCTGCGTCACAGCGCTGTGCAACAGATCAAATGACAGCAGGGGAAAAACCAGAGGATGAGGAGTGACAAGGTCATTAAACAAAGTCCAGTTCAAAGGATGTGAATAATAACAGCACATATTTGCTCATAAGGAAAACAGAAATATAGACAGGTAGTTCCAAATCAGCTAGATTGTTTAACTTAACAGGAAAGAAAATCCCTCTGAGGAACTGGAAAGGAAACTCATATTGTCTGAAGTATAAGTTTCCATAAAGTTTCCAAACCCTTATGCTTCATTGAGAACTAAAATTACTGAATTAGAATATATAAATCTCGGATGAAATGATTTTCTGCCATCTAAGATCAATTATAATTCCCTACAAGACATATTTTAATGCAAATAATTGGCTAAAAAGCACAGCAAACTAATTCTGACATCTAATAAATGCATTCAGGCAAGGAGAAAGAGGACTGCTATCTTGCTGCTAAAAGCCTTTATGTGATTTAATAAATTGAAGTGTTTCTTCAAAGTATTCATAACATGGCAAGAGCTCAGCTGGCCATACAGACAATAGATCACCGGCTG
This sequence comes from Euthynnus affinis, assembly GCA_029490765.1. NCBI lineage: Eukaryota > Metazoa > Chordata > Actinopteri > Scombriformes > Scombridae > Euthynnus > Euthynnus affinis. The sequence continues at coordinate 33,132,441 of CM055838.1, read as the reverse complement.
TAAAATAAAGGAAAATGCAATCAGTTGTGTAAGAATCTTGCTTTTTTCACGTGACTCCATTCAAAATTTCATATTTCAACAGAGCTGAAAGATCACATAGCTCCTCTATGGCTTGAAAATTTTTTTTGAGTTGGCATGTTTTTTAATGAAACCTCCTCAAAACTTGTTGGAAAAACGAAGAATGTCTGATGTTCCACCCAGAAACTAGATCATTCCTTGCACAGCTCTTGAAAATCTGACAGTTTAACTTGACTACGAGTTGAGTGGAATGAGGTAAATGTTATTTTAAGTATCAAAGCGGTGCAAAGGTTTCTGATGCGGTTCGTCGATGGTCACAGCTGAACAGCCCGACTGTCATCACTCTGTTTCACTGTTCGTTTTATTCTCAGCTGGGACTCATGACAACTGTTTCAGCTTTTTTTACAAAGATCAAACAAGTGAGTCACCACTGCACTCAGGGTTTAGTGCCACTTTAACAACAGCTCAGCTTGTGCTTGTGACGTATTTTATTGGTTTTGGTAGCAGTGATGGCTAATGAAACTGAGAAAAAAAAGGAGAACTGAATTTATAATGTTGTAAATCAAAGCGATACTCCAAATCAAGCATTGTTAGAAAAAAAAAAAACAACACAAAGAGCACTCTAGTACAAAACACATTTTTAGTCATCCTTTTTAACACAACACCATGTGATGTGACACCTAATGCTTTTAAAATGATTGATGGCACATGACTTAATGATGTGGCTTTTTCAATCACACATGAAACTTACACATGACTTACAGGTTACATCTGTATATGTTGTGTCAGTATTGTCCTGCTATGTGTTGAAAAGCAACACAAAAGTGTATTGGCCCAAACTAGACAGACAGGTGTGCTAAAAATGACACGTGATTCTTATTTTTTTAAAGACTGATTGAAACAGCAGGCAATTTAAACAAACACACATATCTAACACCTCACTTCCTCACAGAATTGTCTTTGTATGAGTCAGAGCTGCTTCCAAAGAATCTGATTTCTCTGTGTGACTAATGTTTTTAACCTGCTGCAGTGACAAAGTCAATTCTTTCAGATTCATGAAGTCAGACACTCATTATCTCTTCCTTTGAGTATAATTCATAAGGTTTCAGAGATGCATAAAATGGGCGCTCCACACAAATCACCGACATGCAATTAGGGATTCAAGACGCAATCCTGATATTGAAGTTATTTTTTTTATCAGTAATGTAATGACGTGGAAGTTAATAGGTGCATATGACTCATGGGTGAAATGAGCCTCATAGGAGGTTTTTCTGGAGCTCTCAAAAGCTGCTTGCGTCAATAGCGCTACTGCTCACGACACAAGCCGTTTGTGTCTCCTGTGCATTTAGAGTGAGGGAGGGAAAGTGCCTTGGCATTGCAGTGACTCAGACTCCCATCTAGACATGTAATTGATAAAGTGCGTGTGTGTGAGTGTGTGTGTGTGTGTGTGTGTATGTGTGTACGTCAGAGGAAGGTAGCAGTCAACACTGTGTGAGCAGTGACCGCTGTGCTTGGTGACTCATAGAATAGTCTACATAATGCATCTTACACTGATAGTGACATGGGTTAAGTACACGTGCGCGCACACACACACACACACACACACACACACACACACACACACACACAATTATTTATCAAGTAATCAATTTTCCAATGATACGTGGTCAAACTTGAGCCTCTTGCCCTGTCTGACTCACTTACAATCAGCTATGAAGGATAATGTGAGTTCATAAATATGATTATTGGCTTCAGCATTTGGTTTATGACAACAATTAGCTACAGTTTCCATTACTAGTGCAGTTCCTAGCACAGCCAAAAAAAACAAGAGGGCTAGTGAACAACAACAGGTTGAACCGTAAACTGACTGTTTTTATTCTAACAAATGATTCCTGGGAGATGCAGTTCTTCGCAGCAGCATCTGACCGCCTGGTTCTTTGTCCACTGCACTTCAGATGTGATGGTGTCAATGGACTGCAAGCCTAATTGTGCGTCTGGCAGGGAGTGGTGTAGACGATGTGTGTTGTTGGTTAGGAGGCTGGAGGAGAGATAGAGAATGAGCTGCATGGACGAGATAGCAGCTGAGTGGGACAGTTTGCAGACGACCGGCTTTGGAGTGGACACGTGGTTTAACTTGATGGTCAGGTCAGCAGGTCAAAAGAGGAGCAGACACATATATGTAACATACAGGAAATCAATCAGAGCAATGCTCTCTTTTGCAGGAACACAAATACACACAGTTTTTCAGCACAACCACTGATGGTCACTGACCAGCCCAACTCTTTCTATGCTAATATGGGGATCAAACCTATGACCTTCTGGCCTGCTTCTTTAACCTTCAGGCCACCACTGCCCAAATTTAGACAAGGTGAAGGGTTATGCTGTTGAAATGTTTTGGGACAACAGGGGAGGTTTCTTAACATTCTCACATTACAGATTTGTTTTTTATTTCGTTCTTCCCTGGTGAGATTTATTGTAAGAAAAAATTTAAAACAAGACTAAGAGACTACAACCACACTGGCAGCTCTGTGAGGCTTTACTTTGGCACAGCAGTGCTTTGGGCTAAATGCTAAAAATGACAACGCTAACATGCTGATGTTAAGCAGGTATGAAGTCTACCATGTTCACAATCATGGTTTAGGTTGTTTACATGCTAAGATTTGTTAATTACAATAAACATAAAGTACAGCTGAAGCTGATGGGAATGTCATTGGTATTGCAGGCATTTAGACATAAACCAAAGTAATGGTCAAAGTGAAATTTTGACTTGATGATGGTAAAAAGTCAGGGGATAACCAAAGTTGTTATAATTCATCCTGAAGGTTACATGGATGTGTACCAACATGTACATGAACGTTTACCCAACTTCACGTCTTTCCATTAAGCAGTTGTTGAGATATTTTACTCAAAACCACAAATGTGAACCAACACATAGAGGAAAAGTTGTTATGATTCATTCTCTGGGACTGTGACAAACTGTACAAAATGTCACAGCAGTTAATCTTACTGTTTAGTTGTTGAAATATTTCAGTTTAGACCAACATTGGCATGGCTTGAGCCATCATTTGCGACTAAATAACCACATCTATTTTTTTACAATATCGGACCAAAAAATATTTGGACGGAAGAGTTTGGGAAATTGCACCGGAGGAACAAAGACAGAGGAAATGGAAGGAAGAAATGTTCATCTCACTGAAGGCCAGTTGGCTGGTTGAAAGTAGATCACTCCCCTGACATCTTCATCATATAGTAAGGTCTGTCAGCTCTTCCTACCTCATCACATCATGGTGGCATCTGATGAATTCATCAGGGTTATTTTCTCACACTTTAGAAACCTCTAAAGCTATAGAAGTCGCTGTACAATATTAAGTGTGAAAGATTAAGAAAGCCTCCTTTAGCTTTTTGTGCCTGTCCGCTGACTCCTGGTCAATGACTTTGACCCCTTCCCTTCCTTTTTTCTGCTTCTTTTATGATTTTTTCTTATATGAATGTTGGACCCTTGTCTTTGATTTTGACTGACACACAAACCTGTTTTTTCTTGTTAATGTTTAATGATGCTGGATATTTTCTACAGTAAAATTCAGTTGTGGCTACACTAAAACAATCTAAGTGTCATAAAATACTGTCTACATTTGTCCTGTTAACCACTGAAATAAGAACCAAACCACCAAACAACAATGGAATCCTTTAAAATGGCGAAAACGGTGCGATGATCTGCCCTTCTGAGACTGTTAAAATGAATGCCAACCACTGTGTCTGTGTGTGTGTGTGGGTGTGTGTGTGTGTGTGTGTGTGTCATAATGTAGACTTGACTTGAAGGCTTACCTGAGAGAAACCTTGAAGCTGGCCACATGAGAGGATGCTGATATAGGAATGGCCTCCCTCCCAGCTCCTCTGGCAGCCTTCTCCCCTGCCGGAGCTGGTGGTGAAACAGCTGGAAGCCAGAGCTACTGAGCAGGCTGATGAGACTCCAGCCTGGAGATAACGACAGGAAGGTGCTGTCTGAGGATATGGAGGAAGAAGAGAAGGAGGACTACCTCCCTCAGCCCTCAGGCCACAGGCCCATCCCTCTGAATCCACCCAAGGTGACAGCGAGAGAAGTGTTGGTGTGTGGTGGGCCTTGGGCAGGGCGGAGGGGAGGGAGGGAGGGAGCTGTAAGCTGAAGAAGAACAAGGATGAAGGACAGGAGTGAAAAATACATTTTCTCACTTTGGCTTGTGTTTATTATGTGTGCGTGTGTGATCATTTGGTGTAAATGTTAAGAGCGGCCTGCAGCCATGCTGACAGTGCACTGCAGGGGGTGATTAGGGCTGAGCCATCCATCTCACCGGCTGACTACAGCAGCAGTGCGGCAGCAGCAGCAGCAGCAGTGGTGGTGGAGGGAGAGAAAGGGCCTGTTTGGAAGACATGACAGAAAGGGGGGGGGATTACGAGCAAACGCTGATTAGCTGGCAGCTTAACGACACGCTGTGTTTTCCATCTCATCGTCAGCACATGACCTGGGGCTGATAGGGGAAATGAAATGGTATTTTTGATTTTTTTAGTAGAGAGAAAAAGAAAGTGGAGTAGGCCTTGTAGCTGGGACATGAATATTCAATTCAGGCAATTACAAGATGTCCTACTTGGAGAAGGATAAGTGATGTGACACTCAGCTGCTGTGAATGGCAGTTGTTTTTTTTTAAAATTTGGTTTCTAACGTGTTTATTTTTGTACTTTCACTTGGTAAAACGACCAAAGAAGTCTGATGTTAAAAAAAATGATACATATAGTCAAAGAATATAATTGTATTGGTTATTTGTGTTGGCTTTTTAAAGACAGTTTTGGAAAATGTTGTGTAGCAGCTGTGAGTTCCCAGTGTCCTTCATAGTGGAGGACATTTCTGTTATGTAAAACCGATCTTTAGAAATGTTTCTTTTTCGAATTTTGGACACTGTACTTCACGATTTTGATATAACATGTCAATCAAGCAGTCAATCAAATATATATAACATTCATAGTTTTAGTGAACTATATGAGAATAAAAAGATACAAAAGCAAAATTTAATCTTCAATTTCAGTACAAGTCAAGCAGGAGAGAGCTACACTAACAGGATTTATCACACAATCACAATTCACTTTTATATATATCTATTTTTTTTATGAATATGAGTCACTGCACTCAAAAGGGCTGTTTTTATCATATGAGCGTTCTGCCACACATTTTATTAAGTCCGTGCTATTCTCTTGGAGATGAATGTGATTGTGGCGTGGCGGTGACTGAGTGTCATGCTTAGGAGGCTCTTCGTTTTCTGGCTCATTGCTTTGAAATGACTCTCCCAGTATCATTGTCAATGAGTGCTGGGAGAGGGAGGATCTTTATCTTTTCTTTCCTGCTCCTTCTCTCCTCCTTGTTCTGTCTGTAGTGCAGCAGCTCTGTCTTTTCTCTCTCACCTCCTCGCTCTCTGCCAGGCGTTCTTTCCATGCCTCTCTCTCTCTCTCTCTCTCTCTCTCTCTCCATTCTCAGAGTAGGGAGCCCCCACGTCACCGCTTCCCTGGAGCTGCTGGAGTGGGGGATGGGATAGAGGGAGGGAGGTGGAGAAGGAAGGAGGAGGGAAGGGAGGGTGAACAGATAGTCTGCCAGGCTCGTGGGGAGGCGGTGGAATTCTGCAGGTTGCCACGGTGAGCCAGTCGATAACGCACTGAGCCACTTAGCTGCCAAATGCACGAACCCTTTCTCTGCCCTTCACCTGCTAGACAGAGGAGGAAGACAGGAGTGTGTGCGTGTGTGAGTGTGTGTGTGTGTGTGTGTACTGTGTATCCCCCCCTCCCCCCTCCCCTTAGTTACTGTTGCTATGCATGTCAAGCTTTCCTCTCTAGCACGGCACATATGCAGCTTACAATAATAACATGGCAGATTTACCTCTTGAAATTCTTACTTCTTTTTGTAGTAGAAGACAAATTCAGCCCCTCAACCATCAGTTTTGTCGGCTGGCAGAGTTGATCGGCTGTGGGTAGCTAATTAAAATGAATTCTATGAGTTGGTTTGAAACTCGTTAGGATGCTCGTGATATAAAAACATTATTGGACAAGTGTCAGAATATATTCATACTAAACTTATAGCTTTCTCAAACAATATTTCTCACTCACATTTGGCTTGGCAAACAAAAAAGTACCAACCAGCTGGATGGTAGGCTAATTTCTTATGGATTATTAAGTTGGAAAAACAATGTCAGGCAGATCTACATAACAAAATGGACAAATTTCTCTGACGTAAAGAAACTTGCATAAAATTTCTTCCCTGCTGACTGACTAAGTTGTTGCCCAAAAGCAACACACTCACGCCAACAAAGAATTACACCAATTCTACTGAAGCAAACGGCAGTCTCTATTATATCTCTACTGTATGTAGTAACCTGTTTAGCCAGGCAGCCTACATTTGAGCAGACAAACACTGTTTTAGCTGTTCATACTTTGGTTTTGTGTGCTTGGTTTGGAAAAGTGAAAAAAATGACTTCACACATGTCTTTCTGATGTTGGAAATGTGGAAGGAACCAACAAACTGACATTTACACTTCTCCAGAAGTTTCCTTACGCAACTATTTCTTGTAATTTTGTGTGTGTGTGTGTGTGTATGTACAAACAAGCACTACGAAAGCCTTCCAGAGAAGACTGTCTAAAATCAGCACTCCATATTCAAAAGATCATCATGTCTTGCCCTCTCTCTGATAGACAGCTTTTTACTCCGTCTTCAAGTGTGGCTGTTTGGAAGCTATAAACACTTTTCAAGTGTGGTCGAACATCGCATAGTACTAACTAGATCTTTTCTAGCCTGACCCTTAGAGTTCAAGTAGGGGTTTAGCGAACAGCTAATTTCACAGCACTCATAAACAAATTGACTGAAGGGCACACACATACAAAGCACACACTGACACACCAGTCCAAGTCCATTATCCGCCCACCAGCAGCAGCAGCAGACAGGAACCAGAGCACATCAAGACTGCAGTAAGTTGGATTAATGTTCAGTGGAAACTTCACATCTATGTCTCATAAAGGACGACATCGCCTCTGTTTTTATTGTATTTTCTTTTTTTGTGTGTGCGAGCCAGCGTGTGCCTGCATTGCGTCTGTATGAATATTCTTGTCTTTTGTCTGTTCTGTAGTGTAATAAGTGTGTGATCATAATATGCATGCAATTGTGTTTGTGTGTGTGAGTGTATGAGAGAGAGTAAAAGAGAGGGAGAGAGAGGGACTATCTGCTAACTGGTCCAATGTCATGCAAATTACGAGCTCCGGGCCTATGTTGAGGGAACAAGGCCATTGATTGGAGTACCTTGCACTGTTGCTGCGCGCCACTCAACGATGTCCTGTGGGGGAGCAAATTTGCTTATTGTGATTGAATTTTAAATTTATTATTTTTTTTAAAAGGGTGCTACGTGGTGTGGGGAAACGAGTCTGAAGGGAGAGAACAAGGAGAGAAATGAGACAAGGAATCTGAATGGAAGCATGAAAATGGCTGCCTCCCTAAGAGGGTATTTGAGAGCCATTTTATAGAGATGGGTTATTGTCATACTAGTATTTCACTGTCTTCTGAGGAACAGTTAAAATGAATATGAAATGTTTATATCCTCAAATAATTCATGTTGTTTTTCCCTACAAAAAGTGCATTTCAAGAATAAGTCTGGCAATATATTATACGTTTTTATTGTCAACAAATCCCATTGAAGGACCAACTATGCACTAATCTAATAACAAACATTGTCATTGTACTCTAAGCCGGATATACTAAGCCATTATTGACCTATTAAAACACATCAATGAGACACACAGTTGCACTGAGAGGCATTTTTCTTCATTACCATGAACATACACGCTGCCATTTATTTTGACTCAAGATCACAGAAACCGTTCTGCTGCAGGAAAAAAAGTATTAATTGGCAACGGAAAATAGTCCCCAGCAACTGTACTACTATCTCTGCTAAATCTACAGTACCCGCTTATTTTAGGAAATTACTGAGCCTTAAAAAAAGGAAGCTCTATTTGTGACTCACTTTTAAAGAATTCTGTCTTCTAGGAACTCGGTGTTGAGTGACACAGAACTGGAAAGACTTATGACTTGTTGGCTTGGTTTTTTGATGGGATTTGTTGACAATAAGAAAAATATACAACAATGGCAGCTTTATCCTTTAAAATCTAGATCTTTATTTATGATAACCAATAAAAAATATTGCTGTGTTTTGATAGCAAGTGCTGACTTTGATTAAAATGATTCTGAACATGATTTATTTAACATGACTTGAATGGTCTCAGGGCTTCGCCATCAAAATCATAGATCCAACAAAAATTAAGGAGATGCTAAAACACTGACTGATGAGAGAAGTGTAATGAATGGATATTTCAAAGAGGAAATCAAGGACAAAGCAGTGCAGCATTAGTTCCCGCTCTCAGTGCCCTTTCAGTGCTACAGCCTCTCTGCTGCTGGTATTAAACACCGTCGTTCACAGCTCTGTCCTCATCCCTCTCTCCTCACCCACTGTATTCAACTTGACCTTTTCCTTCTCTTGGCCGCTTCCACTCAGAACCCAGGAGCCTTTTGATATGTGGGAACATTTTCTCTGACCAGACATCTCGCACCCTTGGTTACACACTGGAGGAGAGGATGGGGGAGAGAAGAGAAAAGGGGGGGGGGGGGGGTGAGAGATAAAGTGCAGAGAGAGACAAAAAGAGTGAGTGAGACTGGAAACATGGGAGAAGAAAAAAAAAGAGAGATAGCGAAAAAAATATCATTTTTAAAAAACAAACTAGTGTTTGGCTTGAATTCAAACTGGTTCTTTTACAAATGATTTCAGGGTTTTGTCTCAACAAGGCTGAAATAAAAATAATCAAGTAAATGAAATGAAATTCTGTTTCTAAAATAGAACATTTTTGCAAAGCTCTACATTTCCCTCATCTTCTCAAACCTGCACTATTATTCTTACCACTACTGTAATATTGAAAATCCTTTCACTATATTCTTTACACTTTCAGCCTTGCTCTCACCGATTTCTGGAGGAACACGGATATATGGATATGAGAGGAATGGATAACCAGAGAGAGAAAGAGAGAGTGAGGGAGTGACAGGAAGCATTAGATCTTTTTAAATACACATTAGTGTGAGAAAAATTTGATTTGATTCAGTGGGAGATTTTAAAATTACACTTGAATTTCATTCTGAGTAAAAGAGCTGCAGAGAGATAAGAGAGGTGGAGGAGAAGGATCGAAGCATTAATGCCAAATTAGCAGTGAGTGGACCTGAGATAAATTAGATTTGATTCAGAGGCTGAAGGAGGAAGAATTGGAATTATCCCTCAGATCTGTGGAAAGTATTGGGTATGGAAGAGGGAGAGATGGAAAAGGGAAAGAAAAAGGGAGGAGGGGGAGCTGTAAGAATGGGAAGGAATTTTGCAGAGCGAGTTGGAGAAAAGCTGTTCAGCTTGGCACTGTCTCTGTTGAATGAGCCGTCCTCTCCATCCAACACTCTGCTCACCTCTCCAGCCCTCCTCCCCATCCCCTCAGTGTGTTAAAGACCCCATAAATAACTCACAGTCCCATCCACACACACAAAAGACAACAGGACGCTTTCCTGCTGCTGTTTCGTTTCAATGGTCCCTACTCTGTGCTGCTGTATGGAGTCAGTTAGAGCCTGAAAAACATCATTAAAAACCAATAGCTTCCTTTTGACGCACACTCCATCCTCCGCCCCCCGCATTGTTGTGTGGTAATCATGTTAAACAACACAGTGTTTGGCTACAGCACGTTCCCCATAGGCCCAGAACAGGTGGCCATTAACGGGGGTCAGGCTCATTTGGTGATGAAAAGCTCGTTAAGTGCGTGTTTAGCGTGTGTGTTGTTGTGGAACATAAAAACGGTGTGAGCGTGGAGAAAATGACAGAAATAAACATCCTAGTGAGGACACAAATACAGAAACAAATGCATGCATGCATACCACCACACACACCTACACACACACACACACACACACACACACACACACACACACACGACTGAATGCTCTGTCTGTACAAAAGCCAAGTGGTGGAGCAGGGAGTTGGTGAGGGGCCAGAGAGGGAGGGCTGTCTGCAGATTCATAACTTAGAGGCCTTGTGCAAGTCCACACAGCCCAGAGAGAGAGTGAGAGAGAGAGAGAGCGAGAGAGAGAGAGAGAGAGAGAGACAGACAGAAAGAGACAAGAGGCCAGTCTGGCAGCAAGAGACAGCAGCACACATTCACTACACACACACACACACACGCATGCACACACTTAACGGATAGATAAACGTGCACATGCTTGGGAGAGCACACTCGGGAATGAGCATTCAGAGGCAGCCATAAATATGGACAGACACACACACACGCACACACAGAGGGTGGCGTGGGACCAGGAGGTCTTGGCTGTGTCTGCTCCACGTGTCTGAGCTGTCCTTGGGTTTCCGGCCCTCTCTGAGAGAGCCTGCTGATTTATGAGACAGATCACTGTGCATGTGTGAGTTTATGAGTGTGTGTGTGTATGTTTCAGGTTGTTTGGGAGAAAGAGAGTGTGACACAAATATACTATATAATGCAAAAAGAATGAATATGCACTCCCTTATATTTATGGATGGACAGAGTGAAGGTGTTGAGGTTTTGACTTTGAGGTAAACTTTTCTTAGAGGATAATTCTGCTTTATTATGATTTTTTTTTTTTTTGGATAAAAACAATCTCAACACAAGGTCGACTCAGTTGCTGGAGCTTCTGATTGTAATACACCGTCCTCTTTAGCAGATGGATCTCAACTTTTCAGCCAACATGGACAAAAAAATCCGTCAAGCGCTCAGAAAAAAAAGGCAAATCGAACTTCGATAATTCCATGGCAACTAGGCAACCTCTATCTGCTGATGATAGTGTGATGCAAGTGTGGTGACATTGTTATTATTAACTGCTGTGTCCAAGGTCAAGACTGATCTTTCAGTCTTTACTTGTCTTATATCTGCAGCTCAATGTCTGTAATCTGAGAACACAACATCACTACAATAGACTTTTTTTTATCACAGCAGATATTTTGACTTGTCATAGCAGGAAAATCACAGGTGGAACTGATAACAAGTGTCTGAGGAGACCGTACTGATGAACCACAAGCTATATACAAGGCAACGAATTTGTAAAAAAAACAAAACTAAATGGATTCAGCCACACCAGTAATGTTATTAGTTATTAACATCTGTGCTTTTCCTACTATGACAAGTTGAAATATGCGCTGTGAAAAAAAAAAGGCCTGTGCTAATATCTTATGAGTGAAGGGTTTAAGACAGCTTGTAACTTAAATTTAACAGTGGGATTTATTATCATACAAGTGAATTATTCTGTCAGTGTCCAATTTTGAAATAACACTAACAAATTCCTGTTATCTTACAGGAATTCATTTTTCATATATACAATAAAAAGAATTTAAACAGCAAATTTGCCCGTATTGTGCATTACATGAAAACTTACATGCTTCTTTGAACCAGCTTTGGTGTGAATTTTCTAGTGAATTTACCCCTGGTGACCTGCTTGCCCTGCACGTTTGACCACACCAGGCTTTACTTTACATGCATTTTAATTGATGTGCCATGAATTTTTCTCTGATATACTACTATTTTTCATGTGCAGCATGAGTCAGTGGAAATCTCTCTCTAATTTGCATATAGTATCATTAAAATATTTTTTTCGGCTTTGCATAAAGAATCATTAAAATGAGCAACTATTTGCATATGAGTGTAGTGCGTGCTGTGTGCATGTAAATAAGATGTGTGCGGTGAGATTGTGTGTATGTGTAAAGGCAGAACCATATGTTTGTTAGTATTTTTCCACAAGGAATCTGCATCTGTATTCAGGTCTCTCTCTCTCTCTCTCTCTCTCCCTCTCTCTCCAGCTCACACACGCATACACAAATACACTCGCACACACACAGAGGCCTGCAGAGGGAGAAATGGTGGGAGACGGGGAGGGAGAGGAGCAGTGAAGCGTGAATTATAGATTTTGAAGGATTTCCCATTGCTGCAGGAGTGTGGATATACTGAGAGAAAGAGAGAGAGAGAGACAGGTTAAAGCCAGAGAATGAGTGAAAAAACAAAGAAAGAAAGAAAGAGAGACAGTTGGGAAGTGGAAAGAAAGCAAATGTCTCTCACACGTAAAAAAAAAAAAAAAAAAAAACTTGAGGAAAAATACAATGTTCCTCTATACTTGCTTTAGGGAGCTCTGGGGGCAGGTAAAAGCAAGTGGGGAGGTGAGGGCAGGCACGCCTGACCAGTTCAACACCTCTTTTTCCACAACTTGGACTTTCTCTTGCGCCGCCTCTCTCTGTCTTTTTCCCTCAGGCTGCTGTATGAAACGCAGCAGAGTCAGGTGGTGAATGCTTAACCATGTGTGGCAGCGGATCAAAACATTTTTCTGATGGAAGCGCTTTAACACAGGCAGTAAAACTCTGGATAGCTGATAACCTCCACACACATCTGCACACACACACATGCACACACATCTGCTCATGCTCACATGCGTACACACACATATCTGAGGTGTTACCGGTTACAGATAAGATTTAGTGCCGTATGTTAACTGCCAATCTAAATACATTCCACTGAACTCTGTTGTTCTCATCTGCTTCAGCTTTCTTGATTATTTTCTACTTTCAGCAACTGCACCTCCCAAACCTTGCCAACATACACGCAAGCACACACACACACACATACACATACACATACAAAGGTCTCTCCTTACGGTCATGCTCAAGGCCTGGCAATACATCAGGGTGTCACTGCTGCTCGATCACAGCAGGTTATCCCCTAGACACACAAACACACACACACACACACGCGTGCGCGGCCCATGAGGATTCTTTATGTCCTTAACAGCTGTCTGCAGGGTTGCTGCATATTTTAGTTACAGTCACTTCTTTACGACTGCTAACACTCAATTAAATATTTTGTTTTTTTTTTTACATTTGTGCAAATGTTTTCATCAAACAGCTGGTGTGAGAACAAAAAAAAATTATATTGTTAATGATGATGTATAATTTATCAATCTATATTTTATAGTAATCAATTTACCAAGCATAAGAACCAAACATTCACTTGTACTAGCAACTGGAATGTGACTAATTGCTGTTTTTTTCTGTTTTGTATCATTTTAAACTGAACTTATTTAAGTTTTGGACTGTTGGACAGCTGCCTGCTTTTCCTGCTTCATAATCCAGCTTTGCTATGCGTGAAGATCAGCGTGACAAGTGTAAAAACTTAAATCACATAAACATTAACTGGAAAAACATATACTCGTCCAGCAGCTAAAATAGTGCATATACATCTATATGCATAAAATCCTTACATATTGTTTTTCAGTGGTGGTGTTATTGTTGGAATGTGGCTTGATTTTCTCCACTGTGTGTGCCATTGCCTAGAAACCTGTTAGCAGGCAGGAAATTGTAACAGAGAGCTTGTAAAAATATATTCCTACATCCTCTAGTGAGTGTCACGACATACAAGTCACCATCAACAGGTGTTGCATCATTTCTGCCAATAGCACTTTTGTAACGACTGCACACATCCCGCAGACACGCACACACACACACATGCGCGCACACCCAAATACACTTGCACACCAACACTCGCAGAGGCAGACAGAAATGTGTGTGTTAACAAAGCTGAATGGACAAAGTGTGTCACTGTTTCCCATTGCTGATCCAGTGACACTAAATGCACAGTCACACACACATACACACACACTGAACAAAATGCTACATGGCTGGATGTCGCTTGTACCATTTAATGATCATTTAAGAGAGGACGTGATTAAACTGTCCTCATCATGTGACACTATCTGAGGACATGAAGCTCCCCTCAGAGCATTTCATCTCTGACTGTGAATGCACCACAAAATCTTCAATACACCCTCTGACGACTTTGACCGCAATGTTCTGATGAAAAAAGCAAAAACAAATTAAAAAAAAAAAACATAATGATGTACGTAAACAACTTGAACACAGCTGAACTGTCAGCTTCCTGTTATGAAACCAATACCAATGCACTGATGATGCAAGAGCTGAAACCTACGTTAGAGTGAGCCTGTTACGTTAAGAGTGTTCTTTAGGGTTTGAACTTGAAATGAACTATAGCTCTCCTTTAAAAAAAAAAAAAAAAAAAAAAAAAAAAATTAAGCAACTATTTCTGTCACTTTTCATAAAATGTGGAAATTCACTGTGAAAATACAGTGAATACCTTCAAGGAGATGAAGATGTGATGATTATCTTCATATTTAAAGGATTATCTTGGCTGCCTTAGACACTATAGACACTTTTGCCTTCTGATGTCGTAAACTAGTTCTTTTCTAGCATAACCTGGTGCACTGAGTTAGTTAATTATCAGGAACCGAATAATCTGTCCTGCAGATAAAATCACATCTAAAATCCATCCAATAATCCAATAATTTACTGGCAACATGTATATTTTTCTTTCAATGTGGTGAATTTTACAGGTGAATTGTTTAAAATGACACATAAAAACAAGGCCTCAAGTATAACTAGATGACACGCAACTTTAAAGCAACTATCTAAAAAAAACCTGTGACCTTATTTTAAAGACTCTATGAGCTTCCTCCCACAGATGTAGCGGAGGAAACCATAAAAAAAACTGTTACACGCAATTATTGGTTTGACAGCACCAACTAATCATCAGACCAGAGGCGCTGCGCAGATGTAAGGTCATAACATGTGTAAAAGTACAAATGATTAGAGCAATCAGATTTGGGAACATAAGTTAAAAGGTGAGAAGTGAGAGGATAAAAAAAAAATCAAGGTGAAACTATGGGATGGGTAATAAATAACAACAAAAAAAAGCTTTATATAACAAACAAACAAACAAACAAGAGAACAGCACAGTGCTTGTGTGTGTATTTTGTCACACAGCAAACCTTCAAAGACAGTCAATCCCTTGTCTCATGAATCCTTGAAGTGAACAGAGCTTGTCGTGTCTTTGTGGTTGGTGTGTGTGTGTGTGTGTGTGTGTGTGTGTGTGTGTTGTGTGTAGCAGGTAGAATGATCAGTGGAGGGATCAGACCGTGAGCACAGGTCTGAATCAAACTGACCTGAGGCAACGTTAAAGCGCAATGAGCAGAGTCATTGACTGCAGCCTTCATACTGCGTGAGTCTCCGGCTTGACTGAGACTCTCCAGAGAAGAGTGTGCAGTTTGTGTTTGTGCCCGTGCGACTGTGTGTATGTGCGTGTAGCGGAGAATAATAATCATAGCCCCTTAGATACACTTCAAACTCAGTCAGACGTGACATCTCTAAACCACAGAGAAAAGTGTGTTTGTGTGTGCGTACGACTGTATGTGTGTGGACCTGACGGGGGGAGGTGGAGAAGAGTGTGAGTGGCATTCAACGTCTTTCTGTGAGAGTCCTTGGGAGAAACAGACTGTACTCACAGCTGGGGAAAACATTGGACAGGTGTGTGTGTCCGTGTGTGTGTGTGTGTGCATGTCCGTGTGTGTGATTCACATGTGTCCTCCCTCCCTCCTTCCTCTCTGCTTTGTTTACTTCTCTCTCTGGACCAACTCATCATCCACAGAGCCGGAGCCAGATGATTCTGCTGGTTGGAGTCCACAGTGAGTCAACACTGACTGTTATATAAACCTCATGTGCAGCGGATGCTTATCTCAATCAAGCCGCTGTGATAAAAGTTTTATCAGCTGCCCACAAAGCTGCACCACGCCTCGTCCTGATGCTGTGAGCAACTCAGCAAAACGGCACGGTGTTGGTTGGAGGTGTTAAAGTGAATGATATGATGAGAATCAGGAGACACGAAGAAGGGGCACGGGGCACGGGTCACAGTGATACAGCAGCGTTTTTTTTTTCTTTTTTGGTTGAACACATCCAAATAAACCTTAATGTGGTACTTATTGATCAAGGCGGGGATTTTCAGTTTTCAGTCCCACCTTCAGGGATTATGCTGTGTGGCTGGAGGTCACATGGAGTCAATCTACATTAATCCTTGTAAAAAAAAAAATACAAATAAAAATATTATTTTAATTCGAAATGGTAGAAAATGAACACATGGGGAATTCACATTTTCACATATAAAAAAAGCACTTTTGTATTAATCAGATGAGAAACTCATTTTACTTGTGAAATGCATAAAAGAATGTGTGGTTTATGGACATTACTCATATGAATTTTAGATTTATAGGGGATGACATGTGAAGAGTACATTATCCTAAGATGTCCAGAAACTCTGTGTGTCTGTGGGACAATTCTGTAAGTGACGAGCTGTCATTTTAAAAAAAAATGTACCTTAACTGCTTGGAAACTTTACATCTGGCTGCATGTGAAGCTGGACGATCAGAGACATTTTTTCTTCCTCATTTTATGAGTCATGACACAACTTTCAACTATTTCAACAAACTGGAACAAGTTTAGTGTTTTTAGGTAAAAAAATAAAAGGCTTTACTCTAACTCTATTTCATGCTACATAATTTAATGCTACATTCATTGATCCAACAGGCTGAAAACTACCTTGTAAAGTTGTTATGGCGAATGTGTTAGCAAACAGACATTCTGACATGTCCCAATAAAAGCACAGGTGTAAATAATAAAATTAATGATGTTGGAATTTCATTTAGCTGCTTCAGTTTCAAGATCCTGCTATTGTTCATGCTGACTCACTGTCACACTGTGATGACTTGCACAGAACAGAGCAATCGTTATTGTGATTAATAACACCTAGGTAAACACTAGCGCAACATCTGTTCTGCTGTTCTGTTTTATTGTGAGAGATGACTATTCACAAATTTGATCAAATTCTTCAGCCTTAACGTTTTCCACCATGGAAATTCCACTCTGAAACTATCCATGAAAAAAAAAAAAAATCTGCACTCTGTTGGAAAAACATGAGAAAGTTCAAAGAGTCCTGTTGCCAGAATTAAATCACTTCAACCATGAACACCAGACAATCAGCTAACACTCCTCCAAGAAGCGATTGGTTTGACCACAAACCTCAAAAATGTTGGGGTAATCATAATGTGTAAACCATTTTAATCAAATATACCACACCAAACACCCATATATCACAGACATGCTGAAACCTCTTAGCCTCAAAATAAATCTTACAATAGGCCGTTACGTGGTGTGATCACAATTTTGAACGCGACGCAAAAAACTCTTAACTGCAAGTCTGATAATTTGCATGTTTTTACTTGAGGGGCTACATATTCTCTAAGTAAAGCCAGCTTGAAGGTTTTAGCGAAGGGCTCAGTGAAAATAATGATGCAATTTTGAGAATGTGTAGCCATAAATCTCAAAATGATTGCTTTTTTCTTAATTCCTGAAATGAAATAGAGCATAGATGATTCATTATGCAGAGTCATTTGATCCATTATTAATATATCTTTATAAGTGTTGCTTAAAAAGTCACATATTATGTACATTTCCAGGTTCATATTCTTATTTTAGGGTTCTACTTGTATATGTTTACATGCTTTAATGTTGAAAATGCACATTGTTTCACAGGATATTTTCATTTTATAGATATTCTGACATTTCTGTCAGATAGTTAGTTACTACATTTATGTTTGTTCAAGTTATTTTAATGATACTCTTTTCAAATACTGACACTGTATTAAAGCTTTTTTTCAAGGATTGTTTTTTTGTTTTTGCATTATGCCTTCATTAGATAGCTGAATGAGCTGAGAGACAGGAAACAGGTGTAGAGAGAGGGGTATGACAAGGTCCATAGATGGAATCAAAACACGGATGTTGCAGTTATTCGGTATATGTCTTACCCTGTATGTTACTAACCAGTATCCAGTATGCTACTCTTTAATAAAATTTGACTGTAAAACAGAAATGTGTTGCTTACAAGAGCCAGTTTTGCTGTGTGAAGTAAGGAATTACTAGCAAACTAATTATGACATTTTCCTAGTCAGGATGTTAGAAAACTAACTGTGATGAGGAATTTCTGGCACAACTTCACCTACTTGCAAGGCGCATGGAGAATGGAAATATTCTAAAGGGGCAACACTTTGTGATTTGCTCTTGCATTCTGGCTGGTGGCCTTCATCACAGTCATCATAAATTATTACAGAGCATTTTAAAAACATATAAATAGGATGAGCATCAAAAAAATCATGCACATGGAAAAGCTTAAGGGAAGCATCTGTGTGCTTCCCTTTAATGGAGGTAGGTCGGTTAACTAGACATACATTTGCCAAACCAGTTTTTTTTTTTTTGGAAATGTATTGTCTGGAAACACTTCTGATAAAGTGATAAAGCAGTATTGTCCAAGTCTGTTTTAGAGTGCAGCATCTTGTTCAAAAACAAACTCAGACAAAATAACACAAAGGGAAAACTTATACTTTATTCTACGTGTTTTCAAACTGTATTTTTCTATTTTACGAGGGAAAACTGGTTGGTTTGGTATGTGTACATCTGGTTAACTTCTTCACCTCAACTAAAGAACAGCTCAGATCTGCTGTTCATCTGTTGTGAAGCACATATGTAAAAGGTTTTGCTAACTGTTGTGGGAACATTTCAATCAAATATAAAATTTAACCCCTGCTCCTTACAACCTCAGATGTTGGGAATATGTGAAGGTTTAAGTATGTCCTTACAGCCAACAAGAGAACTTGCAGGTCTTGCTCTTATCTTGGAAACCTTGCATGTTAACAGAGATGTCAATAACAAAGACAAAACAATGGCAGCCAGCGATGTAGATCCACAAGGTATTCTGAGGGAGGGGATACTCTCCCAAGAGGCAGTGCTATTCAAATCAGCACCTCATTGACTATCAGAAAGAGAGCCAAATGTGAATGGCCTAAGCTCTGAAATGTTCATATTTCCATGTTTATCTTTCAGGTTTGATCAACCAACAAAATGAGCTGTGAATGCAGCCGACTTTTGGACTTTACGTAAACACACGACTGTGACACTGAGACATCTGGTTGAAGGTCAGTCCTCCTACTCACTGTAGCACAATGCAAACAAACACACTCAGTGGGAAAGCACACTCAGACACATAAACACACCCTTCATATTGCTGTCAGTGCAGAATCACATGTGCACTCACACACTTGACTGTTTTCTGAAACAACACTGATGTGTGAAGGGAACTGTGTTTGACTTCACTATTCTTTCCTCTCAAATCACATTTCTTCTTCTTCTCACTTTATCCCTCCATCGTTGTTAGTGATGACTCAGAGGAGTGAGCGGTGAGTCATTGCATCCTCCAGGTCTTGCAAACACACGCACACGCACGTGCACACACGCAAACACACACACACACACACACACACACACACACACACACACACACACACACACACACAATTACACACAACCTTTAACACTCTTCTTTCCTTTTACTGGAAGCAGGTTCCCCTTTTCAGTCAGAGAAATATTTTTGTTTTCCTTTCCTGGTTCCCTTTGCTCCCCTGAACTCTCTGGGGTGCTGTGTATGTTTGTGTGTGTTTCTGTGTGTGTGCACATGTCTCTGTGTGTTTGTGTGCAGCTGTATGTGAGTGTCTGTCTCCTTGTGTGTGGTTGTAGTTAATTAAAGTTTGGAGGAGAGCTTTGGAGGAGAGTGAGCTGCCAAAGGCTGTTGCATAAAGTAAACAGGCAGACACACAGTCACATGCAGACAGCGCATGCGCATACACACACACACACACACACACACACACACACACACACACACACTACAAACCACCTCCATTTTTAACCCACTCTGACTACTGCTTGAGTACGATTTATTGTATTGAGACAGTTCCGATCAGTCATATCAGTGTAAAATACTAGCTGCTAATTACATTGTTTTAACCCAAAAACACACACCTTATACATTTGAAGAATTAAAATAGCACAACAACTCTCAGTCCATCCGGCTTTCTTCCTGTGTCTTATTTTGAAGTGTCAAATTTGCAGCATTTTTTAAAACATTTTCTGACAGAGCTGACAGACTGAAGGTGTAAACTCCGTCAGAGTTTAGTTGACCACAGATGAGTGGTTGTCTTGTTGCCAACATGGTAAACACACCAGTGCAACAGCTGTTCTGTTGCAAAATTTCCCCATTTTCTTTTTTTTTTGACAGATGGTTCATCAGAAATTTGATTAGGTTCTTCAGTCTTAAAGGTGCAGTGTGTAGACTTTATTGGCAACTAGCAGAACACACTTGGCAGAAATGGAATACAATATTCATAACTATGTTTTAATTTGTGTTTAATCACCTGAAAATACCTTAGAATGAGCCCTTTAGAGCAGATCCTCTTCCACAGAGCCCACCCTGTTGCACTGTCATGTTTCTACAGTAGCCCAGAACAGACAAACCAAACATTGGCTCTAGAGAGGACCTTTGGCTTTTTTTGCAAGTAGGTTCTCCTATATGCCTGGGAGGGGGAAGAGGAGGGGAGGGGTATTCAGTTGGTTGCAATCTGCAACTTCACTGCTAGATGCCACTAAATCTTACACATGGTTCCTTCAGCATTTTCCACTATGGACACTATCCTGAAATTTTCTGACTATCTGGCCTCATGTTTTCATTAAGGCATGAAAAAAACCTGCTCTACAAACATGAGAAAGCTGGGTAAACATGAAATTAACATGATCATATGTTTTCAGTGTTCTGTACACATTTGGTATGCATTGGTGTTCCTTAGAGTGAATTCCCAGGCTGTTTGAGCTGTGTAAAACCAAACAGCAACCTTCCGGGCTGAAAAATGAAGACAATGCAGAAGTGCCAAAAACTGCAGTTCCTTGATTGGCCACATGAAGCTGGGTCCAAAATGAGTCAATCCCATAGACCCCATGTTAAAAAGCCCAACAGCAGAAATAAACATGTTTACATCCTGGTACAAAAAATGGTTTTGATCTCTACAACTAATTTCTCCTTTCATGACGACTGTGCGGGGAGTGATTTTTTTTATAACTCACCAGTTTAAATTTTATTAAGCTGTAAAGTTATACATAATTTTGGACGTGAATTATGTATATTTTGAGTGGTAGCCTAGTGGCTAGCTACCTAGGCCCATTTAGTCCTGTTTCAGCTCCACCTCTTTGCCCATTTTGTATTAGCCGGGAACTCGATGGAGTCAGGCACTGCCAAGATGGTGATGGCTGAAGCTACCCACTTTGAACTTCAGAAACCAATGGGTGATGTCAAGGTGGCTATGTCCATATTTTTTTACAGTCTATTTATAAAACATATAGGAAACATCAACATGTTATGTGGATTTGTTTTGGTTGGTTTTGATGATATTGAGGTTGCTATAACATGCAACATGCATAGGTTAATGATTTGATAGGATGATTGGAGTACATAGCTGGATCAAATGAAATTTCCAACATTAGACAGTACAGCTGAAGAAAGAGGCCCATATACTGAGCAACAACCCCTGCTTCTTACATCATCAGATGTTGGGAATATGTGAAGGTGTTTCAGTAGGTCCTTGCAGCTATGCTATCTAAGGACCTCAGTCTCATATGTGTTTACTGTAAAAAGTTGTTAGCCATCCAGTCCTTTGTGGCAGTCAGCCAACTATACAAAACAGATCTAGCTTAAAAGAAACATACAGCTAAATATCATCAGCATAACAGTGATATAAGTTACCTTATGACTAGGGCCATTTTTCCAGCCACCATGTCTCTAAAGACATTCCATATGTTGTTCGTACAATCCAGGCCTCCATGTGACTGTAGATGAGTGGTTGCATTTTGTGGGTGCTGTCCCTTCAGACAATAAGTACCAGGCAAACCATTCAAATACGGTATCAAAATATGGGCAGCATGTGATGCACAGCCCAGCTGTGCCTGGAATATGCAGGTGCACACTGGTAAATCCCCTGGGTAAGCACCTAAAACAAAATGTCATGAGGGTGGTACTAGACTGGCTGAAGGACTGAATGGTCATAAAACTGCATGTGATGATTTGAGGAATTGGTGAAAAGGAAGGTTACCATGTTGGGGAGAGTGAGAAACAAACAAGCCGGAGCTTGCCTCTGAGCTTCTTGTGATGAAGAACAGGGAGGGGAAGCAACATCTTCAATGTTTGCCTTTACTGACAGAGCCACTGTCATCTCCTATTGCCCCAAGAAAGGGAAATATGTCCTTCTGATGAGCACCATGCACAAAGATGCTGTCCTGAGCACCAGAGAAGACAGAAAACCACAAATGGTCTTGGACTACAACAAGACATGGGGAGGGGTTGATAACCTAAATGATAACCTAAAATAAAATCAAAACGACATATGACTGCATGTTGGCCCGTTGTCATTTTCATCAACGTCATTGATGTGAGCACCTACAATGCCTTTGTAATATAGAGTGAAATAAACAAGGACTGGAACAACGGAAAACTGAGTAGAAGGAGGATTTTCCTAGAGCAGGTGGGTTACATGCAGGTGAAACCTCATATCAAGAGAAGACAGTGCCTTCCAAGAGCATCAACAACTGCTGTGACCATTGTGAAGGACATCAAAAAAAAAGACACACACCACAACTCTTCCAAACAGCAGGCAGGAAATGTGTCTGTCCCAACAGAAATGACTCCCAGACCCGCAAGACCCGTGTGAAAGCAAGAATTACTATCTCAAACATACATATTTGCATACATAGCACTTACAGTAGCAAAGAACAATTCCTGTCACAATGCTCAAATTTACTTTTTATAGGTGTTTTTTGTAAATAAAGAGCTGTAATATGTTCCTTACTGATGTTCTGATGATGATGATGATGCTCTGTTTTACAAATAAAATCCTGGGGTCTAATGAACCCGAACATCATACATGTTAATATCCTTGATGAACAGAAATGGTTTTACTTTCCAAATGTTGTAAATAACAAAAATCTGTACTTAAAAAATGTATATAAATAAATAATATAAAGCCATTGAAACACCAAAAATAACTTTCTTTCAAATTTTAGGTCAACGAGTGAGATTTTATGGTGATTTGCATATAACTGCATAATAGGTATTCTTGATGTATGGGTGTATGAATTTGAAGATAACAGGAGGGTTTACCTCAACCATTAACACTAGACAATCAGCCAATACTCTTCTAAGAAATGATTGGTTTCCACCACAAACATCGAAAGTGTTGGGGTAATCACAAACCATTTTAATCAAATGTATCACACCAAACATCCATATATCACAGAAGTGCTGAGATCTCAACTGCAAAATAAATCATACAAAAAGCTGTTATGTGGTGTGATCACAATTTTGACCACAGCACAAAAAACTCAGATAATTTGCATATTTTTTCCTTTACTTGAGGGTTAAATTTTCTCTAAGTAAAGCCAGCTTGGAGGTTTTAACAGAGGCCTAAGTGACAACAATGATACAATTTTGAGAATGCATGGCCATAATTCTGAAAATTATGTTTTTTTCTCAATTACTGAAAGGATGTTGATGGTTCTCATCCTACTCCAGAAATTCCCCCTCTCAAGTGCTTCGCCTCTGCTCTCACTCTCTACTTCCACCTCACCCTGCAGGCTTTCAACCATTTGTTTCAAACCAGTGCTTCATGTACTTGGACTTCAGGTCTGCTTTGCTCCAAAAGAGTGCGATTATGCATTCAAGCCCTGTAAAGAGTGGGATATGGTGTGTCTATGCACGTGTGTGTGTGCGTGTGCGCATGGGGAACCACTCTTCTTTCAGTATGAAAAAGAAGGAGAGGGAGAGAGAAGAGGGCTTTAACATGCAAATCCCTCCTACTGCTTTATCTCCTTCCTCTCATATCGTCCATAGCAACACGGATACAGGCCGTAATGAGGAGGACACACAGGTTAACAGCACTGAGCTGTCTCAATGGGTGTAGTTGACACGTCCTTCATGAGCACACACACACACACACACACACACACACACACACACACACACACCCACTGGTGTCTTATCAGAGAGAAATCAAGTAGGTGTATGTGTTAGCTTAAAGCCATAAACAGACAGCAGCAACACAGGATGATTCAGCTGATAAGCCTTGTTGGACTGTTGGCAGCCTGAGACTTTACTCTCACACACACACACATGCACACACACACACACACACACACACACACAGCCTCTCTCTTTTATTTGACACTGCCAGACTGATTTCGATTTATGAGCGTATTAGTGCCATTACCCGAACATGTGTCAAGGCGCCGCTTTACTAAGCAGGCAGGGTCACGTTTGACTACACTTACAAATACACAAGATGAGAATGAGAGTGAATAGTGTTTTTATTTAGGTCAACTGTGGCTCTGGTGTAAAAAGACCAACAATATGAAAGATGATAAGGTTATTTTCATATTTTTTACAGATATTTGTGTGTGTACCTGCAGTCTGACTTTGACAAATTCAAACTGAGCATGAACGCAGTTGGATCTATGGCCCTAAAAAGGAATGTGCTGTATGAGTTCACTTAGACTGTAAGAAAAAAACAGGATTACATTACATGGGTAATGTAAGGTTTAAGTGAGGACTTAACATAATACATTTAAAGTGGTAATCTGATCTAATCTTTGACATCTTTGCAGTGAAGTGGATATTGTTTAGATTTTACTCTGCATAGTATCAGTGTATTCAGTGATCTACTTGACTTTATTTATCAAGAGAAGTGTACATCAATTAACATCAATGTGCCAGGTTTAGCTAAAGGCTCATTTTCAGTTCCTAGGCTTATGGATTAAAAGAGGATTGAAAAAAAATAAACAGACAATCAGCAAAAAAACATCTGGATGCCCATTTTCTCCAGGGAAAGAAAAACAAATGGATGAAATATTAGGAATGACAAAAAGCTAAAAACAACAACAACATGGAACTGTAAATTAAAATTATGATATGAAATCAAAATAGTAAATTTCCATGTTAGATGTATCAGTCAAAATGGGCTTCCATATAAACAACTTCAAAGCAGTTACACTGCACAGTAAAATAAAATATGTAAATGTAAATGTTCAGTAAAATGTAAATGGAAAGACACCAGATAAAAGCCATTGAACAGACACAAGTGCAGATAACAGCCAGGAGTGTACAACGGCTGAGACTAAACATTACAAAGGATTACAGAAATATGGCCTTAGAAACAAATACTATAAGTGCATTACAAACAACAAATAGGAAGCAGGCATACAAGTAAACAAATATCACATGTGCAATCTGCACACAGCCACACTTACAGTCTAAAATATTTGGTATATTTTCCACTCACCCTCACATAAGTTTTAATTTTTACCTTTTCTCTCATTTAGGTTTACATTTAGTTACAGACAATGTTCATAATTAAACATCCGGCACAATTTGATTTAGCATTTCAGTTTATCAGAATTTTGTGGGATGATTTTTAGATGAAGGTATTAACTGAACCACAGGCGTGCCACATTGACATCCCATCTTGTGTTGTCAGCAAAGTGTTTATTATTATGTGTAGTTATTATACTTTTGTCCACACCTCATCTATTTATTTGTTTTGGCTAGGCAGCATTATGTTCACCTCATGCACTGTTTGATTTGTGTTTGCTCAGGCTGGTTAAGTTACACAGTTCTGTTGATGTAGTTTGAGTTCAGCTCTGTTTTACTGATCTATTTTAGGGATCAGTTTAGTTAATATTAACAGTTGATTTGCCTTAATTGTTTGGGTATAAACTTTTATTAATGTGAAACCCTGTGCCCTGCGTCTTCCTGCTCTAATGTATATTATTAAACATCATGTTGGCACTGTTCCTCTAACATGCAAAGTTTGAACTTTCCAGCAGCAGTGCCATGCAGGTTTATACAGGTGTGTTCCAGTCATGTGATACTGATAAAGAAAAGGCTGATCAGCAGTTTCCCTTGCTGGTATGATGTGGTCACCTTTAACAGCTTGAGTGTGCCTGCTTGTTGTTTCCTTCATACCTCTCTGTGTTTGAAACTGCAAATATAAAAGCATATTTCATACTGCATACATTCATTTCTGTGAAAATGCTTTGGGAAACAAACCCCTCTGATGCCTCCATTCAAACATTACAACATCAACCATCCAGACCATGACAGGTGCACACTAGATACACACCACGCACTACACACACTCGGACGTGTACATGCTAAAACAACAGTGTAGCAGCTAGCGACCACCATGCTGGTGATAATGAGGGTGCAGAGTGGCGCCTCGGGCCGTTCCTCCAGCCTTGGGAGGGGGGGGGGGGGGCGGAGGGGCAGGTCTGGATGTGGCTCCCTCGGTGCGTGGGGATGCATCACTGGAATCATTTAATTCATACCGTAAACGTGACAGGGTTAATGAGTGGCAAAGAGAGCCTGGGGACCAAGGGGGGCTGGGTAGGGGGTAAGATATGTGTGTGTGTGTGTATGTACGGGTAGACAGTGAGTGGGTTGGTGGGTATAATGTTTGTGTGTGTGTTTGTTGTAAGAATGGCATGAACATGATAGACTGAGGTCAGGGTGTTGTACACTGCAGTCATAACTAATGCTCTTTACAGTAATTCTGAGTTTGGATGCTACGGCTTACAGAGAAACTCCTGGAAAATGGGAAAATGGCAGCATTAGTGGTGCGTTTTGGAGAGTGAGTGTGTGTGTGTGTGTGTGTGTGTGTGTGTGTGTGTGTGTGTGTGTGTGAGTGTGTGTAGAGAGAGAGGTAGAGACGGAGAATGAAAGAGACAGAGGTGGTTCAAGAGTATCAGGTTTAGGGGGAGACAGATGGTGAAGCCTGGGTGTAGTTTTTTGTTCTTTTGGTCATCATTGGTTTTAATTACAAACTGAGAATATGCTTACACAAACACACACAGAACACGAGAAAAAGGTTGCGCTGATCTTTGCGGTTAACCCACAGAAGAACTGTAACAATATGAACACACATATGCTCAGTTTTTACACTCATTTAAAACACATCAGCACCAGCGACAGAATACGTGCGCACACAAAACAGAGAAGACAAAAATGAAACCACAAACACACACGCAGAGCTTGTCATTCAGTGCCCTCTCCGACAACAGACTGCTCAAATTTTGCGATTAGACACTGGTGGAGAGAAGAGCAGCTGACAGAAAGGAGTGAAAGAGACGTTAGGATGGAGGACAAAAAAGCGGCACTGTGTGGAGGAGAGAAAAATGAGTGAGAACTAAATTGGCTGGGTGGAGTGATGGAAGACGGAGAGGAGAGGAGAGGGAGAGGTGATGGTGATGGATGAGCAAATGGTGAGTGTGTGATGGGGGAGCGTGGGGGCAGAGGAGGGGAGGAGGTGATGTGATTCACGGGTCGGAAGCACCAGAAAAACCCCCTCAACCTCCCCTCCCCTCTCCACCTCAAACACCCCCTTCTCCATTAACACATTGTGCAGCCTGGTAACACTAGCACTTATTGTCTGTGAGGCATGCAGTTTACGCTCGCCTTTGCCCCAGACAATTAAATCTGCCATCAACACACTGGACTCCTTTCACCGTGTAGGTGCACATGATGCTTTTTTTTCTCTCCTGAAGGATGTGTCCATCTCTGCCAAAATGACAGAAAAACAGGCAATGTTTACCGTTTGATTCCACTAACATTATTGCAGAAAAGAACAAAAGAAAGAGCTGTGGGACTCAACAATGATTCGTTGTAGCATTAATGTGAAAAATGAACCAGATGCAGCACATTAAGCTGCATCATAATTCAGTTTTTTCTCTCGGGTACTGTCATCGTTGTACATTTTCAAGCTGGGGTCAGAAAAACAGCTTGTTTGCTTCATCAAAGCTCAGGCTGCAGTGACATTAAGGCCTCTAGCAGAAAAAAACAAAGGCCTCCCCCTTCACTTCCCCCCTCCTCAGCCTCAACCTCAGCCTCTTCCTCCATTCCTCTCTCCCTGGGGACTCTATCAGGACATGGAAAGGTCAGGGGTCTGGTAACACCGCAATAACCACACACACACACATATACACACACCAACACAGGATGTCACACACGTCTACCTGCACACAAAAAGCACCTGCAGACAAAAACAATCATCTTTGTATATTAGGCCTAATTTTCTATATGAATAAGTCACTCTGGCATTTTAAGCTGTTTTCATGATTGGCTTGTTTTCTCTCTCTTCCAATAATGGCAAACTGAGTAGTGCAATTTTTTATTATTTTAATTTTTTCCACTTGTTTTAGTTACAGTTAAAGATGGGGCTTCCAAACCTCACTCTATGGACTTTGACCAATTTTAGAAAATAAACATTTATTTTATTTTTAATGGCCATTTTAATGTCTGCTGTAACCACTGGTTCTTTATGAATACTTTCATTTGTGTTTGATCACCATTACTCTGGAGTAAACACAGCCAAATAGTGAATCAGTCTGTTAGATATTCCCATTACTCTCTAGTGACACAATTCTTCTTTCTTTGAGAAATCCAGGAGATCATTTAACAAAACATAAAGCTGTTCTGAAGGTATTTCCAGAACCTTCAAAGACTTTTTTAACCATCCGGGCAAAAAAAAAAAAAATTCTGCCCGCTGCACATTAAAATGATTTTTAACTTGTTTCTCAAGTTGTGACAGTATTTCCTATCCAGGAATTAACAAATGTTCTCACTCACTTTGTACCACACTGAAAACTACAAATGAGTTATTTTATTTGAAAATATAAAAATTGCCAGGTATGTATTTAATAAAATTAGCTCTGTGACTAAACGTAATAGTAAAAATTAGAGACACAAATTCAGTATTTCTAAAAAGGGGAGGTCAAACATAGGAGATGCAAACAATTACTGAAGTTAGTAGCGTTCGACTTCTCAATAAAAGCCCAGAAATGTAGCTTATTGGTGGAAATCCTTCTCCTGCATTCCTGCATGGCCGTGAGGCAAACACAGCAAGGATTTAAAGTGGACAAATGGGGATGGACTAGACTGATGTGTGAAAGCTATGTCACACATCCCAGGAGTTCCCTTTCAGACCATTTCTTAAAACCAATCCCAGATTTATGACTTTCAGGAGTGTGGAGAGGAGCTTGGAAGGAACGGCTGGAAAAGTGTTTACAATTTATGACCTCCATTCAATAAAATCCATTGAAATGTGAAACAAAATATTCTATAATTACCAGTCAAATGTCTGGCTTTTGCATTCTCATAATGTTTCTATATTTCTGTTCCAACAACAAGACTTTTATTGTTTCAGCGTTGTCTCTCTGTGGAGCTTTTTGTTGCTTTAATATGAACATGACTGTGATTTACAGTTATTCAAAGTGTTCATTATAAAATCTATTTCTGTCATTTTTACTGTGAAACCATCAGTGTGTTTGTGCACGTGTAAGATTAATGATGATAAAAATCTCTCTCCCTCTCTCTGTTGTGCATTGGCTGCAGAGGAACAGGTCCCCCTGCCTGATACAGTATCTAGCCTACTTAAATAACACATCTCATTAAGCCTGCTGACTAATGAGGTGATAAGCCCTGGCTACCAATAACTAGCGTTAGCCTAGCGTAGAGTTAGCGGCTCTCTCCGAGGGTTTAAGCACAGTGATTCAGATGGAATGGCTAATATGGCTGGTGGTTCAGGCTATTAATTGCCTGAAAGCTATTAGAACTAATGTGCAGATATGTGAAGGACAAATTACTTTAATTAGCCTCTGTTAATGTGTTTGCTCGCAGAAATATTAGTGCATAACGTCAGCAAGAGGAAAACAGTGTAGCAAAGAAAGGCTGGTTGCCCTGCTTTGGATTAGGGGTGGAGAGCTTGTGAGTGTGTGAGTGTGTGTGTGTTAGCAGCTCTTTGGGACGGGCAGGGGGGCCTCAGCAGCAGTGAAGTGTGCCACGGCTATTTATAGGCCCAGTTGATTGCAGATTTATTCTCCTGGGAGGGTGTAACTCGGAATAGTGTGTGTGTATGTGTGTGTGTCGTGGGGAGGTGCAGGTTATGAAGAAGACCCACTGTGGGAGGAACAGCTGTCTGTCAGGAGGAATCCGTCGGTTAATTTCCTTTGGGGAAGAGGCAGAACTGAGAGCTGAGATGAGACGTCACTGGCTGCAAAAGCTGATCGTTTATCTTTCTTTGGTCGAATAAAATCAAATATCTTTTCCTGCGGCTTTCAAAAGAATTTAATTTTTTCCGCGCTGCTCGATCCAACTTTTGTCTGCAAGATGTCAAATTCTCATTCCTACTTTTTGGATTGATGAATGAATTTCACGGGTCAGAGAATTGTAAACCTCCACCTATAAACCACCGTGTGAACCTTTCTTCCATTGAAATCCAACTGAAATATATCTCTTGGCTTTTGACCATATAAATAAAGGCCTACGTTTTTATGAAAAGTAAAGAAGATGGTTAAACAGGCTAGTTCAAAACCCCCGCTGTTCCTGTTTAGAAATAGAGAATCTTTTTTCAGACAGCTGTGACAAAACATTGCGCTAAATGAGTTTAAGCTCAGTATTAAAAAGGTGGTGTTACCATTTTTGTACAATGTGTTCCTAAAGATTTGTATTTGTCATCATTGTGGTCAGAGCTGCATGTGTATGTCGAGGAGGAAGAATAAAGTAGCAGAGTAAACAAGGAGGTGCATGAGGCTGGATATGGCTCTGTTTTGACAGGGGGATGGGAAATACTGGAGCTATGAATTAGATGAATTCCTGACTGCTGGCATTTATGGCAGAGACAGCGCTGGGCATGAGGGGAGGGGAAAGTAAAGCTGATGTTGACACAGTAAATAATAGCAATGTATACATATATGGGCACATGCACATGCTCCCTTGTCAGTGACACATTTCATCGTGATTCAATTGTTACTTTAACATTCTGTGTTTTTGTGAGTCTCTGTCTCTTCACTTGTCTTGACAGCTGTATCTCTCTCTAATTCTTATTTATTTCTCAGCTGTGTTCAGAAGATG
Organism: Euthynnus affinis; assembly: GCA_029490765.1. Taxonomy (NCBI): domain Eukaryota; kingdom Metazoa; phylum Chordata; class Actinopteri; order Scombriformes; family Scombridae; genus Euthynnus; species Euthynnus affinis. The sequence goes on along the minus strand of CM055838.1, from coordinate 33,101,598 downwards.
AAAACCGAGCTAGCAGAAACAAAGAGCCAAAAGCCTCTGAATTGTTTGGCTGCTGAACGGCTGAATGACAAAAGTGTTTCAGGCTTAACCCCATCTCTTCCTGAACTCTGTGGACCAAGTGGCATGACAGACGGTGCCAAAAAATGTGAACAATGCCAGTGAGCTCAGTGCTGGTTTAAATGAGCCATTCAGAGGATGGAGGCAGTTAAAATTAAAGGTCTAAGCCTTATTCACAGAGTGATTGGACACAATATGCTCTTTTGTTGTATTTTACAAGAGTGATTAAGGTTTTCTACACTATGAAATTAATTGGTTTAGCTTTTGATACATGATGCATATGAAAGCTCAACACAAGCAGTAAATGTAATTCAGTGATAAAGGTTTGTTTAGAAAAACTGGAGCAAAACACTCTTGAATTATTGGTTGTGACTCACCCAGAAACACGTGAGCACACTAAAATGTAATAGTCTAACGTGATCTTGAATCAAGGACTGTGTGAAGGTTTAAGTTGCAACAGTAATGAGCACTTCCTGGCCTGTAAAAACACACACACCACTGCGGCTTGTGGGAGGACAAAAAGAGCGCTGTTTACAGTGACAATGAGATGACTAACAAACAGGGCTACAGAGCTCCACACACACATACGCTCACATGTACATGCGCACACACACACACACACATGCCACACGCACATATGCACACACACACATACACACACAACACTGACGCCATCTCAGAACACACACACACACACACGCCCCTGATGCCGTCTCAGAAGTCCAGGACTGTGCCTGGGTGCAGGATCATGTGTGCTGAAGCCTGCCTGGCATCGATGCCAGTGATGGATAGTGTGAGGTTGGCGAGGATGGTGAGGCTGGCACCCTCCCCTTGGAGTGGTGTTATATGCCAGCCGACCCGTTGCCAACAAAGGCAGCGTTACAAATACCTCACATTAGGGGAATTATGTCTTTATGCGCTATCCAAACGGGCGCAGGGGCGAAACAATGGTGTGAGAGAGATGCTGTTTCCGTTACAATTAGCTGCAAGTTAATCAGTTTTTCCTCATCTTTTTCTGCTCCTTTTCTATCTCCCTGCCTTGCGGGCCTCGGTGTATGAAAACAAGAACGGCACAGGACAGTGTAACTGCGAAAAATGAGACAAAAGTAGCAGTGGCAAAAACAAAAAGGCTCTGTGAAATAACATAAATCTGTGTTACAGCATGACTTCAGGGGAGAGATGAGCAGATACTAAACAGTGTGTGTCTGTAATATCCCCTTGGTATGAGAAATGTCTGGAGATTCTTATCTTTTCAGATGTCTAAAGCTGGGTCTTTAATATGCTTAAAAAAAACGAGGATGTAATAACATATGTACACAGACATATAGGATATTCCCAAACAACAAAGTGTAGGTGAAGGTTTCTCACCTTTCGCTTGAGTGCAAAAAGACCTGCTGCCCTTTAAAATGCAATTTCCTGAAACAAGACACATGGACCAAATTGGGCTGTGTTTTTTCCCTCCTCTGCTTGCCTATTACTGCTTATAGAGCTCTGTGAAAGCCCCGGCCAGGCTTTCCGCAGGCACTTTGGCAAGCATGAGCATCCAGTCTATTTTTCTCGGATAAGGAGGGGGGTGGGGGGGTGGTGATGGTTGCGGGGTGGTGGTGTTTTTGTCTGCCTCTGTGAGAGAGAAGGAGGAGGAGGAGAGGAAGGAGAGGAGGGGTGGATAGATAGAGAGAGGGAGGTGGGCTGGAGGGAAAAGAAGAAGACGATGTAATGATGCAGGAGGGGGGGATGATTGGGGAAGTAGATGTAAACAGCTAATCAATCAGCATAGAAGAGAGACGGGAATACAGCAGAGCAGAGATGGAGACACAGAGATACAGACAGATGGGGACAGGGAGGGTGGGCCTCCTCCTCTCTGCACAGCTGGCTGTGGCTGGCAGGACGCCGGCAGACTTGGCTTTCTGTACACACCGCTGTCCCCTCCCCTCTCCCCCCTGGCTGGCCTATCTATCTGTCTGGGCCTTGGCGGGGGATATAGGTGGTGCTGGGACATGAGCTTCAACATCCTCTGTGTGGTCAGACTACCGCCTGCCCCTCCTTACCCTGCAATTTGAACTCCCACTGGAGTCTTAGTGGTTACAGTATGTTTTTGTTTTTTGGGGCTGGGGCGTCTCAGAGGAGGGAAGGGCCAGCGAGAAGAAATTAACTCCCACTGCAGATTTCAGGTGCTCCCCACAGACAGGAAAACACACCTGTGTTTGGTTTTTTTTTGTATTGCCAAAACAACCCAACATATTCTTCCAAATTCGGCAACTGTTCAATATAAAAATGCAATGAAATGCCCTGTTAAGATTCAAATGGACATAAAGGTTTCCATTTATATAAGAACATGTGACCTTTAACATGGCTGCATCCTCTCCTACTGCTCTCAGAGAACACATTGACTGAAAGCCCAGTGGACTTTTATAGCCTGAAGAGTTTCTATTTTTGCAAGCTAAATTAGGAAGCCAATAATGGCACGAGGGGCTGTATTAATGTCCCATTTTTCCTATATTTTTTGCTATTTGAAATATGAAAATCCTCTTACAGCTCTCTGCAACAAAATGTAATTTATCCATTCTTAATCTCAAAGCGCTGTCCTACTGGTCCTGCTTAACATGAGCCAGAACACACCTGACATTTCTGAACAAGGCAATCTTCCTCACATTTACTGCAATTCTGATACTGAAAAGGCTAAATGCTGCCTTGTGATAAAGTTAGTGAGATAATTCTGCACAGACAGACTCTAGTATAAAGTGTAACTGACATGGTGCCACGTCTCGGTGACTCAGCAGGAAATCTATCACGCCCTAACTTTGACTTTTATAAATGTGCACCCTGTGAGGGACCAAAGTTTGCCAAAAGATGCTGTAAATAATTTCATTTTAACTTTAACTCGTTTTTTTAAAAAAATGTCTAATGTATAAATTAGTATAATATCCCAAGGCCATCACTTGAATGAAAATGACTTGTTAAAGAGCGTCTGGAATAGAAATATATGTAAAATATGAGCAACCGTTCAGACATTTTCAGAAAAAAATTGTAATTTTCCAAATCCTCTAATGAAAATGAAAATCTTGTGGAAAAAGACAGTGCCTGCACACTGTCTGAAACATTTAAGAAAACATTTGCCTCTCAAGATTTTCAGACAAGTGTCCAGGACACTGATGCCAGTTTTTTCAAACCATCTTATGCTGACAAAATCATTTCATAGGAGCCATTCAATGCAAATTGAAATGTAAATGTATTTTTCTTTTTCTGTTCATAAGCATGTGTATTTGCATTACTGCTACAATAAAAAAAAGTTTAGAACTGGCAAATAGGGTAAGCTATACAAATGTCCTCTTTAAATATGTTGTCAGCAAAGGCCACATGGATAAAGTCATTTAATAATCATTCCTTCTTCTTCAATAGGCTTGAGTGGACTTCTAACTGACCTCTTTAAAGCCTGAGGTGCATTAATCCCTCCCAGAAATATCGAGTTGAAAAAGCTGAATACATGTAAAGTCATGGACAGGAACCCAGTGTTTTGTCCACCAAATCAAGTGTGTGGTTCTAGTAAGATCATAATGAATACCAAACTGACAAAGATACTGGGAATTAATTCAGTTAATACGTACTGAAGGGTAAAACCACCTTAACCCAATTTACCCACAGAGCTCATTTATTCTCAGTCTGAAGTAGGGGAATGTCTTTGTCACATGGAGCTACTTAATGTGGGAGCTGTGAAGCCCTTTGTGACCGTAATTGTGAATACAGGCTATTGAAATAAAACATGACTTTTGTATATCCAAGTCCCAAGGACTTGGATATACAAAAGTCATACATAAGCACTAACTAACTCACTTTTCTTTCTGTAGGCAGAGGTTTAGTCTGATGAGGCTTACAGACTGAAGGTCAGGGTTTACTTCTATATCTACATCTGTATCACTGCACCAAAGCAGATTTGCAACAGCTGGAGCAGCTTGTCACGGCTCGGCATGGTGTCTGGTCAGGTTGACAGCACATGTGACAAAGTAGAGTGCGGCTGCCTCTCAGTCACGTTTCATAGAGAACATTTCAATTTAGTTAGTGAAAACAAACATTTAGCAGAGCTTCTTCATGTCTGCTCGTTACTTCTTGGATGGTGTCACACTGATAATACTACATGACAATGTGCCATCATATTGCCCCATGGCTGTTATAGCCTTTTTCTAATTCAGTAATTTACTGGTATGCTGGTGCATAGGCCACGATTATTCCTGTTTATTTTTCACATTTCCCCTCCAGGAGACATTTAATGGTTCTCATCTCCTAAAAGGGAAAAATAGGATGTGATTGCCTGCTGCATTTTAGGAGCAGCTCTCATCTGTCATACAGTGAAAGGACAAAGAGAAGCCCCTCACTGTTTGTCCCGTTGTGCTTTGCTCGGCTGCTATGATGGCATTTACATGTCAGCCAAATAAAACAGGCTATTTACATGTGAGCGCTGCTGACATAATGTCATGTGGCATCTCTTTATAGGCACAGCAGGCAGACACAGTGATTTATTGACAACATGCCTTGAGAGGCTGTGCATTAAAGTCATTTTTTTCATGTGGGATAACCTAAATAGTTTTATTTGTAACATATATAAATGTAAATAAAGGTATTCATTTTCACAAAGAAAATATTCAAATGTAGCTGAACTGTTAACTGTCATTTTTATAAAGGCATGTGGCTCTTTATGAGGAACAGAAAGCACAATAAAGTAAACTCAACATTCTACAGCCACTGTTCTTTCAGGTTACATTAGCACTCTTATTATACTGTAAACAAGACATTAAATAAGACTGAGTGGCTATCAACTTCAGTCTCATTAAAAGCCACCCACCTATCTACTGCACCTGGAATAAACCAACAGGTGAGGGCATAATATATAAATATAATTCCTGTTGACACGTAAGACAATGATTAATGGATTTTATTCACAACCAAGTATTTGTCTGTCTCAGATTTGAAGATTCCAAGTGTGTATTTAAATATTTTTTCCATTTTGATCCAATTATATGAACACATGTAGTGAAAATATGACCATAAAAAGAAAACACACACAAAAAAAGTATGTGAAATATTCTGAGTAATGATATGCTTTGAAAGAACGGGCACACACTTTCAAATGGATTAGCTGACAGCTTCAAAGATGACCCGCTCAGTAAATACAGACACTGTTTGTCTGTGAGACCACTATCCCTTGTGAGTGTGTTTGAATGTTTGTGTGTACATTATGTCTATAGAGGTGGTCATGGTGGCTGTGCATGTCTAAAGGTGTGGGATGCAAAGTGACCAAGAAAATACACGAGAGAGATAAAAAAGATGATGAGGGGATCAAGATGGGATGGGAGAGAGAAAAGGAGAGGGAGGGATGGTGGCTTTTCTTTTGTCTTGAGCTGCAGTCTGTTTCATTAGCACACCAGCCAGCTTCCCTCCTCCTCCACCTCCTCCTCCTCGCTAGCTCCCCAGCCCCAGACAGAGAGCCCGGTTACTGTCCTAATGGCAGCTCTGTATTCATTATCACCTCCGCATACGCCTCCACCCCCCCACTCTGCCCGGGATGATGGGGGGCTGCCGTAATTGATAATTAAAGAGCAATAACACAGCGGTCAATGCAATCTCACCACAGGAGCGCCTGAGACCCCCACCTCACACACACATACACACACACACACAGAACAAAAAGGTTGCATTGATCTTTGTGGTTAACCCACAGATGAACTGTAACAAACTACAAAGAAACACACGCACAGAAATATGTTATCTCTTGGCACAAATATTGAGAAAGACAACTAAATGTGTGTGCATAAGTTTGCATGTAGATGCAAATAAACACACACCCACACACACCCCTGGTAGTTATATCCATACCCACAATCACACACCCAGACGCGCACAGAGAGAGAACAAGCAGCGGAGCACTGGAGAACAGAGCCATAGGAGAAAAAACAAAACAAAACAAAGAGACACACGTGTTAATTTAGCAGCACAGGCAGATCAATGCATAGACATGGTAGCGAGACCACAGTGCTATTGATTATGAATGGGGACTATTCTCTTCCATTGGCACTACCAGTGCCTCTGTAGTGCTTATTAACATCTCGTTAGTCAGCACATTTCATGAGCCACAAATGCCTCTAACAATTGCGGCTAATCAAAGTGATGCTCACATTCATTCAGGACAGGGCAAAATTGTATTTTTGTCAAAGGAAATAAAAATACATAAACAGCAATGCTGTAATCAAACACAATGTCTGTGTGCATTTGGTGTTAAGGGTGCAAGTGTACGTGTCACTGTGTGTGTTTGTTTGATCAAGCCGTCATATCAGAACCCAATTCTGTCACACACACTGTGACAGAGAGACGACAGGGATGAGAGAAAGACGGAATTCATTATAGAGAGTGAGATCCCTCTCTGTCTCTCTCTCAGTCTCTCCTCTTGAAACTCGTTTAGCGCTGCAATGAGGATTCAATCTGCTGCTTCATGCGGTACGTGGGATGTAATTACAGAAGGAAAGAACGAGGCAGAGCTTCCACTGATTAGAGAGAGAAAGAGAGAGAGAGAACTAATGATTATGTATGTACTGTATGTGTGGGAGAGAAACAGGTGACATTTCCTCTGCACTAGGTAGACTGCATACAGTTTCATGCTAATGAAAAATAAACATACCAATGAGCTTCGTGTATTGTTTTTGAATTTCTACAGGCATGTTTTTTGCTAAGTTCCTGAATCAGAAAACTGAGACAAATACAAGCTTATATAAAAACACATAACTTCAACAACAGATTTGGAAATATACTGTGCTCAGATTCTACAGAATTTGAGAGGAAAAGCTAAGAGACAAAAATAAAAAGTTGTGAGACATTACATTGTGATTTAGTATTTTGGATACTAAATCACAATACCGTCCCTTGTAAGGGGAATTTCTGTACATCAGCCAACATGGAGCTACAAACGGTGCCTCAACAGACAAGTAAGACCTCAATAAGATGAGATCTGGCAGAATGAGAGTTGGAGCATTTAATTATGATTGAAGGTTTCTAATAAGGTACAGAAACTAATGTTTCAACAAACAGCATGTTTTGATCTTACAAAAATGAGGCAGTGACAATAGCTGTGTTTCCTAGGATACGCAGGTACTGAGTATTGCTTACATCTAGCCACAAAATATTGCAACAGTATATACATATAATTGAAAACAAGATAACAAGATGAATTAATATCTTTGTTTAGTCCACCCTCCCTTATAGAAAGGGATACATGATTTACATTAACATAATCACATGCCATTAAATGCTCTTTATTCTTGGTAAGAAATAAATAACATCTGCAATTCTTTTTTATGAACTTTGTTTATTGTTTTTTATGCACAAATTGACAATAATGTTAAAGTGCTTGTGAGTGACATCTAGTAGTGTAGTAGAAAAAAACAACATAACTACAAGGAAAACATAACGCGAGTCAGCTTGGTATTATTTTACATATTACAGTACACATAATAACCTCATCCTTTAGATCAGAATAAAAAATAATAAAAATAATGAGTAAATCAGATAAATCTTATTTTATAACTGGGAAAGTAATAAAACAAAATGTATTTTTATAATAAAATTTCTGTGTGGGCAAAGAAAGGCCCCTAACTCCTTTTTATATTTCTTGGAAGAGCCTATCAATGCATATCTGTCAGGAACGTGCGTGGAAGCAGGACCCAGGTGCAGAGGTATAGTGAATTGCAAAAATCCTTTATTTCAAGGCCAAAGACAAGGCAAGGCAAGGCAAGGCAAGGACTGTGACTATGACATGACTAGTAGCAAAAATGAACCGACCAGGACAGAACAGAAAACCAGGGATTAAATACACAGACAGAACTGACGAGGGAATAGGGAACAGGTGAGGGGAACAGGTGGAGACACTTGGGGTAATTACACAGACACATGAGGAAGGGCAAGTGACCAGAGACAAGGAGGGATAATTTTCAAAATAAAACAGGAAATGACAAGACAAGACATGAACACAGGACAAAAAAACCCAACTAAAACTCACCACGGCGTGACAATATCAAATTTTTTCAAGCTTTAAATTATTGAAAATTTCTTTCATCCATAGAGTGTCATCTCATTAGTATTAGATATAGATGTCTAGCCAATAAAAGCTATCAGATCCGCTTAAAGCCTATGCAAAGGCAACTGAGAGATGCCAAACACAGCAGTAATGGCATTAGGCCCGATAAGTGACCAAAACATAAGCACATGGTTTGCAGGTATTTGATGACATTTTTTACAAAAGGGTTCAATATTGTCATAAATTTTGAAAAGTCTAACTTTGGTCCAATGAGTGTGGTGATCAACTTTACACTGAATCAACCCATGACTGACACAGACAGTCGAGGTACACACACATTTAAGAATATCCCCCAAAAGTTCCTCAGAGATCCCCTCTCCTAAATCCTCCTCCCACAGAGCCTTCACAGAATTCAGAGAGGTTGAATATAAGGTTTGGATTTGACTGTAAATATTTGAAATCACATCTTTCATCACAGGGACATGAGTGAGAAAAGCATCTAGAGGTGTGTCAGCAGGCAGGTTAGGGAACTGGGCATATTTTTTGCGAACAACACAACAAATTTGCAGGTAATATTTTTAGGAAGACAGAACAATTCTAAAGTGCTTAAAATTCTCTGAATATATGAATATATTATCAACATATAAGTCCTTGAATTGTTTAATGATAAGGTTAGACCATTTGCAACAAGTGGAGCAGAGGTAGAAAAAGTTTGTAAAAAACATTTTAAATGGCTCAGTTATATTTTTAACATAGAGGAAAAAGGGGCAGTTGATGGGGGAGTGTACAAGAGCTCTCAGCGACACAGGTTTAAAAAGTCTCCATAGCCAACCAAGCAGGAGGGGGGTGGAATGTATCAGATCTGAGCCAATACTGTAAAAATCTAAGGTTATTAGCCCAGTAATAAAACCTGAAGTTTGGTAAGGCCATTCCTTTGAGAGCCTTTGGTCTCTGTAAAAAGTCTTTACGTAGTCTTAAGGGTTATTTGTTCCAAATAAATAAACTAAAATTAGGCTATCAATTTAAAAAAAAAAAAAAAAAACGCTTGAGGGAGGAAAATAGGCATACACTGAAATAGATAGGAGAACTTTGGGAGCAGTTACTGGTGTTAAAGGTCCATGCACTGTACAAGGTATAAGGTGTAATTTTTGAATTTGCTTGTAACTTGAATTCCAAAATATGTAAAACTATGCTGAGATATATTAAATGGAAAATTATGTAAATGGTATTTAGGCTCCATTGTGTTTATTGGGAAATAGTTCACTTTTACCTAGATAAAGTTCATATCCTGATATAAAAGTGAATCATTTCAGCATGGCAAATGCAGCAGGGATGGATACAGATAAGTTTGAAATGTACAGAAGTAGGTCATCTGCATAAAAAGACACCTTCAGTCCTGTGCCATTCCTGGTTATTCCAGTGGTACTAGGGTTAACAGCAGGGGGCTCAAAGGGCAACCTTATCTGGTGGACCTATGGTGAGAAAAGTATTCTGACTGAGTATTATTTGTTCTAAATGAGGTTTGTGGAGAGGAACAGAGTAGTTTAAACCCAGGTAATAAAGCTTTTGCCAAAGCCAAATGTAGTATGAAAGAGATTCCCATTCCATGCAATCAAATCTTTCTTGGTGTCCAATGATATTAATGCTTCTGGAGAAGTGAAGGTGGATAGAGTATAAATTGTATTGAATAACCATCTTAAATGAAAAAAGGAATGACTAACTCCTATGAAACCTGTTTGATCAGGAGAGATGACGGATGGATGTGTATACTCAAGGCGCTAAGCTAAGAGTTTCGATAGTAATTTAAAGTCCACATTCAGCAGACTGATGGGACGAAATGAGGTACAGGACAGAGGGTCCTATTTCTTTTTTAAAATAAGGGAGATTGAGGCCTGGGTGAGGGTCTGGGGCAATTTAAGAGATTCAAATGATTCATTATATTCATTCATTCATTCATTCATGTCATTTAAAGTGGGGGATAGTTTATTTCCAAATCATTGACGAAGTCAGGGTGAAGGGCAAGGATAAGTGAATTTAAGAAACTACCCAAATGAAAAAAAATCTTTAAACTCATCATTAATTTTCTTAATAGGATAGGAATCTGCTGGCCTTGTCCCAATGCTCATATAAGTATAACTGAAATTCAGTCGCATTTGTTGTATGATCTAAACCTAAAACCTCAAACTTGGCCTGTAATGAGAGATGGCATAAATTGTGTCCAACTGTGCAATGCACTTTGTTAATTCAATATGTTTTTCCCTCCTGATTTTCCTCCCATTACCACTACAAGAAATGATTTCACCTCTGATATATGCCTTCAGGGTCTCCCATAACACTGATGTGGACACATCAGGAGTTTTATTTATGCCAAGAAAAATCTATTTGCTTAGAAATAAATTCCACTAAGTCCTCATTTAAAAGTAAATGGTTATTGAAATGCCATGGAGCACAGTTATTATGAGATCCTTTAAAATGTATATTCATAGTAACTGAGGCATGGTCAGATATAACTATTGCATTATGTGAAACTGACTTTACAGATGGGAGAATTCTATTATCAACAAGAAAATAATCTATACAAGTAAAAGTGTGATGCACATTTGAAAAAAATGACTGTTCCTTTCTAGAGTGATTGACAAATCACCAAGGGTCATACACAGCAAATTGTTCTTGAAAGGACTGGATCACCTTAGCAGACCTTACAAACATTTTCGGGTAGAGGAGTGGTCCAATTAAGGATCCAGCCATCAGTAGAACCCCTCCTAAAATAAGGAAATATGAGGATATATCTGGTAGACTGGAAAACAAAGTTTTAAAAAAGCCATCTTCATCATCTCAGTTTGGGCACTATATATATTAACAAGAAGCACTGGAGCATCATATATTTCACCACTAACAATTAAGTACCTCCTTGTGCAATATAATAGCTACTCCTCTAGATTTACCCTGAAATACTTTGGTCTGTTTGTTACAAAAAACATTTATTTCAATCACTGCTTTTAAGGACCTACTTATAGAATTGTTTAAAGGATATTATATTTGTAAATGTTTCACATCTGTTTGATTAACATTTGTAAATGTTTTACTTCTGTTTCAGGAATACTTGTAAATGTTTTAAATATTTTATTTGTAATGGTTTACTTCTGTTTGATTAATTAGTCGTTCTTCTTTGTTTCGTTTGTTTGTTTTTTTGTCCCTTGCCCTCCTCCCTTTTCAAGTGTCTTCTGGCACTTGCGAGGTCATAATTGTAATTAATAAAGTGTTCTTAATGTCTTGTCTGGTAAAATAAAATAAAATGAAGAATGGTAAGTATGGTCAACTACTTTTTAATCTGGTATGATCAGAAACTTTAAGATGAGTTTCTTGTAAATAAATTATCTAAACACCGAAGTGTTAGAGATAGTGCAGTAGACTCTGCTGCGTTTAACAGACATACCAGTGAATAACAGTATCTAATAAACATATTCAATGTTGATAGACCACGCAGACACAAAAACAAGCAAAAAACACAAAATAGAACAACCCTTTGTGGTAAACAAACGGTGTTCTCCTCAAATGAGACACGCCCATTACACATGCTAAACACGCCATTGTAGCCATCACCATCATAGTCAAGCTACCTAGGAGACAATTGTGACAGTATCAGACAATTGTTAACATGTATGACATTAACTGAACCCTAGTAACAGGATACCAATAAGTTTCCATGTTAGGGAAGTCATCTATTAGTATGGAAAGCAACAATCAAGTCAACCAAGTCAAGGTAACAAACGAGTGTAGGCTAGGTTAGCCAGCTAACTCACCTATGTCTCTTCAAACATGATTTGGACTGACTTTCTTGAAGATTTTGTTGATAAAGTCACTTGCAGTGGCAGGTGTTGTGGATTTTCTGAGCTGATGTTGGCAGTTTTCAGTTTGAAGAGGAAAAACCAAAAGAGTTTGCTGAAAATTCTGGGAATGCTTTAATGACCATGAAAAGGGAGACCAATTTGAGAAACGTGTCCTGGTCCAGACGATGTCTGAACTCATCTGAAGCCCTGAAAGTCCAAGACCAGCCTTTAAGCAAATCAGAGAAATTGGTTAATCAGATCCAAATCATAAATCTGTGACCTCAAGTTGTATCTCAGGTCTTTGTCTTGTTTCGTCTGGTTATGGCCTGCATTCTGGCCTTGGTTCGCCTGTGAGGCTCCTGGTTATCAAACAGCCATGCCTTTATCTCCTCTTTGAGAAGAAAAAAGCACAGCCTGACATTTTGTGGCTCAGGTCAGTTATGGAAAATCCATAACAGCAGTGTCTTCAAACCAATGTGTGCCTCTGCTCAACAGGGTGATTCTGAGCACTGCTGTGTACAGCAGCCCAGACATGATGCATGGACATGAGTAGAGCTGATGGCTTACATTGCCAAAATCAGCCTGCTTTTTAGCAACAGTGGACGTGCAGTCAGCAAAGATGTAAATCTTCTTATACAAGCATAGGAGAGGAGAGGAGCGAGTTCCCCGGTCCAACAGACAGTCTCATTGCAAATGAAAGTAGTGCACTCTTACGACAAATGGTCGGGGTGCATCTCCCTCTTTGGGCTTGTCCTACAGCGTACATTAAGCTGATCTAGCAGGGCTTTTGGTCCAGGCAAAGTATTTCTTCAGACCCACTAACCGAATACTATGTCTTCTGGATCTCCCCTCCAGGCCCTTGCATCAGTCATCCAGATGTTTAACTTGAGCTGTCAGCTTGCTATCTGTTGGTACGATCCATAGCTGCTAGCGCAAGTTCTAGCTTAGTTTGCCTGTGATGTTCGATCTTTTTTTGCAATGGTTCTATCGATTCTTGTAGTTCTTTTCAGACAGAGGAAATCTCGAGACTGGAAGACAAAGACTCAATTTTCATAAAGATGTCAGCTTTCAGGGATACCATCATAGTTTGTAAAAGTTTGGCATTGAAAGTGTTATATACACTAGCCTCAACCACTTGTTCATTAAGGAAAAATCAAGGCTTTGTTGCAGCCTCCTCTCAATGGTTTAGATTTTAGACGAGCAGAAGATATTTTGGCTGTTCTGGTTTATCAATGTAACATACAAAATTTTTTAGTATATGTTCTATGTTTTCCATATATAAGTGACTAGAATCGTGAAGGAAATTATTAAACTGTGTCACATTCAGGAGCAACGGGGAAACTTACATCCTTGGTGCTCCTCCTGTCACAGCTACAATCCTCTGTTGATTTAGTTGTTATTTACCGTGTAGCAGGGATAATGTGAGTTCTACTGCAATAAATAAATGACTTCATCTTGTATTTCTGCCACTGGGTATGTAAACTCCTTCAAATGTCCTCTTTGATAAAGACATACTGTTTGTTGCTGCACTTTATCAAAAGCTTTTTTATATCCACCTGCTTCAGATCCCATCTCTCTGGATCGCTCACCATGTTAATCCCTTTTGTTTTGGATTGTAACTACATGTGTGTGAGATTTTGGAAATGTGTACATCAGTTTCTTGGTGAGTGAACATGCCAGGCAACACCTTTGTGTAAGACATGTTACTTTGACAAAGCATGTGTTAGCCCTAACACAATGTTCTGCTTCACACACATGGTTACACACATTCATACTTGCCCAGTGCAACCAGTGTTTCATCAAACTAGTCTGCTGGAACACCTGGCGCTTGAATGACCAAACTACAGGGCCTGTAACTGGATGTTTGACTTGTCTGACAAAAATGGGCAGAGAAACTGAAAGACGTCGACAAATCAAATCAAATTACATGTGGAGATGTGAGATTTCACAGTGACTGACAGTTTATGAATCCCTGACTGACAGCCAGTTCAGCCAATCTAAAGGTCAGTGGAAACAACAAAAGACAGAGATGATTCCCCAGTCTAGCCTTGTTAACCGAAAGCCTAACTCAGTGACATCTTGATGGTAGTTAGAGAGAGTGTTTTTCACTTATTTCACTTGCTCGTTTTCTCCCAAAGAAATTAAAACCATGCTTCCAATCACATCCCCTTCTCTCCATCTTCTTGCTTTTTCATAATTACCTCATTTAAATGTGAATGAATTGGCTAGGTGCTATTTTTAATAGAGACACACAGAGAAGGAAGAAAAGCGAATAAACAGGAGAAGAGAAAGTGCATGTGAGGGTGCATGAGCAAATGCATATGGCGGTGCATGTGTGAACACTTGTGTGGGAGAGCCATATGCTGCAAAATGGCAGCCCAGAGGGGGTTAGAGACTGATAAAGATAGAGTGAGAAGTGGAAAGAAAGGGAAAGAAAGTGTGTGTACATGATAGAAGGAGAGGAAAATGTAAGGAGAGAAAGAGTGTGTGTGAGCATGAGAAAGATAGCTTTCAGACTAGATCGAGTGTAGCAAAGCTGTCAGAGAGCTGTGTGTCACACAGGACAGATGAAACCTGACATACTCCGGCTATCGCCCACTCCTCCCTCCATCATTCTTGCTCTGTGGCAGAGAGTGTCCCTCTCAGCCCTTTTCTGGAGAGTGGTATTGACTGCGTTGGTTCAATGTTGGCTATTTCCATTTTCTCCTGCGGGGAAAGAGGAGACAAAGCAATAGAAAGTGGATTTCACTTTCTCTGTGACCGAGGCTGAAACCAGAAACACATCAGTCACTGTGACACTCTCTATCTTTTCACTTTCCTCACTTTCCCTCACTCTTCCACTCTGTGAGACGAGACATTGCTTTTTTTATACACACATCAAACAGTTATTCCCCCCCCCCCCCCCCACACACACACACACACATATACACACACCTCAAACAGAGGCCCAAAGCACTGCAGTGCTCTCTGTAGTTAATTCCCAGGAGGAGCCCAGATTGGAAGAGGGCATAAACAAAGCCATGTACAGCAGTCCATCGTTACCTTACACACACACACACACACACACACACACACACACACTCACACTTCTCATGGTCTCTCTCTCTCACACACACTTACACATGTAAAAAATACAAAACAAACACACACTCAGATACAGACATGTCTAGTCTGTTTCACATATCTATGCACAACAAATGCAAATACATTTACATTTACACATATACATTTACTCACAGACATATGCTGACAGACACACACAAGCACACACCTCTGAGCTCAGCTGTGTGGAATGAGGCCACTTTGAAGTGCTTAAAAACGTCCTCCCTCCATCTCCACCACTATCCGCTCCCTGCGGGATGTGTGCTATGGCAACAAACAGCACACGCACGCACACACACACACACACACACACACACACACACACACACACACACACTCCTCACTTTGGTCATCACACACATGTGTATGCATGAATCTAAACACACATCACACAAAGCACAGCATCACCCTGCATGCCCACAGCACTAAAATCACCGATACTATAGCATCTGACAGGAAAAAAGACACACACACACACACACACACACACACACACACACACACACACACACACACACACAAACACACACACAAACAAACATCCAACTTCATTTTCAGCCTTGACTACATGATAGCGAACATGTGTTGTTGGAGTAATGTACTGAAATGATTATGGAGTTTATGGTACAGAATAAAGTGTGGCACAGAGAGAAAACGGAGAGAGACACAGAGAGGTTCAGTGAGGAGATTCAGGGAACACAACAAAAGTTTTAAAATATTGTTTTTCAGTAAGCAGGTGAGCTTGTGAACTACAAACAGACAAGGAGAGAAAAACTTTAAAGTGAAAACTTCAACAGCAACATTTCACACACGTCCACAGAACAGGCTGTAAACAGTTTCCCTAAAGACTATTTCTCTGTAGAAAGGAGTTCAAATTAAAACCACATTAACCACATTATAGATTAGAACAGATTTACATTATATTTGATTATATTAGATTACAGAAATTCTGATTTAAATATTAAACACTGACTTATGATAGCAGTACTTTTAGTGTTTGATTCGTAATGGGAACATGGATTTACAGCAGTTTGAAGATTGAGATTCATTATTTTATTAGTTATTTTTCTCTTTATTTATATCGCTTGTTCTTTATGTAGTAAATCAATTCATTTATATAATGCACTCAGTATATATAAACTCGACACCGAAGACTGGCTCAGGTTAAAAACAAACTTTCAGTAAATAAGACTCACGGGGCTGACAGCCCTGGATCTAATTTTAATTTGAATTCTACTGTCATAAATAACCCCTTTCCGTTTAGCAGTATATCTTTACATTTTTGGCATGTAACAGATTTTATCCAACAGATAAGTATGCAGGTTTGCATCACATGGCAGCTGATGGAAACACCGGCTGTTGGGTTTCAACATGTGACTTTCAGAGCACAAGGCATCCTCACTAACCACCTGACCACCCGGCCTTCTAGTTCAGCGTTTGGTATCTCACTTGGTCTTAAATCACACAACACTGCCCTGGTTTTGATCTCTGCCATTTGCACTGTGATCAACCCTCATGCTCCTGTACACACATTCCTTCCTAACAAGCAACCAGAGGTCGATACAACATACTAGCCCACAGGCACACACCACGCCCGGCCCCAAATCTAATTTTGCCCTAGGCTTTTTCAGGGGCCACGTCTGTCAGACCAGGCAGCTAGCCTCTATTTCACAGGTAATCTCTCCTGTATTGACTTAATGGGTTCAGGCTCTGTAATAGAGGTCATTTAGTGCTGTGGTTTAGAGCTGTGGAACATTATAGGCGCGATTGGGGCTTACCAATCCTAATGTTACATTTTAGCTGCAATTTGGGGATATTTACGCTTTTCCTTCAATCCTAGAACCCCCGTTGTCACCCCCTCCCAAAAACCCCTGGAGTAGCACTCAAACAGCCCCTCGAGACCACAGATTTACAGGATCATCTTCCTGTGTGTGTGTATGTGTGAGCATAGAGTGGTTTGTAGATTGCTGAGGGGTATAGATTGATTTGGTTTTGTTAGGCAGAGAGGATTTGCGCCACAGTGAAGCTTTAGCTCTTTTAAAGTCTCTCTCTCTTGATTTCTCTCTCGCGCTCTTCCTCTTTTCAATAGGGACAGGGAAGTAATTAACAGCTACTTAAATTCCCTTGATGGATTTTGTGGACAGAGGAGAGAGGGGAAGGGGGTAGTGTGGAGAGAGATGTGCTCTATCCTCTGAAGCTTAATGCTGCCATTTGCTGAGTGTAATTTTGTCCAAGAGAATTTTTTTTAAAGACTAAAAAATCTATTTCCTGATGTAGCATTATTCAGTAATGAAGCAGAATACTACTAGAAGCTGCTAATGTATTATGAAAACCTCTTTGCATTTATGCCTGCTCCCATTGATTGCATCAAAATTTAAACTCCCCCTCCTGTCCTACAATGGCTCAGCACAGAGCTGCTTTGTCTCATATACTGTACATGCTTTTAACGCTGATCAATCCCTGTCCAGCAAACTCTATAACTCTACTTGCTATTGTTTACTCTCTAACCTGCGACCAAATAAAGGCTTAACTGCTGACTGTCCTGCTCCTCTTACAAATTCCTTACACGTTTTAATGATTCACACCACCGGGGTACATCAACTTCCTGTTGACATGTCCCCACTTGTCAACAGGAAGCCAATAAAGTCTATATTACTGTTTTTACAAGCAAAGTCAATCACAAGCACATTTCACCCCACCAATCAAACAGTCGTCCCCAGATGGAAACGGCAGCACTTCCTGTCAACATGGTTCAGCTTCCTTTCCAGTCCCCCTGTGCTAACGGCTGTGTCATGTGTGTCAGGGCTGCCAGATCAGATGTCCCGTGTCCTGCGCGGATATCAAACCAGACAATGGACCTCCTGCTGCAGGCAGAGAGAACGCCGTCTACCCAGAAAGCATTCATTTCCCTTCTCGGGCTAATCCTCCATCCCAGGAGAGACCAGCAGGAGGCTAATGAATACAGAGGAGGAAATGTGAGTCTGCAAGGCGCTGCATGCTCCACGCCATCAAACGCACACCATCTTTATACACACATACACACACTGTTTGGCTGGATTCATGGATGCATTAACACATATACTGTACACTCACACTCAGAAACATCCACACACATGCACACAATTTATTTGGAGTAAAACAGCGCTTAGGTAAGTCTCATTATGAAATTATGTGATTATGGAACTAACACGGCCTACTTTCCAGACAGGTGTGTGTGTTGCATAACCATGCCAATGAAATATTCACTGTCCACCAACCTTAGCTAACCTCATGCTGTTATGCTGGCAGGAGCTCAAACACACTAATATGTCCAGTTAAAGTCTTACATTTTTTGTCTGTTTGCAACAAACTGTTTTATTTAAATAAGTTTATATTTATAAAATTTTAAGTTTTTTAAAAATCCACAAACTGTTTCATAACATTATAATTAGGAACTTTTTCCAAGATAAATAGCTTATTGAATTTACTGAATATTGACTAAAAACAGGATTGCATGTATTTTCGATGAATGAAATGAATGCTCTTCTTACATAAAAACAAAATAAATGAAAAAAACACCAACATACACAGCCAAAATGACATAATGTTGAGGTTACATCATAGGAAAAATAACGACACACACATGCAATAATATGCATTGTTACCTTTTTCTGTATCTAATTTTCACCAAACAAAATTTTCATTCTTTGTTGCTGCAGACCTATTTCTAAAAATTTCCCAGGAGTGTGGCGCCAATCGTTGGTGTGATTTCCTGCCTTTAACACAACACACTGTGTTTATGTATTTGTATCCTTTACCACAAAATAAGCTTGTCTCACGTGGTTTTGGTGATATCATGGAATTAGCTGTAATGTGAGGTGGAAGAAAAAGGAGAGAGTCTTGATTCTTTAAAAGTGAGGGCTGACACCTCTACAGCTACCTGTCCAGCCAAAAACCTGTAATTTACCTCCATCAGGTGTCTGATAGCTCTGGATATAAATACCCACCATTACTGAGAGCCTGGCAGGGGACCAATCGACACAGGCTGGGGGTGTGGCCCTCCTTATTGCGCACATACACATATACACACACCTCTTAAGTTAGCGCATAAAAGCATTACCAAGGCCTTTTACACTTCACTAGATCAATATATTGGCTTTGAGTAGAAATAATCACTTCTATTTTAAGGACATTTGCTCTAGATTACCAATTGAGGAGGTGATATTTTGTGTGTGTGTGTGTGTGTGTGTGTGTGTGTGTGTGTGTGTGCGTGTCTCATAGCACCAGGGCCATCTCAAGCTGAGGGACAGATGCCTCATGACTGCCCTTCCCCTAGATCGATAACCCTCGCTCTAGGTTTTAATTAGCTAATCAGTGGAACATGGGCTTTTAAGCGTGGTGGAGAATGTGTTTAAAGCCTGTCGTCAATACCTGTTAAAATGGCCGCTTCAGCTGAGCGCAGGCAAGGCCACTGAATCACAGGCATCGTTTTTTATGGCATTTTGAACTAGCTTAAGGCTGCATTGAAACTCAATGAATAACTGGAAGGGTAGGGCGAGTTAACCAGCAGAGAATGGACACAAAACTGTACAGAGGTATCTGCTCATGGGTGTGTCACCATTTGTCTCCATTACTGATTACAGTTCACAAAAGTACAGAGACGGAATTTTCTTCTATTATTATTTGTCTGTGAAACTTCCCCTGTAGAAAAAATCCCCTGACTATAAAAAAGATTCACCTGCTCTGAGTAATGCTGCCTTACACTTATTCCTCCAGATTTTGCACAAAAGTTAACCCAAGTATACATTTGTAGATTTTAAGCTTTCTATTGACATCAGGTTGACACAGACACGTTGACATTCATGTAGTAACAAACTGTCGGCCTATACACTAAAATTAGCAACGCAACTGCATGTATAGAGGATGTTTGTTGGCTTACAAAACAAAAAGAAAAACTACGCCCAGTGAATCCTGGCTGTGTTGATTGACCGCTGTGTACTCTTGTCACATACTGTAAATACCAGAGGGATTAAGATGGAGCGACACAGCGTCAAGAGACAGGCCAAGTATTCAGCAGCCACTATAAACTGTTTGGTAAATATGTGTGTGTTTGTGTGTGTGTGTGTCAGAGGTCAGGGTGGTAATGTGGAGGTCAGGGTGTGTGTGGTAATGAATTGGGATAACATGTTTTCTTTCTGTCCATATGCCTATGTGTGAGTGTCAGTGTGTGTGAACGCCCACATGTCAGAAACCCTAATTTATGAGCTTTATGAGCATGTGGATTCTGTGTGTGTGTGTGGACCAAGTATTCCTCATGTTGTGGGGACTTGCCTTCCTTATGGGGACAAAAAACAAATCCCCTTAACATAAATCATTAATTTTAGGGTGAAGATGGTTTAAAGTTAAGATTAGTTTAGGGTTATGTTAGGGTTATGGTAATTGTTAGGGTTAGGCATATGGTGGTTATGGTTAGGGTTAGGATATGTCTCCAGGAAATGTAATGTCCTCTGAAGTGATGTAAGCACAACTGTGTGAGTGTGTGTGCCCACCCTGGTGACATTTATGTTTACCTTGAGCTCAAGCATGGAGGCGTCGTCTGAGTTTGGGTGATAACATGCTGGTGGTTTTCCAGAGCTGCACCATCACCTGTGATCAACCGTCAACTTCCAGGACAGTACAGGGGCCTCCGGATGAAAAACCCTAGACTAGAGGGTCAGAGACAAAAACACAAACACACATAGAGAGGGAAAGAGGTTATTAGTAAAGCAGGAACAGTTTATTACAGCTAATGCAACTGAAAAATAAAGAAAAAGGAAAGGAAAGGAAAGGAAGTCAACAAGAGCTGAGCAACCAGGTTTTTTTTTGTTTGTTTGTTTTTTTACCTGTGTGACACTTTACTTTTCCTCTCTGTTTCAAAAGTAACCACTGGCTATCTCTGGGACAACTCCCACATAGCCACTAGTGGTCTGTAATTAGGACTTAAGTTTGATTTAGCTCCACTGTGATGATATAGCACTGTGATGAGTTAGAAAAACACAACTGATGCAACCTAGAGCAACTGTTTAGTCTCTCCCTGCTCAGACATTTGCATGCAGCCACAACTGAAACCAACATTGCTTCCAGATCCTGCATATATGTGCACATACACACTGTTTCAGACACACAACAAGCATATAACAAGCTGGGACCTCTGTGGTAAGAAGTGACACTACAGGCAACATAAGATAATCTGCTATTGACAGCCTTGAAAAAACACTTTTAAAGCACTGTTACATCACACCATTGAAATGGCATCTTTTAATGAAGTACTCTGATGAGGTGAGACCAGTTAAATTATTCCTGATTGATTTCCCTGTTACCTTTTTACAACCACCACAAAAGTACCATGTCTGTATAAAATGTTGTGGTAATCCATCTAATAGATGTCATTGGATAACAGTTGATATTTCTGTCTGGACAAAAGTGAACTAATTAATGACCGACCAATCATACAACAGACCAACTTTGCCATCCCAAGCCACTAGCTTTGCTACAAAGAGGCAGACATGGTGTAGAATGACTTGAAGTTTTTCAGACAATTTGAGAAGTGGCTTGTAAAGATGAAAACCTGATTAACATGTTGTACTTTCAGTGTATGTGCTTTGTTTTATTACTTTTTGGAAGTAGGATTATATTCACACACACAGTATATGCAGCAGTTTCCACACAGTACAGTCAGATGACTGTTTGTGTTAATATCCAAACGTTTCCTCCCAACAAGATGTTACTATGTGATTACAACATCTGTGTAAGACCATCAGTCAATCAGCTGCTGAAGACTTTACCCTGTGTGTCATCATTACAGTGTAAAGCACAAAGTACAGATGGCGCTACTGGGGAACGCCCAGTTTTATTGCAAGCTTTCAATCAAACGAGGCCCTATCACTGTGAGACTTAATTGAAAGTTAAACCTTTACATTTTGTCAGCTCTTTGATAACACTGAGGTATATATGATGACTGGAGTTTTTGTTTCAAATATTGTAGTCTGGTACTACTGAAATACTAAAGATGACTTTAAAGAGAGAGGACTTCTGCAATGTCTACCAAGATATCATCCAGCACCACAAATATTTGAAGGTCTGTTGGTGAGAAAGAAATATTTTAAGTTGCATTCTGAAGGTCTTCTCTTAGCAGGCTAATTACAATGTTCTTTTGGATTAAACCCTTTTCCCTAAAGCAATAACAGCTTAAGCAGGAGGTTTTGAAAAAGGCTCACACTGCCCTTTGTGGTCTAAGCAGAAATGTTTCTCATTTGACAAATCCACTTTCTCGCCATGAAGACGACTGACCTTCAAACGTTACGATTTTAATCACTTTCAGATAAGACTAACTTCATAGAGTCCATGGAGACATTTTTTCCAAAAGTCCCTGCAGCTCTTTGTTATCAACAACAGCTTCAAAAGATTACAGTAATGTTGTTTTTAACCACAATAAAACCTATATAAAATAAGGGTATTTTTCTGAAAACTAAGCACTTTGTCAAAACTGTAAAAACAAACCCCTTTCATTTAGCATGCTGTCATAATACTATATACCTGGATATAATCATGCAAAAAAATGATCAAACTAGGTAAAAATTAAATTAAAATTAGTCATCTGAACTCATTCTGTATATGTCTTACATTTTAGACATGAAGATATAAGGAAAATACAGAAACCTTAGACAAAGACAAAAAGCAAAGAATGTCATATTGGAAAACTGAATTCAATTCAGTGTCTATCACTACTATACTACTACTGGCGTGCACACAGTTTGCTCTGCCACATCATCTGCCAGCCACAGTGCATGAGATCACCAGCACATTACCGCTTTACAAATCCACGGCTGCTTTTATGAGGTGTGATTGCTTGGCCCTGAGAACTCAGGAGAATTCAATATTTTTTCAAAGGTATAATACACACCGGTATCTGGCAATAAAGGAAAGAACAACAAAAGTGTCCATTTTCACTAGGAAAGAGTGAAGGAAGAATATGAGGGAATTGGTCAGAGAGGAGAGGAGTGTGTGTGTGTGTGTGTGTGTGTGTGTGTGTATGTGTGTGTGTGTAGAAATCATTCACTACTTTAATATGATGACACCAGGCTGGCCGAGGCCATTATCAACCTTGTAGACTGCTCTGAACACAGACAGGGAGACAGAGAGAGAGCACACACCCACTTTAATAAAAGGCACCCTTTGCCATTGTCTGATTAGAAATATCATTTCCTGACGCCCGTCTTTTTCCCTCCATTAAATTGGTCGGAGCTGAGTAGGGATAGACTGTATATAATAAGCTGGAAGGAAGGAAGACTGTAAAATAACTGAGGTGACAGATAGGGAGCGACTGCACAAGCTAACAGGCACATGTGCACACACACATACATACATGTACGTATGTATGTGCACAAACATCTACACACCATCGTGCACTTGCTAAACCTGGTGAGGTGCGGGCGCTTTAATCTAAATCGTCTGCCTCTGCTTTGATTTGCTTCCATGAGTTTAATCTCCTGCCTCTTCAGCCTGTCCCTCAAAGAAAACACAGGCATAAATAAACCAGCAGCTTTCAGCAGGACCACACACACACACACACACACACCACACACACACACCGGGTGACCTACATAACAAACCAGATCACCATCATTAACTGCAGTATCTTCTGGTATTATGCTTCAGTGTAAATCACATTATTCATGTATTCACACTGTTACTGAGATGATTGTTATGTAAAGTGTATTCCAGTGTGACATCAAGCAGTTGTATTTCATTGCTATCACTGTGGCTGTTACTATCAATTAGTATCATAATTATTCATGAGGCTAATTATCATGTCATTTTTCACATGTGTACGTTGGAATCACTGCCACAGCAAATAGATAACAATTACTATTATTAAATGGTTCATCTCCGTATGTGTGTGTGTGTGTGTGTGTGTGTCTTTGCATGATTACATTATCATCACGAGGAGAAATGGTCGTTTTGGAATGAAACAGACACTCCTTCCCGGCTGAGTGAGGGAGATGGCCTGATAAGTGGGGAGATAATAAATAGCCTGATCCTGTCGTGAACAGCATGCAGACAGCCACACAAACGTACACACATGTACACACATACACACACACACACACACACACACACACACACACACACACACACACACACTTCATTTCTCTCTCTCTGCCCCTGTGGCCAAAAAGGCATCTGCTGCTCATGCTGATGTCATCTGGAGATAATAACCAGGCCCAGCATGGCACCGGGCCACAGCCAGCGCCTCAGACCCCCTCCACGCTGCATGGGCTTACTACGATCTGGCAACCTGCAACTGGGTGGACTGAAGACCTGGCACCCCCCAGCTGGGGGGTTTGGGAAGGTGGAGAGATGAGAGAGTGGGGGTGTTGTAGGCATGCAAAGTATAGCCGCTGGGCTGAAGGGCACCAACAGTGAACAGTTAACAAGTTACTCTGGGTATGTTCAGCGTCTGGCAACCCACAACTGGAGCGGATATACAGTTTTCTCCCCCTGCTAGGAGCCCGACAGCCTGAGTAACTGTACAGCTGAGGGAGCAGCACTGCCTGCAGTTGAGGGGGATATTTTACAAACAACAAGGACTGTAAACTGGTGGCAAAACCAACATGTAACCATAATGCTCCTATGAAAACAACCTGCTGCCTTTGGGTACAGATTATGTGTCATGCTGTGTAAGTGTGCTGGGGTATGCACAGGTGAGGTGATTGTGTGTACATTTTGTGTTTTGTTAGTTTTGTTATATTTTCAATTTACAAGGTACCCTTTCTTTTCAATTTTCAATTTCCACATCATGTCACAATTCATGTAGAAGAGCAAAATATTAACAGATCCCCTCTTTGATGACAGACTGCATAGTATGTCTGTGTTTGATAAAATTCAAACTTCAAGATACAGAATTAATCCCAGAGAAAGTGAATAATATGGCAATGCAGTCAGACATATGGCTAGCCCTATCAGGTTTAAAAAAGCAACACAGACATATGCCTAAGAATATATCCCCCCTGCTACCCATAAGTTGATAAAATAATCTTATTCCACACTGTCTGACTTTATTACACAGTGTATATTCTATATCAGCTTATTCCAAGTGTTCAAAAAGCTATATCACAGCTTCACTGATATATTCAAACCCAAGACACCATGGAGCCCTAAATAAAATGTGTGTACCTGTGTATGTATGTGGGTATATATGTTAAGGCAGGAATATACCGTACCAGTCAAAAGTTTGGACACATTAATTTTCTCTCTCAAGGGAATGGGAAGGTGTGTTCAAACTTTTGACTGGTACTGTATTTGCATATATAGTTATGACCACATGTTTATGTATTGCATGTACCTGTCATTTTTTTTAAGTAAGACACAAACAAATGCAGGCTTTGAAAACAATTTCCCCCTGAAGACTATTTTTCTGTCTTCATCTTATACACATTTCCCCCAAAATCAGCCTGACATATTTTATATCTTTGGAAACTTCGGGACCTCAGCAAGAATTTTAAATTAGGTTCTGTGGTTTCGAGCAATGTTTGGCTGCAAATCATGTTCATATTTGTAATGACTGACCAGCAGGTCAGTGAGGTTTAAGGGATCAAGATGTGTGCATTACCAAAATTTTAATCCCAGTGGTGGCTGTATGAGTAGAATGATCAAGATTCACAAATTTAATACTGAATCTCAAGCAGCACACAGACAGAGACAGAGACAGAGACACAGACACAGACACACACACACACACACACACACACACACACAAACTCAAACTGACATTACATTACCACAAGGTCGGCCACTCTCGCCATAATTCACCTTGCCAGAGTCCTCTGTGGGTTAGTAAATCTATCTGTGTACATGATCACAGCGAGGTAAGAGCACAGTATCTGCTCACTGCCCTCATGTGCTGAAAGGGGCTGAAACAAGAGAACAAAACCAAGGAATTGAGTTACTTTGGACAGGATGGCTCCCTCTCTCACCGCCCACCTTAACTGTGGTCCATTATAGGAGCTATTAAAGGAGCTAACAGGCGTCAATCTGCCCATTTGGACAGGAGTGAGTGGGTGGACTATTAAGAGGCTGCCTGGATGGCCTCTCCTATTGTCTTCCTCTCTTTCTCTCCCACTGATACACTCAACCTTTTGCCTGCTAAGTTTTTTCCTCTCTGGTTTCATCTATTGTTATTTCTTTTTTGCATTAGCCTTAACTATCTGCCCCTTTATTTCTTATATTTCTCAAATTGCCTTCTTTAATTTTACATCTATCTTGCACCTTCTATCTCTTTCTTGATCTACTTCTCTCTCTGCCTGTTTCTATCAGTCTCCCTCCTCTCCAAGACCTGCTTGTCTGCTATCTGTGGCCATCAAACCCTCTCTGCTGCCTGTGTCTATGGAAAAGAAGGAAGCCTTGAAGTTGAAATCAAATTGTCTTCTAGCATCTAATTCCCCCCGACATCCACTTCAGCCTAGCTGTCTTTAACCACATCCTGGAGGGAGGAGAGGGAAGGAGGAGGGGAGTAAGGGGATGGAGGATGGTATATGGGGGCAGGGGTGGGTGGTAGTAAATGAAGGAGCAGGGGTGAATGTGTGTATGTATGTGTGCGTGTGTACATGGAAAAGTGTGTGTGTGGGGGGCAGTTGGCTGGAGGCGGATTCTGACTCCCTGTGCTTCTTGTCAGATCGACCGTGAATCAACCTGCGGCTCAGACCTCACCTCAGCATGAATTTCCAACACATGCACACCTGCACACACACATATACACACTGCACTGCTACATTTCCTCATGATGTCTGGACAGACTTACAAACATGTGCTCAAAGGACAAACTACTGCATCCTTCTGCTATAATACATCTACAAATAAAATAAAATAATTTAAATGTTTTTGGGTGAATCAACGTAATAGGTGCTTCCATACATACAAATAATTTTGGACATGTATACATGGTTAACAAACATTCTAAACTACATGTAGAGCTAGACTAGTATATTAGAGGACCAAGGTGTGAATATATAAAAGATCCTCAACTTAATTGCTCCTTCAGCTTTGTGCTATATTTGAGGGCTGCAAAGATTATTTTCATTATTAATTAATCTCACAGGTCGGAAAATGGTGAAAAACACTGATCAATGTTTACCAAAGCCCAAGATACAACCTAAAATTTCATGTGTTGTCCAAACCAATAGTCCACAACCCAAAAGGTATTCAGGAAGGAGGACTGAAGGAACCAGAAAATATTCACATTTAAGAAAGCTGGAACTGTCGATTGACTCAATCCATCCATCCATTTTCTGCTGCTTCTCCCAGTGGCATCAGACTGAGTAAGGAAACCCAGACATCCTTCACCTAGGCAACACCCTCCAACTCCTCCTGGGGGATCGCAAGGCATCCCCAGGCCAGAAAAGATATGTAGTCCCTCCAGCGTGTTCTGGGTCTGCCCCAGGGCCTCCTAACAGTAGGAAATGCTTGGAACACCTCCAGAAGGAGGTCCTAACCAGGTGCCCAAACACCCAGTGCCCAGTTTAGCCACTTGTATCCACAATCTCATTCTTTCAGTCACTACCCAAAGCTTGTGGCTATAGATGAGGTATGGGATATAGTAAGTCAGACACCCACATTACTGCTGCTGCTGCACTTATCTGTATGTCAACCTCATGCTCCATCTCACCCTCACTCATGAACAAGACCCCATGACACTTTAACTCCTCCACTTGCATTCACTCCCAACCCAGAGGGAGCAGTTGATCTTTTTCCAGCAGAGCACCATGGCTTCTGATTTGGAAGTGCTGACTCTCAACCCGGCTGCTTCACATTTGGCAGCAAACCTTTTCAGAGATTCTGTCCATGAAAATCACAAACAGAATAACAGACAAGGGACAACCCTGGAGGAGCCCAACACCCGCTGAAAATGAGTCTGACTTACTGCTAAGAATGTGGACACAGCTCTCACTGTGGTTGTATAAGGATCGAATGGTTCCCAGCAATGGCCCCGGTACACCATACTCCTGCAGCACCACCCACATGGTGCCCCAAGGGACACGGTCATAAGTCTTCTCCAAGTCCACAAAGCACATGTAGACTGGATGTGTGAGCTCCCCCCTCAAGTGTCCTTGCAAGGGTGAAAAATTGGTCCTCTGTTCCACAGCCAGGGCAGAATCTGCATTGTTCTCCTGAATCCAGGGTTTGACAATTGGCCAGAGCCTCCTTTTCAGCACCTTGGCATAAACTTTCCCCGGGAGGCTGAGTAGTACGATCCCCCAAAAGTTGGAGCAGACCCTCCGGGGTCCTTTTTTGTAAATGGGAACCACCATCCCAGTCTGCCAGTCCAGAGACACCATCCCTAATCTCCATGTGACAAAGAGGAGGCGTGACAGCATTGACAGCCCAACAATATCCAGACCCTTCAGCGAATTTCATCCACACCTGGCGCCTTGCCACTGACAAGGTTTTTGATTACTTCAGGGACCTTTGCCAGGGATATGAGTGAGGCTTCCCCTGGGACGTCTAACTCCTCCATGAAGGGCATGTCATTCACGTTTAGGAGATCCTCAGAGTGTTCCTCCCACATCTGCATATTTGCATCAGCAACCACCTGAGTGCAGCCCTTTTGACTCCTCAGTACCCATCTGCTGCTTCAGGACACCTCTGGGCCAGGCATACCTAAAAGGCCTCCTTCACTCCTGGTATCCACCAGTGCATTCTTGTATCAACAGGCACCGATGACCTTCCGACCACAACTTCCACCAGATGTTCCCAGTCCACCCTCACTACTCATTTGGGTATTCCTGGTCTGTCTGTCTCTGCTGCAGTGCTGCTCCTCTGAATATCCAAGATATGCATCCGCAGATCTGATGACACAACTACAAAGTCAATCATTGATCTTTGGCATAATGTGTTTTGGTAACAGGTACGCTTGTGAACAATCTTATGCTCGAAAATGTGGTTTGATATCAGGGGTGCACAATTCAGGAAATTTGATTCAATTTGATTTCTTGGGATGGCGATTCGATTCACAACCAATTCGCGATTCAAAATCAATTCTCAATTCAATACATTCATAGATTTGATTCTAGATTGATGTTTTGAGTTACTCTTATCCTTTTGACTGCAATAGACACTTTTATATATCTCAAAGAAAAAAGACAAAGGGTCAAATGAATACTTAATACAAAAATAAAAATGATTGCAAAAATTTCTTGTGCAGATTACCATCTAATTGATATTTATATATTTGCTACATGGATATAAAGTAATGAAATGGGCAGCTTCGCGATTTACTGAATTTTACTGACTGTTATATTCAAAATACAGAACAGCTGTTTAAATGCTTGTTTCGCTGCTGAATCGTATTGACTCATTTTTGGCAGTTTTTCATAAGATTCAAGGAGATTTTCAGAGTTCTTCACTTAGAGAAAATTAATTTCTCATTCCCGTCATCAGTTGGCAGCAGACCTGTTGTGCACTGTGTGTTAATCTGCGGGGGAGGGGGCTGCAGGGCCCAGAATCAGCGTTTGGAGAAACACAACCTCTAACACTGAACAACCTGCTATATGACAAAAACATTACTAGGAAGAGCGGAGGACACTTCTCTTCATTTGATAATGTTAAAAGTAAAGTTAGGCTCTGCTGACAGCTTCCCGACTCATTTCAAAAAGACGAGAGAAGCAGTGGTCGAACGAGCTAGCAAGTGAATGAAGAGAGAGAGCGCTAGTAACGTTAATGAGGAAGCTGTTGAATCAGATCAATTAAATGTTATTTTCTGACTGTTTCACAGCGGTTACAAATTAATAATCCCACAATAACACAAAACTACAGAGGTGCTCTTCAACGCCTGATAATGGCAATTAGTCTTGTCAAGCTCGTTCTTCCCTTTGAGATAATAAAATCTAAAATATGTCCAAATGATCGCCTTCATAGCCAAGGCACCAGGTTGGATTTGTTTTCCTGTCAGGCACTCCATTGCTCACAGTCTCCACAACACACACTTTACTTCCATCTTGCCCCCAGATTTGGGTCCGTGAAAACCGGTGCGGCGTTATTGCGCCATCTATGGGATTTGGCAGCTAACTCATGTCAGGAAAAATGGAAAACAGCGTTGTGGCTAGACTGAAAAATGTGAATCGATTCTTGGAATTTTTTAATCGATTCTGAATTGGCAGAGATAGAATCGCAATTCTTATGTTAACTGATTTTTTTGCGCACTCCTAGTTGTTATGTCCAATCCATGGATAGCACAGAAGTCTAGTAACAATACACCACTCAGGTTCAGATCATGCAGGCCCAGTCACCCCCCTCCAGGTTTCTCTGTCATTGCCCATGCAAGCACTGAAGTCCCCAAGCAGAACTATGGACTCACTGGGCCGTGTCCCCTCAAGGGCCCCATCAAGAGACTCTAAGAAGGCTGGATACTTCAGACTGCTGTTTGGCGCATACGCACAAACAACAGTCACAGTCAATTAATCGCCTAATTGCTGTAGCTCTATTTCATAAGAATCTTGATAGGAATTGATAGATATTGATAGAAATGTGTTGAGGTAAGCTCATAAAAAACACATGGCATTCAATACATATAATATACAATTTTTCTAAAAAATACCACACATTCAACATTTATCAAGAGCATCAGATCATACAAATGTTATACAATACACAATCTTAAATTAGTTTAGCCAAAATATTGTATTTACAATACAAATGGTATCTAGATAGATAAGCAAAATTATTGCACCTGGCTGAATATAATGTTACAGTAGCTGAAATCTAAAAAAAGATTTAAAAAAACTCCTTCAGTACATTATTTAAAGGTTAGTTGAAAGTCTCCAAGCTTTCATTATTTACAGAACTCTGCAGCATGTGAAGTACATAAATGTGCAGCCTGAGTGAAGTCTATTAAGTAAATACATTAACTGTTCAACGGTCAAATATACCGTATCCAGCACACACTCTCAGTCAGAGCTTATCTAAGCACACTATGTACAGTATATTTTTAAAAAATTACTTGGTTTATATACTGTAAAATTATCATCAAATACTAAATTTCAGCATTAGGATGAATCCCAAAAATGTGCTATATAAGTATACAACCTTGTTTTTTCTGCAAATCTCAATAATCATCTACTTGCCTTTTTTGGTTTTTAATACATATTAAATAATAATAAATAATCAAATTTAACACCACTTCTAACATAGAAACCTCCAAATTCTTAGTGTTTTCTGAAGATTAAAGTCAAGTTGATTCTGTAACAGTCCTCTACAGGCTACAAAGTGGATTCATGTAACAGTTAATCCCTGCACTGAGACAAAACCCATGAAATGAGGTAATAACAGGAGACCTCCAGTCTCATCATTATCTGTGGTTTACTGTGAGTAAATGACATCATTATTAGAAGGTATTGATTGTCTTCTAGCTGGGTGACAGCAGGTCACCTAATAGATTGTGCTTATTCCAGCCAAGGCTACATTTATAGACTGGAGAGAGCTTAAGACCAACACATTAGCACTTCAGTGGAGATGGGCAGTAAACTACAAGATGTGATTATCGAACAGAACATTGACATTATATCTGGTATTTATATAAAGACTGAATAAATGAAAACATCTCTGCTTGCATTACAGTGCTCACAACAATTTAACCATTCCTATAACAATCAAAATAATCCTCCATTTAGACCTACACACTCATGCACACATGTTCACATCAAGACATATCCACATATACAGAATATCAACATGGGCCCACTTGGTTATAAAAACAGACTACACTAACAACAATTCATCTGCCTGTGTCTGTGCTGTGTGTTGCTGGTGTGCTAGGGGACTAAGACGAATGATTTTTCTTCTAATAAATTACCTAAAGGGCCTGAAAACTAAGGTCCTTACTGCCTTTTTGTCTTACTATAGACACTCCATGGAATTGGAAATATTTTCCAAGCCAAGGACACAGCCATTTTACATGACCAAACTCTCGGAGTATTTGACTGTGAATGTCTTTATTAGCCAGCTTTATGAGTTTCTCCCTCACTGTCTCTCTATTCCCACAGTACATATATTTTTTTACAAACCCTTCCTTATTCTTCTTCGTGCACATCTTTTCTCACTGCTCCAATGTTTAAAAGAGTTACAATCAAATCACCAGGCCTTTTGAGACATGGAATACATTTCATTGCTGGCTTCACCTATCTGTTAAAGCGATGGCTTTTTGTCATTCGGACATGTGTCTTTTACATAAATGTTCCTCACAACTGTATTCAGACATGACAGGACATTTATTGAAAGAGCCAAAGACTGATGAGAGGATTCACCTCAACAACTTAAAATAGGCTCTTTCACTGTGTTTCCTCGTTTATTCATTCATTTTATTCTATTCATAAATAAAATATGGATTTTCTTTGTGATTTAGAGATGAAGATTGAGATACTGAGATAAATTTAACACAGTGATCTTAGAAGGTGGAATGAAAATGCACATTCCTCTCTCTCTCTCTCTGTACATGTTTAACCTTGTGTTGTTGTGGTCTTAAGGTTAATCCTGCTGTATGGCATTCAATAAAGAATCAAGTCAGAAGTGTTGTATGTTACTCGATCTGACCTATAAGATTGCCATTGTGACTTTCATGTAAAAATGACTTGACATAACCTGAGACCAACACTGTAAAAAAGATCAATTTAAAGACAGGGGCCATGATACTATCTGCTTTCCACTATTTTTGTTACTTTATAACACAAAACTAGAACAAAATGAAAAAAAAAATCTGAACCTGAAAGTCGATGTTGTTTTCAACAATGTAAAACTTCTAAAGTTCTGGCCTTTAACTCCTCTCCTTTGCTCTCTGTATCCCTTCCTTCCTTCTCCTCCTC
This sequence comes from Euthynnus affinis, assembly GCA_029490765.1. Taxonomy (NCBI): domain Eukaryota; kingdom Metazoa; phylum Chordata; class Actinopteri; order Scombriformes; family Scombridae; genus Euthynnus; species Euthynnus affinis. Next base: position 33,068,680 of record CM055838.1, on the reverse strand, counting down.
TCTTTCCCCTGAATCCTTTTTTTCTTCCCTGACTGAGAGTAGGATGGTGCTGCCAAGTGGTCGGGCCATCACCGCAGTGACTCTGACCCTGGCATTGTGTATCTCTGACTCTCGCTGACCTCTGGGCACAATGGCTCCACTCACAGCCTTCCAGCCTGCCTCAACCCTCACTGTCAGCCAGAGAATGGAGGGGGAGAAAAGAGTGGGTGGTGGAGGGGGGCGGGTGAGAGGAGGGGAAAGAAGGGGAGAGAGGTATGTGTGTGTGTGTGTCTGTATGTGTGAACATGTATGATACAGTAAGTCGATTTGGTAGGATGACAGCTGTGCTATTGCTTCTATGTAAAATGCATATTACATGAGCCCTAATGTTCCCAATATTTCCATAATTTTGCTTATTGTTTGACAATATCACACATACACACATACATCTGGTATTTTTAGAAAGATTTGGCTCATTTGGGTCTGTACAAGAATGTGTACTGACAAGTTTGTAGTAAATGATCTGTGGTGCTGAGGAATAGATGCCAAACATTCTGTGACTGTCTGTCTCCTTCTCTTTCATTTTCTTTGCACATAAATTTGATTCATGAGATTTGTGTTCCAGGTATTTTAAAAGTGGTATCCTAATTATTTTTTCATCTGTGTATTATATAACTAACAAAGCAGTGTGTTGACTACTTGGTGGTGTTACTAAGACTGATGGGCTTGTCATGGCAGGTTCAAGGTGACGATTCCAATAAAATCCAGTCAGAGAAGTTTTGTAGATGACTGATGATAAACAGCGAGTTCAACACAACTCAACACAACAACACAAACCATATTTACTGTAAACCTGTCATTACATGGTGACATACTGGAAGTTCCAGATTTCAGTTTTTATATATATATTTACTTTTATATGTATCATAAATATTCCTGACTGTCTGGTGACATTTTATGCCTATAGTTGTTTGAACACAAGAACGCAGCACTTTTTATACTAGTAACCTGAAAAACAGACATCAGTATAATGCAATCAGTTTCAGCTTTCAGCTTATGCATCAAAAACACAATCCATTGTGCATATTTGTAGCAGATGATTACACATGTTAGATGATTTTAAGTGGTGCACACATTCCCATTCAGTGTGTTCAATCTCAGAAATGGGCTACATTTACATAAATAATACAATAATCAGGTTATTGGTGATTACGATCCATTTTACATGAGCGACAAAAAAGCTATTTAGCTATTCCTAATTACAGTTGCTCCTTGAAACAAACACAAGGAGGTCATTAAAAGTAATGGTAGTTTCTCTTTTTGTGTTTTGAAATTTGCATTGTTTCTAGATTTGAACACAATATTTGTGTGTTTAGATGTATTTTGATGCATGTTGTGTTTCTGGATCTTCAGTGAATGTCTTTTGATACTTGTACTTTTATCATCTTGCATGTGTTCTGTCCTTGAGGGTACTTATTACGTCTAGGGTGTATTCATGTTGATGTCTCTATTATAATTGTAACACTGTAATACTATGATTATTACTGTGATGATTACCATTAACAGCAGAATCATGTAGAATGAAGCCTTGACCTCACTTTTCAGTTCTTTACATCAACGCTTCAATCACATTGTTGTGTAGTGTAGTATTGGTCACTGTAACGTCACATTTGATATATACTTTTGTGATCAAACAAGGGTTCACACCTTTGGTTTTACTTGGTCGTGCATGTCTTTAGGGCTCAAAAAAAGCCACTGATGATAGATGCTGGATTGACTAGTGATACCACTGTTGTGCACTGAGAAACTGTTGACTTAGCAGACTGTGTGTGTGTGTGTGTTGCTTGGAGAGACTCACACATGGGTTTACAGCCACTCCTATGTGACGTCTTTCACACCATGCAGGGTCATCAGAGGGTCACCACTCTGTGAAGAGAGAAGAAATTTCTACTTTAGTTTTAAATTCCATCCTCAAGAACAACAACACAATTCAAGAATAAGTCTGACAACATTTTTGCCAGTTGCTGCTGAATTAGAAATAATGAAATGACTCTAAATGACCATAATTATCAGTACACATCAGTGCGTTTTTTCAGTGAGAAGTGTGATGCAAATGACTTTCTGGACAGTTTTATCTGGTGTTGTGTGAAATTTACTATGCAAACCCTTTAAAGCTACACTAATTGATGAATGGGTCAATTAGTAATTTTCACATTAACAATAGATAAAATGACTCTGTGTCAAGTGAAAGGTGTAACTGACAGTTACAAAACTACATGATAATCATTACCAACTCTGCTATTCCACTCAGATTTACTGAGTTTTCAACCTCTTTTAGCCCCTTGTTTTGGTTTCCAGCCCAGGACTCCTCACTCATCAACAATGTTTCTATATGCAGCAGGCAGCTGTTTTCAATGAAAAAGCTCTGATAAACCTACTGTACACTTCCTGCCAAGAACCAAACAGCAGACAAAGTCAGCGACTAGCTGGTGAAGAAAGAGACCAATATTTCCTTTATGAGTATGTCACATGGCTAAAAGGAGACTGAATACTGGACTTACATTTGCCACGTTTCCAGAAACACTCCAAATGACTCAAATGAATGCTATTGTCGCTCTGTGTCTGTTGGATTTGTAAACAGACAATCATTGCCATGAAAGCTTTATCCTTTAAGTGTCAATGTTTTTAGCTGTTCCACTGCAGAAAGACCAAAAAATACATTAATAAATAAATCAATTAGTCAATGTGGCTTTCACATGAAATAAATGCACAGTACTACCATCATTTTATACCTGCTTTTTTCAGACGATGTGTTCAAAATCACCTTATTCAGATCTCCCTAAAACACTAAAGTGAGAAGTAAATTGAGATTTTGGACACTTATTAGTCCTTTTGTGTCACCACTGACAGGTCACAATGCTATTATTTTTGTACATTTATCAAATGTCACGCATAGCATTGTGGGATTGTTAGTAGAAACCGTTATAAATGCCATGGGCACACATTTTTTAAAAATTCCTTTGTGTGATGTTTTGAGAAATCCCAACACTCAAATAACATGGTGGACCTTAAATATAGTGCATTATACAGTAAAGAGGAAGTGATTTCAGACACAGATGGGGACAGGTCTCTCAAACAGTCTGTAAATGCAGACACAGTCCTGACGGGAGCTCTAATCAGGCTAAATAAGTGAAAACACCTGTGTGGGTGGACCATGTGTGTCAGTTGGTACAAGCAAAAGGTGTTTATTGCTTACTAATGGCAACAGGAAAGAAAAAATATAATGAACCAATTATTTTGAAATAAAACGTAAAGTTTACATGTTTGTTGCAAATTGTAAATTTTAGGCCACAGTGTATTTGTTCCCAAAACTGCAGCTGAAATAGGACATAAGCCATTTTCATGCTATTGCACACATAAAACCTCCTCAACAGAAAGTCACAAGCTCACGTACTGCAACTCAAATTACAATTTATCATTGAGGTATAAGAAATGTACTGAGCAGCACTCAAGATGGCCCTATTGTTTTTAATTAATGTGACAGTTTAACTCTCACATCAAGGAGGAAGGAATTTGGCAGTGAAAGGCGTTTCTGACTGTAGGATGAAAGCGTTCACACTTATAGTGCGCACAGACACGGCTCCTGCCTGTAAATCTCACAGATATGGACATAGACAGACAGATATGCACATATGCACACACACATACACACACACACACACACTCAACACTCGGTGTGATTTAGGGTAATTGTAAATAACAAGCCTTCTGCTCTGACATCCAACCTCTATCAATTAAACATCAAATATTCTTCCCAACAGTTTTGCTGCCAAACACATTCTTCATTCCTTTAATCCCAAAAGCTGAAACTGAACCCAGTTAAAATGCCAGTGGAGAGCGAGCGAGTGAGCGAGGGAGAGAGAGACAGGGGAATCAAAGCATGTTAATCTAGCCCTACAGTGCAGTATGCAGTGTGTGTCTGTGTGTGTGTTTGAAAGAGACAGTACACGAAGAGGGAGCCAGAGTAGATGCATATAATCATTTTTCTTTTTGAACCCCCATCCCTCTCTCTCTTTCTTACCCCTTTCTCCAGCCAGCCAAGGTTTCTACCTCCCTCTCTCCCTCTGTGTGTGTGTGTGTCACTGTCTATAATGCACTCTGACAACACACAAATCACTGGAGTGGTTTCCCAGCAACAGGAGGGAGGGTTTGGGGTTTTGGACTCTGATGGAGCCAAAAACGTCTTCCAGGAGAGGAAATTGATTCAGTGGAAGTCTTAAAAAAATCCTTCAGATCCAGTCAATAATCACCACCAGATAAAAGAGGAGGGGGGGAGGGGGTGTGATGGTAGGGGGTGTGGGGAGCATTGATTATCCTTGTTTTCTGCTGCCCAGTACACACAGGCAGTAAAATCAAGAGCTGGGAAACAGCCACAGGAACAGCGTGATAGTCTGATGAAAGACAGTGGTGCTTTGGGCTTGTGGTCAGAAATCAAATTTGTCCCCTCTCATCTCCCCCTGCTCTTCCTCCTCTCAGTAGGAACCATGTTTTCCTCTCACAACCACTCCCTCTTACTGACATTCATTTCTCTCTGGCTCCCCCCTGAGGCGGCTGAAGGTCATGGCACTGCTTTCAGCCATCAAATGATTCTCAATCAGTAAATGTGAGCTGCAGCTGATTAAGGATTCTTTTACTTTTAAGATCCAAGGACTAATTATTTCCTTCATGTGGTACCACTTTACAATAAGGCATATTTACAAGGTTTATAAATGTAACTAATGACTTGCTGTTAATTAGTATTTAACATGTGCAAATTAGAAATAATCCCTTATGATGTACAAATTTGGGGTAGCCAGGTTGTGAACAAAAGGATCCTTGTATAAACTAAAATATAAAAATGATATGGCTCATAACATGGTAACCTAAACATCACTATAATGTATGTATGATCTGTAAAGCATTAGGAAATTATTTATTAACACTTAATAAATTATTACACCTTACAAACCACTTATAATTTACAATTCCTATATAATCCTTTATATGCAAGTAAACCTAATTGTAAAGTGGTTTACTATCATTTATGGGCATGAAATGGAGTATAGACCTAACTTTCAAAATGTGCTGTAGCTTGAAACTGCCACAATAGAAGCAGACATTTCCTGTAGTGCTTGATAATGAGCATACAGCGACCTCATTGTACTTGACTGGCTATTCATGGCTAAATAGATATTTGCGGTCCACGTTTTTCAGTACATGCAGACAATGAGTGAACAGCTGGAGCCTGTGAAACTGTAGAAAATGTAATTCTATTCAAGAAATATGAGGTTTATTACATTAAACTACAAGTAGAATTTTAATACGGTATAATTTGAGTGAAATATCCTGCCACTCACAGGGACATTGTAGATTTATTGCAATGTTCTGCCCCTCCGTTTCTTAATGAGAGTTACATGGGAACGTTAGAAAAGTTTGAATTTAGGCTTGAGGGCTAATTGTCAGTCACCTGCAGAGCTGAAGGCTAAACTGAAATTATCGGACCGGGAAAAAACCACTTCACTGACATTTAGTTTGGCCACAGTAAACTATTTAATCCCTTCCACAAATTTACTTGAAATACTTGCGGCCAGTTTACAGAACAAACACAGTCCAATTAAGCTAGCAGCTGTTATCTCACCTGTCTCTCCAGGTGAAACCCCTCCGGTGTCACAGTGTTTGAGGGAAAATTAATAACGTTGACATTAAACACACAAAACGCGGGAATGCAGTAGGAGCCATACTGTGGGGTCTTCGCCTCAAATCAATGTTGCGTGAAATCTTCCGTTTCCATTTTGCTCCCTCTTGCGGTGACGCAGCTCAAAATAATAATAATTAAAAAACACCTAAAATGCGCACGCGCCTGACTCTTAATTAAAGCCCAAATTGATTGCACGAGGCGTTGACAGGACGTTGAAATATAATTATCAATGTAAAATACAAATACAGAAGATAACCCTTTTAACTACTTCGATAAAATGACAAATTAAAAGACGAAAACGTCATTAATGAAGATTGTGGAGGAGCAGAAATTTTTCCTTGTTGGGAACAAAGTAGATGGTAAGAAAACAATTGAAGTTAACTTTGTTTTCTACATTAGACTAGACAAGTGTCACATTTTTCAAATCTCATTTAGGTGCAAATAACATCTGAACATTGAACATTCTGTCTTATTAAAAATCAAAATACCAATAGACAAGGTACATAAAATTTCACCTCATATTTAGCCACAGAACTTGTTGCCATGCTCCTTTAAAACCAACCCATCAACTCACCATATCAAATTTACAGATTTTATTCAAAGAGGATTTAGATCACTGTTGTATTGAGGGTTTCTGTTGGCTCTGACAGGACAGTCTCTCGCATCCCTTGACCTCGGGAGAGCTGCATCTCTGCCCTCCCTCTGTTTTTGTAAGTAGAGAGGGGACAGCGGGGGCTCTGCTTGTGGAGTAAAGTACTGTGCCTACTGTAGGAAGTGGTCTCAGAGGTTCAACTCTTCTTTGTCTTTTCTTCTCCCTTTGGTGTGGAGGACTGGATGCCTTCTGCTCTGCTTTCCAGATGCCCATCAGCGAGTAGACGCCCCATTGTTCAGGGTGTCCATGAATAGATGGACTGGGAGCTTCAAATGAAGATGTGGCAGGCACGCAGATCTTAGAGGCCACAGTCTTTCCAGGAAATAACACGTTCTTTCCCTCCTCACATGCAGATGGTCCATAAGCTTCACATTACCAAGAAAATAATATGCATACACATATATCAATTACAGTGACAGTCAGGATACAGAATATTTACAAGTATATTTCAAAAATGAGATGCTCAGCAGTGTAGGCACAAGTTACTTTTCTTTTTCTGTTTCGGTATCATCTGTTTTTTGTTGGAAGACATTGTGCCTTCTAGTATAGTTTGTACTGACTTAGAACTTTTAGATGAACAATGTATTTTAAAAAATAATGAAAGCAACATGTATACATGTTTTTCTTTAAACTTATATACATTTTTCACATTTTTTTGAAAGTAAACTATATGGGAATTGAATGTTACGGTACTATTAATAATTAATTTTCAGTTTCTTTCCGCCTTGCTCACCCTTTTCGCAGACTTTTTGCATGAAATGTGCCCTCTCTTCATTAAAGCCTGAACTGATTGCACCTGAGGCATTTTGAAAATACAGAAAGACAGATATTAATCATAGAACACTGGAGTGAAACACTTTTGAAAGCTTTATTTGTTCTGTTCAATCAAACTGTTTTAATCTTTACAACTTAACCTTTTCATCTTTCAGATGCTTTCAACTGAATTTACATTTTTTAGTTTTTGAAAACTCAGTTATCTAAACATTGACACAAAAACACATAAACATAGACCATTAAATATTCACATATGTCAGAAAAGTTTAATCTAAAACCCTGTAAATCTGTTGTGGAAGAACAGAAATGGTCAATAATGTTTACTGACCAGTAAGTAATTATTATCTAGAAAAGGATTCTGGAAATAAATCCTTTGTGTCCGAAAAACTTAAGTGTATACTCTAAATGCAGTTATACCAATTATTTTGTCAAATTTTGGTCCACAGTGCTAACACTGGAACACAGTTATATATTTTTATTGTGTTCTCTTAATAATAATCACATTTTATGTACACTGAGTTTAAAAAATCTGATAGAAATATGCTGCAAAGAATTCCAATAAAGCGCAAGAAATGGTTATGGCACATCAATAAAAAGAAATCCCTCATAGTGGGAGAAATGATCTACAACATATTGTAGAGATACAGTACATACTTACATAGATACATAATACATGTCCTCATGACATCAAATGATGTACATTTGACCTTACACCTGCGTTTGTTTTAAACAAAGACCTCTAAAAGGGAGGCAACACTCCAAGTCAAAAATGTTTCTGGGTACAGTAAAGAACAATGCAGCTGTGAAAAAGAATATGGCACATTATGAAAGTCCTTCATTCACCCAGTTACTCATAAGTATCATAGATACATACCAGTGTTTACAAAAATATTTCTTGTAAAGATTGTTTATACTATTATCAATATATTCTCAAAATTTTGTCATATTGACAAAAAATAATATTGTTATTTTTCTTATCTTATGTGTTTTTTCTTTTCCGTTTTGTCTTTTCACCACAGGTCAGGCTCCACCCAGACGATCTTCTTCTGCTCCTCCCAGATGATGGTCCGCAGGCTGGTAAGCAAGGAGGTCTGGTCACACCAGGAGTCTGAAGCCACACTGTGATACAGACATGGCAGCTTGTCCAGCAGGGGCTCCTCACTCTTCGAACACGCCAGCAGCTGCTCCTCTGACTGGCCGTGGCGCTGCAGCTTTGACCTGGAAGAGTTGGGAGAAAGAAAGAAAAAAACAAACAAACTGCAACATCATTTTTTTGATCCAGTTTTTGTTTACTGGCATCATAGTTCTAATGTAGACAATGCAACATCATAACAATATATTTCTATATTGTACAGCTACAAATGAGTTTGACAAAACCAAATTATTCAGTTCTCTAAAACACTGGATATTAGGATTTGAATCAGAAAAAACAGGCTTCCTTCTAGGTGCCGGTTGACCATAACCCATTGCAGCCACAAGAGGACATACTGTAACTGTTTTTATTAAGTGGAAAAAACTGTGTATTGCTGTTCTGGTACTATTGATAATTCAACTTATAATCAGAAGCTGTTCATTAAAAGTTCATTTTTGGTTGAATTTGGGGGAAATGTGGGATTAAAGTAAATTACAAGATTTAATGACAATGTAACTGAAATATACTGAACATCACAACGTAAATATATGTAGGGTGGATTGCTTCTTTAAAGTTGAGCATTTCATGAAATGCATTTAAAGGATGCAACATGGAAGAGAAGAACATGTAAAGTATGGTTTTTATAGCCTGTCTCCTCCTTCCTGGTTTGCTTTGTTTAACAAGATACAATGTGAGAACTGTTGTGCAAAGCAAACCTTCATTACTGCCTGAAACTGGAAGTAGAGATCATGAGAATTATTGTATTCCTGTGTAACAAGTGATAATGAGTAATTGTTTTCAGCGTTTGATGCACTCTCCCATTTCACCGAAGCTAATGTGTAACTGTGTGTCAGTATTTATTCTGGTACTGAGTGGAATGTTAATGTCTAAATTTATCTGTTACTACAACAATAAAAATATGAGAAGAGACATCAGTGGGGTGATCAGTTTCACACACATTCCTGCGCCTTACAGAGATTGTGACGTCAGTGTCTTGAATAATTTGTATGAAGAAGGAAGACATTTTACCTCAGTTTACGAGTGCTACGTGCAGACTGTCTGATAAAGATGATGATAGGGAAGATCTCAGCCCTGTGCAGACGACGCACGCAGTCCAGTCCCAACGGCAGAACACAGTGAATTCCCTACAGGAGGCAAAGGAAGAGGCAAAAAGAATGAATATGGGTAAAAAGATATTTTTCAACAGGCATGATTTAAAGAGGTACAGAAAAGAGGAAATATGTTTATTTGCTCTCTTGCTGAACAGATAAGAAGATTGATATCACTCTCACATCTGTGTGTTCGCCATGAGATAACGCTAGGAGTCGATTAGCTTAGATGGGGGAAATAGCTACCCTGAGTCTCTCCAAAGTTTGCCTACTCCACTATTTATTTCCTAGTGGTTGCCTGGACAAAGGACTCCAGAAAGTCACTACTTCTGGATGCTACTTGCCAAGAAATTCTTACTGCACATACAATTCCCTGTAAAATCATAATTTATTTCATTTAATCAAACAAAGAAGATACAGTGTATTAATTTGAAAGTTTTAGAGGTGGCAGGTGTATTTTTTTTTTTTAACTTTTCAGAGAGTCATACACTGTATGTCCTTCCCACCCTCTTTCACATCACTAGTTGGTAAGCCCCACTCCCAAGCCATCACAAACTTCCATGTTGAAAGCTCTGACCTTCTTCATGACTTTCTCGACACTCTGCAGGGTGTAGCAACAGTTTCTTCCCTGCTCACACTCCTCCAGGATCTCGGACCTCTGCAGCCGGGCTGCGTGATCACTGGAGCTCAGTGCCTCTGCAGCAAGAGGGGGAGAAAACAAGGGAAGGAGTGGAAACAGAAACATGGGATGGGAATGATGATGGGAATATGACATTATATATATATACGTTTATATAATAAGGTCATGAAAGAAGAATTATATACATCATTATTTTCTTTCAAGCTTTACATGAAAATGAAGCATTTTACCTCCACTAGTTGCATTATCTCTGATCAATTTTTCTATTTTTAATTTTGTGTGTTATCTTAAACTTTATTTGACTTTCTTCTGTATAACCTGTGTTTTTATTCTTGTAAATATTCTAGTCTTATACTGTCAGATTTTTTTACACACTTTGTCATTTAAAAATCATTAAAAATTCATTTGACCTTATTACTGCATGGACCACTGACTAGCATTCACTGTCTTTATAGCCTCAATCGTTTTTATTACTATTTATTCTTTATTTATTTATTAAATTTTATTTGCTTCCTGGTTTTCTGCGACAGACAAACCCATAAAGATGTTGAACCCGGCGCAGTATGAGATCGGTTGTTTATTAAGGAAGCAAAACATACTTTTATTACAGCATGAAATCAGTAGAGGAAGAGATGCAGAGATGCTGTTTCACCAATAAAACATGTGATCCATCAAGGCTTATCTGCCAGTTCAGGAGAGTGTGTCTCTGTTCTATATTGAATTTTTTGACTTCAATGGCATTTTCATACTCCACATATTCAGGCGGAGAAAGATATGAAATATAAATGGACAAGGTTGCATTAATAACAGAGTTTCTCTTACCAGGCTCACAAAGCTGAAAGCCCTGCCAGCCTGCCAGCTTCTTGTCCAACATGCGTCCCAGAACGGTGGGCAGCAGCAGGATGGGCCTGCAGACGGGTGGGTAGTGGGGGGTGACCAGAGAGTAGGGCATGAGGGTTACACAACTTCTAGGTGCTGATGTGTCTCCTACATGGGAAAGAATGTGTGTTAAACAAATGTCACAGCATATTCAAGAAGAAATAAAGCAGAGACTTTTGTACTTTTGCGACTATGCTGATGCATGTTCTGGTACCTGACTCAGTGCTCTTGGTCTGTTCATCCTCCACGCTGACCCACAGCGGGTTCCTGCCCTGACGCCCCGTGCTGACAATCCTCACTGTCTTCTGTTGATTCTGAGCCACCACACGCCCTGCCTGGTGAAGAAGAGGAATACTGTGAACACTGTGAACATGTAAATGGGAGTCACTGGGCGGCAGTAATTAAATTATTCTTACCTTTTGAGACTTCTTTGTTTGAAAACTCATATCTTCAATTGCTTGAATCAGAAGCCGCTGTGCCCTGAGACATCAGAAAATCATCAAACAAAAACCGTTTCAAGTACTGTGAGTGGTGATTTCATTTCTCATGTCTATATTCTTCATCGGTGTATTACCTGTAATAGTTGGGTACGGTTCCACTCTGGAGGTCCAGAAGCTGACAGGGGTGAACTTGGCTGGCGTGCCACGAGTCCTTGGTGCCAGCAGGTCGTGTGTTGGTCACATGCAGGATGTCATTGCAGGACACAGCCAGGGTTCCGTTAGGGCCAGCAAGGAGGGACATGTTGACGCGCACGTAGAAGGAATCTCCTGATGACGTCACATTGCTCTGCAGCTGCTGCAGCAGCAGCTCATAGTCTGAACAATAGGCAAAGGAGGACACTTTAACTAAAGCCCCTGTATATTTCTATCTTATAAATGATTTACATATGCCACTAAACAGGAGTTATGTAGTAAATATTTTTTTCTTTTTAAACAACAACTAACTTACATGAATTATTATATACAGTATAATTATTTGTGTCATTTTGGCTTAAAGAACAGAGAAATGATTCATAATGACACAAACCATCTTGTTTTGTTTAAGGTGTCTCATTATGTTTCGAGTACATGCTGTGGGACGTACCATCTTGCTTGGGCCGGAGGGAGAGGTGGCAGAGGCCTGTGACCTGGCCGAGAGCCCACATAGCTTCCTCTAAAGTGGAATCCTCCAGCAGCATCCTAAGAGCCTTCTGGTTCTGCTCGTACTTCACCTGCAGAGCAACAGTATGATGAGAAACACGTTCACAGCAGGCAAGATGAACACAAGTAGTGTGATCCAAAACACACTTCCACTTACTTCCACTATTTGAGCCCCAGGGCTGATGCCAACAGTATGGGCAGCACTCCCCTCTGTCACCTGGTGCACAAACACCCCGGTCTTATTGCCTCCCACCACTGCCAGCTGGCTGAGCAGCGCCTCCCCCTGGAAGCAGATGGTGAAGACTCGGCCGTTGACCCTAATGGCTTTCGGCCGAGAACGCATTAAGAAGGGAGGGGCTGAAGTTCTGCACAGGCTGAGAGGAGAAAAAGAAAGGAGGGAATGTTTCATTGAACACTTAAACCATAGTAGAGATTATGGTTTACTTTATGAAAAGGAAATATTTTACTTCACACGGCATAAAATCTGTTGAAGATAAGACAATGTGCTCTGTGACGGTGACACATTTTTTCTGTACTTCAGAACATGTGGATTGTAAATGTTTAATAGTGTAGACACAAACACTCAGTAATAACACGCAATAATACACAGCCTTGTATATGGGCTATAAATAAAAAGCCAAAACAATGACTAATCTGTCACTACCCTACGTCCAGCCTGCACTTTATGAGCACTTACTGGATGTTGTGTGTCAGATTATTGATTATTAATCTCCAGTGCTATTATTACCCTCTTAAAATTTATGATTCACATTAAGGGTATGCACATCCTTGAATATACAGTATGTCGCTCACATTCAGGTAGACTGCCATCTGTTCTACTCAAAAAGGCTGAGTAACATGAAACTCTTCATTTGTAACAATGGTGGTCCAGTGGATCACCTCACCTGTCAGTGCTGGTGCCATTACACGAAAGCCTTGGTGCTTGTTTGTCTTCACTCCCCGCTAAACAAAAGAGAGGCTGTTTAATGATTTGACATCAAGGTTGTTTCCCCGGAAATGATGTGTCAGAGTTAATGTGTCACTTTACAGCAGTGGAAAAGAGTCAACACTGAACAATAGCTAATGAAGGTGCCGACAAAACAACAGCAAACCACCAGCATCCTCCACACACACACACACACACACACACACACACACACACAAACAGAAGCACTAACACTTAAACAAGGAGAGGTCATATGTTTTCTATGCATACCACAGGGGAGGAACACAAAGTCATCCAGTAGAGAATCAGTCTCTGCTGTTTCCAAGCTAGGAGAGAAAATAGACAACAGCAACATGAGCACCTGTGTCAGATTCCTCTGTCTCCTTCTTGCACAAACAATCATGTACACAGTCACACGCCGTATTTATCCTGAGATACATACATTATACTGAGTTAACTAAAGTATATGCTTTTAGTTTGACATGACTATCCGGTTAGAGTGGTTTAGTGGTTAGGAATAATTACAGTGTAATAATGACGAAGCTGAATCTTTTGACAAGTTCACTTGTGTAGCAAATGCAAGACTTGAGGGATGTGAGACTGTTGCAGCATATGTTCTATGATATACTTTTGATTGTAGTTATTTGTGTATTTCTTGGAATTACCAGATCTTTGCTAACCCCCTTTTAGTCCTGTAAATCGATAATCCACCAGAAACTGGATCCCATCATGTTACGATAACAGAAAGGAATGCAGAAGACAATAACACCTTGAAATATTCTCTCATGGTGGGTGTCTCTTAAAGTTTGCTGAGAGCCACTGAACATATGTTGTACTTTCAAACAAAAGCATGAACACACACACACACACACACACACACACACACACCTGTTGTCTGCATGTAGAAGTTCTTCCCTTCTGCGGAGAGACTTTGGACTGGGGGGCTCTGCGTTGCGGGATCGGATGCTACTTGCTGCAGTATCTTCACACTTTACACATACATACAGATACATACAAACACACACACACACAACATAAAATCAGTACTATGTTAAAAAAAAATTAAAAAAATCACCTTTTAATGTCTTTATATATTTAAAAAATGAAAGGGAAAAAAGAAAATATGATCAATTTGAAAAAAATATGCCAACAACAAGCAGATATTGATTTGAGGGACGTGTTATTGTTTGATATTTTACCATCGCCAAAATGTTTTTTTAATATCATATCATATTATCATTTAATGTTTTAACAAAAACATCCTCTTCTACAAACCTTTTACTTTTTTCATTTAGGAAAATATGCCAAACTTCTTAATGTTTAATGTTGTCTTGATACAAAAGCCTGTCCAAAAACTTAAGCGAAATATAAAATAAAACAAAAAAAATAAATGATTTTGATCGGAAAATGTCTGATCAAAGAATAAGTAAACTGAGAATAAGAATCAATACAATCAATATTTCTTTCATGCACACATTGTGGTCAGTATTCAGAAAGTATGAGTTTTGATATCCAGTGCTGATAAAATCATTATGGCAGATCTTATACACACACACACACCCACACACACCCACACACACCCACCTCTGAATTACAGGGACTCGGTGACGCAGGATTGACTGCGTCCATGCGGCACAGTCTGCGTCTATTAGGGAATGAGGATTCTTCGCAGCTGGATGTCGGGCTCTCCCAGCTGGCCTCCCTCTCCTTTGACAAAAACATAAAGCACTAAGGCATTAATGTTATTATTCCTCCTGTATGTCTGTGAACTCATATTTGTTTGTGTGAGAAAATTACATCAGAACTCTGCCGTTCTTCTATGGAGCTCCGTTTGGCTTGCAGGCTGAAGACCCTGTCCTGGATCTCCACCAGCTGACACCTCAGGGTGTCCTTCTCAGCCAGGATGCGGGCGATCATGGCCTGGGCCTCGTCTCTGGACTGGTACGCCTAGAAGCACATTACCGCTCACGTTTATTTTGCAGACAGACACACCTTGTTTTTTTTAGCCATGTAGATAAACACAATAAGGCCAAAGTTATGTCTCAAGCAGAAACTACAATGTCACGCATCAACTATAACTTCAAATGTGGACACACGTCTCATACAAGGATTGTTTGACTGAAGAATAATTCCGGGCTCGTGTTACTGCCGCCATGGTATGTGACAGCTGTGTATGGTTTGTCAGCTTTTTGACACATTCTTGTGAACTCATCAACTCAGGAACAATACTTGATAGAATCTGATGGAAACAATGTTTGAGTCATTCGTCTCTCATTGTTTTACAGTGAATAATAGGAAACCTCTTACATAACATCACAGTGAGTTTGGAGCAAAAGTACTGCATGTATATCTTCCCTCACTAAAGCTACAACCTTAATTACATGCATCTTAATTCTTTAATACACCGTGATGATTATTTTGAATTTAGGAAGTTGGATTGTCTCGCACTGTAGAATTTTCTAACTAAAAAAGCTTTATTTTATGGACTGTGTGTCGCACATCATGTAACTAGCATGAACCAGTAGTTACACCCAGGAGTGGTCAACTATCACCAGTCTTGTGTTGTAGAAGCAGCTATGTGACTTGCTTGTGACCACCTGACAGTTGTTAGGGTGTGGGTGGATTGTTCATTTCACTCCTCACTGAGGAAACTCTTCTGTCATGTTAAAAAGAGTGAATGGAGGACAATGAATGAGATGAATAATAAAAAGATGAATCAGCAGCAGCAGGCGGCATCAGTGGGTGAATAAGGTAAAGGTGCAATAACAAAAACAATACAGTGTTTCCAGTAGAAGAGAGTTTACCCAGTGTCCCTTATCAGAGAGAGACAAAAATAACTGCACCTTTTCACCAAGGAAAAACAAACAGCACGATGTGACGGAAGATCAGCTCCGAGCTTGCCATAAAATTTCGTTCTAAAACATGAAATTACTGCTTGGAAATAGTCTGATATAAGTTCCTTACTATGTCTCTCTCTGCCTGCAGCTCTCTGATCTGGTTCTGGATCACAGTACTCTTCTGCTGGTGCATGTTACAGTCCAGGGTCAGCTGCTGCACCTGAAGGCTCATGCATTCCTTCTGATCCAGGAGCTGAACACAAATACACATGTTACACCAACGACGCATCAGGGATTTTAGGTATGCATTGCAGATACACACAGAGTCTGATGAGTGAGTCAATGTTCATGCTAAGCTACACATGGAAAAACTGTTCTTTGAAATAGATAGTGGTGCTATATGGTGCTACCATTAAAAAACAAACAAACAAACGAAACAAAAAAAACTGATCTAACTCTTCAGATGGGTTTTTTCAACTTATTATATTATTTGGTGTCTTTACATAGTGCACATTTTTAGTGCTAACACTACTCAGAAAACTGCTAAAATTGGACACCTTCCGCTGGTGAAGCACCTCCTTGTCATTGTAATGTGTAGCGGCGGGCTGCTAAATATTACCCTATTGAGCTCCAAAGGGCACTTTCCATATCCTTTTCATGAGGATTGCAACACAGAAAGAAAACAAACACCCACACACCTCTTGTTTCTCTCTGAGAAGCTGCTCATTTTCCCCTCTGTAACACCTGAGCTGCTCTGCAAGCTCCACCTGGCTACCTATGGCCTCAGCCAGGTCCTGGGCCAGGATGTCCTGACGAGCCTGACAAAGACACAGCAGATGAAAAAGATGAAGACACAGGCGGCTATGGACTCTTTCACTGTAACACACGTCTGCTAATAACAGAACGGTTAAATGATTATTCTCACTGGGTTGAGCTTTTCCGCCTTCGCCAGCTGGCAGCGCAGACTCCTGACCTCCTCTTGTAGATGTGGTGTCTCAGGAGCTGGGGCACACCTGAGTGAGTGCCGCTTATGGAACTCGTTCTCCGTTGAGGCTTTCTGCAGCTCAGTTTGCAGCTGGTACACCTGCAACCACACAAGACAAAATAATGCTGATGGGGCTGCAACTGATAATTATTTCCGCTGATGTATCTGTGGGGTTTTAAAAATCTTTATTTCAAAACATTTCCATCTCTTTGCACCACAGCCTAAGGTGCCATCCATACATTGTTTTTATTGTCTCATTAACAGTCCAAAAACCCCAAAATGTAATCAACTTACAATTATACAAAAACAGTAAATCCTCATATTTGAAAAGCTGTGACTGTTGAAAGTTTGACATTTTGCTTGATAATGATTAATAATGAATGATGATGATTGGTCTATTATTAAAATTACTGTGAAATATTTTTTACTGTTGATCAATGAACTGATTAAATAACTAATAATTTTAGTTGATAGAATATACAATATAATTCAGACAGAAATACATATTTTTAATGCGACTCAAAGTAAATATTCACTAACATGTGAAATATCACCTCTGTGTGTGTAAAAAAAAAAGTCTCTGTTTCTGGTCTTTAAGGACACACCATTACACACAGGGTCATGTGATTAGAGGAGCACTGCAGTCATGTCGTATTGTACTTTAAAAAAGTTTAGAAATTTGTCAGAGATAGATTAAAAAAGAATGGCCAGAAGATGATGACGATGCCGGGATGTCCTGTTTTCTAGTCCCTAATGTGTCATGCCCTAAAAATACTGTATCATGCATTCCCATAATGCAGTGTGATACAATTTTCCCACGCAACTCATATCTAGAGACACAAAAGAATTTATACAACTGTTCTCGAAGGCTGTAGTCACGGTGCCTCCCTAGGTGTAGCATAATGTTCTACGTTTACATCGAGCTACGATGCTCAGATTTCAGTTGTTTAACATTGACCTTTTGAGGAGTTTCCCCTGAGATCACAGCTTTGTGTTTCAGAGGGAGAGAGAGGAGAAACTATATCTTGGAGTTTCCTAAGCTTAGAAAGTGAGGATCACTGACCTGCAGGTTGAGGTCATTGAGGCGCATGTTCACAGCCGATTTCTCCTCGATGGCTGATGTGTAGCGCATATACAAGTCACACTTCTCATCCTTCAGCTTGGTGACGTCACGCTGTAAAGAACACAGGTGTCTCCGCATATGCTCGTTTTCAGACTGAAGACATCTGGACTTCTCCTCCTTGTCCATTATCTGCCCAATTTCTGACTCCAGGGAGGTGCAGCGTGCTTTCATTCTGCCAGCCTCGCAACGCGCCTCCTGGAGCTCCTTCTGCATCCCGGTTACTGCTCTGACCAGGTACTCCGTCAACTCTGAGTACTTTATCAGGCCTGCGAGGAGAGTGATGCAAGTCAGACACACAGCGAGTACAACACACGTTTTCCATTAAAATGCAGGAAGAATTTGGGCCACAGACCGCTGAATCTGGAAGGCTCAGTGCTGGGCTTGCGTCCAGTGACTTGGGTGTACAGGGTCGGATAGTGGATCATCAGACTCTCCAGCAAAGCCACGGCACCATTCCTCCCCTGGGTCCTCAGCAGATCCAGCATGAAGCCTAGAAACAGTAAAGGATACTATGAATGACTCCAACTCTAACTTTTGAATAAACAAATTTCATCCAAAGATACAAGGTCATGAAGTTCCACCACAGGGAAACATCTTGTTTTAGAAACAAAAGCACTACATTATCATTTCAACAGTATTATGCAATAGTTATAATAAGAAATTTGAAGACTTGGTTGATAAACATGCAGATATGTTCTTAGATTCCATCAGGAGGAAAGGCATGTTGATTTTACTGATAAATTGTTATTGTTAGTGCTACAGGGCACTCTGGAATTTCCTTTTTCTGTCCGTGATGCCTTCTACTGTCGGTGTAAACAAAACAGGTGCACTAAAAGAGGACAAAGTAGAACCTACATGTTTGTCTACAAACTGAGGCTGACTACATTTCTCTATGAGGCCATAGATAGGCTTTTAACTAAAAACATCAAGAATCTCACTGGTTCTCATGCTGCGGTTGGTGAGGTTGTGGCAGGAGAGGATCTCGTCCTCATCCATCTCAGTGAGCACCCTGGCCTGCCTCAGGTATGGAATCAAGGTGCATGGTCGCACTCCCAAGGAAATCCGATGGCGATTGTCATTAATCAATTCCCACAGTTCCTCCTCGTCCATCTCCTTCAAGTTCTGACCTTCAGGAACACACTCCCCCGCCATCCTGAGTGTGTTGTGTGTGTGAAAAAGCCTGCTACTGCTGCCGCTGAGACGACAGGCACAGCTGGGGTGGATGGAGCAAACACACACCCTTTACAGAAAATACACTTGTCAGCGACTCATTCCTGGAACTTGACCATACAGCAGTCTGACTTGAAGAGAGCAAAAAAAAAAACTTTATAAAAGGGCCAAGCCAAACCACGCCCAATGGGTGTTTGTGTCAAAGCGTGTTTATGTGTGGGTGTGTGGGAAAACCTGTCAGACAAGACCTTTGTGATATAGCGCAATAAAGGGCTCTGAGCGTCGCACAAACACAGGCTGCTGCTAAAATGCAGTCTCTCACACACAAAATCACATATTAGAGACACACACACACACACTAGTCGAGTGAGCCACACATTTGTCTCTTCTATTCACACTTCTGGTGGCTTTGTAACGTTTGTTTTCTCATTCAATATCTAATCACGTCACAAACATCTGCTCCGCTTTTCTTAATGAAATATTTGTTGAATGGAGTCAAGCAGCAGCCTGTGGCGCAAATGTAAAAAAAGGCTC
This sequence comes from Euthynnus affinis, assembly GCA_029490765.1. Classification (NCBI taxonomy): domain Eukaryota; kingdom Metazoa; phylum Chordata; class Actinopteri; order Scombriformes; family Scombridae; genus Euthynnus; species Euthynnus affinis. The sequence continues at coordinate 33,049,044 of CM055838.1, read as the reverse complement.
TCCAAGGCTCTAACATTAGATGACATGTGAGTTCACCTTAATAATTCTTAATCACAGTAAAGCAAACACACATACCACACTGTTGACAGGAGCAAACACTGAGCCATGAAGTGCAAAGTCCTCCTTTAAAGAAGGAAATGAGGGGTGGTGTAGCTGTTGTGTGCTGTCTGTGTAAGGTCAAAGGGTTTCTCATCCTGTTAGCTAAATTACCGCTCTTGTGTGTGAACATACTGTTTACTGTTCTGTAAAGGGTTTATGCAAACAAATAGGCAACCTACTGTAAATTACATATTGGCATACAGACTTTGCAGGATGTCCGAATTAAACTCACCAACAGGAAATATGGAAATGGGAAGTCTTAAGGGGTATTGTTTATCTGGAAAAATTCAGGAAAAATTTGAGATTTTTGACTATGAATATGTAAACATTAATATATGAGTATATATCAAAGGAATACGAAGAATAATTTCTGCATTTCCAGTGAATGATTAAAATCAAAAGTTGTTATAGTTAGAGGGGAATTAAGGAACAAGTACCAGTAAATTTCAAGAGCAAAAACTATGACTCAAAAAATTATGTGGCAGTGTCTAAACCTTGACCTTACTTTCATTTAACAACTATAAACAAGGATTGTGTGGTGGTGATGTTGCAGAATTGTAAGGAGTCTTTCAATCTCATAAACAGCATGACTTAAGCACCCAGCACTGCATATTCCACCAAATTTATATTTACAACAAAGGAGGAGTAACAAAATATAAACCTCTCAACCATGCAATGCCTCTGCAAAACTCAAAAGTGCTGCTGTCTAAAGTACATGAGCTACTTTTTTGTAACCTGACCAGCCTCCACCAACAGTGCAGAGCCTCCTTATCTCACTCATAATATTTCATACAGACAGGAAAACTCAACACTATAAGGGATTTCCCCTTAGTACATATATGATAATAGACAAGGAAATAGAACGGTAATGAAAATGAACCTCTGGTGCAATATAAGTTCTATCCTGAAAAAAAAAAAGCTGTCCTTGATATTTGGCAGCAGGACATGTGATAATTACACCACTGCTTATTACACTGTAGAATTATCCACCATAAAATCAGAAACTTTATGGGGGAATGTGATACACATACTTAATAAGTTACATGCATCATAAAGACCAAAGCCTTCTAGAGAATGACTGACTTTTACCTTTGAGTGTGACTGGAGGCAGCTTAGGAATTTCACACAGTAAACTCAGTTGGCAGTGACAACACTGTAACCAGAAACATGTTTATAAGATTAGCAGAGACACTTTTTGCAACAACAAAAGACAATTTAACATTAAATATGAAAGTTTAACAAGCAGTTGCAGTTTAAATATTGACCGTGTAAAGTGGGGTGTGTTCCCATTGTCATTTGCACTAAGCACACTCGCACTGCCAAAGAGTAATAATCATGCAGGTGACTAAGGAAGGATCCACTAATGACACTATTGGCCCAGTCCAAACAACTGAACTTTACTCCTTGCTAGACTTGGGCTGAAGCCGAGAAGCAGTTAAATGATTGGCACTAATTTAAGTATTTGACTAAAAAAGTGAAAAGTCTTCTCTGAAAAAATGAGACAAAAAAGTTGAGAGATGGCACAGCACAAAATACGTATTATTTTCAAATTAGTATATGTTAAGATAATGAAAATAGGGTCTTTATCTTCTCTATAGAAGAAACTAACTACAACAAAGTCTGTTATCTAAGATAAGGCGTTTATACCTATAGATAAGAGAGGCTATTAACTTGGAAGTCCTGCAGGCTTAATGCGAGCTACTTTTGCTGTCGCTGCTTTACTCTACTCTAGAGAGGAGTAGGATTTGTGTCAGAGTTTAGATTTGTGTTCGTGTGAGTAAGAGGAGACTGAGTTCTTTGATTTAGTTGCTTGTCTGTGCTCCAGGGCCTGCGTGTGAATGCTTCCACTGCTGGTGATAGCCTGTAGGGTTTCTCCGGGGGCTGTGGAAAGTCCTAACAGACACAGAACAAGACAGTGCTCACGCCAAGCATGCAATCCGAGGAGCCAGTTCCACAGCATTTCACGCATATGGCTTAGTGGCTACGCTTGACGTCACTGTCACTTAGAGCAGATGTGTTGTGTTCCAGGACAACTTGCAGGTGCTTGGGCAATACGTTACTTAGCCTCATTGACCCATGCGACTCACATATCGATTCATTATAAAGTAGTACATCTACTGTTTCAGACCAAAGATTAGTGTATAACAACAGATATTTTTCTCTGCTGACATTATATTATTGTTCTCCAATTATAGATACTGCTTTGTACAGTATCTGACAGTAGAGTGGCAAGTTAACGGCAGCGTACAACAGAAAAGATGTTAGGATTGTTATGGATAGCTAGTTGTGTGGAAACCTGCTGTTATAAGTGGTTAACAGCGTGATACTGCCGGGCTTCTGTTGTTGAAAATGTAGACATTATTAATGTAGACAAGCTTTCACTGCCATGTTTAAGTAGGTTAATTGTGACAGGTGCCGATAGCAGAGTATAAAGACACATCTCCACCCATGGTAAATGTGCAGGTGTGGTGTTTTATAATGCACTACCACACACTTGAAGAACACTATAGTAATTATACCATATTACAGATTACAGCTTTAAAAAGCTTCTGATCCATTGTATGCTCGCAGTGATATCTGTGGACTGTGTAATGCCAAATGTCTAAGTGGAAACCTAAGATTTGCCAAGGCTCCATTTGGCTTCACTACATAAAATACTTAAATTGTTGACTTACAATCTTACAATCTTGACTTAGAATTACAATTGTAAAAACCTGTGGAGGAAGTAACTCTGAAACTAATGGGAAGGAGGAATTAACAGTGTGCAGAATGCAGACAAGCGACACTCATTCCTTTATGTAATGTTTTAACAGTATACTGGCCATATAGTTGTATCTACGTCAGTCATGTTTTTGAGGTTTAAGGGGAGAAAACTTCCAGGTGATATCCAAATTTTATAAAACCTACTAATATGTACTATAGAAGAAGAAGAAGTATTCAGATCCTTTACTTAAGTAAAACTACTAATACAGCAATGTAAAAATACTCCATTGTAATTAAAAGTCCTGCATGAAAAATCATACTTATGTAAAAGTATTATGAGCTTGATGATGTTAAAGCATTGCAGTAAAAGTAGTGCTTTGCTCCCTCTGACTGATATATTATTATTATATATGACATCATTAGTCATTAATACTGAAGGATCAGTGTTAGAGCAGCATGTTACTGCTGTAGCTGCTGGAGGTGGAGCTAGTTTACACTACTTTATATACAGTTAGCTAGTTTAGTCCACTGGTTCCCAACTTAGGGGGTCGGGGCCCTCCAAAGGGTCAGCAGATAAATCTGAGGGGTCGTGAGATGATTAATGGGAGAGGAAAGAAGAAGTTCTGATATATTTATATATATTATATATATAATATTGGATCATTTGAACATTTATTGAAATGAAAGCATGTGAGAAGTTTAGAGGGAAAAATCACTATTTGATGGAGCTGTTAACAACTCATAGACATGTGAAATGTGACCCCGACTCCACACTGCTTTTTGTAAGACGTCAAAAGCCAAAAAATCTTCATTTAAAGTTGTCAAATAAATGTAGTGGAGTAGAAAGTACAATATTTCCCTCTGAAATGTCGTGGAGTGGAAGTATAGAGTAGCATCACATGGAAATACTCAAGTACAGTACAAGTACCTCAAAATTGTACTTAACTATAGTACTTGAGTAAATGTACTTAGTTACTTTCCACCACTAACGGAAAATAATGCAATACATGTGCTGATGCACATCAGTCTAGTTTGACTTTGGAATGACTACGCCTTTATAAAGAAAAAATCTGAGATCTTTCTAGAACTGTCTCACCAACATCACGTTTTTTGTTTTGCAGCTATGAGAAGCTCCTTCACTTCTTTTGTGTATTGCATCGTGGGACATTGGTATATATTACTAGTATGCATGACTATTACTTAATTCTGTCACTTTGCCAATATGAACTCGATACAAATCCTTCTTTGTGTAGTCAGGAAACGGGATACTCAGATGTTATTCTTTTGACCATAATGAAAGGTACACTGTATTTTTGTATATTGTTTATATTGTGTAAAGTGGAATTGGGGTATTAGAAGCAGAAGAGAAAAAAATATGTGATGTATGTGACAGGTGTCACACATTGTTTGGCTGCAGTATACTGTGTAATAGAAAAAGGTGCTGTTTCACCAGCTGTCGAAGGGAATAACTGGCACTGTTTGCATAACTGCTCAGCGCTTTGAGGATTATATCTTGGGTAGTTTAAAACTCACAAAATGAGGATGTGAATAAAGAGATTAAGTATCTATGAAATATGATATGAAATACTGACCTGCTGCAGGATTTAAAGAGCTCAAATCAGCTGCTGTCTGCCCTTTTATCAGGAACTGAACAATGTAAGGTGTATGAGTGCAATACATGATTTAGTGATTACAACAGGGAATTAAAAAAAATGTTTTTGTCAGTGCTGGATTAATGGTTTAGAGAACGGTCACTCTGACCGCCTTTTATGTATGTTACAAAATGCTTCCACTAAATGATCAATCAATCAGAAAACTGGATTGAAGAAGCCAAATACTATAAATGATTTAATAATTTGTATTATTGTTTCATAAAGTCTTTATTTTATAACATTGTTTTACAATCAGTATTTCCTTTAAAAATATAACAGAATACATACATTAAAATAAATTGCTTCACTTATCTAATCTTTCCCTCTTATCTTCACCACATTTTTACACACTTTCCATCCCTCTGCACTTGTCCTGTACTCACTGTCATGTCTAAATCCTCCCCTCACTCTCAGGACGCCTCCTGCTCCAGGGCCTGTACGCGTGCTGCCAGCGTTAGCGACAGCCTGCGGAGCGCCCCCTGGTGATGAGGGAACTCCTCACACACACGGTGCAAGATGGTGCTGGCAGCGTGCACACGCTCCATCTGGCTCTCTAGAGCGGCTCCCACGGTCTCGCTGGTAGATGAGGCTTGGTAGCTACCCTCACACACAGCCTGCAGCTTCTTGGTCCTGCTCTGCAGTGCCACCAGGCGGGATAGGTTCTAGACAGGCACAGGGAAAGACAGAATTTGGGGTGTGCTTTGTGCTTTCACATGAAAATGTTGACAACAGAAAGTGGAAAAAAAGTGGAGTAGTTGCTTCTCTGTTCTTGTTTCGTGGGTTTCCATTAGTGGAAATTGTAATGCTCAAAGTTATCAATCGTTAACATCTCCCAGAAAAATTAACAAACATTCTCACAACACCGTCACTAGAGTTATACGACACTTACTAGCAGAAGACTTGAAGGTTGCATATCTCAGGTCTTAATGGAGACTTGATTGACATATAGCAGCTAGCAGTTATTATATTATTTATACTCAGGGAGTTTAAATAATAAATTATGACAAGGAAGTACTTTTATTATACACAACACTGAGTGGCTCCATTAATTTACATATTCATAATACTGGCAACACAGTAAAAGAGATTTACAGTATATCTCCAAGGTAGAATGTATTGTTATGTTGTAATGTAGTACACAGTATGCGGTCCTTACCCTATCTTTGGTGTCCTGGAGATTTACGGAGTCAGGGTCAAGGATGCAGCCGGTACCGCATAGTTCTACCAGTAACTGCTTCTGCTGCGCAAGCCTGTCGCTCAGACTCACCTGGCTCCTCTGCAGCTCCTTGATCACCCGCTCACACTCTGTCACATGCTGAAGACATACATACTGCATATGAGTCATTGTACAACATCCCTCAGGCAAATATGTACACATGGAAAATAGAAAACTCCCCTACCTTGTGTGTTTCTTGGATCTTGCGCTGCAGGCCATGGATGATGCGGCTCACCTCGGCCTTTGTGGTCTGTTTGTGAGAGCTGTTGACCATGGCTTCCTTGCGAAACACGATGGTCTCCCTCCTCGCCACCGTGTCTTCACTCTCCTTCAGCAGCCGCTCCTGCTGCTTCAGCAGCTGGTTGAATCGCACCTGCACAAATATACACATACAGAGCACAAACCATAAAGAAAAGCATACAAAGCATCACCAGGCTATCATAGCTTATTGGCTTCACCAACTAAATAGACATCAGCAATGCAGCCATTCATTTTTGCTCACCCTAGATGTCTGATTAACCCAAGTTATAAACTATGCTATGATATTAGGGCTGCAACTATCATTATTAAACAATCTGTCAATAATTTTTTTGATTAATTGATTAGTTGTTTGGTCACTTTTTCACAAAACCCAAGATGACGTCCTCAAATATCTTGTTTTGTCCTGAACAACAGTCCAAAACTCAAATATTCAAAAATGAAAAACTGTTGATGTGGCACTGCTGGGCCAAGACTGTCTTTACCTCCATACGATGTATCTCAGCCTTCATCATCTGGCTGTCTCCCATCCCAGAGTCCACAGCTGATCGGGTCTCTTTTACAAGCTGAGTCTTCTTCTCCCATAGCATGATCTGCCGCCTGTCAGCCGTACATACAAATTAAGCACGCACAAACAACAAAGGACGCATGTTAAAAAAAAAAAAAAAAGAAAGAGAAAAATAAAAAGCACCCAGTATGGTACGATTGTTGATTAGAAGTAGATTAGCATGCAGACATAAAAATATGAACTCATATTGAACACGGTCAAAAATGAATATATGACTGACTCGGCCTCCACCAGACTGTTGAGGAGTCTCTCTTTTTCCTCCTGGGTCCTCTCCTGTTTCATCTGCATCTCTATGGACTCCCGCTCTGCGTCCTAAACACATTACATTATAGCTAAAGATCATTCTCCATCAACACGGTAGGCAAGAACAAAATTATTCATGTATTATTAATATATTAAACAGCAAGGTCGTGCCTTCAGTCTGTGAAGGAAGTCTGTCTCCATCAGTGCATTCTGTTGCTCCAGGGCCTGGCTGAGCTGTCCGTTCTTGCTCAGCAGGGTGTTAAGCTTCAGCAGGTCTTCTTTAATCATCTTTGAGTTCTTCTCCAGCTCCATCTCTTCACGGTGCTCTACTTCAATCTTACCTGGTGGGGGTGGGGTTACGTATAGAATGTATGAATGTTTTTACATTACATTTACATTACATTTTTCATTTAGCAGGCGCTTTTATCCAAAGCGATGTACATATGAGACTAATACAACACAAGCAGGGATCTAGTCAGGAGACAACAACACGAGTACGTGCCAAGGTGTGTATCTATTTGTGCATGTGTTTGCCTCTTTATGAATATATTACGTACTCTCCAGGCGGATTTTCTTCTGCTGCATGCCAGTGTACTCTGTCTGCAGTTTGAGCATGTCCTTTCTGTTGGCCTGTATCTCCTGGGTCAGTCCTACTAGTATCCCCTGCTGTTTCATCCACAGCTGCTTGTTACTCTTGATATTCGCTGCCAGCTCCTCAATCTGATCTGTTAATGTATCTGCCTTGATTTGCAGGGGACTGAGGTCTTCATGCTGGGAATGCAGACATACAAATGACAACAATAACAACAAGGTTGTTTTTTATTTGATTGTAAAGATACTTTTTAAACTCATATCACTATTGCATTATATAACTTATTTTTGCTAATGAATGTCTATCCGGATAAATAACAGATCACTAGGTATCATTGGTTCCCCAGAATTTCTCACCCCAGTGCTGGCTACGATTTGATAGATCCTTTTGTTGTGGCTGGTGATGGTGGTCTGCTTTTGTCCAATGAGTGCAACAAAGGAAGAAATCTTAGCCTGGTTGGCTGAGAGCAACTTATTGTACTTAGCGATCTCCTCATCTAGCGTCTCCTGAGTGAGGGCCAAGCTGTCCAGATGCTGGCTGACCATGCTGCTCTCCAGGCGCACAGCCACTACCTCGCTCTCCAGCTGCCACAGCTGAGCGATCTAAGGGGGAAAAAAAAGGTTTGATGAGCAAGACGAAGACGCTACATTTGTATGCATCTTTATCTTCACTATAACGTAGATGTGTTGTTCTATTTTCAATACATCGCACTTTAAAAACATCATGGATGCGTTCTGAAATCTTTACCTTCTCCTTCTTGAGTGTGGCTATCTTGTTGGTGAGCCGTTCGGAGTACTTGGCAGCCTTGTTGTGTGTGAGCTTCTGCTGCATGTGGGTCATTATCTTGTCCTCCAACTCCAGACGCAAAGCGCTTTCTTTCTCCAACTGCCTCCTCTGATTGTTCACTTCAGTCTGGTGGGTGCTGGTTTCCTAGAGCAATGAGGGAAAAGGAGGCAAGAATCAGAATGTGGAATAGTTACAGGGGGAAAGATAGGGTAGAAAAGTACTGTGATTAGATAACTCTCTGGACAAAGTAAGTTCAGAGCTGCCCGCTAAGTAACATTTGCCATCTATCTACCTTAGTGAGCCTGGCAAGGGTGCGCTCTGTCTCCCGCAGAGTACGGAGGCAGGTGCTGTAGTGGGCCTGTAGAGCTTCTTGCTGTGTCTGCTTCTGGCTGATCAGCTTCTTGGAGGTGGCGATGTCCATCTGGGACCAGCTGAGCTGCATCGTCAGCGTCTCATTTTGCTCCTGCTCCTCAGTGGTGGATTTCTTGTAGCCTTCGATCTCTCTGTCCAGTAGGATCAACTGATGCTCGACCATGCTGTGGAAAAGCAAAGGAAATCAAGAATCTATCACTGCAGAGAACCACGTGCGTGTCTGGAATGCATTAATGCATTTAATTTAAAATATCCAGCCTTCCCTTGCCCACATCCTCACCTTACAGCGTCCTGCATCGCGCTGAAGGCCTCATCTCGTCTGCTCATACCCACCAGACTGCTGTTCCACTGCTGCAGCAGCTGTTTACGCGACATCACCAGAGACTCCATTTCCATCTCAGCCTGCACACAGACACAAAAACAATTTGACAAAGACAAATGTTGAATTGTTGATTGGACTTAATGAGAGTTGTTTTTGGTTTAAAGCTGCACTCATCAATAACATCATTATCAGGCAGCTACTTTCAGCGTTAATGATCTGATTAACTAACTGTTAACACACATCTTTATAAATTCCAGTAAATTAATATGAATTGATTAATAGCACCAATTAATAGCAATTGGCTGCAGAATTTATCATTGTACAAATTTACAGAAATTGTTGGTGATTAAAAATACTGTCAACTTTTATATAGAGTCTTATGCCGTATGAGTTACCTCAGAGAAGGCCTCTTTAGCTGCCTGTGTCTCCTCTGCTTGGGCACTGATCTGGGCTTCATACATGGCTATCTGCTGTGTCAATCTCTCCATGTCCTTTGTTAGACGCTCCACATACATATCCTGGTGGCACAAGAGTATTCCAGCCAGTAAACGAATAAATGTTAATGCCTAACAGAAAAGATGTTTTCGACTTTATCTGACTTCAGCCTGTCCACCTGCTTGAGTTTCTGGTCCTCAGCTTGGGTCCTCTCAGCTCCTGCTTTGCGTGTGACATTCTTCATGGATTTGACGTTAGAGTGCAGCTCTTCACTGACTCTTTGTGTGTAGAGGAGGTGCAGCATCAGGTTGTCTATCTCTGCCTGTAGCTGGGACACTGAGGACACATAGGAGTCGGCATTAGCAGAGTACATTTTGGAAACAGAGACTGAACTGAGACTGCTAGTGTATAGCTGATGCTGAATTGCACAATATTGTATTGTATATCCAATAGACTGAACTAGAGGCAGCTTTTAATACAAAGCCTTAGTTGCAATAACATGGATTAAGTCTCTCATCAGTGTCAATTTACTTTTCAACCTGAAATCTAGACCTATTTTAATTTAAGGTTTATATTGCAATTTAAACTGAGATTTGGTTTAAACTGCAATATATACAATTTAAAAACATTGAGTTACCATCATAAGCAGAAGATCTGATGTTGTTCCAAAGGGAGAAGAATTGCTGTCCTGCTGATAACCCTAATATTTTATGCTCCGGAGTGTGCCTAAACTTCTGAGTCACACTTCTGAGAGACAACTGAGTGTTACAATCTCACCATTGGCTCTAGCTTTGCTCTCTTGGCTGATATTACTGGAATACTGGCTCTTCATTGCCTCCAGCTGATCCTGTGCCTGCCGGTGTTTGGCTTCAGCCTGAGCCTTGGTCTGATGACGGTTCTCCAGTCTGGTCTGGAGTCTAACCAGCTGCTCTTGAATGTTGAACAACTCTGCACATATGTCCTCTCTGTTGCTTGTAGTTTCCTTCTCCATCATCAGCTGGGGTGAGAGCAGAGAGGTATCAGAAAATAAGTCGTCAAAACAGTCCGTTTGACTCTTCTGCCTGTCTTCCACACATTCTTTGATTTAGTGATTAGAGCCATTGTTATCCATTACTTTAAAAATGCTGTGCCTTAAAATGTATATCCTGCATCTAGGAAACAAGATCCATATAAAAAGTGCTAATTTGCACAGGTCAACAGCACCATCCTCTGGACAAATTGGAACCCCATAGATGTAAAGTCAGGGAAATTTTTACCTGTATGTACATGTGAACTACACATTGTTTGCTTCTGTATGTGTATATCTGAGTATATGAATATTATTCGAGCACAGAAGGAAAAGAAGCTGACCTTTTCCCTTAGTCCCACGTTGAGCCTCTCCAGTTGCTTGCTGAGCTGGCTGGTCAGAGCAGCTTGTTGTCTTCTGACCAGAGGCTGCCAAAAGATCAAATGTAGCATGTATCAGTGACATGACAGGACACTAGATATCTAGTTTCATATTTAAATAAGCTCTTTTATGGACTAGGGAAGCCAGTTTATAAACGAAATATATGTTTATTAGAAAGCATAGGCTAACATTTAAGTGTTACCAATCCACCTAACACACAACATAAAAGACACACAGATGAGTTGTTGATACCATTATTCTCTTTGAGGAGCAGTAAACAAATGAAATCTATTTATTCAGCAACCACTGATTGCAATATTGAACAAGAAGCTACAGACGTGTTCAGCGTCAAGAATGATGAACTCCTCCTCCTCATCGTCCTCCTCCATCAGTGGCTCCTGATCCTCGATGTGCTCTGGGGTGTTAAGGTTTGACAGGGGGGGTGTCAGCGGAACCAGGGCGAAATTTTCTTGCTCTGAAACACAGAAAATAAAAGAAATTGTTCGACCATTTGACAGCTTAAAATGTGAAAAATCATAAATACTGCTGAATGATAAAGAGCTTATACTTAAATATTGTTTTTTTTTTGTCATTATGTACTGAACTGTAAATCCCCAGCAAGGTTAGTGTGTGACTGACCGAAATTTATGTCTGCAGGGAAGTCTTCATCAGCACTGGTGAGTTCAGGGTGAGACTGAGGAGCCGGGTCGTCAGGGTCTGGTCCTGACTGATCCTGTGAGCCACCAAGGGATAGACACAGAAAGCATGTATAAAGGTCCTTGACTGTTTAAGATTTTGACAATACATTTCTACATTTCATACTTTTACAGCAGAAGACTAACAAGGTATGCAACACTATAATAGGCTTGAACTCCTTGTTAACTTATATTAGGTGTATCCAACAATAAAGGCCAGAAGTGCAACATCACAACAACTGGACAAAAGATGGAGCAAATATTCCCATTTTTCAATAGGGAGTTGAGAAAAGAGTAAAAATTGAAGAAATGAAACACAAGCAGAAAAAGTAGCTTGACTAGTGTTGATTCCTCACCTTCTGAGCAGGTGGTTCAGTCGCTTCACGGTCCTCTTCCTCACTTCCATCCTGCTGCTTGAGGTCTCTCCCCTCTGGACGGAGGGTTTCTTCCCCTCCCTCCTCCCCCTCTCCCTCTCTTCCAGGGCTCTGCATTGGGACTGTGACCAACAAGTATTTACGTTAGTCTTTAACTTTTCTCTATATAAGTTAATGTATTTGTAACAAATGGATAATACTGTAACTAACGTCATATGGCATATGCAACCTATGGTTTATTTATTTTTTAACTAGTTTCAAACTAGTTTTCCGTATGCTTTAGGTATTTTCAAAGTCTGTCTTGAAATTACAAGAGCACTAAACATTAGCTAAATTAACGTTACCTCACGCTAGCTTAACGTTAGTGGTAATTTGTTAACCTCGGCCTGGACCAAGGTTAGCTTGCTAGTTAGCTGGAGCTTAGAAAGACTGGCTGAGGAAAACATGAAACCATAGTTACAATAGTGGACCGCTCACCTTAGCTCTTGAACAAATAAAAAGTGTATAAATAAATAACTAATATCAATTTTTGACACCACTTAAAGCAATAGTTTCTTACCACCGTAGCACTGTCGCTGACAGTCCACTGCACTGATGTTGCTAGGCAACCGTCAACATCCGATGGAGGAGGAGGTGTTGTGTTCATCAATCCAACCGAAATGTGTGTATTGACTCTCATTTTCAAGCCGTAGGCTAATAATACAATCATTAGCGGCGTAATGACCTTTTCTACAGTCACATCTCGACTAATGTACCCATTCATTAACTGATTTTAGGCTGTTCATGTGTGCTAAACTTTTATTAAGACCTTTTAAGTCACGGTTACACATCAGTAACTAAGCACATTCAAGTGGAAGCACCTAAAAATTGCACTTATGTACAGTAGTTGAGTAAATGTACGTAGTTACTCTCCACCACTGATTAAATATAATGCATGGTTATAGATAAAACCATCCTACACTACAATAATGATTCATAATCAGAATCCAATGATACATTACAATGTAACATTGACAGGGGCCCCTCCACTGCCTGATCAATACCTTTACTTTTCATGTGTTACATTCATTTTATTACTCATGCTTCCTTACTTTTGAGTTGATCTTTTTAATCTTTTACTTCAGTCATTTTTTAATGTAGTCATTTTACTTCCTCCACCACTGTAATAAATCTAAAATATATCAGAGTAGACTATGAAGACTATTAATGAACGGCAGCTTTCTACAGGCCTCACTAGAAAAATCTAGACACAAACTAGATACATCTATAAGTCAGAGTACTACATTTGAGAAATTCCTCTGCAGAAATAAATATTTATAAAAAACAAAAACTCTTTCACTGACATATTTATTTTGCTCTATAAATAAGGCAGATACACAGTCACTGAATTTGGCCATAAAATTACATGTCAATTTTAAAAAGTCATTAATAATTCACAGATACAAATCATGACATGATCTTCATATATCCTCAAAAATCTTCATTCTGTTTAACCAAAGAAGTAGACAAAAAAAAAATACAACCATAACCCACCTCATGAAGTCATTTGAAAACAAATACTTAACAAAAAGAAACCAAGGCATAAAGGGAAAGACAATCATATAGAACAAATCCATTTCATGTTACAGTGCTTTAGTATCCTAATATAGCAAAAAGAAAACAAAAAACAAAACAAGGTATTAATTCCTGTAAACAATGTTAATGCAGGTATTGTAGCGCATTTGTAAATATTACCTCACAATGCTATATCAATACAGGATGTGTACCTTTGAGCAGAGAGAGATCTGGCACTGTGGGCCCAATCAAAGGACTTTGGTTAACATTAGAAATATGCCACAGTTAAAAAAGGTACTCTCAGAAAGGGAACCTGTAGGTAAGGCTATACATTCTTGGCAACAGATGCTCTGCTATGTAGTACGTACCTTAACTTAGAGTCTTTTTAAAGCACTGTCACATATTAAATTTGGTCATTTAAATTCACTTCCAACACTATCATCATCATCAACACCACTAAGTATAAATGATGTATAGATAAATACACCACCTGGTACTCCATAAACATAATGATTGAATGACACATTTGGGAAAAAAAAAAGAAGAAAAAGATATGCAAGATGAGATAGTGTTTATCACAAGAAAACAAAAAAGAAACTTTCACTTGTATTTGTGCAATAATTTGCATACCCCAATCAAAATGTGACTGGGTAAAAAACTGTTTTCATATAACAACATTTACGAACCAAAATTATCCAAACATACATTCAACAGACGTGTTAGAGGCCTTGTACTTCTCAGACATATGCTTTTATATAATATCTTTACAAGATCTAACATAAGCCTATGTAGCGTTTCTATCATTGCACTTATTGTGTTCATGTATTTAATATGGAATTTACATAGTGGATGACACTTTTCCTAAATTATGCAGAATGTTTGCACTTGAGCATTATGTCCACACAGACATGGATAAGGGCATCATTGGCATAAAAAGTAGGGTCTTGGCAAATAAAGGGAGGTGTTCAGGGTGCGGGTCACAGCATGAATGAATACTGTTAGTTAACACCTGAAGGAAAAAAAACAACAAAAAAAAACCCCTGACATAAAGCCACTTCAAGGTTTAATGTCTCATCTGATAAATAAACATAACATCAAGTGTCTGAGCTTTACAAATACGCTTTTTTAATCTTCTTATATTTTATTAATTCTGAACAACTCTCCTCCACACACTAACCATTTATTATAAAAACACCTCTAATTTCAACATACTACCATACTTAAACTCTCCACTTGCTGAATGTCTAAACTAAAGGGGCTACTGTGCTCCATCTCACTCTCGGGCCTCAGTAGAAACTTGTCATCTGCAGGCTGTAAGGTATCTGGTGAATGCTTCTATATTAATGTGTTCATAGGACATTGTGTACTCCCCATAAATTCCCCTTATTAACTGAAACCACCCCCACTCCTCCTGAGCCAAATATAACTCTTCGCATATCCCTAGCCCCTATTCAGTAGCTTCTTACTGTTATATAAACCCTTCAACGACACAAAAAATACTACTGAACAGAGCAGCATGCAACAGTTTATCTTTAGTGTTTTCTTGGCTAACTCTACCTTGTTCCTTTAAAATTCATACTGTCTTCACTATGGTAAGTGAGAGAGCCACTCAGTATGGGAATGTGTTTGTTTTACAGTAGCGTCTGACCTATCCACTTTGGCTCCAGTTCCCATTTTGAGACTTAATAAACTCTAGGAAATACTGTAAACATTCTTCATGGCTGGCTGGTGCTGTCCTTCTCTGGCTGGGAAGGCTCTGGGTCCACTGTGGGCCCCACTAAGGGTCCACCTGATGTGCGCTGGTCCATGGCAGAGTGCATGATAGTCAGCCACACATCGTCCATGTTTGGCATTACGAAGATTTTCTAACAGAGGAGAGAAAGAGTGATGGGGACAGTGAGTGGTCTGTCAGTTTTTAGGGGTTCTTAAAACTTAAACAGATATAGTATCTTGGAATCTGGGTGCTTTGAACCAGTTGAATTGCTTCTATGTCCCTAAACACCAGAAAAATAAGTTGATCAATACCTGAAACTCCTGGTCCAGTTTTTTCTCTATCCAGTCTGTAACATGAGCCAAAGTGACTTCTCTTTCTCCAAGTTTAGGTCGTGCTTTTAGTTCTAGGTGAGGTGGCTTCCTAAAGCCATACCTGTAAAAGAAAAACAAAGACAACACATTGAACAATTCACTCACAAACACCATTAACAGCTGACAAATGAACAAATGGTTCCAACACAGTTTATGATTACCACCAGCAGAGGGCACCAAGACAAATATATATGAAATGCTATTTTTGATTTCTTCAATTAAATTTGCTATTGAACTGAAAAACTAACCACAGCTATTCTGAGTACTGATAACCATATTATGTATGCTTCACATGAATGATCCAAATCAAAGTATGCATCTCGTAACAAAGTCGCTGCTGACATGAGAGGAAGTGGGTAAATTAAGAGGCATCTTAAAGGCCTTTGTTTGCAACAGACTTGGCTGTGTTTGTCCATCTGTGGGAAAGCACTTTCTAAGATGTAATTGCTTGTTACTGGGACAGAAATGGAAATTTACTTTTGCAGCATTCCAGTGATTATGGAGTAGGAAAACAACACTTCCTTCACGTACCATATCCTGTCGGTGGGTGGAGGGGGTATATTGACAGCCAGTGTTCCTTGGAGTTCCTGCACTTCCACTGTGAGCAGGAGGGGTGTGTTGGACACCTCCTCCATCTTCTTTTTGATAAACTCCGTCTCTGTCGCTTTCTGAAAATATTTGGACTTGGCGATCTTGTCCACAAAGCGCATGATCTTGCTCGGTTTGTGGCCTCCAACAAAACTGTATTCATTAAAAAGAGAGCAAGAGTCAAAGCCACATTTTAGTGCACATATACTTAAAAGATGTTTAATGTTATCATTTTTAATTCCATCTGACAAATAAATGAGTTATGCTGTGCTGGTTGAAAGGGTGAACTGATTTAATGATTAATGAACTCCTGTAACCACGTGTTATCTGCAAATGTATTGTTGGCTGACAGTTATATCATCTGTCTTTATTCCAATCATTATTATTCAGTACTTGATTTTTTACTGCAAGGCCTTCCCCACCACAAAGACTGTTTCCATGGTTACGACAAGCATGAATGATTATTAGGAAACATTTATTTTAAGTGGAAAGCAAATCTATCACAACTATCTAAATTTAGTAATATTTTTTATGTTCCGAAGAGGTTCAAGTGATCACACAAACAGAGAATATGAACGATGACCGTATAAACCCGTCCTCACCCCTCTGCTCCAGCTGACTCGTTTGAGAGCTCTGAGGAATCTTCCTCATCTGATGAGCCTGCACTGGATGACTCCTCATCACTGTCAGCTAGACAGTAAGTCCGAGGCCTGTATCTAGAAACACATGAACAAACAGAACAATAGATTAGTGCAAGCCCACACACACACACACACACACACACACACGAATACATGCAAGATTTGTGGTTCTGTGGTGTTTCACTGTGCCAATGGCTGAATGCTATTGTGAAGTACAATCAAGACAATACACACATGAGGTATGGATACAATCAGTGAGAGATGAAAGTGTGAATATGTGCATACCCATGACTGCACACGTCTACAAACACAATAAAGCTCTATGAGCATTTAGTAAGATAGCCTAAAGACTGCTGCTACGTCTTCCACAATGTTTTGTCCTTTCAGTTGTAATTTGATGTGAAACTGGGTCTATGCTTGTTTCCTTATGAGGACTGGCAAAAATGGACTCACTTCTCATTCAACAGCTAATCAGTCTCTGAAAGGTACACTCGGTATCTTGAAATCGACATACTACTGAAATATGAATGCACTAACACAGTAAGAAATTAATAGTTACTGGGATGAAGGCACTAAGTAGTATTATGAAATGTGGCAATCCCAAAAATAGAGACAAACAAAGATGGAGATTATGAGTTAACATCAGAGATGAAAATGGAAAGTCAAGCAGCACTTACTTACCAAGGACAGAAATGCATCCGATTAACAGCCGCATAAAAGTAGAATCCAGAAGGCAGAGAGGGGATAGCAGAGAAAAGAAAGATATAAAAAGACAGAAAAGATATAAAACTCTGAGTAAGACAGGTGAGGTGACAGACAGAAAGGTGGCAGACTTCTGACAGAGGCGAGTATATTTTTTTAGTGTCAAGTAGAGAGGAAAAGGTGACTCAAACCAGGAAACGTCTCGGTGCTTTTCTAAAAATGTATGTGGTGGTGGTGGTGACAGAGTTTGGCTGTCTTACCCATCTTTGCCAAACTCTCCTAAGCGGAGGTTTTCTCCCTCTTTGCCCAGGCGAATGAGGTTCATCTTGGTCTCCAGAGTCATCAGGAAAGAGCCACTGTAGGAAATCTCCAGGTCAAACCACAGACCTGCAGGAGACAAAGCGGTTATTAGAATGTTGATCTGAGAGAGAAATGAAAGAAGTGAAACTGAGAGTTGTACGGTTGATTTGGGAATAAGAGCTTAATATGCATTTAGTAGCGTCTGCAAAGTTGTTGGTTGACTATTCCCTGATGTCTCCTTTTACACTTCATACTATCATTCAACCATGTTTACAATATACTTGGCTGAGGGGTGTTTTAGGCAAATCTCTTGACACAGAGAGCACTTCAGACTGTAGCCCTTCATGCCTGTTAAACCAAACTGTCTTTCTCTCACTCCTTTGTTTCCCCACTTCTCAAATTCTTCCCTCGCTTTGCTGCCCTTTCTGTGACATCTCTCCTTTCCCCAAGCATCACAGAAGCAGGGACCCCAACTGATATTATTTTCTTGATCCCTCATCTTAGACACAGCGAAAAACCCAGTTAAGGGAGAGAAAAGAAAGAGGCAGAGATCACAAGGTCCTTTGAACGGAGAAGAGAAACAGCTGGAGAGCACGCAATCTTCCTCCGCTAGCCCCCATTTGATATCAGCAGGGGGCTGGCTGTATAAACAGGGCACTCTTCCTCTATTCCCTTAACCCCTGCTCTCCCAAAACCTGCTGTAATCTGGATTATAGAAACTCCTCAAAAGCCTTCATCAAAAGTCTGGCTTTTCTTTGTTTTTGTGCTTTACAACACAGAGTCACATGCTCTTGTGTACAAAGAGGCACATTTAACCATAAACTTGGGTGCGGTTTCTGTGTATGCCACTTGAGGGCAGCAAAGTCCAACAGATGATGCAAAAAAAACATTAACGTGAGTGGAAGGAAAAAGGCCATTAGGAGAATCTGAACCAAAACACATTTGCACAACTAAGTCACATGTGCACGTGTGCAAAGCCCAAGTCCCACAGGTGTGTACAAATACGTAATGGGACATTTGTAAGACACCCACCTAACCCTCTCTAAGAAGTGTATTTAAATAACTTTCCTACATGACCTTGGGACATGAATGGAAGAAAAAAAAAGTAGTTAAGATTGGATCAAAAGATGTATTGTGAGAAGGCAAACAATAAAGAGACTGACAGCATTAAGGCTGTGTGCCCCCTCCTTGCTGCTCTGTTGAGGCCTGAACACCAGCTGTTGTGCTAAATGACGTGATAATGCAATGAGTCTGGTGTGCCGCAGAGAAAAACAATCACACAGTGAGAGCAAGTTAGAGAGAAACAGCAAAATGAGAGTGGAATGACAGCAGAAAAAGAACTTGGAGCCAAAGAAAGAACAGAAAGTTAAAAAGTCAATGTTTGAGAAAGTAAAAATAGGCAGTTAGGCAATCAGACAGGCAGTGAGAGTGAACATGCTGGGTCTGCTGAGCCCAGTGGGCCTTGCTTCACCCACTGGTCCTTGGAGAAGGGTTGGATAATAAGACTGTGTCTGGCTGGGTCTGGGTTTATGCAGGGCACTGAGGTTTGTTGGTATGGGGAGAGGAGAGAGGAGCCTCAGTGTAAGCTGTTGGATCAGAGCAGCTCTTGCTTAATTGGGGTGAAGCTACATGGTGAGGAGTCAGGAGTGTGTGTCGCGCACACACACACACACTGCAAAGAAATGCATACAGTTTGACCGCTTGTGTGCATCCTCAAATGGACATTACAGAATCACATGACTACAAACAATAAACATGAAAGGTGCACACGCATAAATACACACACACACACACACACACACACACACACACACACACACACACACACACACACACACACACACACACACACACACACACACACACACACACACACACAGCTGGAGAGGGTTATCGATCCACTGCACTCAGCATGCTTATTCCAGGAAAGAGCAGAGTGAGGGAAGGTAAGGCAGAACTTGAGATGTCTCGAGGATACAGCTACAGTAACATTTTACAGTGGTAATTCCAAAAGGAAAACTAAACCTGACCATTTCCACTAGAAGCTTTCTAACTACCACCTCAAGGTAAAAGGCTATTGATCATGGAAACAAAATACAGAAAAGTGGAATGAAACATTCAAAATAGAAGCAAGCAGAGGGCTCAGTTATCTATAGTTAGTCAACAATAAGAGTTTTTTTTTTGGAGCACTGACCTCCTTCCTGCTTCACACCTCCATTTACTTCCAAGAAATGTGTCTAAAAATGAGGTACTTTGCTCTTTTAGATTGACACTGGGTGATCGGGATCAATTCACTTGCAATCAGTTACAAAAATAAAAAACATTTGGCAACATATTGCAGTTTCCAAATGAGAGTACAATGAAGGCTAACAAACTATCAACAACATCATCAAAATGGTGGCATCTGCACCCTTATTGTGTTGAGTGACTACTGAGGTGTGTTTAGCCTGGAACTGTTCCAAGAAATGCCACTGCTGTCTCAGTGGGAGATGGAATCAATTCCTGCTCTCATTATAGGGTTATGTGAGTGCTGCAGTGATAAAAATGAGGCAGTGACTCACAGCACAGGAGGGAGGAAGAGAGACACAGACTAAAAGAGTGAGAATGGACACAAAGAGGAAGATGATATGAAAGGGAATGTAAAGGGAAGAGAAAACTAGGAAGAGAGTTGGAGACAACATATACACACACACACATATATA
Organism: Euthynnus affinis; assembly: GCA_029490765.1. NCBI lineage: Eukaryota > Metazoa > Chordata > Actinopteri > Scombriformes > Scombridae > Euthynnus > Euthynnus affinis. Next base: position 33,028,770 of record CM055838.1, on the reverse strand, counting down.
TGTATGTATGTATGTATGTATGTATGTATGTATGTATGTATGTGTATGTGTATATATATATATATATATATATATATATATATATATATATATATATATATATATATAGAATGAGAAAAGCAGTGCAGCACAAAGGGATGGAAAGCTCACTGCTGATGCACATCTGAATGATCATAGAAGGATTCTTCTATCAAATAGCATACAAAGCTCTTTCTGATCAAAACTAGACCAGAGTTAGCTGAAAACTTTAGTGCTCCTTGAGCCACCGTAGTTGTGCAACTCTAGCAGGGAAACCTATGGTCCCTTACAAAGCTAAGACCTCACAAAGCTAAGCCTCTGCAGATAAGACCTGCTAAAATGCTTAGAGCTGCCTCAGCTAAGAGTTCACTAACCAATCACATGCCATTATACTTCTGTAAACAAAGGTTCCACTGATTAAGTGTTATCCAGGATCTACAGTATACAACACCTTTAATAAAGTAGATTTATTAAAGTCTGTGTAAGGCAATATCTCTGAGTGCAATAACTCTGAGTGCTACGTTTTCCCACCACAGAAAAATGTGTTATTAACCACCCAGCCAAATTTTAATGATTTAAAAAAAAAGACTAATTATGTAAAATTAGATTTAAAAATCATGGGAAAAGAAGCAGTATTCTGAGCTCTGAGACACTGGGGGTGTGTCCGCTGAAGGCGCTGAAACCTGGCCCCCAACTGAACAGCCTCTGAACCTCTGGACTTAACAACACTCATGCTGAACTCTATTAAAAATATATATACATTTTAAAACAGGCCTTATTTGGAGGTATAAGACAAGCATTATGGATGATATTTCAAAAGTAAAGTAATGCTAGGAGCCACTTTTTAAATTCTGCACCTATTTTCTAGGTAAATGTGGACTTTCAGTTTCAGGAATTCATCTTAAATGACTAGTTAACAAGTGATCCATCACTAATCATCGTTATATTAAATTGTCATTTTTTTTTCAATGAAGTTCAGTGTCATTACTTTCTTTTTTGAAAAGCACCAGCGAGGGGCCAGATGTAGCAGCCGCAGGTGTACGTCTGTAGTGACGGCGAAGGCCCCATTCACCAGGAACGGTTAAAACTATGACACTGGTGTCTATCAGCCTGGCTCCACCAGCCAGGAGAGAGGGTAAAGAGTAAGAAAGCTAATCCCAGGCTAACTCCTCATCGGCCATCTCTACCCAGCATGTACGGTCTCTGGTGAACAACATGGATGAACTGCTACTGTGGATCACCAATCATAAAAAGGATTATGGACAGCTACTTCATGATTTTCCTTTACACAGATTTTAACATTAATTGAGTTCACATGTGCACATAAGCAAGTTTATACATCCATTACTTCCAAATGTCCAATAAACAACAATTCTCTAACTGAACTCTCAGCAATGTCACTCTTTGTCAGAAATCTCCGGCAGCAGCTGTAGAAGATGGGAAGGTTTGTAATTGTTTTAACCAAGAGAGAGCCCATAAGCAACAATAATGTCTCTCTAACTTCAATGGTGCCACTGCTTGACAAGCTGAGTGGGTGTAAGTGCATAATTAGTGTGATGCACAGTAAACCTAATTTTGCCTGTGTTAACTGAATGGAACAATTGCTGTTGTTATTGGCTATACTTATACTATTGCCTGCTTATTGGGGTTAAAAAAAAACCCTGTTATTAGCCTTGCCATTTCTTTAATTTCAAGTCTTTTTTGTACTTTTTGCTCAATGGTTTTTGTATATCCATTTCTTTGAAAGTTACACAACATTGATGCTGATTCATAAGAACATGACATACAGTACATGTCTTACCATAAGCACTGAATTAGAAACAAGATGATGACATGACCCTCGTCATATTGATGTCTCATTTTTAGCATTGTGAGCATCTCGGTCAGTTTTAGTGGAGAGCTAGGGCAGCTATCGCCAGTGCTGCTGTTCTTTGGATGGAGAACGTGTCAAAGTCACCCACAGACACAGCGTCAGTATTGACGTGACCTCACTAGTCACAGCAAGAGGGCTTGAGATAGAATGGGAGCAATGGTCAGTCATGAGACAAAACGTCACTTCTGTCCATAAGCTTGTGTACATGCAGTGGATTGCAAAAGTGTTCCCCATTTGACATTTTAGACTATTTCTTGTTCCTCAAAGTGTTGAAAATGAAATTATTAGTATTTTTGGAAAGATTGCAACAAAGCTCTTATTTTTACTATGGATTTTGGCTACATTTTATTTTAATACATACTGAGATGACACACTTAGAATGTATTCATCACAGGAACATCATCTACTATATGTTCATTCATTGTTACTCATTTGCACCCTATCAAGCTAGCTCAAATAATTCAGCGCTTTCTTTCGCCTTTGTTTACAAACACTTAAACAGTTGGTACACAAGGGGATTGAGAATTGTGAAATGTGTCGTGACTCTTGCTTGTAATAAGCTTTGTCTTGTTTACTCCACATATACTGTGAGCTCCTGTGTGTGTTTGTGTGACACAGCAACTTCATATTTATGTATGTGCAAGGGTGTAACAAATGCCACTCTTCATTTGTGTTAAGGAGACCCTGCGAGTAAAAACTTCAACCTGAGGGTGATGCAGTTAACTCCCTTTGTGTTATGTACCCTACCAAAGTTGAGAAACTGTTTAATCAATCAATTATTATTATTTTTTATTTGTGTGTTTGAGCGTTCAATTCACTATCCAATGTGTCAAAATGTTTTCTAGTTGGTTCTTTTTGCACTATGTCTGTGTATTCGACGGCATACATGCACTTAAGCTAACAAAATCTATCCTGATCCTTAATAACTACCTAGCATTACCACCTGTTTATCTTTGTTATCTCTAATGTAGACATAGTGAACTGACAGGCGGGCGATCATTGTAGGGCTGTTGTGCTTTCAAACATGAAAGACTAAAATATGCTCTGTGGCAAAGCAAATACTGCACAATAAATGAGGGACTTTCAGAGAAATCATGCACAGAGCTCAATGTGCCACTGGCTGGGCATGCCAGTATCTCTTTAGAGGACCCACTATTTGTGTGTGTGTGTGTGTGTGTGTGTGTGTGTGTGTGTGCGTCATCGCTTTCTCTCTTGCCTTGGTAGTCGATGGAAGGTTTGGATGCACCAAGGATTCTGGGAGTGACCACACCCATGTCCAGTTCTGTCAGGGTTAGCTCATTCATGAAGTAAGGCAACTGGAAAAGACAAAACGCATACAATGGAGCTAAGAACACTGTATATTAATGATGAATTTGCAGAGTATGATATAACCAATATGAAAAATATTGTATAAGAGGATATAGAGGCCAGCTTATGTATCACAATCATTTTTGATACATGAATACTGTATCGTAATTAACACATAAAAAACACATTACATGAAAACACATAAATGCTGTAGATACAGGCACAATCAAGCTCATACACACACATATGTGAGAGACACTCTTCCCTCCACCACATCTTATAATCGACTGTCTGTTCTTGTCAGTCCATTGTGGATTGAACTGTGCTCAATCTTTTTCCACCATTGTATTAAGACTACAATATTAGCTGCAGTCACGCAGACCAAAACATTGTTATGATGAAGCAAAACAAGTTTGCCTGGGGGACAGGATCAGAAAAAAAAAAGTGGGATAAAGGGATAAAAGTGAAGGATAAGGAGTTTCTGTCTCCCTCCCTCTGTCCTTGAGCCCAGTGTGGAGCCGCTGGGGCCTGTGAAGAGCTGCACAAAAATACACACTGACATTTGGAGAGCTTGTGTATGTGAGTATGCCCGCATGTGGCTTTCTGCAGGAAGGTGAGCATAACTAATTTATTTTTTTTATTTCTTCTCTACTCTCTAACTTCTTCTCTTGATTGCCTGTTTCAATTCTAACCACTGCTATGGAGAGGTTGCTATGGGCCTTGCTCCACTCACCCGTATCTTGCTCAGCTTCATCTGAATCTTCTTGGAGACCAGTTCAGCCCAGTAGGGCTCACTCAGGAAGTCCCAGAAGACCCGGCCAAGAGCTGCATTCACCCAGGCAACAGGATCCTCCTCTTCCTCTTCCTCCCCGAGCTGTGATGGAGCTGAGGTGGTATTCTGAAGCTAAAGACAAAGCAGGCAGGAGGAAAGAATAGAAAAAAATAATCTTATTCCTCTGCCTATATCTTTACAAGGACAACAAATAGTCACAATATTAGCTGCCTGTTCTTGTTTGGAATTACACTGCTTTTCACACAAGGGATTGACATTACAAATTAGATGAACGGTTTGGCATTTAATAAAAGCAAATTAGAAAGAAAAATATGCTAAATAGTGTTAACAGATGATGAGTATGTGCTACCTTCTTGTCAGCTCCAGGGCTGCTCTGTGGACTCTGGAGAACAGGGCTGGCAGCTGTAGGGCTGACTGCCACCTGTTTTGGCAGTATGGAGGCCATGTAGACACTGTAGTCCAAGAGTAGCTTAGCTTTGGCACTGCCTGCTGTTGAGGAGATTGAGGAATCCTTTGACCTGGGCTGAGATCCCAGTGCCTCATCCAGACTGCTGCGGCTGCTGCTGCGACTGTGAGAGCTCATAGCTGTGGGTAACGGCAAATATCAGGGAAAGGTGAGGAATTCGATGTTGCACTCACTGTTCCTAAACTAGTAAAACTTAAGTTAGGATTGCCCCTTCTCTAGCTGTAGTGTATAGATGAATTGATCCTTTTAAGAATGGATTTAGACAATTTTAGCCTTGAAAGAAGATAAAATAATTGGACAAATAAAGAAAGGTTTATGTCCTCTACAGCTGTCAATTGTAGAGAAGGAACTGACAACAGTCTTGTTGACTAAAACATCAGTTTTGCTCACCACTCTTACTCCCTGCAGCACTAGAAGCTTTCTTCAAATCTGCCTTGAGCTTGGAAGCTGAAAGAAACCGCTGGAACCACTCCTCCTTCTCCCTCCCGGTCCTTCCAAACAGATAAAGGGTCAGGTCTCTACTCGAGGACGATGAGCATGCTCCTCCTGTCCCCTCTCCTCTGTCCCTTGTGTTCCAGCTGTCACCGGCCTCCCACCTGTCGCCCTCAGCCTTAGACATGAAGTCATCTTGTTTGCCAAGTTCAATGCAGATGGGGTATTTTTTGTTCCATATACGTTTCCTGGCCAAACTCTGAGGCACCAGATATACCTGGGGGAAGATTCAGGGAGAAATAAAGGAGTCTCGTAAAGTTTGGTTTTAATTCCATTCCACTATATGGACTTATATAGGGGGACTTATATAAAAGACTTATCATCTTAATGGGTAATTATAGTTGACATTCCACACTCAACCCAGTAAGAGAAGGATTAAGAACAAATTTCATTTACATTTCCAGAGCTTTAAGGATGTGTATAATCCTATCAGGGAAAAAAGTAATGCAATCACATACTTTGCTGTTGGTGATGTCATAGATCTTCTGACTGATGTAGGTGACATCAGGTTTTGGTTCATTGTGTGTGGCACGACGGGGGACATTATGGTTGGGTTTAGAAAGACGAATGGTGGAGCCCTCCAACCGGACATACACAGAGTGTGTTAGTGTGGCATGGTATGTCTCTGGGTCATAGTTTGATATCTCATTCATCCAGCCCTGGAAAGAAAACATAACCAGTCAATATAATGTCAATAACATTTCAAGGAATGACTTGCAAATTAGTCATATGAGGAAAAAAATCTGTCTGAAATTCAAATAAGTACATTTTTTCATTTGGATGGTTCTTTAAAAAAAATCTCAGCATTTGAAGAGAGAAATGCTTTTCAACAACAGCAAACATAGAGAAGACAACAGTTCAACAAGGTGCCTGCAAAATGAATAAACTGTAAATATCTGCCCACAGTGTGATGTCACCTATGTAACATGTTTCTACATTGATAGAAAAGGTTACTTGTCTTTTCCTGTGAACTTCACACTTATGAGAGTTGTCTTGTAACTGCCGTCTTTTAAAGTCGCAAACACTTTGTTGTCAGTTGTTTTCTGCATTGGACTTTGAAGTTCCTCTGACTATATTAAGACCAGCATCCACATCCAGCCTATTTGCTGCTTTATCACTTCAATATGAAAAGTGTCATGGAGAGGTGCCTTGCATGTTTGTCTTTGTACACAGCATCCCACAGACACAGCTGTACATGGTGCCTCGATGAAGTACCTCTTTTCATTATTATAAGTGTGTGTCATGTAGTCTGTTTTAATACATATATCAGTGGTGGCACCATAGTGCAGTGGCTAGCATTGTAAAAATGTATAACTATACTGCAGAGAGGTATGAATATGTGTAAATATATAAATATTTGCCTGTCTGGATAACCTGCAGAGGATAAGTGAATAACATGATGGATATTGGATGGGTTGATAGATAAATAAATGTTGTTACGTAATTCTATCAATTACATAACAGAATTACATTGTCTATGACAAAATTGATAATGTTGTATAAAGCCCTACAGTCTGTATTGGGCATGAACCTTTTTCCATGACACACTGCAGCCCCGAGGCAACCTAAGTACACCAATAAAAATAAACTCTTGACAGAGGGGTATCTCCGGACATGTGTATGCACTTAAATAGTACACACGGGTGTCAAATTAAAGGAAAAAACAACATAAATAGTCTTAGTAAGGTGTTGGGCCACCATATACTACCAGAACAGATTCAATGCACCTTGATTCTACAAGTCTCTGGACTCTACTGGAGGGATGAACAAAAAGATAGAAAAGATATTCCCTCTTTTGGTGTTTTGATGATGGTGGTGGTGGAGAGTACTGTCTAACATGTCAGTCCAAACACTCTCATAGGTGTTCAATTGGGTTGAGATCTTGTGACTGTGAAGATCATAGCATATGATTCACATCATTTTCATACTCATCAAACCATTCAGTGACCCCTCGTGCCCTGTTAATCGGGGCTTTGTTATCCTGGAGGAGACCACTCCCATCAGGATAGAAATGTTTCATTGTAGGATAAAGGTGATCAACTCAGCACAACTTTGCAATGATTTGCAGTGACTGTTCCTTCTAGGGGAAAAGTGGACCTAAACCATACAAGAAAAACGCCCCCCAAAGCATAATAGAGGCACCAGATCCCCTCACTGTAGGGGTCAAGCATCCACATCTGTACCAGTTCTTCCTTTAATTTGTCACCTGTCTGTATGTACTAACTTACTATGTACTAACATACCTAAAGGCTGTGACAAGGTTTAAACACTCCTAGTAACAACATAAATCAGAGTGAGGAGACTAGGTTTAAGTTTTAAAAACACTTCAGTTTTCATTAAAAACAGAATTATGTAATCCATCGTGTAATACTCTTAAAACATATTTCTGTAATACCGCTGAATTGACATATCAACATTCTGAACAGTCAAAGGCTTCTGCAGCATAGCAGACAATTTGAAGAGTTTGAAACAAAAAAAAAATAAGAGAAAAGAGGAAAAAAAAAGATTCACTGACCTTAAAGATTTCTGGTTCTTTAATGTCCAACTTTGTCAGATTCCACAGCTTCCCATGGCGCCTGGAATGTCTAAAACCACTGCCTGAAGGTTTTGGTCCTGTCAGCCATACAACACCAATGGCTAAAAAGAATCCCAGCCCAATCCCAAGCAGCATCCCTCCAACATAGCTTGGCAAAGGTAATACAAAATACCCATATACCAGTACAGTGATTACGATCAGAGTATAGTGTGGAACACTAGGTGCCGGCTCAATACTTTCTGATTCATATTCACTACATGGTTCTGTACTATCACTTAGTGGTACTCTAGTTTGACTACCAGTTCCAGTATCATCAGTTCTGTCACCACCATAACCTTCAGTGTCAGTGCAAGTCTCAAAGTCCTCGCTGTACAGGATGCAAAAGTCCTCATCGTCCTGTTTTGCAAGAGCGGACATGGAGCACTTTTCCATTGACATGGAAAGTAAAGATGATTTGTTGGGGCTCTTAGTGTCAACAGAGGGGTGAGAAGGTGCTTCAGCTGGACCAGAGGCCTCACTGTTGGGGCTCTCGGCCTCCCACTCACCTCCTTCTTCCTCTTTGATGCAGTAATTGTTGTTGCTCTCCATTTGACCATTGATAGAAGTAGTGTCGGAGAGTTCTGAGGCACTGGCAGATAGGGCTTTGGGTCTGTAAATGCTGCTGCTACTCTTTTCATCCATCATCTTACTCAGAAGTTGTAGTGGTTCGTAGATGACCTCAGAGAGACGGCGCTTAGTGTCTTCAATTCGTGCCTCGACTTCAGAAACTTTGAAGAAGCTTCGGTTGTCTGGTGAGGTCAATGGAGAGGAAGGGGCAGTTTTTGAATCACCAGCTGATGATGCGGCGGCAGTTGACATCCGGGACTGTGTGAATTGCTTGAAGAGTTGCAAGTTAAGGCGGGGTTCTGGAAGACGATAGGGTGTTGAGGAGGAGGATGGGTCCTGGGATGTATCTGAAGATAAGGATTTGACCAGAGATTTCATCAGATGCCTATGCCTTATTGTCGGAGCAGCAACCCCTTCACGTGACTCAATGTCGGAGGAGAGAGACTTCACCAAGCTGAAGAAGGGTTTGTCACTGGAGGGAAAGCTCAATGATTTAGTGGGAGAGGAATTAGAGCTTGAGCCTTTATGCTCAGCAATACGTGATGATAGTGTTTGTGTGGGAGAGCTGTTGGTGCGACGTCCGGAAACGGGAGAAAGTCTGGGGGATTCAGCAATGACGGTAGCCTCAGCTGCAGAGTCCAACTGCACCCCTTCAAACATTTCCTCACTTGCCTCTAAGCCTGTCACAATATGCGAGTCGTCCCGAGTGGCTGAGGTAGGGGAAACAGTTGCCTTGTACAGCTCTTCTTCCTCCTCCTCTTCCTCCTTCCCAAGAGCTGAGAAGTGGATGGTGATGGTCTCCTTTGACAGGGATCGCTGGACATGGAGCTTGGGGGCCACAGCAGGTGGCTGTTTGTCTGTGGAATGAGCGCTCTCTGCATGGCTAGGGTGCCGGCTGGTCATTGCAGTACTCCCACTGAGTCGCAGTCTACAAAGAGGGAAAAAGAGATGACACGAAATTCAGTATGTCTGGAAACATCATTGACTGGAGCAATCTATACCCCTGAAAATTTATGATCTACAAAATGGTGTGAAAACATGATTGGTTGAAAACACTCAAAATACTCTCAGTTAACTCTAAGATGAAATATAGGGGCCCAGTATGGTAGAACTGTGTAAACTGTCCTTTGGAGTTAAGAGCAAAAATAGGACAGGCAACTTGCCAGCATTCAACAGTTTTGGTTACAGTTTAGGAGCGTGAGATGATGTTGAAAGCTCAAAAAGGCTGGTGAGTGGACTGTTGACCTTGATATACTTTTTCAGCAAGTGAAATTGCTTGTTACCCACCATCCAAACAAATGCTGCACAATTTGAGACTGTTGAGGAGAAGAATTTAGCATTTCCATTTGGGGAAAAAGGGTGACATCTAAAAATCACAAATAGGAGACGACATATTCTCAAAAGACAACCTCTGCTGCTCAATATTATACTGAATGACCAACCATTTACCTATATATCTAGAAATGATCTAGCAGTATTTGCTTGCTACTGTATGTTATGTTAACTATGTTTCCTACTTCCAGACAAAAATGTGTATTTGCATATGTGACTGTGTGTGGGTGCTGACAAATGCAGTGTGATATCGCTCAACCAGTTTGGTTGCATCAAGACTTCTGGCCACCAGCAATCATGCGTGTTAAATCACCACAAACACAGATACAGACACACACACACACACATACACACATCTAGTGATTAGAACCCCCAATCCCACTCACCACCTGCTGACACATTCGCAAATACCTACCAACAATTGTACTCAAATACTGAGCAAAAATCTAAGTGCAATCAAAAACGAAGATAGCATGGCTAAAAGAACAATCAAGTCTAACTAGGCAGATGAACGGTGCAGCTGCCACATAAAAATAGACTTGTCTTAGGACATTTTCAAACCTTTGCCAAAAACTATTGAACAATATCCACAATGCTCTCAAAGTCTTGACATGTGGTGGCATGTACTAAAAACTGTATTACAACACTGGTTTTGAGGACACATGTGCAGAGACAACAGACACCAGCCTAAGTCTAAATACGGAACTGAGGGTGGAGTGATGTAACACTGCATAATGATGCAGATTGCTTGGTGATCAACAGTCTGCAATTTCAGGTGAATTTGTATAGCATAAAGAAAAGGATCCAACTTTATGAAATAGGCAGCATACTGGTAGATGTTCAGATTCAGTGTTGAACATTCAAAGAGCATATAAACAGTAGTTTAACTACCATACACAATAGCTATAAAAGTCAAACTAATTAGGCAATTGCCTTTTAGTTTATTTTACAAGATTTATAGCTTTATGCTACGCTTGCTTTGCTATTTTAGCAACCAAACCATTTATAAACATCATACTATGGCTTCCTATAATCATTAAATAGCTAATCTTCCATAAACAAATCACCTTGTAGTGGAAAGATACATCAGTACATCAGTCAGATGTACTAATGTACATGTTTAGATGCATGACATTTGTAGCTCTGAATTTAGTTTGATACTAAGCTTCCCAGTGTAATGGAGAACAATGTGCTTATGATGGAAAGGAATTCATTCTTACCTTTCCTTAGCTTCATACTTCACCACTCCCATTCACACTTGGTATGTGACATTTTGCAAAAAACAAAAACAAAAAAAAACCCCTCTTTGACACACAACACACATAATCAACATTTGAAATGTCATATTTTATCTTTACTTTACAACATGATGTGATCCAACTGTTTCCTCTTTTTGTATCTATGTGACATCCTCTGGTAGTGACAATAGAATTATGGTAATGCCTTGCTGACATTTGGCAATGGCATCCTTGTGCCTTGTCTGGACAACAGAGGTGGCATGAGGTCATGCTGGCTCACTCATATACAGACTCAACTTGGCCACTCATTGTCACATGGGTCACGAGTGAGCTTGTTACCCACCCAGGCAGTCTGCCAGCCACCTCTGTCTGTCCCTTGCTAGGCAGCCCTCAGTCAGCAGCAATACAATGAGGCCATTCTAGTGGACAGCCAGTTGGACATAGATTTTATTTTAACATACAAGACTACTGAAAAAGCTGACAGTATTTGCTTACAGTGTATTAGGGATGGTGAAAGTGAAGTACTGTATGCGTTTGTGTGTGGACTGTGGGTTGATTTTTCCCAATCAAACACCATGGAAACGAAACAAACACACAAAGCAAAGGACTGGCTGTCCATCCAATTGTGTCAAAGTACACATTGACAATGCAGTTTCTTAATGTCCTGTGTCCCCAGAGCCTTTCCCTGAGCCAAAGACCATACTTAGAGAAGGACAGTGCAGAATGAAATCTTGCCATTGATGCTGATGAAGCTAATTACAGAAGCAACCCAACCTCATTAACCCTCATGTTTTGTACTCATTAGAGAGATGTTCACAGCTCACTTCTTCTGTATCAAGAGCACACACATTTGTAATGACAAAAGACTCACAGTTCTATAACATATACTGAAAATATCCAGAGAAGATCTAAATGGCTTTGCGTGTTTAGCGAGTCAATGTAATATTCAAATGAACTACAGAGGACTTGTTAGTGAGGTGAAAAAAAGACCAGCTGTAAGTACAAAGTATCATGTGATTTCATATTTGTTTTGACACAGTGATGTGTTGTAAACAAAAATGAGGAGTAGCCTAAAATGGATTCATTCAATTCCTGAGAGGGTAAGTACAAGTTAATCTTGCATGCATTCGTAAATCAAATGTGTGTGGTATTTTAAAGCAATATTCAGGAGAAAAAACACAATAAGGGATAACAAGAAGGTGCAATTTTTTCACATCTACAGAAAAAAGAAGACAGGGTTTTCTATAAACATGTGCATGAAAAGGTACTTCCAGTGTTATTTGTGTATATACACACACACAATAGCAAAAATCTGAGTGGGAATGGAATTGCATTTCAAAACATAGAGGACCTTCACTTACTTCTGTATGAAGTATTTAGGGTTTAATGTGTTAGGTAAGATATAAAACAGTTTAGCCACCCGTCTGTAACTCCTTCTGGTATTATACCAGGCTAATTTCACTACCGATACAGTGTGTACTGAGACAGAGGTTTTCCTGTATAGAAGAATTTTTCCGGCCCCTAAAGAGGTTTTAAACAGCACCAAAGGAAAATCACCCGTGCCAAAATGATAAGAATTGAGAACACAAACAGTAATTCAAATCCACTCTCTAATTTATCAAAAAACTGTTGAACATGCATAGCATAAACTTAAATACATCTTTGACTTCCAGCAGTCATGTCCCCTGTATCCACAGCTGTTATATTTTACACATGCAGTTGCTGCTGGATAAATGCAGCAGGCTAAGCTGCATTGTTTTGAATGGGTCTGAATACTCCCCTGTGAAGCTAGTGCTAATGGGAGAGAGGACTTCCTGTGATTTCTCATAAAACGAAAGCTTTTTTGATTTCTGATGAAAATCTTAAATACACTGAATTGTCATGTCCTGTCTTCTGCACTCTATACCCAAACCCACACACCTCTCCCTCAAACTCACTCCCCTCCCCTCCAATGTTGTAATAAAATGTTTTTAAATCGGTTTTGATAATTTGGGTTTCATTTACTCAAGCACAATAGACATTTTTGTTTATCAAATGGTCATAAAGAACAGGAATATGCATAGATTTCTGTCAAATAAGGTAACACAGACTCATAGCCTTTACTGCTCATAGACTGAGCATGCTTATTGTCGTGCATAGTAATCCCCTGAAGGCCCATTCTGAGCCAGGCAAAACCCTGATAGAGGAATATGAACAAACACAGAGCAACAAATCAAGCCAACATAAATACACAGCTAACGGAGAAAATGAAAATAAGATGAATGTAGCATCCTTATTAGTGAATGTGTTCACACAACAATGTCAATAAAAATGGCAAAACCCAGACAGTAGAGGTAGAGTATAGATTGTACATATTATCAAGGCCAGGATATGAACCAATCGGCCTACTTGGCTTTTTGACTTTGTTTTCCGAGAACAAGACCCTTGACCCTCTGTCAACAAAACACATCTCAAAAGGTACACTGAAGCCTATTACTTATTAGTTCACACGCATTCTCTAAGGATTTCACAAAATGTCATAAAAGGAAATGTAGGAAGTCCCTAACTGAAGCAGAAGTGGCTAAATGCAGATACATGAGGAAAAGTGGGTCCACCAAATGAAGAAACAGGAATTTACAACATTGACTAAGTTAAGTAGAATACTTTAACCATAAGTGACTGCTGTTGTAACAATGGAAGTGCGTACAGAAGAGAATCCTTTTTTCAACATCTAATATTTCCTTCGAATTGACATAAGCTGTCATCATAGAGATATTTTGGGTTCTTTAAATAATCACAGTTCTCCAAGTAGCATGACTAAGTCGCTTACAATGGGACCACCTATTGCATGACCTCATTATAAGCTCCAAATCACACTTCGTCAGCCAGTCTGGAACCAAGGATGTGACAGCCAGGGAGGAAAGAAACCCTCCCACATACCAGGCCATGTGTCATTCTAACAATTCAACTCTTCCTTGAAACACATTAGGAAAGAGAGCAATCTGGTGGACTACTTAGAGAACCAAGGTTATGTTCTCTGCATTTGTTTTGTGTCTCACAAAAGGAAACACTGACTCCTGAATTTCCAGACAGGCATATTGTGGAGACCAACTGTCCTTTGTAAAGTATTATACAGGAAAATTCTAAGCAAAAAAAAGCCACATTAAACCCTGAGTCAAAGACAGGGCTATATCATTGATCCTATAGAACCTGGAATAATAATTGGCAGCATGCCCATGTAGTGCAATTATCCTGAATTGAAACCCTTCTGAACAGAAGCAATGAAGGGGTGAGGCCTCTGATGTATTATAGGCCCTTAAAGTATCAATATGCTTCAAACAAAACACTTGAATGTCGATTAGCATCAGCGTCTAAAAGCCCTTCCCCTCACACCTTTCTGATTTTGGAACTGAGGGTAACTTTTTGAGAGCGACAATCTGACAAGCCCATGCCCTTCACATGGTGACTGGAAAAATTTGTGGAGGTGAGACAGTATGCAGGAATTAAACTCTCACACAAACACTTCTGTCACTTTTGGTATGTACAACCAAGTGCAACACCATAAATGCGTTTAAGAGAGGACTGCCTAAAATTGTGCGCCATCAACCCCATTTGGATGATTATTGCATCACACTGATTTATAATGAAAGGCTTTTTGCCCTGACTTAGAGCATGGAAGTTTGGAGAAGCAATAATCTCCTTTGCCTTCAGACGTGATCAAACGGCACATTGTAGTACAAACTAATTTGTTTGAATATCTTGACCTTTAGTTGCCAAAGCCACAATGCCAATAGTATAGTGGGGAAGAAGCCATTTCATGGCTTCCTCATATGGTATTTTGCCCAAGACACAAATAATTGGTCACTTTTTCTTAGTTCTGCTCAACTAAATTCACTCACACTAAACACAAATGTTAATTTGTAAGAAGCTAAAAATTTGAATTTTTATTTGATTTCTAGTTCCATTGTGTAAAGGTTTACATTAGCAAATATACACATAAATTAAAAGGTCAACATCCTAACATTAGTGTCCTTATCTCCTAAATGCATGTGAGCCTAAAATATTAATAGAACTGGCTGACAGTGTTTCCGGTGTTTGCAGCTTAGTAATCGCGCTGTGAGGGTATTTTGCAAGTCATCCTGCCTGTTGCTTTCTGCCAATACAACACCACACGCCAGCCCTCCTCAGAGCATCTCAAATGTCATACATCTTTGTTTCAGAAGACATCAGTGGCATTCACAGGAAGCTTGCTAAGAGACAGAGATTAAACTACAAGAGAAAAAAATCTTTAAAAAAAAAAAAAAAAAAAGCCTTGTAAACATGCCTCACACGTCCCCCTGTGGAAGACATAATGAAATCCCAGACCACTATACCTTATCCAGGTTGCCTAGTAAGGGATTAGAAGAACTCTCACTTTGAATCCTCCTGTTTATTTGCAGTATTAATGGCTTTCCCTGTACTTACCCTGACAGGTTAACTAATGACTTGCAAAGCGTCTCACAGCCCAGTGCTCAAATTAATGCAACTGCCAACCTTGCAGCTACAGCAGGTTAACAGATAATGGCCCCACATGAAATGACAATGTACAGATATCAAATAGCTGACAAAAGCTTATATGCTCTATTGTTTAGGGTTTATCATTAAAAAGTACATTTTAGGTGGGAGAAATTAAAGCTTAACACGACTGAATATATATGACTATAGAATGATTCTTTGTTCCTGTTTGAGATTTCACTCATTATGTGAACAGTTTGAAGCCACTTACCTACTTAAACTGGGTAATAAATATATAATAACAAGAGATTATCTTTTCAGTTGTGTGGATGCAAGCCTGGTATGTGACATGTTTCTCATACTTTCATATTCCCTTTGTCTCTGTTACAGTATACAGCCTAGACGCAATAAGCACAGCAGTGTGGTAGTGTTCAATGTCGGCTAAATGAATTAGCCGAGACCAAGGTGTGTGAGAGTGTGTTTGTGTGTGTAAGCATGGTCATGTATGAGCAACTGAGTAACTAAGAGGCTATGGGAATCTGGTAAATGCATTTCTCAAAGTCCTTTCAGATTTCAGGTTCTGGAGACAAACAAACAACAGCAGCCCAAACAGAACCGAAACTGTTCTCAAGAATGCAGACAAACTGGTGAGACGGGTGGAGATCGATGTGTTAAGCAGTGTATGTCAGTATGAACTGACTCCCAGCCTTCCTCAGCCATCTAGAGCACTATCTATTTGCCACTGAAACAAGATAACCAAGACAGTATAATGACAAAATATGATTATGTTATTGCTTGTGGAAGGTCAGTGTAACACTTTTATCCTTCACAGCCACTGTTTAACAAACTAATGGTGTTCCATTTCGCTTCAGTCTCACCCATTATCGCTGCTGTTAAAACCTCAGGGCTCTAGTTGTTTCACCGTTTCTTCCTTAAA
Organism: Euthynnus affinis; assembly: GCA_029490765.1. NCBI lineage: Eukaryota > Metazoa > Chordata > Actinopteri > Scombriformes > Scombridae > Euthynnus > Euthynnus affinis. The sequence goes on along the minus strand of CM055838.1, from coordinate 33,012,698 downwards.
TTAAAATCCATAAAAGACACCCAGCCTGTCTTAAATTACTGAAAAGGTTTCTGTCCTATGACGGTGCTCTGCCAGAGAAAATCCACTGTCTCATACAGTGGCAATGGATAAGGAAACAAACAATGACAATGATTGACAGTAAAATCTCTAGGTCCCCAGACATATAGTAGGATCTTAGTGGACATTTCTGTTTGAAAGTAAGACCAAAAAATATGCTTCCTATTGACAAATGCAGACATGAGTGTAGGTGTAGTGTAAGCTCTCCTTTGAACTAAGCTTCTCTTGCTGAGAATATGTCTGCTGGTGTGGTGGTTGGTTCATGTGGTGTTCTATCAAACGCGGCATAAACCAACAGCTTTCCTGTTTTGTTTTTTTTTGTTTAAAAAAAAATGTTTGAATATGATAAAAGTTTCCATCATTCTCACCAGTACACTGTACCTATAGTTAGAGTAATGAGAAATCAAATACTGTTTATGGTCTTATGAACAACCAAAGTAATGTACAGCCATCCCAGAATTTCTACTAGAAAAGCTGTCTGAGCTACCAAATTCTATTCCTACACCTGTTTGGCTACACTGTAAATTCTAGGCCTTTATGTTTGCAGTTTCTTAACATTTCATTAGTTCAAAGTGTAATATGTAAAGTATGTCATTCATCCATGATGCAATGGAGACAGGAAAGGCATATGTTTCTGATAAGAGACATATATTTGTATAATAAAATATTCCTTCGCACCTCTATAGATAATATTATTAGACAAGGGCTACTTCATGTTATTATATGAAATACAAACTACTGATTACAAAGTTTGTGCCTGTTTAGTAAGGTTTTCACAATGCTCAAAGTCTATCAAAAAAAGTCTCAATTGTTTCAATTGAGACACTTTCCTCTGACATTCAAGCAATGATTCACTGTAAAAGTTCACTCGAGATAGCAACAAGTTGAGTTAAATATTCCACACTGATAAAAGCAAAACACAAGCAAGTGTGGGGAAAGATATCTCTGTGGTTTTAAAAAGCAATGTTTTTTCCTCTTTTCGCTGATATTCAAACATTCTGATAAGAAGGCAACAATGTCAGAAATAACACTTGTCCTCAAAGGGCCATCTAGATAGTTAGATTGCTCAGTTATTGGCAGCGATGGCACAACTGTTGAGAATAACAACAGTGAGAACATACTGGCTCATGGAGAGCATGTGACACAGTGTCCACTGGGACTAGGAAGTTAAAATGAATCCTGTATTAAGAAACAGACAGAGAGAGAAAAGCCAAGGAAAGTGTAGGCTTTCATAGTACAGTGACTCTGCCATTAAACCAAAAGTATGCAACTGCTTTTACTCAAAAAGAACATAAAGAGGTCATGTGTCTCTGAATACAAGTAATACTCTGTAAGATTCAGCCTGTTTCATACCACGTCAGTCACTGACCCAGACGTTGTTCATGTTAAATAATGCAACCCTCACTTAACTGCTTAACCTTGTCAACAAGCCCTCATTATTTTTGAATGAACTTCTTGGCTGCAGCTGTGACAAAACTGTGACATGGATGAAACACAGAGAACTACCTCTCAGTTAACATCAAGTACCACAGTAAACACATCTCTCTCTCTCTTTTTTTTTTTTAACTTTAAAACTCAAGAATTTTCATGGTTCATATGAAATTACACTTTAACTAGTTTTCAGAGCTGTCATTTATTTTTTTGTTTTTCTTTTCTTTCATTTTGATAAAAAAGTTCTTCTATTGCTATTTTAACAAACTACTGGTTCAGCAGTAGTCACATGTACAGTCCTAACCATTAAAAGCAATATGCTGGTTACAAGAACAAAGAAGAATTACGATCACTGTTTTTATTGAGCGCAAGAGGTCATCCGTGTAATCCTGTTTTTGCAGACAGGCTATCAAGACAAACCCATGCTCTGTTCATAAGGCCTTGGCCTAGTTAAAAGTGCATGGTTTAGTTATGGTTTATATTTCTGAGAAAACTAGGGTAAACACTCAGTGGTTACACTAATCTGGTCAAGTAGGTCTTTCTGCATACTGATAGTATCTACACAACACACCCAGTTTACCAAATGACACACCCACTTGGTTAGGTGAGATGGTTAGGGGTGGGGGGTGTGTGTCATTAGCATGCTGTTAGAGTAACAACAGCAGGTGAGGGGGGTGGAAAGTGGTGTGGGGGGTAGCAAGACTGCAGATAGACCCTTCCCAATCTGGTAAGGACTGAGCACAATTCTGAAGTATATAAACAATGTTTCAAAAAACGTATTCCACATAAATCCTTCCAGCCGACATACCATGGCAATGGTTCCAGTATGGGTCCAGGCCTTTGGGGCAGCCATCAGCCTAGCTAGCCACATCTGGTACAACCCAGGAGAAGACTGGACCAACTTCCTGTTTTTCTTTCACAAAGACTCCTGTGTTTCCCCAAATAGCTCCCAGTATTTGCCAAATGTCAACAAACTACATTCATTTATTTCCACAAATACAGAATGAGAAACTAACAATTATATGATTGCATCACGGCAGAAGTAACTTGGGGGAGTTCTTCTCTTTGTAGAATCGGGGCTGTTGATTTTTTTTTTTCCTTTTCTGATGACATTTGCCATACCTCTGACTGGCTGCTTTATCTGTCTGGAGTAATTAAATTTTCGTTCCACTCTATATAGTTCTACTGCAGCAGGCTTCTAGGGCACACATGAGACATCAAACGCTGTTGAGAAGCTACTTCACAAGGGAATAAAAGATCAAACAAAATCTATTAATAACCGGTTGTTGGGCTGAACATTTAATCATTACTAAATGTATTGATTTTGAAGCACTGAAAGATTTCGTTTAGAATATCCGCTGCAATTAAAATAAAATGTCAAATGTTCTCTAAAAGAATTTGTTCCTCTCCTCTTATTTAAGAATAATTGTGCACTCCTGGCCATCAATAAGTCAAACTGAAACTTCACTCAGAGTCTGGAATGCTAATCGTACATTTACTGTTAGATTGTGTTGAACGATTTGAAAGAAGGTGGGCAAAGCATTTCTCAGCCAAACTGTAATGACAAAAGACTATCTTGTTAAATGTGAGAGCACCTCATGGGAGACTGAAATGGTTCGGGTTATGTCATTGTATTCCATGGTAATCTGTGGACAGTGGTGAATGACTGCTGGAAAGTCTAAAGGAGTGGCTTCACTGTTGTAAGAAAACAGCTGTACTACTCCTTAGGGCTCAAATTAAAACAGCAAATTTTACTGATGCTGACACATCTCTATTTTTTCCCACCGAATAATGCTTGCACAAAAAAAATGCTGCCTGTGAACATAGTGTAGCTTTGTGAATAATATCTCAGTTTGAAGTGAGAAGTAATATTTATAGACAGGCTATATTTATATATCTTCCCACCTCATCTCTGTCTCTTTCCTCTGGTAACAAGTAATTATTATGACGGTGGTAGTGAGATGAATGGTGCTGTCAGCATACAGTGGAGAGTGCACCTGAAACAGGCCTGCAATTGCTGCTGGCTGGCAGGCTGACACATTCTCCTGATGTCTTAATAATGGCCATCATTTCAGGGGTGGGATAGTGAGAGTGAGGGAGCAGCACCTGTCTGTAACAACTGTGATGTTTTTCTGGCACCTGCATGAATGAAGAGGAAGCTCAGAGGAAGCTATGCTTAGCTACAAAACAAGAAGCTTACAAATGTTGTTGACAATGAATGGTGGATCCTGCATCCTTATAATGGAAAAGGCAAATTGATAAAAATTAATGACAACAGATTAAAAAAAACCCAAAAACAACAACATATCTTGTCTTTGTGTTGGTGGCACTACCAGTACCTTACTGACACACATCACAATTGTCTAGAGATCTACAAAGAGTTCTATAGAAATCCACAAAGATACACCCCTATGTGGACTTTTGGAAAGATCACATGTCCAACAACGCCCTGGACAATGCTCTCATAAAAACTAAGTTGCTCATGTGACAATAGGCTGAGATAAATATCTTTGCATTGTTGTAAAGATTGCCAACTGTGTCAAGCTGGGTCAGAGTTTAAGGACGTGTCTAAGTGTTCGATCCCTTCAGTAAAAAAGGAAAAGGAAGCAAAGACACAAAAAATGTAGAGTAATTCTTCATTAAGGCTCTGTTTAGATGTAGACTAAAAAACATGAGAGCATGACAAGACAGATGAATAAGCAATGAGTGAGGAACCCTGAAGCAAGGCACTAACCTACCCTTATTAAATGAATCACAAAGACGCGTTGTTAGAAGAGGAGGCTCAGTTTGTATTCATTTTTTTTTTTTTTATCCAAATAAGCCTTAAGTCAGGAGCCTGAAAACCGTGACATGTTTAAGGACCAAAAACCAAATAAGGTTAGCATATGAGAGAGAGAAACCTGGACTAGCTTTGCCTAAAAGTTAAAAAGTTAATCTTATTAAACTGGATCAGGCTGGAGGTAAAAAAAAAAATTGAACAATTCCTGAGTATGAGTATTCCTGAGATTGATTCCAAAAAAGGTGTAAACCTACAAAGTAGTCCAGTTATCAAATTATTCTACATATCTGTTCTTCGAAGGCTATAGAGGTAGCAATCCTTCTAATAATTTCACTTGAAAGAAAATACATTACACCTTATACAGCTTATACACCTTCTTCAGCTAGCTTTGACCATAACAAGAAGATTTCAGTGTAAAAATAGCTTTAGACCTGGTGAGAACTTGGAAGGCCATGAAGTGAGTCAAAGCTATGAACAGGTGTACAGTCAACAGGGGTGTAGCCCAATTTCTATGCAGAGTACGATAAGCAGCACATGTTCCTTGTCTCAGGGTGAAGGATGAATATGACACATTCCGTTTGATGGAAAAAAAAAAAAAAAAGATAAAAGGCACTGCCACTACCTGTTTTACTGCATTGCAAAAAGCTCAGACAGAGCTGTTTACCTTCCAAAGAAATAACAAGACACCACATCCTATCATCAGTGAAGGCTCAGGCATTTCAACCAATGCAAAGGGTGACATCCACTCAGATTTTGAACGGTGAACATTCAGCACCGGGCCAAGAACATGTTTATTTTTAAACACACCTTCACAGGCAGGAAATGAAGACCTGATCCTCTCAAAATCATTTGGATATACCGTCGGCTGTGCTGCCGAGAAACACCAAAGTGTGACATCTCCCTTCACCGCACCTGCTGCTCAAACTCTAAACCTGCCAGTCTCTCACAGGTGTTAGATTCCTGTTTGTGCTTTTTCTTTTTCTAACAAACTGACACCTTCCTCTCTCACTCACCTTTTCTAACATAGCAGCTAAGCACATACGGAGCACTGGTGCCGTGTCTTATCTGTGGCAGGCGGCAGGTAAACCTAAATGATAAGACTGGTGTTTATTTTATCTTTTTATTATCAACAAGTCCAATTAATTTATCCTATATTGCCATCAAATAACTAACTAGTCCTGTCTGGAGTGTATGTGTCCTACCCACTGAACTCTATTTTTATGCATGTTTAATACCAAAAAACATAAAAGAGCTTTACACTTGCATTTGGGTGGGATATTCTGAGACATTTTAGTAATTTTCTATCAACTCATCAATCACATATTTCTTCCTCTGATACAATACATCACTAGACATCCATCAAATCCAACCTTTTTTGAGTCAAATTAGAGTCTGAACCATATCGTCGGATATTGATAGGATATGGAAATTGAAATATGAAATATGCAAAAATCACACATAAAATAATCAAATAATGCTGTGCAATTCTCTTCTCCTTGATATTGATAGCTTCTTGGACCTAAGCACCCTGAGTAAGAAAAAAGTAAAAACAAATTGGCTGCTTAGTTGAGCAACACAAAATGAATTGACAAATATCTGGATAATTCATTCATTGTTTTATGTATTTTTTAATGCTGGAACCGGAAAATGTCAAACATTCTTCAGTTGCAGCTTCTCAAATGTGAGGATTTAGAGCCTTTACTTGCCTAACATTATAGTAAATCAAATATGTTTGGGTTTTGGAGTGAACAAGCAATTTGAAGACATCAACATGAGCTCTGGTAACTTGTGTGTCACTATTTTCTGATGACAAAAATTATTAATCGATTAAGTGAGGAAATAATCTGCAGATTAATCAATAATGAAAATTATTGTTAGTTTCAGGGTCAGGATCTTAATAATGTGACAACATTCCTGAGTCCTAAAATCATCATGTGATGAATTATTTCAAGGACAAAGGGGAGAGAAAAAAGGAATTTTAGAAATCCAACAGCAGCAGAAAACATGGTCCAGTAGTGGCACAGCAGTGGTGGGCCGTTGCTTGTAGCTATGAGGCTGCACATCCCTTCGTACAACATAACAGATTTTGCGATCAATAAATTATCACTACATGACTTTGATATCAAGCCTGTTAATGTGTCCAAAATAATCAGCCTAATAAAAGCACTCTGTTGTAGACTTGTCTCTCGTTAAACTAAATGCTGAACTTCCCTTAGACAAGACCATGAACTCCAACCAGCACACTAAGTTGATGTTCTTGTATACAAGAACAACAATTACATGACAAAAAAGGAATGAGACCACTGTGAGCTTTAAACTGGTTCAATGGGTGGAGGTCAATATGTATAGAAAGCTTGCACAGCAAGTTACTTTACATTTTAAATATACCTTCAGGTCAATGTGTGCAAAGAAACCTGTAAAACACCTTGCTGTTATATTGACTTTAACTATCCGCACTTCAGGGCCTTAACTTATAGGCCCTGAAGTGTCGATGTAGGCTGTAAACTGTTTGAATACAAAACAAGTGTCTCTTCTTGCTCTGGGGCCTTGAAGTCTGTGGCTTTCCTGATGTTAGATCGGTCATCTAGAGGCCAGAATTGCTAAAAGCTAATCAGCTTATTATATTTTCAAATGTTTTACACACCAGCATCACTGCAGGGGATTGGCAAGATAGCAAACCTGTTCTTTATAGTTATGATTCCCATTTGATGAGACAAATTCCATATTTTGTAATCCCTCACATTTCTGTGTTCCTTCAGGTATGTAATATCATGGACATGCCTCGATAATGACCTTATGCTTTCTTTCAAACCCTTAAAGTAAATAGATTTATAAGTATTCCTACTCTGATCGTCTCTCTTCTGGCCTTGGTTAGCCCTTCCTTGGTTACTCCCTTTTCTCTCTCTCTCTCTCTCTCTCTCTCTAGACTTTGCCCTCACATAGGTCATTTGTAGCTCAGGAAACGGATCAATAATGAGTTCAAATTTACTGGCAAAGTGCTTACCTTGTATCCTCAGTGCCATTCAATCCAGCCTGGGACTTGCATCTGCCTACTGCAGAGTCAAGTTTCACATGTCCGTGGTGCTTAGGGAGCTTCTGAAAAACATGGCCAGCAACAGAGATGCAAAAATCATTACAGATGGAAAAACACAAACACTTCACGTGGTAAATAGCTAAGTGTTTAGCTTAACGTTAAACTAATAGCCTTTGTGTACAGTGTGTGTGTGTAACTCTAACTGAACCATATGGCAAACAATAAAAAGCTTTTACACCAGTAGCTAGGTTAACATATGCGTGCTGCTGGAAGGAATGATAAATTATTGGCTAATAATTGGGCTAACCTGGTTTAAATAAAGACTTGTCAAGCTTTAATAGCAAACCTAACATCGACTAGTGAAACCAGCCTGTCTTGTGATGCAAGTAGGATAGTAAGCTAACAACAACATTAACTGGCAGACTTGTGTTGGTTTCATTAGCTCAACTTTAACGTCATATTATACTGTAAGCTAACGTTAAAGAAAGACCGATAAAACAACTTGAATCAATTTGTTGATTACGTTAAGTCCGTGCTGGTCGAGGTTATCTCACTAAACTCACAGACTGTTTCAAAAAGAGACATGTAAAACATAGCTCACCGTGTCCAGGGAACTTCATTTTTGTCTGGATAAGCTGAACAAAACTGAGCGTCCGAAAAGAGGCTTTTTCCCAATTCGGTAACGTACGGTAACGTTTGTGTTATCAGCTCCACGTACTAAGTTGTTTGGACTGCTCGTTTAGTCGCTCAGCCTGTTGACAACTGCCTAACTGGACCCAGTTCCTTAAAGAAACAACGCCGGAGTCTGTCCAGACCAGAGTAATCGAGCGCGAGCAGCGGGCGCTCATGCTCGCTTCGTGGTCCGGGTTTGATGATCGATGTTTCGGTAGAGCGGCTTAGAGTGCCTAGAGCAGCTGAGGCAGATGTGAGTGTAAACAGTGTAAAATGTAAATACGTTATTATAATGTTACACAGTGTTTTCTGTCTTATCAAAGCAGGAAACTAGAACAACACAAAATAATCAGGTAATATTACTAGATAATATGAACCCAAAAATTAAGTCAGTTTAGAGCCCTAGTTAAATGAATAGATAACCCTACAAAACGGACAACTAACAAAAAGTGGATGTTTCTTTTTTACATGTAACGTCTGTAATCTATGTAATGCTTATCTTTTCGGCGTGAAACAGAAACAACGACATTAATTGAACTATTTACATTAAAGCTTGGTGTGATATATCTAATACAACACCACTACAATACACGTTTCTTGAGATCAAATACATTTCTGCTGTAGAAAAACGCTAATTATATTGAACATTTACAGACCAGTCCTGTGATTTAAATAGGGGCATATGCTAATGAAAGTGTTGCCATCTAGTGTAAATAAAATGTAACTGTTCTGTTCTGTCTGGGAAGTAAAATTTATGATCTGAAAAAAGATATTAAACTTTAAACATGAATTTTTCAATGATACGATGGATTTTCTTCTTTTTTGTAGGTTCTATATTCTAAATTATCCACAATCATCAGTTTATATTTGAAGATTTATCAGTGGTGACTGCTTTGTAAAGCTGCCTCAACAGTACACACTACAATACCCGTGTTACATGTCCATAAAGGACATGTAACACGGGTATTGTATGCTTCTGTATGCTTCTGTATGCTTATAAGTCAGTGCACTGGTTACATAACCTAGGTTTAGTGGTTATATAGTATGTGTGTCATAGTGAACCACACTGTAAATATCGCACTAATTTCTCACAAGTCAACAAAACCAATCCCATTTGTAGAACTAAGCAAAAAAATACAGTGCAATTATCATGATCCGTTTCATAAATTTTCTTTGTATTAAGCTTGATATGTGAACAACTCATTTTAAATTATCAATTCATATGTCTCCAGAGAGAGTTTGATTACACAGCATTGATTAAAAGCATCCATTCAGTTTGACTTTTACATACTTGCCAAAATAATAATTTCCTCCTTAACATTCCAGACTGTACATGATGAACTTCACATACAATAAATTTAACTTAATTTGTTAGCTCATGTGTGATTCCTGTCACATAGTAGTTTGATGGAGAAGGCAAGGTCCACTGTATAAGCTAACAGTGTAATACTGCCGACCACTGTTTCAATTATAACCGGCTCTGCACTTTGGCTTGAATCCTCTTGTCCGAACTGCAGTATTTTGGTAAAACAAATCACTGTGGCCATCATATATAACAGCACTCCAATCAGACTGAAGCCAGCCAAAAATCTGTCAAAAGGTAGGAGACATCGCCCTGCAAAATCCCCTAATATTACCACCAGTATGATTAGAGACATGAGGACACAGACACCGTATGACACATTGGACACCCACAGCTGCCAACTGTTGTTGGTGGTGCTTGGCAGTGCATTGTAGACCAAAACCAGCGTTATCATCTGACAGCCTCCCCACAATTGAAGTATCTTGAGCAGACCAGGCATGCTGCCCATGTAGCCTCTTTGCTCATGGGCTTGGGTGCGCAGGATGTAGGATTCTGACGTATAGGCAAGGAAGGTGAGACAGGAGGCCACAGCAGCCGCCACAGCAACCGGCATATTTTTTGGCCACACCTCTGGATTCTTCGTGATGATCAAAGGAAAAACCACAGAGGCACTGAGACTCATCAGTGCACCTAAGACCGCCACTGTTACTGTAAGGTTCTTCCAGGATATTGGGATGAGGCTGTGAAACTGGATGACGGAGAGAATGTGGATAAGGAGGGTAAGGGTGAAGAAGAAGCACCAGGTAAACATGCAGAAGTCCCTGAATCTTTTGACAAGTTGGAGATCAGGTGAGGTGTTTGGCTCCAGGTAGGCCACCAGACTGAAGGTAACACAACTGGATAAGACCTCCCATGTCCGCACCAAAAAAAGGGGACTGGTAAAGTCTCTGGCCTCTAGTACAATCACAGGCATTTTCACAAAGTTTAATCTGAATAATCCAGTAACCAAGAGTCAAGATTTCCGTCGATGTGTCAAAAAATACCTCAGTCTCAGTTCCTCTGGATTTATTTTCAAAAAAGCTTGTGGTTCAAAAGCTTTGTCAACCAGCTAGTATTGTTCTCAAAATATCCATTTAATGTCAAGAATAGTCCAGTAGAGTCCATGGGAAAAAATCACCTCAAACAAATCTTAAAAAACACAAAATCACATGAACCATCAGGTTTAATAAAAATAAAACGCATGCTTTCTCTCTTTTCTGTTCACCAGCGCGTCATCCTTTTTAAACTTCAAAATTGCACCTCTTGGAATGTATTTTGTAGAACTGCTGCTGTCAAAAAAAAAAAGAGGCCTCGCCTACTTCCTTTTTGAGGCTACAGGAGTGCACTTTCAGTCTCGCTGGAGGTAGGTGCAAATGACCACAATAAAAGCGTATGCAAACAGCGCTATCTGCCTCCCACCCTTGATTCTCATGAAATGTTGTTCCTTTTTTTCTGAGATACCAGAAAAATAAACTACAGGTTTTACTGAGTCAAAAACTTTTACCACCACCTGGTTCCCTGTTATCAACCACTTTGACCTCACTGGTAGAGGCATAAAATATTGTGACAGGTAGCTCTCTGGATAGTTGTATACATGGTGTTTGAAGCTTTCTGTGGAGTATTTGTATTAGAGTAAGATCTGCTGATTTGTAGATCATTCGAGTGAAGTGCTGCTCAGAGGATCTGGTTGAGGGATGTGGATCTGCTCTCAGTAGAAAAGAATCTGGCATTGTGAAGAGTCTCTCTTTTCAACTGACAACACTTGGAAATGTATTAGAGTCATGAATTCATGCACATTTGTGGATGTGTTTATCATGTATGCAAAGAGTGCATGCATGTGCTCGCACCAGTACCAGCAGGAAGAACCACACTGACTGTATGTACATTTATGCGCATGTGTGTGGATGAATTTGTTTTGTATGCATACAGTATTGGAGTGCATGCACGTGCTTGTACTCTATGAAGTTTTCCTATGAGGATAAATATGTTTGTATGCATGTATGTTTTCACAGGGCAGATGCAAGTATGTTCCCTGTATGTGTATTTACACAAGCACAAAGAGTCCTCTGAAGATCCCAGCCAATCACTTTACATCTGTGTATGGGCACACCTGCTCTCTGTGTTATAAATAGAAGGTGGATACATGAATTCCCTCGTGTCAGACAGCTCAAGTTCAAAAACTTCTGTTTTGACAGACGGCAGAAGACACACTCCACAAAGACAGATGATAGCTGATAAACAATGGTAACCTGCTATTTCAGTATCATAACTGTGATGTGTGTGTCAGGGGTTTGCATTCATTTGCACAGCTTAATAAAATTAAAGATGTAACCTCATCAGTGTATGGTTAAGGCTCAGGTGTGTAGTCAATAGATGACTTCAGTCTTCTTATATTTAAATATAATGAGTTTCATTTCATTTTCTCCTTTGAACAAAACTTTGAACTTTTTGAATTGTTTCCCTTCATGACAACCCTGCCCATTCAAAAATGATTTCAACAACATTGAATATTGAAAATGTTTCAATAATTCTCGTACAGAGAAACACAGGTTTTTGATGTATTGAAATGAGAGTACTCATGAAAACAGCTGTTATAAATAACTGATATTGTTAGTTACTGTATTTGTGCATGAAAGTAGTGACTCTCTGTGGTAACAATATGAACTGCAAGTTTTCAGAAGGCCCAGGACATTGGAATGCAAAGATGGGGGCTGCCTGTAGTACTGGAAGAGCAGCAGTAGAGGGTGAATTTAACATCTTCAGTTATGAGCAGAGATGCAGTTGAGGGAAACCCCACCTGTACTAAAATGTAATGTATTAAATGTACCTCTTTCTTTCCACAGTGCAATGTATTCACCTTCCACTACTGACAAAAATGTTAATTATGTCACCACAAGTTTGCATAATATGTGTACTACACAAATAATACTTATTATGTTAATTGCAACAATATAGATACAAATAATCAGTGGTGTGGTGTTAAACTTGTAAAAAATCTACTACAAAATGAAAGCATTCCTGTAGATGTGAATGACCACATGAGATGCAGTGTGAAATGTGTCGCATGAGCTAATGTGACATTTAGGTTTATGTGGTGTGGGAACACAGCAAGCAGGGTTGCTATGATGCATCATTAATGCACAAAGGAAAGAAATAAGCTAAGATTAATACAACATGCAGCAAATTTACAGATAACAAACTCTGCAAAACAAGATTTTGTGGTTGTTGTTTCACATATCAGTCAATATGTACATTAGAGATCGTTTTGTAGTGTTTTATGGTAGGATGCATCTGCAAACTTGCAGCACTGACAGAGAACACAGCTCCATTACGACACAGGAAGTTTTCTATGTGTCTCAAGATGACTATCGCTGTTCTGACACTCAATTGTTATTTTTTACTACATATCTATGACATCAATCACCAGGCATTGCACGGTGTACAAAATATACCTCACCTAGAGTTTTACATATTTTATTATTTTATACTCAATCACAATGGATGTAATTTGGATTTGAATTGATGATTAGTCTCATCATATTGATCTAATAACATAAAATTGTGCAATGAAAAATAAATGTTTGCATATTGGGTTGGTGAGTTGGTGACTTATGTTTTAATGAAGTGAATGTAGCATTTAGTTTTAGGTAATGAAGAGAAGAGTTTTCCAATCAACCTGCACCTAAACAATGATAGTGTAACAAAGAAGAAAAAGGAAAGCCTGTGTTATGCTATTAAAAAAATGCTGTGTGCTATTAAAAAAATGTTAAATATACATAGTTTGTTGTTAGACAGCTAAAGTTGCAAAGACAATAGTGTGGTATGTGACCTATTCGATGTATGGTGCAACTTTTCATTTAACAATGATGCATGTAAAAAGGAAGCACATGCAGAATGGCCCTGTCAAGTCAAGATTATGGGAAAGCCTGTAAAGCTTTTCAGTTGTATCATTTATTATTTTCAAAGTGGTATTACTGTTGCACAAAGGAATTGGAATAATAATAACAAAAAAACAGTGACCAATAAAAGCTTTAATATTGTGGAGTTATACTTAAATCTACTGAATTTTTTCATTCCAGTGAATAAGACCATCCAAATAAGACAAAGTGTGAGATACGACAGATGAACAAAACTGAGCAAAGACCAAACATTTGACATTTTGGTTTATGTGGTTTGGGAACAGGGCGCACATTGTTGCTATGGTTGAGTAGGCGTCAAACAGTAGGAGGAAGGACTGTGCACTCTTCATATTTGATGCCATTTTGTAATTATAGTTTATTATTTTACACAACATCCAGTATGTTTATTTCGAAATCGTTTGGAGTGTTTTGAGGTGGGATGCATCTGCAAATTTGCAGCACTAACAGTGAGCACAGCTGTGGAACAGGAAGTCTGTATGCATCTCTGGGGACTTCTATTTCTACTGTAATATATAATATATGTAATATATATATATATGATCAGAATATATATATAGAGAAAATATATATATATAGAGAGAGAAAAATGTTTCTGTGCTGAAAACAAACTCTGTACATACATCTTTCTGCACTGTGAAGGTCAAATATTCACATGAAGAAACAGTAAGTGAAAGACGTTTTTGAGTGGAGGGGGGCTTTAACTGCTTTATGTACTATCATCCACTGTAGGGAGAGCCCCTACGTGTAATAAAGGAGAAAAGTGATCTTTTTTTTTTTTTTTTTTTTTACTTTGCTGGTAAAATAATGTCACAGTGAAAGATGTATTTAGTTGTAGCAGTGAAGAGGCTATTGGATATGTGGCCAAATGGGCCAGACAAGTAAGAACTTAGAAAGAAGGAGGCTCTGTGTACGAAGTGTGTCTCTTTTTGTTACCCAAACCTATTGAAGCCCTTGATGGTACCTATGGAAGGAAAGAGATACTGGAGAGATATGCATAGAAGTGAATGAAGGAGGGAGGATGAGAGGTGAGTTGAGAGGATGAATGGCTGTATAGAGGGTTGGGCCAGGGGATGGATGTAGAGGTAAGGGGCATGGGATGATAAAAAGAGAAAGGAGGGTGAATTGCAAAAGGGTAAAAGTGGATATGGTGACTAAACCAGGTATAAGAAGGCCTGACAGATGAATCGAGGCATGGCTGAGGTGTGGCCTGTGCTGCCAACCATAAGGGGAACTCCAGTGATTTTACATGTCAAAATCTGTCTTGATGAACTACCTCAGTCACTTGAGTCAGTGGCAAACTACAAGTTTGAAAATGAAAAAAGCTTGATGGCTCAAGGCTACATTTACATTAGCTGCTACCAGCACAACACAGCCTAATCTCCATCTGAGCTGCTGGCAATCCAAGTCTTAGTGGTAACCAGGGAAGCAGTAAGTTAAATCAGTCAGGTTGAGGCCAGCTGTGGATTTAACTTTTGTGTTCTCTATTTCTCTAAATATATGTGTTTGTGAGAAAAAAGGTTGATGAACAACTTTCTATGCTTCTTCTCTGCCAGTAAAGGATCAACAAAGACACAGAGGTTTCCTAGGAAACATATGTACGACTGGATTTCCCCAGCTACAGGCTGAGGTGTCTGTGCGTGGGAGAGGAGGGGGGTGGAATTACAATATCACATAGCTGTCAAATCTCAAATGACCTACACTTTAATAACAAGATTTAGGTTACAGTCCAAATACAGTTGATGAGGAGGAAGGGACTAGATCTGAAACTAGTTAGCAGTGTATTGTAATGAGCAAATTTCTTCTAACCAGCACATTAATATAGTGGCATTGTTGCATCTAAAATGAAATGCACACAACAACCAGGAGGAGTCATGAAAGCTGATGAAAACTGAGTCAGAGGAACTGAAACCCAAAATAAAGGAAGAGAAACACATTTAGATAGCGGAAGGAGGGTAAAGAGAAAAGGACCAAACTTCAAAACTAAAAAGAATAATTGTCAAATATTTTGTGGGCCTTGCTCTTCATGCTGATATCAATGGCCTCCATTACTGTAAAGATATATACTATATATAGCAGATATTCACATCAAATCATCCCAGCGTCAAACTATTTTGAATTTAATGCTAAAGACTGCCAATAATCTTTTAATTGTTTAATGGACAGACAGTGACTTCTGTGCTGCTGACCTTTAACAAGACAACATTGTGTGCATGTGTACGTGTGTATACACTAGCAAAACAGGTATCTTTGGAAGATGGCAATCCCACTCTATTTTGAATAAAAATTAAGTTGTACAATCGGAAGTTGAAAAACGGAGATATCCAAATATCCCTTCTGAAGAAGAGACATGGGTGCATTAAAACATTATTTAGAATGATTATCAGAAAACAAAAAACGAAAAGAAACAAACAAAGAGTTTTTTTTGTGTAACTATGCGTGTGTTTGATGCACAAATAGACTTGGATATTTTAATGTTTTGTCAGTTGTTTATCCCTCAGTGCTGAAAACAAAAACAGTGTCATTTCCTCTGTGGTTTTTATAGTTGGAGTGACGGCAGCTTGAACGTCAGCAGAGACACCTTTATGTGCCATTTTGATTATAGAAGATTACAACAATGAAAGTGCACTGTTTACATTGGTACATCATCATATCAGTCTCTGAAGGGCAGTAGCTGGTTTACACAGCCAAATATGAGAAGGTAATGCATTATGAAAATGAACATTTCCTTCCGTAAATAAGCAAACCCAGCAGAAGGATTCGAGGTGAACAATGCAAACTACATAATTTTACAGTGTGTGGATGATTTAAATAAGGAACAAAAGAAGCAAATGATTTAAAATGCAAAAATATTAAAAGTAGGAAAACAGTAGGTATGTTATGGCCCTGAGAACGAGTATGACAACAAAAAAGCAAATGAGTACTGAGCACAACATAACTGACCTCACATAGGACACACAGGATGGATTTACTCTGTTGTATACAGTATATACAGTACATGCAGTATGTTAGCTTATGTTCAATGTTGTCTTTTTTGACGTGGTCACCATAGTCAGATCTTTTCAAACACATAGGGGCTTTAAATTCAATGCAAACAACAGGTTCTATATATATATACATCAATATATATATACATCAATAGAAGTGGAGATCTATCACATCAGACAGGAAACCTAGGTGCAGGCTGTGCAAAGAAGCTCCTGAGTCAGCTCAGCACATGATAGCAGGATGTAAGATACAGGTAGGAACAGTTTACATGGAATGCCATAACCAAGTGGCTGGCATAGTGTACAGGAACATCTGCACTGAGTATGGGTTAGAATGGTCACAATGGAAGACACCTCCTATAAGGTGGTTGAGAATGACCAAGCCAAGATTTTGTGGGACTTCCAGATTCAGATTGACAAACTGGTGTCGGCTAACCAACCGGACATCGTGTTGATCAACAAACAACAGAAGAAGGCAGTAGTGATAAACATAGCAATTCAACCGACAGCAACATCAGAAAGAAGGAACACGAATAGACTGAAAAATACCAAGGGCTGAGAGAGAAGCTAGAGAAGATGTGGGGAGTAAAGGTAACAGTGGTGTCAGTGGTAATTGGAGCACTGGGGCTGTGACCCACAAACTGGGAGAGTGGATCCAGCAGATTCCAGGTACAACATCTGAGGTCTCTGTCCAGAAGAGTGCAGTCCTCGGAGCAGTGAAGATACTGCTCAGAACCCTAAAACTCCCATGCCTCTGGTAGAGGACCCGCGTTTGCGAGACACATATGGTGAGAGGGATATATGCTTAGCCAGGGCCTCTGTAATGGGGTCTGCCACCTTATTCCTTATCCCTGTGCTTCCCAGATGGGGAGGAAGCTGGAGAAGTCATTGTTTTCCTGTTTGTTGATATTGATGCACTTAAATTTCAAAATAGCCAAATAAATCTGAGGAACCTGCATCAAAAAAATAAAATGGTGGAGAAAAGAGTACTGTGGTCATATATGGGTCACATGACCTCCCAGAGTCTGTGGCTCTCGTGTTGTATGCAGAATGCTATCAGACTGCTCTGCTATAATTAAACACTATATTATTGTTACATGCAAAATTTGATTTGCTGTTGACATAAGTTCTCCATAACAGAACAGGAGGCATCATACTGAAAATATAAATTTCTCCCTTTTGGTTTTGGATTACTTTCTCAAAGGAGAAGACAGTGATTTACAGTGTAGATGTATATGCTGTGGTAGACAGAAAATATGCTTTTTAATTTCATTTCCAGCTTTTGATTCCTCAGAGGAGGTTCAGCAGTTTGCCAAGTGTATCAGTCGACATCTTCCATCATGCTGTATTATTTCTTTGAACAGAGCCATGCTGGCTGAATATCACTGCTCCCAGTTTTTGTCTCCAAAGGGTCTTCTGGCTGTTGCTTCATATTTAATGAATAGATATGAGAGCGGCATTTGTATTTCCCAAAAGGTTGATTTATTCCATTGTAAAAACTCATGATGTATAAAACATGTTGGGGTTTTTCAGTGTGATTGTGTGAAGGAAGTGTGAAATTGCACGATTGCACAGAACTTTTTGGAATCTGATAGCTCACATAGACAATCAAGATTCAATACTATGATATAAGTCAGACACTGGCAACCACTGAACAGAGCTTGCTGTTGACAATCAAGGTAAGATAAGTCTTCCTTCTTCAGTCCTTCTTTCTGTCATACTAGTAGTTTCACATCAAAGTTTCATTTCAGTAGTTTGAGACCACCTGCTCAGTAATTCATTCAAGCTAAGTTTGAATTGTTAGTCAGGCCTGTAAATGTTTGTGTGAATTAAATTTCTTTTCAAGTCAGTGGCTCCATCTCCTGGACAAATAGGGACTCTATACATGAAAAGATTGATATTCTACCTTTATGTGTCTGTGAGCTGAATGCTGTGTATGTATAATTCAAAGATAAAACCATCCTTACACTGACCAGGTTATAGATAACGTATAAAAGAGCAAATAAAGAGAAGTATGGAAAAAAATACAAATATTTCTTATTAAAAAGAGCCTCTCCAGCAGCTTGCTGAGGCAGCTGATCAGAGCAAGTTGTTGCCTTCTGACCATGCGCTGCCAACAGATCAAACATGGCATCAGTGACATGACAGTGGGACTGCAAGACATCTAACAGCATGTAACTAATTGTAACACAGTTATCTGTGACTGTAAATTTCACCTCCTTATGTACAACATAGGTCTTAGAGGCATGAGCACACACTGAGTGGCAGATGCCCCAAAGAACATTGTGCATATTTACTGGAGCATAAGCTGTCATAAAACAAGTGTGAAACTGTTAGCAGCTAGTGCAAAAACAGTGCTAATATTCTTCACTTTGTGGAGCAGTATGAAAATTAAATGAAATGAGAAAATTGATTTTATATACTATGTATAGCTACATAAACACCGAGGACGGTCCAGATAGATGCTCAGATCAGGAATAAAATGTAGACATCCTCGAGTCAATAACATCTGGTCAAATATTTGCAAGCACACATATGGGAGATTGAATGAAAGTGGAGAAAGACTATATGGTCTAATGACATCAAAATCAAATTTTTTGGGCCATCATACCAAACTACTGGTTTGTTTTTTGTTTGGTTTGATACATAAATAAAAACACCACTCACTATGATGCCTGGTAGTGGCAGTAACAGGCTGTGGGAATTGTTCATTGCAACAGGCCATACATGGCTTGTGTAGTTAGCGAGTCAAATAAACACAGCAAAACAAAGCATAGGAATATATTCTGGAGAAAAACTCTCTGCAGTCTGTATGACAACTGCAACATGAAGATAAAAAGATTTATTTTCCAGCAAGACATCAGCTTCTGATTTCTCATCCATCATCATTGTCCTGAAGGGGTCACGTCAAATTCTAGACCACAAGAGTAGAAAGGGGAGCAGAAAGTGTAGCCTCTTAACATTCAATGTGTTTTTGGAATTTTCACCTATTTGGCATACCCAAAGGGAAAAGCATATATCAGATAACTGTAAGGCCAAAGTGCATGTATTAGGCTTACTTTAAAAAGTAAAATCTTCTAGTTGCTTGAAATGTGCTTGTTTAGCATGTAGCTACAACACAACCAATATTACATGAGTTCAACTATGGCTCAAAAAAGTGTTTTGGAAAACAATCACTAGGACAAGTTTTATGCCACATACACCACATACAGTACCTTGTACATCTCATCAACCACACCTGTATCAAATTCCAGACCTCTAGGCCTAACCTTAGGGAAGCAAGTTTTTAGTTTGTGGTGTCACTGGTGTCCCAAAACCAAGTGGCCAAATTATGCCAATTGCTTTTACTCATTACTGTGTAACGCTCAGCTGCTTACAACTTGCTTAAGAGGGTGGACAACGACCGAGATTAAAGTTGATACAGACTCAATGTTCACTTACTTGCAAAGGTGGTTCACTAATTTTTAATCGAAGAGGGTGTAATGTAATCACTTATTTGGTATACATTTATACTTAAATTATATTTTATCAGATTTGTTTGTGTACTTGTCTCACAAACACTTCTAAAAATATGTAATTTCTAGTGAGTTGAGACCTGCATCTGTGAATCTGCATCACAAACTGAAACAATATTAACACAATACACAAACACAGTATCAACTTTCCTTCTAATAGTGAACATCACCACACTCTGTGATCATAGATAGGCTGCTGATGAACTTGAGGGTGAGGTGTGGAGCATTGGTGTGAAATCACACTTTTATTTTGAAGTACCTCTTTCTTTGTTCTGTAATTGTTTTTTCACATCAATTCTACTTTTGTAGATGGTGCAATTCGGAGAAACTATATGTTCTGCTGCAGCTTGTGGTTAGGCCTAAACACGGTACACAATTTTTTGTGTACCTTTAACATTTACAATACACAGCACTCTGTGATCATAGATAGACTGCTGATGAACTTGTGGGCAAGGTGTGGACTATTGGTGTGAAATTACACTATTTGTTTTTAAAGTACCTCTTTCTGTGTTCCCTAATTGTTTTTTCGCATCAATTCTAATTTTGTAGTAGGTGCATTCTCCCTAATAGCTTTGAATTCAGAGAAACTGTTTTGTGCTGCCTAAACATGGTACACAATTTTTTGATGTCTTATTTGGGGTTGAAGGAGGCTGGAGCCTAACCCAGCATGCATTGGATGAAAGGGAGAGGGCAGAGGGTGTACACACCCTGGACTCAGGGATAACATTTGAAGACAAACACATTCATACTGACAAGTAATTAAAGAAGTGCCTGCTTTTTTAACTTGCATATCTTTGGACATTTGAGAAGAAAAACTGAACTGGTGTAACATCATTATCGAATGTAATGTCAGTCTTCGCTCTAGCTTGCAACAATTGTCAGAGTCATTGTTGTCAGACATATTTTTTGTGTGGACATAGATAGATTAGATCAGACCTTAATTGCTTACAAGGTTTGCTTTTGTTTGCTGGACACATCTGCAAAACTTGCTCACTCACTTTGTCATCCTTGAGCCTGAGTGTCTTTGGGTATTTGTTTCTTGAAGCAAAGTTTCAGCAATGGCATTTCATTTGATTCTTAAAGGTGCAGTTCAAGATTAAACAAACCATCTTACCATTAAAAAGGCAAATTAGTGTAAAATGGCAAAACTATTTTAACACAATACAATAAAGTGCACAGCAAACTACTTTTGACTTCGGATGATTCAATTGAATCAGCTGCTCTTTAATCTTTACAACACAAACTAAATATTCTAACCTTCATTATGGTAGGATTTAATGCCAGTATGTTCATAATTCTATTTTTAAAAAGTAATTTTTAGATTGAGTATATAGATTTAACATTCAGATTTGAGTTTTTAAATTTTGATGAGCATTTAGCTCAACTCATCTAAAAAAAGAAAAAATCTGTTTAATCGCTAGTTACGTGTAAATATAAGACTTATCTTTAACATCTACAATACATTTAATCATTTGTTACAAGAATATGAAAAAATACACATTTCAACCTGTTTGATTTAATGTTTTCAATTATCCTATGGTGTTTTTAATGTGTTTGATTTTCATGTTGTTGAGTGTTTTTATGCTGACTTGTTGCAAAAGTAGTAATGATATGAACTGAACTGAACTGACTTGGACATTGTCAAATACTGCAAAAACTGGGGTTGACCACTTAACACTTAAATTAAGAAGATTTACTCTTCTGCTCCTCCTACTGGAATTTGTTTGTCCCTTCTGTTGGAGATACAATCCTTATATTGTGGTATAAATGTTCTACTTCTTAACCAGCCCTAGTTAGGTAAATTGCCAGTATCAAATCCATTTTCGGTTCTTTGCTTATTGTTAATATGTTACAGCAAAAGCCCTATTTCTGGCATATAGTTTCATCTCATCTGACGTGGGCCTGTAGGGTGTGACGTAAGTAAAAATGTGTGAATGAGCTGGTCAAACACAAAAAAGACTCCACCTCATGAACATCAACTCTTTTAAATTGACTGTGTGCCACTGAACAGAGCCTGCTGTTTACATTCAAAGGTAAGGTAAGACAACCAAGTCCTTTTCTCTGTGATGATTACAGTTTTTGTTGAGTAAGTTCTTCTGACAAATTAATCATTTTCAAAATTCCTTGATGTCAATGTTTTCTATATATTGAAGCAGTACATTTTAAGTGCATTGTTTAACAGATTTTATGGCAAGGCCATTTTTCATTCTGGCAATTCTTTCATACAGATGACAAGGATGTGGCAGCTCTTGCTCCTGTGGTGGTCATGGAGTCCTCTGTGTCTGCCATCCAGTGTAAGCTTCATTGGTACACCACAACAGTGTAAGGAAGCTCAATTTGTTCCTGGTTACAATCTGGGTGGGGAAGGCTTCGACATCGTCACAATGGAGCGGAAAGGTGCCTATGTCATTGACACTGAAACATGGAAGCTTGGCAACGGCACTTGCAGGCTATACAGTAACAGCTACATGGAGAGAACAAAACAGAAGGTCCCAGTTGCTGTAGTGGACTGGAGAATCCTCCCCAAGTGCAGTACAACGGTCTCCAGTGTAGTTTATGATTCTGTTGAGAGTCTTGTCAATGATTCCACCTCATCTGTGTCCAATGATTGGAAAATTGGCCTTAATATCCCTGTACATCCTACTACCACTGTTGGTATTGGTTTCGGAGGTTCCCACTCCAGAGCGTCAACTTTTGGCATGGGAAAGTCAAAAAAAGACCGCTATACTTTCCTCCGACATTCTGTTCATTGTAACTTCTACGGGTGAGTATGTGGACAGATATTCCTCTTCTTGACATTAACTCTGACTTTATTTGTTCATTAGATGATAAGCATTATTTAATTGTACAGTGTTATACACAGTACATGTAAACTAATATGTTTGCTTGAATTGAAAATAACTATACTGTAACACCTGATTGATATGATATTATGATTGACTGTAACTTATTTATTTGATCTCTGTGTTTTACAGTTACAGGCTGGCAACAAAACCTCCCCTGAGTCCTGAGTTTCTATCAGCTGTCAACTCCCTTCCTCCCTATTCATGTAATAATGCACCGTCATATCGTAGTCTGATTGATACATACGGTACACATTACATCACACAAGTGTTCCTGGGAGGCGAAATGAAGGCAATCACTGCAGTCAGGACCTGCGGGGCAACCATGAATGGACTGTCGACAACAGAAGTCAATGACTGTTTGTCAGTTGAGGCATCAGTTGGGTTTGCTAACACTGCCAGTATTAATGCCATGACAAAACACTGTCAGGAGAAGAAGAAGAAGTTAAACCATGATCAGAGTTTCAGCAGCATGTTTAATGAGCGAACCACTGAGGTAATTGGTGGAAACATTAACGGAGCTGATATCCTCTTTCAAGGGCAATCAGACCCCTCTGTCTATAGCACGTGGCTTGACTCACTGACAAAAATACCTGATGTGGTCCAGTACAACATAAAGCCTCTGCACATCATATTGCCAACGGATCATCCAGCCAGAGCTGGACTGAAACAAGAGGTAGAGGAGTACATCAAGAAAAATGCAGTGTTGAAAAAATGCTCAGAATCCTGTCAAGTTGGGCAAAGAGGTAGCAAAAGGGATCCTTGTGCTTGTGTTTGCAACGGTAACACGCATGTAAAGTCAAACTGCTGTCCTACTGGGAAAGGTCTTGCAACATTAACAGTTTTCAAGCTTTATGCAAAAGGGCTGTATGGTGATAGGTACACTAAGACAGATGGTTCAGTGGAAGTTACTTACGGTGACCAGAAAAAGCGCACTGCCATTATAGGTAACAATGATAATCCTAGATGGGCAGAGAAATTTGAGTTTGGACCCATCGTCATCAATATGAAAAACAAGCTTAAGTTTGCTATTTATGATGAGGATAACTATTGGAACAGCGATAAGCTTGGTCAATGCTCATTTGATCTGCACAGCGGGAAGGTGAGTGACAGCTGCATGTTAAATCATGGTACTTTCTTTTTCTCCTACACAGTAGAGTGTGCACCAAGTCTTGGTGGTAAGCAATGTCAGGAATACCTACCCTCCCCAATGAGTGCCTCTCTGGCCAAGGTCTTTCACACCAGAAATGGGGTCCTTGTTGGAGAAACTGGCGAGCAATGTGCTAAATCAGGAAGTTGAAGTCAGCTGGTGATGTGAGATGCACTGAGAGATTTAACTGAAGATGAACCTTTATGATGGATACTTTGCTAGTGATAGTGCCTGTTTTGGTTTTGCAATGCCTGTTTTTCATTTTCATATGCTTTTAACTTTCATGTACACCCATCATTTTTATTTACAAATATACTTGTAAACCCTCCATAATGCATTGTAATGATTTTGCTCTTTGTGCCGTGTGTAAAAACAACACCAGCATGTATCTGATTGTGTGCTATAAACATGTACTTAATAAAGCATTCAAAGCAATAAAAACTGTTTCATCTTTTGGTTGACATGTCTATTGTAATAACTGCACAAGTATGCAGAGATTCTCCAAACACTTAAGGAGTGTGCTCAGGTTTGTTCAGTATAACAACAAATTAAAATAATTTAGAGAATAACTTTCACGCTGATTACAATGTAATTGTTTAATATAGAGTAGTAGAACTAATAGTGTTTAACATTAGAAATATTTATAGTATGCCACGACATTTCCAACTTGGAGGGACTTCCCCTTGCTGTGGAGTGAAGTATAGAAAGGAGGGGTTCATGCTGAGAGAACACCACAGATGTTACCACAAATACCTTTACCTGTACTCATGTGACCGGTGATATCTCTTGTCAATTCTTTGGATAATTGCTGCTCAGAGAAAATCATGTTATCACTGAACATGTGCTTTATAATCTCAGATGACCTGCCCTTTTATTGAAACATGATGTGTACAGTTGTTCAACTATCATTTGATGGAATGGGACTAAAATGTAATGTATTAAATGTACGTCTTTCTTTCCACGGTACAATTTATTCACCTTCCACTACTTACAAAAATGTTTATTATGTCACCACAAGTTTATAATAATCAGTGGTGTGGTGTTTAACTTTTAAAAAATCTACTACAAAATGAAACCTCTGCATTCTTGTAGATGTGAATGACCACATGAGATGCAGTGTGAAATGCGTCACATTCCTGTAGATGCAAATGTGACATTGAGGTTTATGTGGTGTGGGAACACAGCAAGCAGGGTTGCTATGATGTGTCATTAATACACAAAAGAAAGAACAACCTTGAAAAAATAGGAAAGCCTATGTATTAAAAAATGTTACAGAATACATAGTTTGTTGTTAGACAGCTAAAGTTGCAAAGACAATAGTGTGGTATGTGACCTATTCGATGTATGGTGCAACTTTTCATTTAACAATGATGTACGTAAAAAGGAAGCACATGCAGAATGGCCCTGTCAAGTCAAGATTATGGGAAAACCTGTAAAGCTTTTCAGTTGTATCATTTATTATTTTCAAAGTAGTATTACTGTTGCACAAAGGAACGCAATTGGAATAATAATAACAAATAACAGTGATCAATAAAAGCTTTAATATTGTGGAGTTATACTTAAATCTACTGCAAAATGGAGTTTTTTCATTCAATATCATCCAAATGAGACAAAGTGTGAGATACGACAGATGAACAAAACTGAGCAAAGACCAAACATTTGACATTTTGGTTTATGTGGTTTTTGGTTTTTGCTATGGTATAGTAGACATCAAACAGTAGGAGGAAGAACTGTGCAGTCCTCATCTTGGATGCCATTTTGTAATTATAGTTTATTATTTTACACAACATTCAGTATGCTTATTTAGAGATTGTTTGCTGTGTTTTAAGGAGGGATGCATCTGCAAATTTGCAGCACTAACAGTGAGCACAGATGTGGAACATTAAATCTGTATGCATCTCCAGGGATGTCTGTCACTGTCTGTAATTCATTACAACTATTTCTACAGTTTAAAAAAAACGTCCTTTTACCCTGTTGACAAATCGAGAATCTATGACTATACAAATATGATTAATTTAAAAAAGTTAACAGCTGGATGCAAGATGTCTTCTACTTCACTGAAAAGTCCATTCATGTTTCCACATTATATTTGTCTAAGTTATATATATATATATATATATATATATATATATATATATATATACATACCATATATCTAATATGAAAGCATATTAGACCAAGATTGCTTTTCAAATTAATTGTGATGTCACAAATCAGGCCTGTAGGTTCATGCCTTAGGTTTAAGGTGAGCACAGAAAAATATTCCTGATTCAGCTGACGACTGTGAAAATAAACTCTGTACATACATCTTTCTGCACTGTGAAGGTCAAATATTCACATGAAGAAACTACGGAAGCCCTGAAAGGCAAGCGAGAATTTTTTTTTTTCTGAAGATCCAATTTCTAAGTTCTGATATAAATTCTTTTATCTCTTGTGTTTATGACTTGAGAATAAGTGAAAAAAAGGTTTTCCCAGAATAATATTTCAAAGTTCCATTAAAAAAAAAAAAAAATCATCTGCAAAACAGGTGACATTTTTTTTTCCATCTGTAAAACAGTTGACAAAAAAAATTTATCCATTAAACAGATGAGAAAAAAAAAGTTTTGTCAGGATCATTTTTCTATTTTTTTTCTCTCACATGTGTAAAGTAGGAGGTGAAAAAATATTTTTTTTCTGTCAAGATTTTTCTAAGTGTTTTATTTTTTTGTAAAATTCATTACGGCCACAAGAGGGCTTTAAAAAAAAAGTTTCTCACGTGTAAAGTAGCAGGTGAAAAAATATTTTTTTTCTGTCAGGATTTTTCTAAGTGTTTTATTTTTTTGTAATATTCATTACGGCCACAAGAGGGCTTAAAAAAAAAAAGTTTCTCACGTGTAAAGTAGCAGGTGAAAAAATATTTTTTTTCTGTCAGGATTTTTCTAAGTGTTTTATTTTTTTGTAATAAGTGAAATTTTTTTTTCCATCTGTAAAACAGTTGACAAAAAAAAAATTATCCATTAAACAGATGAGAAAAAAAAAGTTTTGTCAGGATCATCTTTCTATTTTTTTTTTCTGTCAGGATTAGAAAAATCCTGACAGAAAAAAAATATTTTTTCACCTGCTACTTTACACGTGAGAAACTTTTTTTTTTAAGCCCTCTTGTGGCCGTAATGAATATTACAAAAAAATAAAACACTTAGAAAAATCCTGACAGAAAAAAAATATTTTTTCACCTCCTACTTTACACATGTGAGAGAAAAAAAATAGAAAAATGATCCTGACAAAACTTTTTTTTTCTCATCTGTTTAATGGATAAATTTTTTTTGTCAACTGTTTTACAGATGGAAAAAAAAATTTCACCTGTTTTGCAGATGAATTTTTTTTTTTTTAATGGGACTTTGAAATATTATTCTGGGAAAACCTTTTTTTCACTTATTCTCAAGTCATAAACACAAGAGATAAAAGAATTTAGATCAGAACTTAGAAATTGGATCTTCAGGAAAAAAAAATTCTCGCTTGCCTTTCAGGGCTTCCGTAAATTGTTGATTTGTTCAGTGCTCTTACTCGGTGCTTGTATTGGACCATAGTCCCCTGGTGATACGCTTATATAAATTTGTCTGTCATCTGCATAACTGTGGTAGCATATTTTGTTGTTTTCCATATTCTGAGCTACTGAGAGCATGTAGAACAGAAGAGGCCCCGGAATGGAGCTTTGGTGATCTCTGCATGTCATTTTTGATGCTCAGATGTGTAATTACCTATAGACACAAAGCAGTGCCTGCTCTTTAAATAGGATTCACACCAGTTTAGTACTGTGCCAGAAAGTCCCAACCAGTTTTCCAGCAATATGTTATGGCTGACCGTGTCAGATACAACATTGAGATCTAGTAATACAAATGCTGTAATTCTGCCACTGTCATTGTTTAAGTGTACGTTAAAGACCTTAACAAGAGCAGTCTCAGTGCTATGGTATGGTCAAAATCCTGACAGGAAGGCATCGAAACAGTTGTTTAGCGCCACAAAGTTGTTCAGCTGTTAAAAAACAGCTTTTTCAATGATCTTGCTTAAGAACAGGGGTTTTGATATGTGCTTGTGCTTAAGTGGCTTGATGACTGTAGTTTTCAGGGCCTATGGGAAGACACCTGAGAGAAGAGATGTGTTGACGCTCTGTAGAAGATCTGACGCCATGCAGTTTGCAGTTGAAAAAGCCTGCAGAATATCAATGTCATGAGCCCTCCCTCTCTGCCTGTCATCTGCTGCTCCAGTCTCTGCTCTGTCTGATTAGTCACACCTGTGTCTACTCCTGCACTCATCAACCTGCCAGCTGCACTGCATTCTCTGCTGATCACCTCTGTATATAAAGCCCTGTCTTTCAGTGCCTCCTTGTCAGATCGTCTGCAAACCAGCACCAGTTACCTGCCTGTCTACTTACGCCTCTGACTCCAACCTGTGAAACCGGACCTGCTCGACTACGTCTCTGATCTCCTGCCCCGGTAAACTAGACCTGCCTTCTGCCTGACCTCTAAGAATACTGCCTAGCCCTTGACTGTACTGCTGCCACGATTCCCTCTGCCCAGTCCTCCCCTCTCTCCGCTGTGTGTGTGTTTTCCCCCTGGAACTTCGGACCTTTGCTGAGTGGGCCCTGGATCCAACCCCGCCATCTCAGTGAGACGCCCCTCAGCTCTGGACACACACCCACACACTCCCTTTCCCCAAACCCTTCAATAAACTGTTTAAACGTGACGCTTTTGTGGTCCTCGTCTGTTTGGTATCTGACAATCAAAGCAATATCCTCCAGGTTTTTATGGTTGATTGGATGGAATTGTGTCATACTACTCAAACTGATTTTAAGTTGGCACAGGGATAATGCATATCCTGCATCTGATATGGATGCACAGTCTGCTTGTCTAATTTTCAGAATTTTATCAGTGAAGATATTTACATCAAATCATCCTAGATATTTACATCAAATCATCCCATTATGAATACAACATTAAAGACTGCCAATACTCTTTTGACCCTTCTAATGTGTTAGAAAAGGGTTTACACCTTTAATGTTAGCGGGTCAAATTTGACCCGTGTTTGAATTTGTTAACAAGCACTGGAAAGAAAAAACGAATTATCATCCAGAAACATGTTTTGTCTGATGAGTGACTTGTTATTCAACCATAACTTACAATGTACAAATCCTTTTAAGTTTGAACTGGGCAAAATGTATCTATTTTCTATTGCTTATGATGAACAGAACAGGCAAATACATTATAAGCCCCAAGACAAAACAAAATAATTCCCAAAATAACTTGTTTATATTGTTTTATATATTAAAATGAGCAATTATTGTTACATCTGTTGTGTTCTGGCTCAAAATTGAACACATATACCTCCTTATGGAAAAAAGAGAAAAGTGAACTTAATTTCCAAAAACATTTTATTTTCATCACACAACAAGTGTCATCATGATGTGTGTATGTGTGTGTGTGTGTTTGTGTGTGTCTACGGGTGTGCATGTTGTGCCAGATGTGGTGAGATGTGATAAATAAAGCATAAGAAAGCCCCAATCTATATACTGCTACTGGGAGTGGGGGGTGGGGGGTAGTTCTTGGGATTATATTTGTTGTGAGCCACTCTACAACTGAATACAAGTCAATATGCTTACTTGGCATGAAACATAATTTTAATATTATTATATAATAATATTATACTATTTTTAAAGGATTTTATTACTATTATTTTTATTTTGTTGCATTTTTAGTTTTTCATGATGGTTTGGCATCATTTAATATGTATTTCTCTGCATAAAAAACCCATAATTACAGCCAGGTCAAATTTGACCCATGACACAGTAGATGTAACTTCATGCCTTTAAAAAAAAAAATATTTTTTTTATCATAGTCTGTAGGCCATGGTAGAGGATGTAATGATGCCTTGTTTTGATCAGAAAAAAATAAAACTACGTTTCACACATCTAGGGCCCTATCTTACACCCTGCGCCGTGTGTCGCTAAGCGCAGCGCAAGTCGCATTGCTATTTTAAGACCGGCGCATTTGTCATTTTCACACCCAGCGCCCGCGTTGTTAAAATAGCAATGGAACTTGCGCCCATCAGTGCGCACATGGGCGTGTTGATTTAAAAGTAAGGTGTGGCCAGGCGCATTGTTGGCGCATTGCTATCTTGAGGAAGCAGAGAACGATTGCACTTTTGACCAACAAAAACCTGGGGCCCTATTTTACACCCTGCGCCGTGTGTCGCTAAGCGCAGCGCTAGTCGCATTGCTATTTTAAGACCGGCACATTTGTCATTTTCACGTCCAACGCCCACGTTGTTAAAATAGCAATGGAACTTGCGCCCATCAGTTCGCCCATGGGCGTGTTGATTTAAAAGTAAGGTGTGGCCAGGCGCATTGTTGGCGCACTGCTATCTTGAGGAAGCAGAGAACGATTGCGCTTTTGACCAACAAAAACCTGGTCTAAAGTCAATGGCTCAACGTCACATTGTTATTTTAAGGGTGCATTATGTAATATGCAACTACACAGGCGGGTGCACAACACACACTCTGCCTGTTACACACACAGGACGCGCAGCAGCACACACACGCAAAAGGTAACAAATAAAAGTGTTGCAATGTGAAAGATTATTATTGTGTATATTAATATAATTAAAGAAATTACATGTCAGTCATAATATTTATCAGAAGTAACTAATCGCAGTAATTATGGATTAAATTGTTTAATTATTTGACCAAATTGTGACACGTAGGTATTTAAAACAGACGGACAACAGCTGATCAGACACAGATCGACTTTCCTGCTTCATCAATACATGATGACATGAGGAACACATGAGGAAATAAATGAGGTGAAAACAATTATTAAACTAACGAAGGGAATAAATCTGCACTGATTCTATATTCTTATACATATTCTTCAACATTTTTGAGATTACAGTGATCAGGTTTCCACACGTTCAGCAATTTCAACACCGCTGATTTGACCTGTCACTCCATGACTGAACAAAACAATTTTTCAAAAACCAAACGAGGATAAAATTGCAGCAAATGAATGAACAGGATTTTAAACTGGTGGTCTGGGGCTGACCACGGGAGGGTCTCGGGGCAGCAGGGGCCAGTGTGTGCGTTATGGATCATGCGCTTTCCCTTTGGGCACGAGCAGAGAAGCGCTCCCTTTTGGCAAATGCGCCGTCATAATAGCAATCCGCCCAAGAGCAAGCGCACCTGGCTCTTAAAGGGAATGGGAGATGACACTGTGATTGGTTTATTTCATGTTATGCCGAAAACACACCCATGATTAATGAGGAGACGAAGGACAACCCCTTTGAACCATGCGCCTGGCGCATCGACCATTTTTCCGCCGTTAAAATAGCAAAAGTAGGTTTGGACACACCCTAAATGCAATTGCGCTATGCGCTTTAGACGCTGCGCTTTAGATCGTCAAAATAGGGCCCCTAAACTTAAAAACAGGTCAAATTCGACCCTAAGGCTGTGAGGTGTGACGAAACGCTGCGGGTCAGTGTGGATTTGTGGGCATGTGACTATGTGGCCATTTGTGTGATGTCACGTTGTAAACTGCTAATCCTGCCAGTCCAGAAGGTATGAAATTAGTTGAAAGTATGAAAGTAGTTTGCCAACCGCCATGAAGCAACAAAAGAGAAGAAAAAGAAGCACTCATATACGGTTGTACAGCTCTGGGAAATTACTGGGAAACATGGTGGTGGAAATATTCAAGTCCAGGGGTGTTTAGCCCACTCTGCAGTTGGACACATACACCGAAATGACCTGACCAAGGAGAAGTACCACTCCATTCTTCATTCAGACATGCTATGCCCTTTGATATGCATATTTGTGGAGAAGGGTTCATACTGAAGCGCGATAATGACCCCAACACACCTCAAACCTTTGCAAAGATTACTTAAAGACCAAATAAGACCAAGGAGTCCTGATTGTCATGGACTTTTCGCCACAGCCCCCGAACCTGGACTCCACTAAACCTTTATGAGGGCACTTGAAGACTGAGAAAGCAAAGCATTCTGTGACATCACAAGAAGCCCTTTGGAACATTGTCATATCAATCAATCAATCAATCAATCAATCAATCAATCCAAGTCTATTTGTCATATATAATCACATAAGGTACAATCACAGTGCAGTGTAATCCTGGTAGTTCATTCAATTTGTGTATTAGAAATAGTTCAAATAGAATAGAAACAGTCGGGGATGGGAGGCAGTCTTGGGGTGGTGTATCTGGTACCTTCTTCCCGAACGCAGCAGGTGGTTGGGATCATTGATGATTCTCAAGAGTAGAAAGGGGAGCAGAAGGTGTAGCCCCTTACCTTAACATTCAATGTGTTTTTGGAATTTTCACCTATTTGGCATACCCAAATGGAAAAGCATATATCAGATAAATGTAAGGCCAAAGTGCATGTATTAGGCTTAATTTAAAAAGTAAAATCTTCTAGTTGCTGGAAATGTGCTTGTTTAGCATGTAGCTACAACACAGCCAATATTACATGAGTTCAAATATGACTCAAAAAAGTGTTTTGGAAAACAATCACTAGGACAAGTTTTATGCCACATACACCACATACAGTACCTTGTACATCTCATCAACCACACCTGTATCAAATTCCAGACCTCTAGGCCTAACCTTAGGGAAGCAAGTTTTTAGTTTGTGGTGTCACTGGTGTCCCAAAACCAAGTGGCCAAATTATGCCAATTGCTTTTACTCACTACTGTGTAACGCTCAGCTGCTTACAACTTGCTTAAGAGGGTGGACAACGACCGAGATTAAAGTTGATACAGACTCAATGTTCACTTACTTGCAAAGGTGGTTTACTAATTTTTAATCGAAGAGGGTGTAATGTAATCACTTATTTGGTATACATTTATACTTAAATTATATTTTATCAGATTTGTTTGTGTACTTGTCTCACAAACACTTCTAAAAATATGTAATTTCTAGTGAGTTAAGACCTGCATCTGTGAATCTGCATCACAAACTGAAACAATCACAATCACACTCTGTGATCATAGATAGGCTGCTGATGAACTTGGGGGTGAGGTGTGGAGCATTGGTGTGAAATCACACTCTTATTTTGAAGTACCTCTTTCTTCGTTCTGTAATTGTTTTTTCACATCAATTCTAATTTTGTAGATGGTGCAATTCGGAGAAACTATATGTTCTGCTGCAGCTTGTGGTTAGGCCTAAACACGGTACACAATTTTTTGATGCCTTATTTGGGGCTGAAGAGACTGGAGCCTAACCCAGCATACAGTGGATGAAAGGGAGGGGGCAGAGGGTGTACTCACCCCGGACTCAGGGATAACATTTGAAGACAAACACATTCATACTGACAAGTAATTAAAGGAACGCCTGCTTTTTTAACTTGCATATCTTTGGACATTTGAGAAGAAAAACTGAGCTAGTGTAACATCATTATCTGATATAATGTCGGTTTTCGCTCTAGCTTGCAACAGTTGTCAGAGTCATTGTTGTCAGACATATTTTCTTGTTGACAAAGTTAGATTATGTGCCTCAGGTTGTTGTGTACCCATGGAAATTAAAACAAGTTATATAATTATTATGGTTTTAGAACAATGAACCATCAAAAATGTTGTCCTATGGCACAACTTACCCCAAAGTAGGGGTAAAATGAGCATGGGGATGGGGTAAATAGTGCTACCATTAAAAAACTGTAAAAATTACACAAAATCAAATATAATAATAATAATAATTACACTTGATCTCAACCCAGCTGAAACCTATGGGAGATTTAGAACTGATATGTTAGACAGCACTCTCCATCACCATCATAAAAACACCAAATGAGGAAATGTCTTTCTGAAGAATAGTGATCATCTCTCCAGTAGAGTTCAGAGACTTTTAGAATCAATGCCAAGGTGTATTCTAGCTTTTCTGGTGGTTCGACACCTTACTGAGAGAGTTTAGGTTGGTTTTTACTTTAATTTGTCACCTGTCTATATGTACAGCATGTTTGTGTGTGGCTTAAACTTAACAATAGCCAACAATTAGGTATTTATTGAACAGCATTGTAGCACTTGTAACATGGATCAAACATGAACAGTGTCTCTAGTCTCTAGAATATCAGAAAATAATTTTGGGGGGTAAACTGATCCATTGACTCAACTTGCCCCAACATCACTGGCATGTTTTACCTCACAATCTCCATTTTGACAAAACTGCTGGACACAGTGGCTCAGATCAACAATTATGCTAAGTTTATGACCTTGTTTTGTAGCTCACACTGACTTCAATTAACATGTAATAATGTCCAAAACTAATCTTTTTTAATTAAGATACAAGACTGATAACTTTTGTAACATGATGAATTCACTTTGCGTGGCAAAAATCTTTTTTTTTGCCCTGTTTTGCTGGCCACTCTCTCCATATGATTGAGTCCAAGATGGATTGAGTAATGTGAACTATACATTCTTAATTTGTAGTGAAATTATTACTTTTGTTTATGGTTACCTAGATAAAGGAAGTGGCTCATGTTATGCTCTGTATTCCTTTAATAGAGCTCTGATTTGGAGGGAACATGACTGGGACAGAGCTGCTGAACAACACCAGAGTAAGACACAAGTAAAGCAGTCTCTAAAAATTATTAGCTGCCCTTCAGTCTCCTCCTCTCCGAGTTTCTTCAACTCCTCAACACTAACCCCTCTCCATTAGAAAACTGAGTAATAATTTGTAATAAATTGCTATCTCTGAGCCCCCCAAACCTCGCAATATATTGAGCTGAAAATCGGTATGCATTTCAAGCAGTTGGAAAGTGTCAATCTGAATTTACAAGGGTTTTTAATCAAAGTATTTAAGCTGTTTAAGTATTTTTATAAGTACAGTTGTCAATGTCAGACCTTAATTGCTTACAAGGTTTGCCTTTGTTTGCTGGACACATCTGCAAAACTTGTTCACTCACTTCATCATCCTTGAACCTGAGTGTCTTTGGGTGTTTGTTTCTTGAAGCAAAGTTTCAGCAGTGGGATTTCATTTGATTCTTAAAGGTGCAGTTCAAGATTAAACAAACCATCTTACCATTAGGCAAATTAGTGTAAAATGGCAAAACTATTTTAACACAATACAATAAAGTGCACCACAAACTACTTCCAAAATGATGATTCAATTGATTCAGCTGCTCTTTAATTTTTACAAGCTTTAACACAAACTAAATATTCTAACCTTCACGATGGTAGGATTTAATGCCAGTATGTTCATTATTCTATTTTTAAAAAAGGAACCTTTAGATTGAATATATAGATTTAACATTCAGATTTTTAAATTTTAATGAGCATTTAGCTCAGCTCATTTTTTTGAATTCTGTTTAATTGCTAGTTATGTGTAGATATAAGACTTGCCTTTAACATTTACAATACATTCATCTAGGTTGTATCTTGTGGCCCTTTAACAAGCAACCAGCTTCCAAGAGACCTGCATATGTGTGGATTCACATACAATATTAACACACAATACACAAACACAGCATCATATTTCTGTCTAATGGTGAACATCACAGCACTCTGTGATCATAGATAGACTGCTGATGAACTTGTGGGCAAGGTGTGGACTATTGGTGTGAAATTACGCTATTTGTTTTTAAAGTACCTCTTTCTGTGTTCCTTAATTGTTTTTTCACATCAATTCTAATTTTGTAGATGGTGCATTCTCCCTAATAGCTTTGAATTCGGAGAAACTGTGTTCTGCTTTCTAAACATGGTTTTCCTTATTTGGGGTTGAAGGAGCCTAACCCAGCATGCATTAGATGAAAGGGTGAGGGCAGAGGGTGTACACACCCTGGACTCAGGGATAACATTTGAAGACAAAGACATTCATACTGACAAGTACTTAAAGAAGTGCCTGCTTTTTTAACTTGCATATCTTTGGACATTTGAGAAGAAAAACTGAACTGGTGTAACATCATTATCTAATGTAATGTCAGTCTTCGCTCTAGCTTGCAAGAATTGTCATTGAGTCATTGTTGTCAGACATTTTTCTTGTTGACAAAGTTATAATATGTTCCTTGGAGTTCTTGTTCCATATTTGTAGTTGTGTATTCCCAATTAGCTGGATTTCATTTGATTCTTAAAGGTGCAGTTCAAGATTAAACAAACCATCTTACCATTAAAAAGGCAAATTAGTGTAAAATGGCAAAACTATTTTAACACAATACAATAAAGTAAGTAAGTAAGTAAGTAAGTAAACTTTATTTATAAAGCGCCTTTCAAAACCAAGTAGTTGCAAGGTGCTGTACAATGCAAATAAAACAAGTGAGAAATAAAATACAATAAAAAGGTAAAATGACGGTAAAATAAAAATAAAATGAATAACATCACACAACAAAAGGAATAAGAGCAGATAAAACAGTAAAAATAGTAAGAACAATGCAGAGGCTAAATTGGAAATCATTCAATAAAGTGCTTTTGAAAAAGATGAGTTTTTAAGAGCTTTTTAAAACTTTCCACCGACTGCATTTTTAAAAAAGTGCACAGCAAACTAATTTTGACTTCTGATGACTCAATTGAATCAGCTGCTCTTCATGATGGTAGGATTTAACGCCAGTATGTTCATAATTCTATTTTTAAAAAGGAACCTTTAGATTGAACATATAGATTCAACATTCATAATAATAATAATAATAATAAATTAGATTTGTATAGCGCCTTTCAGAACACCCTAGGACGCTTACAGAGACAAAAAACAAACAACAGAGAAAGAGTTCATTTTGGTAATTGAGTTTTTAAATTTTGATGAGCATTTAGCTCAGCTCATTTAAAAAAATCCTGTTTAATCGCTAGTTACATGTAGATATAAGACTTCTTTTTAACATCTACTATACATTTAATCATTTGTTACAAGAATATGAAAAAATACACATTTCAACATGTTTTCAATTACCCTATGATGTTTTTACTGTGTTTGATTTTCATGTTTTTGTGTGTTTTTATGCTGACTTGTTGAAAAAGTAGTAATGATATGAACTGAACTGAACTGACTTGGACATTGTCAAATGCTGCAAAAACTGTTAATTGGGGTTGACCACTTAACACTTAAATTAAGAAAATTTACTCTTCTGCTCCTCCTACTGGAATTTGTTTGTCCCTTCCGTTGGAGCTGCAATCCTTATATTGTGGTATAAATGTTCTACTTCTTAACCAGCCCTAGTTAGGTAAATTGCCAGTATCAAATCCATTTTCAGTTCTTTGCTTATTGTTAATATGTTACAGCAAAAGCCCCATTTCTGGCATGTAGTTTCATCTGACATGGGCCTGTAGGGCGTGACGTAAGTAAAAATGTGTGAATGAGGCTGGTCAAACACAAAAAAGACTCCACCTCCTGGACATCAACTCTTTAAATATGACTGTGAGCCACTGACCAAAGCCTGCTGTTTACATTCAAAGGTAAAGTAAGACACCCAAGACCTTTTCTCTGTGATGATTACAGTTTTTGTTGAGTAAGTTCTTCTGACAAATTAATCATTTTCAAAATTCCTTGATGTCAATGTTTTAATGGCATATTTTCTATATATTGAAGCAGTACATTTTAAGTGCATTGTTTAACAGATTTTATGGCGAGGCCATTTTTCATTCTGGCAATTCTTTCATACAGATGACAAGGATGTGGCAGCTCTTGCTCCTGTGGTGGTCATGGAGTCCTCTGTGTCTGCCATCCAGTGTAAGCTTCATTGGTACACCACAACAGTGTAAGGAAGCTCAATTTGTTCCTGGTTACAATCTGGGTGGGGAAGGCTTCGACATCGTCACAATGGAGCGGAAAGGTGCCTATGTCATTGACACTGAAACATGGAAGCTTGGCAACGGCACTTGCAGGCTATACAGTAACAGCTACATGGAGAGAACAAAACAGAAGGTCCCGGTTGCTGTAGTGGACTGGAGAATCCTCCCCAAGTGCAGTACAACGGTCTCCAGTGTAGTTTATGATTCTGTTGAGAGTCTTGTCAATGATTCCACCTCATCTGTGT
This sequence comes from Euthynnus affinis, assembly GCA_029490765.1. Taxonomy (NCBI): domain Eukaryota; kingdom Metazoa; phylum Chordata; class Actinopteri; order Scombriformes; family Scombridae; genus Euthynnus; species Euthynnus affinis. The sequence goes on along the minus strand of CM055838.1, from coordinate 32,974,982 downwards.
CCAATGATTGGAAAATTGGCCTTAATATCTCTGTACATCCTACTACCACTGTTGGTATTAGTTTTGGAGGTTCCCACTCCAGAGCGTCAACTTTTGGCATGGGAAAGTCAAAAAAAGACCGCTATACTTTCCTCCGACATTCTGTTCATTGTAACTTCTACGGGTGAGTATGTGGACAGATATTCCTCTTCTTGACATTAACTCTGACTTTATTTGTTCATTAGATGATAAGCATTATTTAATTGTACAGTGTTATACACAGTACATGTAAACTAATATGTTTGCTTGAATTGAAAATAACTGTACTGTAACATCTGATTGATATGATATTATGATTGACTGTAACTTATTTATTTGATCTCTGTGTTTTACAGTTACAGGCTGGCAACAAAACCTCCCCTGAGTCCTGAGTTTCAATCAGCTGTCAACTCCCTTCCTCCCTATTCATGTAATAATGCACCGTCATATCGTAGTCTGATTGATACATACGGTACACATTACATCACACAAGTGTTCCTGGGAGGCGAAATGAAGGCAATCACTGCAGTCAGGACCTGCGAGGCAACCATGAATGGACTGTCGACAACAGAAGTCAATGACTGTTTGTCAGTTGAGGCCTCAGTTGGGTTTGGTAAAAGTGGCAGTATTGATGCCATGACAAAACACTGTCAGGAGAAGAAGAAGAAGTTAAACCATGATCAGAGTTTCAGCAGCATGTTTAATGAGCGAACCACTGAGGTAATTGGTGGAAACATTAACGGAGCTGATATCCTCTTTCAAGGGCAATCAGACCCCTCTGTCTATAGCACGTGGCTTGACTCACTGACAAAAATACCTGATGTGGTCCAGTACAACATAAAGCCTCTGCACACCATATTGCCAACGGATCATCCAGCCAGAGCTGGACTGAAACAAGAGGTAGAGGAGTACATCAAGAAAAATGCAGTGTTGAAAAAATGCTCAGAATCCTGTCAAGTTGGGCAAAGAGGTAACAAAAGGGATCCTTGTGCTTGTGTTTGCAACGGTAACCCGCATGTAAAGTCAAACTGCTGTCCTACTGGGAAAGGTCTTGCAACATTAACGGTTTTCAACCTTTATGCAGAAGGGCTGTATGGTGATACGTTCACTGAGACAGATGGTTCAGTGGAAGTTACTTACGGTGACCAGAAAAAGCGCACTGCCATCATAAGTGACAATGATAATCCTAGATGGGCAGAGAAATTTGAGTTTGGACCCATCGTCATCAATATGAGAAACAAGCTTAAGTTCACTATTTATGATGAGGATAGCTATTGGAACAGCGATGAGCTTGGTCAATGCTCATTTGATCTGCGCAGCGGGAAGGTGAGCGACAGCTGCATGTTAGATTATGGCACCTTCTTCTTCTCCTACAAAGTAGAATGTGCACCAAGTCTTGGTGGTAAGCAATGTCAGGAATACCTACCCTCCCCAATGAGTGCCTCTCTGGCCAAGGTCTTTCACACCAGAAATGGGGTCCTTGTTGGAGAAACTGGCGAGCAATGTGCTAAATCAGGCAGTTGAGGTCAGCTGGTGACGTGAGATGCACTGAGAGATTTAACTGAAGATGAACCTTTATGATGGATACTTTGCTAGTAGGTGATAGTGCCTGTTTTGGTTTTGCAATGCCTGTTTTTCATTTTCATATGCTTTTAACTTTCATGTACACCCATCATTTTTATTTACAAATATACTTGTAAACCCTCCATAATACATTGTAATGATTTTGCTCTTTGTGCCGTGTGTAAAAACAACACCAGCATGTATCTGATTGTGTGCTATAAACATGTACTTAATAAAGCATTGAAAGCAATAAAAAACTGTTTCATCTTTTGGTTGACATGTCTATTGTAATAACTGCACAAGTATGCAGAGATTCTCCAAACACTTAAGGAGTGTGCTCAGGTTTGTCAGTATAAAACAAATTAAAATAATTTAGAGAATAACTTTCACGCTGATTACAATGTAATTGTTTAATATAGAGTAGTAGAACTAATAGTATTTAACATTAGAAATATTTATAGTATGCCACTACATTTCCAACTTGGAGGGGCTTCCCCCTGCTCTGGAGTGAAGTATAGAAAGGAAGGGTTCATACTGAGAGAACACCACAGATGTTACCACAAATACCTTTACCTGTACTCATGTGACCGATGATATCTCTTGTCAATTCTTTGGATAATTGCTGCTCAGAGAAAATCATGTTATCACTGAACATGTGCTTCATAATCTCAGATGACCTGCCCTTTTATTGAAACATGATGTGTACAGTTGTTCAACTATCATTTGACGGAATGGGACTAAAATGTAATGTATTAAATGTACGTCTTTCTTTCCACGGTACAATTTATTCACCTTCCACTACTTACAAAAATGTTTATTATGTCACCACAAGTTTGCATAATATGTATACTACACAAATGAAACTTATGTTAATTGCAATAATATAGATACATATATTTTAAATAATAAGTGGTGTGGGGTTCAACTTTTAAAAAATCTACTACAAAATGAAACCTCTGCATTCTTGTAGATGTGAATGACCACATGAGATGCAGTGTGAAATGCGTCACATTCCTGTAGATGTAAATGTGACATTGAGGTTTATGTGGTGTGGGAACACAGCAAGCAGGGTTGCTATGATGTGTCATTAATACACAAGAGAAAGAAACAACCTTGAAAAAATAGGAAAGCCTATGTATTAAAAAATGTTACAGAATACATAGTTTGTTGTTAGACAGCTAAAGTTGCAAAGACAATAGTGTGGTATGTGACCTATTCGATGTATGGTGCAACTTTTCGTTTAACAATGATGCATGTAAAAAGGAAGCACATGCAGAATGGCCCTGTCAAGTCAAGATTACAGGAAAACCTGTAAAGCTTTTCAGTTGTATCATTTATTATTTTCAAAGTAGTATTACTGTTGCACAAAGGAACACAATTGGAATAATAATAACAAATAACAGTGATCAATAAAAGCTTTAATATTGTGGAGTTATACTTACATCTACTGCAAAATGGAGTTTTTTCATTTCAGTGAATAAGACCATCCAAATAAGACAAAGTGTGAGATACGACAGATGAACAAAACTGAGCAAAGACCAAACATTTGACATTTTGGTTTGTGTGGTTTGGGAACAGGGCACACATTGTTGCTATGGTATAGTAGACATCAAACAGTAGGAGGAAGAACTGTGCACTCTTCATCTTGGATGCCATTTTGTAATTATAGTTTATTATGTCACACAACATTCAGTATGTTTATTTAGAGATTGTTTGCTGTGTTTTAAGGTGGGATGCATCTGCAAATTTGCAGCACTAACAGTGAGCACAGATGTGGAACATTAAATCTGTATGCATCTCCAGGGATGTCTGTCACTGTCTGTAATTCATTACCACTATTTCTACTATTTCTAGTTTTAAAAAAACTTCCTTTTACCCTGTTGACAAATCGAGAATCTATGACTATACAAATATGATTAATTTAAAAAATTAACAGCTGGATGCAAGATGTCTTCTACTTCACTGAAAAGTCCATTCATGTTTCCACATTATACTCGTCTAAGTTATATATATATATATATATATATATATACATACCATATATCTAATATGAAAGCATATTAGACCAAGATTGCCTTTCAAATTAATTGTGATGTCACAAATCAGGCCTGTAGGTTCATGCCTTAGGTTTAAGGTGAGCACAGAAAAATATTTGTGATTCAGCTGACGACTGTGAAAACAAACTCTGTACATACATCTTTCAGCACTATGAAGGTTAAATATCCACATGAAGAAACAGTAAGTGAAAGACATTTTTGAGTGGAAGGGGATTTTAACTGCTTTATGTACTATCATCCACTGTGGGGAGAGCCCCTATGTGTAGTAAAGGAGAATAGTGATCTGGAGTGTTTTTTTTTTACTTCGCTGGAAAAATAATGTCACAGTGATTCAAGTTTTGAAAAACTGAAAGATGTATTTAGTTGTAGCAGTGAAGAGGCTATTGGATATGTGGCCAAATGGGCCAGACAAGTAAGAACTTAGAAAGAAGGAGGCTCTGTGTACGAAGTGTGTCTCTTTTTGTTACCCAAACCTATTGAAGCCCTTGATGGTACCTACGGAAGGAAAGAGATAATGGAGAGATATGCATTGAAGTGAACGAGGAAGGGAGGATGGGAAGTTAGTTGAGAGGGTGAATGGATGTATAGAGGGTTGGGCGAGGGTTGGGTGAATTGTTAAAGGGTAAAAGTGGAGATGGTATAAGAAGGCCTGACAGAAGAATCGAGGCATGGTTGAGGTGTGGCCTTTGCTGCCAATCATAAGGGGAACTCCAGTGATTTTACACATCAAACTCAGTCTTTCTTGTTAAACTGCCTCAGTCACTTGAGTCAGTGTGTGTGTGTGTGTGTGTGTGTGGGTGTGTGTGTGTGCGTGTGTGTGTGTGTGTGTGTGTGTGTGTTTGTGTGTGTGTGTGTGTGTGTGTGTGTGCAAGATTTAGGTTACAGTCCAAATACAGTTGAAAGAATAAAGAGTAAAGTATTTTTGTGGGCCTTGCTCGTCATGCTGTACTGTAAAGATACATACTATATATAGCAAGGCAAGGCAAAAGCAAAGTGTGAGTGTGTGTGTGTGTGTGTGTGTGTGTGTGTGTGTGTGTGTGTGTGTGCAAGATTTAGGTTACAGTCCAAATACAGTTGATGAGAAGGAAGGAACTAAATCTACTAGTTAGCAATATATTGCAATGAGCAAATTTCTTCTAACCAGCATATTAATACAGTGGCATTGTTTCATCTAAAATGAAATGCACATGACAACCGGGGGAGTCATGAAAGATCATGAGATGTGAGTCAGAGGAACCGAAACCCAAAATAAAGGAAACTAAAAAGAATAAAGAGTAAAGTATTTTTGTGGGCCTTGCTCGTCATGCTGATACCAGTGGCCTCCATTACTGTAAAGATACAAACTATATATAGCAAGGCAAGGCAAAGGCAAAGCAAGTTTATTTGTATAGCACATTTCAACAACAAGGAAATTCAAAGTGCTGTACACAGAGCATTAAAGGCATTAAAACAGAATGTAAAAGCAACACAAATAAAAAGACAAAGTGTCAAAATTGGAAATAAAAAGAAGCTAAAAAGGGAATAAGACAAGACAAAAACAAGACACTAAGCAACAAGCACCAACCAGCTTTCCAGTCTGTCTAGCAATATGTTATGGTTGACCACGTCAGATACAACACTGAGATCTAGTAATACAAATAATGTTATTCTGCCACTGTCATTGTTTAAATGTATGTTAAAGACCTTAACAAGAGCAGTCTCAGTGCTATGGTATGGTCAAAATCCTGACAGGAAGGCATCGAAACAGTTGTTTAGTACCACAAAGTTGTTCAGCTGTTGAAAAACAGCCTTTTCAATGATTTTGCTTAAGAACAGGGGTTTTGATATGTGCTTGATGACTGTAGTTTTCAGGGCCTATGGGAAGACACCTGAGAGAAGAGATGTGTTGACGCTCTGTAAAAGATCTGGCACCATGCAGTTTGCAGTTGAAAAAGCCTGTAGGCAGAACATCAAAGCAATATCCTCCAGGTTTTTATGGTTGATTGGATGGAATTGTGTCATACTACTCAAACTGATTTTAAGTTGGCACAGGGATAATGCTTATCCTGCATCCGATATGGATGCACAGACTGCTTGTCTAATTTTCTGAGTTTTATCAGTGAAGATATTTACATCAAATCATCCTAGATATTTACATCAAATCATCCCATTATGAATACAGCATTAAAGACTGCCAATACTCTTTTGACCCTTCTAATGTGTTAGAAAAGGGTTTACACCTTTAATGTTAGCGGGTCAAATTTGACCCGTGTTTGAATTCATTAACAAGCACTGGAAAAAAAACGAATTATCATCCAGAAACATGTTTTGTCTGTTGAGTGACTTGTTATTCAACCATAACTTACATTGTACAAATCCTTTTTTAGTTTAAACTAGGCAACTACATTATGGCAAACAGGCAAATACATTATAAGCCCCAAGAAAAAACTAAATAATTCCCAAAATACCTTGTTTATATTGTTTTATATATTAAAATAAACAATTATTGTTACATCTGTTGTGTTATGGCTCGAAATTTCCAAAAACATTTTATTTTCATCACACAACAAGTGTCATCATGATGTGTGTATGTGTGTGTGTGTGTTTGTGTGTGTCTACGTGTGTACATGTTGTGCCAGATGTGGTGAGACATGATAAATAAAGCACAAGAAAGCCCCAATCTATAAAAAAGTTTTATCATAGTCTGTAGGTCATGGTATAGAGGATGTAATGATGCCATGTTTTGATCAGAAAAAATTAAAACTATGTTTCACACATTTAAACTTAAAAACAGGTCAAATTTGACCCTAAGGCTGCATTCACACCAGATCCGAATCCAGCGACGAATCGCTGCGGGTCAGTGCGGATTTATGAGCATGTGACTATGTGGCCATTTGTGTGATGTCACGTTGTAAACTGCTAATCCTCCCAGTCCAGAAGGTATGAAATTAGTTGAAAGTATGAAAGTAGTTTGCCAACCGCCATGAAGCAACAAAAGAGAAGAAAAAGAAGCACTCATATACGGTTGTACAGCTCTGGGAAATTACTCACAACAGCGATGAGTCTTTCCTCCATCATCTTCGTAATAAAGTAATATCAATCAATAAATTAATCATCTTCGGTCCAAAGCAGAAGACTGAAATGCTACATTACTACATGGTAAATAAACAATGTTCCTCTTCTGGTCTAATCGCTGACTTACGTGATTGGCCACTGCAGCGTGAAATCGGGTTGAGGTTTCCCAAAAGTTGACTCCAGCTCAACTTTTCCGGCCACAGTCCGGTGCGGCACCACAGCGGCCAAAATGGCTGCAGGCAAGCCGCACCACCCCCATTCAAATGAATGGGACGACTAGCGTTTTTGCCACACCGCTGGATTTGGTGTGAATGCAGCCTAACACAATAGAGGGCATAATTGTTTAATGGACAGACAGTAACTTCTGTGCTGCTGACCTTTAACAAGACGATGTGTGCGTGTGTACGTGTGTGTGCACTAGCAAAATTTTGGCAGTCCCATTCTATTTTGAATAAAAATAAAGTTGTACAATCTTTTCTTGAAACATGATTATATCCAAGTGTCCCCTAAGGATAAGAGACATGGGTGCATTACGGGTCACTGAAGTGCAGTAGCTGGTTTACACAGCCAAATATGACATTTATTAAGAAAGTTACCAAATTTCATTATTTCATTTTGTGAATAAATACCATGTATCTGGATTATTGCATTTAAAGATCCATTGCAACATGCATTCAGATGACAGTCAGGCATATCTAATTAACTCATCAGAGGCTTGTTTGAGTAGCTCGACTTCCAGTATTCACCTGTTATAGATATAGTTGTTCATGTTTCTGGCAGATCATTGTTTACTAGGTAGTGGGAAACATGTCATAAGAACTAACTGAAAGTGTCAGGAGTCAAATTATTATTCTAAGCAAATAGGGGCTCTAAACACTTTGCAGAAACTGGATCAGTTGTATCCAAAGCATAATCAGGCAGACCAAAAGTGACCAACCATTCAGAAAATCAACACATCAAGCTTAGTTCTCTGAATACAAGAACCAATCAGCAGAAGTACTGTCAAATGAAGGCAATCTTGTAGTGATCTCAGTAGTTTCTAAACCACTTCTCAGGAGGGGAAACAAGGCCAAACACTTGCTGTGGGCTAAAAAATTTCACATAGGATGATTGGAAAAAAGTTCTATTTACTGATGAATCTGAGTTTGAGGCTTAAGGCAGTTACAGAAGGGTGTATGTAAGGAGACAAACAGGAGAGAGAATGATACTGCAGAGTATCAAACTGACAGTGAAACATGGTGGTGGAAATATTCAAGTCCAGGGGTGTTTAGCCCACTCTGGAGTTGGACACATACACCGAAATGACCTGACCAAGGAGAAGTACCACTCCATTCTTCATTCAGACATGCTATGCCCTTTGATATCCATATTTGTGGAGAAGGATTCATACTGAAGCATGGTAATGACCCCAACACACCTCAAACCTTTGCAAAGATTACTTGAAGACCAAATAAAACCGAGTAGTCCTGACTGTCATGGACTTTTTGCCACAGTCCCCGAACCTGGACTCCATTGAACCTTTATGAGGGCACTTGAAGACTGAGAAAGCAAAGCATTCTGTGACATCACAAGAAGCTCTTTGGAACATTGTCATATCAATCAATCAATCAATCAATCAATCAATCAATCAATCAATCAATCAATCAATCAATCAATCAATCAGTCCGTCAATCCAAGTCTATTTGTCATATGTAATCACATAAGGTACAATCACAGTGCAGTGTAATCCTGCTAGTTCATTCAATTTGTGTTCAAATAGAATAGAAATAGTAATAAATACATGTGTGTGATCAGGAGGGTCAGGGATGGGAGGCAGTCTTAGACAATGATCTCATTTTTCATAGTGGCCTGAGATCTTCCTGGCCAGGAGATCATCCTGAGTCTCTCAGTGTTGGGGTAGTGTATCTGGTACCTTCTTCCAAAACGCAGCAGGGTGAAAAGGTCATGATCCAGGTGGTTGGGATCATTAATGATTCTCCTAGCCTTATTCTTGCAGCAACTGGTGTAAATACTCTTTAGGCAGGGTATAGCTCAATCTATGGTATACTCAGCTGAACAATAACAAAAAACAAATAACTCCAATGTTTCCAATGTTACCTCGATTGACCAGGTAGCAGAGTCAGCAGGAGGAGAGTTCACAAATTGTTGAGTTGACCATTTCCATATCCTGAGTGACTTGTATTCATATGTTATCATTGTTATCACAAAAGTACATAAATTTGTTAAAATAAATGTTAAGAGCGTAAATTCAGCAGAGCTAATGGAGAGGTGACTGGATAGGTCATGCAGGGATAACGTGGGTCACCAGGTTTTGCGCAAATTTGTGGAGTCCATGCCAGCTTGAGTTCATGCTGTCATTAAAGCAAAAGGGGGACATATCAGTTACTAAGATATTCTTAAATTCATGTACATTTTTCAATAATTCAACATTTCACTCAAATTGATAAATTGGTATTACCATTTGTAATGAAAACATTAGTATTACATTTGCCAATACTTATTCCAAAGTCTCTTCGGTGGATTCAGTTGTTGCAAAATTGAGCCTCCTTTGTGATGGAACCACTGGCCTTGTTGGCTGAAGACTCCACTGTAGCTAAAGATCGCTATCTCCATTATAAGTCAACCATATTGTGGTGGGATAGATTAGGAATGATGGAATACCCCTGGCCCTTAGCTCTCTCAGTACAGTGCCGTAGGCCTTCCTCTTCTGTGTGTCATGACTACAAACAGTGAAAAACATCAGATTCTTCCCATTATACTAGAGGAGCATGTTTTTCTTCCTGACATCCCTTGCTCCCTGTAGTTTAGTCGGTTGGTCGTTGTACCTCAGGACCTTGAATATCAGCGTCCTGGGCCCCTCCATGTTTTGGCATTGTTGACCATGGATTTTATGTGCTCTCTTGATCTGAATTGGATCACAGTCAAGGTGGTGGGATCCACTTTGGCATAATTCTCTGAAGAAAACCTACGGCATCATCTCCATCTCTGTTCAGCGCCAGGTTTACCAGCAGGATATTATTCCTTCTCTTGCAATCTTCCAGGGATGCTAATGTGTAATGGGGTCTGCCACCTTATTCCTTATTCCTGTGCTTCCCAGATGGGGAGGAAGCTGGAGAAGGCATTGTTTTCCTGTTTGTTGACATTTATGTTATTTATGTTATGCAGTTTATGAGACTGCTCTGCTATAATTAAACACTATATTATTGTTACATGCAAAATTTGATTTGCTGTTGACATAAGTTTCCATAACAGAACAGGAGGCATCATACTGAAAATATAAATTTCTCCCTTTTGGTTTTGGATTACTTTCTCAAAGGAGAAGACAGTGATTTACAGTGTAGATGTATATGCTGTGGTAGACAGAAAATATGCTTTTTAATTTCATTTCCAGCTTTTGATTCCTCAGAGGAGGTTCAGCAGTTTGCCAAGTGCATCAGTCAACAGCTTCCATCATGCTGTATTATTTCCTTGAACAGAGCCATGCTGGCTGAATATCACTGCTCCCAGTTTTTGTTTCCAAAGTGTCTTCTGGCTGTTGCTTCATATTTAATGAATAGATATGAGAGTGGTACCAATCTTTTTGTCTAACGCTCGGCATTTGTATTTCCCAAAATGTTGATTTATTCCTTTGTAAAAACTCATGATGTATAAAACATGTTGGGGTTTTTCAGTGTGATTGTGTGAAGGAAATGTGAAATGGCATGATTGCACAGAACGTTTTGGAATCTGATAGCTCACATAGACAATCAAGATTCAATACTATGATATAAGTCAGACACTGGCAACCACTGAACAGAGCTTGCTGTTGACAATCAAGGTAAGATAAGTCTTCCTTCTTCAGTCCTTCTTTCTGTCATACTAGTAGTTTCACATCAAAGTTTCATTACAGTAGTTTGAGACCACCTGCTTAGTAATTCATTCAAGCTAAGTTTGAATTGTTAGTCAGGCCTGTAAATGTTTGTGTGAGTCAAATTTCTTTTCAAGTCAGTGGCTCCATCTCCTGGACAAATGGGGACCCTATACATGAAAAGATTGATATTCTACCTTTATGTGTCTGTGGGCTGAATGCTGTGCATGTATAATTCAAAGATAAAACCATCCTTACATTGACCAGGTTATAGATAACATGATGAGCAAATAAAGATAAGTATGGAAAAAAGTGGAAATATTTCTTATTAAAAAGAGCCTCTCAAGCAGCTTGTTGAGGCAGCTGAACAGAGCAAGTTGTTGCCTTCTGACCAGAAGCTGCCAACAGATCAAACGTGGCATCAATGACATGACAGTGGGACTGCAAGACATCTAACAGCATGTTTAAAGAAGCTATTTTACAGACCAATTGTAACACAGTTATCTGTGTGGAGCAGTACGAAAATTAAATGAAATGAGAAAATTGATTTTATATGCTATGTATAGCTACATGAACACTGAAGACGGTCCAGATAGATGCTCAGATCAGGAATAAAATGTAGACATCCTAGAGTGGTTGGTAAAGAAAAAAAAAAATCATGACTGATCATGAATGATCTGGTCAAATATTTGCAAGCACACATATGGGAGATTGAAAAAAAAGAGGACAAAGACTATATGGTCTGATGACATCAAAATCAAGTTTTTTGGCTATCATACCAAACTACTGTATTGGTTTGTTTTTTGTTTGATTTAATACACAAAGAAACACACCATTCTCACTTTGATGCCTGATGGTGGCAGTAACAGGCTGAAATTGTTTATTGCAGCAGGCCAATGTATGGCTTGTGTAGTTAGCAAGTCAAATAAACACAGTAAAACAAAGAATAGCAATAAATTCTGGAGAAAAACTCTCTGTAGTCTGTATGACAACAGCGACATGAAGATAAAAAGTTTTATTTTCCAGCATGACATCGGCTCCTACATAAGAATGACTTCTCATCCATCATTATTTTCCTGAAGGGGTCAAGTCAAATTCTAGACACAATCCAATCCAATAGTGTCAGGACTACAAACTTGCAATTAACTCATGGTACCAATGCATGACAGGGTCATTTAAAAAGTAAAATCTTCTAGTTGCTGGAAATGTGCTTGTTTAGCATGTAGCTATAACACAACCAATTATACATGAGAGTCACATTTGAATAACAATAACTAGGACAAGCTTTATGTCAGAGCTATGGAAATCACCACATGCAGTACCTTGTACATCTCATCAACCACACCTGTATCAAATTCCAGACCTCTCGGCCTAACCTAATGGAAGCAAGTTTTTAGTTTGTGGTGTCACTGGTGTCCCCGAACCAAGTAGTCAAATTGTGCCAATTGCTTTTACTCGTTACTGTGTGATGGTCAGCTGCTTACAACTGGCTTAAGAGGGTTGACGATGACCGAGATTAAAGTTGATACAGACTCAATGTTCACTTACTTGCAAAAGTGCTTTACTAATTTTTACTTGAAGAGGGTGTAATATAATCACTTATTTGGTATAAATTTATACTTAATATTTTTTATCAGATTTGTTTGTTTTTTTTGAAAGTGAGTTTTTTAGTGATCAGTGTAAAAATGTCAATTACATTCACTGTGATCTTCAATCTTATAAAACAATAAAGAGTCCAAGTGGTGTAAATACTTTTTAAGTACTTGTATCACAAACACTTCTAAAAACGTGTAATTTCTATCTATCTGTAATTCTATCTGTATATCTAGGTTGTATCTTGTGGCCCTTCAACAAGGAACGAGCTTCCAGCACAAGTTGAGACCTGCATCTGTGAATCTGCATCACAAACTGTAACAATATTAACAGAATACACAAACACAGTATCAAATTTCCGTCTAATCGTGAACATCACAGCACTCTGTGATCATAGATAGGCTGCTGATGAACTTGAGGGTGAGGTGTGGAGCACTGGTGTGAGATCACACTCTTATTGAAGTGCCTCTTTCTTTGTTCTGTAGTTGTTTTTTCACATCAACTCTAATTTTGTAGATGGTGCATTCTCCCTAATAGCTTTAAATTCGGAGAAACTGTGTGTTCTTCTGCAGCTTGTGGTTAGGCCTAAACATGATACACAATTTTTGACATCTTATATGAGGCTGAAGGAGACTGGAGCCTAACCCAGCATACAGTGGATGAAAGGGAGAGGGCAGGGGATGTACACACCCTGGACTCAGGGATAACATTTGAAGACAAACACATTCATATCGTCAAGTAATTAAAGAAACGCCTACTTTTTTAACTCGCATATCTTTGGACATTTGAGAAGAGAAACTAGCTTGCAACAGTTGTCAGAGTCATTGTTGTCAGACATATTTTTGTGTGGACATAAATAGATTAGATATGCCTAACACATAGATACTGTAAGTATTCCCACCTGTGGGCGTGGTATTTTTAAGTAGGTAGTCCATACCTTTACTTGAAAAATTTTGTGCAAACAGTGTAACAGGTATTGTCAATCAAATATATATACCTGCATATAGTTTGTGCACGACTACACCTTTGCTGTGGATATAGCCCAGCTAGCTGTTTCCAGACTTTGTGCTAAGCTAAGCTAAACAGATGCTGGCTGTAGCCTTATATGTAATGGACAAATTTGAGAGCGGTATCGATCTTCTCATCTAACTCTCGCCCAGAAAAGAGATGAGCATATTCCCCAAAATGTAAAAGTATTCTTTTAAAAGAGCTCTGATTTGGAGGGAAAATGACTGGGACAGAGGTTCTGAACAAGACCAGAGCAAGACGCAAGTAAAGCAGTGTCTAACAATTATTAGCTGCCCTTCAGTCTCCTCCTTTCTGAGTTTCTTCAACTCCTCAACACTAACCCCTCTCCATTAGAAAACTGAGTAATAATTTGTAATAAATTGCTATCTTTGAGCCCCCCAATATATTGTGAAGTTTCACAATATATTGAGCTGTAAATCAGTATGCATCTCAGGCAGTTGGAAAGTGTCAATCTGAATTTACAGGGGTTTTTAAACAAAGTATTTCAGCTTTGATTCTTAAAGGTGCAGTTCAAGTACAGTTGTAAATGTCAGACCTTAATTGCTTACAAGGTTTGCCTTTGTTTGCTGGACACATCTGCAAAACTTCACTCACTTCATCATTCTTGAACCTGAGTGTCTTTGGGTGTTTGTTTCTTGAAGCAAAGTTTCACCAGTGGGATTTCATTTGATTCATCTTACCATTAAAAAGGAAAATTAGTGTAAAATGGCAAAACTATTTTAACACAATACAATAAAGTGCACCAAACACTACTTCCAAAATGACGATTCAATTGAATCAGATGCTCTTCAATTTTTACAAGCCTCAACACAAACTCAATATTCTAACTTTCATGATGGTAGGATTTAATGCCAGTATGTTCATGATTATATCTTAAAAAGGGAACCTTTAGATTGAATATATAGACTTAACATTCAGATATAAGTTTTTAAATTTTGATGAACATTTAGCTCAGTTTATTTTTATTTATTTTTAAATCTGTTTAATCGCTAGTTATATGTAGATATAAGGCTTATTGTTCGAAAGCCCACATTGTTCAAGCAAGATTAATTATATAGTGTGTTTGTATGGAGAAGTTATTTATCCCACGTTGTCGAATGTATCTCAGTTTTACTGACGTTCCTGAATGCACCATCTGTATGCATGCTTTGCTCTGTTAGTGTTTTCTTTTCTTCCATGCGGTCAAGAGCAGACGGTTTCCTTCACAACATGCAGCATTAGTTATCCTGATTTTCCCAGTTTTCCTGCTGTGTGATAATGAAAAGTGGTGAGTGTGATTATTAGGTGATGTTTAATGATTATTTACATTATTGTTTGTACAACTAATATTAAGCTAGTACAGTGGTAAGTTGGTATAAATGTTCTACTTCTTAACAGCCCCAGTTAGGTAAATTCTCAATTGTCAGTATCAAATCCATTTTCAGTTCTTCGCTTAATGTTAATATGTTATAGCAAAAGCCCCATTTCTGGCATATAGTTTCATCTCATCTGATATAGGCTAGTAGGGTGTGACGTAAATAAAAATGTATGAATGAGGCTGGTGAAACACAAAAAGACTCCACCTCCTGGACATCAACTCTTTAAATCTGACTTTGTGAGCCACTGAACAGAGCCTGCTGTTTACATTCAAAAGTAAGGTAAGACTTCCAAGACCTTTTCTCTGTGATGATTACAGTTTTTGTTGAGTAAGTTCTTCTGACAAATTAATCATATTCAAAATTCCTTCCTTCCTTGATGTCAATGTTTTAATGGCATCTTTTATATATATTGAAGCAGTACGTTGTGCATTGTTTATACATATATGTATATATATATATATATATATATATATATATATATATATATATATATATATATATATATATGAGCAGTACATTTGATGTTTGTATGCATTGTTTAACAGATTTTATGGCCAGGCCATTTTTCATTCTGGCAATTCTTTCATACAGATGACAAGGATGTGGCAGCTCTTGCTCCTGTGGTGGTCATGGAGTCCTCTGTGTCTGCCATCCAGTGTAAGCTTCATTGGTACACCACAAGAGTGTAAGGAAGCTCAATTTGTTCCTGGTTACAATCTGGGTGGGGAAGGCTTCGACATCGTCACAATGGAGCGGAAAGGTGCCTATGTCATCGACACTGAAACATGGAAGCTTGGCAACGGCACTTGCAGGCTATACAGTAACAGCTACATGGAGAGAACAAAACAGAAGGTCCCAGTTGCTGTAGTGGACTGGAGAATCCTCCCCAAATGCAGTTCAACAGTCTCCAGTGTAGTTTATGATTCTGTTGAGACTCTTGTCAATGATTCCACCTCATCTGTGTCCAATGATTGGAAAGTTGGCCTTGATGTCCCTGTAGACCCTACTACCACTGTTGGTGTCGGTTTAGGAGGTTCCCACTCCAGAGAATCAATGTTTGGCATGAAAAAGTCAAAAAAAGACCACTATACTTTCCTCCGACATTCTGTCCACTGTAACTTCTATGGGTGAGTATGTGGACAGATATTCCTCTTCTTGACATTAACTCTGGCTTCATTTGTTCATTTGATGATAAGCATAATTTAATTGTACAGTGTTATACACAGTACATGTAAACTAATATCACAATAATGTTTGCTTGAATTGAAAATAACTATACTGTAACATCTGATTGATATGATATTATGATTGACTGTAACTTATTTATTTGATCTCTGTGTTTTACAGTTACAGGCTGGCAACAAAACCTCCCCTGAGTCCTGAGTTTCTATCAGCTGTCAAGTCTCTTCCTCCCTATTCATGTAATAATGCACCGTCATATCGTAGTCTGATTGATACATACGGTACACATTACATCACACAAGTGTTCCTGGGAGGCGAAATGAAGGCAACAACTGCAATCAGGACCTGCGAGGCAACCATGAATGGACTGTCGACAACAGAAGTCAGTGACTGTTTGTCAGTTGAGGCCTCAGTTGGGTTTGGTAAAAGTGGCAGTGTTGATGCCATGACAAAACACTGTCAGGAGAAGAAGAAGAAGTTAAACCATGATCAGAGTTTCAGCAGCAAGTTTAATGAGCGAACCACTGAGGTAATTGGTGGAAACATTAACGGAGCTGATATCCTCTTTCAAGGCCAATCAGACCCCTCTGTCTATAGCACGTGGCTTAACTCACTGAAAAAGATACCTGATGTGGTCCAGTACAACATAAAGCCTCTGCACACCATATTGCCAAGGGGTCATCCAGCCAGAGTTGGATTGAAACGAGAGGTAGAGGTGTACATCAAGAAAAATGCAGTGTTGAAAAAATGCTCAGAATCCTGTCAAGTTGGGCAAAGAGCTAACAAAAGGGATCCTTGTGCTTGTGTTTGCAACGGTAACCCGCATGTAAAGTCAAACTGCTGTCCTACTGGGAAAGGTCTTGCAACATTAACAGTTTTCAAGCTTTATGCAAAAGGGCTGTATGGTGATAGGTTCACTAAGACAGATGGTTCAGTGGAAGTTACTTACGGTGACCAGAAAAAGCGCACTGCCATCATAAGTGACAATGATAATCCTAGATGGGCAGAGAAATTTGAGTTTGGACCCATCGTCATCAATATGAAAAACAAGCTTAAGTTTGCTATTTATGATGAGGATAACTATTGGAACAGCGATAAGCTTGGTCAATGCTCATTTGATCTGCGCAGCGGGAAGGTGAGTGACAGCTGCATGTTAAATCATGGTACCTTCTTCTTCTCCTACACAGTAGAGTGTGCACCAAGTCTTGGTGGTAAGCAATGTCAGGAATACCTACCCTCCCCAATGAGTGCCTCTCTGGCCAAGGTCTTTCACACCAGAAATGGGGTCCTTGTTGGAGAAACTGGTGAGCAATGTGCTAAATCAGGAAGTTGAGGTCAGCTGGTGATGTGAGATGCACTGAGAGATTTAACTGAAGATGAACCTTTATGATGGATACTTTGCTAGTGATAGTGCCTGTTTTGGTTTTGCAATGCCTGTTTTTCATTTTCATGTGCTTTTAACTTTCATGTACACCCATCATTTTTATTTACAAATATACTTGTAAACCCTCCATAATGCATTGTAATGATTTTGCTCTTTGTGCCGTGTGTAAAAACAACACCAGCATGTATCTGATTGTGTGCTATAAACATGTACTTAATAAAGCATTCAAAGCAATAAAAACTGTTTCATCTTTTGGTTGACATGTCTATTGTAATAACTGCAAAAGCATGCACAGATTCTCCAAACACTTAAGGAGTGTGCTCAGGTTTGTTCAGTATAACAACAAATTAAAATAAATTAGAGAATAACTTTCACCCTGATTACAATGTAATTGATATAGAGCAGTAGTACTAGTAGTATTTAACATTAGAAATATTTATAGTATGCCACTACATTTCCAACTTGGAGGGACTTCCCCTTGCTGTGGAGTGAAGTATAGAAAGGAGAGGTTCATACTGAGAGAACACCACAGATGTTACTATAAATACCTTTACCTGTACTCATGTGACCGATGATATCTCTCGTCAATTCTTTGGATAATTGCTGCTCAGAGAAAATCATGTTATCACTGAACATGTGCTTCATAATCTCAGATGACCTGCCCTTTTATTGAAACATGATGTGTACAGTTGTTCAACTGTCATTTGATGGAATGGAACAGGATATACAGGAGAAGTCATACATGGGATGAGAATGTCTTCATCAGAAACACAATATTGGTGATTTGTTGAAATGCTCAAAAGTATGTAGTTACTTTTCGCCAAAAAAAACAAAGTCTTTGAAAGACTGAGGAATCCCCGCCTTGAGCAGAGGATGACTAAGGCCTTCTTGTAATCATTCACATCACAAGCTTTTAAGCATCTATCTAAAGTAGACTCTTGTTGCTGTGAAAATTCTACTTACAGTATGTCTGTCCTGGCTTCATGTTAGCAGGGACACTAGATTATACGCTTTTATGCATGCACAGACACACTTGTGACAAACGTACAAACTTGATTTCCTCTTAGGTTAGTCAGAGCTTATTCACAAGTCAGTTTTTTTTATAATTTGGGGGCAAGGATGGGATGGACAGTGTTCAGGAAAAAGTCATGTTATTTGATGAGTAATGCTTTCCAAACATCCTGCCAGTTTTATTCAGTTAAAAATAAAAATTGTTGGTTTGGATTTCGGAAAGACTAGTCTTAATGTAAACAACTTTTGACCAGGTGTCTAAACATATCATCAATGCTTTTTTATAACAAAAGTTTTTTTTGTCATGTTGTCCCTCTCAAAGCAGGTTTACCTTCTTTTTTGAGGCTACAGGAGTGCACTTTCAGGCTTGCTGGAGGTAGGTGCAAATGGCCACAATAAAAAGCATATGCAAACAGCGCTATCTGCCTCCCACCCTTGATTCTCATGAAATGTTGTTCCTTTTTTTCTGATACCAGAAAAATAAACCACAGGTTCTACTGACTCACCAGCCTTTACCACCACCTGCTTCCCTGTTATCAGCCACTTTGACCTCACTGGTGGAGGCATAAAATATTGACAGGTAGTTCTCTGGACAGTTGTTTACATGGTGTTTGAAGCTTTCTGTGGAGCATTTGTATTAGAGGAAGATCTGTTGATTTGTTGAGTGCTGTAGATCATTCAAGTGAAGTGCTGCTCAGAGGATCTGGTTGAGGGATGTGGATCTGCTCTCTGCGGAAAAGAATCTGGCATTGTGAAGAGTCTCTCTTTTCAACTGACAACACTTGGAAATGTGTTTGAGTTGCTTGAATGGTTTAAGTATCTGTGGTGTGCTTTTTCCTGTGGGTACCAGCAGGAAAAAGCACACTGACTGTATGTACATTTATGCGCATGTGTGTGGATGAATTTGTTTTGTATGCATACAGTATCGGAGTGCATGCACGTGCTTGTACTCTATGAAGTTTTCCTATGAGGATAAATATGTTTGTATGCATGTATGTTTTCACAGGGCAGATGCAAGTATGTTCCCTGTATGTGTATTTACACAAGCACAAAGAGTCCTCTGAAGATCCCAGCCAATCACTTTACCTCTGTGTATGGGCACACCTGCTCTCTGTGTTATAAATAGAAGGTGGATACATCAATTCCCTCGTGTCACACAGCTCAAGTTCACAAACATCTGTTTTGACAGATGGGAGAAGACACACTCCACAAAGACTGATGATAACTGCTAAACAATGGTAACCTGCTATTTCACAGTCATGGCTGTGATGTGTGTATCAGGAGTTTGTATTCATTTGTCAGCAGCTCAATAAAACTAAAGATGTAACCTCAGGCTCTGTTGTGTAGCTTAACAGATATTTCAGTTATCTCACATTTCAACATAATGATTTCTTTGGACCTCTCACTTGCAGTTTTGTACAGTATTTATCCAAAGTATTTTAGAAATATGAATTATTAACAATGATTCAGTACACAGAGAAACATTACACAAGTTTTCTGACTCAGATGTCTGAAGATTTGCATTCAGACACAAGGAAGCCTGCTGTAAAACAGTTGTAAGGAATATATGACATTTCAAGACATCTTTGCATGAAACTATAGCACCCCTCTGTGGTAACAATATGAAGAGCAACTTTTCAGAGGTCCCAGAATATTGGAGAAGAAAGACGAATTTATTTTATTTTCATGGTATGGATAGAGATTGGAAAGTGGAAGGAAACCCACTAACTTAATGTAGCCTGTGGAATTAGATGCCACACAAGACACAATTACTTCTGGGGGTCTTGTGTGTAAGCTATTGAATCCTTTTAGAGACCTTAAGCTTTCACAGCTTGAGGTAGAGTGAATACAAAAAAAATATTTAAAAATAACAAAAACAAAATACGGCAGTGGGCTATGAATTTTTCTCAAGTTTCACAAACCCCACGTGGAACTCCCTGGAACTGCACAACTCAACACTGTCATTTACCCTTGCAATGCAACTGAGAACGCAGCGGTCTTGCTGATTGCAATAAACTATTTAAAACTATACATGAATGGCATGGTCTTAGTTAGTGAATACTATCTTAAGTAGCATGAATCTGATATAATTTATATGGACAAGTCATTGACACTTGAAAACGGTGTAATTCCAGTTTCCAGTTTTTTCCAGTTTAATTTTCAGTTTATAACATAAGTTTGAAGAGAATTAAAACCATTTTGGTAATCTTAAGAATGAATAGTCTACACAATTGTTTCTCAATACAGTAATGTAATTATAATGACTGTTTTACTGAGGAAATAAAAAAAAATTGATTTTGTGTGAGTGTCACTGACATTCACAGACAAACATCTATGGCATTACAGTGCTGCCTTTACAATTTATAGTGTAACTTCTTTATCACTTCAAGAAAAGGCTCTGTATGGTAGATGGATACAAATAAAAAGGAAGTACATGCAGATTGACCGTGTGAACAAATGTGTTTCTGGTTTATCTAGTTTGTTCTTGATTGACATATGGCTTGTTTGTGGCCCTGGGAAACAGGAGCGGCCCGCACAAGTGCCGTCATTCTACGCAGTATGTGGGCCGGATAAAAGTGCTGAAAGTGTCGGGTGTGGGCCGGATCTGGGCCACAGCAATTTTGCTATCTGGGAAGGTACAATGACACATGAAGCTTTACAGTTGTTTTAAGGCAGTGCTCCTATCACTTTTCCTGTCACTTGATAGTGTCATTTTGTCTTGCCTTGTGGGGTCTAATTGGAAAATGGGAGGTTAGTTCCCAGATAACAAAATTGCTGTGGCCCATACCCGACACTTTCTAGCTAGCCCACATCCTGTGTGAAACGATGGTACTTGGGCAGTCCGCTCCTGTTTGCCAGATCTGGGGCCACAAGCAAACCATAGCACTGACACATGTAAACTAAAAACTAAACAAATAAACCATACCTGGCCCACATCTGGACCGCAGTTCATTTTCATTCTGCCCAGATCTGGCAAGTGCCATCATTCCACACGATATGTGGGCTGGATGAGGATATGGAATGTGGGCCCGATCAGGACCAGAGTAAACATGAACTGTGCTCCAGACATGGACCAGAAATTTAGCTATCTGGTCTGTGTCGTATATTTGCCAGAACTGGCCCAGATATGTTTGAGATAAATGGGCCACATTTGCTGCATCATATGTGAGCCATTTCAGGCTCACATTCAGATAAGCCAGTACCACATTTTCACCTATAGTGGTCTAATACTGTTAACCATATTTGGGCCATATTCACCATTTCAATTATAGGCCACCTCAGGCTCACACCCAGATCAGCCAGTGCTGCCTGTGCTGCATATTTGCCAACACTGGCCCAGATTGATGTAAAATATTTGGGCCAAATGCTCCATATCATATCATATATATCATACCATTTAAGGCTGACTTCTAGATTAGTCAGTACAAATTGCACCACATCTTTACCTATAGTGGCCCAATACTGTTTAACCATATTTGAGCCATATTCACAATTTCAAATATGGGCTCCCTCAGGCTCACTTCCAGGTTGCTTACTGTGTCGTGTATTTGCCAGAACTGAACCAGATATGTTTAAGATAAGGTCCCATTTGCCACATTTGCTGCACCATATGTGGGCCACTTTTGGTTTACACCCACATTAGCTATTGTTGACTGTGCCAGATCTTTGCCAAAGATGGCCCACATTTGTTTTGTGATATTTGGGCCATATTCACTATGTATCACATGGGCGACTTTAGGGACACATCCAGTTTACACATTGCTGAGAGCACTGCATCTTTTCCAAAAATGGCCCATATTTGTTTTGGGACATTTGGCTATATTTGTTATTTTACAGGTAGGCTTCAGGCTCACATCCATTTTGTCTGAGCCAGAAGAAGACCATCAATGCCCTATGATTGCCTGAAGTGGCCCACTTCTGTATGCTATCTGAGTTGATAAGGTTGAATCCCAGTGGATGTAATTAGACTTTTTTGAATACACAAAAGACTGTATAATGTCACAGTAAAAAGAAATCCATACAAAATCATACAAAGTACAAATATAAAACACAAAAGTGAAAAATCTCATTATCGTTTATATGACAAGTCATCTGGACAGCCCAATAGCTGGTTTGGAATGAAGGATTTCATTGTTGAGGTTGAATGGATGAAGGACTGAGGAGGTGACTGGTTTGGGTTTAAGAAAAAAAAAACAGATTATCAAAAAGAATGAAAAGAAAGATCAGGCAAAAGATACGAGGAACTTGAATATCAAGGCCCGACTATAGTACTATGCTACTATGGTCTGTGTTTGGATCATGGTGGCAGCAGGCATAATTAAAGTTAAAAGAATATTGTAAAGCTGTAAATCAGTCCAAAAGAGGCCTCAAAAGTCTGTGTGAATAAGGCACTTGTGATTGAGGCCACCAAGAGACATATGGCAATTCTGAAGTAGCTACAGGATTTCATGACTGAAATGGGAGATACTGTACATTCAACACTAGTTGCAGCTTTGTGGCAGAGTGGGAAAGAGCAAACCTCTGTAGACTGAAACAAGTAAGATGCTTCTGTGATCTGATGAGACCGAAATTGAGCTTTTTGGACATTTTCTAAACACTGTGTTGGTTGTGAGCTGGCAGAGATGCACCATCTCCTTCATGAAGCCTGGCAGTGCTGTGTGGATGCCTCTTTGCAGCAGGCCATAGAGGGTAGAGTATCAAATGAATACAGCGAAATACAAAGACACTGTGAAGGAAAACCTACAGTCTGCTCAAAACAGTAACTGAGACATCCATCGCATTTATTTTCTAACAAGATCCCAGACATCAAGGCTTAGTTACACAGAAGTGGGAACAAAACAATAATGTTACAGTGGTACAGACATATTCACATAGACTCATAGCTGCTGCAACAGTAACCTATAATAAATTCAGTTTAACAAGTTAAATACTTATGCAATCAAATATTTTGTGATGAATATTTCCAGTTAATTAAGATCAATTTGTAGAGATGTGTTTTCACTTTGACTTTTTCTGTTGATAAGTGCCAAAACATTCTAATTATGTTGACTGTGATTCAGCATTGTAAAAGAAAATTTCAAGCTGTGGATATCTTCAGTTGAACTTACTTGCTCTCATCAGCCTTTTGTAATCTGGATGTGGGACTGGCAGATGTTTTTCTATCAACAGATGGTAAGATGTGCAACAAGTTTATAGAGCCACTGACAGCTGCAGTATCACACTTCTATCTTAATGTCAATGGAACAACACTCTGTTATCACAAATAGGGTGATGGTGGTCAGGCGAGAATTGTTGATCTGATTGCATCTCTTCCTTTTTTGTAATTTTAATGTTATCTTTGCCTTTGTAGATTTGCCTACTTTGTTTTACAAATGACTATTTATCATCATTTATGCACCATCATTGATTTAATTAATTTTACAAAAAACACTATTCAGTTGTAGCTTCTCAATACCTCTAGATATAATTAATTCATATATCACTTCTTTATTTGCTCATTCTGTTCAGGATCATAAAGGTTTGGGGGTACACACCCTGGGCATGTTATCTATCACAGGGCTAACATATGTACAATTTACAGCTCCTATTTTACCTAACCACACATATCTGGAAGTGGGAGGAAACCAGATCATTTTCACTCT
The DNA here is from genome assembly GCA_029490765.1 of Euthynnus affinis. NCBI lineage: Eukaryota > Metazoa > Chordata > Actinopteri > Scombriformes > Scombridae > Euthynnus > Euthynnus affinis. The sequence goes on along the minus strand of CM055838.1, from coordinate 32,951,244 downwards.
TGTTGTAAAGCAGCATTGCTAAACACTGATCCATAATGCTACCCCTTAAAAATGGGGCATTTATATCCCTGATATTTAAGGCCAGTCAAACAATGATGAAAAGAGGAGGTTCATGGGATTTTCAAACATGTCAATATGTTCTGCTGTTCACAGTGTCCCACAAAGGTGGGATTAACTTGATTTCTTAGTTACATTTGTGCCAGAAGTAGGAAACCATGCAAATTCAAGTCAATGACAGAAAGAAGACACCCAAGTCAGTATCAGTCAATGACTGTTTGTTAATTAAGGCTTCAGTGAAACGGGGTCCTTCCTAGAGAGTCAGGGAAGCAGTAAAAGGTAAATAATCTTAAAAATCATTACATATTGGTATTAATTATTATTACATTTATGCTTGCCATGCTTTTAACCATCATTTGTTATAGGCTATACAATGCTATACGATGATAATACATTTCTGCAAAAACCCTCATCTTATGAATGCAGTTGTTTACTTAGTTTACTTTAGTTTTCAGGCTTTACCCACAACACTAATTAAATTATCTGTATGGAACAAATAACTTTTGAACAAGACAATACTACACACGTGCACATACACATACACACACAATAGGGCAAACAGTGAGACAGGTTTTGGTGTGAGGAATTAGAGGTATTAGTTCACATGCTACTGTGTGTGTGTGTGTGTGTGTGTGTGTGTGTGTGTGTGTGTGAGAGAGAGAGAGAGAGAGTATGAGCATATTGCTCATGTCGTAGAGACATAAATCTCTTTACAGTCACCTTGTGGCAGATCCCCATAACATAAATCATTAAATTTCAGGGTGAAGACTAAGTTTAAGGTCAAGGTAAGGGTTAGTATAAGTCTCTAATGAATGCATGTAAGTCAATGTAATGTCCTCTGAAGTGATCGAAACCACTTTGCGTGTGTCACCATCACACATAAATGCTTGAAACTGTCATTGATGCATGCTAAAGTAGCAAAATGCATCAGTAGTGCACACACTATGTTGTTCTTGGGTTGTCATGCATAGAAAAAACATTGTTGAAAGAATGAAGCTGTGCAATACCAGAAGCATGTATTAACTGTAAACAGGCGATATGATCACACCCATGTATCACAAAGTGTTATTTTTACAGGCGATATGATCACACTCATGTATCACAATGTGTCATTTTTACACTTTGGTCTGTGTATAGCTTAAACAAATGAGATGCAACATTTTAAGAGTGTTAGTGAGCTTAAGAAGTGCTAGTAGTCTTTTTTTGCCTTTGGACAGAGCCAGGCTACCAGTGCCCCCCTGTTTTCAGTCTTCATTCTAAGTTAAGCTAACCAGCTGTCTGTGGTAGCTTCATATCTACTGTGCAGACATGAGAATGATTTGATTTCCTTTAACTCTTGGCAAGAACGCAAATAGATGTATTTCCCAAAATATCAAATACTTCCCTAAAGTTTCTGAAAAATCCCAATGAGAGAGAATTCTCATGGGTTGTAGTTGCTAGCAATGTAATATCATGGGTTAGAGGTGTGTGATTGAATGTCAATTCACAAAAACTTTGTTTAAATTTTAAAAAGAGTGTGGTTGAGATATAATTTATTTAAATGTATCAATTACCTGGCAGTTCCATATGATGTTATAAGCCAAACCCCCTTTAAGTGTTTCAATAAAATCTGAAGGATCTGATCTAGATCCCTCTTGTATGATGAATGACAATGAAGGTTTACATTTATGTACGGCACTGATGGTGAAGACAGATTTTCAGGGTAGATGGCAGGATGTATGACACTGACACTCGAAAATGAGGTTTGCATCTTGAATCCCAACAAAAGCACTTTCATTGAGATAAGTGAGAGATCATGGTTTTGGTTAAATGCTGATAAACACATTGTTTCCAGTCACTGAAGACCTTTTTTCTGTATTAAACCAAGACCATTATCTTTTCCTATTGTTCATTGTTCTGCAAGATCTGATAGTTTGGCAGAAATAATAAATAATAAATGAAAATAAATGAAATATGTTGTCATTGAACAGTTTACTTATGCGTATCTTGCCAGATACATCAATTAACATCATTTCTTCATAATGTTGACAGAAAACATTATTGTGCAGCATTATGTTTCCTTTGAGATGCATTTTCTGCAATTTATTAGTGTAGCCTATAAAAATGTAATTTCAAGAAGACACACAAGTAGATCTTTATATATTGTATTTATTATGTAAGTATTGAGATCCACCCCTTTATCTTCACTTTCCTCTCGCCCGCTATCAAACAATGACCCCTTTACCAGCACCCATTATTCAGACTCGCTCCCTCTTCCAAAACAGGTCATCTTAGTTCTTCAACTTGACAATCTCCTGCTGGCCTGGCTTATCCACACCCCATTCCTTTCTCCTTCTCTTGCTCCTAGAAGAAAAGAGACAGAGATGAGGGGATTTGCCTCATGGTAGGTAGCTGTTTTATGTGAAGCATATGAGAAAAGAGAAGAAAGGAGAGAGGTTTTTTGGTGAGGCTTGGCAAAGAGAGCCAGGAGCCCACTTGAGGGGCAGTGGGTCTTAGAACTGGAGGATTTGTTTGGAGAAGCCCTCTCCAGCCAAAAGGAGGATTAGCTGAGCACAGGTTCCCATGGAGCCAAGGTAAGGTGGAGAGGGCTTTTAGAGGTTACCACACCCCTGCATGACTACACATGCATGTAGACACACATACACAAAGACATGCACACAAAACACAGACATAAACAGAACACACATATATTTGGGTTTGCACCTCAAAGGACATTTCCAAGGGTACAGAAACTACTGTAAGGCATAACATTGGCTGGTTTGCACAACCAAATGCACCAATGATGTTTTACCAATGATGCTTCTCACTACAATATGCAGATAGTATAATGTATGGTGAAGCCACAGTATAAACTGTTTCACAGATTAAATAAACCCCCTGACCACTTCTATAAAATATAAAATGTGCAGAGAATAATATAGTAGCTTAAATCTGTTCACTAATAATATGGTTGTCATTACAAGTAATATTTCACATTTTGAAGAAGACCTAGACCCCACTTGTCCACCCAAAATCCAAAGGTTAGAGACTAATGGACCTTTTCAGAGCTGATATTTTGACCTGTAGGTCAAAGCACATAGTAGGAAAAGCACAGGTGTTGCTAATAACATTAACAATGGTTCTATTCAAGTGTCTCAGTAAGCCATGACAGTTTGACAGTGAGCCAACATGCAATACAAGGAACTGAAAGTAAAGACGCTAAATGGAATTCAGCCATCATTTATTTTATTATTTACACCATGTTTTTTCCAATCTCTTTACATATATACAACTAAAAATAGTCGTCATGATCTCCTGATTATCAAGTTGTGGCAATGAGCTACATCTATTTCCAAGATGAGCCACAGCAAAGACAGAGCTAATCTAGTCTATTTACACTGTAACTTTCATAAAATAAACTCTCTTCTTCTTTACACACACACCTGCATTACAAATTACACCTGCAAGAGACTAGTGAGTTGTCATAATGAAAAAAAAGAAGTAACCTATTCAGCTCATTGATAAATTCCAATAAGCAGGCTAACTAGTTAGTTGGAGGCATTCCCATACCATAATATAAAAGACATAGTACAGAAATAAATATTCTTCACTTGTAGTCATTTTTAATTTAGACAATCACTTCCTCCAGAAAGTCAATGGTCTGTAGAGCTGAAGGCAGCGCATGAGCCAGAGAGGTCATGCAGCAGGAAGGTCACAACCTCTGCTGAATGGGCCTTGCACAAAAGCAACGTGGGTTGCCTGATCACAGAAAGAGGATGAAGACACAGTTTGTTCATAACTTGCGGCCACTACCATCTGCTGGCCCAGTCAAAGAATTGCATTTTGGTGAGAAACAGTTCGAAGATTCATCATGAGCTGAAGTTTACTGTAGTCTTTACTAATTGTAAAGGCAAAATCTTTGCTGAAATTTTCAAGAAAAGTGAATACAGATTAATTAATAATAATTAATTAATTAAATAATAATAAGAAGAAATGTCAATACTTCAATATTATTAACATTGATCAAAACTTTTATTAATGGTACATGTTTTAATGTTTCACATTTTCCCTTTTCAAATATCCCAAAAGATGTTTAGTGAGTTTGAGGTCTGAGAGGGAGAGAAAAGTAAGCCCTCCTTGTTCCTCCTTGGACCTAAAACAGTGCTGGCATATGATGTGCCTTAAGGGTGATTGTCCTGCTGGAAAATTATCTTCCACACATCTTTAAGCCAGAATGAATAACATGCATTTGCAAGCCAGTTATTCCTCTTTTTGGTCCATGAGAAGCTGATACTGTGCAAGTCACCAAATCAAAAACCAGGGAATCATTGCCAAACCTGAGTACACCCTCGCTCATGTTTGACTATAGGATATGTGCCAGTGTGTTGGCCTCTTTAATTTGGATCTACAATGTTAAATGAAAAGTTCAAAGTTTGACTCAAACTTTCATGAAGTCTTCAGTGCTTGACATTTTATATTTGTTTCAAGTCAAAATGTGGTTTGAAAACTGCTACTCAGTCATTAAAACTACTATGCTTGATTACAGATTTAAAAACTTACATTATGAACATGTGTGTGTTTTTGAATCATGTCTCCTCAAATATGTGACATTTGATGAAACTTCCCCCGCATATGTGTGAACATAAACATTCAGATATATCACTGTTTTAAAAGCCTTTTAAAGACCTGGTTTTGGTATGTCTTTCGGACCTGACTATATATTCAGGAGCATTATTCCTTTAAGAATGCAAGCATTTATATCTTCTTTATATCATCCATTATTAGCTGATCAATCTTTCTAAAACATATTCATGTTAGTGACAGCTGAACTTTATTAAAGTGCTGTGAAGACAATGATGGGACTTGTGTTATGCACAAACCCTCATACTTTGAAATACTGTATATGTGGGTATGTAACTGTATTAGTGTAGCTTGCATGTCCTATGCTGGTGGACCCCCATGTTGAAGCAGCTGCCATGACTACTGCCCCTCCCATCATCAACTTACCCAGTTTTTGTGGCTGTCCACAGCAACCTGGGAAATCTTTAGTCCCTTTCATCTCCCAGTACCACCCCAGTGGAGGATAGAACAACTGGTAGCACTACTGTCAACACCTCCCTGTACATGCCATGGACAGCTCAGCTTAGCCTTGTGGCAAACATAGCGCAGATTAGCATGCCAGCAGTTCTCTTCCCAAACATCTCTGACAGCATTAGCACATGCTAAGTCAAGGGCGTACGTGAGAGCCAGCTGTCAAGTGGAGGGAATTCCTAGTGCTTCAGTCAAGGTCGCTCCCACCATTCAAAGCAATGGTGCTCTGTCATGGCTCCCACGCTAGGTGTTAACTCGGTATCACTAACAGTTTAGCTTGGATGTCCTGGCATGTTTGAAAGAGGGTCTTAACTGGTGCTTTACATTCACACAGCAGGGCTACAGTGTGTGATCGTCACCTGTCACACAACACAGCGTCTCTTATGATGAGGTCACAGGGAAGGCAACCTTTCCAAACAATACAGTATCTATTATTCAAGGAAACAATGAGACTGGTTTAAGAACACAGATGTCCAAACTTTTAAGCGTAGCCGGCCTCATTGTGATTGTGCCATGACCAGGCCTGAGAACAGACAAAATAAAAGTAGAACCTTTCATTTTACCCAAATGATGAAAAAACATATTTTCACACCTGCCTCTCATGGTATCTAGCCACACAGATAGTTTTGGTTTAATTTACTCAGATTTTTAGATATTTTTCGATGAGATTTCTGCCTCCATCCCAAAACAATGGACATGAATGGAATTTTGTTGATGGTGCTCAAAGCCCGGACACTCTACAGAACACACTGTCAAATGTTTTATAGGGAATATTTCTTCATTTGAAAGCAGTTCCAATAAAAACTGTTCACAGTGAGGTCTGTTTTTTAAATATCATTTTTTAATGTTAAGAGATCTCAAACATGGATAAATCAAAGTAAAACTAGATAGCTTGAGATATGGAGATATGAAGAAAATATGTTTGACTTTTTTGTAATATAGGGTAAAATGACCCTTTAAGCCTCTTCATTAGAAAACTGTATCACAGAGCTGTAGGTCCATCATTTGCAGGTCTTTAAAATTGCACCATTACACAGTGAGATTGTGTGTATGTCGTGTACTTATTAAACATGCATACACATCTGTGTGTTCACTCACAAATACATACAAGTCTACATACATGAGCACACTATGCACAGGATCACTCATGAAGAAGTACTGTCTCAGACCTCTTATGTTCTTTTCAAGGGGAAGGTTCTCATCTGGATTTGATCCCCTCACTGTCTCACTTCTTTCTTCTTTTCCCAATTACTTTTGTCTCAATATGCACACTATATCCAATATGCTGGTGAGCGCAAAACTTTTGCTATGAGTAACAGAATCATACCTGAAGGTGTTTAAATGTTTGGACTCGCAAAGGTGACATTCATTACTCTGCATGCAAGTCCAAACACAAAGGTTGTGCAGCAAGCAGGGCCTGAATAGAGTGGGTTCACTTTAGACAAATTCAACAATTCATGCTGATTTGAATTACAGCCAACAGTGCAGTGCATGCAACATTAAAGCATCAAAACACACAGGGCTACGTTTCAGACAAGTCGTCCTCTCTCTATTTTCCTCCTTTGTCACTCTTTCTAGTCCTCCCACCCTCTGTTGCCCCCTCCTTCACTTTAATCCAGTGGCGGAATTTCACTCGACAAGTGATCAAAGACCAGTCGCACGATGCCAGGTGCAGCTGCAGCTTCAGCCGTTGACAACCACCTAGCAATTTTTCCCCCCTTTCCTTTCTCTTCTCTGAAAAAAAGAAAGAACCTAAACAAAGCTGGGCGAACTGCTGTTTGTGTTTGAGTCTATGAAAAACAGCCTCCCTCCCTCCTTGCCTCACCCCCCACCCCCCATTATTTTTTAGGACTATTCTTTTTTCCAGGAGGGGGGAAGTCAGAATGTTTTTTTCTGTCTTTTTGACGGTGATCTGTGTTACCTATGCTGTCCCCCTCTGCGCACTGTGTGGTGGCCGGTTTGAGGAGTTCTGTGACAGTAAATTACGGCACTCTTGAGACAGACGACCAGCAGGAGTTGTGGAACAGAGAGAGCATGCACGGCAGGGATTAGGCTTTATTAAGACTCAGCCACCACGGATGGGCACAACAACACAGCGTGTGTGTGTGTGTGAGAGAGAATAAGTGAAGGATACAGCACAAAGTATCTTTCTCAACCTATAGGTGGTCCCCCAGTGAAGTAAGACACATCATCTCTAATAGGTATCTCATGTCTAAAAGTGTTGCTGTACTTGTCACTGCATCATAACATTGTATACAGTATATAGCACTGCTTGTACAAATACACTATATTCTGGTGATATCGTGATGCTGTTTGTAGATAGGTAAGAGACCAGGAATAATGAAATGATGGTATAATTATAAGAATTCTAAAGTTTGTGATATATTTCTAGATTTTGTTTTGATTTTGTAGTGCAGTGAAGCAGTGATACAGTGCATTTTGTGTGCCAGAATAGAATAAAGTAAAACTTTTTTTTGCCAAGAATTGAAAATGTTGGCCTCAACTAGGATTGATGCACAATGTATTATTTACATCAAAACAGAATGACAGCTTTAAAAAAGGGTGTACGCAAGTAGATATTTTCTGACAGAACACATGGATCAAGGTGTGGAAGTTGCACAACTTGCTTGTCTTGTTGTGCATTTAGGATGCTGATGTTAACACTGGAAATAATCGTAGTTGCCCTTTGCGCTTTTTAATCAGTGTATGTGTTTGAGTGAGCCCACATCTTTGCATATATCTTCATATTTAACTTGTGTGTTGTTTCTGAGTGTGTGTAAGTGTGTGTGTGTGTGTGTGTGTGCGTTGTGGGGGGATTACTGACAGGTGGGAAAGCCAGCACGGTCGGCTTCCAGCTGTCTTGAACCCCCTCCAGAACACTCTCTAACACACCCATGTCAAGTCCACCAACCACCCCCACCTCACCCGACTCCCACCTCCCAGCCCACACACACACACAAACACATACACACACACACATACACACACACACACAGTCCACAAGTTGGAGGAAGTTGAATAAGTAAAAATTACTTTGACTACGTCTTTCATCTGTTCCAGCATCTACTACCTAGTCCAAAGTCAAGGAACAGGAAGTCATGATTATGGCCTTTTATGGTACTGAGTCAGAACTGAAGAACTTTCTTATAACTTTCAAGAGTTCTTACCAAATGCTTTGTGTATATCCTTGAAGTCCAACAAACATGTTGAGTGCATTTCCTTCATGAAATATTTACAAAGCTGATTGAAAATCTAAATTTTGTTATCTTACATTTACACCTGTACCCCTATGTTTGCTAGCTTGCAGTCTTCTTCTTTTCCCTTGTCTTTGTAGGCACATTGCTTCATTATTTGGTGTGTTATGGCCACCAAATGTCAGCGTTGCAATAGGGTGAAACCAACAGCAGGATGTGAATCATAACAATTTGTTTGGGTGTGTGTATGTGATTCCTTGTGCATTACAAACATTGCTCTATAGTGCCACGTGTGGTCAAAATCTCCATATGGTACCTTTAAGACACAGGGATTGAACTGGAGTCGACTGTAGTCCAGAATTCAGTTGAAAGATTGGTGTAGCTGACACTTTTAAAGTGGCATAAATCAACTGCACAGGCAGCATTTTCTGTATGTACTCCTTTAATGTATATTGGTTGCTGTTGGGTCAAAGTATGCACTGAACTGCTTCCCGTGATGATTGAAACAGATTAGATCATTAGATCAGATTTTGTGCCTCAAAATTTAAACAAATATAGACAACTCACATCAGCCAAATTCTGTTTAACCCTTTCATGACCAACTCTGTAATCCTTCGAGCACCTTTACTTGTCCAATAATGTGAGTGCTCATAAATAAATAAACACCGAAAGTCATAAATATTGAAATCTTTCTTTCCATGACGTGAAAGCAACCTGAATCTGTGCCTCTTAGCACTATTGACAATAGGAATGAATATCATGAAAATAAACGTTTGTTTTTTATCTACTTCATCTATGAGCACAACTCTATCCCTAGATAAGAACATTGATATTGGACGACTCTGCAAAAACCTGGATTTATGCCCAATAAATGCCCAATTTTACTGTCCATCGTCAATGTTTTTCTTTATACAATATCTGTTCATGGCAATTCTGGAAAGTTGGCACTGGACACAGGTTAGTTCTGTAAACATGTAAATCTGAGGGATATTGGGATGACCACTGTGTACTTTAGGTTTACCACAACAGAGACATTACAATCATCCTCACACTGTCATCATTTCAACATACCTTCCTTGCCTGTGATTAACAATTTAATGAACACCATCTTAGCTGCCTTGACCCAGTAAAAACACTGATCTGGAGCTGCAAGTGGGTTAAAAGAAACACCAAAAAATATTTTCAAATGCTGTTTGACCAAGGAATTTAGAGCAGTTAGAAGAGACATGTGCCATGAATGAAAGGAAAGGTTAAGACAGCCGGTTTAAAGTGAAAGACATGGCAATACAAGAGGACTGAAGATACTGTTGTCCTTTAGAGAAACCGCTTGTTTTTCCCCTTTGAAGCATTGGTTGTGAGAGTAAATCTGACAGAAAATTACCTGACTAAAAGAATATAACTCCAACACGTTGAGCGACTGAAACAGTGATGATCACATTAAAGAAAATCAAGCAAAAATATTCAGCCAATTCCTTTCAAGTTGATATGAAAATGGATTGTTGCGAAAGAGAAAAAAGGGGGCCAAAGAAGTCTTTTCTGCCTGTTAAATTGGATGTGCATATGACAAATTTCAAAGGCTGTCAAAATAAAAAAAAGAGGGGAGAAGAAGAAAGGGTTGGAAAAAATACATTTACATCATAAATGCACAGGTTCCCTTTCAATAGGCCTCTTCAAAACTCTGTCAGGCTTTTAATGGTAGGCAAGTTCAAAGTGGCACTAGACTCCCACTGCTTCCAGAGATAGAAGTAGAACACACACACACTCACACACATACACACACACACACACACACACACACACACACACACACACACACACACACAGTAGCATGTGAACTAATACCTCTAATTCCTCACACCCGTCTCACTGTTTGCCCTATTGTGTGTGTGTGTTTGTGCATGTGTGTGCGTGTACGTGTGTATCTGATTGACGGGTGTATACGGAGAATTGATGGCAGCCACTTCTTTGTCACTCTCATTGTTCCCCTCCTCTACCTCTGTGATCACTCTTCTTTAACCGATTCCCTTATCCACTCTCTTCGGTTCCATTGACTTTTCTCTCTCTATCTCCGTGATTTCTCCGCTTCTGCTTATTCTCTTCCGCTTCACTCCGTCCTTCCTCCCAGTTTGTCCTGGACTGTTGGCGAGGGATTGCTCGAAATGATGTCTTGGGGAATGTTGCAAACATTCTGAAAGCGCTCCGGATCCCAGTACCAGCCAACACCAGCCAACCAGCCATGCCCCACGGTGATATCCCGGCATCAAAGCCACAAATCTTCCCCTTTTTCTTTGCCTCCCTCCCTTTCTCTGTCTCTTTTTCCACGGTGGCACTTCCAGCGGCTCCGAATGTTTAAACTTCATATATCAGCCTCATTACGGAGCCTCAAAGCCTTCCATCGATTCTAAAGGCGCTCATTTGAATTTTTAATCACACGTATGTACGAGTGCTGTGCTCAGCAACTATCCGACGCAAGCGTGCACACACACACCCTCGCGCTCTCATCTCCGCTCCTTCAGCTCTTTCAAAGTGCTCTGCCTCTGAAGTTTTGGAGTTCAAACTTCCACTTAGAAAAAGTCTTAGCTAATATTTCTCCGATGAGTTTGAATTTGGAGTGATAAGTGCAGGCACACAGTTCAGACTTCATTGTGAGCACAGCGGCATTGCTTGTGGGCGGCAGAGTACTTGACTTATGTTAACAGTAGCATTTCATTGCCTAGCCTAGGTGTTACTTTAGCGTTACTGTTCTCTTTGATGTCAAATATGTAGTTTGAGCGTAGAAAATATTATATATATAATATATACAGTTATACATCACTCAGTCCCCTTGGTGGATATACTGTAGCTATGTAGGGCCTACTCACGCTCAGTTACCATGTGCATACAAAGTCCTGGCTAAGCTACAGAGACTTTGTCACTCAAGCAATAACAGGGAGAGGGAGAAAGAATCCTTTAGATCTTCCTGCAAGAAGTACACCTTTGAATCTGAATTTCCTTGCAGAAAAAAGCGCTTTGAAAATCTAATGCATAAACATTATCTTCTTTCCCCCACCCTTCTACTTCTTGATCCCTCCATTCCCTCCCTTCACCTAAAGCGCACAAGCTTCTGAGCGACTTTGGAAGAACTTCCCTTTTTTAGAGTCCTCAGTAACTTAAATAAGAGGCGGTCTGGGATTTGGATATTGTTATGTCTCATCAAAGGCAGAGATCTGCAGCTATCCTCCCTTGCCTGTTCTCTTGCTGTCTGTCAACGCCCAGTCTTCAAGAAAGATGCTTTTCCTCAAGACTGATGTACTGTAATTTGATATATCCCCCGCTCTATCTCCCCTACTCTTGGGTTTTTGAAAAATCTTTGTTAAGGCACAAGCTAACTCAGGGGAGTGCAGGCGAAGATGTTAGCACTGGTTCAGTCAGTTAGTTATCCTATTTTACAGCATAATAAAACACAATAACCAATGAAAAAGGTTGCCCTTGGTAACTTGACCTGCAGCCTATTCACATAAAAATATATCAAATTTTCTTGAAAACACAAGAACATCACCATTTTTAAACCACTTTTAAACAATAACATTGTTTAAAAGGGTTTTCTATGAAATCGCTGAATTTTCTTTGCAGAATTGGGTATGCCAGCAGAAAGGAAATAGCAGGTGGAAAGGGGAGTGCTATGGCCACATTGATCACACATTGCAAGTAGCATGAAAAAGTTGTAACAGGCTACACTCACAATCTTCAACCTGGTCAAAAGGTATTCTTTGATTTGTCTTTGCAATCGACAGCCACTTGCTGCTATCTCCTCTGTTTACCTTCACAGCAGCAGACCGCAAAGTGTGAGCCTTCCTGCTGTTGTCAGCGTTGGCTTTGCTGCCTCTTGCAGTCCACAGCGTCACCAGAGTGCCTAAGTTCAATGGATCATAATGAAAAGCCTCATGGTAGCGCAAAATCAAACAGGGATTCCATTTATTGGAACCCATGCGGGGACTCCACCTCATTGGCTTATGGGCACTGAGTTTGATTCAGTGAATGCTACACATATGTTGCCCCCTCCTCACTCCCTCACTCACATGCTCTTTTTCTCCTTTCCACTAAACCGCCCGTACCCCTCCTCCATCACCCCCACCCCCCTCCTCTCCCTTGCACCTGCTGCTGTGAACAGCAGGATCCCAGTGTGTGTTTCTGTTCATCCCTCGCTTTTCTCCCTGCTCTCACCACTCCATCCCTCCATCCCTTTCTTTCATGTGTGCTCTGCTGTCAAGCCCAGCTGGATCAGGCCTGCCAGTCTAGTCACACGCAGTCTTTGTTGGTGTGGAAACAAGCAGTGTTAAACCAGGGATGGTAAACCAGCAAAACTTGTGTTTTTTGCAAAGCCTTTTATTTGTATGTAAGACTTCATGTTAAAATAATGTTGAAAAAGTGCATAGTGACTTAAATAGTTGTTTTATTTTCTCATCGTGCTGCAGTTACAGTAATACCTTTCTCCCATAGTTATCTGTCAGCTTCTCAACTTCTATAAACTATCTAATTTGAGATAATTAAAAATGGTTTGCATGTTTGTTTGAAGTCTGTCTTTACTCGCATAACACAGTAACATGTTGCTTCCTTTTCAACCGCTGAATTGCTGATATGGGCGTTTTCATTATTTTAACATCACTAGTATGCAATGTAGGGCGCACAGTGGCCAGCAGTATATTTAGGGAAGGCTTGGCCTGTTTGACAGTACTTACTGCACCAAAAAAATCATGATTTTGTTGAAGGTTGATTTTTTTCGGTGATAATTTTGTGAAAGCTAATCTTAGCCGAGCCTCTCAATAGCGACGCCAATGGTCAGCCGGCTGTTGCTCCCTGTTTAAGACACAGGGCTTTTTATGTGCCCCAACCTTTCAGGAGCAGCTGGCCACTAACACACACACACACACACACACACACACACACACAAACGCATGCAGACTAGTCTCCTTCAAACTCCAACTTCATTCTAAATCCTTGCAAAACATCAGCCACTTTCTTGATGTTTCATTTACATGAGTTGAAAAAAGAGAAAAACATCAAAGATGAACACTTCAACAATCAGCTATCACTCAATTAGCGCTCGACTATTTCTCTCTCATGCACTCCAGAAGGAACGTGTGGAGGGTGTTGCAGAGGAGCGCCAAAGTCTTTGAAAAATCATACTTTTCCCTTTATCACTTCATCTCATAGCAAAACAATTTCTTCCTATTATCCTCACAGCAAGGGGTCCACTGTCCTGTAAAGGTGTACCGTAACGCTTTATAGGCAGAGAGGAGAAGACTCTTTTATTCTTTGCACCTTGTACCCCGGATACATTAAACAGAATCAAAGACGACATTTACATACCATTTGCGTTTCATGTCTGAGGAGTTGAGACAGAAACAGTGTTCATCCAGTGTGAAAGTAGGAATGCTTTGACTTTATGAACTTTTGCAGAAAGAGAGACAGGAGGGAGAGAAGATTGAAGGGTGGAGAAGGAGGGAGGGACATGAGGAGCAAAATTACTCTCAATCACTTTCAATGCAGTTTTCTTTTGTCATCCTGTCACCACTTCTCCTCCCTCTTATCCAACTTTACTGTGAACATGTCATAAATTAATGACAAAAGCCTTTGAATAAGATTCCCTCTCTTTTTCTGTAATCATTTTCTGTTTTACACAGTTCTTCATGGTACCTGACAATGCTACAAGATACACTAGCAGTTATCCTGACTAATGTATGAGAGGATATTAATGAGAACTGGACTCCTACAGTATGAGATCTACACGCACAATTGATCACTTCTTGTTTGTTTCAGATGATGAACATCTCTCTGTGGCACTTACCTATCACCTTTCAGCCTGTCTTTGAGTTATACATGTGTATGTAAGGCATCTTTCTCAGTATAAAATATGTTCATTGTCATTACCATTTCAAATCAATAACCCCATAACATGGTTTGGCTGTTCATGAAGCACTTTCTAGGATTCCATATGATCAAATACAGCTACACATCTTACTTCATGTCTCCTCATAGATCAGTTTCACCTTCATCACACTGTATGCAGTGCGGGTATATGCTACATATGAGTCGTCTCCTATGATACAATCACGCTTGGTCCCTGCGTTGCTCCCCAGCGGCCTTGGTGTTATTCCAAAGTCTGTCATTTATGAGCTGGCGCTCAACATTCTCCATACGGAGCGTACCGTTATGTTTACATCCCTCCAGCTGTTTGTGGATGGAAATCAGACGGTTGCACAGGAGTTCCCTTCAGTCCTGCATTTAACTTATATAAATACAGCATTTGAATAAGAGGTGCCGCAATGTCTCTCTCTTAAACTTCCACTCGATCAATGAGGAGGTGGTATTCATTCCCCCTGTTACATACATGTGTTTCATATGATATAAATGAGGCTGTCATACAGGTATCCTGGATATAATGTACAGATTCAGAGAGGCACATGATTATAGAGATTGTTATGTTTGATAAGCTACATATAACTCTTTCTGGGTTTAATACCATTATATGCAGTCTATGTTCTCAATCCTCTATGACACTGAATTATTTTAACAGCAGAATTTAAAGAAAGATAATTTTCATTTAATTTTCATTTTTTATTTGACAGTGACTCAGGAGCCTTTTCAAAAAATGCATCAACAACTAGAAAGTGGCTTGTCATAGCACAGAACAGGTTTCTTTTTGTAAAAAACTATACAGATTCAAGGGAAAGTGTGATAAAGGTACATTGATGTGTCATTGTATACGTTTGGGAAAATAATTTCCCTTCTAGGAAGGCAACAATACTGATTTTCATAATCATTCTACTGTTTTAAGATGTTACCAAATTCACATTCCTTTCAAAATATCGATTCTTCCTTATTGTTAAACAATACATACTGTGAGGACCACATGCCTCAACAGCAATATACAAGACAAACATCACACTGCTGTTTTGACTGCAAACACAATGATAATGTAACTTTGACAGTAATAACTATAGAATCATGTTCACTCTAATGGATTTTACCGGTCTGAGCAGGTTTACGGCAATAGACTTTTTTCACAGCAGACATTTTGACTTGTTATAGCAGGAAAAACAAAGGTGTAACCAATGAGCCAAGTGAAACCAAGTGGAATGTAGTCATAATTAATGTTATTGATTACACCTGTGCTTATCCTGCTATGACAAGTTCATGGTATAATATAACTGACTGAAACCAATGGCTGCCTTGATATTAGGAAAACATGTTCATCTACCAAAAATACTATTGTGTTTTGTAATATTAAAGTTACAATATATGCCATTCAGCCACTAGATGTCACACTATAGCACCAACATCTCAGATCAAAACAAACATGTGGCATTAACTCAATGAAATTGGAAAAAAAAAGAAAGCGGTCACCTCATGAAACTCAGATCAAATTGTCAAACTAGGCAGTGCTGATCGAATATGGATCAAGACTCTGTGCATTGCCTATTTCTTGCCTAAAATGCTTTCAGAAACATTTTTAGTGCACTGTTTAAATGGACATGGAGGACACAGAGGGACATGTATACTCACATGCACAAACATGCACCTTCACCAAAACAAAGAAGAGAGAAGCTCATATAACAACACACAGAGGGAGTGTGACTTCATTCACTGCTCAGGTTGCCATTTTTCCTCTATATCTTTACATAGCAAATAACTGCTGCCATCCAGTGAGGCTCAGTGTCATTTATCGCAACTTTAAGTATCAATGATTTAAAACAGTGGTTCTCAAACCTTTTCACATCAAGGACCTTTAAATTGGCAAAAATTAGGTGCTGATGTCACCATTAGTCTCTAGCACAGTCACAAGGACATGATCCCTCACTGGCTTCCCACCTGTGAACTTTTACTAATTGTTTGCTAGTTACTTGAGTGCATTATTGCATTCGTCCATTTGTGTTTATTTGTCTATACAAGCCGGCAGATTAAGCTGATGAACTTCAGAAGTTTCTGAGACAGTTAAAATCACAATATATTATCCAATTTACTGTGGTCAGTTCTGCAGATGTGACGTCCACCTTCATCTGAACTGACCACAGTAAATTGAACATCTGAAGTTATGTTCATCACACTGAGGGTGTGGTTTGTGTCACCACCTATCCCATCATGCTGTGCATATAGGGCTGCTTGCATCTTGTGGGCAATAAATGGAGGCAAAATGTGAAGTTGCACCTGCTGTGTATTCATGGTAACCTGTACTCCTCTCTTTTCATACCCTTACATTAGTTTTCCTTCAACATTCAGCTCACTTGTCTCAAACTCTAACCCTCCACCCTCTGTTTCCACTTTCCTCAGTCCCCCAACTCCTGGTATTTAGCCACTCTGTCTCTTCCTCCTTCCATCCCTCCCTCCACGTTCCTGCACCTTTTTATCTCTCCCTCCCTCCATCTCTCCGTTGCCCCCCTCAGGTTTAATGAAGTCTGCTCTTGTGTAATCTTCCTGCGATCGGGCCCTCTCACCTCCCCTCTCTGACTCAGGTGTGTCCTCCAACAGAGAGCCATTGTTCTCTGGATCCTCCGCTGAAGCCTGCCTGGCACAAGCACACACCTGCAAACAACAATGATACCTTTATTCACCTTACACACTCATGAACACAAACACACACACGTGAACTCTTGCAAAACCAGCCCATCCTCACAAGAAAAACGACAGTATAGGTCGAAAATTCAGCTGGCAAAAATAACCTATAGTTACAGATGCCATCTAGTGGCCGTAGTAATTGTGACCCAGGAAAGTGATGCAGTTCAGATGACGTCAATGTAAGGTTGAATTTTCATATTAGGAGGAGGCGGGTTGGCTGGATGGCCAGATAAAATATATGGCAAAAATTGGACTGAGCTGCAGGACACCTGTTCACACACCGTTCGCTTCCCGCTTCCAACTGTGAGTCAGAACTGTAACTTCGATTGTCATGGTGTTTTCTCTTGCCGTGACAATGAAGGTTGCATAACTTTAATCCACACCACGATCATCTTTTCCTAACCCTAAACAAGTGTTTTTTGTGCCTAAACCTAAGCGGACCTTAACCACAGGGTTGTCAACCATAAAATATAACTATTTTTTAACAGTGATGTGTTACGGTTTCGGAAAGCAGCATATTATTTTGCAAAATGGTATATTACACTTCAGCGGTTGTTCTGGAGTGCAGGTACAAACAACCTATGTTATTTAATTTGGAGGACGTGTTGGTCTAAACCTAACCAGACCATAACCACAGCGTTGTCATGCCATAAAACATAATTATTTTTTATGATTACTGCTGATAGAGTCAAGTAAAGTCAGGTCAATTTTATTTATATAGTGCCGAAACACAACAAATTATCTAGGTACTTTTCATATACTACTCTTTGAACTTGCACTGCGGAACTTTTACATATAAATTAGTGTCTGTTACATTCAAGCCCCTGCCAAATTAGCTGATAAACCCTATTACCACCACATAAATCATTTTTAGACTTTTTAAAGTTTTTAATATTGTATTGGTGGTAACATTCATGTGCTGGCCAATAAATGCATACTGGGCAGGGCATGCACAAAACAGACAGCCAAGTGGCTAATTCCAGGCTACTCCTATGCTAACTTGAATGGGAATAAAAATGATTTAATGATACAGCTCTTCTAGACTTTCCAAATGGTATCAGACTAAATCCTGATAGTGAAACGTATCATTTTGTGGGGGTTGCGTGATGCTCAAAACAATTTATCCATTGTTTTACAGCTGCAACAGTAACGATAGAGTAAGCTACGGTTAGAGCCTATGACCTAAGCATGTGTTGACAGTGTTTTTGTTATTACTCTCACTGCCAGGAGGGGGAGACAAAAGTCTGACACTCCAGCTTTAATTTACAGAGACCGAACATTCCCCAATGAGGAAGAACTTGGTGACAGTGGCAAAGAAAAAGTCCCCTTTCATGGGAAGAAACCAAAGAAACAGAACCTGGCTGTCAGTGGGTGGCCATCTGTCTTGATTGGTTGGACTGAGAAAGAGGGAAGGGGAAGGGAAGAAACACAGAAATGCATAACAACAATAACAACAACAACAACGACAACAATAATATAAATATGACTAATAATAATAGCAATAGCTCTACAGACACCTCTGAGTTGAGAAAGCACAAAACTACAGTGAAGATGCCATGTTAGTAAGATGCATTAATGGTACATTACATAGCTCAGTGCACCATGGGAAGTCCCCCAGCAGACTAGGCATAACTAGGGGCTAGTCCAAGGTGAGCTTGGGCTGGCCCTAATGATAAACTTTATCAATAAGGAAAGTTTTAAGGCTGCTCTTAAATGTAGAGAGGGTGTCTGTCTCCTGGACCCAAACTGGAAGATGGTTCCACAGGAGAAGAGTCTCCATTCTACTTTTGGAGACTGTAGGAACCACCAGTAAACCTACATTCTAGGAGTGTTCTATTGGGGTAAAAGGGTACTATGAGCTCTTTAAGATATGATGGTGCCTGAGAGGGATTTTAAATTCTATTCTGGATTGTGTGCAGAGAAGCTAAAATGTGAGAAATATGATCTCTTTTTCTAGTTTTTGTCAGTGCACCTGCAGCTGCATTCTGGACCAGCTGAGAGTTTTGTTAGGGCAGTCTTATAATAAGGAATTGCAATAATCCAGCCTAGAAGTAACAAATTTGTGGTTTTTATGCATCTATTTTTTTTATTGAAGGAGCATATTAGAAAACACACCTATATGTTGCTCTGGAGTGCAGGTACAATCGCCCCATATGTGGGCATTTCATTATGAGGATATGTTGCACAAAACACTCCGACATGCAGAGGAACGAGCTCTCAGGCAGCATCTAAATACAGAGGGTTTGAAATCACCTCTCGTTATCTTATGCTACCTCTTGTTATGAAAAAAAGAGAAAAAATAACAGTGTGAGGGAGGAAGGAGCAGGGGGACAAGGGGAGGCACAGATAACATGGCCAAGTTGTTGTTTGCACAAGCTGGTGTCATATTTTATTACATTGGACAGAAGATCAGCTGGGCTGGTGCACCAAGGGGGAAGGAGGGAGGAGCAGTGGTGCACTCTAACACCACAAGTGATTACACTACCAGGGTTAATGTTTAGCGCGCATTCGTGACAGAGACATAACTCTAATTGCATTCCCTGGCTCATATTTTGGTTTCACATGCTCTCAGGCGATACATCTCAAAAATCAAAGGTGATCTCTGCCTCACAAAAAGCAGGACTAGGGGATTTCCAATACACCTGCTGCAGTTTATGTTTAGGGAAATGGCCAACCAATCCTCTTTTTCCTGTGTCTGCCACTGAAACCTGAAGTCACCGTGCACCTTAGGGGAGAAAAGGGGGAAGGGGAGATGACAACAGGAGGAGAAGGGAAAGAAAAGATGGGACAGACTGAGGGGGGGAGTGAAAAAGAGGGGGAAAAGGACAAGTCAGAGGAGATAAGACAAGATTAAGGGAAACATAGAATAGAATAGAAGAAGAGAAAGGAAAGCGAGGGAAGGGGCTGTCTCTTGTAGCTGAGATGTGATATTGGCATCACCTGTTAACGGGTGCAGGCCTGCAGGCAGGCTTTTTAAGGTCTCAGATGTCAGTGTATGTGTGTGTGTGTGCATGTGTATGAAAGAAAGACAGAGTCAGCGCTGGTTGTGATAGGATTTCACTTTACCGTGTACAGTAAACACACTGTCTTGCCGGAGGATGACACTCAGACACCAGGTAGAATCTCTCCATTCATCCCTTAGGTTAGATGATGAGTGTGAGGTGTATCTGTCATGTTATAGTTGCACAGATCTTCACGTATTTACAGATTTGAAGGGGGAGACTCTAGATGAAGAATGAGAGAAGAGAACGTCGCTGTTGCCATGTGTACACAGTGTGTGACACAGTATGAATACAGTACACAGGAGTATGCGAATGAGGGAATGACTGGGGTTAATTTAGGCGATTTGCTTCATGCTTCTAACCAAAAGTTCACAACCTCAGCTTTCCAGTTCTTTGCCTGAACTCCAATTTGCGGCAGGAACACTGTAAAGTTGTGAAGTATTTTGAGAATAAGTGGGTTATATGCCTCTCTGATGTTGGAACATGGGGAAAAGGGGTGGGATATGAGTGAAGAGGAGGGGTATGGGTGGTGGGGCGGGGGGGCATAGGAGGCCTTTTGTAATTTTACATGTGACAGGAGCGAAGCGAGGGATGGAAATAGAACAATGGAAGAAATGCTGAGCTTCTGAGGAGGCCCTCAAAGACTTCCAACTCAGAAGCTGATAAAAGCCCCTATACTTCTTATCCCAGCACCCCCTCTTCTGTCTCTCAGACACACACACACACACATACACACAGCTCTCTGAAGAGAATATCTTCAAGCTCTGTGCGCGTGCAGCTGAGCGACAGATCGCCAGGGTGTGACAACGATGATGGTTTCAAGCTGAGGAGACGTCTTGAAACAGAGTCACGGCAGTGTCATATCCTGATCGTGGCGTGATGAAAGTAGAGTAAACATGGTAAACATGCCAGAAAATTTTGGTCAAAACTCTGAAAGTGAGCAATATAATAGGAGGATGTGACTGTCTGAAAAGTGAAACAGTCTCTATCCACAGTTGGGTTGACAGTGGACTAACTGTACACTGTCTTCGAAGGTGCAGTCTGAGGGTGACTGTGATTCCTTTGGGATGTACAGGGGTTTTTTTTTTAAAAAAAAAATCTGTTGTTAGTACAGAAGCATAAACTACTAAAGACTCATAAGACTGTTATACACTTAGTTATACTGAGAAGTCAAAAAGAAAAAAAAAAGATCTTTTCTGAAATGTCATAAAATTTGAGTAATATCTAAAAATGCAAACATGTACAACTTGCAAGAATGAGGGATTCTTCCCACCACTGCATAGGGAAGAAACAACTAGAAATAGACTGTCGGGTGACATTAAAATGTTTTGGAAAATATGGGTGTGGCAGTGGGCTGTACAAACATTTGTCCTTTTCTCCATACTGGGTCCAGTTCACAACTCCTGAATATATTTTCCTATTATTAGACAGTACTTTTTGTTGCTTAACCCTCAGCACAGTTTAGTTCTGGTTATCTTGTTCATAGTACAAGGTCAAGAGCCAGCTACAAGAAGTGTGTCATGTTGAGCTAAATTATTTCTGTGGTTAAGGAACATATCATTCTTGTCATCTGTGACCACGGTATGTTGGGTTAATGTTATGGGGCTTTTAATGAAGTTTAATACATTTAATTTTGTATCAGTTGAGTTGATCAGCTGTTGTTGGAACCTATAGTGACCTAAGAAGACACAATAAGCCTGTTTCTTGTGGTTTACCAGAGGCTAGCCTCCAACTAAAAATGTCCATCAGACAAAATATTTTCACTGAAGCTTCATTTTCTCCTAAAATATGATTATTTGATAGTGTGATGTGCTACTTGTTAGTGTGTCTCATGTGTTTGGTTCCTGAGAGTGTATTTAGTGCCTGCACTTCATGCTGTTGCTGGAGAACTTTCTCTCTTCATATCTTTCTTGGTATCCTCCTTCTGAACCATGTTGAGAGAGGGAAGCTAGGCTAATTAGAGTTGCACAGCCTTGGAAGTTGAGGAGTAGGGGGGATAGTTAGCTGGCGGACTCATGGTGGCTCCCTGTGACATGATTGATTTGGACTGTCACAGCGCTCAGCTGGGTGTCATTGCATGGCGACAAATAAAGGATTACATCGTCTCACGGTAACATCCCCCCCGCCAACGCCGCCACCATTGTTCATCCCACATCAAAGCACAAAAGAGGCACATTAGCATTTTTAATCAGAGGCGAGGCTGGGCGCTGTGCAGGCACCCAACGCTGGATTGTTACTTTAATCTCTGGGCACTCCAACTCTCCCCTTAAAACACACACACACACACACACACACACACACACACACACACACATTTAGACAAACACACACATTCACTCATATGAAGGGCTTTGCCGGGGGTTACAGTGTGACCTGGTGGTGGAAAATTAACGAGACCCATCTGCAGTCAGACTTCAATTAGCACTTGAGAGTTTGCCCTCATTTCGCTGGACAAAAGTCTATGCTTTTTTCTAAATCTTTTTTTCAGCTCAGCAAATGAGGCCCAGCAGAAGGGCCAGAATGCAATTGTCCTCCTCTGCCATGTGTATGGCCTCCCTTGGAACATGCAGATGGATAATTAGGGCTATACTCCTGGTGAGAGGACAAAGATGATGCTAATTCCATTCATAAAGGGGTCTTCCGCTAATTACACACAGAGTTGCTCTCTCTACTGAGTGAACAATTGCACAGCTGAGTGGTTAAGGTTAAAGGGAGCAGCGTTCATGTTTGGAATCAAACGAGATTAGCTCTGATTGGTGTGTCCCTTCAGCCCTCTCAGGAATAATTTACCTAATAAAGTATCTGAACTACAGCTTTTTTTCCTCTTTTTTGGAGTTAGCATGCTTGTTTTCTAGCACAAGTATTGCATTCATGAGCTTTGTTGTTAAAAAAAAATCAAAACAAACAATACAATGAAGTAAAGCTCTGTTGACAATTTTAAAAAATAGGCATAATACATTTGGTTCAAACTTAGAGTTAGGCAAAATAGCACAGAGTAAAGAATTTTATTTTTAATGTGGATCATATTAAATAACTTAGCCTTTGGTGTTTGGGTCTAAATTATGAGTGACTAATTTATCATGATGCTGGAGAATAAAAAGAGATGAACAGAGAGAAAAAGAGAGATTGGAGACAGAAGAGGAAATGAGAAGATACATGTTCTGACGCACCTTAAGTAAACAACCTTTCTCTCTCTTTAACTGTGGTTTAACTACAAATCATGCACACTGTATATTACTGCAGACCATTTCCAGGATGTAGCATAGAATTCAATCATTTCACTTAAGTGTGAAAAGTTACTTGCAAACAAAAACTTAAGATAAGTACTACGTCACATGATATTCGTATGTAATGATACAACTGCAAAGCTCTTCTTGGTCATGAATTCAAGGACACTCTCATCCAAGAAATGCTTGTTTTCTAGCACAAGCATTGCATTCATGGGCTTTGTTGTCAAGAAATCAAACACATACAATAAGCAAACGTGGAAGCTGTCAAAAGTAAACAACAGATCTGACGTTTCTCATATTATAAAAATTGCTGTTTGGCAGCTGACTCTCATATCTTTGAACGTGCTGATAAGGAGATATTTTTTCTACATTATTACAATGTATAACAATAAATAAATAAATAAAAACATGAAGGCAGCACATATTTATTTAACCAGAAATTTGAGACATGTTGACTTTTTTGGCTGCATAAAATAGTTAACAGAAGAAAATGAACACAGTCAATTTACATTCATGTATAGGACAATAAATATAGGACCTGAAAAAAACAACAACAAAGAAACAATATCCTTGCCTATTTAAAACCATTACATTCTATAAAACATTTTTTGAATGCGATGTTTGAATACCTCAAGACAGCATTGCTAAATTAAGCTTATTTTGTATTACTATATACAGTATGTATTATTATCAAGGTGCATAATATTAAAAGGCAGTTTTGCTAAGTTCTAAATAGGCAGAGGAGATTATCCATCTAAATGATGTGATATGATAGCCGTTCAAATTACCTATCTCAAGCAAGTTTTTTAATGCCGGTCAGTTTTTATGGTGCTATTATCATAGAAAAGGATTTGAAACCAATAGCTGCCTGGACTATAGAAAAATCATCAGTGCTGTAAAAACTTAAAATATAGAAGAAAAAAAAACACTTTACAAACAATTAGTACAAACAATAAGTAAAAATAGAACATGAGAAAATGGGATATTTAGACAGACAGATATATAGATAAGGGGTAAGGGCCGATAGCTTGGGTCAGATGTTGTGGTGGGCAAGCATGTCAAGCAAGGAGGGAAAGCAAAAGCAAAAGCAAAAGCAGAATCAGCTACACAGGTCCATGGCACTGATACCCCCATGGTATCTATGACTTAAAAATCAGCCCATTCCTTAATACGTTTGCTGTACTGGTGGCAGTCAATGGTGTCCCCTCTTCCCCATATTCAGCACATTTTGTTATCATTATCCTGCCTGTAGGTAAGATACCGAGTGTGTGTAAACTGTTCTTAGACCTATCTATCTGTCTTTTTTAACCTTTATTCATCCAGGGGAATTTCACTGAGAGCAATGCTCTCTGTTTCAGGAATGCCTTGATCACATTCACACAGTTACACATTCACACCTGAAAGCTGCCCAGTACAACCACAGTCTGATATGTTTGCCACTGAGCAGCTCCACTGCAGCAGTTGGGGTTAAGGGCCTTGCTCAGGGGTCCCTCAGTGGTGAAAATGAGGAGGCCTGTCAGTCTGTCTATAGCAAACAGCCAATGGCAATGTTTTTGTTGAGATGCAGTAGGGACAGATAATATAGATATAACCATAAATGTGAAAAAACAAGTGGTTTTCTGTTTTTTGTTTAATTTGTCTTTTTCAACGTGGTTACTGTTAGCACGGTTACCAACATGGTGATAAATAGGCCACCATGGCTGCACTTACAATACACTAATTTTCCTGAAGAATTGTTTGAAGCTGGTAAGACCGACCCAAACAGAGATTTCAGTTGCAGCGGATGGTTGTCCAGCAATGCTCTGCAATGAGTGTGAGATGTTTCTGTATCCAACACAACCTCAGGCAAAAACAACATGTTTTGGATACATAACTGGAAAGGGTTGTGATCAGTTCAATCCGTAAGGTAGGTCTATTTATTTATTTTTTCATTCATTCATTCATTAGATCAAGGTCAAACATAACTAATGGCCAGGAGGGGCCAGTAAAAGTGTGTTCAGTTTGATGCTTGTCAGCTAATAAGCTATTTAGCTAGCTAATAGCTGCGTGGGTAGCTAGTGCCATCAATTGGACTATTGTGAACCTTGCTAACAAAGTAAAAACATGACATTAATATACAGACATAGCCTACATTATAAAAAAATTCAAATAAAAAAAGTAGTGATGAACTCATACGTCAGCTATTGAGAGCACCAACAGTTCACACCCCATAGGGTTTTATTATTCAGCTACTGGGCCAGTGAAACATAACCTACTTTGGGTAAGAAAAAGCAAGTGGTGAAAATGTTTGGTAGTACGTTAGTGTTTACTACTGTAAGGTATAGTGGAATAGGGAGACCTTTAAAACATGCAGGGCAGGAGGGCTCCAGGAGCAGGGCTGAGACATGTGATTATGTTGAATAATGTGGCCTATCCAAGATGCATTACAGGCATACACTGATCATTTCCCCTACTTCTTTAGGGTGCTCGTAATCTAAACGCCATCCCTTACCATGCTGAATATATGGGCCATAAACTTCACCTTGATCAGAATGAGAAGCTTAGGATTGTTGAGAGTGACACACATCTTGGCAGTTGATGGTTACAGCGGCAAAATTGTGGCTGAATCCACCATGCCAATCAAAAACAACCTTGTCATTTATGAGGAAGTTTACAGGTGAGAAAATCAACAAAATATAAAACAGTGAAATAATATTATTTTACATGACCACTCACAGTTGTCAACATATCAAAATTGTAGTTCTATTCATGTACTATGTGCTTTGTCTATTCACTGAATGTAATACACTTCTATAGGATTTGTTAATGCAGCCACATGCATCTTTTCTCTACGAGTAGTTTTGATGCTTTCTCATCTCTTTCCTCTCTCCCTCTGTTGCTTTCTGCAGGTATCTCTGCCTCTGCCTCTGGAGCTGTAGAGTCTGGATCTGTGATTGCGGACCACCTACTGATTTTGCTCAACATCCACTGCTACAATTATTATTTTTTACAATTTTGTGGTGACCTCTTACAGTCCCTAGGCTGTCAAGACCACCATTGTTCTTCATCACGTCATTAAGGTCAGTACACACACACACACACACACACAGACACACACACACACACACACACATACATACATATATACATATACATAATACGCGCATGTGTGTGTGTGTGTGTGTGTGTGTGTGTGTGTGTGTGTGTGTGTGTGTATGGCAATATGATTGCCATTGCTCATCAGTCACTACTAGCCTACTGCTACTTCCATTGGGATTTTGACTGATCTATTCAATGTTGTGTATGACATTCTCTACAAAGTCTTTATCTGAATGTGAGCATCTGCACTAGTAGGGCCTGTGTTTGATCTTTTTGATAAAAAAGTAATATGAGTCATATAATTTTATAAAAATAAAATAGAATCCATAAAAATATATAACCCCATGAATCTTTTCAGATACCTCAGTCTCCTCCTTTTGTTTCCTCCTTGTTTCTTCTGATAATATGTAAACCTTCCTGGAATTCTGCTTCCAGTATATTGATCCTGATTAATTAATGATGAAAATGGGAGTGGCTGGGTGGTCAGGAGACTAGTTGGTCACTCCTTCTTGCATGTCAAAGTTTCCCTTGGAGAGACTCTGGTTAGTGTTTTGCTCAAGGATATACATAGAACAGCTAAATGGTACCCAGTATAATGCTTACAAACACTAAAACTAGTCAATGTAAAATACATAAACAAGAAGGAAGTTCACTCCATAGAAAGGGATTACAATACAAAACTGCAGAATGTTCAGTTATATTGTTGGTTCCTTCTGAGCCCAGGATCTTAATTCCCTGGGCATCAGTGAGGATGAGTGACTCTTCTCTGTTGAGGGCATGTTTGATCTTGGCAAGCAAACTCTGAAAATTGCCAATGTTTGGTCTCCAGCTTGCCATCAACCAGCTCCACCCTGATGGCATTCCTAAATAAATATAAACACATCATGTTTTACACATATAGCCATATGGCTGACACAAATATTGTTATTAGAGATTACATATACTGATAATTTGTATGATTTAGTCATCAAAAGGTGTGAGGCCACATAAATACAGCCAAGTAGCATCCAGCTAAAGGCCATTGATGCAGTAACTGAATGACAAATTGAAAGCAGGTACTCTGATATTAACAGTGTCACATAGGATTAAACACTTTATACATGTTCCACATGCCTAACTGTTTGTGTAGTTAGAGTGGTTAGAGCTCACTAGACAAAGGTAATGTAGTGGGAGCAGTGTGAGAGCAATGCATTAAAATCAAGGCAAAACATTCAATCCCTCGACAATCCAGAATGAGTGTTCTACAAGGCTTGATCTTCAGGGCTCTGCTTTTCAGCTTATTTCAGCTAATGTTTTACCAAAATGCTGTAAAAGAACTGGTTGCCAAATGTACACTGATGATATAAGCGTTTATGTATCACCTAAAATCCTTTCTGTAGCAGCGGACACATTAACAAACAAAATGGAGCATGTATCCCATTGGCAAAAAACAGTCATCTAACCTTGAATCTTAAAAAGACTGTGTCGATGTGTTTGTCCACGAGAAGGAAAACAAAAGATTAGCCATTAGCCAAGATTAGTCATTTTGGACTCCCAACTCAATTTTGATAAATATGTTAAAAAACTATGCAAGACAGTAAAGACAAATCTGAACTGTTTTAGAATGATACATCATTGCATACCTCTTAAGGCAGCTTAACTGTTGATGAATGCCATGATACCTTCACATGTAGCCTATGGGGGCAGGCTTCACTGTCACCTGTCAACCTGTTACATCAAAAAGTATAAGTTACAGTTATGTTTCTTTTATCAAATTGATTTTTAAAATTGTGAACAGTGTTGTCCCAGCTGTACTTTGTCCATATGTAACAAAAATGAACACCAGTCCCCACTTGGGGATCAGCAAATGGCATCTGCAGGGTGACACAGTGAAAAATTATTTTCTGTCAGTCAGTTCGTCAGTCATCTTTTTCATTTAAAGGGATACATTTTTGGAATGCATACCAACAGAAATGAAAACAGAAGCTGATCTGAAAACATTTAATGAAACAAAACCAAACCTACAATCATTGATCACTAATCACACACTTGTCCCCTAACACATGCACATGGACATGTACACACAGATAGAGGAACAGGCACACATAGACAAATATACATATATACTCATAAAGACTACATCATGCATGCACATGGAGACACACATCTATAAACATTATACACAAATACACACATTGCCATGAATCAGGGACCATACACACATGCACTTACACAAAACTACACTAAAATGATTGTAACGTGATGTAAATATTGTAATTTGTATTAAGACTATTTTTAAGAAGAAAAGCCTAACCAGGGACAGGGGTGTGTATGTATGAAATATGCTGCACATCTGTATCATGTTATTGTAACATGTTACAATGTTTTTGCATTGTCCCTGATAAACAAACCAGTAAAAAAAATATGTTTATGATAACATTTACCAAGACTTGAATGAAATGGTGATTAATTACTTGAATGGAGGGGTGATTTAATATGGCCTACTCTAACATAAGGCTTGCTACCAAAACTGACATAAATAATTTGATTAATATTAGCTGGCTACTGGGTTTAACTACTTAGGATCATCCTTACCAGTTACCTCAGAGGAAATATACACAGATGTGTTGTGTTTAAAACAGGCTAATTATGCCAAGACATACAAGTATGGTAGTAGTTACTATGAATGGCTGAATTGGAAAATAAAGAATTTTCCGCTGAGGATAGGCTATGTTGTGCTTTTTTATGTTTAACTGGTCAATGTAGCTAAGTTATAGCCCAGTATTCCTTGGATTAGCTATGGATTAATCAGATGTATTAAAAAATGAACTTCTATGACATAACTACTACTAGTAGAAAAGCCTTGTATACTCTCTAACTAACTGATTTCTTTCTGATTTGGTGGGATTTACTTGCTTTTATCGTTTGGCTGTTTGACAGATTGATCAGTTACAAAGGCTAGTTCACTAAATTAGACAAAATACAGTTGTATACCTGGAAAATACAGGAGATTTTCAGAACAGTCACATCCTCCTCAATGTGACACATTTTGCCTCTCGGTAAAAGACAAAACAATATATTATATTTCCTTCAAGATCAGTGACTACCAAGCAGAGTGGAATGAATGAATGACTGAATGACATGGGGCAGCTACTCATGTCTGTCAGGCGTGCAAAAAAAAAAAAAAAGTCAGTAACTTCATGGTCACAAGAAATCGGAAATGTTAAATGACAAAATCAAAGACAACAAATATCCCATTTTCTCATTTCTATTTTTAACTTCAGAACAAAATCAAATCAACAAAAACAGCCTAGCCTGTTATTTGTTTTCTGATTTTGGATTTGTAAATAAATAATGAAATAACAGGTCATTATTGGTCTTCTGATTATGGATTCTAAATCGGATATGAAACGCTCAAATGATACATGGATAGGTTGGCTATTCACATTCATAGTATGCATTACAACAACAACAATTTTGTGTATACACAGATTTACATATTGCTTTGATTATTGATGTATTGCTACCTAATGAATTGTGGTGTCAACCTTCCTTTGGGAACATATTCTTGAAAAATCACCACTTTTGCTGGTGACAACACTTGCAAGAGAGGCAAAAATGCAGATCCCAAAACAATAAAAGCAAAGGAGTTTAGCAGGGCGGCTGGAAGAAACAGGCCTAATCTGCATGATCATCACTATGGCACGCGCTAGTGATCAAATGCGGAGGGGGCTAAATAATAGATCACAATGGGGCTGTCATTGCCTTTTGTTTTGATGTGTGCACTGTGATGAGGCAGAGAATGTGCCTTGCAGTTTAACTTACAGCCTACTGCTCATCTACAGTAGTGTGGCACATTTGCCCTGTCACCCACTGCACATGACTCGATTTGGGAAGAGAAAAGAGTGGGATAAGAGAAAGCTGTCACACTGAAAGACGATGTGATAGCTACTAAAATTAGAGAGTGGTAACATTTTTCTGGAGAGAGACTCAATGAAAGTGAGCAAACTGAGTCAAAGGTTGTCTCACCCCACCACAACTGGTAAGACGACTTTGAAACGGTGACTATGATGTGTGCTCAAATGAAAGAGACAAAAATACAGGAGGGAGCAAACGGTTGCTGATTACAATGATGAGGAAGAAAGAGAGAAGAGGGGAGGGGAGAAAACAAACTCGAGTCATCATCGCTAATCGTGTTATACTTTGATGTGTCAGTGGCGTACACAATATACTTCTATCATTTATGACTTTTAGTGAACACATGATGGCAGAGGATTACATTTGTCAGTGGGGGTGGTGGGGGGGAAGTTGGGGGAGGGGGGCTTTGAAAGAGATATGCTAATTTAGCCAAGGAGCAAAAGAACAACATCAAATATGTACCAGTGAATAGCCAAGGGACTTTAAAGTCTTAATATCCTTCAGAAGTGCTTTATCTTCGCACCACAACCTGCATTTACAGCACAAACAGGAAAAGAGCCAGTTGTAGCTTCAAAGCGCTGCTGGTCCATGAGTTTAATTCCAGATCAGGCTTAATAAAGGTTATCAGCTGGACCACTAATGAAACAAAGGCAAGTGCACATATGCAAACGGTGTTAGCATGTTTCACATCGCCCCCTCTTTCTCTTCACCTTTTCCTCTCTCCTTCTTTTATGGCAGACGTTTGATTTTTTTTTTTCTCCGGCGTTTTAAGTTCTGCATCAAAGTGACTGGAAACAATACGCGACCCGCCTGACTCTGACTCTCTTCTCGCACTCCCGCAGTCAACGTTTGGAATCATAGCAGGGTGGTGCTTGTTTGATAGCTTGATAGTCATTTGTTTTGATCTGCGACTCCTTTGTCTCTGTTTGGGTCTGAAACAATAAGAGATTAGAACCCTAGACTGAGGGTGCAAGCGCAGAGAAAGAACAAATGCTTTCTTTGTTGTTTTCCTTTCAAGTTTGCTTCTTTTTCGCCACAAATCATGCAATCTTTTTTCGCCTCAGAGTGACTTGCTGTGCTCTTAAAGCTCCCCAAAAAGCCTCTCTCAAAGGGTTGTTATGAGCCTGAGCAATAATGATTTTTGAGCTGTTGCGTACGCCAAAGGTTGCCTCGCTAACTTCCTAGCACACATTGACAACAGGCAAAATTGGTTCGTGTGGTTCAGTGATGGTATCCCAATTATGAAACCATGAACACAGGGAGAAGGGATGCATGATGTGAGCATTACAGTGAGGAGAGTGGTAATCGAATGGGGACCATATTAAAGATCTTTTTCTCCGTATTCACCATGAAACATCAAGGAAAGAGACAAAGAAGAACGGGAAGAGAGAAAGTGCTGTCTACCAGTGGAGGCCTTGACTGAAGATGAAAGCCTTATAGGAATCAAAGAAGCCCCATCACTCATTATACCTTGGTGGGATGCTTCAATCCCCATTCACCACAGTCACGGCGCAAGGTGCCGCACTAGAGGTGGACAGGCGATTCAAGGTGAAGGTCAAAACTTATTGCTGCCCTTTGTTGGAATGACAGTGGTCAAACACAAAGCCAGCACTTCTCAAATATTGTGTTTTTCCAGGTTAAAATACTAAGAATTCAACCATCACTGTTTGGTAGAAATGGAAATTACAATGTCCCAAAGTGAGTCAGTAGAAATAAGACTGAGACCCGTAGCTGCAGTAAGGCTGAAGCAGCACCTTCCCCTCATATGAAAGAATTCAGACACAGATATCTCTGTCTCTTTACTCCGAAACCCCAAAGATAAGGCCCTACGGAAAGACAGAGAGCTACAGTGAGGAGAGCAGGAGTTATGGCAGGGTTGGCAGGGAGGTCAGCACTTTTAATAAGCAGGACATACAATCTGATAAGGATGTGACTCCACATTGACACGCATTGTCTCTCCGGCAATGTGAGGCTCGTCCTGGACAGTCACCTACACTCCCTCATTTCCTTCCATCATGCCTCCCACACCCCCCACCCCACCCCACCCCACCCCCCTTGTCCCCTCCCATCCCTCTGTTGTTTCGTTTTATCTCTGTGAAAAATAATGAAAGCAAGCACTTGCAACCGCGTCTCCATTGATGTTCGAATACACAACCAGCAGATTCAAAAACACATTCTGGGATCAAAGTAAAAAGGGGAGGGAGGGGGGGGGGTCTTCTTCTTTCCAATGAAATTATGAGCACAGAGGAGTCTGGGGTGCAGAGCTCATTTGCTAAGACTGTGAGGCAAATAGTCGTTAAAGAATGGCCTATAAGTAGGCATTAAATGGAAATGCCTGCGATTCCTGTGGATTAGCATAAGAACCTTTTCTTGCCAGGCCAGCTAATAATATTCATTTAAAATAAATACATGGGAAACGAATCTGTTTGAAAAGCGGGGCGATTGCACATATTTACTGAAGGGGCCGTCGAAATGAAAGAATGGAGAATCACGGAGTGCTCGGAGGGATGTGGACTTGCGAATCGTCAGTTCTTTGAAGTTCCAGAGACTGGAAAATTAAAGTCTTTACAAAAAATTAGAGGAGGAGAAAGGTTTTATGATTCAGTAGGCTTGCAAGGGAACACAAGGCTGAAGATGTCAAGTACCTACAGTAATGTTAAATGAATTCATTAATCTTGTTTGTCATAATTGTGCCACACAGCAGATGGTAACCTTTGATCTTTTACCTGTGCCAGCAGTGACTTCCTGTTGAACTATGAGGAACTTAACTATACTGGCATGAGTTTCTGTCCCTGATTCAGCACGTTACGCTAACAAGAGATGTGAAAGTTTTTTTGTTAGCAAAGTCTTAAATCTGCGACATGAAAAAGTGAGTTCTCAGTAGTCCAAACACATCAGGCCTCTGTTACTCATAGGTTCTCTGTTGCTCGTAAGTTTGTAGGCCAAGCCAATTAAAATGACCCCCCTACCCCCCTAAAAACAAACACACATGCACATACGCACTTCCACAGGGCCTTGTTTATATACCCTGTGTCAGCAAATGTGTCAATGTGTGTCCTGTGTGCACTGGCTTCTAATGATGCTGGCCCATCATGATGGCCCAGTCAGACACTGACAGCCAAGCGCTAAAGTGGAGGAACTCCAGCCGTTTCTATAGCTACTGTGGAGTTCAAAGGCGGCCATCTTTTTCTGAGCATAACAAGAAAAGAAAGGGGCCATCACAGAGCAAGAGACCAAAGACGACCTCCAGGGTTACACGTCAAACCTAGCCCCCTCGACCCACGGACCCCTGTAGCCCCCCTTACCCCATGGTGTGAAGGCATGGTCCCAGGATCTGTGGCTGGACTGTCAGAAGCCTCGGACGAGGTCAACAGAGCCAGGTAAAGATTCTCCTATCAGTATTATATTAGCCCACTTTCTTAAAGTCAAGGCTTTGAAGTGACACCAAAGTCTGTTGCAAGTATCTCTCATCTTATGTCCTTTTTTCTAAAACACTGCAGTGTCGACATTTCAAGCATCTTTCAGCGTTTAATGTTGGGCCTTTGATTTTTTTTAAGACACTAATTTTAACATCTTCAAGGGAGAAGTGAAGTCTCTGCATTTGGGTTCTTTTGTCTGCTGTCTTCTGCCCTTTCTCTCTCTTTATGATATGAAAAGATCTTAAAAGGAGAACTTGTTAAAAGGCGGATCTCCATCAAAAGTAATGCAGAATGTGCTTTTTGGTGACATTTTTGCTACTTGGCCATTTTAACATGATGCCTGTCATCCTAGGGCTACTTCTTCTGCTCTCAAAAAGAAATTTTACAAAGCGCACAGACAAAGACTGCTTTTCAAGAGGCAAACAAACTTGGATTGGGAAACCTTTGATATATTATCATACAAAGTTGAACAGCGACCAACACAGACAAAGGCCAAAAAACTTTGTGTTGTGTTGTGAAATTTTGGGTATGAAGCGTTGAGTCTTGAAGCAGCCGCCACACATCTGGTAGAGAAATCATCTCAATATCTGCAGGGTGAAACTGAAGTCATATAGATTTCCAAATGGTTATTGAATAGAGAGAAGGATCAAGGAGTGAATGTTGGAAGAGGTAAAAGCACATCAAACTGTTTTCATCTCCCTATCTCATTACAACACAAAGATTAAGTGTGTATCTTAATACAATATTCATATTCCATTATACAATTAGCTATTATTCTCTGTAATTATTGCTCCTTAGTTTCCTTAAGGAATTTTGACAAGATCCTTACCTAAAGTGACTACAGTGTAAAGGTGTGTTCACACACAACACAAAGCTAATTTTAGATGTGGCATGGTAATTGAGGCAAAGATGTGTCTGCACAAGTTGAAAATATTTCAACTTGAGTTAAAAATTCACACTTTGTTAAACTACTCAATAAGAGAACAGAGATGTGGCAAAAAAAGAAGACAGACTGGAGGAAAATAACAGAAAAACACTGAGTTCCCGTTGAAATCACTCACAGCTGACACAGCCAGTGTGCATGTTTCTAGCTAGCTATATCTAACTTACATTTAACTAGTAATGGGAAATACAACTGAATTTTGTTCTGATCTGATACAAATACCAGGGCCAGAATGACAATAGTGGTGCTTTTCATTACTGAAAATGGCTAATGTACTATTATGCAAGGAAGAGTCATGATTTATGAGGTGCATTAATAGGCTATTTCTGAATATGTTTTCATTACCATTGATTGATTTGCAATCAGTTGATTTTACTCCTCTCTGGTAATTACTTAATTACATGCATGTTAAAACAAAAGATAAGTAGCAAATATATTTATTGTGTGAACTCTATGAACTAATGAGGTTAAGTAACAGCTGCAGAGAGACAAACAGTGCATGCACTAAAAAGAACCTCTCATATCAAAATATGATATGAGACAGATTTTTTCCCCCAAAACAATACTAAGCATTGGTTGTATCAACACTTTAGGTAACCATCTACACACTCCTACAGATAACATCTGAAGGCTGCAGTTTGCACATTGGCTGTTCGTGGTGAATAAACAATGGCTGCATAAACAATCCAGTGGTCATTTTTTGTGAATAACAAAAGGCAAAATTAGCTTTGCTTTCTGTTTAAATACCTCAAGAGATGGGGGACAAAATCCACAGTGAGCAAACATGCACATCTAATGTTCAGCTGAAATTCAAATGAGGATCCAGCAGTCTGAGATCATAACTTTAGGTACCTTCTGGGTATTTTTAGGACAAAACTTGCACTTTATGTTTTGATGAACAGTGTTTCCCTGCTAAGCTGTGATGAACTCCCTGGTTGTAGGTTTGTTGCTTGGACACAACACAAGCAAGGTATTACATATGGCAGGATGAAGATACAAAAATGAAGTAATAACTGATTCAAATGGCTGATACATCTTTTTTTGCTTGGGCTGTACTTAAGAAACTGAAAAAAGACTATGGGTTTTATCCCCTATCTCTTACAGTTAATTTGTGTTAGAAAAAGATTTGGAGGCCACTTCCCGGCCAATATGGAGAAGAGGAATGATAATGGCAACCAATAACTTTTTTAACATACATATTACATGTAAGTGTTGAATGAAGACAGTCTTTGAAGGAATCTGAACCTATCCTTGAAATCTTGTTTGCTGTCCTCTCTTAGCTTAATCTCAACAACAAACTGTAACAGGTGTGCTGCAGCTATAATGTCAATCTTGTCCGTTTTCCATCTTCCCTTCCTCTCTCTGCTCCTTTTCTGCTCTTTTCCAGCCAAGGATACCAGTTTGTATCTATGTATGGAATCATCAAACAAAAGTGAGCTTCACATCACATCAGGTAAAGAAGGCATGCCCGGGCACTTCTAACAGCCTCCCTAAGATGCCTGTTTCAAGTCCTCACAAGAAGGCTGCCTCTCATTGAAGTTCAAATGGATAGCTCTTGGGCACAAGCTTTCCAGGGGGGTAGGAGGGCAGCTTGCTCACCTCTGTACCAAACTCACACATCCTACCAGGGAGCTACGTGAGGGGAAAAAAATTAAAAGTGCAGCTCATGGGCAAAGCAACTGATTTCTTCTTTTCTGTCTCTCAAGTAGCCCCCCATCCTCTTTTATCACCCAACCGCCCCACGCCACCCCCATCCCCTAGAGCCGCTATTGCAATGTCAACAAAATTGGGGCTGGGAATGTGGCCATCTGATGAGAATCAGCTTGCTCAATGGGATCCTCACATGAAAAGAACAGTGCCTCAGCACAGATTTCCGTATCTATCATTATGAGCCCTGTCTATTGCGAAAATGAACTAATCGTCTAGTTATTGGTGCCTTGTTATCCACAGTATTCCCCGGCTGAATGGTCTTTTCGCCATGAGGACCTGCCATTGAATTAAGACAATTAAACTACAAAGGGCACGATTACAACTCTGCCACTTTGATGAGGGAACAATAATTCCACCAATACCAATCCTTATGAGTTCCTCAGGGTTAAACATTTGGGGGAAAACAGTGTTAAGCTGTATCAAATTAAGTCAGAAGGGGGAAGTTCATTTAATAGCTTGGAACTCCCGATCTCAGACTAAATATCTTTTCCCATGAGCCTTTGCCTGCTGTGCCCCTCCTCCCTCCCTGCAGTGAGGCCTAATTTTCCTGTTTTCACCAAGAAAATTTCATGGTTCACAAGATCAAAAGCTTGCATAAGCTCTGCGTTTGTTTACATCAGCCAACACCCAGGCAAATAAAGTGATGTTGACTATCTTTCTCTTTCACTTCCCTGGCTTGCACCCGTCCGCCATCACACATGACTTCCCACCTCCACTCACTGCACATGCTCTGCTTTTTTTACCTCCTCCCAACACTCAAGGTGGATGACAGGATCAAGAAACCAAATCATTTCTTTTTCTAACTTGGTCCATATTCATAAAGTGATTCCAAAGAGTTTATAGTTAAAGCTAACACCACATTTGGATGAAACTGAAACTGCTGACTCCATCCGTGAGAGCAGTGACAACTTCTTTTCTGTCTCCACGTGGTGCATTTTGACACAGCCTAAATGAGATCCTTTGACATTTGAAATGGAAGTGTGACAAGAGGGACAAAAACAACCACCAAATCAACACATGAATAAATAATCTGTTTGCCTTTTCAGTGTCCCATTTCGACAAACCACAGGCCATCCTTCCTGAAAGATGTCTGTGACTCATTTAGGGCTGAACTGTTTTGAATGAACACGTCTCTTTGATGTTTGGCGGAGTTTTGACATGTCTTTATAGTTCTATTGTTTTTTAATTTCCCACTGATTGGAGTCCCTTAAACAATAAAAATCAAATATCATGCGAGCAAACATCTTGAATAATCTTCTTGAATATTACATATTGCAATAATTACTTTGAGTGTTCAATCTGAAATCTGTAACTTTCCACACATTATTGCCATTTTGTGGTGGCGAAAAGTCTGCAGTAAAGATGGTAGAGTTGTAATGGATGGTTGTGCAGAGACCAGTCTTACCAAGTTTGTCATTTTTGCACCAAAATAGGCTTTTTTTTATCATAGTTGCAAGAGAAAATTATGAAGTTGTGGAGAAAAAGGTTTGTTAGGCTACTGAAGTTACCAAAAGGTATTGAAATGCGCAAACACATAATCAAGTAGAAATAATCCAGACTGCAATAATAAAACATACAAAAAATTTTGCCACCATTACACATTCATGAGAGCCGGAACAACTTTCTAGAAGCTCAAAGTGCCATATATGACTCAACAGATCGTCTAGAATCTCACTACATAGTAAACTGCTCTCTTATTTGTTGCAGTTGTTGCTTCCTTAACTGTATCTTTCAGCTAGCAGCATCAGCTTGTAGCATTTACAATTAATACTGGGTTCTGAATTAATGTCTGGAAATAATCAGCATAAAAATAGCATTTCATTAAGCTTGCAATACTTTATTTTTCACCAAAGCAATATGTTAGCCAAAAAAAGGTTTGCTTCAAGATTCATACAACATAATGAAAAAAAATCTATTTTATTTGAGCACATTTAATCCAAACTAAGGCAATTAATTATTCTTGAGGTCACATATTGTCATTTTACTTTGAATTGTTGGCACAACATATGTGTTCATCTGACATCATTCATGGTGGCATTTTCTTTGATGCCTTTGGGAAGTAATTACTTTAATGAAAAATAAGTAATAAATAAAGAAGAGAAAATGATTTTTGCACTGTCTTTACTAACGTTGTCAACAAGGACAAGTGCAATCTGACAAGACAGGGCAAGCCAATCAACAGTCCTAGAGAATACAACTGAGAGTTTCTCCATACACAGTGAAGGTAACACAGTGTATCTTTTCAAGTCCTCCGCCACACAGATGGATATATTAATTATTTTCTAAAGTTCAAATAAATTACAGAACATCCTGTTGAGATATTGGATAACCAAAAACGTTTAAGACATCTAAACCATCTGCAGTAAAAGGATTTAGTTTCAATCCCTTAGAATCAAGAATGAGTGCTTCATTAGGACACGTCATTTGTGTTTGAATTTTTAACAAACTCGAAAAAAAAATCATGATGAAAAATCGATGAAAGGAGAAGGAAATATATGGATTTCAACAAACAATTTTACAGCACAGCCACAAGATACACTTTAACATTTTAAGAAGTTTAGGCAATTCTTGTAACAACACAAGTGCTGCTGGTAAAGTATAGTCAGTGATGAGAAAGTGGTACACCGCAGAAAGGAAATCACACCACTTCAACTGGTATTTCAACACAAAATAACACATGGACTCACAAACGGATGATATTTTATAGTGTAAGAATATATAAGGGTGGAGTCTTCTTTCAATAAAAAATCGGGCCAACAGGTCCAATAAACTGACACACAAACTTTATGTCCCACAATCTGTGGAAATTACAAGGATCGAATACTTCACACGGTATTCTTGTCTTGAGCAGATTACAAGCCAAAGGTGTGCAAAGAAGAATGGAATGCCCCCCATCCCCCACGCCCCACACTCCCACTTCCACTCTCACTCCTACGAGGCAATTGGACAACCTTCGACTTATGTGGGTAGGGGCTGGCACAGCTCAGAGACAGAAAAGGAAGAAGGGGGAGCAAAGTACCTGGTTCTGGTTCTAGTGAAGGCTTTATAATGACGAGACCAGTGCCAGCATTTGAGGTGCCCAAGGCATACAGAGTGAAATAGTTACAGCAGAGGAGTGTGCACCACTAAGCTTCAGTCAGAGAAACAGGGAATCTGATAATAGGAGAGTTTGTATTACTTTTACTTTGTATGCCATATTATGAAAAACTCACTTTTTCAGTGCTTGGTCGTATATAGTTGGTTCTCTGATGTGCCCACTAACACACAAATAGTGTTGCCGGATCTCATGAGAGAAACTAGCAACCAGGTCTATGGAAACCAAAAGAAGCAACTTGGGTCTCCAAAAAAAAAAAAAATGGAGGAGCTACAATGTTAGCATAGCCATGATCCATCTGAATGCCATTCAGA
The DNA here is from genome assembly GCA_029490765.1 of Euthynnus affinis. Taxonomy (NCBI): domain Eukaryota; kingdom Metazoa; phylum Chordata; class Actinopteri; order Scombriformes; family Scombridae; genus Euthynnus; species Euthynnus affinis. Next base: position 32,911,641 of record CM055838.1, on the reverse strand, counting down.
AGACAAGCATTTTAAAAGTTGTTTTCTGACCTGACAAAGCGTGAGTTCAGAATTTTTACAAATCAGCATCATAATGTAGTTATTTCAGCATCCATTTTTATTTCAATTATATCACAGTGAAATCTTTATTTTGGGTTTATTCAGGCTGAGCTTCAGTATCATCACCGCATTGGTTCGGGACTAGTCAATCCCAGCCGTGACTCGCTAGCTGTTTGGTGTGAATAAAAACAAATGATCCCACGGTCAAATTTGTGCAAGTAATGCAAATAAATAGAAATGATGCCGTGGTCAAAAAAGGTGTTTGGTGTGTTTCCTTTCTCTGGCAGCCATGTTTCTCCAAGGTTCATGCTCAACAGTTGCCAAGGTAGCCCCACGGAAGAGGAGGTAAGGTGGGCGGGACAGACACTCAAATCAGCTGTACTGAACAGGGCTGTTTAGACAGGATGAGAAGGCTGCTGTGGTTCTTGATCCTTGTGGTATTTTGGCCAAAGCATGTCAGATACATTTTATTAAGTCCCCAGGGAACTGTGTTAACTTGTGGAAAAGGGGTATAATGTGGCCCCTTTAATAAGCAAAGATCTCCACTTTATAAAACCTTCAATCAAACTTAATCAAATTAAGTAAATATCCTTCATAGGATCAAAAATACTTTTCTCTCTTCAAACAAGAGAAAATTGTTCAGTTTTTGTGTATATGAAAACTAGGGGTATTTTCTTGCTTATATGTATTTACGTAAATATCTAATTTCAAGGAAAAGCCTCACCACTGCCTAGGGAGGAGTCAAATTTGAAGATGATTATGAGAACGTATTTCCCTCTGCTCATCTCAGGAAACAAACAGTCCGGCTCTGAATTTAACTCAACAAACAAGAACCATATGCCTGTCTTTCTTCTCCCGTCATCCCCTTCCACCACCCTCTTTTCCATGAGAAACATGTAAATACAAAGACCCAGAAACACATGTGGTTAGTCATAAAGCTGCAAATGTAACCCCCCTCCCTCATTTTTCTTCTTCTCTCTGTTCCGCCCCCAGCCTCGACCTCCTCACCCGAGAAACAAACCCGCAAGAAAGAGGGAGAGAGGGAGAAAACCCAAGTTACAGGAAAACAACAAAAAACAAGAACAAAGAATGTTGGAGGGGATCACAGCATTGGGAAACTGACTTAATTGCCTGTGTGTGAAAAGCAAAGGAGAAGAGGGACAAGCTGGCGACAGGGAGGCAGTAGAGAAAACAGACAGAGCTGCTGTGGGCTCCTGCAGACTGCAAAGCCATTTCCTCACAATGGTGGCCTCTTGTCGTGCCAGGGGGGCCATGTTGGCCCGTCAGTAAGTGGCATGTGGGATGAGGAACACAAACATGGAAAGACAGTGCCACTACAGTCCTCATTAAGAAACGACTGCATTTTGCGGTTATCCATTAGCTTGTTCAAGAGATGGACAGATTCCCTTGGAGGCAGCCATTTTGCGCCCGCAACTTTCTACCTTCTCATCCAACTTAGTCCCTTCCCATCATCAAGGCCAATTAACCTAATCGTTTGTGCTTCAGGGGTAGTTATCTTCTTGGGTGTTAGATGAAAATGGCTTGCAGCTGGGTTGTGTACAGCTCAATCTCTAACAGGTGCTGGGCTCTGTGGGTAAAGAGTAAACAATGGTGGCTAAGCCCCGAGCTTTGCCAGGCAGAGTGTCTACGATGGGAACCAGCCAGGCTTGAGGGCTCACACACCCACAACCCAGGTGGTTTTCAAAGGTTCATTGGGCATGTTTAAACTCTTGGTGTGGTTTAACTTGTTTTGGATGGTGAAAAATGTTTTTAAAAAAAATTAAAGGCAGGTTGAGATCATTTTAGTCACTAAATGACGATCTGGTTTGCATCTAAACTGTGGGGAAAAACACAACACAGAGACAGTAGCGTCATAGGATAATTAAACAAGATATATGACATGTGCATAGTGGATTATCTCGTATATCATTATATTAATCAAATAGTGAATATCCTCTGTTCCCCCTTTGCCTCTCCTTTTCAACTCCAGTTCCACAAGAGTCACATGACTGTGTCACATGATGGAGGCTAGTTTTTATCCCTGTGGTCCCTGGGAGGCCTCCAAACCCAGAGTGGCCTCACCACATTTCCCACAGCCGTCTGGGGAATGGACTGCGGACCTGAAGGTATGTGTGAGGCACAACACTGAAGCACTACGGCTGTCTTAGGATAAAAGCGCAGAGAAATTCCCCAGTTCTAAAAAAGAGCTCAGTTCAATATTGTCCGTGGCAGCCACACCCAAGCACGACAACATGTATGGATGACAATGTCTGGTTGCTGCTGCAGGTCATGGAAGTGAATGTTACACTTATTCTTTGTGGTTTATGTAAGGATTTTAGAAAATAAGTTGCTTTCTGAATCAGCTGGTATTCTGGGAGATCATGTAACCTTATTAATGGTTTATTTGTACTGTTCTACTTATTGATATATTCAGGTCAATTAAAAAAGCAAAACAAAACAAATATAGATCAATTTGTAGCACAGAACATTTAGGTGTACTTGCACATGGCAAGGGCAATATGGAAACAATTTCACTGTGCACTTTTGCAATTTGAGTTGAGTCGAGCTTAACTGAAGTGCTAATAAAATGACAGTAAAATTAAATCATAGATTGGATAGCCAGCTCCATGTTGTAGGCAACATCCACATCTATCAAAAGGGAGAACAACCACATCAGAAAAAATGTAACAAATTTTGTTCTAGCAACAACAATCTGACTGTTCCTTCATTTTAATGACTTCTTCTTGACGCCGTAATGAGAATCGTGTTCAACTCTAATCCCAGTTGCCTTCTAAATTTGGCATTTGTACTTCCGACAGCAAAGGGATCACTTGGCCACTTGCAATCAAAACAGAAACAGAAAAGCAGTCTTTATCTGTACTGGATTTTAGTTTCCCTACTTGTCTATGCCACCACCTCATGACTGGACTTCCAGAGCTACAGTGTGGTACTGGTTAATTGGTCTCATCTGTCAGGAATATGTTTAGCTTCAAAGCCCTTTCTGACACCAAAGTCCAAACCAGTTCTCTGTTTGCATACCAAGCTGCCCGCAATGTAATGTGGGCCAACGTGTTAACAAGACTCAAGGTTGCCATATCTTGACACATTAACATACTTGGTGTGTGTACAATGGCCCAAAGGGAGTTTTGTTCGAGCATTCATGTGAAAAACCACAACGCCTTAATCATTGTATTTTTAGAAATGCCGCTCCCAATATTCAGGACCGTTCAAGAAAAGACAAGAGTCTGATGGATTCAAAATACACCACACTGCCTCCATATGAGGCCACAGGCGAAGCCTTTCGAGGGACTGCATTCCGTCGGGTCACTGTGGAATGTGGACAAGGTTGCGTGCCATGACAAACTAGTGTTATCGGATCATTTGGCTGTTCTGAAGTTCTAAACAATGGCGGTCCGGATGGTGGTCGGCATAGACCAACTTTGGGCCGCATGGCATAATTCTATCTCTGTTTCTCCTCTTGAGATCTGAGAGAGATACCGTCCTGCGGTGTTTACTGACGAAAGAACACTGCTAAATGGAGCTGTGGTTCACCGATCTGTAAATATGGCCCTTGCCAGCCAAATTGTTCCCCTTGTTGACAGTGGTTTGGGCCCAAAGCTCTATCTTGCCCAAAGAACACAGGCTTCCCTTGGGGGTGGTTTGAGACCCGACAGGGGGTAGTTAGACAAAATAGACAATGCCTATCCACCGCTGTCACAGAATTGGCAGAGGTAGAGAGAAAGGGAAAGAGACAAATGGATGCTCCCAAAATAAAATAACAAAAGTTGTCCAAAAAGAGTGCTCTTAAATCAGAGCAGAAAGGACCAGAAAGCTACTATATGCTTTTTTCCTTTTGATTCTTGTGGGCAGTCGTATAGTTTGTGATTACTGTAGGCACAGAACTACTATCCATGAGGTAATTAGTGACATACACAAGTTCTCAAGAAATCTGCTCACAATGTGAGTGGGAAAGTTTATTCTTGACCTTGGAAAATAGCAGTTTGGCAAAAAAATAAAAATAAAATAAAAAAATTAATTTATGTAGACCAGGTTGTACACATGCACATCACTTCAGTTTTGCAGGTATTTGATCACAAACAAAGTGATGACAAAGTATTGGACAAAATAACATTTTTACCAGATGATGGTGCTTGAGATCAAAGTTATTACAATTCATCCTGAGGAGAACATGAATGTGTGTAACTAATTTCACAGCAATCAATCCAGTAGTTTCTGAGACATTTCATAAAGAACTAAATTTCAACCTCATGACGGTGCTAGAGGAAAAGTCAGATGATCAACAAAGTCATTAGAATGTATCCCCTGGGGACCCTGAATTTCTGAAAATTATTTTACGCTGAACCACAAGTGTTAAACTCTTGGTGGTACTAGAGGGGTTCATTTTCTGTGGTCCATTAATGTCATCGTCATAGCAATGCATCAAATAATTGTTGCGATAATTCAGACTGTACCAGATTAGTAGACTGACAGACCAATATTGCCATCCCTTGTGCTACGCCACTACCATAGCTAATAAGTAGTTTCCCATAACATGTTGATGGAAAACTATTAACAGTAAAGACAAAGTTCTCTGTTAGTAACCTCATCATATGGATGTATAGATCGATAGATTTTTGTTTTCGGGTAAAGTCAGTAAAAGAATCAGAGTTATGAACTTGCTCAACAGGCATGCATAGTCAAGGTTATGTTGAATCTAGATATTCTCTCCAGATAGCAGATACCCCCTCAACACTCTCACACCCACATACACATCACCCTCACAACAGAATGACAGAGAAACAAGATAGTTCAGGAAAGCTGGAAAGATAAGTAAACTTGACAACACAAGAGATGGGGAGAGTGGGTGAGTGAGATAGACAGACTGGAGGATAGAGACAGAGAGAGAGAGAGAGAGAGAGAGAGAGAGAGAGAGAGAGAGAGAGAGAGAGAGAGAGAGAGAGAGAGAGAGATCTCCAGCAGTGCCAGCCGAAAGAGGATCAAGGTGGTTTTGGATGAGTTTCAGAGGTAAGCTGCAGTTAAAGCTCCTAGCTTGGACCGTTCACACGCAAATGCCAAGCCCCACCGCACACATCATGAAACACAAGACAACATTCAGGTGAACAATGACAGGAGAGAGGACAGCATCCACTGTTTGGGGTTTGGTAAAGAATGCAAATGCAGTATTACATGCAGTATCCTTCCATCTTGTGGATAGAACATTCTCATATTGTACTTTGTGTGTTATACGTACTTGATTCTAACTTATTGATATGAGGATTCTTATACATAAATTTATAAGTGCATAAATGCACCTGAGAGTTGACTCTTTAGACACTATGCTCCTATCTCCCATAATGGTTACACATGTCTAGTGACATGGCTGACATTGTTTGCATTGTTTGGATTATGCAGAATGCTTAGGCTCAAAATTGCCATCTAAAAACAAGTCCTGAATTGTGTCCTTGTTCAATTTGATGAATTAAAAAAGGGTTAAATCTGATTTTTTTTAAAAGTATACAAAATCCATTTGAAACTTGGAATTCAAAACACAATTCGTGGTGCAAACACTTGTTGACTAGTTCACAATGAGCAGCTTATTTGGACTTTCTCCCATTCAGTAGGAATGAACGGCACTGTCACTGTCACTCTCATTACTCTCATCAGCCACACTAAATAGATAAACCAAAACATCAAATAATGCAGGTTTAAGTTTATTATTCCTGTAAAACATTCCTTATAGAACATCTGAGTTGAATCACCTCAGTCATTTCTGTACCATCAGACCATTTCACTAGTATTATGGAATGCAATGAGCAAAACTGAACCTTGAATTACTGACTACACTTAGGATGCAGTGCAACCCCCATAGGTATTCATCTATTATTTGAATCAATAGGTACTCAAATGCTTCTAAATACTTCCAAAGATGATTCCCTGCTACAAAACCAGTATATGCTAACAGTTGTAGGTGTGAAGATGAGACATAAATTGGTGTATTGTTCTTTGATGTCGTTGTGACTTCAGATAAGTGAACTGACATCAATTCGAATCCTCTGGTCTTTTAACCCTTAAGGTTAACATAGTGAATCACTGCCAGCCTCCAATCAGTCCAATTGACCCATCTCCTCTCCATTACTCGCCCTTCGGTCATTACAGCAAATGAAAGTGAACAATCCAACCAGCTTCTCTCGCTCTCACTTTCTTTCTCTGTGTTCAACCCCTCTATCTGGCACCGGGTTCCAATGTTTATGCATTTACTGAGATTGCTGGCGGGATTGTCAGAGAAAAAGGAGGGTTTATTTTTTTTTCTTTTCTCTCTTTCTTTTTTTTCCTGTGCAATCTCTTGCCTTCAGAAACCATTAATGCCCATTCAACATCAACATCAAGGCACAGCTTTGATGTCTATTCTGGCAACAGACCTCTTTCTTTCTCCGCTGCCTGCTGCTCGTCTCTCTCCTTCTCTCTATCCCCCTTTATCCCTTCCTCTTCCCTTCGCTCACTCTTTACGGTTACTGTACAATCAAATAATTAAACGGATTGTCGACAAAATGATTTTACCTGGCAATTAAATATGCAAAGCGAGTCGGCAGGCGGTGTATGAGAAGGCGATTAAAAAGGGGCCCACTGCAAATCTACAAAGGCTTCACCAGCACAATAGGCAGCAGCCCCTGCCTGCCTCGCACACTAGCTTAGCCTGGGGAGTGACTGGTGCCTCTTTATACCAGTCTCACACAGCCATGTTTACAATAGCCCCAACCATGCTATGCCAATTACCACTATGCAAGGAGAAATGAATGCCACTGTTTGGAGAAAAGACAGGGATAGCGGCGTATGAGACATATGGGGCATACAGGGCAGGGGAAAAGAAAAGCATATGCTGCCAATGAAATCAAACTTTCACCACAGAAATGTTCTCTGCTGATGAAAAGTCACTGTGTGCTTCAAATTAAAATTTCAAGTTTAAGAAGTCAAAAGCATCCCATGGAAGTCAAGTTTCCGTGAAAGCAGGAACTTCAGAAACTGCGTGTAACCTGCATTGCACTTCAACAAAGCACCTATTGGGACTGGAATGCCATGGAAAGGCTGAGAGAAAGATAGTGAGGGGGGCGTGGGGGGGGACAGAGAAGCCAGAGCTCCTGATGTGCGAGAGAGGGAATGCGACAGTCAGTGTCCATCTATCAACGCTTCGGTGGGGAAAAATGCAAGCAATTTTCCTGGATAGGTTTCCCTTCAAAGCCAGAGCCCCAAGAGGCTGTAAAAATAGAGTTGGGGAGAGGTGGAGAGGGTGGGGGTAGAAGGGTGGAGGGTTACACCTGCCCCGTTCCAGACAGTTCAACAGAAACTAGCTGGTTCAGCCTGATTAAACCCTTCTCATTGTGAAGTTAAACCCGTGGAGGAATTGATTTTAGGGTTTCAGGAATATGTAATGCATTGATTATGTATTGAAATTTCACCGCTCCATGCTTTTGATGGAAAGAGTCTTGGAAATTAATCTGCTATTTGTGGTGTTAAAAAGACAAACTGTTAAGGGGTGGCTACAGTAAGATGATTTTGAAGTAAAAAAAAAGAAGTGTGTATATGCTTTAAGAAAGAAAAAACCTACAGTGTCTCATAGATGTGACAAGCATTGGCGGCTTGTCTGTTTTTCTTCCTTTTTTTTTGCCATATTGCCAGGAACAGCTAACAGGGTAGAAAGAAATGAGAAAATCATTTTGTGGGAAGTGAAAGCTTGTCAGTAATGACTGTTGTTATCTTTGTTACGTGGCTACCTCTGCTTTTTGCCAATTGCAAGTCTCTTTTTATGTCAACAATTTGAATTGAGCTGTACAAGTGAGTGAGTCTGCACACAGCAGAGAGCATCACGCTCCCCACCACTGAATTATTCCCTGGTATTAAACGATTTTTTTTTCCTCCCACTGCTGAAATAAAGCCAGATAATTGAGGCAAACATGGCTAGGCCCTCTGATAGGGGATGCAGGGTGCTTCATTAATGTTTGTGTTGACTGTCAGAGAATAGCGCTGGTCCTCATTGCTCTTTAATAGGACCAATTAGCCCATGCCCCCATTTCCATGCTTAATGTTTCCCATTTAAGTGCTGAATACAGAACCCGCACATTTAAACACTGAGGGACCGCAATGCATCAAAAGGTTACAGGCTTTTAGTGATTCCTGTTAACGCTTGTGAATTAACAGCTTGCATTCATGAGTTTAAACTTCAATCATTTTTTCAGCAATGAGTCATGTTTTTCAGATTTTCAGTCCAGCTATGTTTTGAACTCCTGGCAATAATGACAGAAGAAATGACAAGACTTTATTTAATCATTCATTTTCTTCAACTAGAGAGTCACTTCCCCACCGATCTGCATTGTGTGATGTGCTCACGGCACTACACCACTGTACATCTTTAATAAAGGCAACTATAACAACATATTACTTTCTTCATTACTTAGAAAGACATGAGGGTTATAAAGAAAGCATGTAACTGTCAAGAATAATTCCAGTTTGCTAATGTATCACAACAGGTTCCATACACATTTCCTACTTGGCAAATCTCGTCTTTTCCAGAACTGCTACCTGGTGTACAGTCAGAATTTTCAGAATCCAATATTTCTTATCATTTATAATAGTTATATTGCTACATTTCTGTTTGACCAGCTAAAACTGAAATTTTATTTTGGTGGGATTTTATTAGTAATACATTATAGTACATTTCTTACCTATTCCGTAAAAAAGGAATTTACCAGGACCCTAAATTGATTTTTTTAATGTTTCTTTTTTTTCTTTTTGCTTAAAAATGAAGATCCCCAGACCGTATTGAACTGGGGACTTTTTGGTTCTATGTTACACCAGGACACCTTCGATATGCTTGATACTAAACACTTTAGCATTTAACAATATTCTATGTGATGAATTCATGATGTCTGCTTTTCTAGATTTGCATAGTTGCAAAAACCTCATTGTGTATGTGTTTCTACCTCACCTGAGCAATCTCAGCTCTATAAGATCGGCAAAGTGGAAAACTGACTTTCTTATCAACTCTTCTTGCCTCTAACAGTCTGTCACAGAAAAAAATATAATCTATTGATAATGCTGTTAAGTTTGCTGTGCAATATGAACTGGCAGTAATATGAAAAGATGTGTAAACAAGCATCTTTGTTTTTCTGGAGAATCATGAAAAAAGCAATTCCAGGCACAACAGTTTTCATTTGAAAAATATAAAACTTTAATAAAGGCTACATCTCTCAATAATTACAATAATTATAGGTCCATGTAAATCTTAAAATGAAACTCTTTATATAATGTATAATTTACAGTATAGATAGAATGAAACAAAACAAAAAAGGCTGTGGTGTAAAAACAAAAACAAAAAAAAACATGATTACAGGATATTATTAAAAGCATAAAAATATCTTTTCAACATAAAACCCTTCTGAAAACCAAGGGATATATATTAAAACCCTGAAACAGGGTAGCACATGGTATGGCATCCATGTAGGCACAGGTGCTGTACTCATAAAACACCAGCGATAGTGTGTTTATATGTCTGTATTGTTTATGTGTGTGTGTGTGCGTACTCTATGTGTGCATCACATGTGTCAGTATCCATACTTCAGAATGCATAATTACAATGTATACAGGAGCTCTGCTATATACGATGTTACTGTAACAACATTCAAAGGATATCGGAGCCATAATTCTTCAATGTTCTGTTTTTGTTTTTTTTTTACTTTTCCTTTTTTTATTTTGACACGCTAGCTGACTTCCTCAAGAAGTCGTTCTCTGTGACCCAAACTGGTTCTTGTTAGCACAAGTTATTTTGGTGTGAGGGCTGTAAACACTGCCATTATTAGATGGTACAACTTGTGCTCCAGGTCTCCTCTCTGTGTGTATCTGCAACTGTTTTCATCCCCCCCCCCCTGTGCAATGCCTGGTTTACAAACAAAGGCACAACAAAAAAGATTGAGCTCTGTCGCCGGACTGAGAGAAAGACAAAAAGAGAGGAAGGGGGAGAACGAGGGAGAGGATACACTAGTGTGACAAACTTAACATTACAAACTATCAGCAGCATATAAGACTGGGATTAACCATTAGAATAGTGGAGGGAGTGCGCCTCGGACAGGACCACTGCTAAGGTTGTTAGTTCGGGTCAGACGTGGCTACAAGGCTATGGGAGGTGCTAGGCTAGTGTCACGTCCTTTGTGTAAAGTAAAAACAAACACTAAACAATATCACCACAGTATTCTCCCAACATTCAAAGCAGCTTGCCCATTGGCTGGAAATAGGGAGGGGGGGCGGGACACAGGTTTAAGGAGACTTGGGAAGGAGGAAAGGGGAAAGGAGTGGGTTGTTTTTTTTTTCAATAAATACTTAATAAAAACTTTCAACTCATGACAAAAAGCATCTATATATATATATAATACATGTATATATACATATATGCATGTATGTATATGCACACGTACAGACGTTTTTGTAACGATGTTGGAGTGTAACGTTAAGAGCAGGTTGGTGGCACTGCGTCTTCAGCGCCAGCTAGTCTGTTGCACTCAGCCGGGAAGCCGGTGCCATCTACATCTTCAGTGGTTATATTCAAGAAGAGGCAGGGTCTCACCCCCACTGGCCTCCAATCATTATCATCATCATCATCATCCTTGTATTGGTCTTTTAAAGTCTCTTGTGTCATTCCCTTGTGTTTCTAAGGCTGATTGGTTGAGAAAGTCAGAGAGGGGCAGTACCTCCTCTGGGTTCGGCATACTTCATTGGCTCGTCTTCCTTCAATCACTCCTCTTGTGCTGGATATATTAACTCTGTTTAGCTTAATATTAAGAAATAGAAAAAAACAAAAACAAAAAAAGGAGTCCAGAGTGTTTTTTGTTAATTACACAGAGTCTCTTGCTCAAGTTTTTAGGGACAGTTTAGCTTTTGGTTGGGCAAGGAAGGGCATTGGTTGGTTGGCAACAAAGTGGCTTTTAGTCCATCCTCTCCACCTTGCCCAGGACCTTGCCTTCATACATGGGCAACACGGTGGCGTCTTCCCACACCTCCTCGAACACAGCACCGCACTCGAACTCATCACTGGCCTTCTTGAAGTAGTACCTGAGGAGAAACAAAGAGAGAGGTCTGTGATTAGAAAATGTTCAGCGTAGGTGTATGTGAAAAAAAAAAAAAAATTGAACTCAAACGAAACCTGACAGAATGGCAGCAGGAGTGCATCTGATACATTTCATCGTGTTTTAAACTGCTTTGAGGCACCTACACAACTACTTCCATATACGCGCTCGCGCACAACTCCCTTTAGTCCAAATCAAACACAAACACACACACTCTGAGAGCCAGAAATGGATCCTGCTCAAAACAACTTAGTCATAGCCTTCAATGCCATCCCTGCACACATCAAAGGCAGAGCCTGACTCCACATCACACCGCTGCACAAACAGAGCTGAACCCTCCGTTTAAACGCTCCCTGTGATAATTCAAGCTGCTAGAAACAGCCTGTATGTGTGTGTGTGTTCATCCATGTGTGCTTGTCTCCTCATCCACTTGTTCGTCATGACTGTTGGCCATTCAATAGATGCCTATCTGTCCTGCAAGGTCTTATTAAAGTTGAAGGGTTAATTAGAGGCTGTCTTAAGTCCCCCACCCCCCACCCTCCCTCCTCTCTCTCTTCAGCAGTGCCCTCCTCCCTTTCTGTGTCTCCATGGCTTCTAATTGGGCTGGCTGTCAAATGAAGGGCCTTTCTGTCACACAGGTTGACATTTCAGGTGCCTGAGAGTCTGCCTGTGACTGCAAGTGCACACTCCACTGCTTGCATATAAACACACACACACCCAATGTTACTCCCTTACACATACAAACACACTTACCATCTCACCGCACACACATATACACACATATACACACACTTTGGGCTGCTTTCCGATCACCAGCGGAGAACAGAGGAAAAAAAAAGAGGGAGCAGAAAAGGAAGAAAGCAAGGGGAAGTGGAGTGGAGGCCTTCACTAGCTCAGTGAGTGGGTGTGATAGGTTGGATGTGGGCCGAGCCTGAGGGGCTTTACCCCAGGAGGGGGGAGGAGGACGACCACTCAGACAGTCTCCTGGAGGTCACGGGTCACCTAGCTAGCCCACTCTTCTTCTTCTCTCAAGCAGAGATAACTCCCAGGGTTAGCTTGGTCCCAGTGACTGTGAAGTCTCCTGGAGCTCCTAATGATTTCTCCTCTCTACTTTAAACCCAGCAAAAGATCAGCGGGAGGGGATTTAATGATAAGCTTTGTAATGGAAAAATGCCTCATTTTGCCCATGTGTGCCTGCGTTCAGAATACAAAAAAAAAGACAAAAAAAAAAAAGAAGAAAAAAAAAAAGCTCTGTGTTTTATGAGCAATTGCTCAGCGTAGAGTCATTCAAATATAACATGTAAGGAGAGGCATTCAAAAACGTACACATACAGTTTTATTTTCCATGTTGATTGTAATTACACACAAACAAAGGAAGAGGAGGTTGTGTTACCACAACTGCAAGAGCTTCTTTTCAAGTGTGCAGCTATGTGACGGAGCGGCGATGGCTTTGTTTAATGATATGGCAAACTTCATTTCTGTTGTCTAAGCTCGGCTGGGCAGGATTTGGCTTTCTCATCTTCATTATTACAAACCAAATAAATGCGTGACCCTTCTCAATGTAATTGGCGGGGCAATTTTTTTTTTTTTTTTTTTTTGAAGAAAACGCTACATTCTCACTCACAAATAGTTCAAAGTCATCACTTTGTTTCAGAGTGAGACAGAGAGAGACAGAAGGAGCCTTTCCATTGGAACATGTTTTATGTGGCAGGATTTTTCTCTCTTCGCAACATCTGGCACCAATATCGTCTGGCAGAGCTGCAGCGTACTGTTCTCCGCTGTACCGCTGCCATGTCCAAATTAACCAACTCCACACATTCTGCTGCCATTGAAGCCAGACGCTTCATCCCCATCTCCCCCTTTTCTCTCGCTCGCTGAAGAGTTATGTGACAGCAGGGGTGCAATGACTTGTTTGCAGGCCTTCTCTCTCTTGCCTAACAAGCAGATGTGGCTGTAACCTAATGTTGATGTCATGGGCATGCAGGCTTCATGTCTTTTCAGTGGCAAACAACCTACGCAGTACTGGAATAGTTACTTGATAATGCAAGCTTAGACTTAACTGAGGGCTTTCTTTTTTTGATATTTCTTTTTAACTGACAATATTTTGAAATTATCTAACAAGCCCGTACATTGTTTGAGAATTTCCCCTCAATGTCTGACTTTAACAGGAGGTATGTTTGCTGTGTTAACTGCTATCAGTCATTAACAGAAGAAAGTGCTTGCGGCATTTGATTTTAATGCCTGATGCAATAATGTGGAGGAGGAATTTGAAGGCCTTGCAATGGTCTTTGTGCACAAAATAAAATGGCCTAGGCTTCAAAGCCATATTTATTAAGGCTGCCTTACCATGGAAATCAGTACCAGATGTGAGAAAAAATTTGCTCCAGAACACCCCCCCCCCCTCTCTCTCTCTCTCTCTTCTCTCTCTGTGTGTAAGCTCTGAATACAGTGGATCAGCCCAGTTTCTTTTCAACTATTGGGCTCCAGTATTTCACACTACCGCTCAGCAGATGAGCATATACAGTACATGACCAATAACAAATGCACATACATAAACAGTGAACTAAACCCCGTGACAGTTTCAACCTCAACCAAACAGTTGTGCATAAACATCTAATTAAGCATGTGCTAGCGTATTGTGATCTCTGTGGTGTACTTACCGGTAGTTGCCTTTCTTGCTAAGTTGTTCCTTGAAGTGTCCCAGGGTGAGGCAGTGAGTCTTCATCATACTGCGATAAGGAATCTCCTCACCACAGAAGAAGTAGGTGACCACAAGCTCTTTAGACCTGAGAACACAAGACGAAGAACAGGTTTTAAAAAACATCTGGACTTGTAGGGAGAAAGGGTAAGAGTGTTGAATGTAGACAACAACTCTTTGGACTAATATTAATTAAGGATACCAACAGACAGCTGGCTCACTGACGGTCAACCAATTAAAAGTAAAAGAGGCCTCACAGTCAGGTTGTCTGCGGCTTAACATCAAACACCCACCCCATTCAAAAACAAATGCGCGAAAGGAGCCAATAAACTTGAGTTACCAGGGGCTACTCAACACATCTTTGTTGGGTTCCACTGGTGAGTGTGTGTGTTGGGAGACGGGTGGGTAGTTAGGATTCCGTATTAAAGCATGTTTAATCTTAAATGATTAAAAAGCGAGAGAAGAGGAGTTCAAAGACATAGCTATGCTGACTCACAACATCTCTCTTTGAAGGGAAGAGCAAGAAAAATCTGGGAGGAAGAGAGTGAAAACACAAGCTTGGAGAGAGAGAGATGGGGGGGGGGGGGATCAAAAAAGTGTCTAAGTGTAACAGGAATGAATCCTATTAGAAGACTAGAAAGCAAGTGCAAAAAGAAGTGAAGAAAAATAGAATTTCAGAAACAAAGACAGTAATGTGTTACAGATTAAAAAAAGAAATACGTACTCGTCTGTTTGCAGTCCAGAGCTGGCTAGAGGGCTTCCTCCAGTGGGGAAGGCAGCTGCTGGATGGCTCCTGTCTCTCTGAAGGCTGCTGGCTGCTGCTGAGTGTCTGTCAAAATCACAGAGAGATCAATACTAATCAGTACTCACATCAGTACGAAGGGAAACCACTGGACACCGTTTACAGTATACACTGATGTGGTCAATCAGATGTGGAAGATGGGGCGATATGACTGGCAGTTTTGGTTTTATGTGCGTGGTTGAATGTGTGTCTTACGGGCGTCCGAGTTTGCCTACCTCTGTTTCGGCGGCTTGGAAACCTCCTCTAGTCTGCGGCAGGCCTCCTCCAGCTGTGCCAGGGTGTTGGGTGGGGGCAGGGGTGGCATGGCCGGGTCCTGTATGAACGGATGGCCTGGGTGGTGACCACGGAGGTGAGCCCCACTGCCGATGCCGCCTCCACCCCAAGAGGAGTGAGTCCGACTGGGCGGGGTCTTGGAGTCAAGGGGGTTGGACTTCTTTAGACCTTGAGTGCTGTTCGAAAGGGGTCAATATATAACATGAGTACTCAAGACTGTACTGTTCATTAGAGGCCATTCTGTGGTATAGATAATGTTGTTGTGATTCCTGACAGAGACTTACCTGTGTGGCTTGTGCTTGCCCTGTCTCTCACTCTCCAAGATCCACTGCCAAACATTCTGAGAGCGGTCGGTGGCATCTAGGGGAAGGCGTGGTGGAGACACGCCCTCATCGGTGGCCTTGACTGGCCGTCTGGACAAAGTGCTGCAGCGACTGGAGGAAGAAGGCGAAGCAAGTTAGGACCAGAGACGGAGCATCTTTACTAATGCACAATGCTGACTGATGACTGGGTTTCAGCATAGCGAAGAAGTTATACTCACGCAGGGGTGAAGTCGGAATAATTGGCGCCCCCTGAAGGGCAGAGGCACTGCACACGCTGAGCCGCCTCAGCCTCAATCTGCTCCTTGGTCTTGGGCCCAGCGTGATGATGGTGGATGTAGTGGTGGTGAATGTGCTTTGTGGACTGCCTGCCTGTCATCAGAACCTTGGTGGCCCCAGGATAAGCACCAAAGAAGGGCCCGTGGCCAGAGGACACCAAAGCGCCCGTCCGATCTGGGGAGCTTGAGCGCGGTGAGTGCCGAACCACACCTGGTGACTGGCAGCCAGGTGTCTTCAGGACGCGGGATAGGTGCTCGTCTAGGATAGCCTGGGGGTCTTCCTCACACTGGCTGCCGGATGGGAGCAGAGGGTGATGGAGGGAGGTGTTGCTGGTGAGGTCGCAGCTTTCCTCCCGTTCCTCCTCCTGGACAGGCGAAAGAAAGAAAAGAAAAGTTCAGGCAATTGACGAAACATTCATACACAGACACAGGCAGAGGAATTTATGTATCAACTTATATCTATCGTCCTCTGAAGTCAGTGAGAGCAAACGCTTGGATAACTTGATTTGAGTTTCCTTTTTGCCGCACTGTTATCTTCGCTAACAGGCTTTGGGTGCGCTTCATCTATAATGCAGAGTGTGCCTGTGCTTCACAAAGAGACTGGCACTACACATACTCAGCAAACGTGCCACTGGAGAGAAGCTAAGTGCTAACTATTTGAAGGAACTTACAAGTGTGTCTAGAAACATAAGTTTGAAAGTTCCTCCTGGTGAAATAGTGGAGGACAGAGAGGGAAAAGGAAGAAGTAGCTAAACCAAGACAGACTTTCAAATCCCTTGGTCTTATCCCTGTTCTTCGACATGCTAAAGTTGGCATAAAGACTTCTGTAGTGCAGTAAGGAACAATCGTCCTGACCTAACTTGGATACAAGTTAGAATTCACAAGTGGCTGCCGTGCTAAATATTGGTGAAAGTGTCATAATAGGTTTGTATGCATCTGTACCTCCTGGATCTGCTGCAGCCTCTCCTCCAATGAGCTCATGGTGTCCTGCTCTCGCTTCAGCTTCTCCAGCCGGGCTATGAGCTGAGCAGCAAAAGCCGAGGGCTCGACGGGGGTCATCTCCTTAGGCAGCCGATGTGTCCTCTGCAGGGTAAACAATGCAGAGGGAAGGACACTTAAGTGTGTGTGCAAGTGTAAGTGCTTAGTGTTTCTGACAGATGCAATATGGTGCATTAATCCACTGCCCTTGCCCTAATCCCATCTTGTTCCAAAAGGCCTGCTACTATTCCAAAAGGCCTAATCCAGATGCCCTTGCCCTCAAGCTAACCTGAACCTTTCTCTGCCACCCGTCCCTCCCCAGATCTTCTCATGCCCAGTGCCCTTGGCGGTGCCAGGCTACTGGGCGAGGGGGAGAGAAAAAGGGGTAGCAATGGCGGGGTAGCAGTTGGTCTCGCTCGGAGGGGAGGCCCCCTGCCTGCACCCTCTGTAGCCCGACCAAGCCATCAGCTAGGCAGCCTCTGAAGTCAGCACACTTCAAAGGGCCCTTGTCAAACATCAAACGCACACTAGGGGTGGGAGGGACACGCAGCTTTAAATCTCCGAATAAAAGCCAGATATCGACAGAGAAGAGAGAGTGAGGAGAGGAGAAGGGAAGAAAAAAAGGGAGAGGGGGACAAAATTAACAGCATGAAAAAAGAGGAAGAGGATTGAGATGTGCGTTTGTGAAGTGGCAATGGTGGCAGAGCGAGAGCGAGACAGAGAGGAGGGAAAAGAGGGAGGGAGAGGATAGAGGAGTCAAATACTGGGAAGATCTGAGGGGAAGTAGTAATTTATTTCCCGGCTGCATGCAGGGCAGCTCAGAGGTACTCTAGTCACATTATCCTCCTTTTTCTTTAACTTTATGCGCCGGTTTCTCTCTCTCCCTTTCTTACTTTTTTGTTATTTGGCACACTGGCTTTCTTGATTTTGACTCTTTTTTTGTTGTTCCTCTCATCTCTTTGTAGACACGATGAAGGGAAGAAGAAGAAAGGCAAGCGGAGCTGCTGGCAAAGGAGCGCCAGCCCTGCACGGGGCCCCTGCTGCCTGGGGCTGGTGCATCATGGGAGACAGAGCCATCTCCAAATCAGGAGGGAGACATTAAAGGAGTGCAAGTGGGAAAGGAAAAGAGAGAGAGGGAGAGAGAGAGAGAGAGAGAGAGAGAGAGATTGAGAGCGAGAAAAGACAGAGAGGAAGAGAGAAAAAAGGGGGAACAGACAACACTGTCAAATGCATGCACAAACACACACATAACTCTTCCACATACACATACCTGTGTTTGGATATGAAGACAAAAGAATTTCATATTTCTTTTCTTGTCTCAAACAGACCCGCCTCCTAACCTGTGTCAATCTGCTCTAACCCAGTTCCTTAAACCTTCCCACAACAACTTCAGCAGGTCAACAAAATCTTCAACAGTGTGTGTTCAAAACACACACACGGAATGACCTAAATAGTAATGGGACCAGGGTGAGAGTAGAGGAAAGTGTAATCGCATGGTGCTGTGACTCCTATTAATCTGCTGGGATTTTATCAGTAGCTTTGGCGGTCATTTATGTCATTGACAAAGTCATTTTAATGTTGAATTTATCATCATCTTTAACACCGCCATGATGTCTGTTACCTAGGCTATAACTGCAGCTATTATCATCCACGCACAAAAATACATGAAGCTGTGACGCTGCATGACATACTACGGTTACAGAGAGGGAATACAACAATGAGTTTATATTTAAAGCCGTACAGAAGCTCCTTGGATGGGGGAAGGGGGGCGGCTTGAAACGGCAGAAGAGGAAGTGAAGTGGTATGCAAATCCTGCCTTTCATTTACCCCGACTTTTATATGAAAACGAGCGGGGCAATGAAATATAGTATTCTGTCACAACATGCTCTCTGGAAAAAAAAAACTAAAATGAAATAAAGGAGAACTCCTCGAGGGAATCAGGACCCAGTTGTCTTTCAGCGTGTAGAAGTTTGAGTTTGGTGGATTATAAAAAATTAAAAAAAGGCAACACTGAGACAGGAAGTAGAACTTAAACAAGTAGGACTTACAGGAAAGTGGGGTAGCGAAATCTGGCCATTGATCTTGACACTGCGATGCATCTCTCGCTGGAGCTGCTTCTTGGTGCCCAGTTTATATGGAGGGATTCCATCTCTGTGAAGATAAATTAAGATATATACATTTATGTTTTGTTTTTTGTTTTTTTCAAGTCAAGCATAGATCACTCAGAGACCACATTTTCAATTACATGGATTACGTTATAATCAACTATCCAGTGGATGTTATTTTTGCTCATTTACTGCCACTCTATGAAATACTTTAACACCAACTGCTGGTGCAGTTAGCACCATTAGCCAATGTTTGTGGTGAAAAAAAAAAAACCCTAGGAGGCAGTTCATCATTGAAGTGACTGACACAACACCACCCAGTAACCACCCACTAGGCACACTAAGCTAAATCAAAAGACCTCAGAACCCTTGAAGCCAAGGCAACAAAAACACACATAACAAAACACACCAGGACAATAGGCGAGATATGCTAAACATCCTACTGTGGGCTTCAAAAGAAGAGTCCCACTGATTAGTCCTTGAAGATTAGTCCTTGTCAACTGACAGCAGTTGTTTAAAAAGCACAAGAATTAGAAGTAACCTCAGTGGCTGGTAAGAGTCAGAAACTACATCAGGCTAAAGCAGGCTAGCAAATGCTTCTGGTTTTGTAGCTCTGATATATTAATATGAAAATAGAGATGTAGCTAGGAAGACTAGTAGTCTCTGGACAATTAAGCATTTATTCTGGGAATCTTATTCTCAGTTTTTCATTCTGTGTCTGCTAGCTTTTCCAGTCAGCTGCCACTTAAGCTGGGCCAATTATCTTGGCCGTTTTGGCTGCTCAGAAGTGTCTGACCTAGCCCAAACGCTACTTTTTCTGCTGCCTCTTTGAAATCTCACACTCATGCACATATGCACCCGCTGCCATCTTCGTTTGGCAAGCGCTCTGCTGTGAGCCTCTGATCTCAGCAACATCAAAAGGCTGGTTTGTAAGATAAGGTAATGTTTGAAGTTGGTGCAGCAGCATTCCCCAGCGTCCAAGTAAATCCATAAATAAGATATAAGCAAAAAGAGAAAAAAAAAAATCCCCCCACCCCTTCTTCTATCCCCCCTTTCCCAAATCTTCCTCTTCTTGTTCTTTATCTGGGAAATGAGATTCAAATTTGCAGTGTGCCTTTTAACCACAATAAAAGGACGCACTAATCAAATTGTTCCCTCGAATGAGAGAGGAAGAAGCTGCGTTTTTTATTAAAATCAGTTAGGGGTGGAGAGAGAGAGAGCTGGGGACAAGGACAGGAGAGATCTCTGTGTCAAAGACCTTGGTGAGAACTATTAAAAGAATATGACTTTGACAGATGACGCTGTGCAACAATGAATCTATTTTTTTCTCTTCTTTATTCATCTGACCACGTTCTGCAAGTCACAATTTCAGAGTGACACTGTCGAGAAGAATCAAATAATCAAACCAAGCGACAGATATCACCAGTGTTGCAGCAAGCTTCTTGTAAGTTGGGCCTACTACCAAAATCAATGCTTCACAAAGTCTACCCTTGAGACTACAAGCCATCATCCCTCAAGGCGCAGGAAGAAACACAGGAAACTCTTCAAAAGTAAAACTCAACAGCCCAGAGGAATTTGTGCGCTAAAAGGAACCCCAAACTTAGTGGCAAAACATCATACCCAAACAAAGCTCGCCAACTTCCCTCTCACTAACTATGTTTTTATCAACCCAAACTGTCCCCACCCTGGTGAACCATTTGACGACTGGGTGCTTTGTGCAGGTTGGGGAAGAGAAAACAGCCGTGGACTCTTTCATGGTTTCATGGGCCCTTACTTTATGGGGATCTCCTATTCAGTTGTGCAAGTCATTTTCAAAGCAGCCAGCCACCCTCTTATCCCCCTAAGCTCCCCTCACCTAACAATAGGCTGAAAGCGATTCAGTTAAGCCCTTTATACTCCATGCACTTTATTTTCTCACTCCCTTGCACTTCGAGCCTCACCACTCCTGCTATTGGCTCTGGAGGGTGGAGGAGAGAAGCTGTGGAGGGTTGGGTGGGTGGGTGGAGGTGATTTTTTTTTTTTTGGGGGGTGCCCTAGTCTGGCCAGGGGGAGTTCCTCATGCCTTGTCCCAAGGTCTAGCAATGAGTAACCCCTGTGAAAGCCTCGCAGACACATGATCTCAGCACGCCGCAGAGGCCAGTGGCAGGAAACCGACCCACCATGTGAGTAAGCCTCCTTTCATTTGGTGCCAACATTTTTCAATGAGTTTGTCTTGAGGCCCGAATGGCCATTTCCCTCCCCCTCTCCTCCAGTTCTTCAAAGGGAAAAAGCGATTAGATAATATGAAAAAAACAAGTCTGTTGTGGCAGAAGGGTGGGTGGGATGGATACATTTCAACTTTGAGGAAAATGAGGCAACGCCCCCACCCACATCAAGACGATCTCATTTTTTTCTCCCTTCTCTCCAGCCTGCAACGCATCAGAATAAACTTCAAAAGGTCTTCAGACATAATGACTTTCCCAGAGTTATCTCCCTGGAGGCCACAGCAACAACTACACATTAATAGAATTACCTGTATAATTAAAATACATTACAGACCATTATTTCGCAACAGTGCAGTCCCCTGGCCCCAAGAAAAGCTGAATCTGTTGAACTACAAGGCCAAATATTTTTCTTCACATCTCTCAACATTTTCCTGGAAAGGTGTTGACTGAACTCTGTTCCAAGCACATTAAGATACTATGGAAATAATAAAATTCACAGAGCTTTGGCCAGGGTCAGCTGAGTGGAAATAAGCCTTTTGAAGTTGTTACATTATCTCCGGAGCCGGCTGAGTCGAAATGAAACTGACCCACCTACTTTTTGATTTCAATAAAATAAAATTAAAAAAAAAAAAAAGAAACACTTACACGCTACTGTCCGTCATGGACATGGAATCGTCCGTTGTGGCATCGCTGGAGATCTCGCTGTCATTGGCACTGGTGGCAGGGGCAAAGATGTAGCCGGAGTTGACAAAGTAAGGGCTGGCAGGGTCGCCCCGACGATGGGACCTGTGGACCCAGAAAAGATTTTCCGCATTTTTACGTGATGTCTTTCAAGGTTGTGGTGTGAAGCAAGGACGGTGTTGTGACAGAGTTGGGTGAAGTTTATTTACCCCGTGTTTCTGTCTTCATTTTACCCAAATTTAAAAGGAAATGTGACAGCTTGCACTTTGTTTTGTTGATGTTCTGTGCAGATTTCAGTAATTAGAGTCACTTTCGTGAGACTTTGTGGCTGGAGGAATGTGACAACCGTATTAAGAGATTGAGCTATGGGTTCTCTTTTTCTGGTCTTTCTTTCCTTCTCTCTTTCATGCCCCCCACCCCCACCCCCCATAACATACAGGGGTTGTGTGTGTGTTTGGCGGGGTTGAGGGGTGACAGTTGGAGTGAGTGAAGTGAGCAGCCTTGCTGTGTGTGAATGAACAACAGTATTTCCCTTCTTTCCTTCTCGTCTGTTATCTCCCCACCCTTTTGTTTGGGCCAACCCATACTCCTCCACTTTTCCACTCTGAAACTCCACTCTCTCTTTCCTTGGAGTGTTTTCTCTTCCACACTCTCCCACTTCTATCTCTCCCTCTCTCCATCATTCAGTCTGGGGCCCCTCCTTTACCCACTCTCCCCTGCTTTCCTTTCTAAAGTCTCTCTCCCTGTCTTTCTACTCTCCTGCTGTGTTGCATTCCTGTTCCAGTAGTGAAGGGGGTGGACAAGGAAGAGAGAGGGAAGAAGAGGAAGGGGGAACTTGAGCTTTAGAGAGGGAGGGAGGGAGAGGGAGAGAGGGAAAGGGGGAAGGAGGGCCCCTTTCTTTATGAGAATGCCTTCTGCCGGGAGTGCTGAGAGGAGAACCCCAGCATGACTAAAGCCGTAGGCCCCAAGCACAAACCTGACCTTTGGAAGGTCCGCGCAAAGAGTCAGGTATTTAGCACAGCTGGGCTCTCTGCACCCCCCACTCTCTTTCTCCATCTCTTTTCTTTCTTTCATGATCCCCCCCTTCCTGTCTTTCCCCCTTCCCCTTCTCTTGTCTCTCCCTGTCTCCCTCCAAAGCATGCTTAGTCTCTGTCAGACATATTTTTTTTTTCAAAAAGGAGAGATAAGTGTTGGATAGAAAAGAAAGAGAGAGAGGAAAACACCGAGATGCACACACAATCTATGGCAAAGTAGGATCTGCGGTTGAAGCTGCGGAACTGAGTTGAGGATGTTTTGTTTTTTGTTTTGTTTTTCTATCACTTTGGAGTTGAGTATTGGAGGTTTCTCAAAAAGAGGAGAAAAAAGGAATCTGTGCAGTGGCAAAATTAGTTCCACATGTTTGAGATGGAAATTGGTTGACCTAAAGAGATGGTGAGGGGCAGGGGGGGGGAAAGGGGGAGAGCACGGGTGACAGAAAGGAGAAAAAGGGGCTCTTTCCCTCCCGCTTTTCTTTTAGTGAAAACCAAGAATGCAGGGGATCACACCAGGAAACCAGGAGATGCTCACATGTCAACAAACCCTGTGCTTATTGGTTCCTAACTAAACATGGCCACTTTGAGGCAAATGAGTAATTGTGCTCTGATGTTATCTGACGTCTGCTCACATGAAAGATAAAATTCTCAAGGGACTGTTTAAGTTGAGTTATTAGACTTAATCAATTAGTTTTTGCACTGTTATTAAAAAGTCATACTCGAGGCAATTTCCAAACCTTAGTCTCACAAAATGTTCGGTTAACTTGACAAGGAAAGTATGGATTATCTTTAAATTGCACTTTTCCTACAAATACCAAAGCATCAAGACATTGTCAAACCTCTCAGTTATAATTGTGTCCAGATGTGAGGACAAAGTAGTTGAGCAAAACATTTTTAAAGTACCCTTTGATGGAGGCTCATGCATAAAATCCAGTTTTTGAAAATGTTCCTGGCTTAAAAAGATTTCAGCTGTTGGACAATGTGTGGGAAGGGCTCTGAAGATAAAAGCCTAAATGCTTTCCACAAACAGTTCTGCTTTCATCTCTGACCAAGAGAACAATATCTCCGCTTGGCACAAGACTGACTGCACAAGTTCTCTTAACTCTCTACTAGCATTTCTTTGGGTTGGGAGATTTTATGATGGTGTACAATAACTATATGGCTAAGTTCATAGATTTAATAGCGATATACTGCATAACTTTACAATAGCATCATACTGTTTCATGTAGCTGTAACAGTCTGAGTCTTGGTGTCTGAAATTGTGCCTGAACCGGAGGAAGGGTTTCAAAGCACAGGAAACTTGAGCAAGCCAGCAGAGGGCTGCCTGCAAGACACCATTTACTTAAAAGGAAGGCTCAGATCCATTGATGTTTTGTACCCACCCCGCCCCTCCACCCCTCCAACCCCTTGACTAACTGCAAGGCAGGAGGGCACAAATATACAGGCATGTTCCTCTGAGATCCTTTGATCAAGTGCCTCTCTCTCTAAGGCATTTGTTAAATAACTACCAACTACCACATATTCACTGTAGTTTAACTAATGAAGGAATAATGAACAGAGGAAAGTAAATAAAGTAATAAAAAAAAGTACTCATGCACTAAGATGTAATAACAAAGGCATGCATCCTCTAACATAAGGTGAGCGCTGCTCTTACCTGCAACTATTCTCCAGTACTTCAGCTGCTGTCCGGATGGTAGCAGTAGCCCTCAGGGTTTTCGCAGACAGTCCAACCACAGACCCTAACGCTTTTGCCTTTAGGTCATTACAACTCCACTCCTCTTCCTCCATGAGAGGAGGAAGGTATCCGCACATCAGCTTGAGGCTGCCGAGTCCGCCGTGGTTCACGTACGCGGCGTTCTCGCAGCCGGTGCGCACGTATTCGAGGTATATGTCAGAGGTCAAAAACATCTGGTATGCATTCTCTTCCATGTTCGACTGAATTTCCGTCTGTGCCTGGTCAAACATGACAGAGTCTATCTGTTGTTTCTTAATACTATCCCTTATGAAGGTCTTGGTGGCGGGTTTCAGCTGCTTGGCGACAATGCTGTTGTTCTCGATGTACCGCTTGAAAATAACTTTGGCAACTCGCAACGTTTTGGTATCCTTTAAGTCCATTTGCCTGAAGCCGTTGCAGGCGAACCAAAAGTCCAAAGTGTCCACGCAATTCTCCCGCTCCAAAAAGGTCCTGAAGAGATGAGCGCCGTCTTGGTCGCCCAGAAGAAAATGCAGAGACTTTGTCCACCGGACTAAGGGCGAGTCCGGGGACGCGCTGCCCTCTGGTTCCCCGAGTCCATCCTCGTTCCTCCGCGGTGTGGAGCCGGGAGGCGCGGCGGCGACGGGGCTATCTTTAACCTTGCTCTGGGCTCTCATTTTGGCAGATCTGCTGGGGTTGTAGCATGACGCCTCTCCCTCCTCCCCCGGTACCGGAGGACGAGGAGCATCTTCTCGGAAGCTACTGCTGATGTGCTCCGTAAGCGCCCTGCTCATGGCTCCAGCTCCGGTTGCCGTGTGAGAGTGCCGTCGTGCCTCCACTGAGCTCCAGCCTAATCCTCCTCACTCTCTAAAAGCAGCGGGGGAGCTTCTCAGCTCCTCTTCACTCTGAAACACAAAGTATTGATCTAATCAAAGCCATATCCTGCTGAACTTCAAAGAAAGACATCAAGTAAACAGTCCCTTTCAAAAACCCTCGCCGGGTTCACAGAGAAAGGAAATATGAAAGGCTTTTTTTCCGTTTCATTTATCTATTTATAATCTAAATGAGAGATCAACTGCAGCCTACATTCTCAACGTGCATTGATTTGTCACATCAAAAACATTTTACATGAACAATCATATCACAGTCATATCAGAGCCTCACTCTTTACCAAAACCGTATTCTCACAACTGTGGCTTACACGTGTTTTCCTAACGAGTCCATGTCACAGGCTTCAACTCCAATTAATTCCCAATCTGTTTCGGACGACCGTACCCTACCCCGGTCTGCATCACACACATACACACACAGACTCGTTTTCACTCGGAGCCCACACTTATCCTCACCATCCCAGAAATGTACAGACGAATGGAAATGCGTCTGATCTGCACCATAATGACCTTAAACGTTGTAATGTACTGGGGGTAAAAAGCCCCGCGGGAAAAGCCAGTCGCTCGTGCGTAAATGTAAGCGATCAATCGCCTTAATATCTACCCAAGAAGGCTATTACAGCACATTATTAAAGCCACAGCCCCGGCAACGTGTCTGAACTACCAACACGACAGAAAGACGTGTTATATTTGGAGTAAAAACCTCATCCAACAGATGAGTGATTTTAATCGGAGCCTCGACGGCGAATCGAAGGAGACCGCAACATTGTTACGTTAAGCCTCTAAAACAAAATAAAGTCTGTGCTCGGCTGTTGCAAATGCTATATAATGACTTCCACACTCTCAACAGGCAGTGTAAGTGTACAGATTGGTGAAAGCGATGCGTAAATCCAATGGATGAAGGCTAAATAAACGTGCGTAAAACATACCATCGCAGAGCAGATCCAACCAGAGTAAAAACCCGTTAAAAAAGTTGAATTATTACTCCATTTTCAGTAGAGCCGAGTACGGTCCAAAACTCTCAAAACAGTAATCCAGCACAAAAAGCGACGACGGACTATCAAAGCTTGTACCGTGCCACATGTGTCGTATCTCGCTGCAAAACAACTGCTGTAGTTTAATGTACCCTGTCCCATTCAACAACTGACCTCAGAGTAGGCAGGCTCAGTCCCTATGTAGATCACTGGGGGTGTCAAAATCTGGAGGAGGTAAAAGAGGAGGTGGAGGGGAGGGAGGGGGGAACTCTGACTGAAGAATACATCCCACTTTTTTCCCAGCTTGGAGACGCACCACCCGACAAATATTCGGTTTTTATCTGAGCTACACATTCAAACATTCACACACACACACACACACACACACACACACACACACACACACACACACACACACACACACACACATAAGCTTCTTATCTATCTCACCGTATTTCTCGCCCACAAACAAGAAACATAGCCCGCATTTCTCAACTTCAAAGCTCAGCAGCAGCACATCAAAGCGGCCAAGAGAGGGGGCCTGTGGAACAGCTTTCCTACAACTTACCATCCATGTACCCGAACAGCCTCCCTGATTAGAAAACGTTAAAGTTAAGTAGTCCAACAACAAGCTGTGCCTACAACCGCCTCGGCGCTCTTCTCCGTCCTGTAATGTCTATCACATTGGGCAACATTAGTGCAACCGCGAATAAAAGAGAGACGCGTTTTCCTCTCGACTTTTCTCCCCAGGTAGTGTTTCAAGAAGTCATGGCAGGCGGTAGAAATCCTCCGGGCTGTTTCTAAACCAACTGGGCTGAAGGTTTAACTGTGGACTTCAAAGTAAAAAACCGCTGGCCTGGTCCCGAAAGATACATAAAAACACAGCGTCTCATCTTTGCAATAAAAATGAAATAAAGCAAAATAAAATGAGCTGAAATGAAGACAAAGGTATAATAAACAGCCATAAAAGGCAACGTATCTCTCTTTTTATGGCTTCTTCGTCAGCAAAGGCATGCGTTTTAAGTTAACTAACGTTTAATAAACTTTTCTAGACAGGGAAATAATTTACACGTGTGCCAGGACCTTATCAAAGACAGGCAATCTAGAGCCAACTCCCCGAGGCTTTGGAGCGTCAGAAGTAAGTGATCTACCGCGCCAATAGCATTATTCTTACAGTCCGTCTGTTACTACACAAAGTTTCAACAGAAACACAAAGCAAACAAAAGCGATACTTTTGTTGCCCGTGGCCTCTTCAGATGACAGGCGTGAGATTAGTGCGTTCACCTATAGCTGAGGAGAAGCCCTTATGATATGGTTTAGGCTACAATACTTTCACAGTTCTCTGCAGTAGCCAATATATATATATATATATATAACGCTATATCTCCTGTATAGCAATATCTTTCTTTATTACTTCTGTATTGTTTTACAATGTGTATAGAGTTTAGGCACATTATCCTTATGCCATTCCAGTAATATTTCTACTTAATTACAGGCTTACCAGAGCAAGGGGAGTGACAGTAAAGAATTTCTGGTTAACTATCATTTTAAATAATGTCCCCAATTATTTAAAACTTATTCTTTAAGTTATAGCCCGATTGGATAATCCTATAGAGTGTAACTGTCAAATAATTTACATATTAGTCACAGGCTTTTAGCCGCAAAGATGTCAACCTAACACACTTGCCAGTTCCACATTCAGGGAAAATGGCACAGCATGACATTTTGATTGAAATTGGACAGAGAGCAAAGGCAAGAGCGGTTCTCTAGTCTTTTAATTCACATGACTTCCCTAATGTCATTGTGACAGAATCTTAAAGAGTGGGTTAGACAGTGATCCAATCCCATGGTACTTCAAAGGCTATATTGTCCCTTTGATGTTGAAAATCAACTTTAAAGGAGAATATAATTATATAAGTCAGAGGATTCAAATTCACAAAACTCTCATGATGGTACAGGACAAGAGAGCTAATGAAATCCAACTTCTCTGAGGTCCCCAAGTGGTGATTATTTCATGTTGAGCTATACATAAAGGAATATGCATGCTGCGTAACGGTTCCCGTGTGGATTTCCAGTTGTGTCAGTGTCTATGTCTGTTTGTCCAAATGCATTTGTACCAAGTTCTCTGCCTCATGGTTAAGGTCTCATAGTTTGGGTGACATGTAATCTAATGGATTGGTACTGTTGAGTGCTGAAAATGATTATTCAGTGACTATAGAACCATATCATTGTCAATGTAGATTCAAAGTTCAATGTCTCAGTGCATCGCCCAGCCACAGTGATAACATTTATACAAGCTTCCAACTTGTGGATTTTAGTTGTGGCATATTTTGTTGAGTAATTTTAACATATTCCAGATTCTGCACAAAAATATGAGCCAAATATGAGTCCAGTTGATCACACTGACATCCTGCCAACCGTTTCCTGCATGCTGTGAGCTTGTCTGGCAAACGAGGCCAGCTTACTTAAAATGTAATCTTATAAGAAATGTTCACTGTGAGGTGTTATCACAAAGCTGTACGATATCAGACAATACAATCTCTTTCTGTATTTGTCTCTCTGTCTCTGTTTAGTTGTGTGTGTGCATGTGTGACAGTGTGAGTATGAGGAGGTCATTCATTGCCACTGTTTATACTGGAGGGCTCTGTAAAACAAACATTTCTGCCACAAATCCAACAATCCAGCACCCAAAATGCACAAAAGCTTCCAACACTTTGCAATGGGAAGTGCCCACTGTCTGTGAGATGGATCATGAAATGACAAAATGGGTCAGCAGCATTAGCACTGTGATGTTCAAGGGCCACTCGGCTGATCAAGCCCAAATTAAAGCCATGAAATATGTAGCCATACTGTTATCTGCACACTAACTTCTTTAAAGTCCTCTTTGAAAGGAGAATTGAGATATAGAAGGGTTATAAAATGTGCAGGACAATCTTAAAAGTGGGATATTTCACATTCAGGATAAGATGTTATCTTTGCTCAAATTAAATTAGGCCGCACATATCACTGCAAAAGAGGGAAAAAAAAGTCCACAGACTGTAATTTTTGCTGACAGGCAGGAAGCTTCGTTCATGCTTTGCTCAGTCTGCTTTTAATGACATGTAAAGTTCAAACTATTCAAGAATTCAGGAAGTGTTTGTTTTGAATCCATTGCTACGACTAAAACAGTCATGATCACAATACATAGAGCCAAAATACAATTTGCTGTATATTAAAATTCATTTGGGTGTCATGAGACGCTAAAACCCATGAGACCACACCTGTTGACCCTTGAATGCCCACTCTTCTGTTTAGCGGTGACAAAAGAGAGAGAGGCTGCTGTAAAGTAGGCACAAGAAGCCCCTTTTTGATGTTGACCCTGCCCTGACCCTTTTGTTGGGGCCCTAACCTTTTCACAGGAAGATCCAAATGCTTTAAAAGCACAATACAGGACAAGAGTGCCGCCACTGACTTGCTATGAAGCCCCAATAAAATGGGGTGACCTGGAGGCTAATTGAGAGCTTGTGGTTGGGAAGAAATTAAAGGCATCTGGTGTATCACCACAGATTGGAAATAAAGCTCCTCTTTAATTAGAGCCTGCATTTAAGACACAGAGAAAGTATGCATTTCACTGCTGTCAGTGCAGGTGACACATCAGGATACAATGAAACAGACAGTGAACTTTAATAATGGCAATGTGTAGCGAACAGTTTGTTAAAATAAACTTCTTTCTTTCTTTCTTTCTTTCTTTCTTTCTTTCTTTCTTTCTTTCTTAGTATACTGCAGAAGTCTTTGATGGTGTATCATTAGTTGCATCAGTCAAACAGTAGTCCTGTGTTCTTCTTTTTTGTCGCTTTTTCATAAGAACTTTTGGATTTGCATCATATCACAGCCCACAGTATATGTCCCCACAATGTGAACAATAAATTCTGTACAGCCCGTTTTATCGCCTTTTCCTCTGCTCAAATCCTACACTTGTGCTAAAATAGCACAGAAAAAAAAGTGGAGAGGGTGGATAATTACAAATAACCCAATATTTGGGAGTTCAAAGGCTGTGGTGGGTTTGAGTGATAATTTTGGCTGAAGCATCACCATAAACACTAATAAAATTAAGTGCGTCGGAGGGAGGAGGGGGCGTGGCCAGGCGTCCCTTTGAACAGACCCTGTGATCAGTTCTCCCTCTCAATTAGCGTATTGTCCACTTCTCCTTTCAGCTGGGAGGGAGGGGGCAGTCTCCCCCCTAGCTTCCCTTTGAAGTGATTATCCCTTTATCTCAAGCCTGAGCGAGGAATATCTTGGGGGACAATGGCAAATTAAAGCCCATATGGAGAGAAGCGTGAATGTCTGTTTGTAGGCTCAGAGAGAAATAGAAAAAAAAAGGCGTGATAGAGAAATAAATACAGAAGGGAGAGAGAGAGAGGAAAATAGGGGCAAATAACATCATTCTGTTTGCATGAGATGAGGGGTGAGTGGTAGATGTCAACACTCATCCAAAAAAGTAATTTAGGGCTCGTGCCTGAGTTGACACTTGTAGCAGAGTGACTTTAGAAGAGCTAAAGGAAAGAAGGGGGGGGGGTGTATCTGTCATGACAGATGGAGAAAGACGGAGAGGGAGGAATGGAGATATAGAAGGATGAGCATGAAGAAGAGAGAGGAGTGCAGTTGTCAGCAGAATCAGATGGCGGTCAGGCAGACAGGCTTGAAGAAGATACAATTAAAGTGTGGAGTTAAGACGGGCTTTGAAGTCGGACATGGTGCATAACACCCTTAAAGTTTGAGAAGCCAGCCATTCATCCGCTTGTTATGGCTTGTTAAGACAATTCCTTTTAAAAGGCCAAATTTGAGAAAATAAACTTTAATTCCAACTTTGGGAAAAGTCTAAATAAATCAAGAGTAGCAACGGTCAGGTAAGGTTTTCAACAAGGTTAAAAAAAGACAGAATGGTCATCTTTTGAAACTTGAGTTAGGGATTTGCTAAAGAAGATGTGGGGGTGCGTGTGAGCACTGAGAATGAATAATTACTTTCTCTTCCCACTCTCCGTCTTTTTTTTCTTACAATCCTGTTTTTCGGTGGCTTAAAAGTTTAATAATGTATAGAAACAATGCCTGTGATGCTTGGCCTAATCCGTTTTGGCTTGGCAAACCTTTGTGGTAACCAAAACCCTATCTGATGTGAGCAAATATTTGCCAAGCCAGCCTGTACAGACAAATAGACGTACAGAAAGACAGATGCACTGTGTCTTTCTTAGTTGATAGAGTATGTACAACTGAAAAATTATATTTAAAAAACAACCTTAAGCACGCTCCGTTGCATTATTTAATGAATGCACAAATGATTTAAAAAAAAAAAAAAAATTAACGCAACACATTTTGTCATGACAATTGTTTTCACACTATGTGCACTGTCCTCTTGCACTGGATGCTCTGTATAACTGTGTTAATTATTCCTGCGGTAATGTCACCAGAACAATTTCATGTGTAATAATTATGTTTGTCAATTTGTCATGCTCCACAAATCAAGTCATACTCATTCTGATTGTGAAAGCGAGAGAAATGTGTGTGTGTGTGTTCACTTTGAGCTCAGTTAGACTTCCTCAATGGGCATCAGACAAATGATGTAGAAAAAAGCTTGATATGAAGCAGCAGTCAGGCATATTAGAGGCTTAACAAAACTTGTTACAGACCTACGCTGGTTTAAACCGACAGCGGCTAACTGGCTGAAGTCCAGCCTGACAGTAAATCCATACACTGATAAGACAAATGAATTGTCCCTCAGTTGTTGACTCCTGGACAAGACAGCGGCAAGAGACAACGGTGACACCATAAAAACCAACAGATAACAATGGCTCATTGTTTAAAATACAATCTGTCTTTGTAGCCACCCGTTATGATATCAACATATCCACATCCTGCCGGTTCAGATGTGATCAGCTAGAAAAAGGCGGGTGTTTGCTGTGTCCACACTCAGTGTCATATTTCATGACAGAAAACAAACAATAGAATGTGGGGTTAACATTAACCTGACAAGTATTTCATCACCAGTGTGAAATGATAAACAGGATTTATTTCGTTATCATTTTAAACCTGTTTTTCATTCATACGTAGCCCTGCTTGCTTTGAGCTGCGTCCTACAGTGTGGCACAAAGTGTTTCACAAGGCATAACGAAAAAAATGACAATCATAGGAATTGAGGTCAATGGGAGCATAAATACCAAAGGGTGGACAAAATAATACAAACACTACATGAAAAGAGACCTCAACTTTGAAGTGAGTAGACCATGATTACAAAGGCAGCTACCCAGGCATATTAAGCTGAATGCCAATTAGTAGTATGTGTCAGTTTTAAAAGAGACTGACAAATGACACTTTTATATGTGAATTTTCAAATCAACTATCACAGTTCTAAAGGGGTAAATAGTCAGTCCCTGGTTTATAAATGCAACTGTTGAAACAGTGAGCATGTACAAAAACAGAAAAGCTGGAAAAGCCTTCTGCTGGAAGCTGGAAATATCTTGCCAATATATGCACAAATTAAACAAATTGCTACTTTAATGAGGGACAGCGGTCATAAGTCACTGTGACAGAAATCTGACAGACAACCTACTCTATTGTTAGACAAGAACGTTGATAATTGATTCAGCAGAATCCCTGATTATATTCAATTAAAGCTATTTTTTAGCATCCAATGTTAATGTATTTTTATGTTGGTTGTTTTTGTTTTTTTAAATAATTA
The DNA here is from genome assembly GCA_029490765.1 of Euthynnus affinis. Lineage (NCBI taxonomy): Eukaryota > Metazoa > Chordata > Actinopteri > Scombriformes > Scombridae > Euthynnus > Euthynnus affinis. The sequence goes on along the minus strand of CM055838.1, from coordinate 32,878,852 downwards.
CTCCTGTCTATCTGCATATGGCAACAATGGCAGCCAGTAGTTGAGGTCAAAGAGAAAAATTTTGGTTATCACAAATAAATAGTCATGGTTAAAGTAAGGCACCTAAGAAACTTGGTCAAGGTCGAGAAAAGATTAGGGTGAGAAAAGGAGTAATAATTGTAGGTCTGTGAAGACATAAAAGTCAAATCTGCTATACAAAAAATTGTAGTTGGCTCAATTTCTAAACATCTTTTTCTCTCTTTTCATGTTTATCTCACCTAAAACTGAGCTTTTCCATGTACGGTCTTACTTTCCAGCACACTACATTTTGACCATACTACTTTATACTATTACATTAATTGCCCAACTTGTCCAATGGATTTGCACAGTGGCTGTAGTCATTGTACAACTGTAGTTACACCAGGCAAACATCACTTTGTGTATTGCTACACATAAGAGAGTCTTGTGTTCAGCAAAGTTCTACTGGATAAAAAAAAGAAAATCTGAAAAAAGTATTCTGTGTATCAGAGCTAAGAAATGTAGAAACATGTTTGTGATTATCATGCGTACAGATGCAAATTACCCCAATGAAACAAGAGGGAACAAATATGCTTGTCATAAAAAAATCCATAATTATTGTAGCTGTCAACTGGATGTTTTGAAATATGAGCTGATTAACTGCCAATCATGTGTGGTGATGGTGGCTTGTGTTCATTTCTCCTAAATGTTACAGTATGTGTACGGCCTGCTTTGTTCTGCCAGCTCCTAATTGATTAGATTTGAGAACAGCTGTCCTATTCATTGTTTAAAATATGGTTCATTTACATAAACATGTTTATTCAGACACATACACATTTTTTCCTGTGCAGGCTGTGTGCAGGCTAATATGCGTGAAAATATCATGTGCATGTCTAAAGGATGGTGAGTTTTGCAACGTTTTACTTATTTATTTTGAAGATGTAACACAATATGAAAAGGGAAAAGTAAAGTCCTCATCTTGCTTTCACGTGCAGACACCAAAAGGCTCACTGACATTATTCCCACAGCAGCCATTTGGAATTTATACCACCTTACTTAAAGAAACTCTGAAGATTAATGCATAGCCTCTATACAAGAAATCTAACATTACCCCCAACAGACCTAACAACAACAAATTAAGAAATGCTTAAAGTTTGCAGTGCCACTAGCTAGCACTTCCACAGACTTCCATGGTTTTAGTGTAAGACATACACTTCAAGGCTGTGCTTTACACTCTTACAGTCCCCAAAATGTATCTTATACTAAATCAGAAACTGCAATTACAAAACAAAGCAGTCTAAAAACCTAATTTATAGCAGTTCGTCATGTTCAGAAGCCACAATGACTCATATGTGTACAAGCTACACTTTATGGAAAAACTTTATTTTTAGGTTTTAAAAATTAAATTAGGATTTGGATTTTTGCACAAATATGACAGTGGAAGTCAAACACTAAATACGTTATTTAAATTCATTCACAGAAAGCGAGGAGGGTGCTAGTCATATTGCAGTGACCAATCTCTTACAACCAACGACCACTGAGTCAGACATTGCAACTGTGGCAGCTACAGGCAAGGCTGGAGTTTCAATAAAGGAAAGGATGCATGCATATATTTGCCTTTACATGCTTGTCTATAACCTAATTATGCCTACTTTTATGAAATTCAAATGTGTGTGTCCTCTTTTGTTGGCAGCATGGCCACTATATGAGCAAAGTTCTTGGCTTTATTCTCCGAGGTTAAGATATGTTTACTAGATGAAGAGTTAAACCCACCTACTGTGTATTAAGGAAGTCCCGGATACAGTAAAAGAGAGCAATCATCCAGGACCTCAGCTCTGGCCAGCTGCATATTGTTCGTTAATTCCTGAGAGAGTTTCTAAATCCATAACTAAAACTAAGATAAAAGTGTTTTGACCCTATTGTGGGATGTTTCCCAGTGTCATGCAGCTACTCAGCAGGTGTGCCGAGGGAGGGTGAGTTTCAAAACACACTGCACAGCAGATAGGCAAAGAGGAACATCAACAAAGCACTGCTGCTATGCACCTCACTGACTGCACTGACAACCGATAGGGAAAACATTCCCACAGAGAAAAAAAAAAAGATGGAGAGGTGAAAGATAGAGGGGAGAGAGACGTAGAGTGTAAGATGGAGAGAGATAAGAGAGGGGAAGAGGGACAAAAAAGAGAGAGGAAGACAAAGAAAAATGGATGAGGAGAGAGACAGAAGAAATAAATCTTGCTTGTCTTATTCATGTATTATTTCTCGTCTGTATGCTCTAGCAACAGTGAACATAGGATCCGAATTTACATGTCAACCAGAAAACAAGACAAGTGAAATTTGAGATTTTGAGCAGAGAACAAGAGATGGAGGAAAAATAGAGACATAGACACAAAGATATAGGGGGTGCAACAATAACGGAATCATCTGTTCAATCCTTTGTTATCAAGTACAGCAGCTGCGCAACAAATGCGACATTTATGAAGCTCATAATGCTCCGCTTTTGGTAAGACTGTGTGAGAGTTGTTGATTTGGCTCAATTTGACAAATTCTTGACACCGTAATTTGCGTTTTTGATTTGGATTGCATTCTATTGTAAACTGTTGACCTCATCATAACACAATTTAAAAAAATGTCACAATCTATTACTTCAAACAGTTCTGCAAATAACACCTCTGACACACTGTCAGAAAAGATTAATTTTAGCGTTTCAGGATCCGCAAAAAAATGGTATTTGTTGTAAGATTGTTGTGCCTCATTCAAACACAGGAACTCAAACACTGGACACAGGATCCCATTTACTGTGACTTAAACCTTGAGAAACATGCTGGCGCTGCCCATCACTCTCAAAGCCTAAAAGCAGATCAGCCCAGCAAAGTGAAGATCCTGAGAGAGGTTTAACTATTTGTAAATGTCTGACATTTAGGGGCTACAACCTGAAGACAACCAATCATGCTTGTTTTGATCGTCTCGTGAAACAGAAATATGTCGTATTACCACACTCAAATACGTAAAAGTACTTCAGTGCTTAGTTAAAAAAAAGTTCAGAAAACAAACATGATGCATTGAAACACATTGTTCTTGAAATACTTTGTTGCGTGCCATATATTGGCAGTGTGAGAAAATAACTGCCTAATCAGAGCTGAGTATGTAAATGATATGTTCAATGCAAACATGCTTCAAGCTAATTGTATCTGCATTTGTGAATGCATTATAAAGGAAGTAGATTGTCAGCTGTTTCTAGTTTTTTTTTTCCACCTTCCATAAAGAGAGCCAAAATGAAAGACAGAATGTAAGAAGGACAGAAAAGAGGACTTTCACTGACTTAACTACAGCCCAATTGGAGACCTTCTTTCTGCAATATTACTATAGCCTCTTTCATACAGCCTGTTCAAGGCGGGAATGTTGCGCCTTTATTCGGCCTGTCTGTTGTGTAGAAAAGGTACAGACACGGAGTGAGGGGGGCAGAGTTGCTCTGCCAATAAGCCGGCAGCTGAGGTAGTCACAGGGCTGGATTGATATCTGTGTAGAAGGGACAGCCGGCATGGCGGGACTACACACGCTAGATGTTGTGTTACACATCACCCCTCTGATTCCAGAACGCCGGCATGATGTCTAAAATGCCGGCTTTGTTTGATTGCAGTGTAAAAAAGCAAAGCCGGGATAATGACAGGTCTTCTTTATGGCTATAGTGCGGGATCCCTTTATAAAAGAGCCTTATGGGTCAATCATGCTTTGTATGGTCCAAAAATGTGAGTATTTCAACTACTGTGAAGTCCAAACAGTAGGGAGCAGAATAACAGAGACCGTGGGACTGAAAAGGTCAACAGAGTTCACCAGGCCTCGTATTAACAAGTAGCACCACCTTGGAGTGAAGCAAAGGCAAAGGCCGCCAATCATTGCTACTCCTCCAGCATTGCTGAAATGTGTCAACAGCGCAGTGTGAAAGGAGCATGCTCCACTGTTTGCCCTCCCACACCTAAAGACGATGGGATCGGTAGAAGAAAATAAAAAAAAAAAAAAGCGCATAGAGGGTTGAGAGATAGCAAGGGTAGGAGCCCCCCCTCACCCATCCACCCACCCAACCACCACTCCTCCTCCTCTCTCTCAGAATAAAATCCAGTGCCATAAAATGTAAGAGCGGGCAAACAGCTCCTCCCCAGCTTGTCGGGGAGTTTGTTTTAAAGTGGAAATGAGGCTGATGGCGCACTTGGCGATTAGCCCCGCGGCTAACATGAAAGGAGAGGAAAAGACAGCTGCTAATTTTCTCCTTTGACCTTTGGCTCCCGCTGGTATTTCATACAAACGCTGATTTATGGAGGAGCCTAACAGCTCACTGCTACTGGAGGGATTACCGTAAGAGAAAGAGGGAGGGAGGGGAGAAAGAGAGAGAGAAAAAAAAGCTGACCTCTAGGACTCACAGTATCTGGATTCATTCATTTCATCTTTTTGTTTCTATCTCTGTCCTTTTTACTTCATATGTCCTTCTCCTCTCTCCCATATCTCTCTGTCGATTTCCCTTTGTTTCTCTCTCTGTGTGCTTTAGTGGATTTCCAACTCTTTATCTTTTTCCATCTTTATTTGTAGTCTGTTTCTGTCTGCGTTTGTCCTTCATCATGTCCATCCTCTCACCCCCTCCCTCTTGTGCTCTCACTTTCTCTCTATATATTCACTGTGCAATAACCATTTACAGCACATTAGATACATACAGTATATGACTCTGTTTTTTGTTATGTCACACTTTTTCTTAGATTATCATTATGAACATTACAAACTCTGAAAACAAACCCAGACATCCTGATACCCTGCGGTGCAAAAATGGCGAAGATGACATCCAGTTTCTGCGCTGAAGCTCTTTCTCATTCACCGTGCAGTGTCCAGTTGTCAATATGAATACGTCTTGTGTCCCAGCAATTTTGCTGCAGGGGGAACCCATCAAAGTTAGTTTCATGCAAATCCTGTTTATGTATGGCCCCCATGTAAGGAAGTCCCTAAAAGGCCTCTGGGGCAGCAGAGACCCAGGAAATGTAGATCCGGCTGCACATTCCCTTCCTCCCCTCCCTGTCTTTATTATTGCCCCTCTGTTGTCCCTCTATTGTTCCCAGAGTTTGCCAACGGGGGGTGGAGGGGTGATTCATAGAACAACTTTAACAAGCCAGTCATTGGAAAGCCCCACTTCAAACATTCAGGTTGGATATTAGTTTGCAAATCACAGCATGGTGCTTGTCATTATGTATTCCGTCAATGTAAGATGAACAGCTGCATTAAACTAAAACTGTGTTTATGCATAGATTCATATAAATGTTTCATTTATAGCTGTACACTGATAAATATCGTAAGAAGTCATTTAACCCTCAAATCTGTTTTTTCTCAAAAGAAAGAAAACATTTTTAATGTAGTAAGAATGCTTTCTGCCCTATGCTGCTGAGCTCAGCTACAGCTCCACTATCCCTCTGGACCAAAAAACAAGTAATAGCCATGTAACAACTCATGCATCACACATACAACTGTAAACTGAGGCTTCTTTTTAGGTTTTACCTATGTACATGTGTAAATCACATTGCACTAGACTCTGACCACTATAAAAACATTTCAAAACATGTATCTCTGCACAATTTGGCTTGTTTTAGAAAACTTTCATAAATGAGTGTTCATATTTTGAAGAAAGACTGGAGAAGGCATCACAGCACCAAGGTTAAAGAAAATCACAATCAGTGCTGAAAACAGCTTTAATGATCTCAAACCTTTGTCAGAGTTTTGCACTTGCTTTAAGCAAATGAGACTTTAATGGGCAAAATATAAGCAGTAATATGATAACAGTCGACAAAATGTCTTGTTCGGATGGAGCTGTGCTCGTTATAGTGATGGTTTATACAGAACATTCCTCGAACATTAAAATGCAAAACAAAGCTCGGTTTTCCCAGACAAAACACATCAGTAACATACAAAATAAATAATACTGGGAAGTAAAAGAGTCACAACAAGAGCAGCTCGTCACCAGCCAGACACAACAACCATGGCAAAGCTCGGAGGCAGACGCGCAGCATGTTGAATGTAAGTAACTTTTGAGGATTTCTAAAATTGCAGCGGATGCTTTACCAGCTTATTCAACATTTGGGTTGGATAAAGAAAAAAAGAAGCGAGACAGAAGCTGCTTCATGTTGAGACACACAATGGCCAAAGTGATTCTGCAGTGATCTGGTACATTGCGTAGTTCTTTACTGTAGCATTGCAAGGAAGTGACATTCATCAACATGTTTCAGTTCACTTGATGATTTAACAGCTCCGTCATTTGTTTATTGGTTTTATTACAAATAAAAAGAATTGTCTCTCTTTGGGAATTCTCGTGAATAAGAACTAAGCTGTCAAAGATATTAATGTAAGAGAATTTAGTGAAACAATACTTAATATTACTAAAACCATAAAACATTATCTATACAACAGTCGGCCGGAATAAATCTTTCATGTTCACACACTGCATGGTTTCAACTGTATCTCTCTCTCTCTCCCTCTATCTCTCTCTCTCTCTCTCTCTCCACCTTTTGTTCTCACCCTCTGGGTTTCATTCAGGGTTCAAGCAGGTCATTAGCAGAGTGATTACAGTGGGAGAGAGGGCATCCATTAAGAACATGCGAGCATTTGTGTGTGTGTGTGTGAGTGTGTGTATGTGCGCATGTGCCTGTCTGTGATCAACGTGTGAATGCGTGCATGCATGTGTGTGCCTTACTGTGATCACAATGTGTGTGTGTGTATCAATCACTCCAGTGTGGGTGACGACGAGGAGCTGTTTGTCTTTCTCATAAAAGGGAAAGGGATCAAAAGGGCTGGTCTACCAGCTGGACCTTCAATCACACTGGGACAACGTGACTTTAGAGCCCTGGGCAGCTGGAGCTCTGGGGACTAATGGCGTGTGTGTGTGTGTGTGTGTGTGTGTGTGTGTGTGTGTGTTGAATCCTTTTAACCAGGGTCCCTGCACATTTTCCATCTCAAAATCCTATGCTTATCCTATACTTTGAAGGATAATTCGGTTTATTGAAACTAGGCTTGTCTTTTTGTAGTTTTGGTTAAGTTATGATAACATTGTAGTCACCAGTATGATGTTATGGTCTTTTTCACTGAAGACATTTTTTTATGTCACAGTAGGAAAAGCATGGCAAGAGCATGGTCTAGACCTGCTCCATGTAAAAGTGCCCTGAGATGACTTTGTGTTGTGATTTGGCGCTATATAAATAAAATTGAATTGAATTGAATTGAATATACTAGCAAGTATAAATAATAAAGTTACTGAGGAATGCAGAATTTCATTTGCAGTAGCTGCTTCAGTTTCAGCATCCTGGTAGAGTTCTCATTGTGAATGTTATCAGTAACACTTGAACTTTTCCTACTATGACAAGTCAAAATGTCTGCTATAAAAAAAAGGCTTATTGCTGAGATCATGGAACATAGCAACATCAAAACTGGGGAATAAGCAATCAGACAAAGTTGTAAACAAGGCAATAGTTCAGCCAGATTATCTAAACCAGTTTTGAGTGCATTGAAAATCTGTGTAGAAAAAAAAAACTGTTGAACCAGGAAGTTTGGCTAATGTTAGAAATGTTTTGAAACCTGTTTTATCTGACTTCATTGTCTCAATGACCCCATTCTTTCTAGATTTGAGCAATTAACTTGGTGAATACAATGTATTAATAACTGAATGAATTAACTAATGATGATCAAACTACAAAAATAAAAAAACAAGTTGTAATACACCAGCTTGGAACTTTTTCTCTGAAGGCTTCATTCTGTATGATGCTACTAATAGTGGTTTAACAGCAGATCTATGACATTAACAGAGGATTATTTGTCTGAGAGTTTGTGAAAGTACTTTTGATGTGTATTACAATTGAGTGACTATTCTATGCGGAGGGGAAGATTCACCAGTTGGCATCGGTGCACAGACATGAACATTCACGATGCAATTGCCCCGGTTAAAAAAGAGTGCGACCGATCCAATTTGGGAGTAACTAGTGATTCAACGTTTCTAACATCTTTTCATCATTAAAAACTGATTTATTTAGATATCATTACTAGTAGAGGCCCTGTTTCTTAAACTGTTTCTCAAGTGCACAGCTAGCGGTGCACTGCCAAAATGTTCCACATGGAACTCACGCTCCAGAGTTATTGTTCTGCACATCAGAATAAGTGGATTATTAAACTATTTTCACAGTAATTGTTTTGGTCATGGAGAATATGCATGTTAACTGGAGACAGAGAAGACTACACTACAAAGAACTCGAAAAGGCCTGTTTGTGAAAGGTCCAAGTGTTTTTTTTGGGGGTGCTCACTGAGTTGCAGTGCTAGAGAAACAAATATGTAAAGTAAAAATTGCACTTTTACAGTTAATTTATGATTTGAGAAATAAAATCAAACTCTCTGTACTAAAGTGAACTGCATAGCGCCATTCTTTTGCATCGCATCGAATTGTATCATATGGCATTGAATCACATTGTGTTGAAACAAATCATGTCGAATTGCGCTGCATTGCAATAGGGGTGAATCGTATCATATCACATTGGTAGTTGCTTCGTATGTATCTTTGATGCATTGGATTGTTGGCAATGCATTGAGATGCGTATCACATTAGCCTCAGTGATGGAGATGCACATCCCTGTTGTACTGCATCCTGGTAATGCTGACTACGTAATCAAAGTGTCCCGGGTTCAAGTTTATCATATGTCATCCCTCCTCATTTCTTGTAACATCTACTGTAAACTATCTAGTAAACACGAAATCAAGGAGTTCAATAATTCAATGCATTCAGAGAAAAGTAGGAGAGAGAAGGTAGTTCTTTTGTCAGTGAGATTACATGTTTAAATATAATGTGCTTGACCATTCATGTGGGCTAGCTGATCCATAAACAGGCAAAGGGTAAGGGTATCATAAAGTAGATGAATTGCTGTAAAGCAGGGGTGAATGTGGCAGCCCAGTATTACAGTCATTTCAAGTAGTGATGAAAAACTCCCAAAACACTAATTGTTTCATTTCAATGTCCTCAGCAAAGTTTTAAACAATGACTCACTCAGCGCTGCATGCATAGGCTCCATCCATATTATGTTTCCACCGAAACCTTAGCCGACACCTGTAAGTAGAACACAAAAGCAAAAATTATTTCCACGTAAACAAATAACAAATTATAAATCATTTCATGTTTTATAACTTTCAGCAAGTTGTATCATCTACTTGTGCCAATACAGGTTGTTCCCACACTGAAGCTTATTCGCAGCTGGCTCTGTAACCCAGTGGGCTGTGGGATAATCTGTGATATGGCACAGGCTCGAGTGTTTAAAAAAACCACTATCTGCATATTGTCAAATGAACAGGAATGTGCAAGCTATTGCAACCAGAGTTCAGCAGCTACACAGATGAGGTGAGAGTTCAAAATCCTTGCACATTCTTGCTAAGACATTCCACAGACATAACTTATCATATTTCCTTTTAAAGCCCCCGCCAAGCTCCAAAGTTCCAAAATGTCACCCTACTTGCTTTTGTACCCGATATAAATCACCCCTCTGCTCCACAAAGGAGGGAGGATTTTTACCTGGGTATGTGTGTAAGTGCAGGCGTGTGCATATGTGGGAGTCCATGAATGTGTGCATATGTCAAGGCGGCAAGATCAAGGCTTCAGGAGAAACATGACTGCAGAGTTTTAAGATCTTAACACGAGCGTTGTAACTACCCCGTTGACAGTTGACAGGCTGGTCCAGACTGTCCATTGTTCTAAGAAGGTCAATTAGGCTCTGTGTTTGACACTTATTGTATGGTTAGTAAACACAATGATTTTCTTGTCAAGTACAAACAAACATAAATTGAAGTCCCTGGCTCTGCTAGAATGATGACATAGCACTGAGAGCACATAAGCTGGTTTCACACATTTTGTTGGTTCCTCGTACTTTGTTAGCCAAAGCAAAAAAAAAAAAAAAGAAAGAAGGTAAAACGTCATGTATTCCCACTGAGAAACTGGAAAATATAAGAGGAAAGGAGTGTGTCATGACTATCCTCATCATTTGAGTTATGTTGATCATGTTTCTAGAGCACCAATGTTAAATTGACCTACTCCAATTGGGAAAAGTCAATCCAATATCCTTGATATAGACAGATTTACGTCCAGTGCCAACACTCTTAGCTAATGCAGGAAGTAGAGTTTCCTATATGTGGCGAGGTGGAAAGTAAGACTGCAGAGGTTAGGATGGTGGATGAGTATATAAGCATGTCTGACTTTCATGTAGGAGATCAGAGTTTGCAACTTGTCAAAAATCTGCAATTAACGTTTGCCTTTTTACAAACCGTAAACACAATATTTACACCTTAACCAAGTGTTTTGTGTTAACCTTAACCATACGTTAACTATAATTTATTTGCAATAGCCACATTATTTCCCTAACATTAACCATATTGTAGTTGACTTGTGCAGATAGTGTATAAAAGCAAGAATTTTGAAAATAATGGATGTTAAAAAACAAAAAACAAAAACATTGTCATGAAATGTATTCCAGGAGTCCAATACTGACATTCTTGTCTGGCTAGTGAATTTGAATTTGTGATTTTGACAGTTATATGAATGTATTTTGAGGAAAAACAACTGTAAAACTAATTTGATTCTAATAGACATGTCAATTGGGAATCTCTTAGAAACAAAACAATAGTCAAGTGCCCATATGAACAGTGAGACATGTTTTCTTGCTGCAGTCGTTCTTCCTGTTCAAACTGGCTTACCTAATATGAAGCTTCAGCTGTCCAAATAAGTCAAATCAAGTCAATATCTTTCAATGTTAGTCTTTTTAGTACCAAATTCTATCTTTTTGCTACGATCCCTCCACTGCAGCAGAACAGGAAAACAGTGTCTGTTGAGACACAGAGGGATTTTTTTTTACTAAAAAGACTGTAACTGTAGAAGATATCCACTTTATTTGCCTAACTCAGATACCTCCGATGGCTGAAGCTCCCTATTATCTTCAGATAAACTTTTAAATACATTTTTGCTCAAACCAGGAATGTGGATTTTGTCCCCTATCACTTACAATGTAAGCACATTTGGAGGGGATCTTCGAATGGTCTCTATAATCAGGAGAAATGATTACAGTAAGCCTGTCTCAATGTTCATACAGGCACCTGACTGTTGTTTTAAGACAGACGAAAAATTGTGAACCTATCCTTTAATGTCTGTTTCAACAGTAGGACATTTCTAGGCTGAACTTCAACTGGGCTGAACATACTTCAGAATGTAAAGTTTCAAAGGTAAACCAACAGATCTTTCAGTTATGGCTTAAGACCTGCCTGCGACTGTTTGTTTGAGCCTGCGACTTACTGTGGGTAATATAACTTGTTGAGGATGCAAGGAGTGGGTGTATCTTTTTTGTGTGTGTGTCATGACATCACAAAGTCTATTCCCGGCCTTTTCAAGGGCTCAGTGGGTAAACAGGTTGAGAGACAAGGTTTCGAAACCACAGATCAAAGAAGGAGGTGTGTTACAAATGAGGTGAATTACAGTGTAGGAAAGAGATAACCGGTGTGGCAACTGCACTCCTGCCAAAAACCTTTCCCATAAACTCCTTCAAAGGTGGAAGCGAGGTTGACGCAACATCTAAATATGTTCTACTGTGTGTTTATATAAGCAGCTCTGTTGTTACCTTGTATGTCCAGTTTTAGTGGAGGATTGAAGGATTATAACGTCTTCTATGGATTTAGAACATGTTAGACTCCGACAAATCTTTCAAAGCCTGTTGTGTAATTTCAAAAATGCATGGTCACAGAAGTAAAACTTAGAATACTGAGAAGTCGGTGGAAGGCTTTTGACCCTGTAGCAGTGATAGCTAAATGCATGGAAGCAGCTTGGGAATGGTTTCAGAGACATTCTTTAGGAAGCCTCAAAAAAGGTTGCTTTTTTTTACTCCCTTTGGAATCTGAATGATATTTCAGTCAAAAGGCAAGAGCAAAAGCCTGTGGTTGTGTGGGTGAAATTCGGATACCATCCAATGTTCAAAGCCTTGAAATACATATGCCACACAATGTTAAAGCATTCCTTTACACAATTTACAATGCATAAACATGATGGTTTACAGAGGCCCAGGGTGATTATTTGCACAGAGGTCTAGTTTCAGCTATTTCAGGTTTTCTTGAGGCTGCCCCACGATGCTGCCCCACAAAGTGATTCTTGAAAGTGTTAAACCACGGGCCCCCCAGCCTCGGTGAACATAAAACACTGACTGTTTAGACTGAAATATCCAACACAGATTATCCAGACAGCGCTAGTTACAAAGAGCAACTCACGCCTATATAACACAAAAATAAACTATTTGGACATTTCTGTTGTTTTATACCATAACTGCCTTCGTCCATTCCTCTCATTTCACACATTTAAGATTTTTATGAATGAGCCAAACCAGCTTAAAATATAAACAGACATGAATACATTGTTTCTCATAAAATACATGACATATAAATCACATTCTATTTAAGATAAAGTCTGACAAGTTGCACCTTAAAACTCTACTTTGCTCCGGGTCATGTATTCATGGCATCGCCTTTCTGCACATACAGAACATGAACTTACTGTCAGCAGCTCTGATAACACAAGAGAGAATGCACCAATTTCTCATTTTTCAAAAGTTGTGAAAAACCTAAGCAGAGCAGCATCTCCACAAGGGCCCCACTGATGTATCTTGAAAGACTGTGACTTCTCAGTTTGCATTTGATACGGTGTCTTTTTAGCAGCCACGCGAGAAAGCCAGTTATGGGAAAACTGCAAAAGGGAGAGACAGGACGAGCTCCTGGGCCTTCAGAAGTCTTGTCAAAAGCCTTTCCTTTCTATGCTTTGTCCCACCAATATTCATCTTGCCAGTTGAAAAGTGAAGACGGCAAAAACTTCGGTCTTGAAAAGAACTTTTTAACTTCTAAGAGATACCTCGCAACAGGATTGAGTATTTGAAAAAAGAAAAAAAAAAACTGAAACAGTAGGAATGGAGGGACTTCCAGACTGAGAGACATGTAAAAGAATCAGATACCACATTTGGAAAATGGAGCAAAGATGAATATGGCATTGTTCTTTGGTGAAAAGAGGAACCAGACACATACAGAGTGTGTTGACTCTGGCATTCTTTGTGTGCCCACATCCTTAAAATCAATTTGACATATCCCAATAAACTTATACTTAAGCTTTCTATATATGTGTATGTGCTCATTGTGTGTGTGTGTGTGTGTGTGTGTGTGTCTGTGTGCGAGACAGATATAGATAGATATAATAGAAAAGGAGAGATTGTGTGTATGTGTGTGTGGTGGTGTGCATATGTTTATGTATTAGCTACTATCAACAGTAACACCTTGTTAGACAGAATTCTTTTCAGAACTGTCGTCCAGCAGCAAGCTGTTAAAAGAAAAGTTTAATAAAGTTTGAACACCATTTATTTTATCTCAAAGATCAGTGGGGCCTTTCAAAATTTGCAGAGCAAAAACTTTCACTCCACATCTTTTTACCTCAACTCTACTCGTCTCTCAAAAGAAAGCTGACTTCATCACCGCACCTCGAGAGTTTGACGAAAATGAACGCTAAGCTCTTGAATCCTTTCTTTCTTTCGCTCAATGGCAAAATGAATAAATGATATGCCTCCCTTTAATCGACGCACTCAGCGATAACAAAGAGACTTTGAGACACTTTGAGGACACCTAACGATCAGAAGCATCAGGAGGTGCTCATCGTTTTCGTTGACGGACAGGCACATCAAAAAGCAAGCCCCTTAAACGCTTCTACCCACTTTAGAATAATCTCGCTTTTTCCCTCTTTCAAGCACAAAGTGGGAAGAGAGAATAATCGTTTCATCTTTACTCTCTTCTCTAGTTTCAAAGTTATTTTGCCCGTGATAAAGCGCTCTGTATTGACGACTTCGAAGGTGCCTTGTCTCTTGAAAGAAGTGACATTTTATCTATATATAGTGTTAGAGTGTGCTTCAATTTAACTTTGTCTGGCGCAGAGCGCGTCTAGTGTTGATGTGGCTGACAGCTGCTGGTTGAAAGACACGGGGAAAGTACTGAAGATTCAAATGAAGTTTTGCCATGACGACAGGGGCTTGATGTATGCTAATCAATCGATGGGGTAGAAAATATGCTTGCTGGTGGAGAGAGGAAAAGGAAAAAAAGTGAGTGACAGAAACTTGTCAGACAGCACTCACCGAGATATCAAAAAGTCACAAAGTTTGCGTCGCCACACAAGAGCCCAAATCGCATGTGGTATATGCTACAAAAGGTTTGACTTGAAAAGCTTTGCATTTGATATAAAGGAAAAGAAATTGGGACAATTCTCCATATGGTGTGGCGGCAAGCAAGATTCTCCTTTTTTTTTTTTTTTTACAAGGAAGGGGGGCAAGCTTTGTCTCTGTGACACCTACAGTGAATTCCTGAAAAAATCTTCTGTCTGGGTCTGTCTAAGCTTCTACCATCCTTCAAAGGACACGAGCCATAGGATGTTGAATTTCCATCACAAAAGACCCTGAACTGTCTCACCAAGTAAAGGTGTAACAGATGATCAAACAGGCATGTCAGATCAGATATATCAAACATCAATATCTAATAGAACAGATTGTGAAGGATGGACAAGACATCTGCTTTAAAAAAAACTCTCAGTAGAGGCTAAAAATGTACTTTCACTACAGTTTATCAGAGCTGTTTAGAAGCTCAGTAATATCGTAGCCAGATGCTTACAAGTTTACCACCTTGAAGCCGGTCCCCAGGCTACCTGGCTCGGAGAGTTTAGGGTAAAACCACAACATCTGAGCTGCTGCTGTTCATTTCAGCTTTCAGCTCAGCAGCCGGAGCTTTCATAACGCAATAAAAAATCCATTCCAGATGTGGATCCCTGTGGAATTCCAGGAAACACTCGCTATCTCCACTGATCTGTTCATCCACATGTATGTCTCACATGTGTCAAAAACAACAGGTTAAGATGACTGAGACAGCAAATTCAACAACCACCTAATAATGTCTGAGACACGCCATTCTTGACTTCTACCGTTTCATCTCTTAAATGTGAAATTATCAAAGTATTTCTGGGCTCTACTTTATATGGAGGATCTTAATTGCATGTTGTTAAGCTGCTACATGTGAAGATTTAATCATGTGCCTCTCTGTTAACCAAAAGAGACCCACATAATTAAGACAAAACAAACATGGGAGTGTCATAAAAATTTAAGGCCTGCAGAGAAGACTCAAGAGGCACAGTTGCCTTTTTTGTTGGACTTCAGAGCCATGAACACGCTTCCAAACTCAACGTTAGAACAATAAATCCTCACAATCGTATTCATGTACACAATGTCTGACTCATATTTACGCATACAGAATAAATGTGCTCATGTTGGCACACATACACACGCAGACACACACACACAAGGAGCTGTGTTATCACCAAATGTGATTAACGCTGTAAAACGATTAACATCAGGGTATTTATTCAAATCTAGACATCAAACACATTCTTTCTTCTTTTTTATCTCCACAGATCACAGAAGTTACTGTCAGGGGAGAAAGGCGCCTTCCGATCAGCTCAGCGTCCAGCGCGGTCGGCCAAACAAGGCCAGCGCTTTCAGCAGAACTCTCTTGCTCTCTTTCATCATTTACAGAGGGAGCGTGCCACGCCAGCGCCGTCCTCCTCAAAAACAAGGCCTCTCACTGTCAAGCGGACAATGGACAGTAGAGCCGGAGGTGGCAGTGGACTCATTGTGACGGATGATGTCACCAACATCAGACCCTGACACTGCCAGACACCAAGCAGAGGGTCAGCAGGTCAAGAGTGAGGGTGGATTGCAAAGTGGTAACAGTGACACGGGGCCGTGATGTCAGGGGGCTGGGAGACATGAATGGAGAGTGTGTGTTTATCTGTGTGTTCATGGTACTGTTGAAAGAAATACATACTCTAGATAAGCAAAATATATACAGGCATGCATAGAAACAGAAGGAATGAAGGAGATCCAGAACAGAGAGACAAAAGACAAGCTTTTGAACTACTGCAGCACAGTGATGCCATCTGATAAAGCCATCATGTGGCTTTTGAACTCTGCATAATCTGCACATTATCTTCAAACACAGCCTTGCATATAAGGCAACAAATTTATGTCAGAGAAAGGCCATTGTTCCAACCACATGTTCTGAGCATTCACAACTTCTTTTTCACCTAAGATCCACACTATTTATCATCATTTAAAGCCTACCAATCCACAACTCGAACACTAACACACATTCATTTACTATTAAATTATGAAACACAACTCATATTTCCGTTTGCTGGCTCTCTCATGACCAAATCAGCTATAAAACATCAGCCATAATAAAGGTTCAATAGGAGGCAGAAGGAGCTCTAAATCTATCCCTGCCTTTTCCACTTTGTCTCAGATAAAAAAAAAAAAGTACATCAGGATTTTGAGAGTTTTATTTAACTATTATGAGCATTTCAACTGAGAGCAGAGCAGTGTCAAATGATAGTATTAGATACTCTGGAGGACTACAAAAGGATTTTTTAATCAGTCCCTATCAGGGGCCTTACTTCAGATTTGGGCCCCCTAGTGGCATTTTACTGTAACTGTACATTTCTGAGTGATTTTGAAAGACAGTAAATTAGATTTTTCAGAAATAGTATAGTTTTTTTCATGGTACATTTAAGATCAACACACATTTTAGAAGACAAACTATGAATACAAACTATGACTATCATTTGAGGAGCTTGTTTTCATCATCTTTTTACACCAGTGCTTCTACTTACATAGAATATCAGTTAAGTAACAGCATTTCTACTTGAGTTCTCTTTCCACTAGTATTCATTAGCAACATACAGGTTTTTGCTGTAGATGCACTCAGTCACTAGAATCTGAAACATTCTTTTCAATCTGCATGGTCTGACTTATAAATTGAAAGAAGCATCAGCAACAAGCTACCCAGTACATTAACATTGTTTCTGCAGGATACCTGTCTGGAATAAACAGGTTAAAACACATCCAACCACCCACTCACCCTGAGCCACAGTCCCTTCATCCCGCTCCATGCCCACTTTCTCTGGAATTACTGTCTTAGTAATTAGAGACACAGCTGTCTTTATTATACAGTACTAATGCTACAATAATGGGAGGGGTATAGTGATACCAGGTGGACTGGTTTATCTTAGTCAAATCCAGTCAACCACTGCTGGCCTGCCAGGGTTAAACTTTGGTTTGCAGCCAGTGTTTAAAACGGTAACTGTAAGAGTTACTCATCCAACAACAAATAACACACATTCAAATGTCACAGAATAACAATACAACAATGGAAATTATTATGAGTATAGAATCATGTTGTTCGTCACATTAAGCTGAACAAAAACCAAAGTAGATCAGGGAACTCCTTTCTCGTGACCTTAAAACAGCAACATGAATGTAACAGTCCAAACTCCTTCATGCAGGACCGGTCAGGACAGCCAATATTGTAGGCCCGCCTTTGAATCAACGTGACATAAAAATTCATGAGCTGAACCTGCCTCACCCCAACTGTCTTCCCTAACACTTCAATAAGACTGTCAAACACGCAAGTCAACAATACAAAGGATAATGCAAATGTTAAAAAATAATTAACTTTCCTCAAGAATAAAAGATACAGCTCTTTCATATTCTATCGGCATGTTGTTGAAAGCATAATTTAATGTCTAGAACAGTTTCCTACTCGCCTTTGTATTTGTCCACCAGCTTGATATTAGCACTTTTAGTCCTGAGTGATGACTTTTTAACATTGCTACTGCCTTTATGATTTAACACCATGACACCAAGTCTTCTGGCACAGACCCATGATCCTGTTCCCCTCAGCAGGAAAGCTACAGCAGCATTATCTGCAGTGTGTAACCTGTATGTTCTCAACGATGCTTCAACAATTCCTTCTATACATAAAATTGTAAAGAGTAAAGAGAAAGAGAGAAAGCCTGACTACAGTAAATTTTCCGCCAAATCTAGGGCAAATTTTTGTGAATTTCCATAAAATTGGTAAAAGAAAATGCATAATATTGCTTGTTTAAACAGTTGGTACCACAAATTCCCAGAATAAAACATTCCAGAAGAAGAGAGAACAACAAGATGATATAATTAAAAGAAGGCAAGTCAGACTTTCATTGATGGAATACCATGTAGTAAATATGATGGAAATATGGCTTTTGAGGAACGTTATGGTCTCCTCGTCACTCCACACAGATCTGATGTTTTTGCCTATCACTCTTTTTCATTTCTTCAGTGGAGCAAAAGCTTGAGTGGCATTAAAGTCACCTGCAGATTCATTTGCGGAGTCTGTTTTCATTGCACTTTTTTTCATTTTGTATTTATCACTGCACAAGCCTTGTCTCCTCAGCCAAGTGAAAAAATGTTTTCCGTAATATTTAGATATAGATTTTTTCACATTTCCACAGCATTTTTATTCTCAAATTGAAAATGGGCATAAAAACATACACACATTTACTGTTTATAAAGTGTGTGAAGGCTACTGACCTGAAACCATTTAACATTTTCACTCCTTTCAAGTTAAGAAGGAAATTATGAGAATTTTCATACTTCAGCTAGACTCTGCTGCTGAAGAAATTGCATACAAACATAATAAAAGAAAATATACCACAGAGTTGCTATGCAAGTCCTCAGTAGAATCTTTCATCTTATTTTTCTACATTTGCCTTAGCTGCATAAGGTGCCTCTACAATGGAAAAAACTACTTGTGTGTATGCGTGGGAACATCAAAACAGTTTTAATTGTGGCTAATCCTAGACTAAGATTATTTCTAATGGGAAATCTTCAGTGGAGATGCTCTGACTCAATTTCCATCTTGGATTATTGAACTCTTTCATTCACAGGCTTATATCTCAGTGTGGATAATCAGCCTTTAATGTCTTGGCTTGCCATTAAAAATAAAAAACAGAAATATGATATATATGGTGTAAACACACACATTGGCGTGCACACCCACATGCACACACACACACTACTGTAATGTGGTGATACTGTAACCTTGCTGGATGTAGCCTAGTGTGAATTTGAGATGTGTTCTTTGCTTTTTTGCTTTTTGGAAGGGAACATGAGGCCTAGGACGCCCATGTAGGTCAAAAACAAATCCTGCGCCTCAAGCTGGGAAGCCAGAAACTTCTTTGAGCATCTGAGGGAAAGAAGCAGGAGCACCGAGTTTCTTCCAGGTGCTGCTTTTCACAGTGGTAATCCTGCCACGGCGTGACTGTGATTTTTACAGAAAATCTCTCCAAACAGGGCCCAGATGGTGGGAGGTAGAAGCACACACATACACAGAAAACACATTCATTCACATACACGCGCGCGCACACACACACACACGTACGCACACACAGGACTGTATACAGACACAGGCGTACACTTGTGCTTATAAAGTACAAAGCTTGCGCACACACACTCAGACTAAAGGTGAGAACTGACTTGTTGCTCCTGGGTGGTCTCTGTGTAAAGATAAGGGCAGGCAGGAATAAAGCCTGTTGGTTACGTTGCAATGCAAGTTTGCGACTCTTTCGTTATGTTCCTCTTTTATACACATGTGGAATGTCTGCGCAGAGTAAGAACTTGTTCCTTTCTAAGTTTAGCTCCGATTACAGAGGGCTTTCTTAATGACAATGAGTCAGGACCAAAGCTATATAAACCTCCCCCTCAGCTCTATTTCTGCTCTCATCAGCTCTGTTTGTGAAGGAGTTATGTGTCCTAATACAAGAGACACCTCTGCTTTGTAGTGGTGTTGGTCAGGCATGCAGATCCTGACAGTGGTTAGGATGTGGAGGATGTGAGTATGGAGGACGTTTGAAATGAAGAGATAAAAGAGTTAATCTTCTACCGTTTCTAAACCGATTCCCTCCATAGCTCCCTATTTATGTACAAGGAAAGAAAGAAAAAAAAAAACTTGCTCCATCTCTCCCAGCCTTTCTCCATCTCTCCCTTTCTGTTTCATGTGGTTACTGGAACAACAATGTACATTCTGAGTGCTAGGCCTTTGATGTTGTTGCATTCACCGAGCCGTCTTAAACCGGAGGAGAAAAGAGAGGGCGAAAAAGACGCAGGAGAGATTCTGTGCTGTGCTTTTGCTCTCTCTCCCTCTTTCCATCTCTCTCTCACTGGCAAGGCATCTGACATCTCCCGGCAAAAGACAAATTCGGTTTCGCCTGTTAAGTCGTCAGTCAAAGCTGCGCAAGAGTTTTTTTTTTTTTTCTTTCTTGCTCTCTCTCTGCCTCCTTTCTCTTCCTCTCTCTCTCTGTCTTTGCTTCATTTCCGTGGATGCGGTGTTGTGAAGGCCGCTTACACGCTTTTCAAACAATAACAGTTCATCCCCCCCACCGCAAGTTTCCTCTCTGCCAGAACCCTACACATGCCAGCACATCCTTTAGAGAGCCTTGAACCGACAACAAACGCTAAGCATTTTCACCGCCGAGAGAAAAGAGGGGCCCATCCGCAAGCCCCTGTGTAATTAAACTAGATCTAATACTGTTATATGTTTCTCTTAGTGAGAAGGAGCGTTTCAGGGGCCTCTTTCTCACAGCAGTGAATAGCTGTTTCCAGGTCAACACAATGCCCTGCACAGACAGGAATAAAGCTATAGAAGGACACTGCAGGTTTCTAAACTTGCTTTTGCAGGCCTCACAGAGAGCGAGTGAGATGTGCAAAGAGCTCACAAAATATTGATGATGAACTTTTGAGCTTCACCTATTTTTGATCATCAGGTCTCATCTCATAATCGCAGTGTTTACCTACACTGTAATCTGATTATTCCAGGCTGCAGCAGTATGTGATTTCTGAATCATTATGAAAACTGACTCTGTATCACAGGTTAATGGTTTAAAACCATGCACGCAATGAGCCGACTCTTTTTTTTTTTTTTTTTTAGCACATATACAGTACCACTCCGCTGCCACAGTGAAAGATTCCTGTCACGATGCTAATTGTACTCGACATAGTTTTACCACCGGGGCCTTTTGCAACTTGCTGTTACATATGAGAGAGAGCCTGGAGCGTCTGAGAACCGACATTCTTCCAGTGCCTCTGTCCATCAGCTTGGCAGAAAAGCATCACACCTCAGTCTCTCTCCAGCGCGGTAGTCCGCTTACCATCGGTTCACCTCCACCCCAGCGTTGCTGCTTATACTGAAGGCGGGAGGAGAACATGAAAGAGACAATCAAACACAAGGCATCAGAGCTGTCACTGGTGCCTGCAGAATGCAAAGTGTTATCAGAAATACAGCTGAACCTGATCCTCTGGTGCTCTGTCCTTCCCACAGGCAAAGTTATCCTTTCAACTCACTGTGGCTTCCAATAACACACAAACAAAAAGTAATGCCGGCATCGTCAACTTCAGAGATGACTCGGTGTTTGAATATT
This sequence comes from Euthynnus affinis, assembly GCA_029490765.1. Classification (NCBI taxonomy): domain Eukaryota; kingdom Metazoa; phylum Chordata; class Actinopteri; order Scombriformes; family Scombridae; genus Euthynnus; species Euthynnus affinis. Next base: position 32,857,455 of record CM055838.1, on the reverse strand, counting down.
CAGACAGCATGAGAATACTGCTAATGGTATGATATTTACTATGAGCTCTGAATAAAGCCGCTAATGGAGAAGAAAAACAAAACTAAAAGCTGATTTTAAAAAAAAAATAAGATATATGACTCTGTATTTTGACTTAACACCATCCCTACAGGCCTGTGTCTGTAATATGTCTTTGTTATGATAGAAGCACCCAAGTCTATATGAAAATCAAGTGAGCTTAAGTAGTTCACAGCACAGTAGGCCTATAGCGTCTTTGAAACGCTGAACACAGTGGCGCTATTGTCACAATAAAGGGGAGGTGAGAGGATGTACAGAGAGAATACCCAGAAGCCTCAAATACCCCACTGTTGGTGCAGATGAAAGGGCCCCACCAAGCCAAATCACTTTATCAGCCCAAACAGCCTCTCTTATTGTGGGATGCCTCTCAGACGTTGGGTGCTGAGATGTCACACCACTAATTGAGAGTCACAACAAGGACCCTTGTTTGGCCTGCTCCACCGGTTGTGTACAGCTACTGTAATCACCACAATAATTTGGCTCCCCGAAACATCAAATGGCGGTGTGGAAGCTGCAGGAATTTGCATTGCACCCTTTGATCTGAGAAATTTAAACAAAGCAAGCTCTCACTCTATGAACAGCGTGAAGGTTATAACGTCCTGCCCTCCCTTGTCTGCCTGTCAGTCCTGCGTCTGTCTAAACCACCTCTATTGTCGTAATTATTTTGGCTACAAAAGCAACAGAGCGATAAAAATCGCGCAATAAAGACAAATATAACCCCGGGCTAACCTAACAGGCTTGTTTATCTGTTATACACAAACGGAGACAGACATGATTTTGGCAACATACCAATAAAAGTCTAAAAGTCTTGGTGATGGTGGTTTACATTTCCCAGGAGTAAGAGCTCTCAGCTCAGTAAGTCAATGTGCATCTCTGAACATCAGTGCGTCATTTGACTTGTGGTATATATCTTGTTTCTTGGATGAATAAAGTTGGATTTAGGCATGCATGCAATACAACTATTTACCAAGCCAAAGATAGCCATGCTAGCATCTCTGTGACTGTACTTTGGCACAGTGGTGCTTTGAGCTAAATGCTAATGGAAATATGCGAACATGCTCATGGTTACATTGCTAACATGTTAATGTTAAGCAGGTATAATGTTAACTATATTCATCATATTAGTTCAGCATGTTAGGATGTTAACATCTGCTAATTAGCATTATACATAGTAAACAAGTGCATCTGAGGCTGGTGCCATTAGTTTTGTACGTATTTGGTCATAAAGCAAAATACTGGATACATTTTGACTTGATGATGGCATCAACTAAAATGTAAGGGGATCATTAGTGCAATTCATCCTCCTGGGATCACTGACAATTTCACACCAATCCATCCATTCTGGACCAAAATGGTGGACTGACTGACAGACCACCAATCCTAAAAAGCCATGAAATAAATAAACAAATGATTAACTAAGATTCATTATAAAAAATAATCCAATATGTTCCAAGACTTTATGACTGCAAAGATACCTTCTTCTCTTCATGGCACAATACATTTTCAATCTCATCCTCATTTACCACCACAGCAAGCAAACAAGGCTACAGTCACACACACACGGCAGCAGATAAAATACATTTACATGTTGCTTCATCTGCATTCCTTATCTGCTTCCCAACCAGCTAAACCCACCGAGGAAGAACACTTGACACTGATTTCACATCATTGTCTGTGAGCGACCTCATCCTTTCCTCTTCTCCCTCTGTGGCCCCCTCAGTGAGATCTGTATGCTCACTCAGCCATGCGTACTGACGTCTAATCAACAGCAATTAACCCTGGCCTCGTTCACGGGCCGGGGAGCTAGGAGATAATGAAGACACCACTGTGTTTTTTTTTTTTTTCACACCCAGCTTTTGTCACCCGAACACTTCCCTCATGGCTGACTGACAATGGAATGTGATTGGCCGCCTCGGGAAAGTGTACCCTCGATATTGCTGTGGCTACTGGGTCAGAACAAGTAAGGCTGTGATGTAGGAAATAAGATACTGTACAAAGTAGGTGGCTGTTTAGATTTTCAGAGTGAATTTTGTGTAGTGTAAGATGTCATATACATGGGAGCCAGTGCTGCTGATGTGTGACAGACCTTGTTTTGGGGGTTTTAATTTCATTTCTCATTCCTTGTTGCTGAGATAATGGAGTTCCTGGCCAATCCTTCCGCTGCATCTTTGGTCTCGTTCCAATCTCACTGCGACACAGTGGGCCGACCTAGCAAACAAATAGGCACAGGACACATCCACACAGTGTTATTGTCTTTTGTTTGAGACAAAGGTGTTTTGCATAACAGGCCTAGCGAGCGGATCTCAGATGGAGTTTTGGAAACCACCTTGTAATCTTGAGCAGAAGGACGATTCAAGTGTCAGTCAATTTCCCCAGTGAAAAGCAGACAGGCTGGTTGGAGCCTTCAATGCAAAAATAGCATGGGAGATAGAGGACACCCCTGCTCTACCCCCACAACTGACCTTTGGCCCTTTGAAGAAAAATGTCTACATCAAATACTCTGAATTATCTATTCAAATGCCTGGAAACAATCTTTGGACAATGACACATCAATCAAATGTTCCTTCGAACCGGGGGTGGTTGTTTATATAAATGCTGTCCATCTGGGGGAGAGATCTCAGCAATGTTACATCTCTTTTTCTGTGGGGAGATGGCAGAAAAAAGAAAGAAGGAAGTTCATAGAAAAACTTAAAATTCAGCTTTTTTTTTCTCCTCTCCTTTTTTTTCTCAAATCCCAGCGTGAATGTGTCGGCGAGCTCGTGGTATGCAACAAGATGAAAAGTAGAGGCCATCCCTTTGAAATCCTCCTCAAGTCAAAATTACCATTTCATTTCAACTCCAGCCAGGAAACGGAGAGCGGGGCCACTGCTAACTGCTTTGGGCATATCGTTATTTATTGTGTGTAAACTTTGGAGGAACATTGTTGCCTGGGAAAATGTGTTGTGTGGGTGGTGGAAGTGAGCAGTTGGAGCAACCACAAAGGGAGAGATCAGGCCTATTTTCTCTGTAGGAGGAACACATAAAAGTGAAAATAATGCCCATTATTACAGAAAAACAACATCAGACTTCTTTTCTCATAATTTTCTAACAGCCAAGAAGTTACCACCGAAGCTAAGCAACCAACCAGTTGACCCTATTTAGGTAACTGCATTATAATTTTCTTCTGCAGCTCTAATTAGTCGGCTTTCTGTGTTAAGTGGTCCATTATCTGAGTTGGAACTAACTGCTTTTTCCATAGTGGTCACATTAATTCTGTCATGTTGTTTTATTTAGTTGGCTTTATTTACCTCTCCTCTGCATTACCTGAGCTATACAGTGGACCAGAATGCTTTTAACAATTACATGTTATATTTTAATTAAGTATTTTGAAGCTACCTGAAATTAAATGATTTTCATATTATATCCACAGTTTTAACCAGATAAAGGAATATATACAGTATTCTATATTATAACATACTGTACACTTAACGAGCAAGTGCAATTTGACAGCTCTGCCATAAATTCAGCTTTTTTTCTTATGTTTTTCCCCCTCATGTATGTTAAAGGAGAGGATAAAATATTATGAACACTTTTCAGTATAATGCATTCCAGTACACCACCACCACCCACTACGACCTCAATAATAGACATAAAGTAGAATTATCACTTTTCTGACAATGTCAACAAAAACTGAAAATGTAAAGCTTTGTAATAGAAATCATGACAGAGCTGTTGTATTGTATTTTGTTCCTAATGAGTGCTTGGTGAGTGTATACAGTACATTTAATACACCTTTCACCTTTAATGTAACCTTGTTGGTTATTGGTCTGTTACATTTATTCAATCTGACATCCGGTGGATTAGTTGCACTTATGTAACTTAATAACGACCAGATCATATAAAAAACTGATTATTTCATGTTTTGGCTATAGCTATACAGGTGGTTACAATTATCCTCCATTCAATATCACTCACCCCCTGTAGATTTGAAAAGTGTAGTTAAAATTTTAGTTTGCTCCTTTGTGGAGCATGAAAGCTAAAATGAAATCCAATAGTGACAAGTATTCACTAAAAAATAAAATTAACAAACAAATACACAAATAAACAAACAAAGTTTTAAAAAAATCTCTTTTTTTTAAAATAAATAATAAATAAATACGATCCTGTCCTGGTTTCACCCTGGCACCCCTTCATACTTGGGACCCAAGGACTCTTCTTCTTCTCCTTCTTTTTCCTTCCTTTTCCTTCTTTTTCCTTCTTCTTCTTCTTCTTCTTCTTCTTTTTCTACCCACATTAGCACACACATACACGCACACCTGTGCCCATCTAGTAGTGTTTTTTTATTTTTGTTAATCACTCATCTTGCACAAAATAAAATAAAATAAAATAAAATAAAATAAAATAAAATAAAATAAAATAAAATAAAATAAAATAAAATAAAATAAAATAAAATAAAAACTTCTCACTTCAATCCAGCAACATAAACATGCTTTGGTGGGCCTGTATGTTGGTTTGCACATGCACCTGCTATAGGTTACTCGTTAGTTTGATTGACACTGCCCTCCCTGAAAACAACAACACTAAGGGTAAAGACACAGAGAAAGCACTGAAGCTTCTATGAGGGTCCTTTGAGGAGAACATGATGGGATCTGGGAAAAATCTGCTCAGTGACCAATCATACTTGACATCTGTCCGATATTAATTGTCAATCAATTTAATTTAGTCCTTAGCATTTTGCAATAATCAATCAGATGAAGCTCCTGCACCAATCTGTGTCATTGTTAGCATAACAATAACACAATGGGCTCAATGGACAGTAAAGTGCATTTGGATTGACAGCTTGGTGGATCTGCCCACTGTCGCCTGAGTGCGGGAGGCACAGGTGGTTCCTGGTGCCATTGCTCTCTGTTTCTATTCTAAGGCTGCGTTCAGACCAACATTAGATCTACATAAAAAAAAAGTCTGTGCAGCATTCTGGCATTTGATAAGTCTTCGAAATTCACGGATCTGTTTCTGAAATTAAACTTCTTGGATCATATTTCATTTCTCACTGGTACCTGAAGCAACACTCCCACACCAAAGAGGCCCCTTGCATTGTTTCAGTGTAGGGCTGTTTTTGGTCTGACTCCTTGTTAAAAGTCTACAGCCACTCTAGAAGGTCTGTGAATGCTTAAAATACAACAGGAAATGAGACAAGCAAACAGGTAAGAAACAGGCTGTAATAGGCTGGGACACTGGGACAGAAAGCTTTTGACCAATTGCAATGGCAGACAAGCTCAATGGGATCATGCCTGAGGATTGAGGTGGAAGCAGAGTGTTTAGTAAAAAAATGTCTGTAACATAAGGAGCATACTGATGGACAGTGGAAAAGTGGATTATGCTGCAAGGGTGGTTTGAAGGTTTCTTTGGATGTTTTGATACTTCTTTTCTGCTGGTAAAACAAATCACTACTGGAATCCATATTAACCAACATGAATCTAAGAAAAACACTGCCTCTATTCTGCATGATGGAAGCAACTACAAGCCTTTTGCAGCCACGTGCCAACTTTGCACATGTGTTTGATGTAAGACAGATATGAAGCATAGTATGACTTTAAAGCTGCACTAATCCATATTTTTATATAAACAACGGATCAAGTGACTAAGAGTAATGTGAAAGGGGTCGCCCCTGGTTACAAACCCACAGAGAAATTTCACTTGACTCTGCAGTTCCTCTCAGCTCTACTGACTGTTCTTTTAGTTCATTGTTTTGGTTTTCTGACCTGTATCCAGCCCCACCAGACTGTTTTCAGCAAAGAAAAAAAGCTCAGATAAACCAACCGTATGCTGCTTGCTACACTAAACAGCAGACAGAGAAAGTTAGCAACTAGCTAGTGAACATAATGAAGAATTGGAGACCCAAAAAGTGCTTAAAGGAGACCCAGTGTTGGATTTACATTTGTCAGGGAGCCAGAAACACTTTAAACGATTGCTAACACTACTCTGTCTCTACTGAATGGAGAATAGGATTTTTTTTACTAACATGTTAGCCATTACAACTTTATATGAAGATGTGATGTTTTTAGCCTGATCTGCTGCCCCCAACTGGCCAAAAAAATATATTAATGCAAATTTATGGGTCATTCTCAGTCATTTGTATGACCTATTCACAGAGCTTTCACACCAAACAAAAATTTTACTGCAGGTTAGCAGCTAACACTAGTGCTGAATTTGCATAGAGCAAGAGGTTATATTCATAGAATACACATGTGTTAAATTTTATGTTATCCTTTTCTTTTGTTTAACTACATATTAAATACATGTCTAGACATGTCACTAAACATCAGAATATTATTTACAGTACCATTCATAATATAAATGTTGTGTTATTCTTCACACATGTGATGGCTGTTATCATAGTATTTAATAGAATTAAGACCACAAGGAGAGGGTGCGGACAGAGTCCGGTTGATTCATGACCAGCGGGGAAGCAGCAGAACTTTGTTGACTGTGTTCTCGTCTAACAAAAGAGTACATCTAATCTTAAACATATGGCTGAAGCCGGGGATTCATGCATGACAGCATGCAGAGTGTGGAAAAATACTGCTGTTGTCTTTTTTTCTCTCCCAAAATGTACGTCTACTCCTTTACGTCCTGGATGTTTTTGCTGGCTTTAGACTTTTTTTTTTTTTTAAATTTACATATCAGAATAATGAAATATCATAACAAACATATAGGGGTTTGTTACAGAAAGCAACAAAATGCAGGCTAGTTGTTTGATTTCCTTGAAGACTTTGCAAGGCATGTTAAAGGGAAAGGTAAGCAATATGGATCCAGGGATTCATAAGGGTGTATGGGTGTATACTGTGCGTTCTTATGTCAATATTGCAACGACCCAAACTGTAATACAGATGAAAACTGTTTTTTTAGCATGGTTCTGCCAGACAGAGAGGATGTTTTTTGACATGCACTGTAAGTAATGAAGGCTCTCATCATGGTCTTTTCACATCACTTGTCAGAATTTTAGTGAAGTGAATCACACTGGTCTGTAATTCAGGCATCCGACAATCCTGTTCTGACTCAGTAACATCATTTTGCATGATTCTGCAAACGTGTCAGTTGAAGGAGTTGAAAAGCAAGCTGGGTGTTGCATATATATTTGGACTACGAGGGCTTGTTCATTTGTTTTATCTATCCCATTTTTTGTGTCCACCACCTCAATTTATTTGTACTGGCCTCAACCACATCGGACTTGGCTGTAGCACTTACTGTATATATTTAATCAAGGGCTGTTGAGGGTAGAGTGTTCGACTAAACTCTAGTTGGATTTTCTCAAACATTTAAACGTGGTTCTGTTGGTGGGGGCAAGATGTTTACCTCAGCTGGTTCTGTTCCCGCTGCACAGGACACTAATCTGTCTCGGATGTGCACTCTGAAACAGCAAAGAAGAGCACAGGATAGTCAGAGAAGAAGAGTTTGTCATTAGTGTAGAAAAAAACAAAGACAGGGCAGTTTGAGGAAGTAAACACACTGACTGAGAGAAACACAAGCAAGGCAAAGGACAGATGGAAACAAAAGAGACTCAGTCACACAAGGCTAGATCATCTTACAGGAAGCACACGCTCTGATACTTTAGCCACTGACCTCTCGTATACAGGAGTGGGGGTGGAGGCGACAAGGGTTCTGCAGGCCCCATCTGCATGGCTTGTCCCAGGCTATGTGGCCATGTGCAGCACCTGGCCCAACGCCAGCGCCCAACGCCCCTTTGTGGTGGCTAGAGTGGCCGGTTGGGGTCTGCCTTTGATCCCGGGCCAACTATTCATCTCTAAAGGAAGAGGAAGAGCAAAAAAAGAGAAAAAGATAAACAGAAAAAAGAAGGGGGGGTGGGGGGGGGGGTGCAGAAAAAAGTCAACCTCTGCTGCCAATTATTGGAAAAACATCAAGGTCTTTTCTGTCTGTGTAAAGAGAAAGAAGAGAAGAGAGGGAAGGGGCGGTAGAAGAAGAGATAGTCGTTTGATGGCTTGGCTCAGTGTTAGTTGGAGGACTGTGGCGAGGCGAGGCAAGGTAGAAGCTGACCTGCAGGAGGTGATTACAGGTGGAGAGAGGTATTTGTCTGGCTGCTAAGACTCTTTCGTTTTTGGTGTGTTTTCTTTTTCTCACCGTATGCCCTTTTTTAATCTTTACCTCTTTCACTATCTCTCTCAGACTCCCTCTCTTCCTCTTGTCGTTGCATTCCTTATCTGTGCCTTTCTTTCTGTTACCACCATATGCTGTTAAACCAGTTCACAAGGACAAATAAAGGTCAAATTTTTTTCTATGTTTAGGTGTTTCTGTCTCCATCTGTCTGCTTCTTTCTCCCTAGTCTTGAACCCTCAGTACACACACACACATATATATACATTATGCTGTATATATATATATACACACACACACATATATACACACACATTAACTGTGTCACTAAAGCAGGAAGCGACCGTGAATGACAGCCTGTATACTGAAGAAGCATGTCAGACAAATGATTAGGATGTCATGACAACAAACAGAGCAGAGGATTACAGTGTTGTCAGTAAGCAAGACACATTTTAAAGCCCGTGAAGAGCAGAAATAATCACATAAATGATGCAGGTTACACTTCCACTGTAACTCTAACTTGGCCTAACAGGCTCAAGGCTATTTCTTTTATTCCCTTCTTATTCAGGAAAGTGTTTGGCTCTATGTACATGTTCTTTTTCAGAAGAAAAAAAAAGAGCTTCATCTCACTAGTCAGAGCACAGTCACTCAATATAACTATACTCTTTTACTACTGGCTATATGGGATCAAATAGCAGGGTTAAATGACTTGTTCAGTGTGTAGTTTTTGTTAAGGGGACCAGAGTGTGTTACCAGGGTCACAACCTTTTAACCTTGTTAGGCTGTCATCACCTCAACTCCACGTTATGAGTGAAAGACAAGCTTAAAGCTGCACTAATAAATATTTTATTCCTGCTCTTAGGAGCATTTTACTATCTAGCAGTTACAGAGTTAAGCAATCTGACAACCATGTATGGGCCGATGTTTATCTTTAAACATAAATGTATAACCCTCACACTGAGCACTGTTTCTATATTACTGCCAGCTTACATCTGGCATTTCTGTGCTGCAATTTCTTGTTACTTATTACCCATATACAGTATATATACAATATATATTACCATATACATATACAATATCTGTTATACACTGATATTGGCTGGCCGATTTATCGGTCCAATCTAAACTACTTTATTTGTGGGTGAAAGTGAGTAGATCTGAAAAGTTAGCAAATAATTCCTCATTGTACAAAAACAATGCAATATGTCAAAGTTGAAGATGGTCTGTAAATTAGATGGTGTTTTCAATTAACAGTTTGAGTAATAATTTCACCATTTTCTTTTTTGAATAAGTTTGGTTAAACTGGAGGAGAGGCTTATCTGCATGCTTATGTTTCCTGCACCATCAGACTTCTTTTCACCGTGTTCCCAGATCTTATCAATTGACTTGAGACAAATTTATATATACAGTAGTAATCTTGTGTATATATGAACACATAGACACACCTGTGTGCTAGCAGCAGTGCAGTTACTTTTCTATCCGGCTTGTGGTTAGGTGTTTGGTATACAAGGCCTAAACACTGTTCATATGCCTCACTTGCCTCCTCTACTCTTCCTTCGTCCTTGTGGACAAAGAAACAGAACAGACAATAGCGCACGCATTGATCACCAAGGACGAGTTTCTATCGCTCTCTCTCCCTCGGCCTCTCCCTCGCCCTCTGTCTGTCTCTGTCATTTTCCTTTCATGGCTGTTTTTCTGCCATCTCCCGAGAGCTTCTCAGTCGACAAGAGAAAACACAAACTGAACATTAAAACACCCTACAGCCCTTTAAACACTTGTCATTTGTCCTTTGTACAAATCATGGCGAGAGTTGCTATAGAGACTGCTCTTTTTTTTTTCATTTTTTCCCAATTCTTGTTTCATTAAGTTTGCTGTTGAGACAGAGAGAAAGAAGGAGAAAGGGAGAAAGTAAAACAGACAGCGAGAGAGAAAACCACAGTCAATTATGAGTATGGGGGAATGATCAAAAACGAGCCGTTTAAAAATCCAATTTGCCACGGGGGTGTAAGATGAGAGATGAGTGAAGGACAGTCAGTGTACTGCAGATCTCTGTGGACATATTGACCATCATAAAGCTTTTTCTTTTCTGAGGGAAGACAGATGAAAGGGACGAGACTTTGCTTGGATGTTTAGTCCACAGTTAAATCATGACGGATGAATATTAATTTTCTGTAATTAGGCCGTGCGTAGTTTCACCGCAGCATGTTCTTGCTTGGTGTTTGTTACATGCGAGTGTTTCTCCTGTGTCATGTGTTCAGAATCCTTTTTCATTGTTGAAGTGTACGTCTGCAAGTGTCTACTGTGCGAGTGTGTGTTCATTAGATTCCCAGTACCTGCGCCCAGCCATGGGCGTTTAATTCGGCGAGCAGGCAGGGGCATTATCACACACTACCATCACTAATCCCCATGGAATGAAACACCGACACTTTGATGTCTGCCAAAGAACACTGCTGTAGTATTTGGAGGCGAGACCGCGCATCACGTACAAACCATAATTAACAATCTATAGCTGGACTCAAGCCAGGCAGAGTGGTGGAGGCGCAAGGAGGGCGGGAAAAAGAGAGAGACAGAAAAAGGAAAAAGACACAAAGACACTGGTGGTATAGAGCCAGAGGCAGGATGGTAAAGCTTGAAAGCATGTACTATATATATATGTGTGTTTGTGTGTGAGTATATATATATTCATACATATATGGGGTTGAAGTTGCTTGAAGACATACCATCAGTCCCTACCAATGTGGAAGTCTTCCTTCAGTGATCAATGCCGGACTCACACTGACACACACACATATGCTGCTGTTGTAACAACAGTGTTGTTGCCTCAGTAACAACCTGCCTGAAGCTCAAAGAACACAGGATGGTGAAGTAAGTCCTGGACAACAAAATGAAGCCGAGTGGCCGGTGGGTAGAACACAAATCCCTGGACTTTTTGTATTTGACGAGGACACAGAATGAAAATTCAGGCCCTCCAACGCCGGCTGGCACCGAGAAAAGTCCCTCATACACACAAAGCAAGATTCCTCATGCCACCTACACACATTCTGGTGAGAAAATGATATCACTTTGTGCCAGTGTTCATCACAACACGTGCGAGTGCGTGTGCAAGACACATACACACACACACGAGCGCGCAGACTATAATACATACACCTCGTGTAAGAGGATAAAACACCAAAAAACCAAAGACTTTCATCAAAGCAAGTGAGAGAGGATGTCAGAGATTTTTTCTAAAGATGAAAGCGAGGGATATTCTCTCATTTCAGCTCATCTCTCTCTCTCTCTCTCTCTTTCAAAATCCTTGAAGTATCATCCATGTTTCTATGACGAAGAGAGAGAGAAAGAGAGAAAGGGGGGGTAAAAGTTATTTACGTCCCACGCTGTGTTATGTGGTCTGTCACTTCTCATTTTCTCCCAGGGCTGTCCAACTGGAAGACTTCAGTCAACTCTCTCCAAGCCTGTATTTGCTGAGGTAATTACAAAGTGACAGCTTCAAATCCTCTGACACACATACACACACAGATACACACACACACACACACACAGCCGAATATGGGTAAATATGGGAATATGGGTCTGTGGCATTGGCCTTGCAGATTCTGTGCTCATATAGATCAAACCTGAGACATCCATCTCTTGTTTCATTCAATCAACAGCTATGTTCCACACTGCTCTCAAACAATCCCAAAAAAGTATGCAATGATTAATAGTCCTGATAATTATATAATATGGGGAGGAAATTGAGTAAGATGCCAATGCATTTTTGTTGGCTATCTGCATTACCCATAAAACATGTGGGATGAGCAGACACACATACCGGCATTCACGCACAAACACGTCCACCTCCCATATCCACTTAGAGGTGATTGTGAGAACATCTTTGATCTTTTTTTCCTTTCTTCTTCAAGAAGATGCATTGCCTGTACACATAATCCATGACAGACATAATGTGATTTGGTAGTATCTCTAAATGGCAGGGAAAACCAGCTGACAGAAATTAATAAGTTACCACGGCAATGAAGAAACCGGAGGAGGAGGGGTTGGGAGGAGATGGTGGAGGTGGTGGGGTAACCTGGCAGCAAAACACACAGATCACAAAATTATCTTTTGAGGCATATCGTCATGGTAAAAGTCGTACACACAGAGCTCAACCTGCCCTATCTGCAGCTGCACACAACACCGGTCTGTCATCTCCAGTTTGGATCATGACTCTAAAATAAAAACGAGGGTGGTAGAAGTCAAAGGCTCCATATTATGAACAAGCTGGAGACCTGTTGGGACATTTGTACCTCTTTTCTGTCAGTTCAGTCCAGATCCATAGAAGAAAGGTTTCCACTTGATGCTTTGAACTCAGCATGAGGCCGCAGGATTGAATGGGAAGACTCATTTCTTTTTGCCACCCAGAGATGCTCAGACAGAAACTTCAGTTGGAGTCATGGCGATGTGTATGTGCGCATGTGCACATAACTTCATTTTCGTTTCACACTGACAGAACTGCAGGGTTTGACCTTCTTTAGGTCCAACCCTGCATACTTTCATACCTCTACTCACCTAGCCATGATGTAGCCATGATTGTTAGATTGACAGTTTTAGAAAGTTATATAAATTGTTGATACTGCTCCCCCAGTTCTGACGTTGGAAAGGCGAGAGGGGAGGAGGTTTTGGATTCTCTTTGGTGATCAGACAGGCACTTTGTGTGAAGCATACTGATGTCTTAATGATCCATATCACACCAGAATATATAAATAAATACAAGCTGAGCTTTCACATAGAATTCAAGCCTTGGTTTGGGGAACTTTGGCCAATTACAAACTGACTGACTTTAAGCATAAACTGCTCTATTACAGAGGCATGGTTTGCAGTTAGGTATAGTACAGGAGTGAATGTGACAAATATGTTTTCTTCAATTAACTGCACTAAGTTACTGTCCAGGTAGGGACTGAGAATGTCACCGTGTCACAAGTTCCAAACATCACCAATTCGAAGGTAGTCTGAGATCAATTCCAGTCAAACTGCGGTACAATCTGTGTGCTGTCACATTTCACTCTATACTCCCAAAGGAAGAAAATTTCATTCACACATGTCATGACGACATCATTAGCGGCATAGACAATGAAGAGAGAATAACTTTAAAGTCTAACTTGGTGCCATATTATATTTTTTTTCCTAGGACGGTAGTGGATGTCGCGCTCCCATTAGTCATGGTCATGTGGCTCCACCCCATACTTTGTTTCCCATTTTCCCTGCGTGGGCCAACATTGTTTCCTGGCAACAATGGTAAACAGCTGCACTTTGATGAGAAAAGCATTACGTAAATGTACCACAAAGTGGAACAACAGTAAACAAGTGTGAAAGCAGAGCAGCATGGTTAGAGGGAGAAGGGACAGTGGAAGTGGTTCTGCGTGTACAACACTGTATGCATAGTAAAGTAAATCTGCTTGTGTGTGCAATGTACATAACTAAGAGCCAAACTACATATCTAACCAGACAAAAAATGTTAGAAAGGAAAAATATCTGGATCTGTCAAAGTAACGCAGATAATTGTAGAGAGCGACTTTCAAGGTGGCACTGTTGTTCATGTCCAGTGGGGAGAAGTGGACCAGATGTGGGCTATGTGTGAGTGTGTGTGTGTGTGTGTGTGAGAGAGAGAGAGAGAGAGAGAGAGAGAGAGATAGATAATGCAAGGGAGACAGACAGACATAGAGAGAGATGGAATGAAGAAAGAGAGAGTGTGAGAGAAGGAAGTGTCATGCTCGCCAAACCACTCAGCAAGACTCTGATTTATTTGGCAACTGCTAGATGGTGGTCCGAGTACAAGAGGCCACCTACACCGTTGTCTGACCTCTGACCTGCTCCAACTTCTGAAATGAACTCAGCTGTCCTTGCTAAATCTACACCCAGACAGGAGGGATGAGCTGTTACTAGGGAGAACACGCACCCAGAAAAGACACACATACTTACATTTAGGCTGCCGAAAACACGCATACAGGTGTGTGCATTTACACAACTACCCATATAACATACACCAGTATCTTGTTTTATATGGCTGGGTTTTAAAGGGTCAAATCAGCCCAAAAAACATGTTTTCATACCTATCTATTGTGGTACCTATCCACACAGATAGGTTTGATTTTATTTTTCCAGGTTTTGAGATATGTCTTTCAGCTTCTACTCCAATACAATAAAGGAGAATCAGAGCAGATCAGAATTTCTAATTTGAAAAATCAGCAGTTACTTGTCCTTCCAGAAACAGTGTCCCAGTTATGGAGTTAAAAATGAGCTCTAATGAAAAATAATAGTTCATAAAGAGATCTGTGGATTATCCAAAATAATGGGGAAAATATTCTGGAAAAGTTTAATTTCTAAATTTTTAGATGCTGGGAAACTTCAAATTCAATTCCATCTGTCTTCAATGTATTCAGGTGGAATCAGAAATCTCTCAAATATATCTCCAAACCTGAACAATTAAACCCCAAACTATCAGCATTGCTACATACCATCAAGAGTTAAGCAAGGAAATATGCTTTTTTCTAATTTGGGTGAATGACCCTTTAATGTGTTTCAGGTCCCTTCCACCTCCTCTCCCTTTATACTACATCCCTCCTTCTGCATTTTCTCCATACAGATGGTTCTGGGCTGTGACCTTGGACACACACGCACTCTCTCTTACACACTCACACGTCCATCTGCTTGCACTTAGATTGGCGTAACTCATTCACTCTCTCTCTCACTCCCCAGTTCTCGTCTCTTCCTCCCTTTGTCGTCCCTATTGTTGTTTCCATGCCTTTGAAACTTAAAAATATCCCACCTCGATTGTGTTCTGTACATTTTGTTACCATGGTGATTGCCATGTAGAGCAAGCAAAAGGAGTGTGTGTGTCTGTGTGTGTTTATGTGTGTGTGTATGCATGTATAATGTGTGTTCATGTGCCAGTAGCTGTGCTATCAGCCAAGCACAGAGTCTAAAGCTATTTTCTAAGGAAACAACAACAAAAGGAGAAACACCCACCATCCCCTTCCTTTGGTTTTTCTTCCCCCTTTTCTCTTTTTCTCATCTTTCTCATTCTCCATCTCTTTTTTTTTGTCCCTCCTCACTCTCCTTCATCCCTATCTTTCTCCACTGGCCCATTCCTTTCCCTCTCTCTTGCCCAGCCCCACCCTCTCTGCGCCAGCCTTCAAACCCCCTCCATCACCCTCCTGCATCCCATGGTAACAGCCAGGAGAGGGAGTGAGGTGGAGAAAGAGGGAGAAGGACAGAGGGAGATTGACAAGGGGCGTCTCAGAAGGTCTTATGGGAGTTGTACTGTAGGTGGTGGTGATACTGAGCAAACGGCCAGCCTCATCTGGCCCGCACATTGCATCCCTCTGACGACAGCTGCATCACGACATCAAGGTGTCAACTTACACCCCACCACCACCAATGGCCTGAGAAACAACACACACCACACTCAGAACACTTGGAAACTGGCTTTAATGAGGGATACCCCCTCTGCATGTGTGTATGTTTCTGTCTGTCAATCTTAATCTAATTTGTGGCTTTTTCTATGTGTTTATTTGTGTGCTGGTGTGTTTGTGATGAAAGGGGATTCATATTTTATGTTTTCATGACATCTCGTCTTAAAATATGTGCATGTGTAAGAACGTGGCAGCGCGTTTGCACACATGCCTTATTAAATGTGTACACACATTCAGTGATGGATAGATATTTCAATTTGTGTGTATTCTTGTGTATCATCAAATTAGATTCATATTATTTGGCCATGTGATGTTCCCTCCTGTTTTGTGTACATGTAATCATGCACATATGCCTTTCTCTCTGTGTGTTTGTATATGTTTAAAGCCATGCAGGAGTTGATTCTCACTGATCAAGGGAGCAATAGGCTCTTTTAATCCAGGGGTGGTCCCCATGTGCATCCACCACCCTGGGCTGATCAAGGGCAGAGCAGCAAGGGAGGAGCAGTCAGAAAGGCCTGGTGGGTCTGTTCATCTTACTGAGTCAGCGTGTAGAAATAAGTGGATCTCAGCAACCTATTACACACAGGCAGGGATTACCGAAACCACAGAGTGTTATTGATTGATAAATTTCTTCCTGGTTTCAGTCTGTCGGGTGATAATATACACCCTCAGGGAGTTATTTGAGACAGATAACAAAGTGCTGAAACAGATATGGAGAGAAAAGCATCCGCCAAAATGCAGGATCTGATGTTACTGCCCTATGGTGAAATGCCTACACAGACACCTAACTTGAAGTAAAAGGATAATGCTTGGGTCTTATTTTTGTAGTTGGTATTTTTTATTATCATTTATTTATTCAGTTATTATAATATTGTCTCACCCAAATAATTGCTGAGATCTGAGAACATGGTGACATCGTTATAACAATGAGACAGGGAA
The DNA here is from genome assembly GCA_029490765.1 of Euthynnus affinis. Taxonomy (NCBI): domain Eukaryota; kingdom Metazoa; phylum Chordata; class Actinopteri; order Scombriformes; family Scombridae; genus Euthynnus; species Euthynnus affinis. Next base: position 32,840,917 of record CM055838.1, on the reverse strand, counting down.
ATAAACAGTAGTCCGTATTTTAAATGAAAGATGAAATATAAACTGTGAAGGGTGTTTACAATGGACACTTTTATCTTTAGTTTAAACCAATACTGCGGTTATATTATGTGTCTCATTATGTTATCTCAGCAATTAACTTGGTGAGTACAATCGTATTACTGAAAAGAGTGACCAAACAACTAAAATAAGATCCCAAATGTAATAAACCAGTTTTATTCTTTAATCATTCTTCATTCATCATTCTTTAATCATGCAGTAAGTGTGTTGTAACTGTTTCCACCAACTCCTGCTTTGCTGTGTTCACAACAGCTAATCACTAACTTTGTCTATGCGCCGTTTGATGCTGGGTGGCTTTATAAGAACTTTTTTCTGAAAATTGCTGCTAGAAACAAGGTTGATGTGAGCAGCGAGACTGAACCAAAACAGTCACTCAAAGATGCAACAATGTCTCATAGAATTGAGGGGAATAGGAGAATCAAGGTTCGTCCTTACAAAAGATGCCTTTCATAATATATACATTCACTTTTCTTACTGTTCATACAAAAACACTGATTAGTGCAGCTTAAAGAGAAAAGGCAGGATGAGGTGAGAAAAAGGACCTGTTTCCTTTTTTTTGTGTATATAAAGAGAGAAAACCAGGCACCCAACTGTAGAGGGGTAGAGGGGGATAATGTAGCTCTGTGTTGTCAGTCCCAGCTTGCCAGTCACATTTAAGACAGTGGATGGTGTGTATATTCCGATAAGCTTCTTCCTGGAAGTCCTGTGTTTCCTTGGTTGGTAATTACCTCTCCTGGAGCCTGACCAGGGCGGGAAATAAACCTAGACGTGTGTGGACTGGATAATAGGAGATCCAGGGGGATGATGGCTTTAGCTAGTGGCAGAGGTGACACACACACATAAACATGAACACACATACACACAGAAACACTATTCCTCAATCTACCTGGCAACAAGCAGAGAAACAGGGATTTGAGACAGAAGCTTTCTTCACAGCTAGCTGATAAACTCCTGTTAGCAAGTCCTGCAGCCAAATAAAGTCTGCAGTCTGTGCATGTGTCTACACCTCATGTAATGTATCCTCGTTCTCTCCTTCTCTAATACTTGTAGCACTGTGCAGCTATTGAGCCATCAGGTCTGATCACTTCTGATACCCCCTCTCTCTCCTCCACCTTCCCAATCCCTTCAAACAAACTTGTTTTAATGAAAATACATTCCTTAGTTTGGCGGATTTAGCAGATTTTCCTCCCACTCTCATCTCTCCTTCTCTCTCCAGGTTTTTTTTTTTAGGGGGGGGTAGGGGTACTGAAGCTCCAGCTGGAGCAGTGATGGCAGCAGCCCGTTTTAAGAAGTGCTGACGCCAGAGCACTGAGCATTTCTGTGTGCATTCAAGGAATGAGGAATGCATCTCCAACCAGCTTAGAGAGAGGCAGAAAGAGGGGTAGAGGGAGAGAGGCAGGGAGTAGAGAGGTAGGTAGAGAACATGGGGAAATGTATAAATTAAGGGAGGTAGAGGGTGGTAGAGGACAGAAATTTAGACAGGAAAGACAGGAGGAGGGACAGAAGTGAGGAAGACTATTTCATCCCCTGTTATCAGGACAACAGAAGACTACTGAATCCTATTTCTGGACACCAATATTAAGCAAAGCATGGACCTTGTTCTATGTAATGTGAATTCAGAGCTTTTTGCCATGCATTGTTCCAACAAAGGACAAGAGGAAGTAGAAAGAATCATAATCTTGTTTCAGTGCGCCCTACAGAAGTTTTTGAAAAACTGAAATTCAGATTTGGTGGGTTATGCATATCATACAGAATATATCACAATTATTTAAGGGGGCATGAGGGGTGACATATGGTGACAAAATGGTGGGGGTCGGATCAACCCACAGACATTCCTAGACCACAATAATCCACAGCAGATGATGCCTGACACACATGTGTGCTCCATGAGGACAGTGGCTTTGATGGAAACCATCAAGGCCACACAGCCACGATCATTATTTCCTGCTCACTGATTTACCGTACATGCATCTGTGATGTATTTAGGATTACTGATATCATGGACTGCGAATGAACCCCTCCTAAATCTGTGTTAAAAGCATGCAAATGCACCTAGTGGGTATTTTGATTTAAACTCTGAAAAATAAATCGTCACATCATCAGCCAACTGGCGCCGAAATTGTTTCTGGTCGGTTCGTGTGAAGAATGACAGCAACTACGGAAACAGCAACGCGTCGGGCCAAACCACAGCTCTCTCCTTCTCACGGCTGCTAAACACAGTCCCTCACCCTTTATAAACTCCACAGCATCCATCAATCCATTCAGCCATCAATCCACACTTTCCAAATCCTCGAAACCTCATTTTCAGTGATCGACATGTTAAAGTGTTGACCTCCTATACAGCTGTGGGTAGTGGTGGATTCCCTTTCCAATGATCTTTGGGCCGAGCCTGACATTCCAGAGGTCTGTCCGCAACTGCTGGCGTGAGGATTACACAGCCATCACTGATAAAAATGGTTACGCTAATTGATAGCAAAAGGTTCATGAGAAGGGGAACACTGTGGAATCAATAAAACAAATCAGTATGAAATGAAAACATGGGCATGCATAGGATACGAGCAGTCAGAGTGAAAGAAAAAAAACATTGATCAAAAGAAGAGGCACATTCTTAAATTAGGCACTTTTATACACTTATACATACATACAAAAAAAACAAAGCAAAACAAACTTGCAATGAGTCCTATGGGGGCTTGGTGATTAAACAAATGGGAGAGGAGAAGACAGTGAACATCACTTCATGTCTCTCACTGTTGACCGGGGTCCATTGTGTCTGGTCCAAGAGTGAAGAGTCCTCCTCTTCTCCAGCTGTCCCTTGTCATCCTTCTGCGTCCTTGACTCCCTACTTCAGGCATCTCTTGGCCCCATGGGAGCCTTGGGCACTGCCAGCTGAGCCATCTTGTCGACAACTCTTTCCCATGGCTGGCCGATGACGCCTTGCTTTCTACCCTGGAACAGACAGGAAAGAACACATCACCCCTAAAGGTAAGCATGGGAACATTTCATCATAGGGAGCACGGGTGACAACGGAGGCCAGAGACAGGTAGATGTATTCTATTATTCACAGCCCAGCAAGGGCATCAGATCTCCCTTGCGATCGCTACAGAGGCCAGTGTCAGAGGTGACATCAAAAAGACAAGGGCTTGGTGACAGCCACCGAATACGCCTCCGTCGAGGTAATTCCCAGGTGCCCCAGCAAGGGTCCTTACTCTGGAGGCACCAGTGGGATCAGGAAAGGTCATCTGGCAACACAGGTCAAAGCTTTGATCCAATCAGAGGAAAATCCTGCAGGGGAAGGCTTTTATGAGTGAGGGGTAGAGGGAAATGGTTGGCTGTCATTTTGTATTTCAGAGGCAAAACATGGAGCTAAAGGGAAGCAGGCAGCAGCAGTGGCCCCATCATTATTTAATACACAGCTTGCTTTAGATGCTTTTAGACTAAAACACATGGTGGAAACAAAAAAGACCCATGATAACCGTTATTATTAAACTGCATATTTTATGAGCCCCCCCCCCCCCCCCCCCCCTCCCGATTAGAAAGTCAATTGCCGGTTATGTATTCACGCAGGCAGTGAAAAGGCACTGAGAGAGTGACCCTCAAGCTTGACCTCGCACGCTTTGAACTTTTTCTCCTCAGCCCCCCTCCTGTCTCTCTTTCTCTCTCTCCTTCTGCCTGCACTTGGTCCCCGGGAATGAATGCTTTGATTCGGGCCGTCCAGCTGCATAAGTAAACCACATTACATTTTAGGAATGTAAATAGCAGAAAGTGCTTTTGTGAAAAATTCATTGGATGCTCCCGGCTGGACCACATAATTATTTAGAGAGCATATGTAAATACCTCTTACGATTATGGAGGAATGCACGCAATTTCCCTTTCAATGTCCTAACTAGTCATTTGGTCTGGAGATAGGAGGTCACAGAGACAGAGTGGGAAACTATAGAAGCACTGTGCACAATGGCAGTGAACCGTGGTGAAGGAGGTGATTTGTTCAAGAGTTCCAAGTTCCTCTTTGGACCCCAAACAACAGCCAGTGTCTCTTACTGGAGTATCATATACATCCACAGAGCACCCAGCGAGGGCTCCAGGCTGATGCAGCTGCAGACATGTTGTGATATCACTGCAATTTAATGCCATTTGTCAGGGCTTTATGAAATAATTTGTCAGGACTGTCAGCAGAATGCATCATCATCCTCCTCATTGGCTAAACAGACATGTTAAGCTGGAAAACATACATGGGTTTGTGCATGTCAAATATCATTCAAGACAACATAACCCTGATTCACGCATGATATGCTGAGCTGTGTATACTTTTGCAAAGATCAAGTGTATACTTTACACTGCGCACCACAACTGCCATATGTAGAAACATAGCTGAGCCCAGATCGGCTGCCATCGCTCATCACTTCCTCCTCTCCACGAACTTCACACACAGACAGGGCTGACTTCCTGTCTGTCTGGAAGATTGCCTGTCTCTGGGGAATGGGGCATGTCTCTGGAATGACAGGACCACTCTTTCTCTCTGTATGTGTGTGTGTGGTTGTGGATTCTTCTATCTACAGTAACATATACAATGATTGTGCTTTGCCAAATGCAATCACTTCCACATTTCTTTGTGTCCTTCTCATGTCCTCTACCATATATTCTGTTGTTATCCAGATCAAATACAACAACACTGACAACCAAACATCTCCTCAGCCAACACAACATCCCCAAAGGTAGGCTGATATGATATGAGTGAATCTCTTTCTCTGTCAAACATCAGTGTCTTCTCCAAAGACAAGAGATCGGTGACAAGACACAAAAACACACTTCAACAATAAACGGTGTTATTGAGGAGGTGATTGAGGAATAATAATTAATAACAAGCATGCGGCAGGACAACGATGCTCTTTAAAGACTAGCCTGCTGTCCCCCAAGGGACAGAATGGGGCTTCAATTAACTGACAGGCAGACGTATTAGAATTTCTATCATGGGCCTTGGTGGGCTAGTGAGATGCAGGACTACAATGCTTTGAAAACCAGTGTGGTTTCCCCATCAAACACGTCCTCTAGGTCCTTTGATCTGCTGGGTGGTATGTGTCCTTGGAGATACATGTCTACTTCCTCAAAGCTCTTTGTTGCCAGCACCTCATTTTCCTGCACTGAGTTTTAGTGCTACAGCAACAGCAGGCTCAGCTGCATTCATTCCCAGATAAGAGAAGCAGCACAGCCACATCATGTGACACCAGGTGATTTTAAACATGCATGCATGATGCTGAATACACTAGAAATGTGTGTGTGTGTGTGTGTGTGTGTGTGTGTGTGTGTGTACGTGTGTGCCTGCGTGTGTGTGTATACCAGGTATTCCTCATTTTGCAGGGAATGTAAATCTGTTTACATAGTCATGTTGTGGGGACTCGTTTAGGGTTTAGTTTAGGGTTAGGCATGTGGTGGTTATGGTTAAGGTTAGGATAAGTCTCCAGGAAATGAATGTAAGTCAATGTAATGTCCTAAGAAGTGATGGAAACACAACTGTCTGTGAGTGTGTGTGTGTGTGTCTGCATGTGTGTGTGCACTGAAAGTGCATGCAGCTCATGGAAAACAGGTGATATGATCATCTGAGACTGAATATACATACAGTAGCTACTCGTTTGTATTTTTGGACGAAGACACATGGAAAATCACATCAGAATCAGCCATATTCAAATAAAAATGCAGTTTGCAATATTTTCTGGACGGATAGCTTCTCCTTCATCTTTAAAAATAATACCACTGACCTAGTCTATTTCCAGACCTCTGAATCATGGCCCACACCTCCAATTTGTTCCACAATTCAAACATGTCCAACCAGAGCTTTGTAAGCAGGATTAAGAGTGGTGACATAATCTTCCTCCACATCTAGCTAGCTACCTTGCTACATCTGTGAAAATATAGTGGTAGGACAAATTCTTCAATTGCTACTGATTATTTATAGCAAAATAAAATAAAATAAGTCCTCTCCTCATATAAAATGAATCAGATTGTGAATATGATCTGAAGTAGCATTTCCATAGCATCCTAGCAGTCTAGAGTCTACCTTGAGCAACTTGCAGGTATGTTTTTCATGTGGAACTGATGTTAGAGCTGCTACAATCAACTGTAAAATATCAGAAGTGATAGTTTGTGGGGCAAATGCCAAGCGGCCTCCTTTCCTCCTCCAGAAACCCCCCACATGACAACCGACGTCAGCAGGCCTTCTCACCAGCCGCCTCTCCCTTGAACTGCTGGGTCAGTTTCCTGTTAGGCCCTGACACAATATGCATGAATGCTCCATCTCGCAGCGCTGCCTCCCTGTGAAGTGGTGTTCAGGTTACATTCCTCCCAGCTAAAGCCCTTGGCCCTCCCCAGCCACAGCAGATCTGTAAACTGTTTACACTTCACTTCCCACACCTGGAAGGGGGCCAAGGAAAACCTGGAACGAGGCCCACAAGAAGGAACCAACAGATAGGCCCTCAGATTTCAGCAGGAGAGGAGTGATTGTGTCTTGGGCTGGAGTGGAGTATTGACTCACCAGCACCACCACCCCACTTTCTTTTTCTCTCTCCTAAAGGGAGAGTACAAGAGGAAGTTTGAACTGGAAACAGATCCATGTGTTCAGCAGTAGGCTGGCCCACAAACCTAAAACTCAAAATGCTCTCATCACATAACTATCTCCTCACATTGATTCTATTCATTTTTCTGATGTACAGGGACTAAACACAGGTTATAGGGATGCCTTATGTTTAATATTTTTATGCATTTGAATAATATGTGCTAATGTAATGGTTATTTTTCTCTCTCTCCTTTCTTTCTGAATGTGACAGTTCCTTGAAACCACAGCGGCAAACCACTGCCACTGACGCACAGGTGCTCCAGCATACGTCACTGCTCGAGTCCCAATGAGGATATCATAGCTAACTTGTGCTTAAGCCACACACCACTTCTGCCATGTCAGTTTTCATGCATGCCTCACCTCATGTAAATGCAAGTCCAATCCCTGACATATTCTGCAAGTGTGATGTAAGTCTAAGACAGAAAGAAATCCTCCGTTCCCCTGGTGCTCACAGCGAAGCTCTTAGAACGAGGAAAACAGGCAACTGAGAGCATGAGGGAGGACCCGCTGAATGTGCTTTACTATAAGAAAAAAAGAGAATGACTTAGTGTAAAAAGGGTGGGGGATATCAGAGAGTAGGACCCAGATGTACAGATAATACACTTAAACAGATTTTTTGAAAAACAATGTGCAAAAGTGTGCCATGTGAATAACAATTATTATGTCCAATGATTATATTTACTACTGAACTAATGAGAGAGGGATATATGGACTAAATTTAGTGGGTGAGAGGCAAGGGAAATCGGAGAGGGACCTACATTCTGTTTTATACTACACAATAAAGCTTCTAGAATAAAGAAAGGGGCAGGCCTGTTTTTTATAAAGTCTTCTATAAAACATAATGTAGCCCCAATCCAAGCAGTGAAGGAGGAGGGGTAGATCCAAATGTAGTGGACTGTCTCAAAGCCATGCTACTGGAATGCTACTGGAAAAAATGGAAAAATATGTCAACCATGCTTACAGTACAACCCTTGCCCAGCCTATTAATTGCCCCTGTGTCCAATTTGCTGTCTTCTTTATAAGTGACACTTGCAAAGAAAGGCATTTTCTATGGCTGGAATTAGGAGAGGATGAGAGAGGGAGACATAGAGGCACCGAGCAAGAGAGAGAGAGTAAACCCATAGCCCCAAACTTGCATGTCCTGCAGTGACATGTATATTGAATACCAATCAGAGGCATGGGGCCTGCCAGCCCCGGCGCAGCACTCATTTCCAATGCACACACTGTAGCTCAATCAGTAGGGCCCTGGCGGATAAAAAGAGATTGCTTGCCTGGCTCTCTGAATATTAGCTAATGCCACATTTGCAAGTCTTCAAGAGCAAAGGGAGGGTGGGGGGTGGGGTGGGGCAAACAGAGAGATGAGGGAGATATGGAGGGATGGAGAGACAGAAGGATGTGAGAAGGGGTGGATAAAGATAGAAATAGAGAGAACGCAAGAGAAGGAGGAGAGAGACATAAAATACTGTGCTCGGTTTGGGACTGTGGAAAAAAAAGAGATTATTTCTTGCAATAAAAAAAAAAAGCTGTGAATGGCTTTGTAGTGCACAAGTGATGGAAGTGATGCCTGGATGGGGATTATGCTCTTTTCATCATAAAGCCCCATCTGGTATACTAGCAAGACCACGTCTGTCCAGGCCTCTCACCCTTTAAAGTGCCGGCTTGGGTTACACATCAATCCAGTCCTGTTGCAGCTGTGCCGGGAAAATAAGGCAGACCAATTCTGCACATACATGGCAAAGCACACACTAACATGCGCACACATGCACACAGAGAAATGCTCATCAATTACAAAAGTGTGTGTACACATGCAAACAGACAGATGGATGAACAGGGACAGAGAGTGTAGTACAGACAGACAGAAGGATTTCACACACACACAGACACACACATATGTACCCCCCTTGCCCCCATGCGCAAAGTCCCACAGAAACAATGGTAAAACACAAAAAGGACAGCTCTGTTTTTGAAGCACGCCTATTTCTAACTTGAAAGAGCCAACCATAATTAAAACCAATGGGCAGCAATGCGAGATAAATGAATAGCAGAGCGTTCACCAGACCCCTCCTCATCTTTTAACTAAACCACTGGTCCGGTGTCTGACAGATGTTCCAGCTCCATTTGATGTGTGCATGTGCATGCCCGTGTGGGTGTGTGTTTTTTTGTGTTTCTATGTGTCTGCTCTGACTGGCAGGACATTATCATTTGTCATTTCCTTTTACTCCATCTTTGGACATCCATCATGGCTGCTTACATACATAAAGCCATCACGGGCTGAGATTTTTATAAGAACCAGATTTGCCTTTACAGTGGCTGCATGTGCAACACATACAGTAACATGGTACAGAAATGGTACAGTAAGATGTGCCCTACTACAGTGCTTAATGTGATGACATCATGAAGAGTTATAATATCTATTATCAAGGGATCTAATTAAAATACATACATATATGTTCAGTCTTTTATAAATACGTTCAGTATTTTATCATCTGAACATTTGCCAATAGAATTTGCACAACGCTTCATGTACCAACAAATTTCTTTAGGCAGCTGGTGGATAAAACTCTATATGCGTTTTGGGAATCTGTGAATTGGAGTCATTAAATATTTAAACACTTAGAAAACTTAAACAGCATTTAGATTATTCTACAGTGATTAACACTATGTAGGGAGCTGGAAACTAAAGTAAATCATTAAAATTGGGTCACGGCTTAATTCCAGATAATAATGAAGATGGATTAAAATCTACACTACACCACCAAATCCCCATTTTTGCTTATACTAATTCTTTAATTCTTGGACCAGGACACTCATGCAAAAGAGATTTTTAATCTCAATGAGGTTTTCCTAGTAAAATAAAGGTTGAATTTAAAGGAGGAGAGATTTGACTGATCGGTCACATTTCTCCTGCAGATGTACAGTACAATTACTCTTTTTAGAAGAGACATCTGCCTTTTAGCCATAAATGATATTAGATGTCTCACATTAACTTGAAGGACGTGATTCACTTTCTAGCTATGCTAGACCTTTAATTCTCCTGTCTAAATTGGATGGGGAGGATGGTTCTTCATCTTTAGACCGTGTTATCCTTACATTGGGCCTCATCACTGGAAGAAAGGCTCACAGTCATTATCTCATGATCTGCCTATTCCTAGTCGTTCCTAGACCAATAGGATATGAACAAAGAGGATAATATTACAACTGGATAAAGATAAATGGAACTCAATTTCACTGGAATTAAAACAAGCTTTTGATTCATTTGAAAAAAGAAATGATAACAAGGAATTCAATTTGATTTGTTTGGCATTAAAAGTAGTCTGTGGTCTCCCTTGACCATTCTGGATGAAGAAATTAGTGTAGCTTCTCTTCCAGTGCCTTCAAAATAATGAACAATGGAGAAAGAGAAACAGAGAGATTGAGACTGGGAGGGGGGAAACGTTATGACTCTATTGAAAATTGTGCTGTTAACAAATTGGTGGGTCTCAGCTGTTTTCCAAGACTGCAGCCTCCAGGTGCATTTGTCTGCCTGTTTGTCTGTCTCTTGCTTCATTGTAGTGCTTCTATCAATGCTGGACTTTCAGTTGTATCCGGACAGCCCAAATGACAACGCTGCCGGCAAGAGAGAGGTACTTGACGGGAGAGGAGTGAATAAAAGGAGCCCAAATCATCACTCCCCCCCTCCCTCCTCTCTCCCCTCCTCCCCTGTCAGCCGATCTGGACAGCCCCAAGGAGATCAAACCTGTTTGTAATCCTGCTCTTCCACTTCATGTCTGTGTTTACAACCTGACCACATTGCTGCTGTACGCTCTTTCACAGCTCTGTCTGTGGTCCACGTCTCTCTCTATTAAATCAGATGTTGGAAGGTGGGGAAGAAATGGGATGCATTCATTGTCCTTGGCTGGCAGCTTCTCAGAGAGACAGTTCCACAGTTCTAGTTTTTCTGCACTGACAAGTGACGGGCAATTAATTTGAGCCAACCATTCCCCCATCTTTACATGGTCATAATAGACATTTCCAGCCTCAGGTCTGAGTGTATGCTGAAGTGTCTGCTGTATGATTGTCATCAAATGGTTTGTTCTAGTACTGGTTCCTTCTTGGGAGGAATGCAGGCTTACTGTTAGGAATGACATTTTTTCTCTGGAGCAGGCTGGGGGCCTTGTTTCTGTTTCGTCCATGCTCGGGTTCTTTTCAAATGCAGTAATTTGCGGAAGGGGACCCCAGTCATAGATCACAGGCTCTGGATCTGAGGGGTTGGTGAGCAAAGAGAACGGCCTTTGGGGTGCAACCCTGGAACTTCTTCAATGTAAACCGCATGGCTTTTAATGGGCAACCTCTGGGTGGTCCAATCAACCTCAACATGACTTTTACTGACACATGTGTGATTGAAACCTATGAAACATCAGGATCAGGAGCTTTTTCAGGATGTTTCAAATTCTGATTTATCTGGACGACAGAGGCGGTTGATTACATTATGCCACAAATGAATTCTACCCAGGTTGCGCTGGGTTTCCCAGAGGGCTTTGTGGTTTCCATGACATCTTCATAAAGCCAGCTTTTACAGCACTCTGTAGACAAAAACAAGAATCTAATAAATACTAATGACATTAGTAAGCAAGGAATAATCCTGCATGAAAACATGTCTTTGATTTTTCCTTTACAACACATTGTTCACGCCACCATTCACAGTGAATATAATGCTGTTAACATCTCCCTAAGCCTCAAGGTCAGAAAGTAAACAGAATGGTGTAGAGCTCACCACATCTGACCCCAGTCACTAAAATGTTACTAATCTGCATCATAAGAACAGCAATCATCTCACTTCAGTGGTTTTCCTGCTACAAACCCTCTCACCCTGCAACAATCTGACATCATTGTCCACAAACTCTCCAGAACATTTGTGGTGTGTAATTTCAAAGCAATGGGAAAACCCCTTCCTACCAACTCGGAAGTGACCGTGAATAAGCAGCTTTTCACTGGGTTAGCTGGTTTCACATGTAAATGTCCATTTCCTGAACAAAACGATGTCCACACCCATTGAGATGCTTTAATGCATGAAGTAAGGCTTACTATGGGAGATTTTACATATGGGTAGATATATGACCACATATTTGATTCATATACAGTCCATTAATAAAAACTATAAAACATAATACTGGTTCATGACTTTAAAAAACTCTCAAGGTTACTTTCAGAAAACTTTTCCCCTATTTTCATCTTACTTGCCATTAGCTTGGATTGTAGTTGACTTGAGGTTGCATGAAGGTTAAGTAAAGTGTGTTCCCTGTGCCCTGGGCAGCACTGATTACCATCACAAATGACATAATAGTCCAGCAATCAGCTTGAAGTGATGAGCTGCTTTTGAGATCTCTGCCTAAATCCAGTTTGCCATTATTAAGTTGAAACATACAGGCTGCTCAGGCCAAAGAGCTTCAATATCTCATATCAAACTAGCTGACCAGGCCCCATGTAGAATATGCTTGGTGTGCTTGGATTAAAACCACTGAGTTGGAGGGAAAAGTGACAGTCGACAGTGTCTTACATTAGGTCTGGTATCACTGTGACTAAAGCCAACTTTCAGACAATTGTAAATTGACTGTTTTACCCTTAATATGGGATCATAAATGGGGGATTTTGCACTTTATGGTGAAAACTGGAATGAGTGACTATTGCTATCTAATCCAACCTACTATGATTCTATAGAATAAAAACAACTATTTGTCTCACACATCATCTCATTGTTGAAAATCACTTAAATATCCATACATAGCAAAATAATAACATAAACACTGCATAAAACCATTGTCAGTGAGGCCCAACTCCCATATCCACATGAGAAAAAAATGAAATGGTTAAATTGAGATCAAAATTAGTTGAACACAGGTAAACAGAAATCAGGTAATAAAAATCAAATCTGCAAGTATGCATAATGTCAACATCCTCCCATTATGAATTATAATTTTACAACATTAAAAGTAACTGATCTTTAATAAAAAAGAAACTAATGGTTCACCAGTCTTTTGACCAACACAATGACCCCAAAGGCATCCTGCTGGGCCGATTATCTCACTGTGGAGCTGACATTTACAAAAACGTCCAACTAAAGGAAATGTTTGAAAAAGAAAAACATGCTGATATCCAGCCATGAGCCAATGAAGGTGGTTTTGCCATGCTGACAACCTACATTCGATTCTGAAGTTTGAAGAGTCAAATACTACCACTATTGGGGGTCAGTCTGTCGAATGGCATCCCACAGAGACTTCATGGTAGAGGGACTGGAGCTGAGCGAGGGAGGGGTAAGGAGAGGGTAGAAGAGGTTTGGTGCTCAAATGAACTGCTAAAAGAAATAAATGCAAATCATAATCATCTTATGGATGTGCCAGGATTTGAAATCAAATAATAATTGTAGATAACTACAATTCAATAGGTTGAAATAATAAGCTTAAGAGGACGGTGACCATAATGGCTACCTGCAGTGCTTGGAAAAAAACCAGAGTGCGCCCCCACCAAGCCGTCCATCTTTCATAGAGCTACAAACAGCCCCGGCTTCTCCTTTGGTCAGCCAGGAGCAAAATGAATAGAAAAATCCTCCCCACGGTTTGGAATAAAAGGCCTGAATCAAACTAACACCACAAGAGTTTTTAGTTCACTTTGCTACCTGCAGTTTCTGCATATTAGCCTCTTCTACTCTTGGTCCACATCCCGCAGTGAAATGAATACAAAATTACATTAAAGTTAATGCTACATGACATTTCCCCCCTTTTCACAAAATTCCCCTTGCTTTTTGTTGTGGTTCTTGCAGCTGTTACACATTTGTAAAAAACCACCTGCAGGAGTGATTCGCCAATTTGGTAAAGTGCACCTGGAGCAGTCCGATAGCTACGACCATGTTCTGAAACACCATATAAGCCGTATTGATGGCAATGTTCGATAACTGCATGCCAACAGCAAAAATAAATAATGCATTAATACTTTGTATTAATAGCGGCTAAGAACTACGGCTCTAACAGCATCAGACATGATGGAGACCCCCTACCTGGCAGCCGCTGTATCCATGACCCCTGCTGTTTGTGTATTGTCGAACCATGGCGGCCCATTGACAGCCTCCCCCGGATTGCCAATTTCCCGTTGGTGGTCCAGGGTTTCGCCTGTCCTTTCTCAGCATTGTGCAACTGGAATAGGTGCGTCCTCCCCTGTTCACGCTGCGGTTGTAGCTAAACGATCTGATTGGACAGTGCTGAGCGAGACTTCATCAGCAGAACATCCCTGTCGTCATGACAACTTGCCAATATCCCAACAGGGGTGTGTTTGTGGGAGGGTGGGGTGGCGGGGCAGGGTTGCTTTCTTGCCTCTGACTGGATCACGACAACAATTAATTTTACATCATCGTTACCTCATTGCTTGCTTCCCCCTTCTCAGTCCTAGTGGGCTATGCTAATCTGTCCAGTCTGCGATCTCAGAGAATGTATGGGCCACAATCTGTGAGTCTACAACCAGCTGTCCCATCATGGTTTCTTAGTTCAATGTCTCGCACCACAGGATGCCAAATCAGCTTAAAACGATAGCCATAATCACGATTCCGTCACATGAGATTCAGGATGGAAAATCCAAAGAGGGACTTCTAACTCTAACAAAAAAAAGTTTACTCCACACATGTCCTAAGCCAATGCTGCGTAATATTATGTTCCATCCACAAAAAAAGAGCTTTTGACAAAGGGAACAACAGTTTGGACAGGCTTTTTGAAAACATGGTAATCTGAGGAAGAAACTTTTAAAAAAGACATTTCTATCCTCAAATGGCCCTTCTCATTGTACTTCACCACTTCTCACCCATATCCTTCCCAAGAACATTTGAGGACAACTTATGCTAAACTAAAAAGACTATTGTATATCGTTCTGCTAACTCAGCATACAGTTTAGTTCAAAGAAAGAAAACCAAATCCCACAGAACCAGGCTGGAACAGAGCAAAAGAGTTCAACAAAAGACAGAAAAAAGAGAGAAAGTGAGAGGAAAGTAAAAGGCATTATCTTGTTGTCAGCCATGCTATCCGCGGGACAAACAGATGAATGTTTGGTGGGTGAGACACCTGCTGTGCTGCTAGCCTGCTAGCCCGCGATTAGCACATAGCAGGCGGCTGGTTCCCAGGGTTCTTTCCCAGTTACCTCCTGCCGAGCTGGAGACGATGACCTTGGCCGCTGCTGGAGCTCTCCTCCCGTGCTAGGAGTGAATGGCGGGCTGGGACGGAGGGCCCTAGCCTCCACACTCCTTTGATTGCTAATCCCCCAAACATTGTGCACCACCCGGCACCCTACCTGGCCTTCTAGCCGGAGGCGGCTTGGTGTTGGCCATTGAAAGCAGGTGATGAATGGGACATAGCTGCTGGAAGCCAGGCTCCCTGGGTAGCAGAGGAGCTCTGCAGGGCCACAAAGCTGCTTAAAACAGTCCAGTGTGGTTCTCATCTGTTTTGGTGGATTTCAGAAGAAAAAAGGATGCCCCTGCTTAGTCCTTATTATTTGAAGTCTTGATGAGTGGACAGCGTTTCCAAAAATAGCCATGTGAAATGAGTATTGCGCTTTTACAAAACGTAAACAACGCCTCTCACAAGCCTTGAAAGGGTGCTACAAGATACCCGTCACCATGTGCAGCATAATCATGTAAAAAGCTATGACAAGGGAGCACGATTACGGAAATACAAAAGCTAACAACTGAAAAAAAAATCATAATACTACTAACCAGAGGAGCCGGCAAAAATTGATCGAGTGTGGTTTGGGAGAGTACATGGACCTCTTAAAGTGATAGCATCCTTTTTTTTCTGACCACCGCCCAGCGTGTGTTAGAGCTTGTGTGTAAACCATGTCAGCGTAGTGATAGTGTGTCAGTCCTTAACCTTTTTTACTGTGTGTAAAGTCACCGACAGTGCTTTGACCATTTCGATGAGGACTATCACAGGGTGTAATCTACGGAAATTCCAAATGACATACATAAAAAGCGGTAAATTTTCCCTTAAAAACTTTTCTAAAATATTCCTCAGGACAGACTAACAAAGGCTAGATATTGTATGGAATTCACCATGACTAACAGAAGGCACCAATACAATGACACTTCTCACAGGGCGATGGCGGTAACACTCGATTCTGCCAATTCAGATTTTCGCCCCAGTGACATGGAATCCTAAATCGTTCCCAAATACATTACGAAGGCGGAGGCGGAGGCAGAGGCGGAGGCGGCAGTGGCGGCGCCAAAAAAAAAAATAGAAAAAAAGGGAAAAAAATAGAAGAGCCATGCCATGGAGTGAAAAAATGAAAACACAAACCTTCTCATTGTAACGTCAGCAGCATGTTCAGGAGAGACTGCTGGATGCCAGACTCTTAAGGGGACCGGAGCTGAATTCAATGCCTCTTGTCAGGGGAGCTTGATGTGATTATCGCCCCCTGCTAGGGCAGGGATAGTGAAGTTGTCTGGCGCTGGCAAGGACGCTCAAACAGCACTGCGGGATGCCCCTCTCGCTGTCCCTACTCCAGGAACATCGCTCCGGACACAACAGGGGGTGGGAAGCATCCACCATCTTTACTAAGGAGTCTGTGTGTACGTGTTGCTGTGTGTGTGCATGCGCACATGTGTGAATTCAGGTTGTGTTGACATTATTGTTCTGCAGTTCCTCACTATCAGTTCTGCTGATGCTATAGAAGCAAATGGGGGGTGGCGAGACAAGATGGGGGCCCCTCACTGACCTAAAAACTTATGCTCAAGGTCAAAGTGCTGCTAACTGGCCACTTATAATCTTATTATTTTTTAATGCATTATGCCTCAGTGTGTAAAACAATTTTAAAGTAGTCCCTAGCGTCTGTACAAATTTGTGTTTGCCTGTGAGTGAATAAAAATCATTGTTTGGTCCGCCTAAGGAATATTCCCCTCCCCCCTTTTCTCCACTGAGGAGTCCGTTGCTCCTGGCTCATATTGACAGACTCTCTGCTGACTATTGATCTATGAATTTGTACAATATGATAATAACAATATGTCTTTTTCAGTAGTGGGATTGTGATGTGTCTGTTTAATTTTTTTTCATCTCTTGTGTGTTTCTCTTCAAACAGCATTTCAACAGTGACTTTGCACTGAGTCTTTTCTCAAAGATGTAGTTTCTATTGTACTACTACATATGTGAATCTACCATTGTTGGCATAAAAGGTATAAAAGAATTACATTTTACTTAGAATTTATGAGCGCATAATGTAAAGAATGCATAAATAAAACAGAGCGTAATAGGGGCCTCAGGATAATAAAACTCTTTCCTTAGAACATGTTTACGCATGCAGAAAAGAATGTGAGTATCGCCACTGGCATGAAAAGACAAATTCATAGGACACAAACAGGCCCATGGAGTGTGTGACACAGTGACATATCAAACCTGACTGGATGCATTTCTATGTGCTTTGACCACCCAGGCATGACATCAGGAGAACAGTGTCTTTTGGGTTATGAGGGCATTTCGGCAGATTTCCCCACATTGTACCACCCAGCCCCCCCACCCCCCTTTGCTTTCTGTGCTGTCCCCCTGGAGGCAAAGGGGGTAAAATAAGACTTCAAAGCAACTCCAAAATAGTCCTGACACAAACTCATTTCCTCATGTTACATGAAGGGGGCTGGCAGGCTTGCTAGACTACTCCTACTCTGGTATGTCTCAGCCTCCTGCTCTGCGCTACCTCATAACAAGCAGTGGTGACGGGATGCCATTTTGACAGAGCGATTATGGACAGACTGACATAGACTTAAAAGGAGCCAGATGGGGGGAGAATTTACAAGGGCCTATCTGAGGGTCATGTTGCGCTTAGATGAGATGAGGAAATGGGAGCTCATTTAAAGGGATGCTATTAGCAGTGAAGGACCACAAATGACTTCAGCTTGTAACTATATAAAGATGAAGCAGCAAAGGGTGGGATAGTCTGCACATTCAACTGTTCAAACTGTTATTTTTTGACTTTTTGACCATTAAAGATGCAAGGAGTACTGTTTGTCCTAAAAACATAGAGTCTGTTCAACCAAATGACGAAAAAAAATACCTCCAGTAGTATCCAGCTGTGCAGATATCTTTTGTTCTTACGTGCCAAGGTTTCAAGATATCTGCCTCTGAAACTTCTGTCACTGCTTCAATATAATGGAGGCGAATAGAATTTAATTTGTGCTACAAGAAGCAGTTACAATTGATCTGTGAACAGAGAGGTTTGTCGATTATCCATTAACTGTAACATTTTGTAATTTTACTCTGAGCAGTGCAATAGAAAATTCCATTCACCTCCATCGTATTAGGTTGACAGCAGATATATCATATTCACTACTCCAGCAGATATAATGGAAACTATCCAAACCAATTTATGTTTTTTAGAGAAATTTTGTTCAGTTTGTTTTAAGAAGCAAATTGGTAATGTTTCTTCTGCTTTGACCTGATTTTAAAGAGTGCGTTTTGATATTGGTCATGTAGAAAACATGAGAAATGGTATATCTACAAAAACCTCATAACAAGTGATGAGGACAGGTTGACATTTTGTCAGATCAATATGGACAGTCTGACACAAAGCATATGAAAAACTCATGCTTTCGTAGTACATGAAATATACATATATATATATATATATATATATAGTTTTCATATGTGATTTCTTACATTTCATATGTGAAATATCTGGAAAATGCATGGGGTTATACTGTATCATGTGAATTTCCCACATGAGAAACACATGCATTGTGAATTTATCACATGAAAATGTGTTTCACATGCAATAAATTGACACATGCTTGACATAAGAAAAGTTAACTAAATTACATATTGAACAGTTAAAGAGGCATGACACACTTGAATTGATTTTGTTTTTTTAAAGGCAGCTAATGGCCATTTAAAAATGATAAAACACTGAATAAAAATAAGGAGGATGTGTGTGTGTGTGTGTGTGTGTGTGTGTGTGTGTGTGTGTGTGTGTGTGTGTGTGTGTGTAGACATATGGCCCAAAAAGCTGCACAGAATTACATGGCCCTGAACTTGACTTGGCTGAAATTCAATCAAGAATTTGCCACACTTATTACTAAGAAATTATAAACTGGCTTCAGATCTGAAGCATAATTTGGAAGGAGTCTACCCTCCCTGGACCCCTTCCCATCAAAGCACTTCTTCATTTAAAAGTTTCTAAATGATTTTACTTTTTTTCTTTCACCAAGTCTGTGCAGCTGTAGCAGGATCGTGATGCAGTGAAGGATAAATTATATTCTGTCAGATGTGCTGTATTTGATGGTTAGGAATCTGTAGCATGGAATAGATGCCAAACGCACTATTTGGCCAACAGGTATCCAGCTGTTGCTAGGGACTCCCTCCTACTGCAATGCTCCGATGGTGATTGGTTATTGCATTTTACCCTGTGAGAGAGGGGGTGCAGCATTGTATACATGTCTGACCACACAGGCTCTGAGATAATGCTACGGATAGGATTTTAATAAGGAGTTCCTTCTTCAAAAGAAGCCATTTACAGCCAAACAATAGAACTGCTTTCTGCATATATTACAGAGTCATCTGCATGATGTATTTCAATCACAGAGCGAAATGAAGTAAGATTATTAATCAAGATTTGGTGATACTAATATTAGATAAGTCCAGGATGTAATATAGCTCATATAATGAAAATAGGAATGAACCTGGGAAAATTCATAAGATAGTAATTGGTACAAGCATTCAATCTACTCAGAAAATTGATACCTTCACATTACCTTCACCAGCCCCACCTCCACCACTGCCTCCTACACATAAACACACCCAGATCTATGCGTATACATGCCTGTGGTAAGGGATAAATACATAAAGAATTCACAGTTATGATTCATAAAACAACAGTTCAGCAAATAATGAATGATAAATAAATGAATGTGGAAACATTGATCTGTCTTGCAAATTGGAGCCGGGCAAAACTGAAGATCTCTACCTCACTCCGCACTAAACATAGATTCTATGAAAGCTATTGACTTTTTCATTGCTTGAGGATACATTGATTTTTCTCTTTGATTGTGTTTTCCACAGACACAGGAAAAGGAAAAGAAGCTTCAGTCTGATGTGCAGATAGCACAGACATTTCCACAAAGAGAGTATCCAAAAACAGATACCTGGCAGGACGGAGCAGCCAAGGACATGCGGTGAAAAGCTGCAGAGTTAGACGAGTGACACAAACCTGTTGAGCAACTCTTCCTCTCTCCTGCTCCACTGCTGGGAGGACACTTGTTTCTCGTACACTGGGATTTTGATCTTTTCGCATCGGCATCCGCTTCCTCCATCTACAAAGGCCATGAAAGAGAATGAGTAATTCACCTATCTGTGTGCATGTGAGTGCGTATGTGCGTGTTAGGCTTGACCTATTTCTGCCGCACTGACATGAGTTTGGCATTTCAGCCTCACAAGTATAACAGGCGCACTGTTGCTTGTTTTCCACATGTTGAAAGAACTAATGTTAGAATGAAAACACAAAATATGAGCATAAAAGCACAGTTTCTGTGTAATACTGTTAATTAATAAACAGTCTTGTCAGTGCTGAATGCATTCCACTTCTAGATAGGCCTGCTTTAGTAATCAGCAATTATGTCACACATAAACATAAAATTGTTGATTGCTACTGTAAATACTGTAATTGTATAGATGAGTCAGTCAGTCAGACTTAGTTATACATTTAAAAAAAAATATATTTTAATATTTCACAATGTCTTTTCATATTTTATTTTCATTTTTCTGATTATTTTCTGATTTTCAAGAGGAACAAATATAGAGGAACATATATATATATATATATATATATATATATATATATATATATATATATATATATATATGTATGCATAATACATGTTAAAAAGAAAGAAAAATAAAAAAAGAACACACAACAAACAGAAGGCATACAAAAGGAAAATAAGTACAAAAAGTATGCAGATTAATAAATAAAAGATGAATGGTACAAATGTTCAAAATTAGTTCAAGTTTCCACGAAATAGTCAAAGAAAGCTCCCCAAACATCTAAAGCACTTTTCTGTGTTTCAGAAACAAATAAAGAATTCAGTGGTGACTATACAAAAACCTGCTTTGTATATCAAAATCGTTGGATCTGTTCGGATATCTGGCTTAAAGTTATATTAAGTCCTGGTTGGTTTGGCAAGCCCATGGTTACCGTGGCAACAGCAAGTGTGTTTGGAAAATAACCATCAGCACTCCTGGAGCAGGTAGTTTGTCACTCACTGTGGCTGCTCCTTTTTCCGTTGCTCCTTGCAATATAGGAAATGTTGGCTTATCAGTAAGTTAATACGACTCTGATCCATCTGCAGTAAAGTAAACTTTGAACAGCGAGGTTGATATCGGTGAGATGAAATCACAAACAATGATCGGCTTGTTTGCTTTGAATCAGTTTGTCCGTTGGTAGGCAGTTTGAATCCAGCATGGGAATGGCAGACTCCAACACTAACAATGAAAACTGCTATATAAAGTGAGTACATAGGTGAGTTTATTTATATAGTACCTCTCACACAGAGTACTTAAGCCAATATTGGGATAAAAATAAAATAAACAAGAAAGTGATCCTTCAGCTGGTTTACATTTGTCACATAATGGTGATACTGATGGACAGAGCTGTGGGGTAGTGAACCTTTAGACAACTAGCATTATATGATTTTAAATATGTAATAGAGGGAAAAAAAGCACCTGTGTCACCTGTGATTATGAGGGTAGTAATGATTAATAGTGAGCAGATGGCACTTTATTTCATGTTTTGGTTGCCTCAGTCCTAAATACACAACCAACGTTTCACCTTGAGAAGAGGAAAGAGGAAGCCTCTATCAAAGCTTTGATGTGGGACCGGAGACTGAGGGAAGTTCAAAGGGCGTGTCAAGGAAGAGAGAAACAGAGGGAATGAGCAGGAGACGTGGGGGTGACATGGGAAGACTCTCGCTGGGCTACTCCAGGGGATAGCAAGGAGACTCTTAATAAGGACACAAGCTAATGAGGTCCAGGGACATCCAATACACACAAACGTCTCCATAAGAGCTTCCCTCTGTACCGCTGACTCCTATTTCACCATCATGAGTGAAACGACGCATTCTTCATGATCTTATGAAAAACAGGTTCTGGGCTTGATATAAAGGCCTTTAATAGGAAAAGCAGGGCCATGTGAGGAGTCTGTTGTTGTTTACCAGCATGCAGTTTCCTTCATAGCACAGTGTTATTCAAAACAGGATGCTTTTTGAAATAATTATGCAGGGATGTTTGCAATTTCATCTGGCCATACAAAAACAATCTCTCTTTGCAACCAGATGGAACATATCATTTCAGCGAGCTTAAGAATGGAAAAATCAGTGTCCCACTATTCTTTTTTTTTTTTTGAGTTATCACTGCAGTAATAGCATGGAGGATCTGCGTACATGATCAGGAACTGAGTTTGAGGTATTTCTCTCTCTCTCTCTTTTTTTTTTTTTTTTGCAGAGTTGAAAGGTTTGGCTCTGGGGTGCTACGGTAGATCATCAGCTCTGGTGGAAAATATTAAAATTGTTTATGAATTTACTAATGATTAAGACGAAGTTGTGTATGAGTTTCAGCTTTTGGCCACAGGGGATGGCAAATTATGTAAAGAACGCATTGTTTCCTCCTTATCATTCCGAGAAAGCCCATGGGGAAAAGGTGTGGGGTGAGAACCGACATTCCTACATGGAGCCCTCATTAAGCCGAGTGGAGAGGGAAAGACTGGTTTAGATTCATGGCCATTCCCAACCTCGGCTCAATTGGTGCATCTGAAAAGACCTTGTGATAGAAACAGCATGCAGCAGGAAATTGAATGCAGCTGCATCCCTGTTGTTTGTTTCAGTATTAGAACTCTTTTTTTTTCTTTTCTTTTCTTTCTGCTTTTTCACACTTTTTTAAGGAAATGAGGAAGAAGAATTAAGACTCTTTAGTCTTAACCATCAAAAGCCTGGGCTGAAGTAAAGGCTCTCTGCATATATACTGTAAACCCAGAGATGTTTTCATGGATCTGATTGGATGGCACCTGCCCTCCCCCCACTTTGAGGTCTCAGGGGGATTTTTGCAGAATGTCTACGTCAGCCATTACAGGGAAAACCAGGAATTTCACAATCACAACCCATGTCTTTGGAAGTGGATGTCAGGCTGGTAGTCAATCAGTGGTGCCTTGGTTTGATCTTCTGAGGAATCTGAGACGGCTTCTTAGTGAGACTAATGCTGCTGACATTTCCTCATTGCCCCCATTATATCTAAACCAAACCACTGGAAATCAACTTCTTTATGTCATCTTCCACACGTGGAATTTTCTTATCTACATCTTCTTGTTTTGTACTTTCTACTGGAAACAAATGTGTTTATAGAATGGCACAGAGGGAAAAATAAAATTTGTCAAATGTATTTTCAGATGGCCTTGTATTACATACATGTGTCAAAAAGCCAATAAAGATGCTAAATACTTTAAGTGCTCCAAGAGTATATTCATTTGGGTTTTTTTAATCTTTCTAAAAATGTTGCTATATTTGTGGTAGCAAACCATCTGAAATAAACTGTTGGTTCAGCTGAAGCAAGCAAACAAACACTAACATAATCCAATATTTCATAAATATTTCTACAATTGTATTTTCCACCACCAATGAACTCAAAGTTAGTCTGAAAACATGACTGGGTGTCTTCATATACATTTTTAATTACAAAAAATAGGTTTATTTAGTTATGACAATTATTTTATATTTACCCTGCAAGGCAGCTGGATTTGCAAGATCACGTGAGAATTCATCTTGTGAGGCTGATTGGTTCCTATGAGGAACCTTGCATGATCTTGTGATCTTGTGATCTTGCGAATCCAGCTGTCTCACAAGGTAAGATGGTGATAGACGGTGATAGACAGATGGTTCATCCAATCACCTGCCAGGTACTTTTTAAAAGTGCCTGCCCTTTTCCAAATAGTTTCCAAGAACGACTTCTTAGATGGTTCTGTGTAAGAAACCACTTGATGCATCAGGTTCATTTTATATATGGTTTGTCATAAAAGTGTATCATGAACAGAGTTCAATGAACTGATTAAATCGAATTGATGTATGGGTGTGTAGTATTGATATTGATATGTGTGAGTGCAGAACAGTGATTGAGGTTAAATACATCTCATCTTTGAACCTTGATTTCTCATTAGTCCATGAAAGGACAGAAGCTGTCAAGGTGCAAGAGAGGTCATGATGTTAAAAATGACCTTTCTGTGTTTGTCTTTAGCCTCACAGTTAAGGCCCGGAGATTCTTTTCCACCTGCTGCTGCTTGTCAGCTCCCTCACTGCCCAGCACACACACACCTGCTCCATGTGGTTTCACTGTTGTTCCTACCTGCTGAGTGAACAGCTGCCCACACCGCCCGTAAACTCAGTTACCTCCCATCTACGCTGCTACCTCATGTCAGCCCATGTCATCACATCAAGCATGTCTGGGATGGTTTATCTGAACTTTTATTTTTGCCTTTAAAATCAAAGTTAACAATCCATTTTAACTCCTTATGCAATACAAGGGTAGGTTTGAATTTTTTAGCACTTTTGTGGGCTGCCATCAATTCTGTCTACCCGAGTTCAGTTCCAAACTCATGAAAATGTTTTTTCCCTTGTAATGGATCTCATAATGTTCAGCACAAGTTATGTCATTATGACCTGTTGCAGTTGTCTGACTGAAGTTTTAACTGCCTGAACATAACATTAGGTTTCAATAAAACAATTGCATATATAATGAGTTGTAGACATTTTGGCCACTTGCGGGCAAGCTGTACACAAAACAACATGATATATTATCACTTAATAAGGTTGTTATGGCAAGCATGTTAGCAAATTATTTACACATCCAGCAGGTACAGAGTAACATTAGCATTCATTTGGGGTTGTGTTTCTGACCACTTGAGGAATGTTAGTCCATTCTCCTTTTAGCCTTGCTTTAGCCTTCAACGACTCCTGAGGAAAATATCTGGCTCTGTAGCGGCTAAATGTTCCACTATATTCACCAGCTAGTCGCTAACTTTCTCTGTCAGCCGTTTGGTGCTTGTAAGGTAGTACAGAGTGGGTTTTTAGAGCTTTTTTTTTTTGCTGAACAGCTATTTGTTTTGGCTATAAAAGAAGGTGAAAACAAAAGAAAACAGCAAAGTTGCCGACTAAAGCAAAACAATGAGCTCTGCAGAGTTGAAGGAACAGCAGAGTCAGGTAAATATTCTTTGTTGATTCGTCACTATGAGTGACCTCGTTCACATTATACATTCTTTTTTTTTTATTGTTAATATGAAAATATGGATCAGCTTTAACCTCAACTTGTTTTCCTAATCTAAACTTAATGGCTGTAATGTGTACATGTGTAGAACAGATGAGAATGATACATCTCATTTTTGCTATTGACACATAATTTGATTAGTGGTAAAGAAACTAATTTCAATTGTAACCACAATACAATTGGTGCTCATTTGTCAACATTTTATATGTGTTATAAAAGCAAATGGACCGGTTATTCTTATTTGGAAAGAGTAATGGAACAAAATGAACTTAAGGCAAACCACTGTCTTTGCTGATGCTCACATGCAAATATTTAATAATGCCCATGAAACATTTGGGTAATTTAAACACACCGATTGTAAAGATGCAATTCTGTGATATGAAGCGAATACATTTTCAAACAGACTTTAGGTGGAGTGGTATCAGGTAGGTATCATAGCGTTGACTCCACAGACTCACGGCCTATATTTAGCAGTTTGTGAATTTCACAAGGCCACTGATGAACCCATTCACCTCCATCACAGATTCATTACAGATCAGATGGACTCCATATGACAGGATGTTCCAATAAATTCATATTATTGTTTTTCCCAAATACAAACACATACAGTAAATAAACAGAAGACACATCAAAACTGTCACAGCTGCACCAGATGACTGTTTTCAACAAATACTGTACGTCTGCGATGACACGCCAACATCCCTCGAACAGGGAGCTTGCTGTCATGATTCAAGTACAATGGGGCTTCTCCTCCGTGTCATTTTAACTTTGACGCCTCAGTTCCTGTTGTCACGGTTAAAGCATGCGGTGTAACACTACCGATCACTTTTTTAAAGGAAAGGAGAAGTCTTTCCATACTGACACCTGTCAAATTCAAAGCTGTGTATCCAGAATGTCTGCAATGG
Organism: Euthynnus affinis; assembly: GCA_029490765.1. Classification (NCBI taxonomy): domain Eukaryota; kingdom Metazoa; phylum Chordata; class Actinopteri; order Scombriformes; family Scombridae; genus Euthynnus; species Euthynnus affinis. The sequence goes on along the minus strand of CM055838.1, from coordinate 32,815,055 downwards.
AGAAGCTGGGAGTACAGCAGGTTCAACATGGATAATGCCAATGCTGTCTTTTCTCTCACCTTAACTCCATTTGCTCTTTCTACTGCAGTGAATGTGATTTGGGTTATGATTCTGAAAGTGAAAGATACAGTATGTGTCAGAAACACTGGATTCAGTGTATTTGCAGTATTTGGTGCAACGTGAGGCAAATGTTACCATGTGTCTTGCTTCTGTTATTTAGTTGAAAGGACGGGTTTGCTATTTTTGAAGCCTGTCCTCTTAACAACAGTCAGGTGCCCAAAGGAACATTGAAATAGGTTTTTTATTGCTGTATTCATCCCTCCTGTTCATACTGACCATGAGAAGATCTCTTCATAATGCATTTACAATTTAAGTGATGGGGGCAAAATCCACAGTCCTCCTTCTGTGCAAAAATGTATTTTAAAGTTCATCTGAAGCTAATATGAAGCTTCAGCATCCAGATAAGTCAAATCAAATAGATATCTTTCAAGGTTACAGTCTTTTTAGTGCCAAAGCCCCTCATTTTGTTACTTTACTTCCACTGCAGGTCAACAAGGAGAAGACTGCTAAAAAAAGACTGTAAATGTGTTAGATATCCACTTGATATGACTAACTCAGACTGCTGAAGCCTCATATAAGCTTCAGATCAACTTTTAAATGCATTTTTGCACAAAATGAAGTGAGGAAATTCTCAGTCATTGTTCATATGGACACCTGACTGTTGTTTTAAGACAGATTTGAAAAACTGAAAAACTCTATTCTTTAACCTCTTCTACACTGTGGCAATTAGCGGCATCTAAATAGCACAAAGAATTGAAATGCAGATGAAAATGAAGAGAAATCATGAATTTTCACACCTGATCCCCAAACCTTTCAAATTCAAGTGAAATCACACAATATATACAGTGCAGGCACTGCATATGCATTATATCTCACATATATTATACGAAAATAATATATATAGTGAAGTTTGTTAAGGGTTCAAAAAATGCACATTTACCATTTATTACTTGCGTGTTTAGGAGTAGTGTTGCTTTATAGTCAAACTGCATGTCCTAGTGTAATGTATCTACTCCAGCTATTGTATATTCAAAGTCATGGACTGTTTTCATTAGCTACGTCATTTCTTTTGGGGGGGAAAACTCACAAATGTTTTCTGTTTTCTAATGTACGTCTCACAACCTGTGGAATAGTTGCAGTTATAATTACTGTATAACTGAGGTAGGGTTTCAAAATCACTCACAGATGTGCTGCACACACAATTGAAATCAATGATCAGGGTATCAAATATCAAAATCACCTCACCTTCCTTAGAGAAATAAATCTTTTCTATTTTCAATGATCACTGTTCAATAATAATGTTAACAGTTGTTTGTTTTTTTTACTTTTTTGTAATAAATTACATGACAAAATAATAAGTGCATTTGTTTATCATTTAATTCACTTCATATGTTTCTTTGACAACTTGACTTGAAGCCTCAGTTTCTGTTTTTTTTTATGAGTAGCTTGTCATGCAGCTTGCTACTTTCCCTGTGTGGTGATGCTGTAGCTTAAAGATCCCCTCCAGACATATTTTAAGATGTATATAAAATACTCTACATTGAATAATAATTTGTGTCTATTATGGTTTTTCCACAAAAAAAAACTTAACTTAAAAATCCTTAAAATAACATCTCCTTCATTAAAAATTCCAGAATCTATGAATATGTAAATATATTTCATCTCAGAAGTTTAACAGCTGGACACAAGACGTCTCCTACTACACTGTAAAGTCAATTCTCAGTGTTTGTGCACTGGAGGCTTCAAGTTCCCACATCACATTTGTCGAAGTTGAATATTGGACTATGATTGGCTCCAAATTAGTTGTGATGTCACCCCTAAAAGTTTTACTTTCAGTGAGCACAGAGAAACTTTCCACTTTCAGCAGATGAATGTGAAAACAGTCTTCTAATGTCAAACTCTGAGCATACATCATTCTGCACAGTGAAGCTCAAACATCCAACTGTAGGAACAAGTATTTTTGAGTGGAGTGGGACTTTAACTACTTCCAGTGACAAGAACTGTAACTTCACATAGCTTTATTTTACAGTAGTCTCCCAAAGCAATGGCTGACATGCAACAGACAAAAATGAGATTTATGTATGTTATTGTTGTTACAGGATGACTAGTCAAAGGACAGTGGGTGTTGATGATAGCAAAACAAACTACAACAGAAAAACCAAGATATGAAAGCAGTTTGACCTCAACAAACCCAAACCAAGGATTTGCTTTTGTCAGAAGGGATCAGCAAGATCTCACAGGAAACGTGTTTGAATTTCAGTTGTGGTTGTGGTTGCTTTGTGTGTGATTTGTTGATATTCATTCAATATTATTATTAAAGGGGAGTAGTATCATTTATGTTTGGAGGGCTCCCCACAGCCAATCATTCAGTATTGTACAAGACAAAAAAAGTACTGGTTTTGTAAAGTACAAGACAGGAGAGACTGTAAATTCTCATTCCAATGATCTTTGGTTTTTTCAGTTATAGGGAGTTTCATAGCAAAGCAAAGGAAAGAGCACCCTCAACCTTTCAATTACAGCCCATAATCATAACTCAGGGCCACGACAGCTCTGTCCTCCTATATTTGGCCATGGTTTCTATTTATCCTAATGGTACACAAAACAAACAACATCTCATGAGCTTACTGATGTGCCCAAAGATGTAAACAGATGGACCAAATCCTATGAAACATTATATATAACTCCTTCTCATCTTTAGTGACACTGTCACAAAGAATAGTTGCCATGCCACTTCTCAAATGTGGCCCTCCAGGGGCAGACGCCTCTCTCTTTTAAATCCTCCTTAATGTTTTTAATGCACTGCGAAACAGTAGAAAGCAACAATAACAGGAAGTACTGCCAAGAGAGAGGCAGACAGAAAGAAAGACCATCTTTCAAGACCTTTCCTCGTCATCCTTTTTTTCTTTGTAATTTTGGTTTCTCTCATGTTTGACATCAAAGATGTTGAAATTGTTTTCCCCGATGTTGTGTACTCTGTAATTATTAATCTGCCTTGCATGACGACTGCCTTTGGGGCAAAGTCAGACACAAAAGGCCCCTCTCTGGATCTCTGATGTGGAGCAACACACAAGGAAGAAAGGCAGAAAAAAGAAAAAAGGAGAAGAAAAAAATGTGCAAAGCTGCCACCAAACTAAAAGTGTGAACTTTCAGACAATAGTTGTAAACTTTGAAAGACAGAGGAAGAGAGCGCCATAAAAAGCTGAAAAAGCACAAAGTGAGACACACAGAGAGAGAGAGGGTAAGACAAAGCTGTAAAAGTGCAGTGTTGTTATGACAGAGCCAGGTGAAGGAAGAGTGACTAGATGCAGTAATGAGGTACTCATTTCTACCAGACTCACTCAGCTCCTACACTCTTCTTAACACCTTGAAGTGATTAGTCACCATTCACAAAACTTCAGCCTGTGATCATGTGGATGTGACAGTGAGACACCAAATGAGTGTAGAAGATTTACACTGGTATTTTTCATTATGAGTACACAAGATAATGCCAGCCTTCTCTGGCAGAAATCTGTTACAGAACATTGCAGTAACACAAAGTTTCCAGGATGTCCAACTAAACCACAGTTTGACAAGAGAAACAGTGTGAATATAAATTAACTACTTCAGCGGAGGTACAGAACAGCAGTGATGGGTAAGTTACTTGAAAAACATATTTAACTACTCATTAGAGATTACTTTACTAATTACACACCAGCAAAAGGAATAAGTAAGATCAACTTTTTTTTTCTTTACTTTTTGTCACACAGCACAGTTCCGTCAAAAGCGACTTTAAACAACTCCAAAGCCTCAACACCCACAAGTCACATATTCTGTATTTAACACATGTAGAAATAGAAAGCCAGATATTATGTTTTAACAAGCAGCCAGCCAGTGGTTAGGAGGTATTTACTGACCATCAGCAACATTATCTTAGTTCCGGTGACTGACCGCACACAGAGCTTCAGAAAAGTCCCATGCTCAGCTGAAGGCTTACCAACCAAATGTAGGCAAAGCTGCCGGTGGGTAGCTAGCTGCTAAGAAGATACAAAATGTAACAGTAACTAACTTTCCCGTCACCACATGTCTGCCCTTTTGGTGTAGGTTAACTGCCTTTCACCTCTTTCCCCACCAAGCTTTTGTGTCCCGCAGCAGTCTGTCTTCTGAACACATAGAAAATAAACTGATATCAACACTTCATCAAACTCCCTGTAAGACAGCAAATTATCAACCCTCCAAATTGTGGAAGTTTTTCCTGGGATTTGTAACTGTGATGTGAATTCTTTATTTCAAATTGCAATCCCTTACTCTACTTACTAAGTAATGCGTTGCTGCCTAACCCTGCCAGACAGGTTGTGGTATGTAAAGGTGACCTTGATAGTTCACTTACAGGCTGGTTTATTTCTGGGCTCTCTGTTGGCACAGTACCTCCATCGCCTGTGAGTCACTGTTTTGAAAACTGCATTATGTTGTGCCAAACGTCTTGTGCCTTTCACAGTCAGTCTTTAGCAATCCAAGCCGAGTAGTTTTACCTTGCTTGACTGTGCGTAGCGCTACGGAGGAGGGAGAGCTGACATGGTGGCTACACTGAGGTGCTGATAGTGAAATCCCATTAGCTGCCCTCCCACTGATGCCAAACTGACATCAATAGGAAGAGCCAGAGCAGGTGGGTGGTCTGTCACTCTCTCAGCGCTCACTGGCAGGAACAACCTGCTCGTACACACACACAGCTGGAAGAGCGCTAACACTTTACTGCTGTTCTGCTGTGCCGCTCACTGATAGTATGTGTGTGTGTGTGTGTGTGTGTGCGTGTGGAGTGGCATTGACAGTGGTGGTGGCGGTGGGGGTTTTATGTTTGTACATGCATCTGAAGCCCAGGATTTAATATGATGGACAACAATTCAGAGAGGAAATAAATGAGCTTTCTAGTTTAAGCCAAGACAGAGGTGGAAGGAGACAGATAGAAATAAAAGCGCAACCAAGAAAGAGCCACAGAAGTGAACAAACCATTAAAAAAGGAGGAAAAGGGGAATGCCAGCTCCTACGTGGCCACCAATTTAAAATGGTTTCTGGTCAGGGGAAGTGGCAGGAGTGGATGCCCAAATTAGAGAGGTCCCGGTCGGATCTTAGGAAACCCTGTTATCCTCAGCGTGCCGGCATTCCAGCGAGAGAGGAGCATGGGAGCAGGAGCCACCCGGACAATGTTTGGTTCAGACAAGATGGGAGGGCCCCGCTTCGTGGCGGATTTTCCGAACCTCCAAAACCACAAGGCACTTGGGAAGACAGGGGCTGGGAGTCTATCGATCACAGTCGGGACTGTTTGCTGTTTGCTGTCAAACACACCGCCAGGGAGGTCCCCATCAACAGTTGAATGCAATTGTCGCTCACAGAGATGAATGCACTCCTCACCCTCATAAAGTTTTTTGATCTACATTTACGCAGATTCCAAATGAAAAGCTGTAGAGCTTGGGGTGTTTTCTTTGGAAGGCTGCATACTTTTTGGATAAGGGCCAACTATTTTAATCTTTTCACAAACTGATGTCAGTAACTGCACAATAAATTCAACAGGCATTGTTGAGCTCTTTTTATCGTCAGTATTTTCCCTCATATTATAGTGTCATGATAAACAGCTCTGTGTAGTATTAAAAATCTACTGCTTTCATTTGAGCTAGTCCAACATTTCAGGCCACTGTGTAGAAATGAAAGAGCATTATTTCTTCTTTGTTAGGTACAGTCTCCCCTGTTAGAAATAAGACTTTGCTGCTTATCACAGTGAGTAAGTGGGAGTGAAATGTACGTGGTTTAAAGTAAAGCACATGAACATATGGAATTTGTGGAAAAATGCCTTTATTTGAGCGTTTGTGGAGAGAGATTCATCCAGAGTGAACTCATCCAGATGGTATGACATTCAAACCAAAGCCAGATCAAAGGAAGTAAAGGCAAGAGAGGGAAGGAGACAGGACTAAAAGGCAGACAGCTCTAGCAGAGGAAAAAAAAAAAAAAGAAGAAAAAATAATACAAAAATTATATATTCATCACCATCAAAACATGCTTCTTTCTTCCACCCCGTGAGACTACAGACTACCACTGTCAGCTCTGCGAGGCTCTCGCTTCAAGGCCCACGTGTATATATGCACGCATACATTAGCCAAATGACAATCACAACTATAAACAGGAGAGAAGAACAAAACCCTCAACAACCGCCTCTCATTGTGCGCCTGACAGCAAAGGTCACGAGAGTCAAGATGAAATATGACGCAAGCATAAAGCGACGAGACAGCTCGCCACAGATATTATATATCAGATGAAGAGCTGGGGAGAGAAAACAACTTCCCTTGTAATGAACCAAATCTTCTTTCTCTTGTTTAGAGCTGAAGGGCCTTGATTTACCAGTGGAAGAGGATGAGGGCTGGTAATGGCGAGAAGGGGGTGAGGCGGGAGGTTCGGGAGGAGGGGGAGGGCAGTGAAGGGGGCTTATGTTATCTGTTAGGCTTTGCCTGTCCAGTGCATTACGAGTCCTGCATCGCTCATTTCATGGCAAGTGTGCTGGAACAGATTATCGCCGGCTGGAGAGAGAGAGGGAGAGACAGAAAGGGGAGGAGGGGGGGGGGGGGGGGGGAGTGGAGAAGGGTGGCAGGGCCTGGTTTTGTAGTCAGAAGATGAGCAGCAGAGTGAGCAGCCTCCAAATCCCTGATTATGCACACCCCTACAATTGCCTCACATTATCCACCGATTTATTTACTTTATTTATTTACTCTGGCATTCAGCAGGTTTCTCCCTCGCCGCCATCCATACTCTAAAATAATTTCTGTGGCTGTGCTGCTTTACAGAGAAAAAAAAAAGTTTGCTCTGACTGAATAAGCAATCTAACTTTTCTACACACACTATCAAAACCACTGAGACTGATTCATTTGCTTGTATTTTCAGGGGTTTCGCCGTTAACAGAGATTGCGCTCCTTCACACACACACACACATACCGTCGCTGTGTCCACATCACCTGTCATTGATTTTCTCCAAGACAGTCTTTAAGCCTGCAGAAAGTAAATTTCATTGAGGCATAACCTCAAAGTGCCAGAGTACATGATATTGTATTGTGTGTTGTATGTTGTTCTGAGGCTCAAAGGTTTACAATCACAGGAGCCACATGGCCAGCTCAGGAGGAAGCCATTTTGTGGCTTTGCCCTGCATCTGTTGATCCCTGTGGATACTTCCTGCCTCTTGTGTTCTATGAAAGATGAGATGACTACAGACCACCGGGTGCGGATGGGATGCCTTTGCCCCGGGGGGAGGCAACAACTGGAGTCATCTGGTGGCCTAAACTTGGCCAAAGGGCTTGGAGAGGTAATACAGTTGTTTGGGGCCAACAGTAAGGATGACCTCTCACTCTGTGGCGGTTCTTATTTAGTGTCAACGGCTGTCCCATCTCTCAGATAACATGTCTTACTGCTTCAGCGGTGAGGTCAACACCCAGTGCTCAGGTACAAGAAAAGATGTCAGCTGTTCATAAAATGATGCGGTGGCCGCTAAAGATCGAATCAAGGGTTCTCATTGCGGTGATGGTGTTAAAGTTATTGGGTCATTCCTGTGTAATTACAGAAAACTTTATTGCTTTGCCACGGGAATTTGACATGGCTCACAGACAACACAATAAAAACATACATGTAGCACATAGTGTTGAAATATATGTATATGTACTGTATATACACTTCGACTCAAGACAGTAAGTGTCAGAGCACTAATTCCTTCATAGCATGTTTAGCATGTGAATGGCAGTTGATATGGATATGCCAGGAGGTTTTTAACATGACGGCTTGATGGGAGGAGCTGGAATGAGTTGTGAAGGGGATGTGAAGAGTGTGTGATGAAAGCTTTTTTTTTTTTTTTTTTTTTTTACATCTGCCTGGGTATAGAGATCTGATAAATAGAGAACCTACTGTACTGTGATCACTTATCTCAATGACAGCCCATTTTACTGTCTTGTGTTTATATTATATGTTTAGTTAAATGGTTTTCTCAACATTTTCCACTGACAAATTAACTTCTCATTAGAGAATTTTCAGGCAGTTAAAGGAACAAAGGAAGACTTTTTTTTCTTTAAACTGAGAGGTGCTCACATGACAGGTGAATCTGTTTTTTCTTGGCTCTGAAACGTAACTGAATAAATGCACAAATGCTCTATGTAAACTCTATGTTATATGTGTAATCATGTTAGATGTTTAACATGCCGTGTGAGGTATGAGACAGGTATGGTACAGACAGCTCTCTTATAATGTATAAATAGATAACCTTTCAACCCTAAAATGTATCAAATAATTCACAGCCATCCTCACACATGATGTCTTTGCCAGTAGCTTCTTGTTGGTGTTGTTGTTGTCGGCCTACAGAGTTAACATCTGTCTGTTACCCCCTTAAAGGAACCATATGGCCTTTCTCATGCAACTATGTTTGATTTTCAACTCATTTTATGAATGGTCAATAGAGTTCTTCAGTGATTTGATTTGATTTCAGAGAGTATATAAGATGTAATGCACATTGAACATAGCTCATCTAGCTAAGAATTTTCTCCATTGTAAATTTCTTTCTGTCAGTGGGCATGTAAGGCTGCTGCAAAAAGAGAATAGAAAACGAAAACTAAATCTTGTGCACATAAGTACAACGCAAGGGATGAATTTAAAAGCCTCGCGTGTGCTCTTTGTAATTGTTGCTGCCGGTCCTCCTCATGAAAAGAAGACAATGATGGTTTGAACCTGCCAACTCCAGCTAAAAGACTAATGACTTGTTTGATGAAACATGTATCTTGTGATGCCAGGACTCCTCTAAAGTCCTCTGGATTTGTTAGAGACAGAAATGGAAATTTCACTGGAAGATAATGAGAAGAATCACTGGGCATTTTCTATTTAAAGTATACCATGGTTACAGAAAATACTAGTTTTCACTGTGTGTGTTACACAGTACACCTCAAACCAGTTCCAGTCAATAGTTTAACCATTGAATCAGTGTGTAGGTTATGTTAAACTTCAGATAGCCATAGCAACAATCTGTCTTCATGATACATCACAAATAATTGTATCATTATTTTTTTGTTGTTATGGTAAGTGGCCATGAGTTAACAGAGATAATACACATTGACATGTCCCGATGTAGAATATAGCAGACTTGGCAATAATTCCTAAATGGATTATAAATATTCCCATAATAAACCCCACATTTCCTCAACATTTAGCTCTGGTTAAGGTGGTTTGGTCCTGGTTTGGTTTGGGTTGTGTGCTCAACAAGAAGAACAACACTTGACACTACAGGGAGTCATTTGATTCAGTATTGCTTTAAAAATATCCTTTGATGGAGCTTAAAATCTCTTTACACATGTGTTTAAATGCCCAGTACACTATTCTGTAAATGAAGCTCGCGTCCATAGGCTAGCATCGGCCATTGTTCTCTCCTTCTGTCTCTTTTTGTATGAGCACCCACCACAGGGGTGAGCCAGTAAGACAGCGCTCCTCTTTCTTCTCCCTTTTCCCCCTGATCTGGCCAGGAGACAAAGCATTCAAAGAAGAAGAAAGGTTCTTATCTGAGGCAGGGAAAAGGTTTTAACCCGAGAAGCCAGAGCAAAGAAACTCAGAGGTTGTTCAGCTTCCCCCTCTCTCTCTCTCTCTCTTTCTGTTTCTCTCTGTCTCTTCCTCCTTTAGTGTTCCTGAGGGGAACGCGCAGTGGGCTGCATATTTGTGTTGCTGTGTGCCCACTTTATACCGCGCTCCCCTGCCGAGCAAGGCTACACAGCATGAGTGAAAGGCCACGCTGGAATGCCTATAATGCACTGTGGAAACTGTGACTGCTTTTGATTTAAATGGTTTCAGATGCGCCTTTTGGAGGTGCGCAGTGAGAAACAGCTGGTTGCTGTGGCTATTGATATGCACAAAAAGACTGTTGAGGATGTTAAAGTAGCCCCGTAGGCTGAATTCAGACAGGATCATGCCAAAACATGGCTCGTATCCTTATGTATCATGTTTTGTTATGTAGATAGATGTTTTTAGTAGCTTATCATGATACTGATTTGCATGAGTCCTTTCATAAAAACATGCCTACTATCCAACACCATGAGCTGATTTATATTATATTGTCAAATTACTATATGAAAATTACAGTTGAGCTTTGAACTGCAACAATGAGCATCAGCCTATCTGCTGCTGAATTCCTTTCAAGAAATTTCTTTGAAAAATCTTCTAAAAGACTGTAGATTGCTTTTGATTAAATGGTTTTTTAGTAGATGTCCCAAAGGAGCAAAAACTCACATAATGGCAAATCTGAAATGCGTTCTAGCATGCGTCTATATTCCCAGTGCACTTGGAGGCACAGTTCGAACACAAGTAAAGTTTGTCACTGAGTTTGAACTTTGAAGTTTTTTGTCTTTTGGGGGATTTAGGATTCAATCTGTGGTGAGCTCCAGTGAAGTTCAATTTTCTTCCGGGTCCTTTGGCTTTGTCCCTGCTTGGACTGCCCTGATGTGAACACTCTGACTCGGGGCGTGTAAATGCGGGATTTGGGAGTAGAAAGCACATACTGAACAGCTAACCCAGGACGTAGTCCTACTCGATCACCTTTGATGATTCTCCATCACACGCTGCTCAGCTCAGCCAACAGAGCTCAGTCAATTTCAGCTCCCAACTGAGCTGAAATTGACTGAGCATAGAGGAGAGGTTGAGCTTATTATCACCTACTGAGCGTCTTCTGATGTGTTTTTAATGTCTATATGGCATCCTAACACAAAGAAGAAATACAACACTGTGAAGATATATTTGTCTTCAGATGAAAGACTGTATGTATGAGCGCTCACTTTAAAGTGAGATAAAGAAAACAGATTTGTTGTCCGCACTTTGTGAACTCACTAAGCTGTCTGAAGATTTAGTTTCTGTTTTGAAAATTAATACAAATGAATATGGTTCCTCAGTTGATATGTTTATTTTTCTATCATTTGAATCTAGTTGTGGTTCAAAAGGCAGCATGATTAATTTTCGGAAGAACTGCTGTACGCTAAATGACCTAAAGCTTAAATGATAAAGGTTGGAGAAAATATTTAATGGTAATATCATGTGATGTTTCCAAAATCATGTCCGGACACAAACAAAATAACGGTAGAATTAGTTTTTTTGTTTGTTTTTTTGTCTTTTTTCAGTCTGCTCAAACTGTTTTTCTTTCTTTCTTTTTTTTTGTCTGGCACACAAAAGTAATTTACTTCATGAAGAGGAACTATTGTTATGTTCCACACGGTGTGAGAGAGTGTTAGTGTTAAGTGCACATATACCCGCAGATATACACACATACACAAACCTCCCTTGCCTCTACCTGCAGACAGTGTGGAGAAGAGATAAGGCTGCATCAAATGCACAACGCAGTATTGATTTCCATGCCAACCAATCTCACCCAATCAAAAAAGGTCACGCTGTGTAGAAATCAAAAAGAGACCTCTTTGTTTCAGAATTGCATGCTGGGTAGCCTTCAGGCAGACAGATTCAGTGAGTGAGACAGTTTGAAGCGTAACGTTTTTCATCTGTGGCTAACCACCTCGTGCAGCAGGCAAAATTGGAAAACAATATTGATATCTGACCAATGTAATGGCTCAGATACCGGTGTGAGAAAAGGCAATTTTTTTTGTCTCCTTTCTTTTCAGAAAAGTAGTCTGGGCTCACTCTCATGCACAACATTGGCGAAAGTACACCCATTACACACTGGTGTTGGTGTGAATCTAAATTTGACAGCCCCATGCCATGCCTTCCAAACTCTATCTGTAGCCTTTGTCTGTCTCTGCAGCTCAGTGAGACATGATAAACAAGGCAACAATTCAAATCTATGGGGCTGGTGGGCGGATTTCACAGCCTTCCTATGGCTCAGTGTGATGACGGTCAAGAAGGGGGCTTTGGAAGGCGTTTTTGATGTGTTTGTGTTGTTCCGTGCTGGGTCCGGGTCACCCCTACATGCATTAATGAGCTGATGCGGCGTTTGATGTTGGCCTTCAAATCTCCTTTGGTGCTCTGGCCCTGGTGTCCACCCCTCTATCCTCCCTCTTTCTCGCACAGAAATACACTTTTTACTCGCATAGTCAACATCACACAGGCAGGCAGATACTCACTCATTTACATTGCCAGCAGGAAACATGCTGCTTCACTCTCCTGCAGTGCTCTGCTGATGATGAAATGAGGAAGACTGTGCACCTATGTTTGTGTTTCTTATGTGTGTATGAAAGAGGGAGGTGGAGACAGAATATGAGATTTGTTTGTGTGTTTACATGCACATGTATGTGTATGTTGACAAGATGACACTTATTCAAACAGTGACAACACTGAATGAGATGCCATGAAACCTCCTCTTGACAAAAAGAGAATGATTATTTTCCTCTGCTGGTCTATATTCTCCTCATGATTATTTCCTTTTTTTTTTAGTGTGTTTTTCCCACTCATTCGCCAAACCCCCCGCCCCCTCCCCCCAAAACCCCATTTTTGTTCAGGCAGCCAGCGCGGCCTTCCAAATGCACAATTGCTTTCCTCTGTGAGCTCTCCTGTTTCCCGGTATGCTAATTTCCTGTGATGATCAGAGGGACACAGGGATAAAAGTGCTGTGCTTTAAGCACTTTGTAGTTTTTATGTTGTTGCCATAGTAACATGAAACTGGAGGCCAAATCAATGTGGCTTCTCTCATTTGCATGGAGAAATAGAAACCTTAAACAGAAACAGAAGGGAAAGAAAGAGGAAAAAGTAAAAAAAAGAAAAGAAAAAAAAAAGAGTGAAAACAAATGCCATCCCACACTGCAGAGCATCACCCTTCCTTCAGCACTAGCTAGTTTAACAAGAACAACAACTATTTATGCATGGCAAACACTTCCTCTACAACAGGCCAATCGCTTATTAAAGTGCACTTGCAAAAAAAAAAAAAAAAAAAAAAAAAAGGAGGAAAAAAAGAAGACTTAACACTTTCTGCTATCTGAAAGCATTTAGCTGGTCGCTACAACACCCCCATGAAGCTCCCATTCTGCACTCTTCACTTGATATGCACCCTGCATGCTGCTGACTCCACTTTGAAGTTGTTCACAGGGCTATGGACCTATGATTATCCTGCCCCTCGCAAACCATCCACTCCTGCTCTGTACTGTGTGCTGCCGTCTGCAGGAGCCACGGAGCTACAGCCGGAGCGCTGTCCAAACCACTCCAACCGACTACAGCCCCAATCCCATTCTGAGTCCGCTTGTGAATGCTTAATTAGTTGTTAATTAGCTCAGTTCCGTACGCCACTCACTCTATCTCGTCATTTATCAGGTTCCCAGACTGGGCAGCTGTTAATGAATGGTGTAATTTATTCAGCCCAATCTGTTTGTCCTCAGAGTGCAAAGCTGTGTAAAGACTGAGCGTGTGCACATGCATGAAAAGATTAGGAAACATCTTACTGCGCTATCAGAGCGGTGTAGTGGAAGTGTCTGCAGGTAGCGCTGGCCTACCCTCTTTCTCTGGGTATCAGCACCAAACCCTTCAGTCTAATTAGCATTCATATAGAGAGATTGGAGGTGGCACCGAATACACACCTTCTGTCATCAGTCTCCTCCCATTCATCTATCACTACACCCAGCTGACTCCAGGGGATGCTAGATTCACAAAACAGTTTCGACTGCGCCTGCATCAGCTTCATAATTCATCATGCAACAGTTGAGGTTAGTGACAGAAGGAGGTTGATGCCAGATCAGCGTTCAAGGAGGTCCCACCCATGAAGAGAGCAGGAGGGAGGTGATAGATATGAAAAGAGGAAATGAGATCAGGAGGTTCTGGGTGGTATTTGTGGCAGAACTCCATTGAATCTCGTTATCTCCTTGCATGGTCAAGAAGTCATGCTTTCTGTTGGTTCTGGCATCTGATATAAAAGGAGAGAAGCGAAGAACTCATTACAATTCAGAATCCACAGGATAATCGTGTGGATATTTTAAAAAACAGAGTCCAGCACCCTAACATTAACCAGGATCATATACTGTATATCCCCCCTCAGGTTACAGCCAGGGGTTAAGTCAGTTCAAAGAGGAAAACTAAAGCAGGTTTGGCTGTATCCCAAGGAAATGTGGTGTTTGTAAGGCTGGCATGTAATTACCTCCCAACAGTCCTCTGATTCCACTTAGCACTGGGCTTAATCTTTATAGGGCTCTATAATGCATGGCAGCCATTAGTCACTTCAGATAGGTTGTTTGTCATCTTGCTGCAACATGATGCATTCAAGAAAACAGAAGTGTGTTTTGAACAAGGACATGAGAAACGCGGGGACACGAGGCTGGAATTCTCGCAGCAGTAACAGAATTTCAGTAATCCCACGAGGGAATTTCTAGGAATTCTGCAGAAACAGAGTCAGAGATTTGTGGTGAAAAGGAGTCAGGAATGGAATTCAGAGATGAAAGCCAGATCCTCTCGCCATACTTCACACAAGGGGCCAAATTACGGGATGACGTCATCATTGTTTTCCACAGCCAAACAGATTAGCTTTAAATGAGGCCCTGGCTTGGTGACTACGGAATCCACTCATCAGGCCCGAGTCCACGTGGTGGCCTGGTGTGATATCTCTCAGGCAGGAGCCAAGTAAACACAGAGTAAACACTGACATCATCTATGGGAACCGATCAAGTGTGACATCAGCGGGAAATGTTCAAGAGCAGCGTCTAGTTTTAGAGGTTTTAGAGTGGAAGCTGTGTTTAGTGTTGTTGTTTTAACTCTTTTGGGGGAAAGAGCAGAGTGGAAAAGAAAGTGTTTTAGAAATACAATGATGGAGAATAATGATTTAAGATTAAATACTTTGAAATTTAGTGCACTGTAATTGATGGGATTTTTTGAGAAAACAAAAAAGAGAGTACATCAACTGCACTGAGACAAAGAAAAAGTATGCACAAACACATTTTCCTGAGTAATTAGATTTTTGGTAATATTTTGTGTACACTGACTTTTATCCCCAAATAAAGTGGTTGAGATAATCTGGTTAAACTGCTTGATAGTTTACAACCTGTCTTACCGTCTGACCACTCATGCTGTGTGTCCTATCAAACTTTACTGTAATGATGTCGCCGTTATCCCAAATATCTGAAATTACTTTGGTCAGTTACTATAGCTAATAAGTTGCAGTAAAGCAGAAGGATGATGTAAATCAAGCATACCAGACAGGTGAAGGGTTGGTGCAGGTGTCCTCATTTAGGCGAAAGGGCAGGTGTGCAAGCAAGCACACACACACACACACTTACACACACATACTCCTCAGTTACAGCTTAATTGACACTGCACCCCTGGACATTGACCAGGTGTTGCCTTCATGCTGTTCACATACCTGTCTCCTCTCAGCCACCTGACTGCGGAGCATAAAAGCCCTAATTAATTTAGGCTGTAGCTCCCCTTTTCAAACCAGTCCTCTGCTTGCTTTGATCTGTTTGCACTGCATTTGATCTTTAGTGAGGCTGTTAACAGCGCCACTGAATTAGACCATTGGCCCCAGACGAAGTCCGTCCTAATTACCGTCCCCTCTACTTAACAAAAGGCCCGGGGCCTCAGGCCTAACCAGTCTGCCTTCTCCAGTAGATACATGAACAAACCTTCACATTCATAACCTCAGACGGCAAGGCTTTCAAAGCTGAATAAATATAAAGAGTATGGCCAACATGAAAAACCGCGTCTGATGTTGTGATCATGCATCAGGAAATGTCTATGTCGCCTCACATTCATGTTCATTACTGCAAAATAGATACTTAAAGGACAGGTTCACAATTTTTGAAGTATGTCTTAAAACAATAGTCAGGTGCCCATATGGACATTGAAAGAGGTAATCATTCCTCCTGTTCATAGTGGCCATTAGTTTTGAGTAAACATTTATTTAAAAGCTCATTTAAAGATAATATGAGGCTTCAGCCATCTGAATTAGTCAAGTAAAGTGGATATCTTTCACCATTAGTGAGTCTTTAATAAAAAACTTCCTTCTTTCTTTGTGTCTCCTTTCCTGTTCAGTTGCAGTTTAAGGATCATAACAAAAAAAGAGAATTTGGCACTAAAAAGACATTAACTTTGAAAGTGATTGACTTCATTTAACTACTTTGAATGGCTGAAGTCTGATATTTAAATAAACTACATTACATATATACATATATACATTTTTGCAAAGGAGGACTGTGGATTTTGTCCCCCATCACTCAGATAAGTGCATTATGAAGAGATCTCTCAATGGTCAGTGTGAACAGGAGGAATGAAAACAGTCTAAAAAACATGGGTCAATGTTCATTTAGGCACCTGACTATTGTTTTAGGACAGATTTAGAAAAATTGAAAAATTGTGAACCTATCCTTTAAAGGTTCCTTATTATAAGAACCCCCACCTCTTCTGAAATAAAGAAAATATGTTAATTTATGTTATTTATCTAATTTTATGTGCACTTTTTCATTCAGCTTAGTGTGAGAGTCTCTACTGTGTCTTACTGTCCTTTATGGTTGTGCTAGTTTCTCTTCTCTGCTTTGCTCTCTGTGTTTCACCAAGAGCAAATTTGTTATTGCACATCCTTCCGAAGGTTGAATAACATTATCCTCAGTGGTGGCCATCGCAATCTAACAGTGAGTTTTACCAAGAGCTACAGTCTAGGCTACAATCTTTTCCCTACAGTTGGTCTGGGCGTCACTCAGAAAACAATCACCCAATCAGGAGAGAACTTGTTAGAACGTCATGGATAAGTTTAAGAGAGGAGATGTAAAACTGTATTGAGATGGTTTCTGGTACTGAACCCACAAATATACCTTCTTATGGATATCAAAAAGTGTAAAATATGGGACCTTTAAATTATATGTTATGCAGTGTATTGACTTAATGGTTAATAAGATCATGATGATGTAAACATTTAGAGTTTTTTTCCTCCCAGCATCTTTTGAAAATTATTTTATTCATGGCCTTGATTTTTGTGTGATTGGTCATTATGTGTTCATCATTCTGTTCTAACTTTGATGCCTCACATTTATGCAGAAAAACAGCAATTCATGTATGCAGTCTGTAGTAGACACACTGCATGTTGGTTCTTTTTCACAGTTATTAAGAAATTGTATCATTCAGAGGCTGTTTCTTCCAGTGCTGAGATGATATATAATTTATGTGAATGCATGTGTGCGACATCATACTACTACTCCATTGAAATGTAAATTCCCTCTGGGCTGTCCATAATGAAGCCATTTGGGAATTTCCATATTGAAAATCTTACCACTTCACCATATAATTGTATTTCTTTATAGGTTGATGCAAACAGAAAAGAGTGTGTTATTCAGATGCAAAGTTGACAGAAAATTGAAACCTAACTCCATGTCAGTAATTGTAAAATGAATTCAGATTAATTATCTAATCGTATACACATATTTTGACATTAAAACATATCTCTCTCTCACTTTTTGAACACTCTCCACATCAGATTTCCGTCTTAAAGGAGGATACTCGTTTCTATGTTGAAGACACAGTTTATAATGTCAGTTTAAATGCTGCTGTCAGTCCAGCGATAATCAGCAGTCATGATCTCCTAGTTGAAACCTCCACGTGTGAATTATGAATCTTGCTCAGAGATCACAGGCATGCTCTGAAGGGCTTCTACATCTAATCTGATTTTCTTTTTTAAACATGGCCTTTGATGACTTTGCAGAGTACAGTTGGCTCGACAAATTCCCACAAAACATCATGAGGGCACTTTAAAGGAGAAGCACAGTCACTCGGTCAAGCCCACATTGTATGTTCAACAGAAAACCCCCATGTTTCCGTGTTCCTCTGAAGATACAGAAGAGTTGGTATGAAAGTAAAAATTTGAAAACTGGCCTTTGACTTAAAAACTGAATGGATTTCACTAGATCTCCAAAAACTATTTTAAATATGCTGCATGCCAAAATTTGTTAACGAGCACTCAACACAAGGTACAGATGAAACTGAGCATGAAAAAAAGGTTACCATGTCTAATGGTAACCCCAACATCAAAAGTTGTATCTTTAAAAAATATATATATCCAGTGTGATGTCACAGGGTTCGGTGGGGTATGGTACCAGAAAGGCCACATTCTGACAGCCTATTAATATTGTATCTCAAAAAACATAATGACTCAGCCATTTATTACGAATGATACCACAGAGTACTGCATTGACCCTCTTCAATATTTCCCAGGAGGCAACAGTAAGAACAATCAATTCAGTGTTTCTGAGTGTTATTCAACTGTCTTGTCTCATTTTACCATTGCAGGACTTTATTAAATTCATCTGCAACACAACGTAAAATATTTTATTCATAAAGTATATGTTTCACCCCCAATCTGTGTAGAGTAACTTATGAGTGTGGGTATAGGCTTGTAGTCATTAATTTTCATTTTTGTTTTGCTGTACGCTGCCTTTTGGATTAAGTATTGTAGGTGCGTCGGCCCTTTAAGAGTGATTGTTTTTTTCTTCTCTTGCTCAACTCCTGCAATGACTCCACTCCCTGCATGATAGATTCCCTAAATACCAACAAAACACACGTGGGTCTGTTTTTGTGACTCTTGGATCAGTTTTTGTGACTCGTGAGTCACTGGAAGGGCAGAAAACAGCACTACCTACTATGCCATCATCACTCTCTACAGTCCATCCAATAGTTAAGCTATTTCAGTCTGGACCAAATTGGTGGACTGATCAACAGCCTGCCAGACAGAATAAATGACATCACTATACCTGGAGCAAAAAATAAATTGGCTGGGATGATAAAAGATTGATGAGAAGATAAAATTGATGTCTTTATTTGATGTGAAAAAATAGTTTTGAAGAGAAACCTACCTGAGACAGACAGCCAGTCAGTATTCATGAAATGAAATTTAGTCATTCAAAGAAAGTATTACCTATGAAACTGCACATTATAATATTCTGTGTTAAACTCAACAGAGATTCCTTTAAGGATCATCAACTTATAGAATAGGGTTAGAGCCCAAGGTTTTCCCTGCCTATGTAACTCAAAGGCCGGTCGCCTTCATATTACTGGCTGCTGCCTTTGTTGAAAATTCCAGCATGGGATGTTGACGGAACGAAAAAGGCTCAACTGAGGGCAGCACAGCACCCAGACAGTCTACAGCATGCACATGCTAGAGTTATCTTGTAGTCCAGTTTCAAAAAAGGCCGCAGTTGCAAGCAGTTTTAATTTCATGACTAAATAATTACCTTTGCAAGACAAACATGAAGTATATTGCGGATATTTTCTCCACTATCACTGAGAGACTAGCAGGGCAGAACAATGACCAGCGGTAACAAAATCGATTCTGAATCAAATCAGCACCCAAGTATCTATGGACACTTTCGTTTGTCAAATTGTGATTTTTTTCATTTAAGCGCACAACGCTCTAAGGTATGCACACCTGCACGTTCTCCAGTCTTTTCCAGCTTTCTCTCAAAAAAGTCCAGGGAAAACACTGGAGCCTCAACACATTTGCAGTAATTGTCTAGAGAGACCATACGTTAAGCATGTGTTTCAGTGGTAGCTCAGCACTTCAGTTTTGGTTTTACATCAACACCTGTTGAAGCACTCAAACTAATTTAATTTGGATAGATTGTTGTTTTCATCTCCTTTATTTGAAAAGCTTCACTCAGTTGTTGTTTTCGTTTTGGGGAGACTTATGTGAAGTTTGAGTGGTACAGTGGGTTTTTTATTGGCAGTGTTGGTAATTTTCCTCTTGTGGTATCATGTAGAGGAAACATTGCTATACAGGTAGGAACAGAGTTACTGTTGCACATATTGTTCTTGTCAGTTCTGCTTGTGTTTTATGTTGCTGGAGTCAAATGTGCCTAAAAGCTCTTTGTGTGGGTAGAGAGGAATGTACTGTATAGGCATAAGAATATGATAGATATACATACTGTGAACAATAAGCATGTGCATACCAACACACAAGTACACACACGGACACACACACACACACACATAAGGGTAGCATTTTGGAATGCAGAAGGTGCAGGTTTATACACCTGATGATGAAAGACTTATTTGATTAAGGCTTTTAAGTTCAGAGCCAAGGGCTGATGTTAATGGATGGTGGTGATGGAAGGTGAGCGTTCCACTCCTTAAAGGGAAATTCAGCTTTTTTTTCCCAACCTGGGTCTTTTTGTAGTAGCTTTGACCATCATTCATGTAAATTACGACGACATTTTACACACTAACTTCAAACCTGACATTAAAACAGAGTCCAAAAGGGCAAACATAAGAGTGATCAGACAATCAGGCTTTTTTTCCCATCATGGTGGAAGTCTTACTCATTCCAGTCATGCATGCCTCAAGCCCATGCACATTTGTTTCTAAATGTCATCATAATGCTGCTTGGGGGCGTCAGAACGTAATCTAAACACAAAATTGATATATTATGGCATCAAATGTTAAAACATAAGCAAACATTTGCCTGTTCACACATTGAGCCAGCAGGAAGCTACATTAGCATATGTTTCTGAGCTCCTGACAAAAGTGAAGATGAATATTTGCTCTCCTTTTGGCTTTTGTTTTAGTCTTCACCAACTCCTGAGAAAAATATCTGGCTCTTTAGCTGCTAAATGCTCCGATATATTCACAGCCAGTCGCTAACTTTGTCTGTCTGCTGTTTGGTATTGGATAGATAGATAGTGTGCAGTGGGTTACCTGTGGAGTGTTTTTGTTTGTTTTGGGTTCTTTCTTTTTTTTACTGAGAGCAGTTGCCAAATGCTGCTGGAAACTTGTTTGATGAGTGTGGTGAGCATGAACCAAAACACTAAAGTTCTGGGCTGTAAAACCAAAATAATGAGCTGAAAGATGCTAAAATGTACCACAATGCTGAGGGGAACTGCAGAGTTGGGTGGTGATTCTCTGTGAGTTTATCACACCTTTAACATTAGTCGTTTGATAATAACATAATATTTTTTAAAAATGATTAGTGCAACTTTAAAAATGTGATTGCGTTTTAGATTGTAGATTGTTATTGATGCTTTACTTGAGGTGACGGTGGAAGACGTTAAAATATCTTTTTGAATTGACTGAGGTTTGTTTTTCCGAAGCTTTCCTTTGAGTTCATACCTGAATCCCCACCTGGTCTATGTGTATGAGGAATATGTTTGTCTCTTGATTCAACTGCCTTGTCTACATGCCCTTGAGGAGCTTTCTACACATTTACTTTCAAGTCATCATCATCCACATGTGACATCATCAGTACTCTTGCATACCTTTGTTGCATTTTCCTCCTCGCTTTAATTCACAGCCACAAAAGATAAGAGGAACCCACAGCATACCAGCCAGCAAGAAGAAGAGTGCTGAAGAAAGAGCAATGCAAAGGCAAAATAAACAGATTTCAAAGCCCTTTTATATCAAGACATCAAACGTCCCATGCGATGAAACAACATGCCGCAGCTCGCTTTAATTGACACATTGACAACCTCAAACTTATGATAAGAAGAGTGGAGAGGGGGCAAGAAGGATGGATGGAAGGAGGGAGGGAGGGAGAGAGGGGCTGAGGAATGAAAGAGAGATCAGCCTAAACTAACAACAATAATGGAATGATAGAAGGGCTTAATTTCACCTGACAGACGGCGCTTTCATCAGATTGTGTGCCTTGAACTGCACCTTGATTAATTATTAAATAAGGCGGCCTGCTCATCAGCTCTGGCCCTCATTTGATGCTCCCGCAAATGTGTTTCTGCTGACAGATAGAGGTCCACTACACACCGAAACAGAGCAGCCAGCAAAGTCCCAGTACTGCGTTATACAGCATGACTGTAGCTTTGATGGTATTACAGCCGCCTTAGGAGGTTTTCACTATCCAATTTCGACCTTACATATAGATATTCTTCATCTGTGCTATGTCACTAGTTTGATTTATTTGTTTGTTTATTCACATACGGAGAGATCGGAAAATGATTTCTTATTTTCTCCAACTGTAGGTAGTAAATTATATTTTAAATGTAGCACTGCAAAAAAGTATGTGGTCCTTCTCTGCATTCACCCCTTTACCAAATATGTTTCCTTAATGGTTGACTGTAGGTTGTTACTACTAGCTGCTTACATATACTTTTGAGTAACACCATGTTATACTATACTTTGAACTTCAAGATAGAGAAAATTTTACTTTTTAACTGTGGATGTATATATTGTATGTGTGTGTGTATTCAGTATCTATATATGTATGCATGTATTTATGTGTGCATATACTGTATATATGTGCATATGTGTGTCCTTGTTTGTAAGTTATGATGTTTGATACTGTATGTAAATTAGGGGGTGTATAAATCCTGTTTTTGTTCTTATTACACTTCTAATTTTAATATATAAAAGTATTAAAATCATTGTACTTCATTAAACTATTTTGCAAAGAAGGGTTCCCACTCCAGGTCTCCAACCCCTGATCTCCCAGACATAGCTGAGCTCCACCAGATTTACAGACCTGCAGCTATTTATACATCCATAACATGGAGATAGAGAGCAGAGCGGAGCAGAGGAGAGAGATGGAGATTGAGATGTAAACTCAGCATGCTACGAGCCCTGACCTGTGTGCTGTTGTTTGACTTTTTTCTTCTTCCTAAAAACAAACAATTTTCAAAATATTTGTACAAAATAAATATTCATAAAGACCCGCTATTTGTGCTTTTCCGAATACCCGGATTCAGATCCAGCTCTACCCCTGATATACAGTACGCTATCTTACAATGCAGAGCTCTTTTAGAGCGCTTGCCTGCTTATCTTGCTTGTCTTATAAACCTTGAGGTTAAACGTTGTTGGGCACATGTGCTACACCACAGATATGCAGAGATGGAGTAAGAGGATGATTTATGAATGTCCATAAATAACATCAAACTGCCTGCACTTTGACATGCTAATAAATGCTCCCTCCAAATCAATCAGACATGGGAAACAATAAGCCAGCCCATCATTCAACAAATCGAAACCTCATGATTTTCTCTGAAATGGTCACAGCCTTCTTTACACGCTGAAATCTGTGCTGTTGTCCTCGATCTGACACAAGATTAGAAGGATGATGGTGGAATCGGCGTCCATCTTTCCTTTTCCCCTCCCTGGTCCTTTGAGTTGGGATGCCTCGGTGTGCGGGCTGCGGCCTTTCAGCCTCTCTTGTTTAGTTTGGGCATATTTGGCATAGCTGCAGCCTTGTTAATACTTCCCTCAACTCAGTGCATCTGGAGAACCTCCTGCACACCTCCTTGGCTGTATCAGACAGATAGTGCATATGACATACCGTACAAATGCACACTCACAAATGGGATATACATGCATTTATACACATACACACACATACGGTGGACCTCTTGAATATGTACAGGTACACCTAGCTTGAACTATACCTGACAGATGCCAAGTTTGTCCTCAAATAAACTGTCCATCTCCTATTCCTCCTTCTTCAGCTGATTTCAGTTCTCTGAGGACATCTCCTGCCCATAAACTCACACTTCTTCATGACTAGAAAATTAGCAGATATAAACAAGTCTTCTTGAAATGTTAGGTAGTATTCAGTGAAGCCTTTGATCCAGTCTTAACTAGATCGCTTTGACAAGTCCAATTTATGGCTGCTTCTCCCAACAATAGCTCATTGTGTAGAGAGTTGGAGATGATCTAATCACTGCTGCCCTCAGAAGTCTGAGTGAGGAGATGAAGAGGAAACATAGTGGAAACATTGTCATCCATCACTTTTGATGTGAAAACACATGATGGCTTCGTCTTATCTGATTTTTCTTCCAAATTAGTAAGACCAAATGAAATGAAGCAGATCAAACAAGATGAAGGAGTCATTTAATTGCATTACACACCCACACTCCACTTCCTGCGGTAAACTGTCCTCCTCGTCTGCAGGAATGGACATTGTGATGAATAGATGAAGAACAATGCTCCTGCAGATGATGGTTTGTTGAATGGTTCACATGGAGTTTTTTATCAGTTCTCAGCTCCCTGTTCACACAGCTAAAAGAACAGCCATCCCCAAACACATATCTCGCACACAAACACACACAAGAAATGTTTCACACACAGATTTTTCACACTCCAAATAAACCTGGTTACCAAAAGACAATCAATGGCCCCTTATCAACAGCAATCCTGCAAATTCCCTCTGCTCTGGTGAGAGTTCAGATGTCAGCTGCAAACTCAAAGACAAAGCCGAGCATAGATACTGACTCATGCCATCCTCTATCTGTGGCACCAAAAAACAAGGCAGATTCTGAATTGCCACCTCGTGACTTTTGGAGGAGCTAATCTATTCTATTTAATGTAGTTCAGAGGGGCCCCAGCTCCGCACTGAAGACACAAGACAGGATTAGTCCTCATACAGCGGTGGCAAGATGAAAGGAGATAAACCACTTAGCCTGGTTCTTGGATGACTTTATATATTTATTTCCCTCAAGTCTCTTCCCAACGTTTGAAAAGGGATTTAGCAGCGAAGACACTTAAGTCTCTGGAAGTTAATCTTTTTTCCTCCTTCAAATAAGTTGTGGATTTTTTTTTGCACGGCGTTGAGTTTTATTAAACTTTCGACAGTAGTTCAGGGAGGGGAGGGTTAGAAGATAGAATCCCCTTTGCTAACTGTGGCCTTTGTAATAAAAAAATCTTAACATTGCCTTAAAACTCTCATGAGAGCCGCTGTGAAAACAAAAAACACTGCTTTGACATTTGAATGCATGTAATAGGTCACTGACTGTGTATTTCCCCCTCAAATCACACCTCTAAATAAACTGAATAACCCTCATAATTTGAATGCAGATTTCCTGACCCCAAAATGTGTTGCATAGCCTTCATGTCTGGCTGAGAGTCTGACCCGTCTGCTCTTCAGTATCTTCCCACTCCTCTATTGACTCTGTAGACCCTGTGCTCCGAGCCGAGCTCGCTGAGGGGTGCCGACCCCGGGCTTTGGCCCCCGCACATCAAAGGCTCCTTATGGAGGATGTTAATATTTGCTCAGGTGCATCTCGCGGGTCTCCCTCTCTGAGCAGAGACTGCTCCAAGCATATAAATATATCAGAGGCCAAAGGGACGTCTGGTCACGCTGTCCTTGTGTGTGTGAGAACAGGGGAAGGGAGTGGATGACAGTGTGTGCTGTCGCAAAACACACATATTCACACACAAACACACATACACATAGACTCCTCCCCTCCTCCAGACTCCTCCGGTCTATAGCCTGTATTTGAACCCCCTCCTCTCCCTCTTTCCTTTCTTCTTGCTGGCCTTCTGACCTGGGGCTGCCCTTCGGTCAGGGGGGACATGGACAGGACAGCTGGGGACAACAGGAGCCCTGTCCCCACCAAATCCCCTCCTGCCTCCTGCCTCTTCCATCCCATGACCCCTACATTGCCTTTGAACTTCTGCCGCCCGATACCGAGGCAAGAGATCCCTCCTGAGACGCCAACTGTTTACCCAACAATGTTACAAATAAGAACACAGTGGCGAGATTAGATATAGCTTTCCCCAACCCTTTGTTTATGGCGCAAGACCTCCATCTCACATCTGCACCGATTCCATCTCGGTGTCACTGATTACGGCGGCTTACAGAAAGCCTGGGCCCCATCTCCCGACATTGCTTATACTCCTGTTCTTTGGATGTCAGGTTGACTTGGCTCGCCGCAACCGACTTGTTTATGCTGGGCTCTGCAAATAAGATCTAACCCTCGGCAGCCTCCGTCGTCAGCCAACGCAGATAGACAGACGTGGAATCTAGAAACTCCAGCGTCACATCAAAGAAGCTGGAAGCCAGTCAGCCCTACATCTGTGGAACAATCTGACTGCAAAACTGATGTGTTTCGTAACCGGCTCACTGACAATACACAGACTGTTGAGGACCTGCAGAACTGCTGCTGCTAGAGTACACGTAAACAGGCCCCAGTCTAACATATAGTACATGTCTGGAGTTCAGGATCCCAGGCAACCATGGAGTGTTGTTGTAGGATGTCAGCCTTATCCTTTTGAGCAATCTAGTGTATTGATTCTTGACTTGATTATAAAAAAATACTTGCTTGTTTAGTATAGGAAAAAAATCTGGTAATATACAGAAAGACCTAATCAGACTACCTACTATTTTACTATGGAAAGCTACACTGGTTATTTCAACATAAAAAAACAGGCAAGTTGAGACAGATTGTATTGTTCTGTTCAAGCAAGGTCAAAACACACAGTCCCGACAACAGAAAAATACCTTTAAGCAGGTTGTATCGCATTTATGCACATCATACTTTTGCTCAATGCCAGTGGCAGAAAATCCATTATTGCTGTGACTGTCAGTTCATCATCGATGTGGAAATGTTAAAAAAGTCTTTCACAATGACTTTGTCTATCTATCTAAACTCAGCGCCAGTCCAAGGACGTGTGCAGAAGGAAATGTCATTCTTTGATGGCATTTTCCTATATTGCCTTTGAATGACGATAACATTACCGGGCAAAATCAAACAGGAGTGTTAAATTATATAATATTGATCATCTGTTCTTATCAGTCAGGCCCAGGGTTTATCCTTCCTGCTCATATTGTCCTCCATGCTTGTTGTAATCATCACTTTCTCAATGTTAAAGTGATATTGGAAAAAGTTACTGTACCTGTAGAGGTTCAAGCAAATTTTAAAAAACACAGTTTCCAACTTAACTTTTCAAACTTCTGTGGCATCTCGCCATGCAGATAAGGCTGAATTATCAAAGGGCAAAGCTGGCAACTGCCTCAGGGGCCCAAAGCCTCCAGATTCAGCAAATGGTAATTTGATTAATTGTGAATTTGTTGGGAAATACTGAATGCAGAACTAAAAGCACAATGTGAACAGAAAAGACAAGGATCTTAAGGTGTCATTGAAGCCATTTCTTGTAGAGAGGCCTTGAGTTAAACACAAGTTGTAAAGTCTCTATTATTTATGCATCTATTAAGTATATACCAAACCCTATTTTTGACACTATGATGGCTGGCATTTATTCTGCTCCTGTACAGCCTTTAAATGTATTTGCACTCTTTAGTTAGATATCTATAGCAGTTTGCAGTGTCAGTGGCAGAGTCTGCCATTCCTGCTCTGGATTCCAGTGCAGTACACATGCAGAGATTCATTGGAAATGACACATGCATGTGCCAGACATTGACTGTAGATAAATATGGACGACACGTCTCCATTTCCTACCACTGTGCAAAAACTAAGCCAAAACATCTCCTTTCCGGGGGCTGCCATCTTGCTTGTGTGATGTCATTTGGAGCCAGCCGTTCTAGCCACGCAAAAGAGGTTTGAGAGCAGATGTCACAGCTGTCATGATGTCACACACCTTTTTTATGTTGTAAATAACTAATTAAAAACAAACTTATCAGGAAAATGAACACTTGGACAAACATCAGCGTGACAAGAACAAACTAAAATGACAGAAGCTATCTTTGGGAAAAATGTATTTGATTATTTTTGGCTCATGTCCCATCCACTAACATTATGACCTATACTGCAGCCAGCCACCAGGGGGCGATCAAAATGTTTGGCTTCACTTTTGGGGGGCTGTCATGACCTCCATCTTTATATACAGTCAGTGGTACCAGACGAAAAAAGAGCCAGCACATGCAGATGTGGAATGTAATTTGTGTAAGACTATAATCCAAAACATTGGAACAGCATTTTGAAAATATATGCCAACACAACATCATAATTAAACAACCGCATAGATTGTTTGTATTTACGCTTCAGAACAACCCTATAGTAGTAATTTTAGAATGACCCATAGTAGCATAATATGCAGCTGTCCAAAACCGTGACATATCACTGTTAAAAAATAATTATGTTTTATGGTGTGACAACACTGTGGTTAAGGTTTGGTAATAATTGGTTACTGTTAGGAAAGATTATGGTTTGTGTTAA
This sequence comes from Euthynnus affinis, assembly GCA_029490765.1. Taxonomy (NCBI): domain Eukaryota; kingdom Metazoa; phylum Chordata; class Actinopteri; order Scombriformes; family Scombridae; genus Euthynnus; species Euthynnus affinis. The sequence continues at coordinate 32,787,174 of CM055838.1, read as the reverse complement.
AATTATAACATGAAACACGGTTAGTACTTCCTTAGATTTACGCAACCTTAATCATAATGGCAAGAATAAACACCACGACAATCACTGTTATGATTTTTTTTGTAAATGTCCCAACTCGTGGTTGGAAATATGACACTTGCTGCTAGAAACAAGAAGCCAACTAAGTCTACTTTTTGCAACAATCCCCTCAACCCACCTCCACCTAAAAAGGAAGTCACCTTATACCAACATCATTTGAACTAGGTCACTTCCCCCAGACTGCTAGATTGCGTAAACGTAACTATAGTTGTGTTTTTGCTGGCTGAATTTTAGATCTATACTGTTGATTTTGGGCTGTTGAGGATGGGCTTTATATGCATATATACAAGTATAGCTACAGCAACGTATAACTTTGACATTTTATTATCAAGCCGCTGATAGCGTTATCTTCACTGATCACAGGTGTTGCCAGTTCTTAAGGACTATACTTTTAAAGGTGCAGTTTGTAAGATTTAGTGGCATCCATCAGAACAGATTTGACTTAAATGGAATATAATATTTATAAGTGTTTTAATTAGTGTATAATCACCTGAAAAAAAGAATTATTGTGTTTTCGTTATTTCGCACAGAGACTATGAACAACAAATTACAAACTACTTAATTGGCTGCCATCACTTTATTGGCTGAGGACCTCCAGTTGTGGGGCTACACTTTTATGAGCATCTGGAACACAACATGTGTAAATAAGATACAAATATACTTCTTACACCTTGTTTCATAAGCAACATACTACATTTATCTGTAATCCTACAACACATGAGGATCCACAGGCGCTATATTTATATGTGATTTTTCTCTTTGTGTAACATATAATTGTGTGTAAGTAAATGAAACCACAAAGTATGAACTTTACTTTTATTACTTATTATTGTGAATTTAATAATCCTACTTTGCCTCAACAAAATGCCATAGGCTATACTATCAAATTAGAAACATCAGTATCAGTGTCAGTATAAGGCATTATGATCACTTTAATTATCGTTAAGGGAAGAAACCAGGCTGCAAAGATGCCTACGCATATTGAATAAGCATATCCAGAAGGCTTCTGACAGGAATGCATAGGCTACTATTTACACAACCCGAGAGATTTTTTTGTATCTTTATGAGTCTTGGTTTTGGGATTATATGTCAGCATAACATAGTCCATTCAACCAGAATTAGAACGCGTTTTATTAGCCAATGCAAACATACAAAGAATGTGTCTTGGTATTTGCTCCCAAAAAATGCAGCACAGAAGTATGAAAACAGACAAAACATGGAAGTAATAATAATAATAATGATATAAACAAAGTGATATTAAATTTGAATTAAATTTAATTTTAAATCTATTTACAGAACAGAATAGTAATAGTTTTGATATGGGAGATAAAACTTTAAATGAACTGCTGACTGTACAAAGGAAATATGTATTGAGCTATAAATATATATAAATATAAATAAATGTGCAATAAATAATCAAATTAAGTAACAGTGAAGGTTGAATGCAATGCAGAATCTATTGCCCAGTTTGATGAAATATATAACAGTAACAAGTATATGGATTAAATGAGGAATGTGAAATGTAAAGTCCAGTTTGATAACCCTGTCTTCATCCTGTTTATGTGGCCATGATACAAGATTTGATGCAAGGGCAGGTTAGGGTGAGGGAAGGGCATTGTGTCGTGGGTAGGCTATTGTTTTGGGCTGCCGTGGGTGGGCCTCAATCTATTTCAAATTACCACCAATGAGTCACAATCACAACTATCCAAATGTCACAGTGTCTGTTAAGGAAAGGCATTTTATAACCTGTGATAGTAAAATGGGAAGTAAATATAATATATAAGACATATATAAATTACATATAAGAATCATCATCATCTTAAGAATCTTTCTCAATTAATATTGAGCCATGTCATCCAATAAAGCACTCCAACGCTGGAGGAAAATACTTCCAGACGGTGGGTCTTATAGCACCGTGGCAGGGTTAGAGGAGTCAACGCATGGTTGGAGCAGTTGTTCTAGGCGTCTAAAATCGCTGCGAGTGGGTTTACATTGGATTTAGTTAAAAGCCAGATTCGTCTCTGTACAGACACCAAAGGGTACCTTGTGTTTCTGTATGATACGCTAGGATTGAAAAAAAAAATCATTGGACTGTACAACTTATCTGCTTGCATAAGTAAGTAGATTGCATCAGTAGGAGTTTTCATGTTAATGCATTCTGTTTGCTTTACATACTGTGTTTCTGTCACAGTCTGGCTTTATGCCCCTTCCTCCATACCAAGCAGAGATGTTAAGAAGTTGAGTTTTTACATGATGTTAATTAAATAACCCATTGCTCATGTTTTTCTGCTTGGCTATGATTGTTTGTTGTTTGAGGTGTATTCATGTTACAGCAATGTGTTCTTCCTAGGGTCCTAGTTGTGTAAGGACAGTTGCAGGTTACTTTATACAGAAGTGCTGTTGCTGGTGTACTTTTGTGTTGTTTTGAAAGAGAGCATGTGTTTAAAGGCGTAGTTAATAGAAAAACATAACCTGAGACATCACTGCATTTACTTGTCTCATGTCAGCTGTAACCACATTTAATTTCATAGGAACATCATGTGTCTCCTTGTGTTTTCTGGGTTTTTGTTTTTCTGTTTGTGCTGTGTTTCCCCCAGCCAATCCACTTCTCAGCTCACTCCTCTCACCTGAGCATCTCTGCCCATCTCCAGCCCTTCCACTGAGTGAACAAAATGCAAACACCACATTTCTGCTCGGTCTCAGTTCAAGTTTTTGAGCACGTTTATAATATATGAGCATTTGTGAAAATAAAAGAACAGATAATAAAAAAGAAAAACTAACAGGTGCAGCAGTTTTTGCCATCTTCCTATGAAAGATACCAACCTACCGCAGCTGTTCTTCATTCAGCACTAAAGCACGGTGACTGACAGTAATTAATAAAGTGCAGATAGGAGGGGAAGACATTTTTTAAATCATTACAGGAAGGTGAAGACAGACCTTGTCAGTGTTATCAGTCTGATGTGTCACCATGTGGGGACAAACATATTGAGTTGACTGGAATTAACACAGACTCCCAGAAGGAAATTACTAAAGTGAGGTGACCATCTGTTCAGCAGGGTGGAAGGAGATAATTAACTGCACATCAATTAAGCTGATAAACACACGGTGGGTAAATCTATACCTATTAATATTAGATAGAGGTATTACTAATAGATAACAGCCTCACTGTGTAATATAAGCACATAAATGTATGTTTGGAAATCATCTAACCCTTGCAGCCTCTCATATTTGGATAAATATGCAGATGAGGAAATTCTCTGTGCTATTTGAGTTTCATCACATTGTTACATGTGCCTGTATGTGCATGTGTAGGCCACTGTGAATAAAGAATCGACCCACCACAAACAGTTTTTCATACTGTTATACAGCTTCTGAAAGGTTTATGTCTTGTTGTCATTTATATCTTTTGGTACAATTACACAGGATCAGTGAGTTTTTCTGTTGTTTTATAATACCAATGTCTACTGGTGAGATCTTTCATCACCCAGAATGACTTTCAGCCACTATTAGACACTGAACAGTACTGGAGACCCACTCCATTTTGGAATATATTTACACCTGAACAGATACTACTCTGTCTACATGAAATATGTGATATTCAAACTTATCGTGTTATACTTCTGCCCATCAACAAGCCCACACCCTGCAGCGAGGGGCAGAGCTGCATCACAGTGAGTGATGAAGACCACAGCAGCAACATGGGGCGCATGAAGAGAGTGAAGCTTGATGTAAGCCTGAAGCGGAAGCTGCAGGACATCCAGAAACCGTTGCTTAGATGAATATCATGCTCTCAGTCTGCCCAGCCAGGAGAGACATTATGATGGCGCCCTGTGTTGGTGTATTGATGGGAGCATCAGCTTGTTCAGTAGTTTCAGACAGAAGCATCCAGGGGTTGGGCTGTGGCTGCTGGATATCAGTGTAATCCTTCACATGCTCCTTTTGTAAAATTAAGTTTTATTGTATACAATTCTGATGTGGTATTTTTTCCTTCATATGATACACTACTTGTACTTAAGTGTTGAACGTGACATGTAGAATTTGCGCGTACAGTTTTGGGTAAACATGGTTGCAGAGAACCTTTACTAAGAACAGTTTACTGAAAATCATCTAATGCTGTTTGTATTACTAAGTGCACACATCAATCAAAAATGTAATAATAATCCATGATGACAAGTCTACTGGCCTTGAATTAGATTGGCTTTCATGTTGTTATTGTACATTACATTCAAACAATTACATGTATATGTAATTGTATGTTTATGTATAATATAGCATTAACTTTTTACATTAATACTGAGAAAATGAGAGGAATCACAGTTAGGTCTGTTCGGGCAACAAGTACATTAATAAAAATATAATTTTTTATGATTTCTCTGAATGTTCAAACTTTTGTCCATCTCTACATTTCTTTCAAAGACTGACAGAGCGGACATGAACAGTAAAGGGTTTGCTGTCCAGACTGGGGGCGTCTTCATCTTCCACACTGTGCAGAGGCTGTGACGCAGGCTGCTTCTGTAAATACGATCACGATTGTATAAAGATCAGTTTGAGCTCAGTGTAAGTATGTGACCCCTGAAATACAAAAGATAATTATTGTTAGCACTAACAGATGCCTTATCGCTGCCTGCCCTTTGACTGTCTACTAAGTTTTATATTTGTTTGGTTTAATAATTGAGCCAAAAATAGGAGTGTCAGCTTACCTTTGTGAGTATGAATGTGCTCTGGCAATTTGCCACCTTGTGAATTAACAGATCTTGCACTCAGCCACTGCAAAACTGTTCATGAGCTTCTAGGGATTTGTAACTTTTAAACTATTTAACGATTTAAGCAACTTTTTAGCCAAACAAAACAAAAGGAAAACAGGCAATAACCATAGCACCTTAATTATCTGCACTGTAGCAGGTACAGGCAGGTAACAGAGTGTGTCCCTCTAAAGATGGCGCCCCTCATCCCAACTTGCAACATGGTGTGATGCACCTTCACATTTTATATTCAATACTGGGATGTCAGCAGATAAAAATGCATACTGATGGCCACATACATTATGAGCAAGATAATTTTCCTGGTAAAGAAAAAGTGAATATGTACCTGCATTGCATTCTGATTTGCTAAGAAATTATGTGTTGATCCTACATGTTTTTTTTTTTTTCATTCTTTTACAGTTGAACTTTGGTGTGTAAAAGCCGTCAGATAGTGATTGTGAGGGAAAGCCTGATGTTTATTGCGCTCAAACTTGCTGTGTTGGAATTCATAGCATAATATGTAAGCATGTTAACATGTTAATTTAAAATGCTAACTTTCTGAATGTTGAATGAAATATGTCTACCATCATTAAAATGCCAAATGTAGCATGTTAGCATGCTAACATTAAGCTCAAAGCACAGATCAGCCAAAGCGCACTAGAGGTACAGCTCTCACTGGTGAAAGTTGGGTCTAGATGTCCTAAAATGGGCTCTATAAAAGGATAAACCCTTTTGATTAATGAACAACGTGGCCTTTCTGGCACCACCCACAGAATACACTTTTGGCCTCACCTGTTTTCATGGTGGTGCTTTTGCTTTGAGTTAAATGCTGATATCTGCATGCTAACAAGCTCATCATGACAACGCTAACATGCCGATGTTAGCAGGTATCGTGTTGTCAGTGTTCACCATCTTGGTTTAGCATGCTAACATTAGCTGATTAGCACAAAGCACAAAGTAAAGCTGATGACCTTATTACAGTACTACAGGAAAGGTCAGGGGATCACCAAAACTAGACCTGATGAAGTCCTGAAGTAAATGTTTAATTAAGAGATTAGACATTTTTTTAAAAAGTGAAACCAACCAAAAAACAAACACTGCTTTATGAGCATTACTTTAGTATTTGGATCAGTAAGTCATATCACATTTAAGAGCTATTAAATAATGAAATATTGGTTAAAAACAAGAACAAAAAAATATAAAACCAATGATGTGTAGCATTTTAACTGTACAGTGTGTGTCCAGTGTTAATAAAACAACAACAAATAGTTGCTCAGCTGTTATTTTTTCATTTAGCGTTTACAGATTAGAGTTTGATGGACAGGAGTATGATATGAGATGTGAGGTGGTCTGTGGTGTGGGGAGAAAGAGGAGAGGAAAGAAGAAAAATAAATGGTAATAGTAATGTGATGACTCTATAATTATCAAAGATTACCTATCTACTTGATGGCACCTCTCAAGTGCCCAGCCATCATAAAACATAAATGCAAATCAAATTTTTTAACAAGGTAGAGGTCACAGAGCAGCTCTTGAAAGGACGAGTGAAACAAGCTCAGCAGGATAAAACTAACTGTCAGGAAGCTTCACTGACATATTGCATGTCACAAACTCTCCTTGTCAAATATTCATCACATTTTCTTCACATCCCATTTCCCTCCCTGTTTCATTCCAGCATCAATAGTAATAAATACATTAGTGGATAAAAGAAAATCAAACCAGCTCCCGGACGGAGCATGTGGAGCCTCACAATCTCCATGCTGTTTGTACTTGGGAAGAATCAATTAAAAATGTACAACTGCCATAGATTTATTATTTATACGCACATCTTTTTCAATTCATCGATGGGCCAACACATGTATTTGTCAGGCGGGTAAATACTGTACATCAGCAGAGGAGGAGAAGAGGAGCTGGCTTTGTGCAGGCAGCTTTCTCATATCTGTTACCGTTTCCAAATGTTGGGATTTATTTTATTTTATTTTATTACCATTTTCTCTACTTCTGCTATCTTAGATTTATAACCTTTTAGAGACTAATGAGTGTCCTTTTGCCCAATGCATCTTTAAAAAACACTTTCCCTCTCTATCTCTGTCTGTCTCCTGTTCTATCAAGTCAGTATCTCATCCCTCACTTTCTTTCACTCTGTTGTTCTCTATCTTTGTTCTTTGTCTGTCTGTCTGTCTGTCTCTGAAACCGAAACTAAGAGCGATTGTTCAGGTGCTTGGGTAAAAACATGGATATTGACTTGTGCATTTTTGAATTTTGACAGATTCTTATCTGATACTTTATCATTTCATCCTTACCCATCTGCCTGCCAGTCAGGTTGCTGGTGCTATAGATCCCTTATGGCTCAGCCAAAGAAACCATTGAAGCTTTGCTATGCAACCTCTCCCCCTGCGCTTTGCTTATAGGATCCACAAGCAGACCTACAAAGATGCGATTGAAGTGAAAGAGTCAAGTCAATCTGAGCTCACTCACTGGCACGCACGCACACACAAACACATGTGGGTGTTTCGTCTTGTAACATCTGAGATTCTTCAAATGCGCTTTTAAAAAAAGTTTCTCGCCAACCACATCAGTAAAGGCGAAACTTGTGAAAAGGGCTGCCAAGTAAGACACAAACACACACTAACACACCTACCTCCAGGTTTCTCCTCCATGAGAAGAGTGTCCTTTCTTCCTCCTCTTCCTCCTCCTCCACCTCTTTCTCCTTATTGCATTTTTATTAAAAACATCAATCTGTGCGATGCTTGCCTGACATCTGTTCTGGGGAAAGTTGCAGAGCCTTAATGGGGGATCAATAGTGGGAAAATTACTCATGCTCAGGTGGAAGGGTGAAGAGTATAGCTTAGCAGATGTTCCATACAAAGATAGGTGAGGTGTGTATGTGTGTGCATCAATATAAGCATGTGTTTGAACATGTGTGTGCTGTGGTATGTGTGAGATAACAGATATAGAGGATCGCTGAGGGAACCCTCTTCCTGAGAGTTTCATCCTTCAGGCAGAAAAGCTTTGGAGGAAGCATTTCATACCTTTAAAATTACAAGCTTTGAAATATGAACGACTGATAGACAGCAGCATTCAGGCTGAACTAACACCTTCGTTTAGCCTTAATGTGTTGCCGTTCTGAGGCTGGATCGCTCTATCATGTCTTTGACTAAACTTGATTTTAGAGTGTGTGCACACATCTTTGCCCATCTGCTGTATAAATGTTCCTTTTATCTCTGAGATGTGTTGCCTCTAAGATAAGATGATATCTAAGATGACTTTGTCCAAATCCAAAACCAAAAGCATGAGGGTGAAAAAAAAAAAGTGAGATCTTGAATGTTGTGGATATGCTCATCTCTGTCCTCTGAGGTTGACAGCTGCTGTCGTTCCAGCTCTCCACCCCTAGAGGGCGAATTCAGTCAGAGAGCCTCCCTTGTCTGAGGATGTACACTGGGTCACAGACTGTAGACAGGGCCCATCACACACTATCAGCTGGTAAGTGTGGCAAAAGTGCACTGATGGTCCTGAATATCTCAGCAATGGTAAAAATTACTGTGAGTCAGTAAAGACAAAGAAAGTGAAAACAGACAATGAGCTGCTAAAACATCTTTCTGACACAATTCCTTCTGGCTCTTTGCCACAATTTCTCACTTCTTCTCTCTTCCAGTTTTTCCACATCTGGTGGTGGAACATAAAGGGGTTTTTGAAGGCTGGAGATACTGTAGGTTACTGGATGTTCCTCCTCTTGCAGGTTGCTTCAATCACACACACATACACACATACACATACACACACACACACACACACACACACACACACACAGTAAAACAAGCTTTATCTGGTATGTTAAAAGCACATCCCAGACACAGGAGGAGCAGCTTGGATGTTTCCAAAGGCACTGTTTTAGAGAGACAGCAGGAAAGGTGTGAGGAGGAAAAAATATGTGGCCTTTGACCTCAAAGGAAGTGATTTATACAGGACTATAAAGCAAACCCCCAGGAGCAGTGCTGGGCTGTGAGGAGGTTTTGGCGTAGCGGCCACAGCCAAAATTGTGAGTTAGGGCTTTTTCCCATACACAATTATTAAAAATAAAACATTTTTGAGAATTACAAACACTTCAAAACACTTATATCATCAAACTTTGAGCCATTAGGTCCAGTAAAAAGAGTTCTGAAGAGCCATATCAGGAATCAAATAATATTTTCATGCCATTCGTGCATGTGGGGAGTAGATGCTGTTTGGGCCAAAAAATACAGAGAATAAAAATATTTCTTTGGTTAAAGTGACAATTTCTAGAACAATCAGACTTCTAGGTACATTTTACAAAATAAAGCCTATAGTGTATATTATGCTGTTGCTAATATGACAATGTACACTAAATCTACCAAAGTCTTCTTAGTTCTATTCATTAATACAAATCACCATCACTAAAATTTTCAAAAAAAACGAAAAAAGGAGTCTGTAAACTATTGGTAGAGGGCACCTTTACAACATACCATAAAATGGAAAGATGCAGAAAAGAACAGTGTTTCTAATTGTGTCCTGTGCGTGTCCCTGCTGTCATCAAGAAGGAACTGCCACAGCTGAATTCTGCATCCAGTGAAGACATGCTGTATTTGCAGCCGCAATTCCTCTAATGACCACTGGATGCTACCGCCAACAAAACTTCATCTGTATTCAAGTGACTGAAAAAATGTCCCTGTTGATACTTAAAAACACAAGTTTTCTTAAAGACATTTCATAGATACAAGAGGTAATTTCATTACTACTACTCCCTCCTCAGATGTTCCGAGGCTCCACCCGTTTGCCAAAATTGGCTCCAAGTAGTGAATTCCAGTCTAAGCTTTTGCTTCTTCAGAACCATCACAGACTGTCTACATCTATGTATATGTATGTGCCAGATAACCAAACTGTATCACATTATAACAACATCAGTAGCTCAGTAAGTCTCAAGTCTCTGCTTTATTTCACAAGAGAAACATGACTCCTGTTGGGACGCAGACTCCAGAAGGTATCAAGATTTATTGGTGGCAGTGTTTACTTGCATCATTACTGCACAGGGTGAGGCATGTTGTTATCTTCATCTACAAAAAAAAAACAGTGTTCTGGGATGGTTATGACGTACCACCTGATTAGAGTTGATGGGGAGTTTGCTTGGATCCACTCCAGTATTAGATATACTGACAAGACAAATGACCTACAGCAAAACAGCAGAATCCTATCCGACTCTATTAGACTGAATATAATCTGAACCCAGATCCTCGGAATCAAATTGACCCATGAAGAACACTGTATTGGATGTTACTGACTACTGATCTGATAGCCTATGTTAGTCATCCACATTTAAAATGCAAACCTTGTGAGGAAGAGGCCAAGTGATGCTAAAAGAGCCTGGAATTTTACTCGTATATATGTAATGTACATTTTTTTTGACATGTTTGTCTGGGCAGTTATATAGTTATATGTGCATGAATGTATAAATGTACCCTCACATTTTACTCACCACAAAACAAACACACAAACCCAAGAGCAATTATAGAGGTATTTAGGAAAATTTGCACTCTTTAGCTTGTTTTCTTTTCACAACATCAACCTAAGATAGTAAAGCTGAGAGAGCCTGCCTTTCTCTCTCATTTTCCTGTCTCTATCTCTCTTTGTGTCCTGCCCTTGAAAAGGAAAAGGACAGGCTCAGACAGCCTGGGAACGGCTAACTACTAGAGGATCCGAGCAGCGCTACATCAAAGGCCACCCCATTTGCACAGCAGCTTACACACACCCACACATACACAAACACCAGCTTACATATTTGGGGTTGCTTTCTCTGAAGTTCATTACAAGTGGCAGCACTATTACCCTCTTTGACAGCATGTGTGTGAGTCAACTACAAGGGGGGAGAGTTCAGCTCATAAACAGTTCAACTCGGCCAAAAAGTTGGGGAAGCTTTGGAACAGTTCCTGCATTATCATTGGTTTTGTTTTTTTTTCCTCTTATTTTCAGATTGTGAGAGCAACTTGTCTTGCCTGCGTGTGAAAATGTTTTATCCACAGATGCTACCAAAAATATGTCGTGTACAGTAAATAGCTTTCACAAGTCATTTTCCGTGACTGGTGGTTTAAGTTAGTGGAACAAAACGGCAAGAATCATAAGTATATGGATTAGTGGACATCTCCTCCCACATCCTCTGATCTTTTACTGCAGCTTCATGAGAAGGAAGCCCCCTTCCACAGTCATCTAGTACACTTAATCTGAAGTGGCAATATTAGAACCCTGAGCCGGTGCCAAGACAAATGCAGCTAGTTCGCACAACTGGCTGTTCTCAATGGTTCCCGGTGTACCATGTCGGTGAAAGGAGAGGAGGGTTCTCACAGGGGTAAATGGATGGAGGAGAGTGGAAATGAGTGAGGGAGGAACAGGCAGATTAACGTGAGAACAGAGGAGGAGTGTATCGTGTGTGGGAGGGACAGATGATGGATACAAGATGTGTGAAGATCCTTAGGCAGGATGAAAGAGTTTGGGGAGTCATATTGAGTTATTGGACTAAGACTTTGAGCAATATGATAATAACAGCATGAGCGAGAGTGCAGAGGTCACTGTGACGTCATTAAAAAAAGGGGGATTAATGTGAAGTTTCACCTTAAAAGTTGAGGTGGAAATGGATTCTAATCTGCCTGTGGCCCGGTGTTACTTAAGTAGGCTGAAAAGGTTTAATTTCAAGGCCAGGTCTGGTCAAAACATGAAACTTAAGTCCAGATGAATGGGGCCTTAATCAGGATCGAGGCCACGGTGGTTAAGGTGGACGGAGAAACTGACTTTGTTGCCTGGTTGTAAAGTTGAGCTCGCATTCCAGCATCCACTGGTGGTTGGATGCAAGTCGTCTCACCACATGTTGGAACCATTACATGATGTCATGGTGGTACAATTTCCCACCAGTGCCTGCATGTGTGAGAGGAAGTGATGTCACAGGCTTAGGCTGAGCACTGCAGATGGCACTCTGATAGACCAAGGAAGATACTATCTAAAACATGTGTGTGTGTGTGTATCTGTGTGGGAGGGGGGGGGTTAATGAGACATGTCAGCAGATGCAGATCGGTTGGTTTATTTCCAAAACACACACCTTACTGGTGTAAGAGCTTTCCATACTTTCTTGTTTCAATTTGAAATCTGGGATCAGCTGCTTCTAGCCAGTTTTAAATCAGAAACAGCAAATCTGTGCCCTTAAAGCTGCTCTTATCAATATTGTTATACTAACAGTTGGTCAAATTACTAAGTGTAATGTGAAAAATGTCACTGGTAGTGTGGAGAATCACCCTTCTCTGCAGTTCTTCTCAGCTCTCTCCCTTTTAGCGTTTTTCAGCTCACTGTTTTGATTAATTCACACAGCGCTCATCTTTATCATTTCCAGCCGCAGAAGGCAGCTGTGTTTATATATGGTGCAGCTCATTGTGCTACCCCCTTTTTGGCCGAAAATATCAGGAAATGCAGTTTTTTTGCTTTGGTATATCCAATCTTTCTAATTAACACAGCTGATGTTACGATGCCAATTAGATTTATAGCTGGGGAAAATATAATACAAAGAGAATATGCATGCTACAGTATATTTTATATTCTAATGAGTGAGCACTAAGCAAATTATTGAATTAATTAATAGATATATTACCATATATGAATGCCTACTGTACTTTTAAATATTAATATTATCACACCCTTATCCATCCTGCAGAGAAAATGTCACACTTCTATCACAACCAAACTATTTATGTTACATATAATGGTATTAAATTGTTGGCTTCCAATGGGAAGATAACAATTAGCACTGCCTACAACCCTTTACATTTACATACTGATGAAGTAAATTGGAACTAAATGCTGCCACAACAACTCATAAAACAATATATGCAACCTCAAAAATCCCAGGTGTTTATTTATTTGCATTTCAAACACATTTCTCTTTGTGTGTAAACTGCTTAAGCGCTTAATCACTAGTTTCAGGGGAAGGGAAAGAGAGGAAATGGAGTGGGACAGTTAAAGTGGATTATTTTGCAAGCAGGAAAAAATTGTGGGTAGAAGAGGGAAAAAGGAGAGGGAGGCTGAGCAGCAATCGATGGTTTTTTCCCCCAGAGCTCCACGGGGATTTGCGCTGAGTGATCTGAAGTGGCGCCCCGCTGTGCAAACCTGAGTGCTTTGACTCCACATAAAACCATTCAATCACAGAGCACCATGTTCTACTAAAAAGCCCCTTATGAGATCATTACCAAGGATGAACAAACAGGCACTAATGAAAAGAGCCAGAGCACTTTCCTTGTGTGAAGGGATATGGAAAACAAGGGGAAAGTTGGAATCCGAGCCACAGTCACAGTTTCATGAGTTTGTATGGTGTGTTTTCTCGCTGTCGCCAAGCTAAGATGGTACAGAGGCTTCTGAGCTGATGTCCTGCAGTGAAATATCTCAGCTGGAAAAATGCTTTGGAGTCAGATTTTTTCTTACTTTGGGTTTTCGCTTGAAGGGGCACCCGTCTGATTCTGCACATAAAGATTACTGGTCATGACAGCTGACTTGTCAATAGGAGTACTACTCCGCATGTTAAAACTGTTGTATGTTTTGTGCGAGCTCTGCCAAGTGACAAAACAAACCCCTGATGAGAGTGATGAGAGAAATGAGTGATCAGAGTGATGTCATCAAGTTTATCTCAGTTTGTTCTGGGAACTATTGAGATTGACTCAAAGTGAAAGTCAGGATATTTCTGCCTCTGTTGCATCATTTTTAACCATTCTCTTCTCTACTCGGGTCAGCTTTTACAGGGAAGTTATAATATAACAACAAATCACTCAAAATGTTCAAAAAGTTCAAATGTACGCAATAAAATAAAAGCTTTATATTTCTACATATTTATTTGAAGAATGTGTATATACTGTGCATTTAGAGAAATCAAATAAACAGTATTGCCTTGTGTTTCTGAATCGATCATAATTGTAAATGATCATTAAATATGCAACTCTAATCAACACATAGACAAGACAATGAGACAGTAGTGGTGGTCAGCACAGCTTTATCTGAAGTGCGGGTAAACCTAGCACACAGCATGCTGACAATTTAAATGAGGGAAACTTCATGCCATGTGCTCCCCTTCAGCATTCAAACAGGAATAAGCCATTTGCCGTTGGGAACCTGCCACTATTGTCAAATTCATCACTTCTTGACACAGGCTGAACCCTGCCAACATCAAACAAAGCAGGGGGCCCATTACAAATGAGCCTCAACAACTCCCGACATAAACAAAATTCTTCTTTCTCTTTGTGGCTTTCAGGACCTGGGAACATGAAACCCAAAACGGCCGTATTGACAGTTCCTCCTGTTAGCGCACACAGAAAAACAACGTTGGATCAATGTTGAATGTTGGATGCAATCCATCAAGCAGAAACAGTAACAAGCGGCAGCCCCTATGCAAAGTGATACCGTTGTGCTTTAAAGCCCTTATAATGCACCTGCTTGTTTCCACAACAACAGGACAACTCACATTTGTGAGCCAATGGCTCTTTTTACACATTAACCTAATGGCTTACAGCTCTGACTGAGCTGTGGTTGCACCGAAGTTGAAAGGGAGTTTATCATATATCAAAACTCCAAACATGTCCAAACTGTGGCTGCTCAGGAGACATCCTAACTTCTACTACTTTTTATTTTGTTTTGTGATTGTTGAAATAGTTTCTGATATCCAGGATAACATGAACAATTCTTTCATTAGGTCTGTCCAAGAATAACCTGAGAAAAAAAAACAGGAACACAGAAATTATTTTAAGTCAGCTGCCAGTTGTCATGGACAGGTGACAAGAGTTTCTCTGTGCTTGAACAACATTACGTGTCAAGAACACCAAAAGCAATACACATGTCACTGGTGGATTAAGTAGCCATGCCATGCACAAAGTCTTGCAACTGTAGACATAAGCAGGGTGGAACCACATGAAACGGCCAGCAGCAGCAGCAGAAGTTGTATCACAGGTTTGCCAGTAAAGACTTCTTGGTCAGTGTACAGTGTGCCCAGTTTTACAGCCACATGCACAGATTAAAAGCCTCGGAACATTAAAGAGGTTGACCACCTGTCTCAGTCCTCTCTCTCAGGCCTGAATGAGACCGCAGGGAGATCCTCTTCCTCCAGCACACCACCTGCTACCACTACCTCCCCTTTAATGTAGGGCGACTCTTTAAAGATCCAATGCACAATGGCACTTTGTAAGAGTGCCCAGTTTATCATGGAGGCTTCTTGCAAAACCATGCCACACTGTGCTGTGACTTGCCTTAAACTACAATAAAGAGTTTACAATTTCCAAGTTTTTGTGTTTTTCCCCCCTTAAATTAACCTCAGTGGGATGATATCTTGTTGAGATGGTCCCTGCAAATACCGAGGAAGAAAAGAAAAGAAATATCTGATGCACTTACTGAAAGTTACAAGAAGTGATAGCTTTGTAATTTCGTTTTTTTCCCACACCACACCTTGAGTCAGAATATCAACGTTCAAAATCATAAACCATAACCTGTCACCCTTCCAATAGCAGCGAAATACACACTGTATTACAATTTCCACTCAAATTTACTCCAATATATCTGTGGCCTAATAATTATGAATTACAGCACTTGCTTTGCTATTTAATTTATGAATAATGAGTCTTGTGTATCAAACATTTGGAAGAATAACGTGTCATTTCATTGACCTAACATTCAATGTATGAGAGTGGTATGAAAAACAGCACTTGCAAATGCATATACTGTATCTTTTTAAGAGAGGAAGCTGATACTGTGGGCTGAAGCCTTGATACATGTATGACACGTATAGCGTAGAATGAGATGAAAATAAAGTGCTGGTTGTGCAACTGCAGCCTTTAGAAGTCAGCTCTGTGGTGAAAGAAGACGAAACAAAAACTGTGAGAAGCCCCAGCTTGTTTCATACAAAGATCAGCCTCTCTCTCTGACTCTGTCTTCCTCTTTTTGCTCAAGGCAACCCTTTTCATCTTTTGTACCCACCCAAACAGCCATCCGTGACACTTAAAGGAGTCCATTTAACTCCAGTGGAATAATAAAGACTGTGAGTAGGAGCTGATCTTTCCAGTAGAAGTAAATTACAGTAATGATGAGCAGCTTAGATTATATAAGATGCCTGATGGATCAGCATATGCCCTTTGATGGAAGTTTATCAAACTGAACACAGTACAGCACTAACAGGAAATAGAGGGGAAAAGAAAGCAGTTTTATGCCAAGTTGTACTCAGTGTTAAATTTAATGGTACAAGTCAGAAAGGCTGAGTTACATCAAAGGCCACTTTAAACGGGGGGATTTTTTTTTTTCTGCTCAAATAAAAGACAAACTGCCATCATCATTAAACTTGGCCACAGATTGTTTTTTTCTCTGTTTTGGATAAAGAAAAAAGGTTTATTTATCCTCCATTCCTCCCACTGCCATGTAGGTCAGTGTCAGTGAATCAGATGTAACATATATTAGGGGGAGAAAATGCAGAGCTGTAGCCAGACCCAGACTGGCCATCTGGCAATTCTGGCACACGCCTGAAGAGCCCATCCACTTCAGAGCCATTACTTAGAGAAATGATTTAATGATAGATATTTGTAAAAAGAAAAAAAAAACTGTAGAATGAATGTGTTTCACAGAGCACCTTCACACTATTTCATTGTAAAATCAAAACACTTGGGTATACTGCTGTTTTAGACCAAATCATTAGAGTCTAAGACGTTCATATGTGCAACAATTAATGTGTGAAAGAAAGAAAGAAAGCCCCGATAAAAGGATTGGAAATTGTTGTGATGTTGCACTATTTTATTTCACTTCAAATAGGTTCATCAAAATTTGGTTTGGTAGTATTATAGCCTCTCAAGTTGTGATACTAAAATCTGGTGATTTGTATTTAACACATAATATATGACATCTTAAACCAGATTATCAAATTGATCCCAATGCAGTTTCAATAACTTTGTAGCAATAGATTTTAGTACTATGAAATCAGACAGAATATCTCCACTAGAAAAATGTAAATCTTAAAATGATACATGATTCATTTTTGACTTGAACAAGTTCAGTTCAGTTCTGCATTGGAAATAAGTGAAATTGTCTCAGAAAAAAAATGAATTTAAGAAAGCAGACTTAGCTTTCATTCCAGCAAAGAAGAAGAGCTGTGTAGTTTGTCGAAATGTCGTATTCTCCCCGCGAAGGTTTAAGAAGGTTATGTTATGTAACCAAATCACAGAGTTATATACAGAGTGCTGAGGTTTTAAAAAAAAAAATGGGGTGACCTCTTGAGCTGGTAAATGCTCCACTGTGTTGACAAGCCGGTCACTGACTTTGTCGTTTGGTGCTGAGCAGCTATAGCATACAGATTCTTCACTGAAAATAGCCACCTGCTTCTGCTGTAAACAAAGCTGATGAGATCAGTGAGAGTGAACCGAAACACTAAAGTTGCAGGCTGTAAATCTAAAGTAATGTGGTGCCAAATAGCTCAAAATAGCTGAGGCGAACTGCAGAGTTGGTGATAATTTTCTATGAATTTGTCACTGCAATGGACTCTTTTCACATTACACATGCAGTCATTTGATCCATTGTTTATATCAACATATTGATTAGAACATCTTTAAGAAAAAAGAGCTCAACATTCAATACAAGGAAAAAAGGGTGTTAAGATTTTTTTTTTTTAAAATGCAATTTTATGTGTTTTGGTGCACCTATTCACACACTCAGTCCACTCACAGTCCTGTCTCAGCTGTGTGATTTACACTATTACATTATGATGTTTCCTCTGCTGGAGGTGCACATGTGAACTTGGTTCATATCATCAAAGGAGGTTTAGCCCATTCCCATGCTTGTTCCTTGGGTCTTGCTATTAAATATAAGAAGATCAGGTTAAGTGATCAAAGACTCATGGTTTCTGGGGCTTAACTGTTGCTCTATTTCATCAAAGGCCAGCAGTCTTTTTAACCTCCATTACCTCAAGGTAACATAAAACTAGCAGGTAATGGAGCTTTGCCTTTCCTGTAAATACTGTACGTGCCTTTTTTCAATGGGAACCAATATGAAAGAGGATATAATGACACAAAATGGCAGCTCCTTTTCTCACATTCCTCCAACCACCGACAACAAAGGCACCTGTCTCTTTTATCTGCAAAAAAAAACAATACAAACAGACTTCAAAAGCATATCCGGCTGACACTTGGTTTTCCTCTGACCAAAGTGTTTATCAGACAGGCATATATCAGGCCGCTCTGGGGCATTGTGTTGCCAGTAACCCACTTCCTCCAGCCCCTGGTTAATTGTCACGACATGTGTCCTTCCAAACCACAACTTGGGAGCTATTAGTATCAGCTTCCTGTTGATGACTAATGTATTCACATGGCGCTGTGTGGCACCCGCTTCACACAGCAGCAGTTAAACACATTTGTTTCACGTTACTCAGCTGGTTATTAACACAGATATAAATGCAAATGAACTCTTTGAAGCAAATAATCTAAAGCACATTTTGATGTTTTGCTAAAACTGAAAGTAAATTTCCATGGACAACAAATAGGCATTTCTCTATTGGGAGTTCATACATGCCAGCATTGTCACAGTTAAGGAGTTTAGATCTTACTGCGGCCACCCATGTTGCATTTGTGATACTGTGTGGCACTTGGAAAGACTTGAGGTACAAAACCAGGTAATCAGGTGCTCAAGGTGCTCATGTGCTTCTCCAGTTTAAGCTGTTTGATCGCAGAGAAACAGTTTTTGTCACAGCCATGTCTCTGCTTTACTGCATCCATCTGCACGCCAGCTAGATCTTGACCAGATGGAAAGAAAAATAAAGCTCTCTTTCTCTGTGTGTGTGTGTCTCTCTCTCTCTCACTCTTCTGCGTGTGAGAGACAAAAGTTCTAACAATGTGCATTGAATACAGACAGTCTCCATCCTAAACATAAGGCCAGCATGTGTTGGCATGCTGCACCTATAGACTCCTTTGAGTCCAGCTTGAGCCCTGCTAGAATGCACGGCAGCCACATCATCAGTCTGTTGATGCCACTCGTGTTAGCCTCAGTAGTGTACAACTTCACTTCTTGTTGGCTGGATTCATAGCAAACAAGGCCCTCCTAATGGTTTGCAGGTAGAGCATAATATAAAGTACATTGCTTAGAGCTTTCTACAAAGCAGCAAGCAGGGATGCTAAGGACTACACTGGAATGTACATAGTCAGACATCCTTTTCTGATATTCTGCCATACTTGAGATTTTTTTACCCAAGCGAAGGGAGGATCGCAGAGTAGAGTTACATAACCCTGGGAATACAGAGATACACTAAATTAACTTGTCCTCTGTTCTTCTTTAAAGTGAAACTGGAGTCATCATAACCTAGGCCTCCTGTCACTGCTGGAATGCCATTGGATATGCTTTTGGGGGTCAAAGTTCAAATGAGTTTAAATTTGGCTGCAAAATCTGGCAGAAAATCAGGGCAGCGTGCACCACTATGGCTCCACTTAAGTGCTCTTTGGCAGCCCCATTCTCCATTGAAAATACTGACCTTGCCCTGGGCAATGTTGCGCTTGCGCATTTAGTGTGAAAGCAGGGTAACGCCCCCTTTGTACAAATCATCACTTCTCATCCCTCTCTATGATGACAGGCCTTTTGCCCCACCTTCACGCGTGGCCATTGAGAACAGATATCAAGCCTTCAGATGTGGTTAGACAACACTTTGGAACTAGTTTGTTTCAAGCATAACTCGGCCTTAAGGGTTTTACAGCAAGACATTGAACTCCTTTAGACTCTAGTAGCTGTACTATCACTGAATGTGAACAGAAAAAATGAACAAAATGAGACTTTTTCTATTAAAACATATTGCTTATTAATGATAGCAATGATTAGGAGACAGATTTTTGCATCTGAAATATATGAACTCGATAAGCTCCAAACTCTTCCACTGCATTAACGGGCACCTTGTTTCCCTCTGAGCATTTAGTGTTGCACTTTAACATAAAACATACCTTTCCCTTCCTTTTAGCTGTATCATCATTGCTGGCCTTCACAACACTTTCTCTATCTACTTGTCAGTATCTTCTGCCAGTTGGCTGGGGACCCAAGCCATGCTGTGTGTATTGGTAAATATTCTATGCAGCTCTTTGGACATACTTTTTCCTGACGGTATCTGGTAACTTCACAGCACTAATCACAGGTCCTTTGAAGTTCCTCTTATCTCACTTTGTAACCGACAACAAATAACATGCACTTTTATTACTTGGTGGACATTTTGTATTTTTTCCCTAATCCTTTCAAGTTTGTTCTCAGCAGCACTGTATGTGTTATGATCCGTCTCTTGCTCCCTCCCTTTCTCCCTCCCTCCCGATCCCTCATCCCTCTCTCTTTCTATCTAATCCCAGACGAAAGGGAGTTGGACACTTCCAAAAGTTGGATTTGTAAATAGCTTGAACCACATCTAAGGGAGAGACAGAATTAGCAAGAAAACACCAACTCAGGGCAGAAAAAGGAAGAGAGAGAGAAAAAGACTGTATTGTCCAATATTCAGACCCAGAAATTAAATCCTCAAATGCAACTCCCATACAAGAGGTTATGTGAGACAGAAAAGTACATTTTCAACAGTGGTTAGTCCAAAGTAAACCTTGGAGCCATGCACAATTTCCATCCTCACTTAACAGGAAGTTTTGTTTGGTCTCTGTTATCCTGGTGAAATTATCAAAGGTAATTTGATCGTTCTAGGATCCATAAAGAGGTTAATCACTGACATGAACAATAATGAGGAAGTGTTTATCCAGTGCAGAGAGAACACTGACAACAAAGTGACCCACAGTGACCATCGCAGCACTTTCAGATTCAAGTTTGCTTTTATGTGGGTGACGTGTCCTGCCCGCGTCTCCAGGAGACGCCAGCTAGGCACCATGGTCTGATTAGGGAGCTGCTGGCAAACAATACCAGGGCCCAGTGCCATCTCCAGCTGCTTCCTCTCCACAAAGGCCCTCACTGAAGTGGATTGTACTTATTTATTCCTCTTTTATAAGGCTGACATGAAAGACAGAGCTGTTTATGTGTGTTTTTTATTATGACTTGGGTTCGCAATAGGAACCTTAAGGAAGACTCCCTCAGAGAATCAAAGTGCTAGTGTGTGTTTGATGCTGGACCCAAGTGGTCTTGAACGCTGGGATCAGCTGGTTACTCTGAGTTCATTAATTCTGCTGACATTTCGGCATGATGTAGCATGAGCTCAGCTTCTCCACAGAAGCATGCATGGCTTTCAAGCACTCCCTACTCACCTCAGCAGATTTGGAAAAACACTACGGCTAAAGGCAAGGTGGCACACTGAGTTCTCTATACCTGAAAGTGATGACACTTCTGCCATTGTTACACGACTACCTCCGCACTCACTCTGAAAACTTGGCCATATCCCATGCGCAACCCTGTGGGGAATGGCAAAGCCTCACGTCTGCAGCCGATTAGGGAGAGAGATTAAGGCCTGCCAGGAGAAACCGGGCCATGGTGGAGGTGTGGGTACTGGGAGAGATGGAATGAATAAAAGACGAGTTCAAACCAAATCAGGCCTGCTGGGCTTATCCACCATCAACTGCAGAGTGGTTGGAGCTTCCCGATAAAGATGCAAGGAACCACGTTGAGACGAAGAAGGAGAGAAAAAAAATTGAACCATTAAGTTTACATAGGTTTCAACCCTGACTACCGACTGTTCGCTAGCTATCCAAAATCTGCTCGCTCTTTTCTTCTTTCACCTTCATCTCGTCTCTCACCCTACGTGATGGCCCCTTTGATTCCAGAGTCATGCTGGTGCTTTAAGCTCTTAACCAGCCAAAGGAGATTTTTCTATCCTTATTGTCATTTAAAGTAAGATATTTCTCTATCTATAATCATTTCCTGATTAGAGAAAACTGTTTAATCCATTTATTCATTAGACACACTGTGGACGTTTGGTTTCGATAACATCTTCATATGGAACTCTTCATCTTGGTTAATTTATTTTGTGAAATCTACTGTATATTATTGCCATCTGTGGCTGATCTTAGTATACGGAGCTTATCACACACATAAAAATGCAGGATGTGGTACCTTTCTAGGTAATGTCTTTTTGTAGACCTCAAGATGACAGTCACATTACTGTAATGTTCAGGTGGAGTGAAAACATGCATGTTCTTGGGCCTCCATTCCACATACTTCAGTCTAACATGATAATCCCAAGTCTTCTGCACTAAACCAATGATATCCATGACCACATGATCAAATGTTCTGTGGGGTGATGTATCAATCTAATTTGTTGGTGGTAAGTGCTGTGTTAAAACATACACCTATGCCATGATGGGCCAGTTAAACCAATTTGTGCTCCACAGCTGGATTGTATGGTTATGCGCCTTTGTCCTCTTTCTTTCTTTCTTTCTTTCTGTCTGAAAATACCTGAGCTTTTACTGAAAAACACCATGTGTGAAGTATATAAATGTTTTAAAAGGTTTCAGGAGATGTGTATGTTTTGGTAATTTTTGTTCAAACTGGAATGTAACAGATTAATGTGTGATTGTGTGGTTTAAAATATCCCCCAAATCTCTAATATCTCCCAGTAATTCCAATTCGCCTCTCCTCCTCCAGTCAGTCTCATTTTGAAACAGGAGTAGCTCTACCATCTAGTGGTTATATTAGAAAAATATCAGCTTTCTTCCTCATTCACGATGCAACAGTCTCCAACACAGAACATGAAAAAGTACTCATGTTGCTTCTATGGTAACACAAATAACTCCAAGCCAATCATTTGAAGTTCATCCATACTGCGCTAATGATGCTAATAAGGCTAATGACAAAGAGGATCCTCTGTTCTCCTTTCATGTCAGCCACGAAACAAGAACAACATCTCCCTTCCTTAGGACAGTATTGAATGGATTTTGGCTTCACAGGGTAGCTCGGTTCGCTTTGAAAATCTAGGGGTTTTTTATGATAAGAGAGGAGGCGACTGGAGCAAGTGAGAGAAAGCGAGAAAAGGATTGTTTGGAGTCAGAAACACATTTCAAAGGCTTCCCCAAAAACAGCCTGCGAAATCTGAGATGAAACTAGCTAATAAAGCGCCACACGGCAATAAATAATGCAACAAGAGGAAACAACATGAAAGATCTTTTCATCTCCATATAGAGAGAAAAAGGGAAAGGAAGCAATGAGAATATGTATACGCTCAGTTCTGTAGTCAATACAATAGTTTGTTGGAATTCTCTTTGAAACTTTGGAACATTTGGTCAAGAGGGGAAATGTATTTCTGGTTTTCAGTTTTGACAGTGTGCTAAATTAAAGTTTTGGCTAAAAAAAAAAAAATGAAAACAACCATGTGCCTTTCTTCTACTTGTCTTCACGCACCTTCTTTTGTTCTCTTTCTCTTCATATGTCGTAAGATTAAGATTGAATTTTTGTTGTTCTTATTTCCCCTTCTTGTCATTACCCCATATGAATGCAATTCAATCTTTTCTCTCATTTTAGCGCTAGAAAATTCTCCTGCTCCCATTGCAGCCAGTTTCTCCACTCTAGATGAAAAGTGGAGCCAATTCTTATGACTCAGTACATTCAACAGGCCAAAAAAAATCCCCTCGCACCCACCCAAAATAGTTCTGTCCACCAGCTGACGGCCAAGAAGAAAGATCAAACTGGCCACAAAGCAGGGTTGTCGAAATAAGAGCAATAAAAGGGTTTCCTTTCCTAATCTCTGTTAAATTAGAGTAGACATGCATGGCATGTGGGGGCTAGAGTAGTGACTGGAAGTGGTTATGATATTATTAATAAAGACAGCGTGGAGGGTGGACAAGTGCTAAACCTGCATGTGAGACAAGTTTGTGTGAGGGTGTGTGTGGATGAGAAAGGGAGACTAAGGGAAAGACAGACAAAAAAAGAAAAAGAGAGAGGAGGCAGCAATAAAGTTATGTAACACTGACATCTTGTGGCCAGATGTGTAAACCGTACTACAGGACACCACAATAAACACGTTAACTATATATATATATATATATATATATATATATATATATAGTTATATAGTTATATAGTTGTATATATATAGTTATATATAGTTATATATATATATATATTGTCCACCCCTGCTGTTTAAAACTTTGTCGTTGGTACAGTGTTTGGATAATTAGCTAATGAGGAAATTGCAGAGAATAAGTGGAATCATTTGTTTGTCTGTTTTTTTATATTAATGTACAGCTACCTTATATGAGGACTTCCCATTCAACCCTCTGGATTCACTGTATTGTCTGTATAAAGGTTTTTGTGTATTTCTGTTGACATTGTTCTATTTGAATGCATTAAATTTGAACTCAATGGGATTGAAGAACAGGGCACATGCATTTTGGTGTCCACATGGTAAACAAAGAAGGAGGCTAGGACAGCACACCTAGTTAACTATTTTTAGTTGACTGGGTGTTTTGTCCTGGGACACTTACTGCACTGCAGCATGTTCACCGATATGCTTTCTACAGTACTTTCTGTACGTGTGCATAGTATTAAACTTTCTATCAAGCTCAGTCCTTTTTCTCAGTTTACTACTCTAGTTTCAGTCAACCATAATCATGGCTAGATTGACATATTTAGGGGGCCAAGGCAGAAATTTGCTACTGTGCCCCTGATTCTCATAAAGTAAAATGCACACAGAACACTATAGATGGCAGCTTCCATGTGTTTTAGAGACCAATAAACCAACCAATACTCCCACACCAGATTGCTACATGCCCCAGGTTTTCTATATTTCAGTAAGTTTGTAGTAAGTTGATGAAAAACAAACTTTTTTAAAGAAAATACCCCATGAGAACAATACAAATTGAAATAATATAGGTGTTATAACTAGATTTAGAAACCAGGGCCCTCTAGAAGATATACAGTACTACAGGCCCACAAGATTACTGAATAATGGAGGACACAGTTGACATTGTATTTCCTTGGTGCAAATTCCCAAATCAATTTACAAGCGATCCACTCAGCATAAATCAGCTGACATACACTGTAGCACTATCTGCCTCTGGAGGTGTGATGCCATCGGCAGCTTCTTGCTTTGCCCAAAGGTAATCCAGCCCTCACTGAATTACATTTGTCACTCACAGCAGTAACTCTGGGTGGCAGTAAAACATTGACGCCAAAAGGGGGCGAAAGAGGTCAATTGATGACCTATCTGTGTATCTATGTATGTATGTATGTATGTATCTATCTATCTGTCCATCTGTCACATGTGGTACTTGATTCATGGATTTATAGGCTGACCATGGTATTTGGTTGAACAGCATAAGTCTGTTGTAAAGGAGGCTATAGTTTGGAGAAATATTTGTGTTCTTTGGGGATGTCATGTCCTCAGAGGGTATGGCTCTTGCTCTCCATGTCAGCGCTCGCGCACGAGCACGCGCTTACACAAATGCAGAGAGTGCGAGATGCAGGTGTGTAAATATCAAAGAGCTAAGGTATATATCTCTACTGTTTGTTTAGGCTACTGTTTATGAAGCGACGACCCAACCATCACTATTAAAACTTTGTGTGTGTGCGTGTGCGCTCGCGCGTGTGTGTCCGCGTGTGTGTGTGAGAGAGAGAGATAGAGAGAGAGAGAGAGAGAGAGAGAGCAAGACAGAGAGAGAGAGAGATTACAGTAGTTTAAGCCGCGTGCGCCTCACCCATCCGCATCTCGCGCGCTCACCTGCTCTGGGACTTTATCAAACGCACTTTTTGATTTCTCACAGGGGTCTCGTGCAGTGTACCTCGTGCTGCCTAACCACCAACTGATATGGATTACTGACTTCTTCTTCACTGTTTGTCGGAGGTGCGGCTTTTCTTTTTTTTTTTTTTTGCGCCGCTTTTCGAAGTTGTTCCACATCCAGGACGGTCTGGACGGCCCGCCCTGCGCTCAGGAGGGGATTAGAGAGGAGATACCCGCTACTCGGTAAGGTCTTTAAACCTCATTAGTATTATACAGCCAGCTAGACTGAACAACAACTCGATATAAAGAGCCAGAAATATAACCTTATTTCTGTCAATACAAATTGCATTTGTTTCCTCTGAGTACCCCGACGTAAGCTAGCAAGCAAATGACGATGCTCGACAAACGCCACACATTTTTATAAAGAAAAAAAAAAGAAAAAGAAAACTCAAGTTATGCTTAACATTATGTATAATTACATTGTTATCTTGTTTAATGTATTACAAACTGAAAATGTAAAAGACGCTTGGCTGGTTTAGCCTTTCAATATAGCCCACCCTAAATGAGAAAAGTCATAATTTATCATTAAACTCTTATGCAAACCACGAAACTGGAACTAAATGCACAACCAGCAGCGAATGAGCAAATGAATGCCTGCTCTCTCCCAAAAATACTCCATCTAGGATAAAGCAGGTGAAAGTTACCACTCATTGACGACTTTACCTGTGTAAATCCACCTAAGTCATATGATGAAGGAGAAGTGCACATGAGGGGGAGGAGGCAGGGACTCCTAAGCTTAGCGACAGTCTGACACATGCACTGTGCTGAAAGGACTGGGAGTATCAGGAAGGTGGTCCTAATGCTCTCAGATATCTCACTTCAGCCAGATAAGACACAAACAGAGGCATTCCCTGGCTCCTTTCAAAGCAACCAACTCTGTCATTTTCTATATTCAACTACTGCTAAACAATTGATGAATAGACTAATAGTACGTAGTCTGTGTAAAATCAAAATGTGCTTTACTAATGCATCACTGCAAGCAAGAACATGCACAACCAAGCACACACACACAAGCACTTGTTATGTGCATACAGACACACAGATACACACTACTACATGCATTTTACAGTAAGATGTTGCTCCAGATATTTTGCTGCATCATGCTTCAGCCTGCCTCCTGGAACAGAGCACACTGTGTAGATGTCATTGTTACATGCTAATAATAAGTGTCACAGTCTGTGTGTGTGTGTGTGCGTGTGCGTGTGTGTGTGTGTGTGTGTGTGGGTTGTCTACATCTGTATCATGTGAACTGTGTGTGCCCACATCCATGGGTGTGTACAACGCAAACATGTATCTGTGTTTCATGGTGAGATATGAATACAAAGCGAGCCCTGACACTCAGCGCAGAATTGAAACAGAAGAAGAAGAAGAAGAATATGAGGCCCGCTGAGTTCTGAAGACCCTCCCAGGCTTTACTAATTTATGATGTTATTTTTAGGTTCGGCTACATTTTTGATGCTTCGTATTTGTCAAGTTTAATACTGGGTGAAAACTCGGGGTGTGTCTGTCAACCTCGGTACGAAGCTGTGTGTACATTTCTCTACGCACAAACATACGGTGCACACACATGCCTGTGCGCATTCAGACATACAAATGATGCATGTAGATGCTTGTAAGACTCTTTGACACAGCGTTTAGGATAATAACGATAAAGTTAATTTGCATACAGATTGTACAGATCGCGCTTTTAAAAACCAACATTAGAAAAGTGCTTTACGCCCACTCTTTTTGGCTCACACGCGCACGCACACACACACACACACAGAGCACTCTCTTTAGCTCAGGTCTCCTGATGTAACCAAATCTTCCTCAGCGTTCCTCTCCATCAGAGCTTTTAAGCTTTACACTCAGAGGTAAAATTGGAAGCAGTAAAATTTTGTTATTTCGGTGAACCAAAAAAAGTTATGTATCAAACTCTTAACCCCGAAATGTCGATATCAGCCTTTACATTTTGATTCTGTTTACTATTTTTGAAAATCCAGCTTTCCCTGACTTATTACAGCACAGCGGTGATTCAGAAAGTAAAGAGCCTAGGAAGAACTGCTCTAATAAGGTCTAAAAGGTTTTAGGTCAACTCTAATCTCCTTTGCCATATAGACGGCACTTTCAGCCAGTTTGGCTTCAATCTGAAACTCCTTATTAAAGGGTTTTCCGACAACAGCAGAAATAGTTCTTTAAGCGCTTTTAGTGCACTAGGCCCATCAGAAGCGATCCATCACTTCCTATTGGATGGGGACAGACGATAAACTGATGCCACTGTGCTGATTCATTGTGCTTTCTCTTGCTTCAGATTTTACCTCCATAAAATCTGATATGTAGGATTTCTGGGCCACCTATGAATAGCTGAAGGAAACAGCCCACTTATTCTAGTGAGATGCTGGTTTACAGGAAGCCATAAAAAGGCAGGAGGAGAAAGCTGCACATGTTCAGTTCTGAAGATGTTTCAACACACTGACTTCTTCAGGGTCTTGAAGATCTTTAGGGTTTAAAATACAGAATATCTAAACAGTGATAGAGTGAAGAGTGTTGCTTTCTCCTCCACAACATGATCTGGTGGAGTAGTCTGACATTTGGGAAAAACGCTTATTAACTTTCTTAGTTAGATGAGTTAGAAAGTTAGATGAGAAGATCGATACCGCTCTCATGTCTGTACGATAAATATACAGTTGCCAGGCAACCGTTGGAAACTCCCGGCTAAGAAGTCATTTGACACTTTTTGTAAGGATTAAACAAACTTGATAGAAACACTGATGCTTCCAGCACTTTACAAAGACTTAGCTGAGTGGACCGGTGTGTGTGTGTTAATTAGTGAGCTTTAAAGGTGATGTAAGGCAGATTTTTTTTAACCTTTCTAACCGTTTACCCTTATTTTCAGCATTTATGCTAAGCTAAGCTGCTGACTCCAGCTACATATTTATCATACACACATAAAAGTTTGATATTACTGTCAGTAAGAAAACAAATAAGCGTATTTCCTAAAATGTCAATTTATTCCTTTAATCATATAATGTTTTAGCTCCTCTCCTCCTCTCGCTGTGCAGATTGAAATGTATAAATATAGGTGGGATACATAGCTAAAGAATATTTGGTTGTTTTCCAGTGACCTGTATGTACTCCTCGTGTGCTCAAAGTATCTACAGGAGATTTCTGAAGCCTAATGTCCATCAAATGTGGCTGTGTTGTTTTCCAGCTAGATCATGTTGCTGCCATTCCAGCTCACATGATGAGTGAGTGGAGCGTCTAGCGGCGCTTAATGTGCTAAGTCTGTTTTTGCTAGACATGTGTTGTTCACTTGTATGGAAATATTTATCTATATTGACTTTTAGTTAGTATTTAATGATGCATTTCCTTCATTATTTCATCATTTACTTGACTTTGTGAACAAAAGGAAAAACTAGTTTTTCTTATTTGTTTATGTTACCTCATTGACAAAATCTGTGAAGCAGGAGAAGGAATGCTACAATTTTCCTCTGTTAATACTCACAATTTAGGAGATACAGATACGAAATCAAAACAAGTTATTAAAACAGTACAGCCACAAGCTGTTGTCATGCAAACTTGTTTTCAATATTCTTGTAAGACATGATATTGTCTGCAAAACAACTCTAAACAATATTGAAAATGTGGCTTCAGTAGAGTGATGCTCCTCTTCTGGCACTTTGAATCAACATTTTAGCAGTAACAGACATGAGGGAGCTGTGGCGCAATCTGAACACGATGCAGCTGCATCCAAGGGACATGAAGTTTTTAGCAGTGCCAGAAAACATATTTGCGTTCCTTACAGGCTTGGTTTGAGCTAGGGCTGCAACTGATGTTTATTTTCATTATTGATTAATCTGTCCATTCATTTCTTCAGTAGTCAGTTCATTGTTTAGTCAGTGGAATGTTAAGAAAAAGAGGCCACAGTGATGTCTTCAATTTGCTTGATTTATTTGACTAACAGTCTAAAATGTTAAGGTATTCAAACATCTGTCATTCATGACAAGGGAAAAAATTGAGAAAACATTTGGGATGCTGAAACCATCAATTGTTTGTTTTGCATGAAAAATGACTGAAATGATTCATCAATTATTATTTTAAGAAGGAAATTTTCTGACAATCAACTAATCGATTAATTGACTTATCGTTGGATCTCTAGTTTGAGCAAGCTTCATCATCAAGGTAGCCAAATGACTCATGGGGACTATCTTTCTAACTGTCAGCTCCAACTATAAATTTGGAAGAAGACAGATCAGGTAATAAACCAATGTAAAAAAAAAAAATCCCTCTCACTAGGACTTAAGTCAGTCTAATTGCCTATGTGTCAGTGGATTAATTACCCTACTAAACAGTAAAGCCACTGTGTGTATGTCTTTGCCTCATTGATAAAAAATTAATGATCTGTAAGACTAATGGCAAACAATTGATCCCTATGATGCCTGATTCATCTCCCTGACAGGAAAGAACTGGCTTGAGATTTATCATAAAAAATCTCAAGGATTTGTCAATTCAAAAAATAGAAACAGTGTTTGTAGCATCGGATAGACAAAAATACACCTGAATGAATATGATAGCAGCGGTGTTACCTTCGATCCTGTTTTCTTATTTGCCACATCCAAAAACCCATTTAACTTATTGACAGAGTGGAGATCGAAGATAAATGTAAATGAATAAATGAATCAAAGCCAACCCTCTGCTCCCTGAGACAACACTCATAAACTGCAATGAATCAACTGAAAAAGCAACATATCATCTTAACTTTCACTCTGTTTGGCACCGCGTACTAAAGCAAGATTCTTGGGAAATCTCTGTAAACTTTGCAGCTCTGAAGTCAAATTACTGATACGTTTAATGGAGATTAC
The DNA here is from genome assembly GCA_029490765.1 of Euthynnus affinis. Taxonomy (NCBI): domain Eukaryota; kingdom Metazoa; phylum Chordata; class Actinopteri; order Scombriformes; family Scombridae; genus Euthynnus; species Euthynnus affinis. The sequence goes on along the minus strand of CM055838.1, from coordinate 32,756,785 downwards.
ATGTAATTCATCCGCTGACATGTGACACACACACACACATCATTGCACACAAAAACACACACATGCTGTGTCAGCCACCCACTGTCTGTGTCAATTACGTCGTAGGCATTTACCTGAAAAGGTCATTAGGTTACGCACGTGTGTGTCTGACTGAACTGCTTATTGGATTGTGCCTCTTCTCTGCTGCCCATACAGGAGTGAAAATAGAATACTTTTGGGTCAGAGGAGCACAAAGGGGAGAAAAAATTGAGAAAGGCATGAATTAGACTGAACGAATAAAAACACTGAATTAGCACAGAAGGAGACAACAAACCCATTTAGAAGGGTAAATGCTAGGTTTGATCAGGTGGAGAGAGAAACTGTCATGAGTGCAGTCAGCTTTAGCTTATGGTTGACGTTAATGTTGCAAGAGTTTTGCAGACTGTACCTGATCCAATCTAGCATCAAGCATGCAGTAGGAAGAGACTGATATCATTTATTGTAGTGCGGCTGCAATTACAAGGCAATTAATTGATTGAAAGAAAATTAATCAGAAACTATTTTGATAATAGTATAATTGTTTAATTTTTTGGGCCAAAATGCCAAACTGTCTCTGCTCTAGCCTCTCCAATGTGACCATTTGCTGTTTTCTTTGTCATGCATGACAGTAAATGAAATGCCTGACTGTTAGTCAGACAAAACAAGAAGTTTGAAGGCATCACAGAGGCTTCTGAGAAAATTGTGAATGTAATTTTTTCACAATTCCTTAACATTTCATTGACTAAATTATTAACTGAGAAAATAATATATAATCAATAATGAAAATAATTTTAGTAGCAGCCCTGTTTTACTCATTCATGGATAAATGGATAAATATCTGCTTTTTTTCATCTAATTGGTGCAATACTGACAATATTAAAGGCGTGTGTGCTGTCACTGTGTTGAATACTATTTATATTGATTATAATATTGATATTATTGATATCAATGGTTTGCTATCAAATGGATCTTAGTGGGGGAAACTTCAGGAACAGGAAACATCTTCATACTTGTGTCCGGTCTTGTTCAGGAGAAGCACATTGTTTATACTGAAGCAGTCACATAAAGCTGAGTTGGTAAACGTTACAATAATGTGGGTAGTTTACAGATGATACATTAGCTCTGGGCATTATAGATAAAGTTGTGAAGTTACCTTGTGTTTTCATGTGGAGTTTCTTAGTGGATCCTTAAAGCCATCTTCACAGTCACAGTTTAGATCGTATTAACGTTTTGAGTCACTATTGGATGATTTTTTGGATCAGCAAAAAAAGGGGGGGCGGGACAAATATAACTCTGCTCTTCATTATTCTGTAGAACACTTAGAGCAAGGAAGTTAAAATATTTTTAAAAATTCAATACTCAGTTGTTAAATTAAGGTGCAATATGAGGTATGATATCTTCTCCCTTTAAACACAGTAGTGAATGAAACAACAGCCTGTGTCCACATCATCAAAACTTCATGAAAACACGTCTTGTCCTGCAGCTCAGCTTGTTGAACGAACAACCAAACAAACATCCAGCAGGGAAAACCTCCATCCCAATTGTGACTGTGAAGATGGCTTTAAGGAAAACCTTCACCTATAACATGAGTTAGCAGCTAGATAACTAATTAGCTGCTCAGTTGCAGCACATTAAACAACATGTAAACATACCTGAATATGTCACATCTCATCTGTTAGATGCTATTTGATTCTTGTTCTTCAAAATCCCTGTTAGCAACATGTTGTCTGTCCATGACTTGTAGCTACAGAAGTTTGTTTACTTTGTCTCCAAAGAGACATTCAATTTTGCAATTAATGTGCAGTTCACATATGTGCCAAAGAGTGTGGGGCCATCTGCACGGATCATGGATCAACTATGTTCCGTTACACCACTAACTGCTAGCAAAGTCTCATCAGCCAGGCACATTGAAAACACCTGCTTGTGCAGGGCCTTCAATTTACTATTAGTGAGATCATAGTTTTTGAATTTCAGCATTCTCATTCAAATCTTGGACTCCCTGGCATCTGGAAGTGTTTGACTTTCCTGCTATGATGGAGGAGTTGACAGAAAATAAGCTTCCTTTGCAACAAGGACAGCTCAGCTCATGAAGTGTTCCTTTAATAGAAGAAAACAATCAGAAGAACAAATAGTTATTAAATTAACTTTGAGTGTTAATTGTCTTAAGGCATATTCACATTATTCCAGAAAAAACTGCATTATTCCACTATTTTGTATGTGGTGTGTAGCTTTATAGGTTGCTGCATAGACTCGTGCAGAACGAGAGCCTTGTTTTTCTGCTATTATGTGAAAAAACAGCTTTACACTGAAAATGATATTTTTACAATCTGATCTTCACTTGAATGTTTGTATTATGGTTTTAAAACCAGATCTCATTCATTGGCTTATAGGCAAACTAAACTAAACACAAGTTCAAGCTGTAAATAATACACATAATACAACGCCTGCCATAAATGTGTAGAGTACTTTCAGTGAGTGACGTCTGAATGAGCCTCTTGCATTAACGCCACCTGCTCTAAATGTGTCTAAAAACACTGAGAATTATTATCAAATTATATCTGACACCCAGGTGTTACACACGGAGCTATTTTTTTCTTAAGGTTTCCCTTCACCTCATAACATCACCTTCTTGCTCCTTTTTTGTATTACTCACATTCTCCTTTCTCATCTTTCCTTTCTTTGCAACCTCATGTATTCTCTCTCTCTCTTTCTTTCTCTCTCTCTCTCTCTCCTGCCTCTATGTCTCTCTGTCTGTCTTCCCCCTCATTCTCTTCCTCTGTGCGTCGGTATGCCTGTTAGTTGTTGGTAGAGTGAAGCGGCTGCATTATCTAGATACATTATTGATGCATGCAGCACTTTGACTAACATACACACACACACACACACACACAGGCACACACGCACACAAACTCCAACCACTCTCTCACATAATAAAAACATACATACACTCATAAAATCAAACACATCATTGCACACACACACACACACACACACATATACACACATACACATATGCACAATCACAAAAAGCATGTGCCTCAATTTGTTATTGAATGTGAGTGGGTGCAAGAGAGGAAAAGAGAACACGTGCATGCCGTTTCTTTATGGGTGAGAGAACACAGCTGATCCTGCCCAAGTCTCTCTCTGTTTTTAAGAAAAGATGGAGGAGTCGCCCTGTTTGAAATGCACCCACCAGACTAAAATTAAGCATCCGTAGCCACACACTGAGCTAATAGGTCGGCGCTGTGTGCTTTCTTAACATCATGTCGTACTTTTGGGAGGAGTTGGAGACGCATCGGAGTGCAAGGAGACAATCAATCTTTAAAAATAGCTGAGGGGTGACGTATAGAGACGTATTCAGGAAAGCAGGTAGAGACAACAGAAAAGAGCGAGGGGAAGGAGAATTATGAAAGAGGAAAAAGTACTGAGGGGTGAGAATTTGAGTGATGGGGAAGGCGGAGGTGGGAGGAGGGGGACAGAAGAGTTCCCAGCATCTCTTTTCCCAGGGCTTTGTAAGGGCCTCATTAAATATGGATGGTGTTTGGAGCAGAGCAGGGGCAAGTGGGACTCCACAAACAGCACAAGCAGCCCAGGCAGGCCCATTCCTGTTGTGATGGAGCCCTGCTGTCTTTTTTTTTCCCCTCGTCTGTCTTTCCGTCTTCCTCCTCTCCTCCCTCGACTCACTTCACCGCCACTTTCACTCCCTCGTTCATTTCTCCCCGACCTATACCTCTTTTCCGACCTTTCTCTCAGCCGTTGTCTGTGTCTGTGTATCAAACACTCTTGACGGGACAGCGTGTGTCTGTTCTTGTCTTTTCCCTCTACCAATTTTTATCTCTTCTTCCTCGGCTTCCTCCTCTGTGATCTCCTCTTCTCAGCCCTGCTTCTTTCTCTCCCTCTCTACGCTCACTCACTCGTTCTTTTCTCTACCTCCTCCCCCCTGTGATGATTACAGAGTTGTTTGATTAGCGCGTATGAATGAAGATGGAAGCTCTCCTCCATTGTTCCAATTCCCTCTTCATAGCTTTCCCTTCCTTTCAGATTAAAATCATGTGTGCTGCATGGAACAGTCATTAATAGTATAACACTCATGCTGACCCTCCTGCATCTGTCTGTCTGTTCATCTATCTACAGCATTAGATCTGATTCTGCCTGTGCCTGTGTCTTTCCTCAGCTATGTAAGATGATTCTGAATAAGTGATTCAGACTACAACAATCAAGTAAGTACACCACAGCGTACCCTAACTCTTAATTCTGGCATGTTTGTTTTTTTTTTTATAACAGGAGATGAAGACACATCACACCGGTCCTCTTCAGCAGAACCATGGACGGAGAGAAAGCAGAGCAGGACTGTAACTGGCACCCTCATGGAGCCCTGATACACAGGGTGGAGTGCAGGTGTGTGTCCATCTGTCTGTCTGTTATTGCGAATATGAAACACATTTTGTTTGCATGTGTGCACAAAAATAAAGATGACAGGATTAGAGGTTTGGGAGAGAGTGAGGTAAGGAGAGAGATAGACAGACAGTGAGTGGAGAACACAGGTAGACAGTGTCTGTGTTGTGGTTTTATCCAGTCTGTTGCCCTAAACAGAACTGTAAGGTTGAGGTGAAGCTCAGTCTAATCTGGCTCAGCAGGAGTGACGCACAAAGACAGATACACTCTATAATCCCATTTGCTTCCTCTGTGTGTGTGTGTGTGTGTGTGTGTGTGTGTGTGTGTGTATGTGTGTGTGTGTGTGTGTGTTTGTGTGTGTCTGTATGTGTGTGTGCATTCAGAGCATTATGCAAAAGTTGTGTATCAAGTTGTAAGTAATGCATATTTCAGCATACGCTATGCAATCACTTCATATATGTTTATATGCTACTAATTTGCTTTGGCAAATTTGCTCTGGAGGAAACTACAGATAAGTCATAGGAAGGTTTTCTGGATGGATGTGTAGATCACAGGACTTTGATACCAGAAATATGAGTTTGCAGTCTGTGTCTCATATGTTGTTAGCGTTAGGCTACCGCAATACTTGGCTAGGGAGAGAATGTGATTTTGATTAAATATTACAAAAAGAATGACATTAGCTGAGTTACATTATTTTTATTTATTAAATGAAATGCATTTGCTGTGGTTAGATTTGGTTAGATAAGCCACTTCCCCATTTAACATATACTCTCTGTATCTGGAACACGTCACAACTCTAGCATGTGCGCGCTATAGACTGTCCTTTACAGCACGCACTGCCCTCGCAGTTGGGTGACGCCTTTTTCATTCTGTCAACATCATTAATTATTAATTAACACTTAGAAAATTCATTAAAACCATTAAATCATTAAAACCCACATTTATAACTAGCGTAAGGGGATGCTACACAGTAGCGCTGGTTTGCTATTAGCCTTGCTATTGTTTATGTCTAAACCCAGAGACTAAGGTAAGCCCGTCCTAGCATACTGTAAATTAATTCAATGGTTTCATACTGTATACTACTGCTGTCAACACATCTCACTCCCAACTCAGAGGGAGTAGACTACAATAAAACTAACATTGCCCAAATGTAATATTTACCTGAAAATATGGTTAGGGATTTTATTCTAATGCAAGGATGAGGCTAGGATATACTAAGCTAACTAACTATACTACTTTGTATGTTATGTACACCTGAATTCTCGTGGTTAGTCTGCTTTATGACGTCCCTTCCATTATCCATATTAGGCTCTCATGGCGACACCTCAAGAAACAATATTTTCACAGCAGACATTTTGACTTAATAGTAAAAACACAGGTGTTAGTAATACTAGTGCACTATAAGTATGTTTGAAATGCAATGACATTTACAGCGAAGAATATGGAGATGCCAATAGTGAAGAAATGTACAAGAGAGCATAAGTGTGGGCAATGGGGGATAATCTATAGGTGCTGCTACAGCCCCATTAGTCAGCTTGTGTGTGTGTGTTTATTTTTAGTCAGCGTTTGTTTCCCAGCCCCAGCTTCAGCATTAGGGGAAAAATCCACCCTAAAACACTTGATTGCTGGGAGATGACATTAGGGTTTCCCACAGTGCATTATCTCGGAGGCATGCCACTTCGCCTGAAATAAAGACTTGATAATGTCAGAAGAAATTATTACACTTTTTACCTTTTGGGAGGAAAGCAGAGGTATTAATCCTCACAGCAAGGCCAGTGAGAACTTTAGCGACATGTCAATTGCATCAATGACTCAGATCACAGAGTTACATAAGGGAAAACCCTGAACATGACATCATATTGAGATATTTCCAGTGCAGTCAATCAGACTTCTGACAGTTTGTCGCCTCACCTGCACTCATTTGGTATTTTTGAAACTCATCTTGCACTAAAATAGGTGCAGCAGGAGAAGTGTAACTGGCATTCCACTAACACTACAATTAAACAGGAAACAATTTCCTAGTTTGACAATATTGACATTATTGTTGAGTGTAGTCATATCTTATTACATGCACCACTTCAGTAAAACAATAAGAAAAAGAACAGAATCCAGTCTTATTCATTTCACTAAAATGCTGTTATTGTGTGAATCATTGTGATTTTAAATAAAATCAGCTCTTGGCATCATTATCAGGCTGCAGTGTACTGTGCATGTCCCAACTGTGTGGGTGTGGACACAGTAACACACCCATGAACATGGTTAGTTGGCATTATGCCTATTCTCTACAGGCTGCTGAAGTCGCTCACATCAAAAATGTAGAGAATACATAAAAAGTATAATAAGCCCATACATAATAGTGAGAATATTAAATGAATATATAGGAACTGTCAAGGAAGTGTTTCTGTAAGCATTACACTGTATATAAGCAAATTACAGAATTAGATTATTTAGTAGCCATGGTAACATATGTTTGCATCAGCACAAGTGGATTTTCCCTGATATATCAGAAAGGGAAAACGAGTTTAAGAGGTGTGCTGTGCTCATAATTTTGGTAGTTAAAAAAGTAAGTGACCACAGAACAACTTTCCCCTGGTATCATAGTACAAAATGTCTTGTTTTCATCGTGTTTCCACCTGTCCATCATTATTTATGTCATATGTGGTCCAAATGCAGTCTCGCCTAATAATGCTCATAACCACTTATGTCTTTGTGAGCTCTTTGCGACCACCAGAGTGGATGAATAAATGCATAAGGTTCAGTAAAGTGCAGCATGACCCATTAACATTCTCAGAATAAACTTTGTCTTAATTTTCCTCCCAGACGTGGCACTGATGATACAGGATGATAGTCACTAAAACAGTTAGCTCAGTTATCAATCCATGTGACTTTATGTTTAGATCTCTTGGTTCATTTGTAATAAGTCAATGTGAGCTTAGTACTTATTATTGGTCCAGTGAATGAGCAGAACTTGACCTAAGTGTCTTGCTCCATCCAGTCAGTTCCAGGATTCAACATAGAAACCTTACAGTCACAAGCATTTCTTTCCAAATTAAATATATTACAACATCATTCTTAAAGACTAATGTGTGTCTAATTATAGTTTTTCCACAAAGGAAATTATAATTACATTATTCAAATCTTTAAAATGTACATCTTCCCCCTCAATGAAAAATCCTGAATCAATATGCAAATGTGTAGTTTGACTACTGGACACATGCAGTAGGATGTCTCCTACTTCACTAAAAAGACAGTTCTCAGTGTATGTGCACTGGAAGCCTCAATTTTACATATTGCACTTGTGTAAGTTGCATACTGGATCTTGACCAGAGAAACTTCTCTTCTTCAGCAGATTTGGCTGAATTTGAAAACAAGCTACTAGTGACTCTTTGCATACATCATTTTGCACTTCCAACAAAAATGACCGAGAAGAATAACATATTTTGAGTGGAGGGGGACTTTAAATGGCTGTCTTACCATTAGCCAATAATAAGGCAGTGGTGCAAAAGGTTAGAGAAGTGGCCTTGTGACTCATTGTCGCTGATTCAATACCCAAGAACAGCAGGCTGATCAGACTGTGGTTGTCCTGGGCAGCTTCCAGGTGTGAATGTGTAACTGTGTGAATGTGATCAGGGAGTTCCTGAAAAAGAGAGCATTGCTCTCAGTGAAAATTCACCTGATTAAATAAAGGTTGAAAAAAATAGTTGTGACAGTCCTGATGCAGTAACAATATACATGAATATTCATGAAAAGTGTGAAAGAATGAAAGAAATGGAAAGTGTCTTGTGATCGGTGTGAGAGGGAAGTACAGTGTTATATTCCCAGCAGCCTCTAAAGTTACACCTCTGCCAATATTTCTAAATAAATCTGCCAATATTTCCTGTCTTTATATGTGTGTGTGTGTGTGTGTGTGTGTGTGTGTGTGTGTGTGTGTGTATATATATATATATATAAAGCCACAGGGAATTCGGTGTGTATGAAGTATTTGGCTGTCATCCATCACTGATTATCTGCTTCTTGAAGGAAGCCACTTCTCTGGAAATCCATGATTTCAGGGCTTGAGAGCTTTTACTGTATGTGTCCATGTATTTGTGTACACTATGTATCTATTTCAATTGTGAGATCACCAAGCTAGACTGATGGTGATATATTCTAACCCCAACAAGCCTAAGTACACTTTTGCATTGTGTCTCTGTAACCTGAGAAGCGAAATACTGCAAGTGGAGCAAACAGGAAGAGTGAGATATGGAAGAGAGAGAATTGAGGGGAGACGTGAGGGGCCAATAGGATGAAAAGAACAAGAGAGAAAGAGAAGCAGGAGAGGTTATTCACAGACAGATGGATAGATAATGTGCTTATGACTCAAGATCCCCCAGGAGACATTGCTGTCTGGCTGTGTCACTCAACACTTTCATCACTAAGCCCTACTCTTCTTTCACCTTTTATCACACTTCTCTCTTTTATGTTCTCCTTTCATTCTGTTTTTTGCTCTTGTCACATCATACTGTACCTGATGCACTGGATACTGCTCTCTTCTTTCCTTTCTTTAAACACCTAACTCCTCTCTTCCTCTCTTCTCCCTCCCCGCCCTCTTGTTTCCTCTAATGGATGCTACTAATGCCCATCATCAGCAATGTCCGTCTGGGGGAGATTCTTTCCTGCAGCTGCTCGCTGAGGGACACAGCAGGCCTGCTGAGATCATTCACTCATTTATTCCATCCATCCATCCATAAATCAGCTCATCCCTCCACTGTTTGTTGCCTTTAATCATTCTTTGTCCATTTATAACTCTCTAACTTGCAACATACATTTTTACATTCATTCATTCATGCATCCCTTTAACCATCCATTCATTTGCTCTCATTCATTCTTAAAGAACTTTATCGACCACTAATTTCATAGAAAGGTGATTCTACATGAGTACTCCCTACCTGAGTATCTATTTCCCAGTAAATTCAGCTTTTGATGATGTATCAGGTAACAGTTAATAACCAAATCTTTGTCTGACTCAGTCATCCTCTCACTGGAAGGATGGCTGTGTGTGTGTGTGTGTGTGTGTGTGTGGTGAGTGAGAGGGAGATTTTGAGAGCAAATACTTGTATTCTCTGCTAATATTTATGTCTTTTGACAAGCCTCTGCAAGTTCACTTAAAAGCGATAGAATAAAATCTGACAGCTTTTGTTTTTGGCAAGTGATCAATAGTTAAAGGAAAATTCCACTTTATTTCAACATGATGTATTTCCTATGAATGTGGCCATGGTGACTCTATGATTCATGCTGACTTTGCAATTGTCATCTCCATTATAGAGATACAGGAAAACAAGGACGTCTCAGTCACACTGCAAATAAACAGAGAACAGGGCAACTCACCAGCTAACCTAACCACCTTTTTTCTTTTCTGTGGTCCAATCAGCCTTGGTGAAGCTTTTATTGCGCTTACAGTAACATAATGAGCGTAGGTGTTTTCAGCTGAAGTACTTCAACTGGTTCACTGTCTCTTCTCTGTTGCACTGTGTGTGCAGCACACATGGAGGGCTCAGCCTTGCCATCCATGTATCAGTATCCATCTATCCATCGGCCACTACTCCTGCCAATTCTGATTGTTTGTTAAATGTCCTATTAGCGCTAATTAATTGGCCAAACTTATTAATCATTTGACTTATGATTAAAAACAAAGGAATTTACGAGAACAAGATGCATTGTGGTTGTTCACCACAATAACGTCTCCCAAGTATAGTATATGTATACAAGATGATGTGTCAGTGTTGTAGTTGTTCGCCAGAAATTGTCATAACTTGACTGTTATGCAGTTAGTTTTAAGCCACATTTTTACAATAAACTTTTTAGATCTTGTTTTTTTTTAACTATATCTTTTTACCAGATGAAGGATTTTAGTCACTGGTAGTCTGGATCTTAAGTTATCAGAGAAATAAACTGAGCAAACGTTAGAAGCAGTTCAGCTAACAGCCCCTCCTGGACATCCTCTGTGTGCCAAACAGTGTCAGGAGAAACACTGATTTTTTTGATGTGAAACTGTTTTATTCAGCATTTGTATCTGTTTTAATCCCTGTGCACATTTGTTTTGAAGAGGAGGAGACATCTGTGGATAATTCAGCTCCTGGTAAATAAATCCTGAATGATGAACGCTGAAGTAATCCTAAACCAGAGAAACTGGTTATTTATTGATGAAGACAACGACTCCCGTGATCCCATGCTACTTCACACCATCATCATACTCCATCTTTTGTTATTGTTTTGATTGAGAGACTCCTAGCAGCAGAATTACATAGTGTGCACTTAAGTGTTTATTTAGTGTATTTAGATTGCAAAATGTGTTTATGTTATTGGTAGTGTAGTTCTAAAAATAAAGTGAAGGAATTGTTGGATTTGAAAGGACTGCTCGATCATGGTCGACATGATCGAGCCAGGTGACGATGCATGTGATTCAAGATCAGAGAGGAGAGCCTGACACTTCCTGTTGGGTTCGCACCTAGGTGCAAAATTGCAAAGCATCAGTAGAAATGGAGTCTTTGAGCAGACTCCTTTGTTTCAGGGCTCTCAGAGTTTACATGTAGGCCTTTCTTTATCTGACCCCACGGTTTAGGCCCGACAGTGTCAAGCTCAAACTGTTGTACACTGTTTGCAGTTGTAAGTTTGTGTTGAACACATCTGTGCAGGCAGACACCCGGTGTGTCTGTGTTCTTTTTGGCGTATATCCAGTCCAGTGTGTGTGTGTGTGTGTGTGTGTGTGTGTGAGAGAGAGAGAGCTCATATGGCATTACTTAAAATACTGTATATTCCACAAGGAACCAATTAGCCCGCCCAAACCTCACAGACACCAGAGGTGACCCATGTCCATTACATCCAACTCACCAACCACCGCAACTTGTCAACAATCATTTATGATGACCACCTGCCTCACAGCAAACACAGCAGGGACCCATTTGAAGGAGACGCCACTGTTAAAGGAAATTAGGAATTATTGATATTGATGTTTATTGAAGCTTGAATGCAACATGCAAGCAATTGGCTCATAACTCTGGCTAAGAGCCTATTTGGCTGCGTGAAGCCACAAGTGACATCATCGTTGGCCTCAGTCCCTGTCTAATACCCAGAAGTCCCACTGCCAAGCCTAATGTGTATGTGTGTGTGTGAGTGCGAGTGTGTGTGCTTCATTTGTTCTGTCCGCTGGGTCTTAAGCGTCACACTTTGCAGGTGCTTTTCACGCCTGCGATTAACTTGCATCATGTGTTCTGATGGCAAAGATCTGATGGAGTTTAATTTTACACGTGGCGTTGTCTCATGAAAACACAGATTAACACACATTTCACTGCGTTCTATCATATTTGTGTTTTTTAAAACAGACAAAAACCCTTTGGCTTGCTTTTCACCATACAGGGAATGTGGTTTTGATAAGGTTTTTTTGCACCTGAGCTCCTGTTTAATGTTCTCATGTTTCCTGGTTGCATTCATGCACAAAACATTTATGAAATTGACTACTTATATCACTTATACATTGTGACCCAATGCTTTTCTTAACAGCTCCTGAAGTGCTTGAGCTAGCTAGAGCTACATATATACATAATCTCATAACCAGTCATATGCATCTGAATTCCAGACATCCCACATATATTCTTGAGCCATTTAACCAATTTTATCATATGTATGACTCCTTTGACCTTTGCCCCCTGCCAGGTAAATGGAGGCGCAGGACAGGAGCCGCTCCCCATCCCGCAGGACCAGCAGGGTCGAGCAGGTGGTTGGACGATGGCTGAGACGGTCACGAGACTTAGGCAGCAGGTCTCACTCTCTGAGCAGGTAAACCTATCGTTGTCTTATTTTAATGGGTGGTCATGTTAACATTCACAAAATTGATAATTTACAGAATTATCAATCTAATTTCACTGTTTAATCTGACCTGTTCACTTTTTGACTGAGATGCTACTGTGCTATGCTACAGTAGATACTGTCTGTTGTCTTTATTTTTCTAATACACACAAGTATGAAGTTATTCACCAAAGAACTCATCAAACTACCAGAGCACAACTGTCAATACATTTTTTCTTTTTTCTTATCATGACCACCTACAGAGACAGGGTTGCAGTAGATGGGAAGACAACAGAGTCCAGTGGCGCCGATCAGAGGAATTACCCCTTCCGCTTCAATGTTCAGATCCAGCGGGACCCAAACCTCAACTCTCATGGCCTCACTCTATCCCCCCAGACTCCCATCCTGGTGCAGGAGGTCACCCCAGGTACGACAAGATATACAGAATATAAACAGCAACATTTCAAAAAGCTGATCTTGAACTTTGAATCAAGGTGGTCTAGTACTACATCTCGCCTAGACTACGCCTAGACTACACCTAGACTCACAAACCTGTTTATACTTGTTTTTAGGAGAAATAGCTAACACAGCAGTAACAACATATTGCTCAGGTTCAGATCAGATCAATCAGACACTCCATTCCAGGTATCCCTGTTATTCTCAACACTGTCAGTATTGCTCTTAATAAGACCTGGGTCTCTAGTTTCACATCCTCTGTCTACAGAAAGGCCATGTATTCTGAAATGCTGTGTACAGCAGATGCATAAATAACTGTCAGACTTCATTCACATTGTCACACTGTCGTGACCCTAAAACCAATGCAGCGCCTCTCACCCTGGTGAATTTGGTTTCACTGCTGACACTGAATGTTTAGGTCAGCTCTGGTTGGTACTTCTCATCTTCCCCACACCAGCTCAGGCTCATTCCCCCACAGAGATCACATTTTATGTGCCAAGAGCCAGTTTCCATTGCCAAGGTCTGCAGTCTATTGGTCTGTTTTGTCAGTGCCTGTTGTCCAACGTCAGTGGACCTAGAATAGCCTGTCCCACCCAACTGAGGGGAGAGAAGCTGTTCTGTCTCCATAGCCAACCTACAGTAGAAATGTAACATAGTGAAGACAGCCTAGGGGTCTCTTCAGGGCCATAATGTACAATGATGAAATCGATAGACAGACCCAGGACATAGTAACTAACAGAAGCTGTTAAGCATTGTTACATGGATGACACACTTTCCCAGTATTCAATGTAGAAACCTTTCAGTCACAAGCCATCTCTATCTCTCAAATGGCTGACAATTAGCACAACATAATTCTTAAATTCCTTTAAAAAGCTGAAATGTACAATGAACACTGGCGTGAAATAATTTAGACAGGAACACACTCCAGCCAAGTATGTGGCCATAATTTGTAGGATAATTGTAGGAGGTTATTAAAATCCAATACATTCTGTTCTTGCAAGAAAGGAAAAAAAGAAATGTCTCATTCTCCCTCCTCTTCTTTCTAGAATTCACATAGCATACAGCAAGTCTCCTCAGTAAATGCACAAGTGGAGCTGTGCCAGACCAGTACAGGCCTCTGGCCAGTGTAGAAAACAAACTGTAAAAAGTGTAACCTCCAAGGGAGGCTGATATGCTCATTCTGCATACATGCACACAGAATCACATTAACAAAGGAAACACATTGTTGGACTGATGTGTGTGCGTGCGTGTGTGCCTGCATGCCTGTGCAGCATCTTCAGTATAATGAGGAAGCAAAACGATTTTGGGATTTGTAAGAGACAGGGAGGCTTTGCCCTTAACTCAGGCTCTCAGGCGGTGTTTCCACCCAGACTAGTACAGTCAACAAGAACCTTTTCCAGTCAAATGCTTTATGTACTGTGTGCTATGTAACAGATGTTTAATGTGGGGGTTATGGGCATTTCAGGGGGTGGATTCTGTCTGTTGGAAACTCAGCAAAGGAGGTTGGATTTGCAAATAGCCTGAGGTGTTGTCTGGGAAGGTTAACTCAGGGCAAAAAAGCCCTCTGCTTTAAATTAAGTTTGTGGTACTTGAGGGTGTGTCAGCAGTAGTAGGTGTACATGTCACCTCTACTGCATCCCAAGGCACAGCACCTCCTACAGGTCAGCTCCCAGTCAGTATGTGCTATCTGTACTATCTGCTGCAGTTAATGCTGTTACATCTAATGAAGAGCTGCAGTCTTACAGTTCCTCACAGTGACTCTCCTAAAATAGAACATGATTTACTTACAGCTCTCATAGTTCTCACTCAGTTTGGGATTAATTGCCTTTTACAGCTGATGCCAATCTGTATGCCATGCAAAGTCAATCATTCAAAATTACTGAACTTGTGCTGAATTGACCGTTGCTGCCTTCAGTATGTTTTGTCATATAATGTTTGTACACAACTCCTCCCATATATGCATGCTCATGGCTTATGGTTCTGACTGAAAGATACAAAAATGTATATTTAACACATTTCTAGCACTAGAAATGAGGCACTGACATTTTTACTGTCACCAACATTCATCATTTATACAGCACTATAACAAGGTTCATTATTGGAAAAGTATTTCAGCTAGAAGCTAAAGCTGCTTGAATGTGCTGTAGCTAATGACAGTAGCATAGTTTCCACCACTGTATTTTATATACCATCCAACTTGATAACTGCTGCATATATAATAATGCAACTAATGCAAATATATTCAGTATTTATGGGTTTTTTAATGTCAGTTAAGGAAAATTCCAATATTATTATTATTATTATTATAAGAATAATGAAATGAATGCTATGTATTATATCCTGCCTATGTTTTGTACTCTAAAGTGCAATTTGTCTGCTGAGCTGCAGAGCCAAGAGGGTCTGAGTCTCCCTGAGGTCCAGGGGCAGATTACCTCGCTTTCTCCTGTCTGGCTCAAGTCTGCTCTGTCACCATCTGCTTCTGCCTGTCCCACACACACACACACACACACACACACACACACACACACACACACACACACACTGTTGCTCATGTCTCCAGTGGCCCTGCTAAGCCTCACTTTTTCTTCTTTCTGTCTCTCTGACACGTGCTGCAGCATCTTGACAGTGAAATATGAATCTTTTATCTAAAAGCATTTTCAGAGCTATCAATGTCACCTGCATCTGTCCATGTTCATTTTGGTTGTAAAATCAAGTAATAACTTATATCACAATGATATAATTCAGTATTGGGGGATTACTTAGAAAAAAATATGCTGAAAATGCTACATTCAGAACCAGGATTTTTGCCAGTGGGCCCATTTCGGATTGCCTGAAATTACAACTTGATTTATGCACCAGTGATTTGTCTTTTAGCATTTGTATATTGGAAACTAAGGGTAAAGACCCTGTTCAGGCCTTTGCGCACTTACACACTCTATCCCAGGATATTACTTGTTGAAAATGAAATCAGATTTTTTTTTGTAAAGTTGTGTATAAATGTAATAAACTAATTTAGAGCTACCAGTAGCTCTATAAAATCAAAGCTTGCTAGCATTCAGCATATTTGCACAAAGCACTAGAAATGCTTGGTGCAATGCCTTAATAGTGTAAAACTCAGCTTCACTCATTTTTCAAGTGTTTCAGTTTGGGCTTTTTTCACCACTCTTTTGTCAAATTTGCAAATACAGTAAGGGACAATGTCATCTGCAGGATTGGAGCAGTTGTTGTTGTTGCTGCTATGAACATCTACTGTTACTTTTGGTCACAACTGAACTATTGTACATCTGCTCTAACCTTTGCCCTTAATGTTGTCAGTATTGGTGACTGCTCTTCAGCTTATACAGCGTGTACAGTGTATTTTTTAAAAAAAGCAAAAAGGGCATCATTTGAATGTTAGCCATGTACAGTAGTGGCTAAGTGGTCAACAAAACATAAAATTGGACGACAATCATTAGATTATGGTCCTCCTTAATGGCTGGGTTTGGAGAGCTGTTTGAAAAATTATGCATCAGTGTGAGATGAAAGGAGATCAGTAGAATACAACATACTGCCTGTCGCAAGCCCCAGTTGCGGTACGAATGCAGACCAATTCAACACCCTCAGGCATGACAACACAAGGACATTTTGTGTGTCCAGGTGGTCCTGCAGATGGCCGGCTCGTCCCTGGCGACCAGCTTGTGAAGATCAATAACGTCGCTGTGGATGACCTGACCCCGGAGCAGGCTGCTGAAATAATCAGGTCTACACAGACAGATGCACTCATAAACACACGTATATGCACAAGTATTGGTACAAACACAAGAAAAAAAGTGTTTAAAATGAAACTATGTGCATCACATCTCCAAGAACGTCACCTCAACAGCCACCCTTTCTTTTATTTTCAGGGAGTGCCAAGACACGTTGACAATGACTGTCCTCAGAACAATGCTGGTGAGTCTACTGCATCTAACTAACAACACACACACACACATACAAACATTTCACAAAAACACTCATTTCCACACTGGTAGACATTTAATTGGATGATGGCTGTTTTTACAATTCCTCTAGTTTCCCCTTTTCATTCAGTTGTGCAAACAAGCACAAGCATGTACAGTATGTGTACACATGCCTACATGCTATAGATGTACACTGTCTATGTACACATGGGATTCTAAAATGCTGTTGTCAACAAACACATAAATCAGCATGTCAATTAGGCTTGGAGTCAAGCGTCATCGCTAACAACCATCGTGTCACCAAGGTCACAGCACTACATCACTGTTAACGGTGACAACATGTTACATACACTCTATCATGATCACTCCATCTATGTGTGTCTGTGTGTATGTGTGTGTGTGTGTGTGTGTGTGTGTGTGTGCACGTGTGTTTGTGTATGTTGAACAGGTTGTCAATCTGTGTGTGTGTGAAGTTGACGTACATGTTTGCGCTAAGGTGAAGTGGATCGATAAATAAATGGCTGCTCCTCAGTGACTCTCATCAGCAGCTCTGCTGATGGAAGCATCTTTACAGTCTGATTCATGGCTCACAACTCCTCCAAGAAATCATTAGTGAGCTTCAAGGAATTATTAGCATTTCACAGAAAATATTCATCTTTGTCATAATAATAATAATAATATATATATATATATATATATATATATATATATATATATGTATATATATATATAGATAGATAGATAGATAGATAGATAGATAGATAGATAGATATTATATAATACAAAAATAAAATGGAATAAAATCCCCAAGAATAAAGATAAAAAAAGAAGAAAAAAGACAACAGTGATAATAAAACAGGTAAGACATGTTGTGAATAAAAATGGTGTGCTAGAATTAATAAAAGAGCTGAGGGGCCCTGACTGCAAGAGCCAGGTCACCTTTAGTCTTGAGTCAGGACTTAAGAACAGCCAGCAGAGCTCTGCCCCGGGATGTGAAGCGGCACTCTGGCTCATAGCAGAGCAGCAATTCAGCAATGTGGTTGGCAGCTGAACTATGAAGCGCTTTAAATGTGATCAGTAAAATCTTAAAATGAATTCTAAAACTTACTGGTAACCAGTAAGTGGGCTAGCCCCATGCAGGGCCCACAGCATTCCAATACTGCTGTGGGCCCTGCATATGCTTACCTACATGGGGTCCACATGGGATTAGTGTGGGTATGCCCTGCCCCACACTTCCCCAAAGTAAACCCACACATACCCGCATGGGCATGTTTGTTGGGGTTGATGTGATCCTGTCTTCTAATATCTGTTATGTAAGCTGTGCAGCTGAAGGCGAGAGATCAGGGTTTTTTTTTGGCTTAACCTTGAATACAATGAATCACAGTAATTTAACTGAGATTAAATAAAAGCATGGATGACCTTCTCCCGATCAGACTGGAAGAGAAAAGATCTGAATTTTAAGATGCTCCTTAGTTGATGAAACATGATTGAACAACAGTTGTCCTGACTGTTGATGGTAAGAAACCATCAAAAGAGTTCTGAACCAAGGCTCATCTAAGTGATTCAGACTTGTATTATAATCACATCAATAATGATGTAAGAGCTGGAGATTGTTTGACAGTTTCCTCTGATGCTTTCAGTAATGAAAGATTATCTTTGTTATTAAGCACCAGTACTTAAGATGAATATAAATGCAGAATAAATATCTCCTAAATGTAAAATGTATTTGGATGCCTGTGTTGTATTGACAGAATGCATTTTTAAAACTCTTGCACACATCGATGTATCACAATCACTTGTCTCATTCTGCCTCCTATTGTTTACATTTCTGCAATATTAGCTGAAGTCCAGTCCACAAAGTTCACATTAGATCCTGACAGTGCCTGTTATTTGATAGTATTTGTGGAGATGAAGACTTGCTTTTGTTAAATAATCAAAACCTTTTCCCAACACATCTGACCAACAGGATATATTTAATATCAACACTGGCTTTTGATTGCTGATACAGTTTTCTAACACTTGAGTAACACGGGACAAGAAACAACTATAGAAAATAAGAAAGGAACTGCAGGCTTTAGTCTACGACAGAGTAGTGTCATTCCAAGAAAACTACCTGGGATCATATAGTTAACCTGCTTGTATAAAACTGGAAAAATGAGGCTACATATCTTTCCATTTTCTTCACATGTACCATTTTATGCTCCGCTGATTAAATTATGGAAATATAACCTGCTTTACAGTTTATTGTCATGTTTTCCTGCCAGGGCCCAAAGTCATCATTCATCACACCAGAGAAGAGGGCAAAGCTCAAGTCCAACCCTGTGAAAGTTCACTTTGCTGAGGAGGTGGAAGTCAACGGACACTCTCAGGTGAGCGTGAAAACATTTTGTCCAGTTACTCTGAAAACTTCCCCCATACCTCTCTTCAATGTTTATTATCATTATCAGTTTGGCAGCATTTCCTTGAGACATTGAAGAATTCTTCTCCAGATTCCATTTGCACACAATGTGTATCTGGACAGATTATCGAGATAATGACGTCTAACATCTGTTATTAATAAGCCATCTCATTTTCTCATTTCCTGCATTGTGATTGGATTTCAATATGCAAACTAGTTAGACAGAGCTGCTGGACTTGTCAACAAACATGTGTTTTAGATGAAGGGAGGTGACGGTGTTATTTGGGCTTCTCTTATTTTTCCTTTGCTGAGGATCATCTTTAGCTTTTTTTTCCACACTCGCTTGAGGTTGCTGGAAAAAATCAGTTTGATGACCTTTCAACTTATTTGGATTAACAATTATTTTCGATTATCAAAACATTTGCCATTACATTTTCTGTCGGTTGATTAATTATTGCAGCTTTACACTGAGTTAAGGTCTCTTAGATTTTGAATAATAACATTTTTTGATAAAACAGATAGCGCTTTATGATAAGATTTATTATTGTCAGGTATACTTTTGCACTATGAAGAGAAGTGATGGTTTATGATTGGTTAGTATTATGCAGGTTTTCTTTTATAAGCCTGGCTCTGGTTGGTCAGAGTTCCCATCATGCCAGCCGATGTGAAATCCGCTGAATGAGGAAAACCACATCAGCTAGAGTGCCTATTACTAATCACAGAGAAAACACGGATCGATATTTGCTTCATCCTCCCGTCCTAATGTCTGTGATTACAGGACAATAAGCATCAGATTAAGGAGAGTGGAGGGAGGAGGGGGATGCCATCGTTAAAAGAGAGAGAAAATAAGAGAAATGGAAGATGGGAGGGTGACAAGGGAGGGGTTGTCTAAATCTGAAAGCTCTCCGTTTGAACTTCAAAAACACACAGACATCAATGTTGCATTACATCACAGTGTCAATACAGCAAAACACTTTCTAAAATCATAGGAGAACAAGGATGAGGTAGAGAGAGATGAGTCACTACAGCGAACGAGCAGGGCAGACAGAAACAGGCCAGAGGAGAAGAAGATATGATGTGAAGAAAAGCTGTGTGAACAGAGCTGAAAATGAAACACGGCCTAATCTCTCTCTTTCCTCTTGCAAGTGTGTTGTAATATGCAAAACATGCTATTTTATATTTTTAATCTGGCTTCCCAGTATTTCAAAATATAAATAATTTTTGTGTGTAAAAGCAGCAGTGCCAGTGTATCTAGGACAAACATTCCCCGGGCAAAATAAAACAACCAGTTAAATCTTTATATTTTTGTGTCTCAAACACACACGCGTCTTTCTTTTCTTGTGTCTCTGTCCGCCTGTTACTCATAATCCTTTTGAACCAGCAGGTTTTATGATGCTCACATTTTCATTTGACACCTCCCATGACATCTGACCCCTTGTGTGGCTTGCAGGGCAACTCGCTGCTCTTCCTGCCTAACGTTCTGAAGGTGTATCTGGAGAACGGACAGACGAAGGCCTTTAAATTTGAACCCAGCACCACAGTCAAGGTACTGTGGAATGATACAGTCGACCATATTGACTTCCATCCTTAATCATTACCAACAATCAGGCTTACAATGTTCTTATAGCTAAACCTGAAGTCAAGGAGCCTGTATTCAAATTTATGAATGTGAATTAATGTGATGTAGCTTTAAGTCTGCAGTAAGCTCCATATTAAACATAACTATATAAGTGAGACACTATTGGATTAAATATAAAGTCTAATTTTAAAAGCTACAGCTGATATAATGCACTCTCTCCCTCAGCCTTTATCAGTATAAGATATATCTGTTTCCTGGACATGCCAGTCTTTTTCTTGCTTCACTGAGACCTCCAAACCTCAGCTCAGCTCACCTCAGCAAATATATTTCCTGATGTGATAAAAAAAATATTGTCTCTCAAGACACAATTTTCTTTGTGCATCAGGACATTGTGATGACACTGAAGGAAAAGCTTTCTCTCAGCCGTATTGAACATTTCTCCCTGATACTGGAGCAGAGGCACAGTGCCACCAAACTGCTGCTCCTACACGATGAAGAGAGGATACACCAGGTACACACACACACACACACACTAATAACAATAAATCTACCTCTCTCCTTAAATGACAGATTAAAGCAGCTCATCCTTTTTAGTCAGTGTACTCCTCTTCTTTGTGTGTGTGTGTGTGTGTGTGTGTCCAGGTTGTCCAGAAGAAAGAGGCCCATGACTTCAGATGTCTGTTCCGTGTTTGTTTCATGCCCAAAAGCCTCCAGACTCTGCTGCAAGACGATCCCACTGCCTTCGAATACCTCTACCTGCAGGTAGATCAATGAACCTCTGACCCACGAGGGCTCACATCATCCACACCACCACCAGTCTGTTTTAATGTTTGTTCCAAACTCAATTTTTCCTCTTAAGTTGATCGTTTTATATTGCATGTGCTAGGGCTGCAATCAGGATTTTGAAGTCTAAATCTAATTAAGAGGCAAAGTATTTTAACACCCTCAAGAAATCCAGTTAGTGTCCATTTAATGCTGCAGATGAAGCAGCTAACCTTAATATGAAATAGCAGTCAGTAGGCCACAGTTTTATCCCTGCCATGTGGTTCTTTGACAAGTTGTTTCAAAAGATAGTTTGTCACTCAGCAAGTAAAACTGAATACTAAACTTCTATATATTAATACTGTATAAATACAACATTTAGCTTGACCTACATATGATGTAAACATATGTTATGTTAAGCTTAGCTACATAATGTTGTTGAAAAGTAAATCATGACACGTTTCAACAGTGTTGTTTTATCTGTGTGTGTGTGTGTGTGTGTGTGTGTGTGTGTGTGTGTGTGTGTGTGTGTGTGTGTGTGTGTGTGTGTGTGTGTTAGGGGGTGAATGATGTGCTGCAGGAACGTTTTGCAGTGGAGATGAGGTGTAACACCGCCCTGCGACTCGCCGCGCTGCACATCCAGGAGAGGTTGGCGAGCTGTGGACAGTCACCAAAGACCAACCTGAAGACAATAACGTGAGACGTACACACATTTTACATTTTCAGGACCTTACCATAGAGCTTAGTGGGGTTTAGTTCTGGTCCTTGAGCTTCTGAAATCAAGAGCGTGTTATAGGACAAATATATAATTGGTTATATATTTGCACATCCCTATAAGTCTTTTTTTATCATACATGCAGACCACAAAAATATGACTCTGCTTGTAATGTAACAAATAAATATTAGTTTCACCAAAGAAATTCATATTAATGACGTTCATCCGATAAACCATTTTTAGTCATGGTGGCATTAGAATAATGACCATCCAACAAAGTCTTAACACTTAATATGACCTAAGTAACCAACTTTTAACTCACTATATCTGTGGAAAATGTCCTGAACATGTTTCAAGCAACACTAACAGTCACACACACACACACAAGATGTATGTTTCTGTGTTTTCCTCCAGGAAGACTTGGGGCATTGAAAACTTTGTGTCTTCCACGTTGCTGAGGAACATGCGAGAGAAAGATCTGAGGAAGGCCATTGCCTACCACATGAAGAAGAGCCAATCACAGCACGATCCCAAGCAGAAGGGCCTGCCAGCCGATCAGGCACGGATAAACTATCTGGAGGAGCTGAGTGACCTTAAGTCATTTGGAGGAAAATCCTTCAGTGCCACCATGATGGTAGGCTTTTGGACTGTATACTAGATATTTATATGAATGTTTCTGTTGAGATTTGGTTGACTTAAGTTTCAATCTTCTCTGTCTCTGTCATTTCTTCTCTTGTGTCTCCCCACTCCTCAGCTCCAGGACCGGGAGTCCATGGTGACCCTGTTGGTGGGGGCGCGCTATGGTGTGAGTCAGGTGGTCAACCACAAACTGAGTATCCTGTCCACTCTCACAGAGTTCACCAGCATCACACGCATTGAGCTGCTGCCTGAATCCGACAAGGTCAGCCTGGTCAAAATATACCTGCAGGACATCAAGGTAAGTTATGCGCTTTAACTTTGAAGTGACTAAATCAGCACTACAAATAATGCCACAAAGGATGGTCATGTTAGGTTGCATACCGATTAGCATTATTTGTTGACCTCTTTGTTGGTGCAGTCTTGTTTGGCTTGTTTTGCCATGATTTTACACATATCAAATAGTTATGTAATTTTGTTTTGGTTTTTTTTTTTTTGCTTGTTTGTGCTTTTTCAGTTTGATGCACCTGCATTTTGGGCACAGGAGATTTAGCCTCCTATGGGGTCTGTTAGTTGTCTCTTGTTGCTTTAAAAGTTTGCATACTGCTGACAGCCAGACCTCTCTGACAGCAGAACAACTTGCTAATTGACATTCAACTTAATATGACCCGCCTCTGTAGCAGTGCTTTTAGTGGTGACTGACCTGTTTACATTATTTCTTGAACCCCTTGTATACAATATGCAGACATCAGCATGAAAAGAAGTAAAAGTATTTTTCATCAATATTAATGTATAATCCTTTTGAAGACAGCATTACATGAAGTGTTTTTCCACTGCTGAAACTGTATTTTCATTCCTTCTCTTTCCTTGTCCCATCTCATATCATCTTCTCTCCTCTCTCTTACCAAGCCCATCACATTACTGCTGGAGTCAGTAGCAGCCAAAGATATGTCCTGCCTAATAGCAGGGTACTGTCGAGTGTTTGTTGACCCCAACCTCAACATCTTTCCCTGGATAGATGTCTCCAGGAAGCACAGAGTGTCTGCTGAGGAAGGTACAGAGAAAGCACACAAATTCACACCAGTTAAAAGTCACACACCTGTCGCCTCTAAGTAACTGAAAAATAAGAGATATTAATAAGAGCGTTAGATTTATCCAGCTGTTCATGGTGTTGTGTTTTCACGGGCGTTTATGTATATGCGTGCAGGTTATGTGTCAAGGCGTGGCAGTGACTCAGACTCCTCAGACCTGGACATGGAGCCGCTGGTCTCCCTAGTGTCTCACAATGATAAGCCTTGCCCGCGTGTCAGATCCTCATCGGACCCAGAGGGAAGAAAGTGGAAAGACAAAAGGAGACACAAAGATGGCAAAGAAAAGGGAGATAAACCATGGGCAGATAAAAAACAAAAGAAAGAAAAGGATTCTAACACGGAAAAGGAAAGGTCTCAACCAGATAAGAATACAGGGCACAAGAATGAGGGCGCAGGGCACAAAGAGGAGACAGCGAGAGCACAGGGTGCTGGCAAGATAGCCTCTGGGGAACAACGGGAAAAAGTGGGGACCGAAAAAGAGGCACAAGAACGCAAGATGGGAGGTGGAGAAGAGGTGAAAGCAGCTGAGGAGCAGCCGTCTGTATCAGAGGCATCAGATTCATGTCATTCTGACTCGCGTGTCCTCACCAGCCCCTCCAGCGACTCTCTCGATGCCCTGGAGGAAGATGATTTGATTTCGTGTTCCTCTTCCTCCATGCATCCCAATGCTCCCGCACAAACTCACGGTCACATCGACTCCCCCCTCAAGCTGCATCCTTACTCTCATAAGCACGCTCAGACTCACCTCCTGGCTCCTCCACCTGCTCACGCCCACCCCCTTATCCACCTCTCGACTCACGACATAGACGAAGGGGGCTGCAGGAGGTCAGGCGACGGAGCCGATCCCCAACTCCTCGCACCCGTCTCCACCTCACCAAACGTTCACCGCGTCAATAAACCTTCAAGCACTCCCTGCTCTGATGACAGCTCCCTGTGTTTCGCTGAGCTCTCCCGACTTGTGGACTTTCTGCCGAGCCCCCCGGAGGCCAGCGACGACGATGAAGAGGAAGAAGAGGAACTGAGGAGAAGGAGGAGGAAGATGTTCAAAGAGATGGATGAGTCGGTGAGAAGAGCAGGGGAAGGAGGAAGCATAAGTGGAGAGGGTAGTTTTAAAGAACATACACTTTCCTCTTCATCGGGCTCCTCCCACATGGAGTTTGTGTTTAACTTTGACCAGAGCGACGCAAGCTCCTATTACAAACTCTGCTCCAACATCACCCCTGACAGTGCTACCAGCTTTCCCCACCTCCTGAATCATAATGAGGAAGTAGAAGGAGAAAAAGTGGAGGGAGATCAGGTAGAACTCGAGCCAATCCCCATCCTTCAGCCACCACCCGGATTTGGAGACAGCAGCTCTGACGAGGAGTTCTTTGATGCCAGAGATCGCTTCACCTCACCTGAAGACCCGACCTCAGGAGCTGTGCCTAGAGGTGATTCAATTTTCTCTTATTCATATGGTCACAAGCATTTTCTTTCAATTTCAAGCTGTTTAGAGTGACTAAAATACAGGCTTTAAAATGCTGCCATCTGGTGGCTGAAGTTCTTACTCTGCAAAAGTGATACAGCAATGCATTATAGAGCAATGTACTATCATTAGCAGGGACATTGCAGACTTGTGACCACACCTACCAGTGATGTTGGGTGCGGTCTACTTTAAAGATTCAGCTTACAGATGTTAGAGCAACCATGCTCTCATTGGTTTTGGGTATCATTAGAAAGTATTTTAGCAGTACCCATAGTTCAACACACCAGTAAATAAATAAACAAATCAATGAAAGCTTTATACAGAGCATTAATCTTCAACTCATCTTTGATATTATCCTTCTAAGTCCAACAGAATGAATAATCACATGCCCATGAAAAAAATAGTGATTGCCCTCCCCCTGTCTTTGCATAAACCAGTTGGAGACGGAGAATTTCTTTGTAAATAGCCAGTTAAATTAGGCAGATGGACACTATGGAGCCAGCCTGACTACAGCCTGAGACACAACAAAACCAGAACCACAGACTTTGAACAACAAAAACCCACAATACCATTCCA
Source organism: Euthynnus affinis (assembly GCA_029490765.1). Lineage (NCBI taxonomy): Eukaryota > Metazoa > Chordata > Actinopteri > Scombriformes > Scombridae > Euthynnus > Euthynnus affinis. Next base: position 32,730,932 of record CM055838.1, on the reverse strand, counting down.
GTAATGCCTCCGTCTTCTCAAACAAGGACATGTATTGTCTTGCACTGTTGTTTTCTGAATGAGATACCAACCAATCAGCCCCTGGGAAGAAAATGTACTACTAAAGGCAGTTTGGAGGATACATAGCTAATAAGCTGATCAAGTGCTGCACATTCAACAGCTTAGAAAATTACCTGCTAATGTCAACATCAGTGGTTTAGAAGCTAAGTGGTTTTGTCCTTATTTGTCTACATCACCACTAAAAAAACACTGTCTGAGATTTAGTTCTTAGTGCAGGTTTGATTACTTTGTCCCTCCATGCTCCTGCTAGGGCTCAGCTTTCTGCTGCCAATGAGACACAAATACCAAGAGCATCCACTCAATATTGAGAAAAAAGGAGCATTTCTAATATCCCCAAGTATATAGTACTACAAAAAATATCAACAGTACTTTTAAGAATCTCTTTGATATGACTTTGGCCTCAGTTCATGGTCAATGAGTTGATTTATGTTCATCAGTACTCATTGTTTTTATAGTTTCAAGCATATGAGAGATATTTACTGGTTTTTGATCATGTGAAAAGCTCATTTTCATGTATCTTTTGTTTAAAACACAAGTTTTATTAAACCTATTTTTTAACTATCTTGCAGATATTTGCAGAGAGATGAAAATAGACCTCCTAAGCACTCTCAGCCTCAGTGACATCAGAGTCTCCGTGTTAGATGCAGACAAAGATGGGAAACCAGAAGAAGACGGAAAAGGAGACGAGGAAGGAGGAGGCAGAGAAACATTGTACCAGCTCAGAAAAAGATCGCGTAAGCGGCGTTCCTTTATGGAAACTGATTACACTTCTAGGGTATCATATCCAGAACCAGATCCACAATCTCAGCATGACCCAGTCTCCAACAGACTTCATAAACAACTTTTGGCTGAAGCCAGTGATGCCCAGATGCTGAGTTCTGACCCTGAACCTTCAGCGCAAACCCAGAATCCCAGTCCCACTGTCTCCTCCCTCACTCACTCTGAAGGGGAACCAGCCCAGCTTGAGTCGAAACCTATCTTGTCCAAAGCCCGCCCCCACGGTCCAGGCTTTCCTTCTGGTTTTTTGTCTCACGAGCAGACGAGAGACCCACAGGTCTCCTCCAGGACCAGGAAGCAAGAAATGGAGATGGAACCTGACGCGATGGAATCCAAATCAGTCACAGACCTTGTGAAGACTGCGTCTCCTACCATCACCGTCGTCCGGTGCCGAGTTGATCCAGATGGGAAGGAGAGTGCTGATCGGAGGGGTGACGGAAAGGAGGAAGGGGAGGGACAGGAGGAGATGGGTGAGGGGAAATCGGAGAGCGAGGAAGAGGAACCATCAGGTGTGTCAGGGAATGGACCCTTCATTACTCATATGTTTTTGCCAGAGATCCCTGAAGAGGAGGGTAAGGGAGAAGACGCGGGAGAAGAGAGTAAAGAGGAAACGTCAGAGTACTTGCCCAGTTCAAAGAGACCTCTCATTGGTGCTGAAAGGCATCCAGAGGCCAACACATCGCCTGCATGTTTGATAGATGTGAATAGAAAAGGTAGCAACGACCTTCCGGGTGCCCAACTGATTGCCCCAGAGGAAAACTCATATGCAGAGGAATGCATGCTTGATGATGTAAGTGCTGATTCAATTCCTCCGTCATACTCACCGCCACCCCCTCCACCCTCATCTCCTCTACCTCCAACACCAGTTCTTCACAAATCCCAAAGTGACTGTTTAGCAAGCGAAGAAGAGGATGGCACAAACACAGGATGCTCAACTAAAATGTCTTTATCTAATTCCGAGGAGATGCCACTTAGCAATCAAAATCACACCAACAAAGCACAATTACATTTAGAAATCACAACCAGTGTAAATGAAGACGAAGCCATCAGTGTTGTAGGTTCTACCATGACTGCTAGTGATGATGTAACCAACAGCACCAATTCAGACAATGTTTTTGAGGATGATGAAATGATTAATTCCCTAAATTCTAGTTCAAGTGACATAAAAGCTGTTGACAGAGATGATTGGACTATAGCAATAAAGCCTTGCATCAGTGCTAAATCAACCACAGCAGATAAAGGTGAGTCTCAAATTAGTATATGTACGTCTTTTACCAACACTGAAGCTCATACAAGAACTCATTCCATTAATTCTGAATATACTCGAGCTATTAACTCCATCACAGCAAAGCTTGGAGCCGCAACAAGTGTCGTATCTCCTACATTTAATTCAGGTGCTACATTGAAAAGTGAGAATACACACGAAATTTCTTCATGCTCAAATCAAACTGTGGATAAACCCAGAAGTGAATTCAACATGCCATGTGCTGAAACTCAAAGTAGTTTGACTAGTCCCATCTTAGCGAAAGCTAGGACTACCACGATCCAAGATCTCTCCAAAGAGCCTCTTTCTCCAACTCACTTCCTCTTCCAGTCCTGTTCTCCCAGCATCATGGGCCGCTTATCTGCCTCCACACTTAGGGGGAAGATTCAAAAGTTGCCCCTTTATTTATCACGCTCCCAAGAAACCCTCAACCAAGCTGGAGTAGGAAACGTAGTCCAGAGTCCTGCTAAGGACAACAGCAGGGACAACAAAGAGATCACCATCAAAGTAACAGACATTCATGATGTCACACAAACTATAGATTTTGAAACGGGCGCAACTGAAGAATCAGTGGAGTCAGACGAGTCAGATACAACAGTAACGGGATCAGAGGTGGAAGGGGAGATTTTTGTGGAAACGACCTCAGCTAAGAGTTCTCATTCGGAATCAGAAGGGAAGGAAGCAACAGAGAAGGTATTGGTGGTGGTGGACGATGACAGCTCATTGTTGCCCATTCAGACTGAGCCCAAACCGCAACCCAGAGATCAAGTTTTCTGCAGCGGACCTAACAAGAACACACCAGGACCCATAACAGAGCCTCCAGCCTCCTTATTGAGCAGCCTCCAAAGAGATTCTACAGGCCTAAATATGGACACTCCCGGCCCTATAAAAGATGCACCTGCATCAAAGATGAAAGTCACAAGTTCAAGTGAAGACATTCCAGTTTATAAAATGAGCAATCCATCACCTTCCATCCCCCCTCCGATAGTGGTGACCACACAGAATCTAAATGGGCCAGGACTCCCTTTTCATAGTCAGACACACAAACTAAGAAGGACCAGTAGTGACAGGCCTTTAATGGGTCTTTGTAGACCTACAGAGCAGGACTTAGACTCGCCAAAAACATTTTCCTCAGGCTGCAGGGTGTTTACCATCTGCGAGGACCCGTCCCAGACAAAGTCACCAGCTGAGATGGGGACTGTCCCACCCTTGAAGTCTGAGTTTGGCTGCAGTTCTGTGCTAGCAACTGGATGTGAGTCAGTTGTGGAGGGGGTGCAGGTGCCACTTGATGCTTGTGGTTGTCCGGCGGTCTATACCAACTGCTTCAGTGGGGGGGACAGCTTTGATGAGGAGCTGACAGTCTATGAGTTCTCCTGCCGCACACAGAGCAGCGGTGTGACTCAGACTTCTGGAGCAGGTCTTCCTCTCATGACTGCCCCTCCTGTTCCGTCCTTCCTCTCCACCTCCTCCACCCACTCTCCCTCCTTTCCACGCTCCATCCTTTTCTCCTCCTCTACCTCTGAGCTCAGCCCTCTCCTCTCACCACTGTCTGATGCCTCTGACTGTTTCATGTCTCAAACGCACAAGGACACCATCAGTCGATTAGGCCAGCAGCACTACCCGGAACCCCCCACTGGTTTCCAAGTGCTACGCGTAGACGTGGACCAGCTGCTCTCCATCCTGGAGAATAGCGGTGCTGACCGATCTATGGCAGGTCATGGAGGTCGCCACCCAAGGGACACCTGCCCTGCCCACTTTACAGAAAACAAGCGGGTGCTCCAAATAGAGGCACGGCGGCTGATGTCAGGCTGCCAGAAAGTGGTGGGGATTGGACAGAGCCCAGAGGAAATGCTTCACTCCCTGGCTGACAGTTTCCGGACCCTGGTGGAGTTGGCCGGCATATGCCTCTGGTTCTCTGGTTGTGACAGGTGTGACCGGAGGAACGCCGAGGCAGTTGCAGGTCTGGCAGATGTGGCTCGGTCATTCAGGGACTTCTGTCTGGCAGCGGAGCGTGCCAGTAGCAAGCGCAGCTGCCAGGACCTGAGCACCAAGCTGCTAGCCAAACAGTGCACCGCGCTCACCGCCTCTGTCTTCTGCCTCACTCAGCTGTTCCGCACTCTCACTGCACTATGAGACAACAACCTCTGCAGACTTTGAAATGACCTTCAAGCAACCTGTGGTGTGTAACCTCATGGGGTCACCAGTGAGCCCACAGCTGCTGTAGATGTGGGCAGAGTGTGACTGGGACAGTTGGCATGTTTATGTTGGGTATGTATGGGCAGCAAAGCTGCGCTGAGGTTACATGTGAAACACACTAGTGTCACTGAGCTCCATGATTGCTCAAATGATCACAATAACTTCATTGAGCAGGTTTGCACTTTTGTGCAGTTTACAGGGCATAGATTGGTGAGGTGCATGTGGTTACTGACTGTATGCTGTGCACGTACTGAAGCCCACAAACCAAACAACCAGACTATAGAGTGGTGCAAGCTGCAAAAACAGAACCAGCTTGCATTCCAGTATTGAGGAACTGATGTACTTGAATGTATTCTCTATTACGTTTATCAATTCATTTGTTTAATTCATGAGTTACTACAGTGTGTTTATGAGCAAGCAAGGAATGTAAAGACAATGAAGGGAGACATTTGGAAATGTTTACAGGCATAGCATTAGACACAGGAGTAGAGGTGTATCAGAGTAGTGGGCCTTTTACACACATACACAAGCACGCACACACACACACACACATATACAAAGAGTGAATCAGTCTTTGATTCATCCATTCATTTGTAGGCCTTTTGTCCGACTGACTGACCATCTAAAAATGACTTAAGTTCCTGTGATCTTCTGATAAAAAGCACTGCAGTTTACTGATGCTTATATATCTTAACATTTGCCAGGCTGTCAGTGAGGAGTTCTTTGAATGTTACTGTTTACAAAACCAAAAACAAGAGTGAGAAATGATTTGATCAAATCACACGTATCAAGCCTAAAGCTGTGTTTGCCATTTTATAAATCTAGTAGCAGAATGCTGATGTATGCGCATTATATGACTTTATAAAACAACAGTTAGGGTTTGGGTGAGGCACAGTCCTTTGCACATTCAGTTTGTTGTCATTTGGTATAATTTATGGAAGTGCAATACATTTGCTAGCTTTTCTCTCATTGGTTTGTCAGCACTTGCTTTCTCCAGCTACAGGTGAAACACTGAACCCTCCAGTGCATGAGTATGATGCTGTCAACCACTGATCTTTTCCATACATTAATTTATTTTTTCTATTTAGTGCTTACAAATATCCACTGAGCTCATGAAGCTCTGTTCTATAGGAGGCCTGATGAAGCCATTTCCCAAAGATACATACAGTGTGTTATATAGTTTGATCATTTTAAGAGTCTTAACTTACATTCTGCAACATTCTGCAAGCTTTTTAACATCATAGACACCTGCATATCTGTGTCTGAGCTTCAGGGACCTTCAGCAGGAAGCTGACTTAGACCACACTGTCCCTTACACTAAGTGCATTATTACTACAGATGTCCCAGTATGGCCACAAATACTAGTAAACCAGTGACTAAATAGGGGCACAGATAGCCCAAGAAGTGCAGAAATACGGTATTCAGCACAGTCAACTATCTTTATGTGCTTTTTTGTCCTTTGATTGACACACTGTATGGGAGAGTTTAAGAGAAAATCAGTGAAACTGATCCAATCATTGGAGTTCATTAAACTCAACACATTCATCACAAAATCATATGCAACACTGACTTACCTAAAGCTTTTGTGGATAAGCTGTTGTATCGCAGCAATTTCACTTGGAATGTTTCTTAAAATAAAAAGGATTGACGCACATTGGACTTGCATGTTCACTGGAGAAATTTCACCACTGCAGAACTGGGAACACAATATATTACAGACAGTGTTTCTATATATATTTATAATGGCTATTTTGCTGAAAAAAAAATATTCGTTATTTATTTGTTATCTGGTAATGTTTTGTTCCCTTTGTGTAAAACAAAATATAATTTCCTATATTTTATTTCCAGTTTGCCGAAGAATTGAATTACTATTATCTCCAGAAGGAAATTGCCCCCAAACAAATGTTTGAAAAAAAAATTACTTTTTTTTTTTTAAATCATCATCTGTGCTCACAAAGCATGCTGTAATAAGCCATAAAATGCATTATTGTTTCATCAGGGATTTTATCTGAGAATGACTGAATGATGACGTCTGCTCTTGCTTTGTAATGCTCAACTCCCACCATTAAAAACTATGTCCAGATTTTCTTTTTATTACTCCTTTATTGCTCATCCATTTGTGACTTTAATCATTCCAAACTATAACCACTTTTATTTCTCAGCGCAGTCAAATCGTGAAAAGGGGAAAACTCAGATGTCATATAGCAAAAAAAGTGGTATTGAGACACCAAAATTAGTTTACCACGCTGAAGATGACTGACGCTATGTTTACACAGGTACCTATTTTTACTTATTTTTTACATTCATTCAACTGTTGATATTCCTTACTCCTGTTCTCCTGTGACATGTCATTGACAGAAACAACAGAGTTGGGGATATCACATCCTATGTCTTTTAAAATAGATGAAACATCAGTGAAAGAGAGTGAAACACGTGCTCGCATGATGTCAATGCCGCTTCTGCACAGGTTTGTTTGTATGAAGTTTCTGCGGTTAATTTCTCTGAAGGTTGTGTTTATGAAATAATGCACTTCTGGCACTGTGAATCAGTCAGGAGAGATGCTGCATTAAATAATTTCACCACTAGAGGGCAGAAACATTTCAAAACAAATTCACAGCAATGATACTTCAAATTGTGTCAATGCCCTATAACCAGTTCTCAAATGCTTAGAATAACTACTGAATTTGTTATATGTTGAAACTCAACTTTCAAGCCGTCATAGTCAGTGTAGTCAAGTGTAGTCAGTACACACAGACATTACCTTTGGGTGCAGTTAGATGTACAATAGAGCACATTTCTGAGCACAGCCATCATTGACACTGGTGGTGGCAGTGACACACAACATCAACCTGGTATCAAGTGACTTGTGAATTATCAATTTTTAAGTGAACATCATGAGACACTAATTCAAATTAAACATATTGGATTTACTATTGTAGACACTAATTCGAAATTATGAGACATTACCAAAGTCAAAATATTAACATATATCAAGTTTCCACTGAATCATCTGTCAGTTATCAATATAAACATTTACCAGCCTTGTTTCATATTTTCACTGTGTGTTCTAAATCAGACTTTGCTGTCTGTTTGGTGCCTGATCCTGTTCACTATTGAGAGTTCTGCAAAAACAACAGTCGATTCCGATGTGATGGGAACTTTATTGACAGCAGGTGACGTGGCCTCGTCTGTTTGGGGCTCTGGGGAATGCTGCAGCTCTTGCCTGGAGCACAGTGAAGGCTTTATCCTTCATATCCTGGGATACTGGAATGGGCTGAAACAACTTTTCAGCATAGCAGGAGTGGTGGTAAGATTGAGTTGATACATCTAGAATGCTTCTATTTAGCCTGTATGCTCTGTAGTACTCAAATAAAGCATATGAATGTGTAGTATTTGTGTTAGCTCTACTGTATATGTATATTTACTTCTCTAAATATTTAAGATAGATAGTCACTTGTAATAATACTTTTATTTCTTAGAAATCCCTGCAGGCGTTTACCAACTAAAGCCGTTTAATACTTTAGCTGGACAAATATCTACCTGCAGGAGAGGAGGACAGCAGGTTAGGAAATAAGGGTGTAACAACTTGATGTTGTTGTAAGGTGACTTGGAAATAAATTTCACTGTAAGTATCTTTTTTTAATTACTATTAAATATAGGTTTAGTCATTTTGTATCATTTAGTATCAATTGGTGTAAAATCAACACAATAGATCCGTCTCTTCATAGTTTGTAATCTAATATGACTTAAATGCTTTCCATCCACTTACAACAGGCACAGATCATGCAAAGGTATTAAAGTCAAGGGATGTAAGTATGTTACTGATACACAGAGTGATATTTGATGTGTGAACCTCTAAAACTAAAAATGTCCTAAAATCATTTAGGGCTAGTTTATTCCTAGTATGAGTAATGGGCCTAGGTCATACAATTCAGTATTAATTTTAACTGAAAGCTTAAACCATTCCCTCTCACTTTCTTCTTGATCACTGACCTCTTTATACATCCATGGCCTACTACAGCTGAGTCCAGACTTCTACTACTTACTGCTTACTACTTACTACTACTACTCTATTACTACTATAGCAGAGCCCAGACTTCTTCAGTCCTGTCTGAGGGCTGAACTTCACATGTACTCCTGACTTTAACCTTTCATCCCAATTTCTCCTGTTTATTTCTGAGGCATTCGAACAACAGGTTCTTGTTTAATTATTTGACTCCTCTTTCTGTCAATATGTTTCGAAGTTAACATTGGAAAGCTTGGAAGATTCAGGCCCTTCTTTTTATGCCTGATGCTTATCCCATGGCTCAATCCTGGTTTATTCATATCTAAGGAAAGTGCTTGAAGGACCACTTTGCCAATTTTCAACCTTGTTTCTATATATCCAAATTGGGATATAGCATAAGACAAGCAAACAGAACAGTTGTTTTTAATGTTCCCCGTGTCTCTTTGGCACAGCAGATATATTAAAAAGTAAATAAATAAAGTAAAAAATAAACAAATAACCTCAAGTTTCCCAATCACTATGGCATGCACTGAGGAATTTATTGTCTCTATCAGACTGCAATGCCTCTGCACTCATTGCTGAGGAGGACCACACATACCAGCATAGTGTAGTGGTTTTCCAGCGTAGTCTTGTCATTCTCATCACTGCACTCTTCTAACTCACTCATCAGTGTACTGAAATGACTCTGGCACTGATTGAAATAACTCCCTATAATGTGAAGGGGTTGCTCATACTTTTGATCTCACTGAGGCTCAACGCCTCGGTCTGCAGCTTTGTGAGGATTTATGTTTTGGCTTGCCAGTCTGTCTGCTTGTATTGCTCTGGCTCTCAACAGCCCCCTCATTCAAAACCACTGAGCTGCTCCCACTATACAGTGCAATATGAGAAAAATAAAGTAAAAAGTTGTGCTAAGAGCCAAACATCTAATAAGAAAAGAAAAAAATCTGAGAAGTTAGCATGGCAAATTAGGACTGAAATACAAATAAATATTGGACTTTATTTTGGCAGTAACAAAGAGGACTCCAAGGAGAAACACATGTTGGTCAGGTAAGTGTGCACCTGATGTTAGCCATGACAACTTGATGAGCTGATCTGATGCAGTTTGTTTTGAACTCACATGTTTTCACACTTGTTGTCAACATTTCACAATGCAACTTTAATGTACAATCTGTTCAGACATGTCCTGTCCTCTTTATAATTTAAATACTGCCTGAAGCACTTAGTAAGATTATGTTTGTTCACCTTGTAGGCTACATTTTCATTTATTGTAACAGTACATGCCAGAGTAACATGTATGTAGCTTATCGTATGAGTAAAAATTATTTTTTATTAAATTTATTTTTATTTTGTGTATTTTTCATTTTTCATGAGGCACTTGGTATGTCAAGTTGATTTAGTAAAGTATGTAAAGGTAATGAAAGACCAAAGCATTGGTTTATTATTTTAATGTGCAGAGTTGTTCAAGGATGATCATTTGCTCTGTTTATGTGTCTTCTTGGGAGAAGGAACTCTTCTCTCGTCATTCTGGCTTAGGCTCAAATCAGGTCACATCCTGGGTCTTGGAGTAAACAGGACAGGTTAAAGGGTCAAAGGTCAAAGGTTTGGTTTGGAGAGTGTTTTCATTGCGATGGACAGGAAAGCTGAGGTGGTTCTAGGAATTTTTAACTGGTGCGGTCCAGGGATGGCAAAGGGATGTCTAGAGGTGGCTACAATGTGTTGCTAATGTGCACAGCACAATGTTTTTTATATGCATGAATATTCTACTAATAATAAGCTATATTCATACACATAACTGTTGATGGCCGGTCTCGTATTTTGCAGAACCTTTATGGTCAAGTAAGCTAACATTAACAATGACTGAGCGTCAAATGCTCTAAACAAAAAAAAATGCATTAAGCAAATCCTGGGTTCTATTTTCCTCTAAATTAACTCAAAATGTCTCATGGCCATGGTTACCAACATAACACCAATATACAGACTTGTTTTCATCTGAGGAGACTAGCAAGAAGTGACTGGATAAGTAACATCCCCCATTACAGAGTTAGAGTGAATGTGATTTTTGGAAAAAAAAGCAACAATGTGTTTTACCGTCTTCAGGTTCCTTTTTTATAATAAATTATGCTCTGATCTGTAACTAAACCTGTGCATGTATTTATGGTCATTTATCTGTTAGAAGCCATTCAAAAAGCTGATGAGGCATTTAGACAAGTTCTTGCGTTTTTAAAGATCTTTATTGGATTTCACAATAACATTTACAAAATGCCAACTCCTGAAACATGAGCTAGGTTAAATGTTACATGACGTCGTGTATCATTGCTAACTAACTTTTCGACTTATACCACTGACTATCATCAGTCATTTTTCATGTTCGTCATTATTTGCTTCACTGACCACTGTCCAACTTTCTTTTCTCTTCCTCCTCTTTCTTTTCCTCTCTATTATGGATAAAGATGGTCAGTGTAAACAGTACTTATCTGGATGTTATGACGGTAACGCGAATGAAATGGGGCTCCTTACGGGGGGTTTCCTAGCGCTGGTTGTCGCTGCACTGGTACCACAGTTAAGGGAGGTTCCCATCTTTTGACACAGTCAGTCAGCCCTCGGGGTCTCCCTCGTTCCTCTGGGGTGACACTGACCACCTCTACTGACCACAAAAACATGGATATTCGCCTTGTTTCACTTTCTGCATGACAAAAGGCATTTTTCAAAGCTAATACTATAGTTACTTACCGTAAATTAGGTCTGACTGTCCATTTACTGTAAAGCTCCTCCGTTTCGGGTATGGACTGTCCTACACCGACAATAAAACACATCAGAGGAGTGAATGGACCTGTGACAGGTCAAGCGGCTCCTGGTGAAGGTTTCATCCCGCGTCTCTACCGCTGTTGTGCCGTATTAAGCACCCCTGCCGTGAAAAGCACCCCCTCGTCGCGGGAACGCGCATGTGAAGACAGACGCTATAAACGACTACCACACGGACATTTATTACCCACAGTCAGTCTGCCAGGAAATGCACCCCCCCAAAAAAGCCCTTTCTGGTGGTCCCAGCATCAAATACTTTTGAGAGTATAGTTATAGGACAGGTGCTGATAAGTGGAGTAAGTTTCATGGATGTGACACTTTCCTGGTGGGAGATAGCAGGGGGTGCATTTCCTGGCAGACTGACCTGCCGTGAAAAGCCCCCCCACAAAAAAGCCCTTTCTGGTGGTCCCAGCATCAAATACTTTTGAGAGTATAGTTATAGGACAGGTGCTGATAAGTGGAGTAAGTTTCATGGATGTGACACTTTCCTGGTGGGAGATAACAGGGGGTGCATTTCCTGGCAGACTGACCTGCCGTGAAAAGCCCCCCCACAAAAAAGCCCTTTCTGGTGGTCCCAGCATCAAATACTTTTGAGAGTATAGTTATAGGACAGGTGCTGATAAGTGGAGTAAGTTTCATGGATGTGACACTTTCCTGGTGGGAGATAGCAGGGGGTGCATTTCCTGGCAGACTGACCTGCCGTGAAAAGCACCCCCCCAAAAAAGCCCTTTCTGGTGGTCCCAGCATCAAATACTTTTGAGAGTATAGTTATAGGACAGGTGCTGATAAGTGGAGTAAGTTTCATGGATGTGACACTTTCCTGGTGGGAGATAGCAGGGGGTGCATTTCCTGGCAGACTGACCTGCCGTGAAAAGCACCCCCCCAAAAAAGCCCTTTCTGGTGGTCGCAGCATCAAATACTTTTGAGAGTATAGTTATAGGACAGGTGCTGATAAGTGGAGTAAGTTTCATGGATGTGACACTTTCCTGGTGGGAGATAGCAGGGGGTGCATTTCCTGGCAGACTGAGCTGCCGTGAAAAGCACCCCCCCAAAAAAGCCCTTTCTGGTGGTCGCAGCATCAAATACTTTTGAGAGTATAGTTATAGGACAGGTGCTGATAAGTGGAGTAAGTTTCATGGATGTGACACTTTCCTGGTGGGAGATAGCAGGGGGTGCATTTCCTGGCAGACTGACCTGCCGTGAAAAGCACCCCCCCAAAAAAGCCCTTTCTGGTGGTCCCAGCATCAAATACTTTTGAGAGTATAGTTATAGGACAGGTGCTGATAAGTGGAGTAAGTTTCATGGATGTGACACTTTCCTGGTGGGAGATAGCAGGGGGTGCATTTCCTGGCAGACTGACCTGCCGTGAAAAGCACCCCCCCAAAAAAGCCCTTTCTGGTGGTCCCAGCATCAAATACTTTTGAGAGTATAGTTATAGGACAGGTGCTGATAAGTGGAGTAAGTTTCATGGATGTGACACTTTCCTGGTGGGAGATAGCAGGGGGTGCATTTCCTGGCAGACTGAGCTGCCGTGAAAAGCACCCCCCCAAAAAAGCCCTTTCTGGTGGTCGCAGCATCAAATACTTTTGAGAGTATAGTTATAGGACAGGTGCTGATAAGTGGAGTAAGTTTCATGGATGTGACACTTTCCTGGTGGGAGATAGCAGGGGGTGCATTTCCTGGCAGACTGAGCTGCCGTGAAAAGCACCCCCCCAAAAAAGCCCTTTCTGGTGGTCCCAGCATCAAATACTTTTGAGAGTATAGTTATAGGACAGGTGCTGATAAGTGGAGTAAGTTTCATGGATGTGACACTTTCCTGGTGGGAGATAGCAGGGGGTGCATTTCTTGGCAGACTGACCTGCCGTGAAAAGCACCCCCCCAAAAAAGCCCTTTCTGGTGGTCCCAGCATCAAATACTTTTGAGAGTATAGTTATAGGACAGGTGCTGATAAGTGGAGTAAGTTTCATGGATGTGACACTTTCCTGGTGGGAGATAGCAGGGGGTGCATTTCCTGGCAGACTGACCTGCCGTGAAAAGCACCCCCCCAAAAAAGCCCTTTCTGGTGGTCCCAGCATCAAATACTTTTGAGAGTATAGTTATAGGACAGGTGCTGATAAGTGGAGTAAGTTTCATGGATGTGACACTTTCCTGGTGGGAGATAGCAGGGGGTGCATTTCCTGGCAGACTGAGCTGCCGTGAAAAGCACCCCCCCAAAAAAGCCCTTTCTGGTGGTCGCAGCATCAAATACTTTTGAGAGTATAGTTATAGGACAGGTGCTGATAAGTGGAGTAAGTTTCATGGATGTGACACTTTCCTGGTGGGAGATAGCAGGGGGTGCATTTCCTGGCAGACTGACCTGCCGTGAAAAGCACCCCCCCAAAAAAGCCCTTTCTGGTGGTCCCAGCATCAAATACTTTTGAGAGTATAGTTATAGGACAGGTGCTGATAAGTGGAGTAAGTTTCATGGATGTGACACTTTCCTGGTGGGAGATAGCAGGGGGTGCATTTCCTGGCAGACTGACCTGCCGTGAAAAGCACCCCCCCAAAAAAGCCCTTTCTGGTGGTCGCAGCATCAAATACTTTTGAGAGTATAGTTATAGGACAGGTGCTGATAAGTGGAGTAAGTTTCATGGATGTGACACTTTCCTGGTGGGAGATAGCAGGGGGTGCATTTCCTGGCAGACTGACCTGCCGTGAAAAGCACCCCCCCAAAAAAGCCCTTTCTGGTGGTCCCAGCATCAAATACTTTTGAGAGTATAGTTATAGGACAGGTGCTGATAAGTGGAGTAAGTTTCATGGATGTGACACTTTCCTGGTGGGAGATAGCAGGGGGTGCATTTCCTGGCAGACTGACCTGCCGTGAAAAGCACCCCCCCAAAAAAGCCCTTTCTGGTGGTCGCAGCATCAAATACTTTTGAGAGTATAGTTATAGGACAGGTGCTGATAAGTGGAGTAAGTTTCATGGATGTGACACTTTCCTGGTGGGAGATAGCAGGGGGTGCATTTCTTGGCAGACTGACCTGCCGTGAAAAGCACCCCCCCAAAAAAGCCCTTTCTGGTGGTCGCAGCATCAAATACTTTTGAGAGTATAGTTATAGGACAGGTGCTGATAAGTGGAGTAAGTTTCATGGATGTGACACTTTCCTGGTGGGAGATAGCAGGGGGTGCATTTCCTGGCAGACTGACCTGCCGTGAAAAGCACCCCCCCAAAAAAGCCCTTTCTGGTGGTCCCAGCATCAAATACTTTTGAGAGTATAGTTATAGGACAGGTGCTGATAAGTGGAGTAAGTTTCATGGATGTGACACTTTCCTGGTGGGAGATAGCAGGGGGTGCATTTCCTGGCAGACTGACCTGCCGTGAAAAGCACCCCCCCAAAAAAGCCCTTTCTGGTGGTCCCAGCATCAAATACTTTTGAGAGTATAGTTATAGGACAGGTGCTGATAAGTGGAGTAAGTTTCATGGATGTGACACTTTCCTGGTGGGAGATAGCAGGGGGTGCATTTCCTGGCAGACTGAGCTGCCGTGAAAAGCACCCCCCCAAAAAAGCCCTTTCTGGTGGTCCCAGCATCAAATACTTTTGAGAGTATAGTTATAGGACAGGTGCTGATAAGTGGAGTAAGTTTCATGGATGTGACACTTTCCTGGTGGGAGATAGCAGGGGGTGCATTTCCTGGCAGACTGACCTGCCGTGAAAAGCACCCCCCCAAAAAAGCCCTTTCTGGTGGTCGCAGCATCAAATACTTTTGAGAGTATAGTTATAGGACAGGTGCTGATAAGTGGAGTAAGTTTCATGGATGTGACACTTTCCTGGTGGGAGATAGCAGGGGGTGCATTTCCTGGCAGACTGACCTGCCGTGAAAAGCACCCCCCCAAAAAAGCCCTTTCTGGTGGTCCCAGCATCAAATACTTTTGAGAGTATAGTTATAGGACAGGTGCTGATAAGTGGAGTAAGTTTCATGGATGTGACACTTTCCTGGTGGGAGATAGCAGGGGGTGCATTTCCTGGCAGACTGACCTGCCGTGAAAAGCACCCCCCCAAAAAAGCCCTTTCTGGTGGTCGCAGCATCAAATACTTTTGAGAGTATAGTTATAGGACAGGTGCTGATAAGTGGAGTAAGTTTCATGGATGTGACACTTTCCTGGTGGGAGATAGCAGGGGGTGCATTTCTTGGCAGACTGACCTGCCGTGAAAAGCACCCCCCCAAAAAAGCCCTTTCTGGTGGTCGCAGCATCAAATACTTTTGAGAGTATAGTTATAGGACAGGTGCTGATAAGTGGAGTAAGTTTCATGGATGTGACACTTTCCTGGTGGGAGATAGCAGGGGGTGCATTTCCTGGCAGACTGACCTGCCGTGAAAAGCACCCCCCCAAAAAAGCCCTTTCTGGTGGTCCCAGCATCAAATACTTTTGAGAGTATAGTTATAGGACAGGTGCTGATAAGTGGAGTAAGTTTCATGGATGTGACACTTTCCTGGTGGGAGATAGCAGGGGGTGCATTTCCTGGCAGACTGACCTGCCGTGAAAAGCACCCCCCCAAAAAAGCCCTTTCTGGTGGTCCCAGCATCAAATACTTTTGAGAGTATAGTTATAGGACAGGTGCTGATAAGTGGAGTAAGTTTCATGGATGTGACACTTTCCTGGTGGGAGATAGCAGGGGGTGCATTTCCTGGCAGACTGAGCTGCCGTGAAAAGCACCCCCCCAAAAAAGCCCTTTCTGGTGGTCCCAGCATCAAATACTTTTGAGAGTATAGTTATAGGACAGGTGCTGATAAGTGGAGTAAGTTTCATGGATGTGACACTTTCCTGGTGGGAGATAGCAGGGGGTGCATTTCCTGGCAGACTGACCTGCCGTGAAAAGCACCCCCCCAAAAAAGCCCTTTCTGGTGGTCGCAGCATCAAATACTTTTGAGAGTATAGTTATAGGACAGGTGCTGATAAGTGGAGTAAGTTTCATGGATGTGACACTTTCCTGGTGGGAGATAGCAGGGGGTGCATTTCCTGGCAGACTGACCTGCCGTGAAAAGCACCCCCCCAAAAAAGCCCTTTCTGGTGGTCCCAGCATCAAATACTTTTGAGAGTATAGTTATAGGACAGGTGCTGATAAGTGGAGTAAGTTTCATGGATGTGACACTTTCCTGGTGGGAGATAGCAGGGGGTGCATTTCCGGGCAGACTGATCTGCCGTGAAAAGCACCCCCCCAAAAAAGCCCTTTCTGGTGGTCGCAGCATCAAATACTTTTGAGAGTATAGTTATAGGACAGGTGCTGATAAGTGGAGTAAGTTTCATGGATATGACACTTTCCTGGTGGGAGATAGCAGGGGGTGCATTTCCTGGCAGACTGACCTGCCGTGAAAAGCACCCCCCCAAAAAAGCCCTTTCTGGTGGTCGCAGCATCAAATACTTTTGAGAGTATAGTTATAGGACAGGTGCTGATAAGTGGAGTAAGTTTCATGGATGTGACACTTTCCTGGTGGGAGATAGCAGGGGGTGCATTTCCTGGCAGACTGACCTGCCGTGAAAAGCACCCCCCCAAAAAAGCCCTTTCTGGTGGTCCCAGCATCAAATACTTTTGAGAGTATAGTTATAGGACAGGTGCTGATAAGTGGAGTAAGTTTCATGGATGTGACACTTTCCTGGTGGGAGATAGCAGGGGGTGCATTTCCGGGCAGACTGATCTGCCGTGAAAAGCACCCCCCCAAAAAAGCCCTTTCTGGTGGTCCCAGCATCAAATACTTTTGAGAGTATAGTTATAGGACAGGTGCTGATAAGTGGAGTAAGTTTCATGGATGTGACACTTTCCTGGTGGGAGATAGCAGGGGGTGCATTTCCTGGCAGACTGACCTGCCGTGAAAAGCACCCCCCCAAAAAAGCCCTTTCTGGTGGTCCCAGCATCAAATACTTTTGAGAGTATAGTTATAGGACAGGTGCTGATAAGTGGAGTAAGTTTCATGGATGTGACACTTTCCTGGTGGGAGATAGCAGGGGGTGCATTTCCTGGCAGACTGACCTGCCGTGAAAAGCACCCCCCCAAAAAAGCCCTTTCTGGTGGTCGCAGCATCAAATACTTTTGAGAGTATAGTTATAGGACAGGTGCTGATAAGTGGAGTAAGTTTCATGGATGTGACACTTTCCTGGTGGGAGATAGCAGGGGGTGCATTTCTTGGCAGACTGACCTGCCGTGAAAAGCACCCCCCCAAAAAAGCCCTTTCTGGTGGTCCCAGCATCAAATACTTTTGAGAGGTTAGTTATAGGACAGGTGCTGATAAGTGGAGTAAGTTTCATGGATGTGACACTTTCCTGGTGGGAGATAGCAGGGGGTGCATTTCCTGGCAGACTGACCTGCCGTGAAAAGCACCCCCCCAAAAAAGCCCTTTCTGGTGGTCGCAGCATCAAATACTTTTGAGAGTATAGTTATAGGACAGGTGCTGATAAGTGGAGTAAGTTTCATGGATGTGACACTTTCCTGGTGGGAGATAGCAGGGGGTGCATTTCCTGGCAGACTGACCTGCCGTGAAAAGCACCCCCCCAAAAAAGCCCTTTCTGGTGGTCCCAGCATCAAATACTTTTGAGAGTATAGTTATAGGACAGGTGCTGATAAGTGGAGTAAGTTTCATGGATGTGACACTTTCCTGGTGGGAGATAGCAGGGGGTGCATTTCCTGGCAGACTGACCTGCCGTGAAAAGCACCCCCCAAAAAAAGCCCTTTCTGGTGGTCGCAGCATCAAATACTTTTGAGAGTATAGTTATAGGACAGGTGCTGATAAGTGGAGTAAGTTTCATGGATGTGACACTTTCCTGGTGGGAGATAGCAGGGGGTGCATTTCCTGGCAGACTGACCTGCCGTGAAACGCACCCCCCCAAAAAAGCCCTTTCTGGTGGTCCCAGCATCAAATACTTTTGAGAGTATAGTTATAGGACAGGTGCTGATAAGTGGAGTAAGTTTCATGGATGTGACACTTTCCTGGTGGGAGATAGCAGGGGGTGCATTTCCTGGCAGACTGACCTGCCGTGAAAAGCACCCCCCCAAAAAAGCCCTTTCTGGTGGTCCCAGCATCAAATACTTTTGAGAGTATAGTTATAGGACAGGTGCTGATAAGTGGAGTAAGTTTCATGGATGTGACACTTTCCTGGTGGGAGATAGCAGGGGGTGCATTTCCTGGCAGACTGACCTGCCGTGAAAAGCACCCCCCCAAAAAAGCCCTTTCTGGTGGTCCCAGCATCAAATACTTTTGAGAGTATAGTTATAGGACAGGTGCTGATAAGTGGAGTAAGTTTCATGGATGTGACACTTTCCTGGTGGGAGATAGCAGGGGGTGCATTTCCTGGCAGACTGACCTGCCGTGAAAAGCACCCCCCCAAAAAAGCCCTTTCTGGTGGTCGCAGCATCAAATACTTTTGAGAGTATAGTTATAGGACAGGTGCTGATAAGTGGAGTAAGTTTCATGGATGTGACACTTTCCTGGTGGGAGATAGCAGGGGGTGCATTTCCTGGCAGACTGACCTGCCGTGAAAAGCACCCCCCCAAAAAAGCCCTTTCTGGTGGTCCCAGCATCAAATACTTTTGAGAGTATAGTTATAGGACAGGTGCTGATAAGTGGAGTAAGTTTCATGGATGTGACACTTTCCTGGTGGGAGATAGCAGGGGGTGCATTTCCTGGCAGACTGACCTGCCGTGAAAAGCACCCCCCCAAAAAAGCCCTTTCTGGTGGTCCCAGCATCAAATACTTTTGAGAGTATAGTTATAGGACAGGTGCTGATAAGTGGAGTAAGTTTCATGGATGTGACACTTTCCTGGTGGGAGATAGCAGGGGGTGCATTTCCTGGCAGACTGACCTGCCGTGAAAAGCACCCCCCCAAAAAAGCCCTTTCTGGTGGTCCCAGCATCAAATACTTTTGAGAGTATAGTTATAGGACAGGTGCTGATAAGTGGAGTAAGTTTCATGGATGTGACACTTTCCTGGTGGGAGATAGCAGGGGGTGCATTTCCTGGCAGACTGAGCTGCCGTGAAAAGCACCCCCCCAAAAAAGCCCTTTCTGGTGGTCCCAGCATCAAATACTTTTGAGAGTATAGTTATAGGACAGGTGCTGATAAGTGGAGTAAGTTTCATGGATGTGACACTTTCCTGGTGGGAGATAGCAGGGGGTGCATTTCTTGGCAGACTGACCTGCCGTGAAAAGCACCCCCCCAAAAAAGCCCTTTCTGGTGGTCGCAGCATCAAATACTTTTGAGAGTATAGTTATAGGACAGGTGCTGATAAGTGGAGTAAGTTTCATGGATGTGACACTTTCCTGGTGGGAGATAGCAGGGGGTGCATTTCCTGGCAGACTGACCTGCCGTGAAAAGCACCCCCCCAAAAAAGCCCTTTCTGGTGGTCCCAGCATCAAATACTTTTGAGAGTATAGTTATAGGACAGGTGCTGATAAGTGGAGTAAGTTTCATGGATGTGACACTTTCCTGGTGGGAGATAGCAGGGGGTGCATTTCCTGGCAGACTGACCTGCCGTGAAAAGCACCCCCCCAAAAAAGCCCTTTCTGGTGGTCCCAGCATCAAATACTTTTGAGAGTATAGTTATAGGACAGGTGCTGATAAGTGGAGTAAGTTTCATGGATGTGACACTTTCCTGGTGGGAGATAGCAGGGGGTGCATTTCCTGGCAGACTGAGCTGCCGTGAAAAGCACCCCCCCAAAAAAGCCCTTTCTGGTGGTCCCAGCATCAAATACTTTTGAGAGTATAGTTATAGGACAGGTGCTGATAAGTGGAGTAAGTTTCATGGATGTGACACTTTCCTGGTGGGAGATAGCAGGGGGTGCATTTCCGGGCAGACTGATCTGCCGTGAAAAGCACCCCCCCAAAAAAGCCCTTTCTGGTGGTCCCAGCATCAAATACTTTTGAGAGTATAGTTATAGGACAGGTGCTGATAAGTGGAGTAAGTTTCATGGATGTGACACTTTCCTGGTGGGAGATAGCAGGGGGTGCATTTCCTGGCAGACTGACCTGCCGTGAAAAGCACCCCCCCAAAAAAGCCCTTTCTGGTGGTCCCAGCATCAAATACTTTTGAGAGTATAGTTATAGGACAGGTGCTGATAAGTGGAGTAAGTTTCATGGATGTGACACTTTCCTGGTGGGAGATAGCAGGGGGTGCATTTCCTGGCAGACTGACCTGCCGTGAAAAGCACCCCCCCAAAAAAGCCCTTTCTGGTGGTCGCAGCATCAAATACTTTTGAGAGTATAGTTATAGGACAGGTGCTGATAAGTGGAGTAAGTTTCATGGATGTGACACTTTCCTGGTGGGAGATAGCAGGGGGTGCATTTCCTGGCAGACTGACCTGCCGTGAAAAGCACCCCCCCAAAAAAGCCCTTTCTGGTGGTCGCAGCATCAAATACTTTTGAGAGTATAGTTATAGGACAGGTGCTGATAAGTGGAGTAAGTTTCATGGATGTGACACTTTCCTGGAGGGAGATAGCAGGGGGTGCATTTCCTGGCAGACTGACCTGCCGTGAAAAGCACCCCCCCAAAAAAGCCCTTTCTGGTGGTCCCAGCATCAAATACTTTTGAGAGTATAGTTATAGGACAGGTGCTGATAAGTGGAGTACGTTTCATGGATGTGACACTTTCCTGGTGGGAGATAGCAGGGGGTGCATTTCCTGCAGTGGAGTGAGTAAGTTTCACGGATGTGTGCGTGTGTGTGTGTGTATATATATATATATATATATATATACACACACACACACACACATATTTAGGAGTTCATATTCAATGATCAGTAGACCAAGAAAAATAACAACACACTAACACTTTAATGGATAATATATTTACAAATATTATGGAAGACAATTCAATTCAATTCAATTCAATTCAATTTTATTTATATAGCGCCAAATCACAACACAAAGTCATCTCAGGGCACTTTTACATGGAGCAGGTCTAGACCACGCTCTTTAATTTACAGAAAGAGAAACCCAACAGTTCCCCCCATGAGCAAGCACTTGGCGACAGCGGAAAGGAAAAACTCCCCTTTAACGGGAAGAAACCTAAGGCAGACCCCGGCTCTGGGTGGGCGGCCATCTGCCTTGACCGGTTGGGTTGAGAGAGAGAGAGAAAGAGAGAGAGGGGGGGGGGGGGGGGGGGGGTTGTACACAGTGAAAGAGCAGCAACAACAACAACAATAGTCAGTAAGCAGCAGCAAGCAGCAGCAATAGCAGGAACAGCTGGCCGAGGGCAGAAGAAGGACGTCAGCACATCAGCATAGTCTATGGTTTATGAAGCTTCCTGTGGATCAGAAAGCACAAAGAACTCCGGGGAAGAAGTGAAATTAGTAACATGCATTAATAGTAATAGAATACATAGAGATGGAAGAGAGAGGAGCTCAGTGCATCAATGGAAGTCCCCCGGCAGTCTAGGCCTATAGCAGCATAACTAAGAGCTGATCCAAGGCGAGTCAGATCAGACCTAACTATAAGCTTTATCAAAAAGGAAAGTTTTAAGCCTACTCTTAAACATAGAGAGGGTGTCTGCCCCTCGGACCGAAACTGGGAGATGGTTCCACAAGAGAGGAGCCTGATAGCTGAAGGCTCTGCCTCCCGTTCTACTTTTAAATACTGTAGGAACCACCAGTAGACCTGCATTCTGGGAGCGCAGCGCTCTAGTGGGATTATATGGTACCAAGAGTTCTTTTACATAAGATGGTGCCTGACCGTTAAGAGCTTTGTAAGTAAGAAGAAGGATTTTGAATTCTATTCTGGATTTTACAGGAAGCCAATGCAGCGAAGCTAAGATGGGGGAAATATGATCTCGTTTTCTAGTTTTAGTCAGAACACGAGCAGCTGCATTCTGGACCAGCTGCAGAGTCTTTATAGACCTATTAGGGCAGCCTGATAATATTGAATTACAGTAATCCAGCCTAGAAGTAACAAATGCGTGGATTATTTTTTCTGCATCTTGTTGTGAAAGGATATGTCTGATTTTAGAGATATTACGTAAGTGAAAAAAGGCAGACCTTGATATTTGTTTTATGTGGGAATTAAAGGACATGTCCTGATCAAAGATAACTCCCAGATTCCTTACAGTAGTGCTGGGGGCCAGGGTAATGCCGTCTAGATTAGTTAAATCATTAGATAATGTGTTTCTAAGGTGTTTAGGGCCAAGCACAATAACTTCAGTTTTTTCCGAGTTTAGCAGCAGAAAATTGCAGGTCATCCAGGTCTTTATATCTTTAAGGCACACTTTGAGTCTAGATAACTGATTGGGTTCATCTGGCTTCATTGATAAATATATTTGGGTATCATCTGCATAACAATGGAAATTTATGGAGTGATTTCGAATAATATTCCCTAAAGGAAGCATGTATAAAGTGAATAATAAAGGTCCCAGAACAGAACCTTGAGGAACTCCGTGTCTAACTTTTGCTTTTATGGACGATTCATCATTAACATGAACAAACTGAAATCGATCCGATAAATAAGATTTAAACCAGCATAATGCAGTACCTTTAATGCCAATGAAATGTTCCAGTCTCTGCAACAGGATTTGATGGTCAACAGTGTCAAATGCGGCACTAAGGTCTAACAAGACAAGTACAGAGACAAGGCCTTTGTCTGATGCAGTCAGGAGGTCGTTTGTGACTTTAACCAGCGCTGTCTCTGTGCTATGATGCGCTCTAAATCCAGACTGAAAAGTCTCAAATAAGTTATTGTTATCTAGAAAATCACATAACTGATTAGCGACTGCTTTCTCGAGAATCTTAGACAAAAAAGGAAGGTTAGATATGGGTCTATAATTGGCTAAGACGTCTGAATCGAGAGTAGGCTTCTTAAGGAGGGGTTTAATTACAGCTACTTTAAAGGACTGCGGTACATATCCAGTTATCAAAGACATATTGATTATATTTAGTAAGGAGGTGCTAATTAAGGGTACGACATCCTTAAAGAGTTTAGTTGGGATGGGATCTAAAAGACAATTCGAAGGTTTTGATGACGAAATTATAGAAGTTAGCTCAGGAAGGTCTATCTGAGAGAAACAGTCCAAGTTTAAATCAGGTTTTGTGGCTGTTTCTAGGGAGCTTGATAAATCTGTGCCTGTTGAGATGAGAGACTGTTGAATTTTATCTCTAATTGTTAGAATTTTATCATCAAAAAAGCTCATGAAATCGTTACTACTGAGAGCCCTCGGAATACTCGGATCAACAGAATTATGACAACAACACAGTAAGCAGGCATCAATGACCATTTACCCGTTTTTTGTTATCTTTAACTGGGGAAGGATGAAGATGCTGGAAAATTAAAATACAGGTATGACTATTGTGGAATCCATTTAAACATGAATCATTAACACAAAACTGGACGCTAAACAGAACGTGACATGGAATGAGAATATTAATTCGCGTCATTGTGTGTACGTTGTCATTCGTAGTAAATTAAAAACATGAGCAATTCATCTTTTGACATTTATTCGTGAATAAAAGGTCTGTGGGTAATATATGTCCGTGTGGTAGTCGTTTATAGCGCCAGTCTTCACATGCGCGTTCCCGCGACGAGGGGGTGCTTTTCACGGCAGGGGTGCTTAATACGGCACAACACCGGTAGAGACGCGGGATGAAACTTTCACCAGGAGCACAACACCGGGATGAGATAGTACAACTTATCAAACTAGCGGCGCCAGTGGTAAGGTCATGGGGTAACACTGAGGTTTGAGCGCATTTCCTGCTTCACAGGCCTGGAAAGTAACGAACTACTCTTCTAAACTTCTAAGGTTTCTTTTAAACTGTCCCACTGTACTGTAGTTTTTGAATAATTCACCATTAATATCAATATTTTTGAGTTAGCTTTCTTTATTTCGAGTGCAGGTCGCTATAAAGTAAAACCAAAGTCACGTGATAAAGTCATGGACATGGACAGGCAACAGGCAGGATGGCAGCTCTGTACTTCATGACTCCACACTGATCAATGACCGTCTGCTCTGCTGCTTTGGAGTTTGAGGCTAATTGTTGCACATCTCATTTGTCTTCTCATTTGTTCGGATACTTAACATAGTCAATGCCTAAAACATCATTTCTTGTTAACTTCTGTTTCACTTACTTGTATATTAATTTATTACATACACACTGCACTCAAACATCCATAACAATATAGAATAATACGCTTCCCTACAAACTCAATAAACCCTTTATCTAACTTTAGAAACTTTTAAACTGTTTTAAAAAAAAATATATATATATATATATATCATTCCTATGAACATGAAAAAGGGAGGGTTTTGTCTTTGTCTTTGTCCTCCAGGTCATTTCCCAGTTGATGGTGTTTCTGGTCAGTATCATCAGCATGGTGTTCTGTGGTCACCTAGGAAAAACAGAGCTTGCAGCTGTCTCACTAGCAGCTGCGGTGAGGAAACCTGCCTGAATCTTCCAGCCTGCTATAAGCTTGCCTTCAAATGTATCTATCTGGCAATGAATCGATCAGGTTTGTGTTCTTTTTGTCTACACAGATCGATTCAGTTTTTTTTTCTCGTCACTTGCAGGTGGTTAACATCACTGGTATTTCTATTGGCACTGGTTTATCATCAACTTGCGATACCCTCATATCTCAGGTAGGGTCCTCAACAAAGGTTGTTCTTTCTCCTCAAAAACAACTCCACAATTAACTTTTGTATCAAGTTTGCTTTCTTGACCCATTCATATGTTTACTTAGTATTGTGATTTGTGTTTTCTAACTCTACTTCTTTATCTGTCTGCCTGTTTCATGTAGACGTATGGGAGCGGTAACTTGAAGCGTGTGGGTGTGATTCTCCAGAGGGGGGTTCTGATTCTGCTGCTGGCCTGTTTCCCCTGCTGGGCTATCCTCATCAACACTGAACCTCTCCTACTTGCTGTCAAACAGAGCCCAGAGGTCGCCAGGTCAGTCTCAGTGGTGCAGCTGTAAGATGCAGAGTAGTCAGTTTTATTTATATAGCACCAAATCAAAAGTCCAGTTGCCTTTGAATCAATTGTTTGCCTGGAAGTGACTATGACCTGGTTGAATGAGAATGTTCACAGACTTATGTCCATAATATCAAGTTTTTTATTGATTTCATAAACATTGTCTGTCTGTCTGTTTTTTCCACCATAAAGTCTGTCCCAGCTGTATGTGAAGATCTTCATGCCTGCTCTGCCGGTGAGTTTGAGGCATTCTGTTGTCCTTCAGGATCCCATTTATCAAGGTAGTGAGGCATCTGTTTAGTTAGTGGCGGGCAATGCTTATTCTGATACTGAGTCTTCTCTGTACATGTTGTACAATCATATATAAAATGCTGAGAAAGCATTTGTAGATTTTTGTAGATGTGTAGAACTAAAATGCCAAACGAGAAGACACAATTCTTCATTCTCTGCATGGTTTGATCATATGGCCCAATCCTATGTTCAACATATTTCAAATATGTTTTTGTCATTTTTTTTTTTTTTTACGTGTGTCTGTTTTCTTCTTTCAGGCTGCTTTTATGTACCAGCTGCAAGGGAAGTATCTTCAAAATCAGGTGCAGTCTATTAACACAAGGCTACTAAAGCATTGTTATTAAAATCAGCATTAAGACCAACATCAAACTATGCTTTGGTTTACAGGGAATTATGTGGCCCCAGGTCATAACTGGAGTGGTTGGAAATGTACTCAACGCAGTCATCAACTACATCTTCCTCTATCCTCTGGAGTTTGGTGTCGCGTGAGTTTTTGTGCCATCACAATTAATTGTTAGAGATTAGTAATCGAGAGTGATAGTGTAACACTCAATCTTTAGGTTTTTCACATACATTTTTAAAATAATTTTTTAAATAATTACAATAACTGTAATAGATCTAGCATTGTACCACTGTAGCATGTCTGTCTGGCTCAACACTTCCAGAGGGAAATATGTGGACAGTTATTCGGTTGGCATGAAAGTTAGTAGAGAAGCCCAAAGGATGAATCCTAATGATTTAGGTGAACCCTTGACTTTTGATCTGTTAAACCGCCAAAAGCTGAAAATTTCTGTCCAACATTTAAGGTAAGGGACAGAATACCTAAAAAACAAATGACCTGGTTCTGGTCAGCCTCAGCTCAATCTCACTGCTGGGCTGAATGTTTCTATTAAAAGTAGGGAGGAGAGAGCTCAACACTCATAGCTTCAATGCAGTTTTTTTTATTATCCAGAAATGCATATTAGCATAAATGTATATTAATACTTTGAATGTGAGTTACAGCGTGAGGCTGGCTAGCCACAGCTCACTAGTGTTGTGTTTTCCTTATTTATATTATTATCATTTCATGAAGGTACTATGACAGGATTATTGCATTAGATAACAAGCTATCATTATTGTCAATCCAGGTAGTATAATGCAAAAAGTATGTAAGGTGTACATAACCATTAACAGCAGTAACTTTATTTATAGAGCATGTTTCAAGAGCAGAGAAATCACAAAGCACCTCACAGAGGAAATATAAACATACACACATAAAACACAATAAACAAGAGAATAAATAGAAAATGGAAAAATGACGGTAAGTCTGAATAAGCTGCTTTTCAAAGATGTCTGCAGAGTCCACAGATCTGAAATCCAATGGGAGAAAGTTCCAAAGTTTAGGAGCCATGACCTCAAAATGTCCTTTAGTTTTAGCCTCGTTCCAGGAACAACCAGCAAACCCTGATCAGACCATCAACTGCCGGTGATGTACAGCAGATCTCTAATGTAGGCAGGTGCTTGACCATGCAGAGCTCTATATGTGATCACAAGAACTTGGAATTGGATTCTGAATTTGATGGGGAGCCACGAACAATCAGAATAATTGCTTGTATTTGATTGGTTGATTGATTGTCTGATTGCTTTATCTGTTAACACATTGTGGATTTTTGTCAGCAAATAACTGCTTTTTACTGTTTTTTCTGCTCTTTTTCTAAAAACCTGCTGGTTCCTTGTGATCCTATTGAAGTGGATCTGCAGCAGCCAATGCTATCTCACAGTATTTGCTGGCTTTGTTTTTATACCTTTACATCTGCTGGAGGGGTCTGCACAAGACCACATGGGGAGGTCAGTTCTTTTCTCGTTTTTGTGGAGATTTTAACCAAAACGTGTTTGGTGTTTAAATGTGATTTTTTTTTTTTTTTGCAGTAATTTTTATAAACATTTTATAAACATTCCAGTGTGTAATTGTTGATAAATTTACACTCTTCAACTACAAACCTTTGACCCACAGGTTGGTCAATTGACTGTCTGCACGAGTGGGGTCCATTTATCAGACTGGCCATTCCCAGTATGCTCATGATTTGTCTATCATGGTGGATATTCGAAATAGGAGGATTCCTGGCTGGTGTGATAAGTGAGGTTGAGCTGGGTGCTCAGTCCATAGTGTACCAGCTGTGCATCTTAGCTTACATGGTAACTCCTCTTCAATCTTTAGTAACTCGTAACTAGAGATGATGACCCTCTGCTAGTGTGATAGCAATTGCTCCCAAGAAATGGTATTTTAAGAAAGCAGGTTTAACACCTCTTTGGGGATGTGTAGATGCCTTTCAAATCAGTTTTAGTTCTTTCAAAGATAAATATCACTTTCAAATAATGTATTTCCACAATTATCACTCATATATACTTTAATATTCACAGTTCCCACTGGGATTCTCAGTTGCTGCCAGTGTACGGGTTGGGAATGCTCTTGGTGCAGGAAACACAGAGCAGGCCAAGCTATCCTGCAAGGTCCCCATTATCTGTGCATGTAAGAGTCACATCAACACAAAAAACCTTGACTATATATACACTAAGACTATTGTGTTCTTGTTTTCCCCTGGTGATTTCAGTATGTACACTGTTCTGACTTTATTAACAACACATGCTGATTTTTGCTCCTGTGTTCCAACACAGTCCTAGTCGCATGTCTTGTTGGAGCCGGTCTGAGTATCGCCAGAAATGTCATTGGATACATTTTCACCTCAGAGCGGTGAGGTGAAAGTCTTTGACACAATAACTATCCCTTTCTTGCATCAACAGACATATGAAAAGCATTTGCGTGTATCCCTAGTTGTAATCCATGTGCTAAAATATAGCAGGCCTAGGTTCATAATGTTTTCCAGATTGTTGTACATTAACTTGATGATGATCGTTTTCATGCTGACTCATACTGAACTGTGATTGTTTAGTGAGTCTCAGTTACTGGATGTTTAACAGGGCTTTCAGTTCATTGTTGGTGATGCTGAGTTTAACACTGTGAAGATAGCCAGACTCATCTGAACAGATCTGTTTCATTTTTAATTATCTGACTGAATAAGTAAGTTGAGCAGTTTTTCTCATTTTAGGTCAAACAAAAAAGTCCAGAAAATGGGGTTTCGGAATAGTCTGTTAATTTTTATTGTCATAAAATTCATTTCTGATGCAGACTATGGAGTGTCAGTATATACCTTTACATTCAACAAGAACCTCTTCTCTGTCTCTTTTCTAGAGAAATTATTCAGAGGGTTGCTGATGTCATCTTTATATTCGGTTTCATATTGGTGATGCCACTGCAGTGAGAAACGGTGCTCAATTCACATTTTGATGCATGTAATGGACAAAGCTTTTTAGACATTTTGACATATATAGAATGTGATTTGACCAAATATCCACAGGGTGTGGCTGCAGGTGTTCTTAGAGGAGCAGGGAAACAGTTGATTGGTGCTCTATGTAACCTGGTGGGATTCTACTTCATTGGTTTCCCCATCGGTGTGTCCCTGATGTTTGCAGCAAATATGGGCATTGTAGGTAAGGCCAAAGTATTAATATTCATACTGATATGGATAAAATCCATAAATGACCAGAACAACAAAATGTCAAGCTGTTCTCTTCTGTTCTCTCAGACAGAAGATAACATGCATTGTTTAATAAACCTGGAGCCTCATGGTGAACGAAGGCCAGATGCAGGCGTCACCAGCCAACACATACCATGTTCCATGCCTCCAGTTTGTCAATTAACAGTCAGGAAAGCCATTTAAACTTTACTGTTGTCTCTGTAACAGGACTGTGGACAGGACTCACCATGGGTGTGTCACTGCAGTCGATTGTTTTTATCACATTTCTGTGCAAACTTGACTGGAAACAGGCTACTGAAGAGGTGCGTACCTACAATCTTTGAACAACAAAAATTATATTCATTTATTTATTTTTTACTTTGCTTTGGGATCTGTTTGAAGTGGTAACACTCTATTAGCAACTGTTCTCAATGTCTCTGATCAGGCTCTCTTGAGAGCAGGAGTCCAGATCACACAAGAAAAAGAGATGGTTGAGTGGGAACACAAAGGTGAGTACAGGCACCACCCTCACTGTTTACTCTTTCTGTAATGTTTTGAATGAGAAGTTCTGATCAATAATAATACCTAAATACACGTTGTGATCATTTCTATTTCAACTTTTTGAGCAGTTGAGCTCTTAGGAAGGTTAAATGATAAATCTTTGCCAATTGAAAACAGCATTAGTGAAAACTGAAACATACCTGCTTTGAGTTTTATTTTAATACCACAAATTCCATCTCAAACTCTGCCTCAAACCTCCAGACTCGAATCAGATGCAGGACTGGGTCACTACAACTGCATCCAGTTGTGCGAATGCAGAGGAAAATGGCACAGACCTGGAAGAGCATGGTCCAGACCACAGACCACTACAAACCACTACCACTACTGTGGGAGATGTCAT
Organism: Euthynnus affinis; assembly: GCA_029490765.1. Classification (NCBI taxonomy): domain Eukaryota; kingdom Metazoa; phylum Chordata; class Actinopteri; order Scombriformes; family Scombridae; genus Euthynnus; species Euthynnus affinis. Next base: position 32,701,169 of record CM055838.1, on the reverse strand, counting down.
TTCAGTGCCTCAGCTGGTTTTACGGCGTGGCCTGGCGTTGTTGTTCATGGTCATCATCCTCATCACTGCAATCATAGCCAGCGACTTGCTGGTGAGGCTGTTAAAATAATTACACATATGAAACATATGACTCTGTATAGTATGAGAGGAATGATCCAACTGAGAATCATCTCTCTATTCTGCAGCTCTGTGCAGCGTTCACTCTCAGCCTTTTTTTTTTTTTTTTTTTGGCCTGCTGGTCTGTGTAGTTGTTGCTGTAGTTAATCAGGCGACTTGTGATCATTCAAAGAGCCAAAGAGAGCCATATGTTTTTCCCAGCTGTCGAACCAAACTAGGGCTAAACTGCAAGTGAAGTGGACTTTTTTTAATCCACTTGCATTATACAGTCTCTTCAGATAAGTCCTATTTGCTTTAATATTCAAACACTATGTCTGAAGCACTAATAATAAGGTGCTATATATCTTCATGTATTGTGGTAGAACTTGCCAGAGTTCATTAGCACAGATACTGTACATGTAAAAAGATGCTGTAAGTGAACAGAATGTAAATTCAAAGATGTTTACACTTTGGCGTTATCGTCTGTGACATTTTTCATTTTGTACTTTGGGTGTAACTGAAAATAAATATAAAGTGCAATGCTTTGGATGTTTTCTCACCTATTATCCATGAAGTCAAAGTGAAGTGTGTGGAGTCCCACATGAGTCAAAATGATTTTTGTTTTTGGTCCCAAAGAGGAATCACTGAAAGTCACCTGAACCCTGATAAACAAAGTCTGCCTATCATTGCTGCAGTCGATAGCAAGGTGGTCAGCAGAGTGATTCCAGATTTCTTCACACATGTGGTTAAGCTGCCTTTAGCTCCTATGCTTCACACATCTGGAACAAACTTTCAGATGTTCTGAGACACCTCCTTGGTTATATAAACCAAAGTAAAACAAAAAATCTATTGGTTAATTTTTAATTCAACTTGAGGGTGTTTTTGGATCTGCACAAAATAATCTTTCACTTTAACTTGTCATTTATTCTGTTTTAGTATTGATGTTTTTAATTGTCCAGTGTATGACGTGTTATACAAATAAAGCTCCCTTGCTTTGCAAAATAGACAGAATTACTGTGTCACTGCAGAAGACTAGTCTTGCTGTGTTCCAAAGAAAACTTATTGGAGAAAGATAACAAAGATAATCTTCTCTTGAACTGTCAGTTAGCTAATGTGTGGTTATACTGCTCAGCATGCCTTGCCATTATCTTGGCATGAATGAAAGAAACTTAACCCTCCAAAACCAAGCTCCTTGTCATCCCAAACAGTCCCTCTATACAACAACAGATCAATATCCAGCTTGAATCAACCCAACTCATGCGCACAAGTCTGTCTGAAACTTGGGTTTCATGACTGATGACCAACCAACTTTTAAGGGTCATGTGGCCTCCATTGCTCGATTGTGTCGGTTTGCCCTGTACAACATCAGGATGCTCGATTGTGTCGGTTTGCCCTGTACAACATCAGGATTCACGGTGACCCGAATCTTCCCTGGCAAAACACTTTAGCATAGTAGACAGGTGTTGCGTAAAGAAGGCTAGGGCGAGCGGGGCTAATTGTGAAAAGTGATACGACTAATTCAAGCAGTTTTCAGTAAGATGACTTAAAAACACAGACCAGCAACACCAAATTCAGAATTCCTCAATACACAATAAAGAAAAAAAGGGATGTAAAGAGAGAACATTACGATGTCTGCAGGTAAAACAGAAGCACATAATGAAGATATGGCATGAAGAATGAAATATTAAACAAATTCTGAAAAAATAGGGCTAAGAACCAAACTATATTAACCAGCAGTGAGCTCAGAGTTTGACTCATGTCGAGACGACCTCTACTACTACTGAACTCTTGGCTCAGTTTGTTTCAGCTACTTAACATCATCTTAGATTCAATTGCAGTGAGAGTGTGAGATTTTTCTCTGTATCATGACTGTTGAAAATTAACCTACACTTGTAAGATGCAACACACCAACTCTGATGTGAGACATAGGAAGGGCCGTTGATAAGTTATGTATTATAATTTGCAGTCTCATTATGCTCTTTGGTGTGCACAAGTGACAAAACAGACTCCATGTTTAAACTTTGATCTGATTGCTTAATTTTTCAGGTTTCTTTCTTTCTTTTTTTACTTTCAATAAAAGGATTTTTTGGATGTTGATTTTATTTACCTGACATTTAACATGACAACAAGCAGTTAAAATGATCCTGGCAATGAGGCTGCAGCCATTATTGGATTTAGTTTAATCATGTAGCCTAAATCAAAAATATTTTCCAATGCATGTGAGAGCACAATTGATGACTGCAAATACATTACAAATACATTACATTACATATAAATTGGAGAGGTGACCAAGAGCCTGATGGTCACTCTGGCTTCTGGCTGAGCCCCAGAAATCTTGTGTGGAGATGTGAGAAACTTCCAGAAGGACAACCATCACTGCAACACTCCACTGATCTGAGTTTTACATCAGAGTGGCCAGGCGTAAGCCTCTCCTCAGTGAAAGACACAGAAAATCCAAAAGAACTGTGAAAAACAAGATTATGTGGTCTGATGAAACCAAGATTGAACTATTTGGCCTCAGTTCAAAGCATCATGTCTGGAGGAAACCGGGCACCACTCATCACCTGCCCAATACTATCACCTGATCCCAATGGTGAAGCCTGGTGATGGCAGCTTTCTGCTGTGGGGATATTTTTCAGCGGCAGGGACTGGGAGACAGGTCAGGGTTGAGGGAAAACTGAACAGAGCAAAGTCCAGTGATATATTTAACGAAAACCTGGTCCAGAGTGCTCAGACTTGGCTGAGGATTCACCTTCCAATAGGACAATGACCCTAAGCACACAGCCAAGACATTTTTGCATAAGGCTACAACGTAACAAAAATGTGAAAAAAGTAAAGGTCTTAATATTTTCTGAATGCACTGTAACTATGACCAGGCTAGTTTCATGGTGAGCTTTATTCATTTATTTATTTAAACCTGATTAATGTTCTGAACCTATTCTTGATAAATCACCCCTTTGTAGTTTTACTACATGCACACAGAGAATAGAGCTATTATATCGTTATTATACACTATACATAAGATTATGGTATACAGAATAGCTAGACATACTGTATGTATTGCACTAAAAAGGGAGACACTTCGTTTATGATAAGCACGAGTCAACTGAATCTCAAAATGAGTACTTGAATGCAACACCAGGTCTACCCAATAGCGGTGACTCTCCAGAAATGGCGCACGAAGTGGTTGGCTTGGAGGAAGCTCTTTAAATCTGCAGTGGTCCCACGTGCGTAACCCCTCCTCTGGCTTTCAAAAACAAAATCGTCACACTTCATTTGACATTGTCTGTCATAACTAGACAGAGCGCTGTCAACACTGCCTGAGAAGAGCGCCTAGGTTTGCACAATTATGGACGGCTCCAGTAAAACACCAATTAAATATAGTGAAGGAGTGAAGGAGGATTTAAAAGCAGGTGAAGTTTCTGTTCATGGCTCTTCTGAAGACCGGAGCTCGTGCCTGAAACGCGTGAGAGACTTTATCCCGCAGGACTACCGCAAGGAGCTGGTACAACTTTTCAAACTAGCGGGACCAGTGGTAAGAGTGACGCACCAGAGTGTCTCCAAGTTTGCTCTGTGCATTATTTACGTACAATATGTGTTTGTATGTATACATGCACGTATGTGTATATAGCGTAGTCCTCGGGTGTTTATATGTATGGATAGTGGTTAGGTCGTGTACTCCAGCAGTTACTGATTTTTTTTAGTGCAAACTTTTAAACTTAATATTGTTTGAATGTGTTCGCATCCATATTATGTAAACATTGCAGGAGCCAAAGACTTATACATAGCCTCTCAATATTTGAACAGTACAGGAGAAATAACATGAAGTTACGGTACACATACTATTCTCTCATTATCAGAGCAGGATTTACCCTATATGGGTCTCTTTGTGGGTTCAGTTGAGCTGTTGCTCTTTATTAACATCCTTGTTTGTCCCACTCTCTGTTCATAGTGTATGTATTATTAGTTTGTGATAACTTCATAAAGCACAGATTTATTGAGGACTTTGTGCCATAGAAGTACAATCTTAAAAGAGACCTATTATGATTTTCCTTATTTTCTGTCAAATATATAATGTTACAATGTTGGATGTTCATATTAACTGTTTTTTTAGCGCTGTTAATGAAGCTCTGCTAATTTGGTGAGGAACATGTTTAATATTCCTGTAAATTCCTCACAATTAAAGAGTCCTGTTATTTAGTCATTTAAAAGCTTTTCATACAGAGCAGTAAAGCAGGAAATGTTGCATTAACTTCCATTAAAGCTGGCCAATCAGAACAGAGTGGGTCATCGGGAGGAGGGCCTTAAAGAGACAGGAGCTAAGACTGCCTGTCAGAGACAGAGGCTGAACTGAGCAGTTGCATAAAGGGCCAATAAAAGATATATAAGGAGTTTTTTTGTTTTTTTGCAAGGCTACTCTAGTGGAGTCCCAGAATAAAAAATAGAGCTGGAGTGTATTAGGTCCCCTTTACCTGAAATAAACTCAGGGCCCTGCTACAAGATGGGCCATCAAGATTTATCGGTTTATATTGTTACTTTAGTGGTGCATTAAGTTTGGTCAAACAAATTTGCAATTAATCAAATTAACACACTCAGTTCATTATTAATATGTGCCGATTATTTTCTGGCTCAATGGAATAGTTGTTTGGTGAAAAATGTTTATCATTGTTTCCCAAAGCTCATGATGCAACCTGAAATGTTATTTTGTCCCAACTAATAGTTCACAGCCCAAAAGATATTCTGGTCACAACAGTAGAAGACTAAAGAAAGCAGAATTTTTTAAATATTCACATTTAAACGCACAATATGTAATTTCAGGGAACTCTCATTCAAAACAATAACAAAAGACAGAGTGTGATGACGGTGTGAAGTAGCAAGGGATCATGGGAGATGTTGTCTTTGTTGTTAAATAACCAGCTTCACCAGGATAGGATTACTCCAGTGGTAATCGTTCAGGATGTTTTTACCAGGAGCCGAATTACAGGTAAAAACACTGAATAAAGCAGTTTCACCTAAAAAAAAAATCAGTGATTCTCCGATGTTCCTGTCCGGTACGGGCTGTTAGCTGAGCTGCTACCAAAATTTGTCCGGCTTTCTCATATAACTTAAGATCAGACATTCAGCAGACATTCTCCCGTGAGCTGAATTAGGTCTCCTCCTCTCCAAAAACAAATGTACATGCATATTAAAATCGTCAAGATATAGTTAAAAACAACCAAAATTTATCATGAAAATGCAGCTTAAAACTGAATAGAAGTCAATTTATAAAAGTTTCTGTGGAACAACCACAACTCCGATGTATTGTCTTGTATGTGTATAAGTTACTTTTTGGTAGACACCATTGTAGCGGACAAACACAGCACCAACACATGCATCTTGTGCACCATACTCTTTGGTAGAGGAGGTATGACGCCATTGACAGGTGACCAAATGAAACGGTCCATTACTTTGATTAAAATGACAGATTTCTTTGGGTTTGAAAATTGTTGGAAACATTTGGGATAATGTAAGTACACAACTCAACAACATATATAACATAGGTCTAGTTGTTTTTAGACATTTTAATGCAGAATAATTGCATATTATAGGTTTAAAAAGATGGAGCCTGATAATTTGGACATTTTTTTTCTTAAAAAATGACTCAAAGCGATTAATCAATTTCAAAATAGTGGCTGATAAATTTCAATTCTGTCGATTGACCAATAAATTAGTCATTGCAGCTCAATAGGTATACCTTGTACAGTATGTTAACCTGTTTCATTGTTTGGACTAAGTCACCTGTGTGTTACCATGCTTTCATTTAAACATGTCATCATTGGTTTTACTTTCTTATGATGTTACTTTTTTATCGATAATGACATTGTTGCATAACCTCTTTAAACATAAAACTTTCACTTGTTTTTCTTTGTTATTTTTGCATTAGTATCATGCATCTGTATGAGCAGAAAAAACGACAGAGGGTATTGTGTTTGTTTTTGTGCTCCAGGTCATTTCCCAGCTGATGATCTTCATGATCAGTTTCGTCAGCACAGTGTTTTGTGGTCACCTGGGGAAAACAGAACTTGCAGGAGTATCGTTATCAATAGCGGTGAGGAGGCTGGCTCATGTCCAATCTGTGTTTGTATTGCGTATCCAAGTCCGTCAGTACAGGTGATTGAATCATCTATCTGTTAATGTATAAGGTTTTCCCTGAATTATGTCTTTTTTTTCAATTGCAGGTGGTTAACGTCACTGGTATTTCCATTGGCACTGGTTTGTCGTTAACTTGTGATACCCTCATATCTCAGGTAATATCCTCAACAAAGGTTGCTCTTTCACTTTATTTATCCAACCAAGACAAACACAACCACTACCACTGGGTTCCCAGGTTGTCCTGGGGTCCCCTTACAAACAACTCAACAATGAGCTTTTGTATCAAGTTAGTTTTCTTTGACCAGTCAAACCCTTGTATATTGGTGTGATTTGGTGTTTTCTGACTCTGCTTATTTGAGTATCTATCTGTCTGTTTCATGTAGACGTATGGGAGCGGTAACTTGAAGCGTGTGGGTGTGATTCTTCAAAGGGGGGTTCTGATTCTGCTGCTGGCCTGTTTCCCCTGCTGGGCTATCCTCATCAACACTGAACCTCTCCTACTTGCTGTCAAACAGAGCCCAGAGGTGGCCAGGTCAGTCATTTCATTCATTCATTAGTCAGTCATCAGTGACACTGTTGGACATCTATCTGACAATCTGTTTACACTTGCACTAATTTTGAAACTGAGTGAGGTAGGAAATCAGTTTAGTAATCTGAAGGCACATCTACATTAAATCTGTGTTAATTTATATTTTGGCCACTTGGGGGCAGCAGGAACAAGCTGTAAACACAACAAGCTGTGAACACAACTATGAGAGGAATGAAAATGAATCAAAACATTACATCTGCAGGCCATAAAATCAAAACAATTAGCTAAAAGACACTAAAGCACTCCACACTGTTTGAGGAGAACTGCCAAATTGTTTGGTAATTCTGCGTAGGTTCATCGCCCCAAGCAACAAATTTCACATGCATGTAGTCATTAGATCCATTGTCAATATAAAACTGATTATACCAGCATTAAAACACAGCTTTGCAGCAGCAAACAGTCTGGGTGTTTGCCTTTAGCTGCAACTTCACTTCCTACATTTTTTTTTTACAATAACATTATTTAAAGAAATTCATAGAGTAATTTGAGGGGATGAATGATTGATTTGAGGGAGCTAATTACTAATTTATGCACACAGATTATCAAAACTTTTGTCTTTGATACCTGCAGGGCCTCATACTACTACAACAAGAAACTACTACAAGAAACTACTGTTCACAGACAATGGGAACAATTTATGAACAATGTAATTAAGGGAATCCATAGTTCCTATAGATTGGTTGTATACTGTTGATCAGTTTTGTCTTCTAAGACATCATTTAGGTCCATACCACAGTTTCACATGTATATTCATCTGTTGTTTGTTTTTGGGTTTTTTTGCCATAAAGTCTGTCCCAGCTGTATGTGAAGATCTTCATGCCTGCCCTGCCAGTGAGTTTGCATTGTGGACACTGTGTTTTAAGATACCAGTAAAATAAACACTATATATTTACTTTACACTTGATCATAACTCTCAAATAGTCTCAAATTTGCTCTTTACTTACATGTCAAACTCACACTTCTTTTCCTTCTTCAGGCTGCTTTTATGTACCAACTGCAAGGGAGGTATCTTCAAAATCAGGTACAGTTTTGTGACACAAAGCCACTGATGAATTGAATAATGGCTGATGCTTAGTTATAACAATCAACATTGAGACCAGGTTGTGCTGTTTTTTCGCAGGGAATTATATGGCCTCAAGTAATAACTGGAGCTATTGGAAATATCCTCAATGCAATCATCAACTACGTCTTCCTCTTTCATCTGGATTTGGGGGTTGCGTGAGTTTCCACACATCATTATCATGTTAGAGTTTAGTAATTATTAGCGAATTATAATCACAATATTTGTGATGTATTGCAGTGTGCAGGGGTTTCTCTTTATCTCATCATTCTGTATTTTTATTGAGTTTTTATGAGTCCAAATAACCATCTGGACACAAAATGTAGAGTGTATGAAGTCTAGTTTTAAAACCATGAGCACCTTCAGAAAAATGTGAATGTCTGTCCACAAACAACTGCTTTCTGCAGTTTCTATTTCCCTGCTGTCTAAAACCTGCTGTTTCTTTATTTCTTGAAGTGGGTCTGCAGCAGCCAATGCTATCTCACAGTATTCACTGGCTGTGCTCCTCTACGTTTACATCTGCTGGAAGGGTCTGCACAAGGCCACATGGGGAGGTCAGTTGTCTTTTCATCTTTATCCGCAACGTGGAATTGATTAAAATGTGTGTTTTTTTTTCTCTTTATGGGGTTGACTGCATTCATTTACTTATTCAATCCAGTCATTGTATCTCTTTCATCAGTCAAGTTTGTGGTCTGTCATTGTCCACATTCCAGTATTTAATGTTTGACAAAATTAGTTACACTCTGCAACTGTGTAATGCGGTGTAGAGGAGAGGTTACAGTGGTGATGCAGCTGGCACGAGTTAGGATTTACTTTAAAGTTTCATAATTCTTCTGAATGCAGTTGTGTAAGACTAGCAATAATTTACTAACAGTACATTAATTCTGGTCTTTTTCTGACTTTCTGACTGAAAGTTTGCATGATTAGTCAAGTGAGCACTTTCAATCTGGGTTCATTTTATGCTCATTTTATGATTTCTAAAACACACCGCCTGTATTTGAATCATATCAAATCATGAACTTGAATGGATAGATTTTGTCAATCACAAATTCATCCATTCTTACCTTTTTATTGTGATTTCACTCAATGAGCATAACCAAATGCTACAGGATCAAATGAAAAAGTAACATTTTACACACTTGCTTGACATACAGACCTCTGACCCACAGGTTGGTCAATGGACTGTATGCAGGAGTGGGGACCCTTCGTCCAGCTGGCCATCCCTAGTATGCTCATGCTTTGTCTGGAGTGGTGGATGTTTGAGGTGGGAGGATTCCTGGCTGGTATAATCAGTGAGGCAGAGCTGGGAGCTCAGTCAGTAGCATATGAACTGGCGGTTGTAGCCTACATGGTGACTCCTCTTAATCATTTTTGTTTCATTAATTATGAATTAATCATAAATCCCGACCCTCTGTTGTCTATTACTCCAATGAAAAATTAATTAAGGAAAATGAGCTGATATACACTTTTAGGAAGTACAGCTACTTATCTTAATTTTCCTCCACAGTTCCCTCTTGGGTTCTCTGCTGCTGCCAGTGTACGGGTTGGGAATGCTCTTGGTGCAGGAAACATAGAGCAGGCCAAGCTGTCTTGCAAAGTTCCCATCATCTGTTCATGTAAGAGTCACCAGCACACTACATGTTGCCTTTATTACATTTACAAAAAGGCATGAATGTAATGAAAAGGCCTTTGCATGAGTGGTTTCATTAAAAAATGTATTTGACACTTAAATTATATGCGTCTCAACAACACAAACAGACAACTTGTCAAGTACATTAAAACGTATAAAATACATAGTAATATGTGATAAATGTCTGCCAATCTACAAATGCAGTGTTCATGAAGTATAATAATTGTGGTATCAATTAAAAAATAAAAAGGCTAAAAGATAAAAAAAAGTGATCCCAAATAATTGATGGTGTGAGCAGGCAGTTGCCTGGAAGTAAATGTCACCTCCAGATGGCAGCCCTGTGCCAGTGATAGTCTGGACTGCTCTCTAAATGAACACATTTTGTTTGAATTACTGTAATGTTTTGTCTCAGTTATGAAGATTTTCTTCCACTCAATGTTCATTTTAAAGACTATGATTTTCATGTAATTCAAAGCACGGCCTGACGAAGGAGCTGCATTTATTCGTTGATACATTATAAGAAGTCTGAGAAAATTCTAACCACAAAATGCTGCATTGACACACTTCATGTTTAAAATGTATGTTGAAGGATGTTGAAACTAAAACATCGACAGTTTCGATGGAGTGCTGAACCACATTTCTCATGATTGAAGCTTGACTGCAACTGCACTTGAAATCACTCATTCCTTGCCCTGGTGATTTTAATATGTAAACTATGTAAATTTTTGCACATTGTTTACCTTTGATTATTTACCTATTTTTTGTTTCTTCCTCCCTTTGCAGTCATAATTGCATGTTTTGTTGGAGCTAGTCTCAGCGTTTCCAGGAATGTCATTGGATACATTTTCACCTCAGAAGAGTGAGTAAAGACACAATAACCTTCACTTCCCTGCACTGACAGAAATGAAGCCATCTCTTATGTATCTTTAGTTAAGTCAGTATTGAAGTCCTTATTAGCAATGCCACATTAAAAACCTGCTGTTATTCACCCCATCTTTCACAAGTCTGCCAAACTGTTCATGCCCAATTGCCCATTTTTGTTCCATTTCACCTACAGTGATTAACTTTAACGGATTATATGTGATGAGCACACATTTTTTTGCAGTTTTAAGTGAGACATAATATTCCTAATGATGGTGGTTGGGAAAACTTCCAGGAAACAGAAACTTAATCTCTTTAAAATAGGCTGATTTGTAACAACGAGGATATCTTGTTATAATGTCATGTCATATTACAGGTTACTTGTTTCATTACAGGATATGGTGGGAAGGTGCTGTTCCCATGCAGTGTTTGTATTTATAAGTTGGCTTTAGGATATTTTTAGATGCAGTCACCTCACTAAAGTACTCACAGCTCCTCCTGTCCGTCTCTTTGCCAGAACATATTTTAGTGTCCACTGAGAATCTCTATCTGCATGTTTTTAGAGACATTTTACAGAGGGTTGCTGACGTCATGATGATATTTGGCTTCATGCATCTTGCTGATGCTGTCGCGGTGAGAAACAACTTCAACAACAATTTCATGCCAGAAATCAACATTTGAAGCACAGAAAGTGATTTGAATAAATCTGTGTTTGATGACCACAGGGTGTGGCTGGAGGTGTTCTTAGAGGAGCAGGGAAACAGTTGATTGGTGCTCTATGTAATCTGGTGGGATACTATTTCATTGGCTTCCCTATTGGTGTGTCTCTGATGTTTGCAGCAAACATGGGCATTGTAGGTAAGAACCAACAATTGATATAATATACATTAATACAATTTGTCTTGTCTCCTGCTTGCCAAGTAACGTTCAGGAAAGCCATTAAAACTCTTCTCTTTTCTTTAAAGGACTTTGGACAGGACTTACCATTTGTGTGTTAATGCAGTCAATATTCTTCATTGTATTTATTTACAAACTTGATTGGAAAAAGGCTGCTGAAGAGGTGTGTACTTATATCTCTTAGACACTCAATTCAACTTTGCCAACTGTACTTTGTCTTGAGATGGAACTGAAATTGAAACATCACTTTAACACAACTTTTCTAACTGTCTCTGATCAGGCTCTTGTGAGAGCGGGAGTCCAGATCAAAGAAGAAAAAGAGATGGTCGGGATAGAGAACAAAGGTATGCACTTGCACACTCACTGTAACATAGCTTGCGTGACAGTGCAGTGTTAATACTAAAGTTTCTTTCTTAAACCTTTAGACTCCAATCACAACCAGGCCCAGGTCAGCGCTACTGCCTCCAGCTGTGAGAGTGCTGAGGAAGACCACACATACCAGGAAGTGGATGGTGCAAGCCAGAATAGAACTGCTACTACTACAGTAGGAGATGTTCTCTCAGTAACACAGCTGATTTTGCGGCGTGGTCTGACATTGCTGCTCATGGTAGTCATCCTCGTGGCTGGAGTCGTAGTTAATCCCTTCCTCACCAGGCTGCTGATGGTTTAGTGCTGCCAGTCAACCTGAAGGCTGTTTGATAGCATAAAGCTCTGCTAAGCAATATTTATATATAACACTGAATCACCCCATAGTGTGAAAGGGTTACTGTGCTGTTGATCCAACTGAGGATCAACACATCAGTCTGCAATTTTGCACAGCTTTTAGCCCACAGCCCTCTCATATAACTGGGCAGCCATTCTAGGACATTAAGCTGAATTAAGAGTCAAATATCTTGCAAGCCAAAGAGACAAAGATGTGTTTTATTAAGGAGTTTTGAGACCAAACCAGGAGCTACATGCAAGTGATTGACCTTGGAGATTGGACTGATCTACTGGTAGTAAGAAAGGGGGCTTTAATGGGATGCTCAAGTCATTCTGTGCCTGTTCAATGTTTGTGTAATATCGGGCAGGTCTTAATAATCATAACAAATTTGATGAAAATTGATGTCATGTCCTCATGTCAATGCTTTTTGCTGTGATTTTGTGTTGGAGTCAACTTGTAACCCCTAGAGGTTGAAAATGCTTAATGCAACTTTAATGAAGAATCTGTTCAGGCATGCAGTGTTTGCTTTAAGATGAGAGTAAGGCACTGTATGTTTTCATTTATAAAGGTGGCCTAGTTCAGCTCAGGTAGGGTTAGAAAGGAAAAATGTTTTGATTTTAGAGGAACATTTTTGAGACATTTTTGTTTACATTCTGTACCTTGGGTTCGAGCAAATATAAAGTGCAGTAAATGTGTTTTTTAAAGAGGTGTAGGTAAATGGTGTCATCCCAAAGTGAGACAGTTGGGAAATTTTTGGAAGGTCATATGAGATCATATGATGGCTTGTTTTGTCATCTAAGGCTTTTCTTTGCAAGACCAAAACATAAAACTCTGATATGTTTTATTCAGGTTCCTTGTAAGATAGTATCAGTCATTGCTTCTTGGTAAACACTTGTGAATATTGTTGTATATACAGTATATACCTGTCGTATAGATGTAGATGTGTTCCTGAGGTCTGTAGTATTTAGTATGTAAATGAGTTTCCATTAATGTGCTCTAAACTACTCTTTCTTTTTCATGCCATTTGTGACAAATCACTGTTTTACTGAGAAATACCAAAGAAAATAATCAAAGCGAAAATCAGCAAAACCAAATAAGTTATGTGAGCAATAGGGTGAGAGTATTTTCTACAATGAGTTGTATTCTTACTATTGTCATTTTCTCAATATGAATGAATAAATGATTGACATAACAGTGCCGTATGTATGTGTGTATAAAACAGTACCCAATGCTATAACTCACATTAAAAGCTCTGTTTCACAGTACGCAAGATACCGCATGATGGTTTGGAAAATGTCCTTTTACTGCTATAATACAGAGATGGGAAGAGTTTTTAATGTCGTGGTAAAATTAAAGTAGCCACATGAGAAAAAATAAAGAAATGCAAGATTAGGTGAGCACCACATATCAAGCTTTAGTCTAGGAGTATTTTGTAAGAAATAGTAGTGGTTATTTCGTTTGAGAACATGTTAAAACTACAGAAGAGCAGCAGGCGGTGGCGGGACTACAGATGTGGAAGTAAGGTGAGTCGAAGTGATGTTGTGGACCTTCATAACAGCTAACTTCACGTCATATTTCACAGTGTCAAACGGGGGTAGGTCATTATTTCCAACGAAATATATATGTTTACTGCACTTATAATCGTACATTAAGCTTTACTTTAATGTCTGACAGTAATAACACAAACACAGTGACAACATCACTGCTGACTATAGTTAATGCAGATTAATATGACACTAGAAACTCATTAATTTAGCCAACATTGAACCAAATAATGTTCTTAAAAGATGGGGAGTTTTTCAAAGGTTGAAAAGATAGTATTTTACACGGAGTTGCTAGTATTTTATGGTATCGTGTGACTTTTGATGAAAGTCAGTGTAGTTCAGTCTAGTTTGTGCCGTAGTGGTACTTGTGGTGACCCGTGGTGGTGGTTTGACTTTGTGGGGTTTTAGCTACCTAGCATGTAGAGCAATTAAACAGTTATTTTCATTATTTACTAATCTGCTGATTATCTTCTCTTTTAATAGATTTATTGTTTGGTCTATTTAACATAAGAAAACAGTGGAAAAATCCAAATCCAAACTTCAAAGATGTATAACTTAACTATCTTTTATGTGCTGATGATTTAGTGTTGTGGTTTTGGGACCAGGCCCTACTGGCCCCCTTCACTGTCCCTGATTCACTTGTTGAATAAAAAATACAGCATTTCCGCTGCACACAGGCTCTATGTCAACATAATCATTGTCATTTCGTCTTTGACCCACATTAAACATCACTAATACAAATATTTTCAAACTGTTATCTCTATGACCTTTGACTATATAGATTTTGTCAAATTTAGTAGAGTAACAGCAAAATCAGGAGTGCTTAACGGGGTCTGGATGAAATTAAAAATTAAATTAAATTAAAAAACTTTGAGCAGAAACATAAATATGCAGCCAAAACAGCTGGACCATAAAATCTTGTTAAAAGAGGAAATACATTGATAGTTAACATAATAGCAATGTTACTGTAAACAAAAAGCAGTTGTCATTTAAACATAAAATATTCTTTAAAGTATGAGTGATTGTGGCGACATTCCTGGTATGAGAAGTGTAGCGTAGCAATAACCAGTTGGTGTTAGACAAGTGAACTTTGCCTCTTCCTCGACAACCTTGGCAGGTCAAATTAAAATTTCAGAATACACCAGCAACATTGGCACCTCAGGTGAACTCAGGAGTGCTCATATCATGGTTTTCAGGTCGGTTACTATGTTTTTGACCTTTGTCCTTGCAGTATTTGCATTTGTTATTCATTCAGCCCATCTGCTTATCGTTGTGCTCCATAATCGTTGAACGCCATGGCTTTGAACATCCCTGGTGTGGTTGCGGTGGTGCTGTTCTACATCCTTGTTCTGGCAACAGGGGTGTTGGCCGCCCGAAAGTCCAGAAAGGCTGAAAGGAAGAGCCATGGAGACAGGACTGAAGTGGTGCTCCTCGGAAACAGAAATATCAACTTGGTGGTGGGGATTTTCACCATGACTGGTAAATTGTTTTGTTTGCCTCAGAAACTCATCTTAGCCCAGCTGATAATAGGTTAAATGATCATAAACAGTTTAGTAGTTATATCAGCTGTTGGTGTTATACTGTTGTTATTTTGTTTGTTTGTTTTAAACCTGTTATCTCAAGATCAATTTAATCATCTCATTATTTCAGGATAACAAAGGTAAAAAGGTAAAGGATGTTTTCTCAAGACAATAGTAAAACAAAAGTTCATTTTCTCCAAATAACAATATTATTAAATGTTATCTAGATAATAATATATTATAAAATGCCAGCATGCACAGATTTCTCAGCTCATATTAGCTGACTTGATGCCAATCCAGGATCAATTATTTTTGATCAATGCATCTGAGTGCATGCTAAGACAGATATTTCTATTGGAGATAATATCCAAAGCAGTCTTCCTCATTTAAGAAGACGATTAGCCAGGCTGCATCTTTATAGATGATTTCAATTCAGTAATGAATATCCTGTGAATATTGTTAATTACCTTGGGACTAAATGATGAGAGGGCAGATCAGTTGGATCACATGTTACTAAAGACAGGGGCTCTTATTTTATGATTGAAGAAACAGATGCACTGTGTGCAGTTCATATAGGTTTTTTGGGCGGCTGTTTTCATTGTTGGTGGCTGTGCAGTGTGCATCAAATCAGTCTATGATTGCTTGCTGCAGTTGCACAGTCTTTATGGACAGAATGCACATATTGTTGATGGATTCACTGTTGTTACCTTGGTTCAGTTTTGCATATGCAGTACCAGGCTGCTGCAAAGTAACAAGTTTTCAAGGCCAAATTTGGTAACATCATGGCTTTCATTCCAACTCATCTGGAAAAGTACTGTAGCACATGTTGCATTTTTAACTGCTATGGGTAGACCAACTCCAAATTCAATACCAATATCATGTAGTAGAGCAAAATCCTGTCTTAGGAATATAGACTTCAAAGGAACATACAATTTCACATGACTTTGTGTGTGTGTGTGTGTGTGTGTGTGTGTGTGTGTGTGTGTGTGTGTGTGTGTGTGTGTGATTGTTCTGCAGCTACATGGGTTGGAGGTGGTTTTATCCTGGGTGTGGCTGAGGCAGTGTCCTCTCCTAAAATGGGTTTAATATGGGCTCTTATGCCCATACAGTACTCAGTGTCCTTCATCATAGGTAAGACAAGTCACACGCACAAAAGATAGTAGGCCTAAGTATAGAGATATTTAGACAGTCAATAACACATACAAATGTTTTTATACCAGACATGATTCAGACATTGGTTTGTATTTTCATGTTAATATGAGGTTATACACAAGACCACATTTATGCAACAAAATGTTCTCACTTCCCCAATTTTTTGTATGAATTGTTTAACAGATTGTTACAGTTTTTCAGCTCTTGTGATAAACTCACACACAGACATACACACATGTCTCATTGTGACTCATTTGCTCTTTATTTTCTGAATGTCATTCATGTTTTATCTCTGAGGGCAATCCAGATTGTTTTATGAAACAGCTACAGTTAAATGTAGAACGCTGTAAACACTGAGGAATTTGTTTTGGTGAACTGGATATCAGTAACTTACAGTCCACGGTGCCCATAATGTCAAACAATTCAAGGACACAGTGCAGACTATAGAACACAAAGTACAGCTTTTGGTACATTTTCCGTAAACGTCCAATTTTCCAGAACTTTCCATAACATGTTTGTTAATTTCGCATCCACTGCACAAGGTGGTCTTTTCTTTGCCAAGCCAATGAGGGACAAGAAATATATCACCATGATGGACCCATTCCAGATAAAGTATGGTAAAGTACTGAGTGGTGCTCTGGTACTGCCTGCTCTGCTGGTGGATGTGCTGTGGGTGTCCTGCACTCTGCTTGGCTTGGGTAAACATACATGCTTACCAAATTAAAACACAATTTCCTTCAGCAGATTCAACTAAAGCATTTAAATGCGTTTGTTGGTTTGTTTAACAGGAGCGACGATGAGTGTGATACTGGACTTGCCTTACTCCCATTCTGCTTGGATCTCTTCAGCTGTGGCCATCATCTACACTTTGTTAGGAGGCCTTTATTCTGTGGCCTACACTGACATCATCCAGCTCACTCTAGTATTCCTCAGTCTGGTAAATTACTATACCTTCTATTGCAACATGTGCTTATTTTAAAGACATACAGTATCTGCAGATACTGTATTATATCTTAATAGTAGTTCTACAGAAAGAGCATAAGAATTTTTAATTTCAAGTAATGAGATCAAATCTCACAGTGTTTCAAAATCAGTTTTTTGAGGTATGTTGTTTCTTAAGTACCAGGAGAAGTTTTTGCTCAAAGGGTTAGAGAGAGTACACTCACTGTTAATTAAGCTTGTTTCTTCATTTCTTGTAGTTCAGTGACTGTTGTGTGGTGTGAAGGTCTTAAGTGGTTTGGACACAAAGTCCAAATTCCCTGAAACAGAATGTGGTTCTCAAGCAGTGTTGATTCTCTGAATTCTGAAGATAAAAAACAGTCAAGGACTGGTAAAAAATCACAGTCTGATACTAAAGCTGCTGAATGGCATCGAGATAAACTTGATGATGTCAGGAGTTTGATACATTAGTAATATTCCTGAAAGCACACATCCGAAGCAACCAAAACAATTACTGCAGTCCTTGGATGTCCCTGTGACCTGGTGGTCTAGGACACATATGTTATTGTAACATACCTGATTCGATTCCAACTGGGAACCTGTGATGCATGTCAGTCCCTCTTGATTTCTTCACGTTACCTGTCTCCACTGTTGTGATGGGATGGCAAAATCCCTAAAAATCTTTAAAAAACCACCACAATCCAGTTAATCCTGTACAACAGTTGACAGCTAAACTGCACATCACCATCGGGAGAACTTGGTCCTAAGAAAACTTCTCAAATGTGTGTGTGTGTGTGTAAATACAATAGATTGAACATAAAGTGATGTTTATATTTTACCATCTGACAAACCAACTTGCTAAGACTTGGTCTTGTGCTAAGACCTTCAGTCTGTTGATCTCATTATCTGTTTGCAGTGGTTGTGTATCCCCTTCCTTCTGCTCAACCCCAGTTCTACAAACATTGCCCAGACTGCTTTTAACCATACATTCCAAGAACCCTGGGTCGGCACTCTGGAGTGGGACAACATCTGGAAGTGGATTGATGACTTTTTAATGCTGGTGAGTTTAATATTCATCAGCAGATTTCATTCACACATCTCATAGACATGTTGTATTTTTCATGGTTACATCTATAAGCTCAAACTAACCAACACTGCAATTGCAGTGTCGCATTACATGTATTTTTAGAAACCCTACTCCCCAGCTAGCCTTCTTGGCCATGTAAACACAAAAACTTGTCTCTAATCATCTTTTTACACTCATGTACATACTTGTATGACACTCACTGTGGCAGGATGAAAGGTGACATCATTACACAGAGCCAATGCATTGTTGTATTCAAACTAACGAAACACAAAGTAATCAGCTGACTACTTTTGAAGTTCAGAAACATTTCAAATGCTCCAAAAATAAATAAATCGAGAAGCCGGATCTTTTATCACTACAGTTAAAATAAGTAAGCCATAGTTCCCAAATAATATCACAGGTATAAGAGAAATCTGGTTACTGATCTGATGCATATATACACAGATTTTTCAATGATCAGGTCACTGCAGTTCATTTCAACCTATTGTCAGATTTCCTGCATGACGTGATTTCTCCCAGTTATCTGTGTGCATGCTATAAACATTCACACATGCTCTGACTTCTGTGAGGCAAGACGTATCACCGACTTCAAAGCAGAAAAAAAAAAGGAAAGGGACACACTCTATTAATACCTAGGCAATAGATGCAAAGGAATTTGGATTCCATCAGTTAAAATTGTTTCAGCTCACTGGGTCCCATGTCCAACCACTAAAGTACATGCTGTAGCAGTGGTAATTCTAATAGCTGAACACAGGCAGATGCAGAAAGTAAGATGATCTTGTTTAATTGGCAAGCTTACAGTTGGCAGCATGAAGACAGTCCAAACAGACAAACAGACCCAAAGATCAAAAGCAGGCAGGCAGTCATCAAGGCAGATGTAGGCAGACTGAACTGGACTGAGACTAGAAACCTTGGGGGACACTGATGAACTGGAAGATTTCACTGGCTAAAATACTATACTGTATGGTGGGGACTGATTAGGCAATAGGAGAGTTTCAGCAGACATGGCTGATGAGAAGAACTGGTGACTGGAGAGTGACAGGTCAGCAGTGAAATTATGTTGCCTCTTCCTTACATTGCCGGTACACTACACACAGTAAATTAACTAATTAAGTATTGGTGAACCTGTGACTTGTTCTGGTCTGTTGGTGAACAATAGACTGAAGGCCCTATTTTCGTGGTAGCACAACAACCAGTGCAAACAGTGCCATGCCAGTTTGCTGTTTTCCTGACCTTGAAACATGCTTTGCCCGTCTGTGTGGCATTTTGGTGCCGGCAATAAGTGCAAACAGGTGGGAGGTCATGTAAAACAGAAGTTGATATTTAGATACACTGGTACTGTGGCACTGACGATAGACTTCTCTGAACCATGTCTGTTTCTGATATGCCAATCTGCTGACAGTTTGTTCATTTTATTTAGGGGGAAGTACAGAGGGGTTTTACTTTGTGTGGTGTATTACAACAAAAATGTTCTAAATATATAACAGCGTTTAAATTGAGAAGTTTGGACTTATTATCCCATTTATTGTTTACTTTATTATACAGTTAGGTGAACCCAGGAGGACACTTGGCTACAATGCCATTACACTATTCTATGCATCTTCAAGAAAACTGAGACTACACATGCCCCCACACACACCTGGCACTCTACTGAATGCACTCTTCTAGTTAATCCTGTACATCATAGCCTCCATTACAACTTTTTTTTAAAGCAAAAGCGGCATTTCACATTTTATTCTTGAAATTAGTCATGTTGCAACATCAATTACTAAATGAAAAACTAGAGTAGAGTTGAAGAATTATGGCTGAAATAGCAGTAGATGGATGCGATCATATAAACAGCTTCAACACATTTTTAAAACATTTATTTCTACTGTCAATGTACAAGTGAGCTGCTGTTATCATGTTTCACTGTGATTGGCTCAGCTGCGTCAGAGCTCAGAGGGAGTGTATTTATTAATCACCACACCTGCTGAACACTTTTCCACTTCACCCAGCCCTTTTGCTCTGTGCTGCTGCACATACATGAACCAAAATAGTGCACTTGGAGACGCCCATATAATCCCTGAGCCCAAGAACTAACACTGTGTGCTTGTCGTTGCGGCTATGTGGTTAAAATAGAAATAAAATAGGTCCTAAATAAACAGTAACACAGTAAACAGACATTGGCTGTCTGTGAACACCGTCAAAACACTTTAAAGTCAGTAGACAAAGATGTTTTAGAAACAAAAAAAAGAAGTTTAATAATGTTTTAGAAGTTTAAGTCATTTTTCTAAGATGCTAAAATGTTTGTTTGATTCCAATTATTAAATAAATGTATTTTTATTGGTTTGAAAATTGTGTTAAACTGTGTTTTGTTGTTCTATGTCCAGTGAAAAGTCTGGACACAATTTCTCATTCAAGGGAATGTGAAAGTGTGTTTAAACTTTTTACTGGCACTGTATATAGCATTTTCATTTATCTGTTTCAAAGACAGTAGGATGAACTGGAGAGTTTTGATTTCCAGTGTGTTATCCTCGTGATGAACCAGAGACCTTTCTAGAGTGTCGTCCTACATTTTGCCCTCAAATCGGATAAAGTGTACTAAGAACAAATATTTCAGTTTCATGTTTCTCCCTGATCTTAATCACAGAAAATTTCCTTCAGTCTGACAGAGAAGTATTTGTATATTCTCATCTTGTCATCGTCATGCATCTCCCTCTTCCCCTTCTGCTCTTTTTTCCAGGGTCTTGGTAGTGTTTCATTTCAGACCTTCCACCAGAGGACACTGTCTGCTTCCTCATCAGTTACAGCTCAGTTGACCTGCTATGCTGCTGCAATTGTCATTGCCATACTGGGAATTCCCCCTGTCTTGGTTGGAGCTGTTGCCGCTTCTACAGGTGGGAATTATATGATAGATCTTAAAGAAAAACACTTATATCATGGACGGGAGAAATCAGTGTTCTTTTGCCTAATTGTCAGCTGTTTTGCAATATGTCAGAGAAATCCACTCTTCTTGGCTTGTTGCCTCCCTAAACTTACGTATGCCCCGTGTACATTTCCAAGAGTTAATGTGACAAAGGGTAGCTTATTTTAAGCAGTGTGGGAGGTAAGACATTTCATCCCCTTGGGGCTTCCCGTAGCAATACAAACATAGATTCATGTTGCCCTGTTGGTGCCAAACTCTCATTTGACAAGATAGCACTCATTTCTGGCCTGTTGCTGATTTACTATAGAGAACTCAGTGCTTATCTCTTGACAACTCTGTGATAAACAGAGTTCCTTGTCACACTAGTAATCAGCCCTGTTAACAACACTCACATTTTAATACTTTTGTACTTGATACTTCCTAAATAGTCATCTATTATAGATTATGCTTTAAGGAAAAATATATAGTTTGTTGAATGGTGATAGGGAGGATTTTCCATTCTTTTGATTTCAAAAAAATTATACATTATACATAAATTATATATAATTAAATATAATTATACAAAATTATAAATACGTCTCAGGTTTCTTTCTTTTTTTTATTTTTGCCAGATGTGATTATTGGCCTCTTTATGTATTTTGACTAATTACTGAATGCATAGTCCTAGGGGTTCCTGTGACTGGAGCCCTTTTTTGATTGGTTGTTGCTGTCTGTAGCTGTAGTATAAAGATGCTGTTTACGGCATTGTGTGTATGAGGCCTGAAATATTAATTAATTGATTGCTAATTTCTGCTACTCCTGAAACAAAACACACATAATATTTTTACTAAATTAATTATAATATTCTATATAATTACTGGAAAACATTAAAGATTCTTAAAAAAGTAAATAAGCAACAGTTATTCAGTTCAGTGTTGCTCAAAAATAACACACTCTTTATCTAAAAAATGTGCTGAATGCATTTGCTTGCTCATATTTGCAAATGTATATTAAAAGTTTAAAACGTTGTGTACATACATGTTCACTAGCTTGAAGGGTTCTTCTTCCCTGCCTTTGGTGGCCCATTGCTATGAGTCTTGGCACATATCTGCCACATGTAGATTACTGGAATAGTGTGAAACCATTGGCAGGGCTGTGTATCGTGTCAGCCAAGGAAAACGGGGACCCACTCATAAAAAAAACTGCTCCATAGCTCTGCTAAAGGTCAAAAACTCCACAATCAATCAAATGTCTATTTCTGACGTGAAGGGAGTTGCTCAGTGATGAACCCGCAGAGAGTTATCCCCTCAGCTCCATGGTGCTTTTTAATTTGGTTCACTTCCACTCTCCAGCAGGCACCTGTTAACCGTGAACCCCATAACTCATAGACAAGTCTTTGAATAAAAGGAAAGTACATGAAAATCAGTACAGTGTTCTTTTCCTTTTTTCCTGATAACGGAGGGTTATGACAAATACCTGCCTGGCAAGGATTAGCCTATTTGCTGAAGTGCAGTGGTGTACAGTTTCTGATCACTCATCCAGCTTCTCTGCAGAATAGAGCCCATGTTTCTCTATGAGTGCTGTGCTAACATGTAATTGTTCTTGTCCAGACTGGAACCTGACGCTCTACGGTTCTCCAGCTCCGTATATGCGTGGTGAGCAGAGTTTGGTCCTGCCCCTGACCCTACAATACCTCACTCCGCCTTACATCTCAATCATTGGAATCGGAGCTGTGGCCGCTGCAGTCATGTCATCCATCGACTCTGCCCTGTTGTCTGCAACCTCTGTTTTCTCTTCAAACATCTACAAAAACATTCTGCGTAAACAGGTAAGAAGTATAAGATGTTCACGATGGGGGCTCAGTGGCTTCCTTGTCATTTCCAATTTCCAATTGGAAAAAAAAGTCACTTTTTTAAAAAACACAGGTAACTTAATGAATAATAAAGTGTATCCTTTTGTCTGACTCCATGTTCCTAGGCCTCAGACTATGAAATGCAATGGGTGATTCGGGTCACAGTGGTGGTGGTGGGTCTGGTTGGGACATCCATAACATTCTACACCAACAGCACCCTGGTCCTCTGGATTCTTGGAGCAGATGTTTCCTACACTCTTATATTACCCCATTTGATCTCTGTGCTCTTCTTTAAAGTGACAAATGGCTATGGTGCCACAGTGGGTTACATCACAGGGCTGACTGTAAGGATTTTGTTGGGAGAAAATGCTGTAGGTCTCCCTGTTGTTCTTCATCTTCCTGGTTGCACACTGGAAGATGGCATCTATATCCAAAAATCCCCTGTCAGGACAGTCTCCATGCTCTGCACTTTAGTAACCATCTTAGTTTTTTCCTTTCTAGCTTTGTTCATGTTCAACCATGGCCTGTTGCCTGAGAGGTGGGACCTTTTAAAAGTAAAACATAATGTTACTGTATCACCAGCGGATGCCATCACACAGAACCTCAAAGAGGAAGCTGAAAGTGAGACAGAATGTGACGAAAACAGACATGGAGTTGCGTTACAGCCAATGTTGCAGAATGGATTGTAACCCTTTGTTTTTCCTTTTGTTGCTGGCCTACATATGCCTGATATGATCTTAATAATTGTGTATAGAAATTGCAATATATTTGTCCTATTTTGACCTGCTAACAAACTGCTGATAGTTGCTAATGAGGTATTTCACACCTTTTCTTTCACTGCATATGTATATTGTACATATTTGTTTGTTTCTTGGAACCAAGTTATATGAAAACATCATTGCATGGTGAAAAGGGGATATATGTTGTGTGTGTCTGTTATGTAGTGTCTCTGAAATAATTTTTGAGATGTTAATATGGACTCTTAGGAGACTAGCCTTCAGCTTAAAGCAATCCAAATAAACAAATATATTAATCTCAAAAACAGCAGAAAACAAAACAAACATATCATACTATATAAATAGTTAATGAAAAAGGAAACACAATTAACCAAACTACAGTATAATCAAAGAAAAACTTTAAGCTGCAGCTACAAAATCAAAACGTATGTCTGCACATGAATTCTCTATTTGTGGTTCCGATGTATTTCACCTGGTCTGAAGATGAAACACCAAACATTACTGTCCATTGCTGTCATGCCAACGATAAGCTTTTTTGGGGCCTGGATGTAATGTAATTACAACTAACTATAACTATATGTTATAAAACTACCCATTATTAGGATTATACTAGTATCAAAATGTATAAAGCTTATTTTTACATATTACTTTTAAATTTTTCCTCTATTGTGTTACTTGTTATTTGTACCACTCTGCGTCACTCTGCAAAATTGCTCTCGTGTACAAATTAAATGTTTTTAATTGAATTGAATTGAATTGAACTGAATTTAAAAAGACCATATCTCCGGTATCAATTTTGATATTTAAAAAAAAAAAATCCAAAAATCCAATCCAAAAAATCCATCCTAGATCTGATACTATTATTTGAATTCAATGCTAAATCAGTGGGTTACTGTTTTGAAAAAGCCTTCAATACTGTGCAATAAATTGAAACAACTAAAATTTTCTCTACAATCTGTGAGCTTGCTTACATTATACTTGGAATGTAGACAGTGTTGTGTTAAAATTAACTGTGTGAAATCACCATTTCCAATTTGCAAATTGGGTGTACCGCAAGGCTCAATATTGGATCCTTTGCTCTTCTGCTGACATGGGTGTCACATTTATGCAGATAACACAATCATTTATGTAACAGCAGAAACTCCTCAGCAGGCTGCAGAACTCTTAATAGGCATCTAGTGTGTGTCTTTCAGTACCTGCTTTGTAACATTCTCAATGTGCTTTTCATTTAATAGAAAAGTGTTAGATGGATTTATAGTAGATATTGATCCAAAGGAAATTGAGGAACTACCTTGGTGTCATTTGGGACATTCAACTTCA
Organism: Euthynnus affinis; assembly: GCA_029490765.1. Classification (NCBI taxonomy): domain Eukaryota; kingdom Metazoa; phylum Chordata; class Actinopteri; order Scombriformes; family Scombridae; genus Euthynnus; species Euthynnus affinis. The sequence continues at coordinate 32,676,163 of CM055838.1, read as the reverse complement.
AGTTTTATGCATATATTGGCATATTGTCCAAGACTGTCTAAACCAATTTAAACTGTTGTTTGTTTGATAAGACCATATATCTCTCAAAACAACTCAAATGTCTCTCTCTCTCTCTCTCTCTCTCTCTATATATATATATATATATATATATATATATATATATATATATATATATATATATATATATATATATATATATATATATATATATATGCATGCCATGATTTCTTTCACATATGTCATATGTCCTGCTGTGTGATTATATGGTACCAGGCCTCCCAACCAGTAATCAAGCTGAATGTCACTTTACAAACAAACCTTGAAGATGATGAGCGACCAATGAAAGGACACCTTTGACTAATTATTCAAAAATATATTTTGATGACCAAGAGAAAAAAAAAAAAGAAAGAACATTTTCAAAGTGGGGGCAGCTGTGGCTCAGGAGGTAGAGTGTCCTTGGGCAAGATACTGAACCCCAAACAAAAATATGGACACTGAAAAAAATAAGATTGAATTCACTTGTCATATCTTTACATTATTACATACTGTACATAATTAGACTCATAGACATGCTGTCATACCTAAAATGTATTTAAACGTATACACAGTCATGTACAATGCGCACATAGACACATGCACATACACATGTACATTTTTGTGTGACTGTTTTAAACCTACTGTAGATTTAAGAGCCTTACCAGAGACAGGGGCTTCAAAGTAGTTTTAGCTAGAGGCCCCCATGCATTACATCTATTGTATTTCTTATCCTTATGTAACAATGTATATATCATCCAAATAAATAAATAAATCTGGTCCTTTTGGTCAAAATTCATCATCATGTAATCATTTCCTCATTTAATATTCAAATCTAATTCCCCCAAGTTACACCTTCACAAATTTTGTACTTGCTTTTATTGTTAAGTTTAATTTGTCTGTGTTTTCTTTTGTTTTTGTTTATTGTGCTGTATTTTGTAGTTTTGTAGTTGTAGTTATAAGCAATAAATGTGCATAGAATAAAGCTGGATTTAACCTGTGTTTGCATTAGGATATTGTGGTCGCTGACCTTTTAAATTTATGCTACTCTCTTCTCCATTAAGACGGATATTGATGTCTATTGTGACTATGATACAGCAATCTATAATTATAAACTTCCTCTCATAACTTGCCCATGAGAAGGCATTTCCCCTATATACCAGAGAGACTGATAAGAGTTGAAGAGTTTCGTAATTTTCAGATTCAACAAACATCATACCAGTGAGCTAAAATTGCACTACATTAGTGTAACAGTAGCCTTAAAGGTCAGTTAATCTTACCTCGTCAAAAGCAACTGGTCTTGTGTCACTGTTGACCTGTGATTTAAAACAGGTTCTGCAAATGAAGTCGGTATGTAAATGATGACTCTTTTTACCTGCAGTACAAATCACTATGGACATTCCTCATTAGTGTAGTAAATAATTGAAATATTTTGTCTAAACTGCAAAGAGACAGTCATCTATTTAATGACTTGTCTAGAGTTGACCTTTTGTCAGCATGAGGTTGTCACCATATGCCTTTAGCACAGATGGATGAGGTTGTATAGGGCCTAAAAAGGCTCCTAAGCCAACATATGGGTCATTCTATTTTAGAACAGGAAGACTTTATAGGCGAGCATCGTATATATATATGTATGTATATATATATATATATATATATCAAAAGATCCTAAAACCAAGCAAGCAAGTAACCAAGGCTGTGACCCTTGGCTCAGAAACAGAAATAGTCCTCAAGTGTTTGGTGACTAAGCCTTTGATGGAAGGCATATTTACAGCCACTGAAGACATGTAATACATGTCTTATGTAATACATTTGAGAAATAAGTAAATCATGACTCCAGCTGAATAGATTGTTCCTAACTAAATTCTGGGGGGGAGAAACAATATCATGACCACTTGTACAATCTAATGTTGTCCCTTGAAATAGCCCTGTGCAAATAATACCACATACACAATCTGTGTTGTGGCATAGCCAAACACACAAATTCAAGTTATCCTGTAGTCTGACAGTTAAAATGAGCTTCTTTTGTATTGCTTTACAGAACTCAATAGAATTATTAAAACTTGTTAAGGTACAGGATGTCCCTCTAATAAGAGGGAAGTGTAGACTACTGACCTACTTAACCCCACGAGACACTTTGACGTGTGTGTACAGTCTAAATACAGCTGAGGATGTTGGGAATGTTATTATTTGGTCATGAACCAACATATTAAAACTTTGACTTTGATGGCACGAGAGTAAAAGTCAGGTGTTCACCAAAGTGATTAGGATTCTTCCTCTGACTGCCCAAATTTCATGGCAATCAATTTAATAGTTGTTGATATATTTCAGTCTGGACCAAAGTGTTGGACTAACTAACAGAAAGACTGACATTGCATGCCCTACAGCTATGCTACTAGCAAGGCTAACAAAACAAACATCTTTTCTTCATGCTGCCAGTTTTCTCTACCTGGACATTAAATAGTATAATCTGTAATATAATCTTCATTCAAAAAACTCAAATCAGTATCTGGCGTGTCCTTGCTTTGCTGTGAAAAAAGCAGCAGTTCTCCACAGAACATTTGCACACAGTTTTTCAAGGTACTGGGTAGGTACTGTAGGTTGTACCAAGCATCTTGGAGAAGTTGCCACAGTTGTGGCTGTGGATTTAGGCATCTCAGTTGCTTCTGTCTCTTCATGTAATCCCAAACTGACTCCATGATGTTGAGATCAGGGCTCTGTGAGGGCCAGACCATCTGTTGCAGGACTCTTTGTTCTTTTAATTGATCGAGATAGTTCTCGATGTGTGGGGTCGTTGTCATGCTGCAGAATAAATTTGGGACCCATCAGATACCTCCCTGATGGTGTTACATAATGGATAAGAATCTAAACATCTAAAGTGCCGAAAAACTTTGCACAGCACTAGTTGTACATTCCACAGATACCCTGCAGGCCAGTTCCCTTCATCTGTCAGATCCTGTCCTGTAGCCTGTCATGTCTTTTTGTTGAAACCTGTCTCTGCTTTTCTGTCAGAACCTGTTCATGCTTCTATTCTCTGCCAACATTCTGCCTGTCTTCCACTTCTACTATGCGTGTCTGCCTGATTTGACTGGCCTACTTGTTGACAGCTGTTGAAAGAACTTGTCCTTGTAACCTGCCTTCTAAAGGTAGAGTCAGTCATCCTGGAGAAAGATTGCTTGTATTTGAACTGAACACCTAAATAAATACCTCCCTTTGTGGTCCTTCAGAAGCTCTGCCCCTCAAATTCATGGCATTGCCAAAGCAATGGCCAAAAGAGAAATATGGCGGATGCAATGCATCCACTTCTGTTCCTCTCACGCGTTATTATTGGCAGGAAAAACTGAATTGTGAGCACAACAGTCAATCCACATGCTCTACCTCTCTGCGGCCTCCCCACTTCTCATTCGACCTTCATTCAGTTGCTCTGTCTACACAAGCAGCCATCTGTCAGCTGCAGCTCCTAGAAAGCTGAGAGGACAGAGGACAGACAAACTGCTTTCACCAAGCTGACTGACAGCAGAAATTTACTGAACCAAAATAGTTTGCATTTTTGTTCCACACGAAGAAATCAGAAGAAAGAAAAGAATTTTTTTCAGCACACACACAGTACAGACAGCTAGCAGACCATGAGGAGATATTTGCTGAATTTGACAAAAAGAGAATTGGATTAGAATTGCTGACTCTGCTTTTAACTCTATCTGTCATCTGCAATGGATTTCAACTTCCTAAGCAACCTGTTTTGTGACACCTGTTATTCAGGTGAAATTAGGCCAACTTTGTAATTGTCTTACTTGCTGTTGACATTTACAACTGTTATGACACCAAGATTTCTGACTTGGTTTGTGGTTTTCATCGTCAGCAACTGAAGTTGAGCACTGACTTTTAATCATTCTTCATTGGCTCCAAAAACATTTATTTCAGTTTTATGTTTTTTAACTGAAGGAGATTTTGCCAGATCCAAGCATTGATTTGTTCAGTGCACTTATCAATGCATATATGTGACCAAAGTCCTAGTGATATAGTTACGTAAATTTGTGTGTATACATAATTACGGAAATATATTTTGCTGTTTTTTATCATCTGAACAAGTGGAGCATATAGATGTTGAACAGAAGAGGCCCCAGAATGGAGCCTTGGGGATCTCCACGTGTCATTTTTGTACACTCAGATGTGTAGTTACTTATAAACACAGGGTAGTCCCTATTCTTCAAGTAGGATTCAAACCATTTTAGTACTGTCTCACCCAGTTTTCCAGTCGGTCTAGTAATATGTTGCGGTCGACTATGTGGAATGCAGCACCGAGATCCAGTAATATTAAGACTGAAATTCTGACACTGTCTGTGTGTAAATGCCATTCAAGACATTTACAAGAGTCTCAGTGCTGTGGTCAAAATCCTGATTGGATTTTCATTGATTTTACTTGAAAACAGGTTTGATATGGGCCTGTAATTGTTCAATAGTGAAGTGTCTAGATTGTTTTTAGGAGCAGCTTGATGATGGCAGTTTTCAGGGCCTGTGGGAAGAAACCTGAGACAAAAGACATGTTTACAATTTGCAGAAGATCTGAGGCCATGCAATTTTTGCAGCATTTTTGAAAAACCTTGTACGCAAAATATCAATACCAATTTCCTCCAGGTTTTTATGGTTGATAGGATCAGATTGTGTCATGCTAATTGAATTGACTGCTTGTTGAATTTTCTGAATTCTGAAAAGAAGAAGGCAAATTGATTACATGACTCAGTGGATAGAAGTTCAGCGACTACTGACACAGAGGGCTATAAATACAAAGCCTCTCTGCGTTCAGCTCTTAGACACTCTTTTTTTCAGTTTTTACCAGAATAGCATTTCACAATGTTTATCTTTTCTCATGGAGACCACTCTAACCTTATTGGGTACAGTATAAATAGGCAATTATCTACATTGACTGAGACCCAAGAGAAAGTGTGGAAGAGAAAGCATGAATAAATATTTCCCTGGAGTTTTCATTGATTTTGTGATTACTTCTGTTTGAGCATTTGTGTGCACAGAGATAGCGCTCTCAAAGAAAACACAGGAATGACTAGAGAGAGCAACATTAGTCACCACAGCCTTAGAAATGTTCAGGCTCTTAGAGATGATTAAGTCCAGACTGTGCCACTTGTTGTGTGTGGGCTCTGCACATGCTGAGTCAGCCCAGTTATCAAGAACGCAACACAGTTCTTTAGGGCTGCTGTCCTGAGGGTTAAAATCACCAACAATAACTACAGTCAAAGTCAATGCAGACTATAGACAGCTCAGCAAAGTTAGGACAGCATTTAGGTGGCCTGTAGATGTTTAAAAATATAGCTCAAAAAGGGAAATTCAACTGAAGAGCCACATATTCAAAAGAGGCAAATTTTCATCTGCATGAAGGGAATCATTAAACAAAATGGAAATTCTACCTCCTCTCCTATGCAATTTAGTTTCACTCATTAAACTGAAGTTGGTAGGGTGCTGACACAGTAAGAACTGCTGCACTGTTATCTTTAGTTTCAGTTAAAAACATGAAATCAAGATTGTACTTTATAATGAAATCATTGATTTAATTAAGCATTAAGTTGTTTCGGGGGGTTTTTTGCAACAGGTTGTGGTTGACAAAGAATGGATGTTAAATTTGATAAATTCGCAGAATCAGTTGAGTGCATCCTGTTTCCTAGGAAACTGGCTAGATTTAATACTTGATTAGAGTGCACCATTCTTTTTATATTACCTATCAACACAGGCATAGAGAAAGTTACATGCACACTGGGCTATGGTTTGTCCTGGGATTATTTTCGTCCCAGCAATAACCAGCTCTTACTTGAGGAAGGGGGGTGGAGAGAAGGGTGACCGAGGTGGGGTTTGAGGGGATGAAGAAGTTGACTCCTCACAGGTAGTAGTTGGTATGTGAGGTGAAGAATCTCCCTCTTGGCTCTGATGTCTGTCATGTTTCTCTTCAGGCAGGGGCTAAGGTGGCTGAAAGCTGGCTTTTAGAATTTTTCTACAGTGGAGGTATTTATGGAAGTATTATAACTGACAACACCTAGCGTCGCTTTAGAAAACTCTTGCCACAATACAACACGGTCCGACTTTCATGGAATTTAACTACAGTGTTTCCTCTTTATCACCACTAATGATGTTGCACAACTTCCACATTGTCACGACATGCAGACTATTTTACATCATTGTTCCCGGATATGCTTTAAGGTGTAAAATTGCTCACATCCACTGTGGTTTGATGACACAGAGGAAAATGCTCCAATCAGAGACCTGTCCCAACTAATGTGGCAAAATGTACAATGTTCCTCATCAGTTTCTGGACATACTGTTTATTCATTTGTTTCAAATCCTTTTTATCCACGAACATGTGCTCTCTAAGGTTAAACTTGGACAAAGAACAGCGTTTCACAAACACCTCACTAGTGCCGCTTGCAGTTTTGTTTAAATGTATTCCTTCCAAAGTGTTAGAAATTGCTACAGGCAGGTCTCTGAACAGAAGTACATGTACTGTGTGTGACAGAGGAAACACATTCGCACACCAGAGACGTCATGGAAAAACACTCCACTGTGAGCTCTCTCTCGCTCTCTCTTTCTCTCTCTCTCTCGTGCATGGCAGAGTAAGCCAGGTGGTTCAGTGAATGTTCACTTCAAACAGATGCTGTTGCTGTCATTACAAGGTTATGTCTATTCTTCTGAATCAAGCTTTGTTGTGTACTTTGTACTGTTCCTTCATAGTCCCACATACAACTTACTTTGTGGAAGTGTGGGGAAATACATATGAAACACTAATCCAATCTTCATTCTTCAAAAGAGAGCCATAAGAATTGTAAACAAAACCACTTGTAGAGAACCAATAAACCCACTCTTTATTAAATTTGAGGCTCTAAAATTAAAAAATTTGGTCAATTTTAAAACAGTTCAAATCATGTACAAAGTTATAAATCAATCAGCACCTTAAAGTATCCAAAAGCTGTTTCAAATGAGAGAAAGTCAACATGTCTTGAGAGGTATTTGTATGACAGTCAGTGGAGTTGACTACACCTTTTTTTTAAGTGCAGGAAAAAAAATTCAAGTTTTGGTTATTGTGCTGCTTTATTTAAATATCTGTATGTACAAAAAATGAATTTGTATGTTCAGACTGGAAAAAAATAAATTCTAAATGTTAGCCTTCATGTCACATGTTCAAATCTAAATATGTTCAAAAGTTACCTTTAAGGCCATGACATACATAAAGCATTACCTCACCTATTTTGCTTGCAGCATCTATTGAATAATGCCCTGTCAAACGTCATGAACTGGCAAGTGAAACATGTCATTCATTCTTACGCAATAACTCATTCAGTGCAGGTATTTAACAAGAATGAAAAAAGTGCATATTATCATAAAAAATAATTGAAATAAAAATCTGAAGGGCAAGCATGAGTTTTTTTCCTTTGTTCTGTGCATTGTGGGCACAGAGTCCTTCATGATCTACTCAATAACATGTGTTTATTTGTAAATTTACTTACAATAACATGTTGGAATGCTTTGTCTTATCTGGTCTCGAGTTCCTGTCCACACGAGTGCCAGGCAGGTTTTAACTGGAATGAAGAGCTTCCTCTCTTTCATCCAAACAACTCAAGCTTTGATCAACCAATTAGCTGTCCTGGCACAATGTGTGCCCAAAGTTCAGACATCCGTTGGCCAAAGATTAGCAAGTGGCTCTGGTCAGGCAGGGGACAAGGGGGAGAAGGTGCAGAGGAAAAGTTAAGAAATTCAGGACAATAACAATTTTTTCTTTTCGTATCGGTTAGTTTAAAACCCCTCAACTCCTTAAATCCTCACTCTGATTTAAGTTCTCTACCAATTGCACCAAAGAAGTTGGCATTGGTTGGATTTGAATGACAAACAACTTTGCTTCTACCCAAGTGATTTACAACTAATGTTGTTGGCAAGTAAATAAATGACAAATAACATTCAGTATTTCAGAAAAACCTAAGACATAATTTTGACATCCTAAGCAGAAAAGATCCCTTTCTTTTTACATCCTCTTCCTCATGAAGTTGTTCCATTTACCCTTATACCCTGAGGGATTCTTTGTCTTCTTAGACAACTCGGGATGAGTCTGGACCTGTTAGTGTAAAGCCCACTGGGTTATGTATGTGATATTGATTTATACTCATAAACTTGACTAGATGAAGCAATTGATCCCACAATTGCAATATGTACTGTTCCAAATCTACAGTCATGTTCCAGCACAAATAAACATCATGGCAAACTGTCTCTACAGTATACTTAGTAGCATGCTGTAGCAAAGACAATTATTTGGAAAAGTCTTTCTGAGCTCATTTCAAGTGTGAAAGCATCTGTCTGTACAAGATATCCGTCTTTGTATATCATCTGTTATTAGCATTCATGTGATATGTGTTTGCCTATCGTTGCTCAGCTTTTGTTGCTGGGAGGGCTGGACAAATGGAAATGTACTTCTGCATGTGTGGTTTTCAAGTGGTTGTCAAGGGTGTGGTAAAGTGTGTGTGTGTGTGTGTGTGTGTGTGTGTGTCCTAAACAGACTACATTTACTAAGAGTGGAAATACGGTATATTTGGTGTCACAGCAAACAAACTGTCTCATATTGGTCAGTAATTGGGATTAAACACCAGTCTGTGCTTGTATGGTCCATTGAAGTAGACTACACACCTCAACAGTGTAAGGCTCTTAACTGTAAGCTCTAAAACCGGTTTGGAAAGTGAGTTGTTTACCTGGTCATTGGCCTGAGCTACTGAAAGTGAGAGTTTGTGCTCAGCAGATAAAACTGTGCAAACACAATAAGTATTGCAGCCCTGAATGTAAGCCACAGCATGTAATGTTGCAAAACATTACTGAAAAAAAGTCAAGGAGTGGCTGCAAAACATGGAACTCTGGAGCCAAAATTAGTTCACTTCATTTATTATCAGGCATGTTGTGGCACCTCAACAGCGTTCACAGATCAAAGATGGACAATGGACCATAAATAAGTAATCTATGAGAAAGAAAGAAGAAAAAGTCTCTCGGTTCAGTTGAATCCAAAACTGTCAGTGTCTACAAGGACAATGTAGGCATTCATAAGTTTTTTGCTGTAAAAAAGTCATGAAAACAAGTGAAGTAATAATACAATTTGATCATTTTCAGGGAGCCAAGTCATGAGTGTCGAACTGGAAAGCAATACCAATGCCAAATCAATAAATTCACAACATACACAATCATGAGCAAATTTGCTTTGTGCTCGGTTGAACTAATGTTTTCCAATCAAAAGAGACATGACATTGAACCTCGCTACCTTGGGTGTTATGCACTGCATGGATTTTACACCTTGCTGCTATGTTCAGCAACCAAACTTGAATTTGAACTTTAACCCTGTTCACTGCTAACTCGACCTTGTGCGGTGACATTTTGTATTAAAGTTGGACTTTTGGCATAGACGTTGCACCCAGTCCAGTGCCATGTGCAGCTCAGATTGCTTATCTGCAGACAGTGCAGAGTGAGACTGAATTTGTCACCCGTACAGTCAGGTGATATGGTGCCTAAGATGCTGGTCCAATATGCCTCCCCTTACAAAACTCCTCAAATTCTCCTGTCTACAGAAACTGTGTCTTTTTATATGCATTTCAAAGACTGATCAGTATCATTTCTTTACTAAAGGTTCTTTAAAATAGATACATTTGTTTCATGTTTGTTTCTTCTTGCAGCCTTTTTGCTCATGCAGTCTCATTATCAGTGATCTTGACATTTGGCCTACATAGCCCTGCTTTCTGACTACCATTAGCTGCTATGCCAGCCTTGGGTTGCAAATGACATATAATTACACTGCCTGCCAGTGGTCGACTTGGTTTTTCTTCCTGTTGGCAATAACCGATTTGTTTATCTTTGAGGAGAATTTCAAGCTCACTCACTCTCTGCACTGGTTTTGACAGCAGAATCTAACAAAAACTACCACTCAGTGGTGAATTGTTGGACGGCTTAGCACACATAATACCAATCAAATCCTCTTGCCAAGCAGTCACAGACAGAGCCAGGACTGTCTTTTATCTTCTGTGGCTGCAGGGCAGGCTGCCAAGCAAGCTGCTTGGCCAGCTACAGTAGGCTTGCTTCAACTTTGACAACATCATATTAAATGAGAAGTAATCCATAGGGTTCTGTGTGTTTATATGGGAAAGTTGTTCAGCTCTCACAGCTCTGATAGCAAACAGAACTGCTGTGAAGTCCTCAGGTGAAGAGAGGAAAGAATACAGTCAGAGTCTTCTGTAGTTCTCTCTGCAGTTCTTCCAGTGTTCATGATGGCTTTATATAGTAGTACATAGATGGTAAACTAGGCTGCTACAGCCATACATGTAAGACACTAGATGTGACATAATGTAATAAATCATGGGAAATTAGCAGCAACTATGACTGGCTGTGTAGCATCAAATTGCTTTACCATAAGGACCAAAAAGACCAGGGAGGCATCACTTTCCACATCAGTATACAGTTGATGAGAGATTTTTTTTGTTACATATGGGTCAACTAAAACAACAAAAAATTTGTGAACTAACTACCATTAGCTAATGTTTAGTCACCAAGTAACAGACCAGTTGAGTTGTCAAAGGTTTGCTGATTCTAAGCTCTCAACAGCAGTGATGTGTTAGCTAAACAGATAAGTTGTAACCAGCAAACATTGTTTTGGTGTTAGCTACGCTAATTTAGAGATAAAGGTAACCTTTGGTAATGTTATAACAGTTAACATTATTAACAAGTTATTAATATTACCCTAACATTTGACCTCTAAGCAGCTGTCAATCAAGTGTAAACATACAAGTTAACAACAAGAAGTGTTCATCTTCACTCCTAAATCATATTTCATAATATCTCAAGACAAATCCAGCAAGCCAGCTACATTACAATCTACACAAAAAGTGAAGCTCAGGCAAGTCAACACAACAGTAAGGTTAGCCACATCCTTGACAGCAACATTGAACACTACAACCACACAATCTGCCAACATATTGTTATTTGAGGCAGAGGAATCCCACTTACATGGTACATGTTCACCACTTCTAGCTAACCTAAAAGTAGCCGCATTGAATCCCGCAATTAGTCATCATATATTTACATCACTTGTTACCTCATTTACATGATTTTCCTTTCAGTAAAGCAAATAAAAATTAAAAATAACACATTTCCTGATCAGGTAAAGTAATCTGATTTCTCCACATTAAATTTAGTGTGTGTGTGTGTGTGTGTGTGTGTGTGTGTGTGTGTGTGTGTGTGAAACACAGAAATATCTTGCCTTATTTTGATTATTATGATATTAACAAATATATTAATATATTACTGTAGCTGTGTGTCTCTTGTGTTTCTGATTGTAATTGTCTGCCAATATAGGCAATAATACTGAAATTTATGTAGGATTTCTACATAAAAGATATTTCTTAATATAGTATATTAGCCACTAAGATACCAAAGACAGTTAATTGTTAAGTTAATTGTGTGTAATATGAATGCATAATTATGAGTGTATCTCTCTTAGAGCAATAATAAACAAAATTCTTCAAGAATCTTTGTTTATTTGGTTCAGTCTAGACAGGCCCAATACTTTGAATAGAAAACAGTATTTATTGTGTGTATTGGTAAAGAAAAAAATATATATACAAGGATTATAAATAGAAAATAAGCCTCTTTCACCATGGGTTTAAAAGTTTAAAGCTGGAACCAGGTAAAATGGCTGCCATATGGTTCCATCCTGGAATGTCAAGTAACTATGACACATGGCTTCTAATCTTTCGTATCTATGGCTACAGCTATCTGAAGCAAGACAACATAGCAAGTATTGTGGGCATTGTAGATGTGTTACCTCCATTACTAATTCGTGGAAACAAGTTTGAAAATCGGTGACGTATTTGTCAGTTGAGGGCTGAGTGACCCAGATAGCATGATATCACAGATGACATGGAGTCTGTTGCTGATAAGTTAATTCTAGTGTAATGATTTAATATGGATGCTAGGATACTGTAGCCAGTTGTTTAGGTTCAGTGGTGGAGATGTGAACATTTCAAGGTGAAAGGCAATGCTGACATTTGATGTGTGTCAGACAAAAACCGACACCATATTACCCCAAGGACAAGAAGAAGAGTGAGTTGTGTTGGTTGTGTTTTAAACTAGAATATATAGATTGAAACAAAGAGTAATGTAAATTGTTGTGACGTTTTTCTTGTTCTGATACCACTGGAGCCCTGCATTCTCAGTATGATTCAAACTTTTGCTTGTCAGATCATCAAACAGAGTCCTGGGGCGCTGCCTCTGACAGCTTATGTAACTTTCCAACAAGCACACCCACTTCTCGCCGATATTAGGTGAGAATGCTTGAACTTGTCTCTCAAGTTTTCTTTTTCCATTCAAACTACAACTATTTGTTTGTCACTTTTCATATATATGACCATTGTTTGTAAAGCCATAAATGCCTTCAAGGAAAAACTTAACACAAGTGTGTGTCCTTATCCTTGTTTTTACAGTTCACTGCGTCAAGATTACAAAGACACACAGAAGACAGAGTTCTCAGAAAGAGATCACTGAGGTAGTGAAATGCAGCCAGGAGGAGACTTTGATGTCCATTTTTTTTCACATGACCTTTGAGTGAACCAGGGTTAAACATTTTTGCCTTTAGATGTAGTCAGACAATATGTCTTACAACTTAGTTTGTTTCAAGCATCTTGATCCCTTTCCTCTGCCGTCTTAATATATTCTTATTGTATTGTACTCTTACTTTTTCTTACAGAGGGCTGAATCTGAAGATGTGAGATCGTGCACCTTTAAGATGGTGTCGGTGTCAGCTTTAAGGTAAATGGGTCATTCACAGAAAGTGTACAAACACACACAGTGTATTGATTAGACAATACAACTGTACTGGTTAGACAAAACACACACCACAAGCTTTGGTTATGATGTGTTTCCGGCTTGGGCTCCAGTGTCAATCATGTGAAGAGCATTTTGTTTCCCATTGGGAATACAGAGTATTTGGTCTCAAAATAAATACTGTTTCTTCTTGGGCTTTTCTCTCACAAGATCAAGTGAAGCAAATTTCACCAGCATCTCACTGTTTTGCCGGAAGAACTCAGTCTCGTTATGAGACCGCTTTCGCCTGATAGGGCTGATAGCCTCAGTCATTTCTGTTGTTCCTCGGGTGTTGTTAAATCTACAGTGTGGAACTTTTGTTTCCTCCTTCTGGCAGTGAGAGTAATTACAAAAACGTTGTCAACTCGTCTTAGACCAGCTGGTCTCACCCAAGCAGGTAGTTCGGAGTAATCCTAACCCTACCATAGCGACAACGTTGCTAACCACTGTTGGTTAGGTAACGTAAACATGGCGTAACCCCAGATTCACAGAGTGTAGCCGTAGCCACAGCCGTCACTATTTCAGTGTGTTTTCAGTTCATTAAAGTTAATTGTAACATTTTGGTCACCTAAAAAAGTCTTGTTCAGCATGTGTTTGTACTAAAAGATCCTCTAAGGAGTTAGACGTTCAGTTTTTCCATGAAGTACATTTAGTTTTAATGGTTTTAAGTCCATTTCGCTAGCAAAAATTAGCATTAGTATTAGCATTATCACAGTAAATGCAGTGTGCTAACCAAGCTAACAGCTAACGTTAGGCTCAGCTCCACCCTCTTGTCCAAGCATGGTCACCTTTTTTTTTATCATTTCTGGCTCCAAAAATCCAAGATGGCGCCAGTCAAAATGCCAATACCAATGTGATGGTGATATCACAGTGGCTACTTCCATCATTCTTATACAGTTTATGGTCTCACCCAGCAAGCAGCTCCTCACAGCTCAAAAAAAAATGTCTGAGCAAATTTCTGAATAGGCGATATTTGGATTAACTGACCACAATATACTTTTATATGCAATTTATGTTGCATACAGCAACTAAGCAAGAAAAAAAAAAGATTTGTAAATGAATTTTACTCTATACTGTGTTGTAGCTTTGACTAGTGAAGAAAATGTACTCATCTTGCCACAAGCCATTATGATTATTTTTTAAAGGACTCCAGAAACAAAGTGACCGACATGTCAACAGGAACTTCAGAGGGGAAAACTGCCTCCTTCCCACACATCAGAAGAAAAGGGGAGTGTTTTGTGGTTGTGTGGACCTTTGATCTTAATGAAAAAAACGTAGCATCCAAGAAGACATCCCAGTTGTTCTGCTTCTCATTAACCAATTTTGTGAGCGCTCTAAGATGTAAAATAAGAAACGCAAGATGAACAAACAAAATTAAGCCTCTCTCAGAAATAGTTCCAAATTTCTTGCTCCAACCATGCACTGCATAACATATTGATATTAATAAAATGAAATACATATCAATAGTGAATAAATAGTAATAGATTGAATATGTGGATAATATCAATTATCCATGGTTATCCACAGTTCCTTTCCCTGAAACCAGAGTGGAATGTTAAAAGTAATTTAATGAGACAAGCCTGTCACAAAGCTCTGCTAAAGCTTGAAAAAATCTTGCTGCTTTATATTGTTATTTGTTTTCTCATCCAGGCCATTGGCTTGGGATGATAGACAGCTGCAACACTTCTTTCAACACCCGAGATATTACAGAGGCTGTTGTTCAGCTGAAACAAAAAACTGTTACAGTAAAAAAAAAAGATACACAAACCAAGCAGAAAGGAATAATTCCTTAATTGTATTTACTACAATAACTCAAACACAGACCCATTTTTTAATATCAATAGATATGCCAAGCCAGTAAAATCTGGAGCACATTGCAGTGTGTGTTTTCAGGATGCTCGAATGTCCCACAATTGGAGAGGAGTGAAATTCCTTAAAGAGCTTTCTTGTATCCTCTTTGGATTTAATGGCTTTTCTGCTTCCAAAGAACACTTCTCCTTCTGCAGTGAACACTCATTTAAGAACTATAATCAAGAGCTATCTTACCAAAACACTAGCTACATTTGAATGTATTTAGATACTCACCTTTTAGTGTGACTTTGGAAGCGTACCTCCTAAGGTTTAATTTATGGGACTTCTTACAGAGGGCTGAATCTGAAGATGTGAGATTGTGTACCTTTAAGATGGTGTCGGTGTCAGCTTTAAGGTAAATGGGTCATTCACAGAAAGTGTACAAACACACACAGTGTATTGGTTAGACAATACAACTGTACTGGTTAGACAAAACACACACCACAAGCTTTGGTTATGATGTGTTTCTGGCTTGGGCTCCAGTGTCAATCATGTGAAGAGCATTTTGTTTCCCATTGGGAATATAGAGTATTTGGTCTCAAAATAAATACTGTTTCTTCTCGGGCTTTTCTCTCACAAGATCAAGTGGAGAACTCTCTCTCACTCTGTGAGGTGCTGGTGAAAGAACTCAGTCTCGTTATGAGCCTGCTTTCGCCTGATAGGGCTGATAGCCTCAGTCATTTCTGTTGTTCCTCGGGTGTTGTTAAACCTACAGTGTGGAACTTTTGTTTCCGCCTTCTGGCAGTGAGAGTAATTACAAAAACGTTGTCAACTCGTCTTAGACCAGCTGGTCTCACCCAAGCAGGTAGTTCGGGGTAATCCTAACCCTACCATAGCGACAACGTTGCTAACCAATGTTGGTTAGGTAACGTAAACATGGCGTAACCCCATATTCACAGGGTGTAGCCATAGCCATAGCTGTCACTATTTCAGTGTGAATGTATTTAGATACTCACCTTTTAGTGTGACTTTGGAAGCGTACCTCCTAAGGTTTAATTTATGGGACTTATACCCAGTTGGGTATGTTCCCAGAGAGAGGGAGTCAAATATTTCTTGCCACCTTTTTTCCATAACTATAGAGGCAAGGGATGACACACAAGTACTTAGCATTGTTATAACACAATACATATTTTGTTATAACAAGAAAATAACCGGTTAGCACACATTAGCTGATGTTTACGATTGATGCAACCATCTTAAAAGTAGTCAGTAACATTAAATTGACTTTTATGATAACACTGGCAGACAAATACATGTGCTCATTATGTCAGTAAGGTGAAACAATACAAACAACACAACTTCAGTCATAATTGCAATAAAATGGATCAAAAAGGAGGACATTTCATTGAACCACACTGAAATGTAATTAACTTGAGTTATTCTTATGTCAAGTTGGCTCAAGCAGTGTGCTTTTTTTTGCACTGTTTAAGCTCACCTAAGAAATATTCCAATTTTTACAACTACACACTTACATGGGCTCAATAGGTAGACTTACCCAGTGACAGCATGTCATGGAATTCTTTAATAAAAGGGAGAACACTACACTGCACACTACTACTACACTAGAAACTTTGATATGTGCTAGCTCGTCATTCGAAGCATGTTAAAACATGCTAGCTACGTTTCATTAAAGATAACACATGCTGCACGCCATGGTCTAATTTCTACATTCTGCAGTAAAGCCGGTATGTACATGCAAATATTTACATGCATCAAAATACATATACATCAAAAGGCACAATGCAAAAAATTATTTTTAAGATCATCCAACGTCAACGAAAATTCCCTTTGTTTTTGTGAGTTTCACATAGGCTACTGATACAGTAGGCTAGTTTGGTGTATGTGTTTCAAACTAGATACTTGCTGCAGATGTTCTGCAACAACAAATGAATGCTTAAAATATAAATTATTTCAGTTCAACACTCTCCAACCCAAATTGGCACAGAAAATCATGTTTAATCAGTCTGCATTGATCTACAAATGAATGTGGATGATTCTTACAGTATCTGTTGTCCTGTTGCTTTATACTGTACGAAAAGCTTCTCCTTCACTTCGTTAAATCTCTGACACATCTGAGCAGCAGGACTGATAAATAAATCTGTAGCCTCTGAGAAGTATTGCGCCAGAGTGCAGTGCCATTACGCACGGCCGTCAACTGTGTTTACCTTCATTAAATCACCTGATGACACCAGGCTGCTACAAAATAACCACACACACTTTTACACACATCACACCTGTCAGCTATAACTCAATATTCTGCTTTTTTATGAAGGAGATATTGGGTTTGCTGGGCTCATCACAGCCTCTTTTACAACTTTATTTTTTAACAAAAGTAGCGTGTCATGAGAGTCAGGGAGTCATTTGCTGCATGTGAACACAATACAACCATTATTTACATAGGCAGCACCGGCAATAACATTTTGTTGTTTTTTAACACATATCAATATAATGCTTTTTCAGTCTTAATTGTATGTATTCATGTTGTAAATTGTCCAATCATATCACAATATGTGATGCAACAGTATTAGCACTGTAACGCATTTAAACAATAAAATAAACAATCAATAGAACATGAACCACTGAAAAACTGCCAACAAAGTTGGAAAGAAGTTTCATGACACACAGAGAGTCTGGGTAATCCATTGTCTCCCATATAACAGGCAGAATGTCGAGTTCTAACCGACCAGTCAGAAGTGTATAGAGCATAGACTGTAAAAAATGTGGACGTAGCAGTTTTGAAGCTCAAAATGGGTGGCTTCAGCCATCACCATCATGGCAGTGCTTGAATCCACCTAATTCCCGGCTAATCCAAAATGAGCAAAGAGTTGGAGCTGAGGTGGGCTAAATGAAGCCTGGTTCCTGAAACATGCCAAGCTAGCTCGAAGCTGTCAAGCTAGCTAACGCTAACAAGCTAGGCTATGTGGCTAACTCTGTCGTCTTCTTGCTCCCAGTTGGTACCATTACCGTCGCAACTTATGTCACTTGAGGTAAGTTAACCTGAGACTATACTAGAAAACTTGTAATAATGAATTATGTTATTGAGATTATACTACACAAGCTTAAAATGCTTCAGCGTTTTTTAAATATATAATTGTGGTAATTTTGTGGTGGCAAATTTGAAAATCTGCAGTTCGATTCTCAGTGTGCATAATGGCTTACGTTAAAGATTATAGTTCCCACACCGTTATTGCAAACAGCGTGCATATTTATGGTTTTGACACTGATAGAAGTCCGCAGGGGACTGAAACATGTGTGTTCTGCTATCAACAGCATTGTGCGAGATTATTATCTAGAATATAACTGTTGAGAAAGTAAGGCACTTTTATTTACAAGATTTTAATTTCTATTAATACCTTGATCAACCTTGTTGAGGTCATAGCCATATGTGATGCCTCCACTGTGCCTGCTATACAAAATATAAATTGAATGTAACAGTCTTGGCTACCTGACTTTAGACAGGTGATATTACACTGTCTGTCTTCAAAGACAAATGTATTCAAAGACTGTCATCTATATTTTGAGGTGTTGCACCCTTGTTCCATTTTATCCTACAGATGTAATTGTATTGTCAACATAAAAAAGCCACCCTTTATAGTTGACTTTATATTTTCTGTTATTTGAGGCATTCATTAAACTGATTCATTTTCCTCTTTTATTCACAGTGTTGCTCATTGGTGACCAGAGAGACTCAGAGACTATGGGAAGCAACCTCAGCATGCTGGATGCCCCTCATATTAGACATGACCATCCTGGGCTGTTTTTAAAAAATGGAGTTCATGAGGGGAAATGATCGTGGTTTTAAGAACATTATCTTAACACCATAAAAAACACTTTCAAATGTAGGGAACTGCTTACAGTTGGTAGTGTCACTGCTTTTTGGCCTTTAGGACCTATTTTGTTAGGCCTTAACTTAGCCCTGACTATCATCACTAATGTTGAGTTTATTTTTTAGTTTTAATCCATCTTTTTGTATTTTATTTCTTTTTATTTATGTTGAGTGTTATGAGTGTTAATCTATGATAACTTCTAGTTCACATTTCAATAAATTCTATTTATATTTGCATTCCTTTTGTCTTTAATGCTGAGTGAAAATGTTGTGTTACATATATGTTATGGATGATTTCACATTCAAATCTGAGTATAAATTGAAAGGGCATACAATACAGACAAAACATTAAGCACTAACGCTCAACTCTTTTGCCAAACGATTGAAGTCTAGTTTAAATAGAAAGGAAAAATACTCCCACACAAGGTTTCAGACTTCTGACCTTTCTCAAGACATTGTCTCAAAATGTTTTGAGAAAGGTCAAACTAGTTCATTTGTGTGTGCAAGAGTATTTTCACTTTCTATTAGAATATAATAAAGGCCTAAGAAGGTTTGAGAGTGCCTTTTATTTACTGTTCAGATAGATGTCTTGTTTAAACACAGTAGAATGTGACACATCCAAACAAAGCAGCAGGTCAGGTGCTGCATGAAAGGGCTCAGAGTGCAAAAACAAAGACTTACCTGAACACTGAGTAGTTTCAAAGCCCCCTAGAAGGTATCATTTATTTGTGATGTTGCAAACTCTGAGAAGGTGTTCCTAAGCCAAATACCCAGGCACAGGTATCCTGAGGGTTATAGTGATGCAAAAAGAAACATAATCAGCCAATTGTGCGTGTGTGCGTGTGTGTGTGTGTGTGTGTGTGTGTGTGTGTGTGTGCAATACCCACAAGACCTTCTCAGAGGTTGTAATGTCATAGATAAATGATACCTCCCATGGTGCTTAAAACTATTCAGTGCGCAGATAATTCTTTGTTCTTAACAATAGAAGTAGAGTTTTTCAGTGAATGTTTTCCTACACTTACTATTGAAGATTTTCCATGTGACAGTCAAGTGCATAGTTTTCATGCCATAATGACTTACGTAACACACTATTGACATACATTAAGTAACTTCTGTATGTGTTAAGGACAACAAAGTTTTTAAAAAAAATGGAATTCAACGGACAAGCTAAGTTTTCATTGAAGTCATGCAAAGTTTTTGTGCCAGGCTGTAAACATGTTTATTTCTGCTGTAAAGTTGGGCATTTTAACATGGGGGTCTATGGGGATTGACTTGCTTTTGGAGCCAGCCTCAAGTGGCCATTTGAGGAACTGCAGTTATTGGCACACGCGCATTTGCTTCACTTTTCAGCCCACGGAGATTGCTGCGTGTTGTAGAGGCTGCAGATTAATTAACGTACAGTATGTGTTCTGCTGCCGTCAGATGGCGGCGGGGTTTAATGAGCTGAAGGAGAAGCTTTTCATAAAGTAGTGGTGGACAACAGATACTGTCAGAATCAGTCATATTCATTTATGAATGAATGCTCACTACTTAAACCACATTAAACTTTATATTTTTTATGCTGATTTAAACACATCTATTGGCTGGGGAGTCTTTGATTAAATACAATTTATTTATATTTTAAGTATTATTGGAGTGACATCACTTCAGAAACAGACCTGAGACATCTATTCTCAGCACATCAACACCAACAGGCTTTCAGGCTGATTTTATGGGAAAGTGTCTAAAATTATGTACAAGATATTGATAATAATTCCATTTGATGTAATGGTTTAACCATAAAAACATAGAGTGGCATATTTTGTTTGAGCGAGAGGGACAGAGCTTCCGCTGGTTCACAGTAAAGAAGTAACTATGTGCGCAACGGTGACTTTATCTGCCGTCAAGAAGGCATCTACTGTAACTAGGGTACTTTTGACTTTACTTTTGTAAATGATCTGACTTAATTTTCCTGTTATCTCTCACATTTCCAAATACATCATTAGCATTTGAGTGTATCTTTTTATTTGCACTGAAAGGTTCAATAAATGACACAGAGCCTTACTGGATGTCAGCAAACAGTTATTTGCTATGTAAGGATATAATGGAGTAATGGCTACCTGAGCAGTGAATGATGTTGCACTCCCTCTGTGTGTGTTGTTATCCAAGCTTCCCTGTTCATTTTGGTAGCCGCAGCGGCCGAGATGTTGGTGCTGTAGTGCCACATCTAGTCATTAGTCGCAACTTAAACAGGTCATTGTTGTGTCATCCTAACAGGTTTCCCAATCCCCACAACTCTTATCCCAAACAGATCCAAACACAAACCCACTTAAAAATTAATGATCAAGCTCTTGCACCTTTGTGCACGTTGGGTTGCGCCGCAGTCATGCAGTTATGTGTGTAGTGCGTGGTGATGGAGATGACATGTTGGAAATTGTGTATACATTTGATGAACTTTCTGTCATTTAGGCTTCACTTCCTGTTGCCTGTAGGCAATACCACATAAATTTAAAGAGGAAAACTGACATAGATATACATTTTTAGGAATATTGGACATTGTATGTAGTCAATAACTATCACTGATTGGACTGTTGACTATATAGTGCTAGAGAGCACCCACTAATTGTACCTCATGTTGCTGTATATCATATGTAGACTTGATGTTAATCAGATGGGGTTGTCATATAAGGCAGACTTCCTGTTGTCAGAAGGTGGTGCTACACAAGTGGGTCTTTAATACTGCAATACATTTAGTGGGGGTCATCTGACATGCATATACATTTTCATGAATATCTGACATTGTACGAAGGAACCCCCCCACCCCCTTTAAATTTGACATAGATGTATGAAATTTGGTAGGTACATGTAATATCTCCAGACTTTAAAAAAAAAAAAAAAGCCTCTTGGAGTCATACCCTAAATCCAACAGGAAGTCAGCCATTTTGAATCTACTTTGCTTTTTTTTTTTTTTTTTTTGCATAGTGAAGCCATTTATAGATATTGTACTTCGTCAAACTCCTCCTACAGATTTAGACAGAGCGACTTCAAATTTGCTAGGTGATATTTCAATCTTTCCAATGCTAAATTGCAACGCTTTTTAATTTTCAAGAAACACCCTTTGTTGTGGGGTCAATTTTGCCAAAACATGTTTGGTGTATTAAACAAGAAGTTGTTGTAACTATTTTCCATTGTCCAATCCGCCCCAATTTCGCATTCTTGATTGGATTCTAGGCCTGAACACATCTACATGTCAAAATTGAGTCATAGTATTATGAGTCAATAGGAAATTGCTGTAATTCCACTTTACATTGCCTTTACATTGTCCAAGTACAATAGGACAAATTGTGCTTTTTCTGCTATGACATGTCAAATGTTTTCATTGATTTCAAGCACCTGCAGAGTTGCTGTATATCAGTAGTCAGGTGTTTTTACTTATATGGCTCAATTAGACCTCCTCTCAGAGCTCGGCGGCCATGTGCAGACTGCAATTGGTTAACGTCACACTGAGTAAGGCAGACTAAATGCGGCACCATTAATGCCTCCCACAATCATCATTTTATCGATTCAAATGCTGCCTCCATGGTTTTGCAGTTGATCAGGCTAAGATAAATATATTGGTGCAGGAGCTGCATTTGAATTGAGTTTAAGGACAACTTGTTCAGTAAGCTGACCCAGAATGAATGAAGTTTGAGACATTTATACCAAGAAAGATAAAGCAGTCATCAACTGGTCAACAAAAGATTAAAAGGGGTGTTTGCATACAAGGTCCGGGCCAGAGGAAGTCTCAGGTTGATCAACTCATACATACAAGATCAAGGGACCAGAGTGAGTCTCAGGTTGATCAGCATATGTATACAAAGCCTATCAAGTCTGTACTCTTCTTCATAACACATTGTTGATCAGTAGAATAGTGTGAAGCCATCTGCAAGAGTGCTTTTCCATCACCTTTGTGCATGCACACGAACATTCACAAGGTACTAACAACTAAGAAAACAGTTCTCCCTCGCACTTCCTAGTGATGAAAACCTCCACTGTGTACATTTAACAGATGAGAGAGCAGTGGCCACTCCTGTTTCTAACTGAAAGAGTAGTCCTATTGTTCAAACGCCCTCTGAAGGCATCAACTTCATAAAAAAACACGCTCTTTGAGTATCATTCAAGCAAGTCTAATTCCAGTACTCCACTCCGTCACACTTTCTCTCAGTTCTACTTCCAACCCACCAAGGGCCAAGTGACTATGCTGGACCTTCCATCCAACCAACACACTGCGGCTCCAGAGGCATGTGCGAGTGTTGACCAAAGCTCCATGTACTGCGGTGCTTTCAGTTATTTTTAGAAGACTATTTCAAAATATCAGCCCTAGTATATCATCATTTTTGTCAAAATCCTCCCTTTAACTTCCAGTTTCAGTTCCCTGAGTCACAGTTTTACTCCTGTGTTGTCTTTCGTCTTTGATCGTTGTGTTTTAGTTATAGCTTGATCACATTTTTGTCACAAAGCCTAAGATCTATCTGCACAGTGAGATAAATTGTAATGTTCAATTGTTCTGCAATTAAGAGGTAATACTTGCCACTAGGAAGGTTTTGACTGCCATAGGAGTCACTCTATCATTCATTGATCATCCTCATATTCCCTACAAATCATATTCATAGATTATAGTTCCAGACATGGTTGGCGACTTTGTCACTGCACGGTGGTGACAAAGCCCAGCCAACATTTTTTTATGAACATTTAACTAGAGCACATCTGGAACTCAATGGGAACCAGCAAAGTCTGTCTGTGAGTACAAGGACTTAAAGTCAGCAAGGGAAAGAGACACACCAGGATATATGTAAAGAAATGAATGTAAAGTAATAAATCAACAGCAAGAGAAACACACAGAGAACAAGCAAAGAACATTGAAGCCTGAAAGCTTGCAAGACAGTACAGCAGAGAACTAACAAACTGCATGGGCACACACTCACAGATACACACAAAAAGCAGAGCTTTTCTTGGTACAGGAAGAGGACTCTTAAAGGGACAGCACTGCCTGAGCCCTGCACAGCTCGTCTCTTTGTTGATTCAAGCTGAGGAAAGAGGGCAGACGAGAAAAACAAGCTGCTATATGATTGTAGATGAGGGAAGATGAGGGTGGTTGCAGACAAGAGATGAGGTTGACGGTCGGTATTGAAATTCCCTGTGGTATTCAGTGATAAGTTTTTTCTTTCTCAATGAGAAAGAAGTGGTCTTTCTTTCTCATTTCATCGTGTGTTAAAAAACAAACAAACAAAAAAAAAAAACAGGATGGTGTTTTTTGATCTTGTGATGTGGATCAGCTTTATAACAATGAGTCCGTGTAGATGTTTTCACTCAGTTTGATTAATGTGGATGTCATTTTAGCAACTTTTAATGTATGTCACTGTGGTTTGTACATTAGATTTTTATGTCTGTTGAACCTGGCGGCTAAATGATGAGTTGGCATGAGAACGTTGAAGCAATAAATTTGCAAATACTAGGTGCTCTGCAACTAGAAAAAAGCAAAAATGCACACGTCAGTTTTGTTGAATGTGAAATGGTTATGTGTTTCCCCACCAGTGTGAGAATGTGTGAAATCTGTCTGAAAATATTTGGCTTTGAGGCTGTGTGTGACATGCTGAGAGATGACTTCAAATGGACCATACAAAGACCCTTTTGCAGAAATAGGCATTCAGATCAAGGAAGACTTGATCTCTTTATATGAAATATACACAGTTGATTCCTTTTAAATTGATGAGTACAGCACTTTTTCTACCAAACCCATGCCTATTTCTTCACTGCAACTTCTACCTCCCCGTAGTTTCTGTCCTGCTCTCCCCATGTGATTTACTAAATGCTTGATACACTAAACCATATGGACAGAACAAGCAAAGCTTTGTGGAAATCCTGGGCAATGAGGCAGTTGTGCGCGCCCACACACACATGAGCACACACCAATAAAAGCGAAAGACGCGGAAGAAAGCTGGGGCAGCCTGGAGGAGGAGATGTTTTTCTCGACATATTGCGGGCGTGTGAGGATCCTGGTGGCATCTGTCATGCTGGCTGTACAGTCATTGTGAAACACAGCAGGTAGGTGAGAGATAGAGAGGTGTAGTGAGTCATTTCTGATTAAGTCTTCGTCACTGTGGGACTACAGAAAGATTTTTAAAATGTTTCTAAAAAGAAAAAGGACACAATTTGAAGACAATTTAGGTTCAGGTGTGAAAGAGCAATAAAAGGAGGGAGAAATTAGATGAAAAAGCAAGAGATGTTCGAGTAGAGACGGGCAGAGCTGGACAGAGAAAGGGGGAGTTGTTAATGAGCTGATCATGAGCAGATGGAGGTGCCAGTGCTGTCTTACAGCCAAAGTCATCCTCATGTGGTCTGAAGCAAAACAGGGGCTGGGTCTGCTCTGCATTCTGAACACAGCTAATTGGCTGCAGACAGGAGGTCTGATGCAGTCACCAATCAGGCGGTAGAAATGGCAGCTTCCCTTTCTTCTGTATACTGTCTGACCACTCCCACCCTGTGAGGTTTAAAACCAGGGGAAGTCTGAGCGTTGATTCTAGAGAGTTCCATTCTTCTTCATTGAACCTGCCTCATGAGCTCTGAACATCAACTCTGACTCCTCTCCCTTTACGCTGCAGAACACTTTGTTAAAAACTTTTTAAAAACAGTTTTAAAATAGGCTTTTGCCTTTTTCGGTTCCCTCTTAATTGAATTTAAGAGACTGAAGATCACCCGTTGTTCCTTTGTGTTGCCCTCCATCTCTTGTCACTCCCCAACACTGTGGATGACTGTCGCATGAACCTCTCTGGTCCTGGACTGAATTTATCATCTGGCCTTGTTCTCTGTCCTGTGAGAATAGCTTCTGTTCCCTCTTCACATCATCACTAAGAACTGACAAGTACTGTTAATCCTAGGTATGTATCCAACCATTGAATGTGCTCACTTTGCATCTCCTGTGTAAGATTTTTCTTTGTTTTCATGTTATTTACTTTATGTATTCTCTTACATTTTGCATAGATGCTTAGCTACATCTTTAAAAGTACAGGAGCACAACCGTTTGGTGGGCGTGAGTGTGTCAGTGTGTGAGTGTGTGTTTTCCAAGTTTGTGATGTTTGCGCAGGCAAATTGAGGGTGCATACCTATCCTAGAAATAGCCCTGAGGGGCACTACTGCAAAGCCAAAGCAGGTTTTTCCTCTGTGACAACAGCTGCTATCTTTGTTTTCTGTATTCTCTCTATCAATGGTTTTGATAAGCTGTAATTTTCCACTGCACTTGGTCTGAGAATAGAGAAGTAGCGCAGGCTGGTCAGACTGTAGTGTGTGTATATATGCATTAAGTGGACTCAGATAGTCTTGGACTAATTAAAATGTTTTGAATTAAATTTTAATGATGATATCGTGGTATCAAGTAATAATATCTACTGTAAATAATACTGTATTTAGATATTTAAATGAAAATCCATTTTATTGGCTTGTATGGAGACTTGTACAGGTAAATGATATTTGAGTGACTGTATAGGATGCTGAGACTGTCATTTATTTTGAATTTTAACCCAAAAAGGTTTTGTATGTACATCACTATAGATGGAAAGTTTTTGTTTGTTTGTTTTTTACTTTTTTTTTTTTTTTCAAATTTGCTGGTTCTCAGTGATGTTTTTTTCCACTGTGGTGTTTCCTGGCAATCCTCACCACGTGGACTTTTTTTTTTTTTTATGTCACTTCCTCACTGGTCACCCTTCCTTTTCTCATTCACACCGTTCCTGTCTTTGCCCCTGAGAGCTGACTCACCTCTTAGTTGATGTTCTTGTTAGTTCAATGCTTTCCAAAACCCACCGAAGCAGAAATGACTGTGATATTTATGGTGACCACATCATCTTCTTTGCAGTTGTCTTGGTCTGATTTCCCAGAAAAGTTCTAATTTAAGGCTGCATCTGTTCCAGAGAACTTATCTCTGAAGTACTGTGAGCCGTACAAATGAAATTGTCCATATTAAGACTGTAGAAAAGGGAAAGGAGAGAAATAGTAAACAGTTTTTTTTTCTCCATGATCTCTCTGGTCCTCTCTCTGTCTTCCTCTCTCTCCTCTCTGTGAAAGATAATACGTTTGTATCTGGAGCATGGCGAGATCACATTTCACTGGCACCTAACATCAACCTGAACTCTTGAAGCTTTATAGCATGTGTAAAAGTGCATGTGTACAGACGTTTAGACTTGTAGTGAGAGTTACTAGTTACACTTTTAGTTCAGTGCTACCCGCTAATAGCAAATGGCAATGTCAGTGAACACTCAAGATTGCAAAGATTGCAGGGGGTGGAGATGGAGAGGAGGCAGGCAACAAACACACAGTTCGCAGAAGAGTCTGTCTGAACGGAAAAGTACTGAGAGGCAGGGAGATGGGGAGGTGTGTGGGTGGGAGGGTAGGTATTCATAGAAATAGAGTTGCAGCTGATTCAGTGCCAAGACACACTTGTGCACCTGTATGAAAGAGAATACCACATAGAGTATTTAGACAGAGAAAGTACTCATGTCTGGAGATACTTTAGGCACAGAGACAATCAATCCTGCGCCTGCTTTCTGTCATCCAAACACAGCCAAAGGTTATATTCAGCCTCCGGCACAAAGACTTCAAACGTCATTAGGCGGAGTCAAACCTGCAGCTTATAGCTACTGTCAACATTAAATCGTTGTTGCTTTGTAGGAGAAAAGTCACTAAATACACAAGTCCTCACACATCAGGGTTTTCTTCCTACGCTGGTGACATATGACATTTGACAGTCAAATCAGTTTCATATAGTGATAGTGGCAGTTGCATTTTCTTAATGGGAGCCAAAAACTAAAACTGTTCTTTAAGCTTTTTTTTTTTTTTTAACAAGTCATTTCTGTAGTTTAGAACATTTCTTCTGTGTTCTTAATTGAATGAAGAAGACAAAAGAGTCTGAAACCTTTTGTGATAGGAAAGTGTGGATCGTCATCAGCAACAGAAACTAGAAGTTCAAAGGCAATTTTTGACTCATAGCTGCGCATGAGAAACAACTATAGTGTTAAAAAGAAAACCATTTAATACATCAGTATTGTTTGGTGATGCAGTGATTCTAATTCAGTTCCTTTATTTTATTTGTATGTTGTTAATTGTTATTGGCTCTTTTGTTTTTGCTTGATTTTCAGCTTGTAAGGAACTTATGAATGAAAGTAGGAAACTTAGGGGACTTTTGTTGGCTTATACTATGAATTGAATCTCTTCTTCTTTTTGCGCACACTCGTGCGCAGCCTGCGTGTGTAAGGGATTTTCTAACAGGAGTTTATTTTTGGTTTGTACCACAATGACAGGAAAACAAAACCAAAACTATATCTTTAAAACTATGCTCACCTGACATGAGAAGTACATTTCTTGTCAACCTGATTTATCACCTTAAAGACTAATTATGAAACTGATTGTACTTGTTATTATGGCACAACATGCAAAATAAAATTTACAGTATATGTGAAGATATACTTGGAGAGATAAGCCTTACAGCTTCCTGTATGTGTTAATGTGCCTGCATTGTATTCATGCTTGAGCTATGTAGGCGGAGTTAAGTCAAGTTAACCCCATGATGAGTAAGTCAATTATGTAAGTGACAGGAAAATGACTTGATGATGACACATTAATGGAGCATTTATGAACGGTGTTGGGTAGTAACATGTTTCAGTAATATGATGACATGATTTTTTTTTTTTTTTTTTTTTTAATATAGTAACAAGTAGTGGAAGGGGTTAAATTTGACATTCAATAACTACATGACAGTTACTAATCCCAGGAACGCTCTCTTACATCAACAGCTTAGGGGGTTGACTTGTTAGCCATCTAATCAGTTTGATCTAGACAGAGTGGTCGGTGTGATGCTGAGCTGGAGGCAGTTAGCCGCCACCAAAAGAGGAGCAGTGTGACTTTAAATAACTCCAAAATATTATTTACAGTCTTAGCTGGTTTGCTGACATTAGCTGCTGATAAGGCTACATTCAGGAATCAGTGTAGGTCGGAGTTGGGGGGGTGTGACAAAAATGCAACTTAATGTTAAGCTAGCTCTTGTTGCTCAGTAAATACCTCCAAAGTGTTGGATTGCTACTTGTTAAAACAGAATATCTCCTCTCACTTGTTTAACACAGAAGATGCCATGTGGATGTGGGGACTCCACATGGCTCCTTTTTACAGAGCCCATGGCTGAGTTACGAAAGTGAAGTGATGAGTAATGCAACTAATTTCTTTTTCTGTTGAGTAATGAGTAAAGTAATGGTATTGCTCAATGTGTAATGTGTAATGTTTAAATTATTATGGCTTTCAAGTAACTTTCCCAACACCATTTATGAAGTGGAATTTTGAAAGAGGAGGTTATTCAAGTTTCGTGTGTGTGCTTGATAAAGCAGGGAAATTATAGGTTTCTTTACAACTATGTTGCTGTGTGTGGTCGCAAGTCGAACAGAGATAAACATGTATTTAGCCAACTGATAATGTTGGGACAGGATGTGAGACCAATTCTTCCAGTTCCACACATTCTCAAAGGAAGAAGAAATGTTTGTATTTGACCTTAAGAGCAGAAACACAAAGAAAATTTTCAGTTTATACATATCTATTCATTCAACACCCTGTTGGGTCATACGTAGAGTGTGTTTGTGTTCTGTGTCAAACTGAATTCACTTCAGGTATGAAAATGAATTTATGAGGCCAACATTTAACATGAATTTAGATATGAATGACATTCATAGCAACAGTCGTTACTGGATCTCCCACTTAGCCACTGGCTTTCTAAAGTTGCTGCGTTCTTTAGCTTTATGGGTTACATCCTTATCCTCTACTTTCTGAATTTTGCTTATTGATTATGGTGCTATTAGTTGAGTACAGCTCAAAATCAGAGCCACACTGAGCCCTGACATGTAACTTCTGTCCAAAGTTTACTCTCAGGCAAGAGATACAATATACTATAAAAAGTAGTTTTACTGTAGGGGTAGTGATATGAGTCACAAACTTTTGCTCCACCACATTTACCTTGATTTAAACTTTTGCGATTAAAATCTGACAAAAAGCCACAGTTGTGTTTGGCTGGTTCAAGCTCTTCTCAGACTGTTGCTTGCCTGACATCTTTGACTTTCCCGTTAGTTGTTTTTTTTGTTGTTGTTGTTTGTTTTTTGCACCTATGTAGGTGGAACAAATTACACCATTATCATCCTTATTAATACATGGAGTCCAGTGATGTCATGTGATTCCAGCATAGCTCCACTCTGCATCAGCCTGAGCAAAGGTCCAATCAGCCACCATAAGTGAGAACACCTGTGTAGCTGTGCAGGGCCTTCAAGGTATTATTCTGACAAAGAATCCTAACTTTACTCTGAATACCAGTGCTTGACCGACCGTTAGAAGTGCTTCAAAAGGAAACCCATCAGCTTTTATTGACTCTCTCTATACTGTAGCTCTGTTGCACTGAGAGTTGTTGCCTGACTTGGAGTTGCCTACAGCACATATGACTTAAATATTAACTTGGCATCCTTTTGGTAAAACATTTTTCTTGATTTGGCTGATTGCAAATATGGGAGAAATTCAACTTGTATTGAATCCAGACCTTCAGTAACTACAAAAAAACATAAGGAGCGTTTAGTGTGTGGCAAATTAAGTGTGTCTGAATCAGTTTAAATATTTGACATAATGCCTTTTTTCTATGTTATGTTTCAAGCAGAGGTCAGTAACATAAGTACATCCAGCCTCACTGAGGAAATGCAGATGATCCACAATCATTGGCAAGGTCCAAATTCAATATTCTGCAAGGAAAGTGTGTGCATGTGTGTGTTTGTTAGGTTGTGGGATGTGTGTGTGTGGTGAGGGAGGCAGGCAGACATATAACAGGACTTTTTTTCCCCCCACACTCAAAAATAGGTCAATATGTTTCGTGCATATCCCTACAGAGGGACTGAAGGCCTCTCTCCACTCTGTGAAATATCTGGCATACTGTTACAAAGAACAGAGGAGGCTCACTAAAATACTTTGGACTGTGAAACTCCTGTCTAGCTGAAAAGATTTATACATACAGTAAAGTATTTCAAGGAGACTGAAATTCACTATTATTGTAAAGCTCCATGAATCAAATTTTTACCCTGAATCAAATGACTACATATACCAGAAAACCCAGTAGCGCTACAGAGCATTTTAACCTCTTTTAGCTCATAGTTTTGGTTTTATGGTTTCACAGCTCATCACCTTCCTTTCTGGCAGCAACAGGCTTCTGTGTTCAAACAGAGAGCTCAGAAATCACTACATAGACTTCCTGCCCCACAACAAACAGCAGGCAGATAACATTAGCAGGAGCAGGTGAAGAAAGCAGCAAACTAAAGTTATTTTTAAGACGTTTAGTTGGAGACTAAAAACTGAAAGGAGTGTGAATATTGGACTTATGTTGGTCTGGTGTACACGATACAACTTGCTCCATATCTGCATTCTACAAAGACCCACCTTACTCTACCTCCGATCGGCTTGTACCCATTGCCTTTGTTGGTTGGGTTGGTCAGGTTTAGGCATGCGAGATTGGTAAGAATATCAGGGTTAGAGCCAATCAGAGGAAGAGTATTCGCAGAGTGCGTGTAGGGGAAAAAAATAATACGTCAAGGATTTGTGCCCGCTAGCATGAATAGTATTCTTCTTCCCTTAAAATTGATTAATGAAACTTTAAGAAAACAACAATGTTTACTAATGGGCAAATTTCACAGGAGGAAATGTCTCAGAATTCACAAGACTGGGACACAGTGTCCTCTACAATTCCCTGTTGAATGTTCTTTTGTTTTACAAGCGGACAAAAAAAAAATAGCAGCCCACAGGGAATTCAACCACCCCTGTGGTTGCATAAGGCCCCATAAACATTTTACGAGTCCCTGGAACAATTCCAAACATTAATTGTTCTCTCAGAGGTTAATGCTGGTGATTTCAGTGATGGTTAGCCACCAAAAATGAACTGTACCACCAGTTGTATATTATACAGGGCTGTGTTTCCGAGTATTGCTGGATTTTCCCGCCTTGTCTGGCAGCGGAAGTAGAGCAGGCATTGGACTCCATGTTTGTTGGTTTGTTTGTTTGTAATGTGAAAGGCTTGAACCACCAGTTCCACTGAAACTTGATTTTATTTTTATTTTTTTTACAGCTTTCAATATTGCTGTAAACAGCTTTGAAGCCAACAAGTTCACGTCTGTCACATTAACTCTAATAACACAGCCTATTTGATATGCTCATTACATTTCCTGCCAAATGGCTGATAACTACAGCTACTAGATCAATGTGGTGGAGTAGAAAGTTTGCTCAGCAACATTGCAACTTGTTTTTTTTTGCCTTTTTTGTGCATACACTGCATTTACGTTACCTTTAACTTCTTACAGGACTCAGTCTAGTACTTGTTTTTTTTTAGTCCGTATGGGCAGAAAATATCAGCGCTATGATCTAACATAAAGATGCAGTTTGAACTCTGCAATGCGTGGTATGTTAAAGGCTGCGACAGAGTGCACAAACACACACATACACACACATACAGAACACAGAAAAACACATGGGCCATGTGAGTGAGCTTTTCAGGCTTTTGTTGACTTTGGCTCAGTGCCGTCTCCACCCCAGCCCTGCATCCATTCCCTCACATAAACACACACACACATTCATACAACCCCGTATTTTACAGTCCATTCCTTTCACAAACATTTCCTTTTTTTCCTCTCCCTATTATCCCAAGTGGATATGCATGCATTCTTTCTTCCTCAAGTTTTATGAGTCAAGCCAAAACTTTCTGTATAACAAATGTGTTTTTCACTACGTTGGACGGGAGCCAAGTCTTGTTTTTCTCTATGAAAATGATGGCTGTGTTTATGATAATTGAGTTTATCTATAATAAAGAAAAACGTTTTTCTATTAAACTGCCCTACTGTGATATTTTAGATAGAAAACTTGTCTTGAGTACCTTTTTGGTTTTCCTGGGCTGCATTAACACAGTTGAGTATAGTCAACATTAGCCATGTCAATGTGCAACGAAGTGGCAGCAAGTAGGTGCTAACCAGCAATTGAAAGATTATCGCTTTTTTTTTTTCATTTTTTATAGATGCAAAGGCTTTTCTCATCTTTTAATCCTTTTGTTAGAAACCATCTGTCGAATGCACAGTCGCAGTAACTGCACACACAAAGACACACACACGCACACACACACACATGTATGCACTAATATGGCTCTGAGTTGTGTTCACTTCCCGATGTTTGGGGTCGAAACTCGGGCCGTCCAACCACTGAAGAGGGGGGACAACAACTGTCCGCCATCTTGTCAGTGCTGCCGAGCATATGGTGAGACCCCTTTCGCCTCTCTCTTTTTTTCCATCCTTCCATCCCTCACACCCTTTGCCTCCTTTTTTTTTTTGTTGTTGTTTTTTTTTTAATTTTTGTTTTTTTTTTTTGTTCGACCTCCACTCCACCTCTACTTCTTGTCCTCCTCACCCCATCCTCCCATTTGCCAAGCAAGTAGAGCCTGGTCATCTGAGATGCCGCTGCTCTTCTTTCCCTCCCTCCCCCCCTGCAGCCTTCTCTCTGTTCACTTCCTATCTCCAAGAAGACATACAGAGTTTATCTTCCACCTCGCTCACCCTACCCTCTTCATTGATTTGAATATATGCTACTGTTATCTCTTCATTGTTTATCATCCGCGCTTGATAGCTTTCTGCACATGATGAATGTACCTTTTGTTTGTCAGAATGATCGTAGAACTTGCCTATCCTGCCAGCTTGCCCTCCAGTCCTACAAATATTTTTTTTTTACACAAAAAGTAAATGACAAAAAAAACCTATTATGTTTTTGCATTTTGTACTGTAGCATTGAAGCAGCACTGGCTTATTGTTACCTTTTTTTTTTTGCTATTTGTAAGCACCTCAGATCTTCATGTTTCTTTATTCTCTCTTTCTATCCAACAGGAGACACACACAGAAGTAGGTCAGTATGGCTCTGAATGTACCGGGTCTGGTGGTGATGGCGGTGTTCTACCTGCTGATCCTTGGCACGGGCATCTGGGCGTCCATGCGTTCCAAGAGGGAGGAGAAGAAGTGCACGGGAGATGGCATGGAGATAACGCTACTGGCCGGACGCAACATCAACTTACTAGTTGGCATCTTTACTCTTACAGGTAAAGCAATCACAGGGCTCAGGGGTTCAGTTTAGACACTAGCTTATCGTTTCGAGCGTGTCTGATGTGCTTATGATGATAAATACTGGAACGTGTTCTGTTTGGAGAGGGAAGAAAAAAGTTGCAAGTGATAACTGGTGTCGAGTTATGTTGTGTCTAAAAAGAGTTGTTCGGTATGCATGAAGATGTCAGTGGATTGCACAAGATAGTGTGTTGTCTGTGTCATATTTCTCCTTTTTAAGATGTGTTTGTCTCTCTGCAGCTACATGGGTGGGTGGAGGCTTCATCCTGGGTATAGCTGAAGCAACATACAACCCAACGTTAGGCGCAGTGTGGGCTCTCATGCCTGTACCTTATGTCCTGACCTTCTTCTTAGGTGAGTAACACCACTGACCAGAAGCCTTAACCATAAATCCTGATATCACCACCACTTTCTTCTTCTTCTGTTTCTTCTTCTTCGAATGATGTCACTCGATACCAATTTGGATCCAATTAAATCAGATACAACCGTGCTCATGAAGCCAAACATAGAGTGTGTACACAAGGCGTAATGGTCTCATACGCAGGGTCTGAAATGAACACCAGCAGGCAGCAATAAATGCCAGCAGAATTAGATGTTGACAGGCAGGTATCCAGACACATATTAAATAGCATTCCCACACTGGCTGGAAAACATCACTTTAACGCAAACTTTGGTCCTGCGAGATCTTTTTCACGTCTCTACGCTAAATGTTGATGAGGTCAGGAAAGATTGTTGTCAACGTTTTACTTTCAACGCTTCCTGTGTTTACACTGAGTAGCTAATGAAAGTCATGTGGGATAATGACACTTGAGTGCATTACAAATCTACACTACTAGTTTGGTAGTGTAAGTGTTTTAGCAAGCAGCACAACCTGCTGCGTAGGACTTTTATTATACACCTTGAGTACACAAACCAATTCTAGACAACTGAAAAATTCATTCAGTGTTTCCACATACATTAAAGGCAATAGATAACATCACAGTCTGTCCCAAGCTGAAGTGTTATTCAGCCCCCCCCCCTCCCAAACTCCCATCTGACTCCTCACACCAATAAAAGTGTCGCTCATGTTTAAAAATAGGAGCATGAGAAATCAGTTCAGGACGGTAACGTGAAGCAACAGGTGCAAAGGGATGAGTTCACTGAGAGACTTGAACTGAAGAGACCTGCATTCACTGAACTGACATGCTGAGTTATTCATCTGTAAACATTTGCAGCAGGTGATATCATCAGCGTTCAGGTCCAGTGTCACAATGGCCTGCGTGGTGTGAGAGTTATGGGAAATGGAAACTCCAAAGCCCCAAAGGAAATATAAGATTCCCTGTTCTGTTTTCAACCATTGTTGGGCAAGTGGACCCATGACTTCAGCTGAAGGTGTTTATTGTGTTATCTGGAAGGAACACTTGTTTTTCTTATTGTTC
Organism: Euthynnus affinis; assembly: GCA_029490765.1. Lineage (NCBI taxonomy): Eukaryota > Metazoa > Chordata > Actinopteri > Scombriformes > Scombridae > Euthynnus > Euthynnus affinis. The sequence goes on along the minus strand of CM055838.1, from coordinate 32,640,989 downwards.
ACGCGCAGTGTTCCTTCACTCTCCCGCTCCCCCTCTTCCCCCTCTTCCTTTCTCGCTCATTTGGGTTTTCAAATGATAGAAATATGGGCACGTTTTAAAATATATGACCACATCATTTCCAGAAGAGAGACTGATTTCTCGCTAATCCCTTCCTTTTCGGTCCAGGTGGCTTTTTCTTTGCCAAGCCCATGAGAGAGAACAACTATGTGACAATGATGGACCCTTTCCAACAGAAGTATGGGAACTTCCTGAGCAGTGCGCTGATCTTTCCTGCACTGGTGGCCGATGTGCTGTGGGTGGCACGCACGCTTGTCAGCCTGGGTAAGTTACTTCACACTCTAACAGTGTTTGGCACTGTAATATGTGCGCACGCACTATGCAATCGTCAGGCACCCACAGATCTGGGTACACAATGTGCATGAACACTAGAGAAGGAAAACAGGTGCACATTGATGATTGGTGCATTTTGGCACCGACAGAATCATGTCAGCGATGTACTGGAAGTGAGCAGATGAGCAAAAATAAAAGGAGCACCTGATAATATAATACTAACATCACCATCACAACAACGTCCTTTTGACACAGTAATATCATTTTCGTCAACTATTTATTACTGAGCTGTTGTTTATGATTTACGTTATATTGTCAAGTGTTTCTGTTATTTTGACCACACCACTGATTCAGATAAGTTTGTATTACATTACCAAAAACACAGACCAAGATTTTTCTGAATACTTGTAAACTGCAAACATTAGCATGCATGGTTAACTAGCTGCAGAAGTAACCAAGGAGCACATTATTAACATGTTTTTGGGGGGTTAAGGGTTAGCTTACCCTGTTCTTGACTAGCACACACACACTATGTGAAGGACAAATGTTAGCAGCTCTGTCCTGCACTTTATCACATTTTGGGAAGTTCAACTGAAATAGTGTTATGTCTGCTAGACACATCAGGTAGTCCTCAGCTGATGTGTGTTTTTTTCTTGTAATGTTAAAGTGCAAACAGTGTTTGGGGAGGGGGGGTGAACATGCATATAAGCAGCAAAACAGGGTTATGTTAGAATGAAATACTACTCTGATCTTACACTTGTCCTTATACTTGTATGCTGTGTCTTTATTTCCATGTCCATGTATTACAACATCGATTACCAACGAGTGAGTATGTATGAGAACGTAAAACCTGACGGCAACTAAGTGGGGCGGGGCTTAGCAAACTGTCAATTAACAACAATGCTGGGTTGCAAGAAAAACGTGCATTCTTTTTTTTTTTATGTCATATTAAATGACAGGCATTGCTCATGAATTTAGACATAATTATTTTCATTTATTTCTATTTATTTTTCTACTGTACCCATAAAGCATGATAAGGATAAAGCCACACAGACGCTGTCAACACTTGTCTTTGCTCCTCTGCTTAAATGAAAAACACAAATGTTGACCCTTGGTATAAAAGCACAATGAGGGTCAGTCACTAAAAATAACTAATTGTTGCAGTCGATTATTATCACTATAATCATTGAGAACAACAAGATAACTTATTAAAGATTAAAGTGTGTCTTTGTGATATAAGTAATACTCTAGTTGTTTCTTTGTAAGCTACTAAATTTGGTGCCATTGTTTCTACTGTTCTTTCTATAATCTGTAAGTGATCATTTAATTCTGTGTGTGTGTGCGCGTGTGTGTGTGTGTGTGTGTGTCAGTGTGTGTGTGGTGGGGGGCCTTTGATAGTGAATGCAAGTGTGTATGTGCTCAGCAGTGTGGATGTTTGTGTCAGTGAAAGTGTGTGTGTGTGTGTGTGTGCGCGCGCGTGTTTACATAATGTTTTCTTGTGTGTGTTTTAACGCTGTTTTCTTTTCCAGTGTTATTTGAAAAAGGGGGTTAAACATCGAGCAGCCTGTTGATTGTGAAAGGTGATCAATTATTCAAACCAGATTGCTGTGTCATTAGAGACGTTTTTTCCATTGTCTGTGCCAAGGGTCTGACTGATTGACAAGGTTACATGCTGAAGTATTATAATAATAATAATAATAATAATAATAATAAAAACAATAATATATGTGTGTAAAATGATGTTCAAAAAGACTTGAGGGGAAACAGTGTTTGAGTCACCAAGGTAGCACTGCAAGCTGTGCTGACGCTCCACAAAAGGACTGGTAGGGAGGCAGGAATGTTTCTGGGAAAGTTTTGTCCAAACATATTAAACCAATATAGAATCAGGGGACCCCTCACTCCTCAGCAAAACCTCCTGTCGTTGTTTCTGGGACAGTAATGCATCCCCTGCGTGTGCTTGGCATCACATGCACACATACACACACACACACACAGAAACACTTGACACTCGAGAGCGTGTGCTGAGCATTTGACCCACAAGGGCGCTGTTGCTGGGAGACTGTTTATGTGTGTGTATGCGTAGTATAAACTAAACTTCATTGCCTGCTTGTGCAAGTGTGTGTGTGTGCGTGTGTGTCGTGGTTCAGTGCCAGAGAGGATTTAACTTTTAAAAACACACTTTCCATGTGCTGTCAGTCAGCCATATAGTGTCAACAGTACACAGTCATAGTCACATTTCCGCCGGGAAGGAATCACCGACAGGACAGAGAGGTTGAAAAAAAGGCGTGTGTTTGTGTGTGAGTACATGTGTGTGTGTGTACATGTGTGTTTGTGTGTGCACACGCAAATGCATGTGTTTTTTGAAAGTGGGATGAGGATCTAAAAACAACACGGGGGGTATTTAGGCAGCTCATTCCCTCTCTCCATCCATGGTGCTGCCTATTAAGCCCAAGTGGCCCCTGAATCTCATTTCACCTTTCCTCTTCCTAAATTTAGCACAGTGGGGAACAGCACAGCACAGCACAGCACAGCTCAGCACAGAACAGATAAGAGATCTGGCACTAAATCTGGAAAGCAGACCACCCAGGAATGATTTACGATACAGTGATTATGTTGCGTTATGTCCCACCATAAAAAGTTATAGGACAAACAACAACACAAAGCTCTGTTGGATTTGACAGGTCCAGTTCACACCTGGCATCAGAATGCATCTCAACTTAACTGATTCCAGGATACATTTGAAGACATTTTGGAAGAAGACTGTGACTTCTGGTCTAAAAAAATGTATTTGTATACTACAGAACACAGCAGAGCTACAAAAAATCAAAACTACAAAATAAAAGTGATAAAAGGTCTGAAGGGTGACATTTTAAAGGTCTATCATACAAAGTTAATTTGTTATTGTGGTCATGTATACATTGGCATCACTTACTACCGCAAAATGTGGAGCTTTGTGCATTCACACCATATTTATAGCTTTTCTAACAAGATGCATTTTAGTGTCAAGTGCGAACAGGCAATCAATAATTATAGTAACTGTATTAAATTTTACATGATGGGTTAGTCTGTCTATAGAGCTGTAGAAAAGAAAAACAAACTAGATAATATTAGATAATATGACCAATTAGATGTGTCAAACGAGGTGACAAAAACCTTCCGGTGTAATGGATCAGATATCAAAAATGTCAAACACAGGATGAAAGGTCAAACCGAAACAGTCAGGAAAGCTCTCATCTTAATTCAAGAGGATAGAAAGTTGAGGACAGGGTGGTTCACGGGGTGGCGGGGTCAGTAGGGGGGTGACAGGTCAGCGGGGTGGGGAGTGGCGATCGATGGTGCCGATCTGACGCTTCTCTGTTTAAGGGCATTGTTGTGGTGTGGCTGCAGGCTGCGGCTGGGGGGACCCTGGCAATGTGGGAGAAGAGACGGTGAAGGTAGTGACGTTTTGCTTGCCTTGTTTGAGTAACAAGATTTTTTTTTAATTCACTTGTTTACATTTACTTTTTTTTATATATATATATATATCTATATAAAATTTCAATTGTTTCACTACTAGAAGACACTTCTCTCTACCTTTTCCTTGATTTTTTTTTTTTTATTAATTAATTTAAAATGATCAGTATCTGTTATTACAAAGGTGATACTGTAATTCACCCAAGAGGGTGAAGAAAGGAATGTTTTGGAGTCAATCAGTCACAATCAATAGGCTGCTTCTGTTACGTGTTTTTGTACAGTTCTGTTCTGTTATAATTTTAGCATTATCACTTTTATGTTGGCTTGTTGCATTATCTAAGCTCTTGGATGCTTTTTAAAGGTTTAAGCCAAAAACACACATGCTTAAGTGTAACTTTATTGACTTAAATGACTAGCAATGTTTGCTCTTTGTTGGTTAAAGTGTCATTTGTTTTTTTTTTGGGAAATACTGCTTAAGGCATATGAACAGTATAACACAACAATGTCATTGCCTAGCTTCCAAGTAAAGTATAAGTACATAAGAGTGGATGCATGTATATGTGTGTGTCTGTGTGAGAGAGAAATTATTTAAACACAAGAGAGACTAAGAACCTAATAAAACACATAATTCAACTCACCACATAGGCAGTTGCATGTATCTGTAGCAACAGACATCTGTGCATTAGACAACTTGCTTTAGGACTTGGCACTGTCAGTCCTCTGGTGTTCATCACTCTGCTGTGTTGTTCCAGGTGGAACTATGAGTGTGATCCTGGACCTGTCCTACGTCTACTCCATCATCATCTCCTCAGTGGTGGCCATAATCTACACACTGCTGGGGGGGCTCTACTCGGTGGCTTACACGGATGTCATCCAGCTCATTCTCATCTTTGTCAGCCTGGTGCGTAACATCTATTGACCCCTTCACACAGCAGCAATTTCAAACAATTAGTTCAGGGAACCTTAGAGCTCCAGCTCCACTCATTTGAAAGATGAACATCATTCAAGTATGTGTCTGATCAGATTACTCACTCAACTACATTGTAGAAAAAAATGGATGAAGGAATAGAGGGATCGAATTTCCATATAGAATCTAGTAGGGGGACCTGGTAGCTAATTAATTATGCTAGCTTATTAAATTACCTGGTAAATTAAAGCATGTACTGATTTCATTAGCTTATCTGGAAACATTAAAGTCTATTTGAAGCTCCCCTCAGCGTTCAAAATGGCTGCCATCCAAATAAGTTAATAAGACAGTTTATATTGTCATCACAATTGATTAAATCTTTGAATGCTAATAAAGCTTTTGCTGCTCAAAGACCAGAAAGCACCGCAACATTCTTAGTATGTGATGCTAAAAGCTTGGTGACCTGCTAACTACTTTAGCTGACAAGCTAATTGCTATTAATGCAGCCAGCCAGGAACAGCTGTTACAGTAGCTCTCCAAGCTTCTTTGTATCATCTATTATATCTATTATTTCAATATTGTCAGGAATGTACATTATTCAATTCAATAAAGAGTTATTTAATAGGGGGATAAAAGCTCATCAAGCTAACAAACTTGCTAACTTGACTGTTGGCAAGCTCATTTCATAAGCTTCAATTTCCATTTTGTTCTTTGCACTTTAAAGACTTCTTGTCAGAGTCCATCAAATTCCATGAAAACTGGCCCAAACTACATTAGCTGATGAGGATCATGGGATATGATTTAAAAAGCTCCAGGATAACTACTGAATGGATCTTGTGATTACATTATTTGACAATAAATACTGATAATTCACCAACCAATAAGATCTATGTATATCTAACCACAATGTGACATAAGAGAGCTGTACACCACCAACACAGAAACTGCAGCTTCAACTCCAACTCTAGTTTCAGATTCCTAATTTCCAGTTCCCCCACCGGGCCCATAATCAGATTAGATGTCTTTTTGTCTGTTTGTGTATGCAGTGGGTGTGTGTTCCTTTCCTGTTGACCAACCCTCACTCTGTGGACATCTCACTGACGGCCTACAACCAGACCTTCCAGGCTCCCTGGGTAGGCACGGTGGAGCTTGACGAGGCCGGCAAGTGGTTCGACGACTTCATGCTGTTGGTGAGTGGGAGAGGACGTTATACACTTACACAGAGAGTACAAAATGTCATCTGATATACAAATTATGCAGTATTTACATAACTCCTGCCTCGCAGCAGTTAAATTAAATTTAACCCAGCAGTTAAATTATCAGGCTTATTTCAATGAGAAAATAGCCAAGCATAACAACAGCAGAAATACAAGTCAGGAGAGGATTATTCTTTCTAGTCCTACATTGCTATGTAAAAGTGGCTCCTGTCATCATGTCTGAACTGTGTGTTTGTACCAGGCTCTGGGTGGTTTGGCCTACCAGGCATTCTACCAAAGAATCCTATCCGCCTCGTCTTACACCCAGGCTCAGGTGACCTGCTTTGCTTCTTCAGCATTCTGCCTGGTGCTGGGTATCCCCTCCGTGCTAGTTGGAGCTGTGGCTGCCTCTACAGGTACAAACTCTTAACTTACAGATTTGGAAAATTATGTTAAATTATTTAACATATTCTGATGTTAAATTTTATTTGGCTTAGTGTCTGTGTTGTCCATAGAGCTCTATATTTGAAATGGTAAATGAAATGGTAACATTTCAAATAAATGTCCTAACAGTCAATGTTCCTTTGCTCTTAATCAAATATGTTCATCCGTCCATCCATCCATCCTCCTAGACTGGAACTCAACCCTCTATGGATTGCCTACCCCATATGACCGTGACCAGGCAGGCTCCATCCTCCCCATTGCCCTGCAATACCTCACACCACCCTACATCTCCGTCATTGGTATCGGAGCAGTAGCTGCTGCTGTCATGTCCTCCATGGACTCAGCCCTGCTGTCCTCTGCCTCATTGTTCTCCTCAAATATCTACAAGAACATCATTAGGAAGCAGGTGAGAATTTTAGAGAAGAAAAATAACAGCATTTATGTCCTTACTAAATTACATTGGCAGAGAGCAGTAAAAACATCAACAGGTAAGTTGAGAACTATGTAATACAGTTGTAAAACCTTCATTTTATAATGTTTTTATAGCTGATTATCTAATCATTGCCACAGACATCATGCAAACTATGAAAAACCATTTGGATACTACACTCTGGACTATCCAGAGGACGTTGTGGGGGTGGGGAGAAATAGCGGTGTCTTTGCTTTCTCTCCATTATAATAAGATTTTGTTATAACCGTATTTATGTAATATTACAAATTCAAAATTTCAGTTACAGGACACTGCTAGCAGGTAGCAGATAAATTAGCTTTAGCTACGGCTATCTCAGCAGCTAGCCTTAACCATCTGCAGCCACTGTGGTTTAGCTTTCACTTCTGTTTGGTAGTTCTTGCACATTTTAGTTGCTGTTTTTAATTGATTGATGAATTATTCTTTTTCATTTTTAATGTCACATTTCTTCAGTATACTAATTTATATGCTAAAACAGATGTCAAACAGTCACATTCTTGGCCAAATGTAGGTACAACATTTTAGCTTTGAATTAAACCTTAAATATTAAAAGACAGAACTTTAGCAATCAGGTGAAGAAGCAGGGAGATTCTATGTGAAATCAGTTGTATAATGTTTCTTGTGCTTTGGAGGAAGCTTTCTGTGATCAGAGAATAACTGATATAGACATCCAAAGCTGTCAAAGCATGGTAGTCAGGATTTGCCAGTCCTTGAAGCAAATATGATAAAGCTGCTGCTTTTCTGTAGAATTGTCACATATCACTGCCACCATTGTGTGCTGTCCTAAAAGTTAGGATATCTTGGCCTCTGCTGCTTTGATTTAGCCCTCTATTTCTAATTCCCCCAAATTTCTGAAAGTGTAGTACACAATCAATACAAAGTCACTGGTATAACCATTTGATGACCATTATGCAGTGTCATTATCTAGGATCATAAATCTGCCTTCTTTTACAGTAATAATCCACTGAGAATAAATTGCCATGAAGGATGTTGTGTTGGTAACACCAAGACATTTACAGACTGGATCTTTATATTGTACTCTGACAACACAAGCTAGAGGCCGTAACAAAGCAGCTATTGACTTTACAATATTGTACATACTGTACAATATGCCCACTGTCACAGATTGAGTCTTGTTTATGATGTTTTGCCCTCTCCAAACAATGATCTATTTCATTATTTCACCCCCAAGGAATGTTTCATATAATGGGCCAGTTCACACTTGGTCTGTTGTAGTGATGTAGCCTTTGTGAGAGGGTCTCTTGACTGAAGAGGCCTCAAGAAGGGATGATCTTCACATTGTATCAGAAAATATAATGTGTTAAGTGTTTGTCTTTGTCCTGTTTCTTGCTTCAGGCGTCAGACCGTGAGATGCAGTGGGTGATCCGCATCTCAGTGGTGGTGGTGGGTCTGGCTGGCACTGCCCTCACCTTCCTGGACAGCAGCGTCCTGGTCTTCTGGCTGGTGGGTGTGGACATGTCCTACACCATCATGTTCCCTCAGTTGGTCTGCATCCTCTTCTTCAAGGTATCCAACGGCTACGGAGCCACTGTGGGCTACTTGATGGGAATCATCATGAGAGTCTTGAGCGGCGAGCCCCTCATCGGCCTCCCACCCGCCATCCGCTTCCCCGGCTGCCGGTTAGACGACGAGGGAAAGCTGACCCAGTTCTTCCCCTTCCGCACTGCAATCATGATCATCTCACTTGTCTCAATTCTGCTCTTCTCCTGGCTTGCGTCCATCGTTTTCAACAAGGGCCTGCTGTCTGAGAGGTGGGATGTGTACAAGATCAAACGCAAGCAGAAACCAACAGCCAAAGCCACAGAGGACAAGAGGACCAACTCTGATAACGAAGAACCCTCCGCGTCCAAGCAGCTACTGGACACCACTACTAGCTGCTGAGGAGGCTCACGAAGAGGGAGAGAAGATGGGCTCTGGCTGGAGGCGGACACGTTCGCTTGCCAAGCAGGAATTCACAGAGGGGGAACAACAGCGAAGGCTAGACATTGAGTACAAATTCTGTACAGTATCACAGTGAATTTGTGGCAATAACATAAAGACCTTTTTATTAACAAAGTGTGATCTGAGCTCTCTAGCACACTACTTCATCATTGTCTTCTATAGAGAATAAACAGTAAAAACAGGCTACTTGGCTAGTTTATGTTAACAAGCAAACCATTAGCCAGCATAGCATACAGTGAAGATACTTACATACATATAGACCCAACTAATACAACAATCAAACTGAGAATGATTAGGAGATTGTGTTGTATTACTGCATATCTTCATACATCACTGAAATGGAGGCAATCCACGGAAAGAACCCAGAGGCAAGTTCAACTCTCGAGCCATTTCAGTACATTTCCATCCGGAAAAAAACAACAGGACTAGTCAAATAAGTGATGAAGTTTAACAAAGTTCAATTTTAAGTCATACAACAAATAAACAGACTCGTACATTTGTACAGATTGCGATACTACCAAAATACAGAGGACGGACGCGTCTGCTCCTTGTTGCTCCTAAAGACCAACAACACTTTAAAGTAAAAACACATTTGCACAAGAAATGGACTTCATCCCAGAGGAACAATCAGTCCAACAGAATGATGATGATAAAAAATAGTTTACAGTTCACTTTTAACAAAATGTGTAATTATTTATAAGCTTTTGCTGTTCATAAAAGAGAGCACCAGACTGTGTCACTCTCAGAAACAAGAATGCAACCAAGCCATCTGACTCATCCTTTTACCAGATAATTATTAATCAACTCAGCCCAGGTGTTGCTGGCAGGAAACATGTCTCACAACACTGTACTGTACTGCTGCCAAGTGTGTCTAGCTTCTCTTTCAGTTTGAACCTCTGCAAACAATTTGCAACCATGTGCAGCATGGCCGGGCTCTCTTTCACACCAGAATAAAAAAAATGCCACCCAAAGAACAAAGAACAAGCGCACATTCAGCACTGTTCCACGACGCATTTGCGCATTTTATCAACAGTCTGTTTGAATGTGATCTGATATCTTCCTTTCTCAGACGATCAGCTGCCTCCAGCTCTTCTATATAGTGTGTCTTGCTAGTTAATCAGATCATTTTTAACTTGTGAAATATCTCACTTGTACAAAGAATCGTTGCTTACACGTCAATCATGATTTTATTTTAAAATGACAGATAGTACTGTTTTCTGATCACCAAATTGCTTAATTGTGTATCATCCTAAATGTATGTTTTGCAAAAGTCCACACTCCTAAAACGAAAGGTTCTCAATTTTGTAAAAAAAAAATGTATGAAACAAGAGGATAATCGGAGTTACGTTAACATATCTAAGATGTGAAGGTTTACAGTTACGTGTAACTGTTACCTCCACTTCTCAAATACTGCTCAACAGACACCAGCAAGTTTGACTTACTTTTTTTTTTCTTGTTACAACACTGTGACAAATTGTGAAACCCACCCAGGTACGGATGACTCACCCTGTCTGACTGCTCCGAGTTGGGTTGCAGTGCGATTGTTGGTGGCTTTGCTGTCCAAGCAATACTGAAAATCACAAACGGCAACCAACGACACTTGGACAAACGTGAAACAAACACTATGTCAGGCTTATTAATCGCTCAATAATTTTTTGATCTAATGTCTATTTAATTCTACCCATTTTTGTGAACAGCGGCAGGGAGAGGCAAGGCTGCAGAACTCTTAGATCTCCCAGCATGCCACAGTTACTGTAGGCCCATTCCCCTCCGTTGCAATTTTTTACTAAGGTGATATAACTGAATGTAGCAGTTTTCTACAACTGCATGGAGAGAAAGAACGCCAGACATCTCCCTCGTTTTCCTCCTCCTCACCCATTCCTTCTCCTTTTCACTTTGTCTCTTCTCAGCCTGGAAAGGCTCGAGAGAGAGAGAGAGTTTTTCAGTATGTCTGTACTGTATAGATTTTTTTTTTTTTTTGTAATATACGATATGCAGAGCTGTAGTTTACAGTGGGATCATTATTTTCTCTGGGGTGGTGGAAAGGTTTGCAGCTAAGAGAAATATCACGAAAGATTCACAACAGTACAAATTTTACTCCTTTTTGTTGATCAGATAACTGACTGTTTAATGACCCTTGTGTTTTTTTTGCTTTTTTTTTTTTTTTTTAATTTATCTTATGTTGTACTGAGCCTGCAGTTTGTTATGCAAAGAGATTCTCACTAATGAGTGACAGTCAGAAAGCCTTCCTCTATCATACTGTAGCCTTAAATATCACTGGAAACTGGTTTCACTCCGCTGTTGGCGGTTATTTGCTGGACATCATAAAATGGATGTATACTCTAGTCACTGTTCAAATACCTCATGGAGTTGTAATGTTGGCTTTAAGTATACAAAACTTTGACCTATGATTCTGACTTTTATCCAAAATATGTATGAATGTCAAAACCTGTAATTTCCCAAAGACTGATTGCACAGAACAAACTGTGTCTGAAAACAGTACCCATGCAGGACGCAATGCATGCATCTTTTTTATGTGCGATTGTGATTTCTACCAATATTATACTCTTGTACTGTACAGCCTAATCATGATTTGTATATTTACACTTTTTATTTTTTATCTAAGTCGATTGCTATGCGTTGTGAGTTTCAGTGGGGAAAACACAAATGTGTATTTTATCTCAAGTTGGCAACGTTTCAAGTCAAATACCTTCAGTTTCGCAGATGTAAATGTAGAACATCACCTTGATGTTCAGATCACTGGACGACGACTCTCGGTCAGTGATTCTGAACAGATGTGCCTCCTGCACACATCACAGGAAAAAAATGCTACATGCCTATACGTGAAAGTAATATCAGAATGAACACTTTTGTCCAAAAAAATTACATACTGTCTCCAGACATGTTGGAACACTCAGTCCTCATCAAGCCGTCCACAATATAGTGAAGGATGGCAACGCCTTCATAATGGACTGTATGTACATGTATTGTCATCCATGCTTTTCAGTTTTATCACTTTTGAGCAGAAATGTTTTATTTTCCATGTTAAGTTAGTCAGATGTCATCTATAAAAGTACTGGACAGTTGTTAGTTTTATAATATAAATAGGTAGTGAGTTATATATTTTATTTCCCCCTAATATGTATTTGGTTTTATACTATTATGCATGTTGATTGTCATTAACTGCGTTTGTATACTGAACTTTCGTGAAGGCTGTTCTTTCTTGCCACTTGGCAAGGTCCTACTTTGTAATCGATTAATGTAAATCCCCATGGGGTGATGTTCTGTCAGAATAAATGCTGAAACCAAATGACTGTTTCTTTGCTCTAAATCATCTACATGAGTTAAGCCACACACACACACACACACGCCTGCCGGGAAAAGTTGTAAATATAAATTGTTTTTCCAAACATGTAGCCAACTTTAGAAATGGTGGGCAAGCTGCTAGAACTATGCAGGTAGTAAAAACTATACAATGGTTGGACTAAAAGGAAAAAAAAATAACCTAATGATGCTAAAAGAACATAATACATTAAGTATAAGTATAGTCTGTGCAGTGAAATATTAGCTGACAGTATTGCAGAAGGTTAAAGAAATCAGTCTTCCTATGCACTCTGTGGTCAACACTTGAAAAGGATAAGTGATCTGGTGATAAGAGAAGCCATGAAAAGTGCCTCACTTCATCCTGGTGTTCATAAAACCACTCTATGAAACCATAATAACCATAAACATGAGATGGCTGCCTGTGCAATGGCATATCCACCAGAATGTGCAGCTGATAACACACTATCCCTGTGTGGGAAGTGCAATAAATGTCACTCAACGTCTATTTCATCTAGTTATGTGTTGTATGCATTTGCTGCCAGTATATACAATTGTTGAAGCTCTGAATTTTGTTTATCTCAATGAAAAAGCTTCAAAGCCGTTGTCAGTACTGCTGCAAGCACAGTTTTTAATAGTGCTCCCTGAGTCATTGTATACAATTTAACTATTTTTGATGGCCCAGGCAGTAAGGGTTACTGGTGACTCATGTTACCCTGAAACAAGTGATAATGTGTCAGTCCCACGAAGTGACATGTAGAGGATTATCTACTTATACCATTTGCAACTCTATATGTAAGTGCTGTTTATTGGTATGTTCAGGCTCTATACTGTTTAAAATGAAAACTGTGTTGTAACTTTTAGAATAAACTTCACGAGCCCTTAAGTGAAATAAGCTGAAGCTTAATCACCAATTAGTTCCCTACAATTTTAAAGATATGAACATTGTGGCCTTATATTATATGAGACAATGATTCACACCTTCCTACCTTTGATTTGAAATGCCAGTGTAACTTCCTTTGTAACTGTTTCTTCTTATGTACTGCTATAATCATTTTGTTTACCTTAATCTGAGGATGTAACAGTAAAAACGGAGGTCTGACTAAGGAAAAGACATTAAATTAAATCATAAATTGGATTTTGTTTTGCTCTCATTATTGCATAATATTCAAGGACCAGCTACATTCATGTAATCATGCTCATGGTTTTGCTTGGTTATATTCTGTAGATCCACTGTTTCAAAAAGAGTTGAAAACTCATTTTCAAACATCATTATTTTCTGAGCTTAGCCAATAATATTCAAGTCTGCAAGTCTTTAGAAAAGTGATTCTGCAGCATCCTGTAAAGCCTACTCAAACTTGTTTGAACATCAGTTTCTTTTCTTGATTCCCAGCTTTTTAAAAGCTGTCGCAATATGACATTATCAGCACTTAAGGAATCTACAACAATACAGTGCTTTAAAATTGACCTTAGTGCCAAGCTCAGACTCTTGCAATATCATAATTCCTTCTTCTGCCAAGCTGGTGACTGAGACAGTACATGAGGGGAAGGCCTTTCCCCAGGAGTGCGCCTAGAAAAGTCTTTTGTTTTATTATTACATTTCTTTTTTGAGAACAGAATTTTGTTGTGGCAGTTTAAATGTAAACTGTAGTGCACACCACAACTATGTCTGTGTGCAACACTTCAGGGGCCAGTGTCAGTTTCCTCACTGTGAAGGCACATTCTCCAAAACACAACTTTAAAGTGGGCCTATTATGCTTTTCCTTATTTTCAATCTTATGTATGTATGTATGTATGTATGTATGTATGTATGTATGTATGTATGTATGTATATTGGATATATGTATATATTTTTAATTGTTACAATGTCAGATGTTCATATTAAATGTGGAAAAATTGTCAAATAATGAGGTAAACAGACGTGGAAGCAATCCCTGTGAGGAAAAATACTGCTCTGAATGTTTGCTTTCCAGTGTTTTTTTTCTACTTTCAGCCTGAGCCGATGTCGGCTTAAGACACATTTCTTTATATGTTCATCTGCTCCAAGCACAGTGTACCACTTCACTACACTCAGCTAACATTATGGCATTTTTCCATTGTTTTGGGTTAGTCACGCCAGCCATGACTTGAGTGGAGCTGGCACACTGTGAGTGTTTTAACATTACACAGCAGGGCAAATAAAATAAGTTGTTTACCCATTGGAGGTGTGCTGGTCATCTGCAGTTCTTCATCAAACATCATCATCACTGTCGCTTTATGTGTTTGTACTATTCCTCCCTGCATTATTTTTAACTGAACCACTGAACAAAGTTCAGTTTCAGTAGTGAAATTAATAATTTCATTACTTTTATGATTCTGATTTATGGATTGCAATATCTTAGTTATTAATTTTATAACTAGTAAGTACATTGTGTATTATTAGCAATTTCACACTGTTAAATGTTGTATATTTAGGCCCAATCATTTTTTAAATAATTGAATAAATACATTGAATATATATTGGCTTACTATTTTTTAAAACCATGGGAAATTTATGATTTGTGTGTATACATGGTCTGAGGAAGAACATATTAATGAATCCCAGGTTGGTGCTTAAAATGTTCATACGTACAGTTTAAGCACAGATTTATATGAGAATGTACCAGCATCTGAGCTTTTGTTCAAAGTTCTTCTGTGACAGCTACTCATGAATTGTTTCCCCAGGCTGTTTTTAGATAACTTAAGGAGGCAATGCGATCTAAATATAAAAGTGTGTCATAAATAATGGAAGTGCCTCCTTTAATCAGTATTTGACCATTTTGATTTGGGTGCAGACTTGATAATTGAATGACGTCTGGGAACTCCCCTTCTCTACCTCCTGAACGCTGCTGACCTTGATCTTCTATGCAAATGTTTTTTTTTGTCTTTGTTGACCATTTGGTGACTGCTTTGTCCTTTTCTGTATTAAGTTCTCCAACTTCCTTCACACTTGGTCAGTGAGCTTACCGCTTTTCTGGAAATGCTATTAAAAGACTTCCACCACAGCAAACTCTGAACCAGGACTTGAGTGATTTTCTTCAACAACTATTTGGAATATTTGGGAAGGATGTAGTGTTTTGTTTGACAAAGTTGCGCCATGATCTTTCCCTAACCATAAGTGGTTAGCGAACCACTTATGGTTAGGGAACCACAGTATTGGTAAACATAAACAATGTCATTATTTTTAAAAATGATTTTGGAAAGTAGGATATTACGCTCCTATGGGTTGTTCTGGAGTGCAGGTACATTTGATCTATATATGGTCATTTGATTATGAAGATGTGTTTGTCTAAATTATAAATAACCATTTATAGATGTCATAATGAACCTGTTAATGGGTGATTCTAAATGTTCACACCATACTTCACCCTTTTTATACAGACCTCATTTGTGAATAATGATAGAATTCATTCCCATCGTTCACCTTTAGGTGCGAGTCATGACGCTCATAATCAGTTTCATTTAATATCCAGTGTGCTGGAGTCAACAAGTCAACACAACAAAATATAATGTCTAATCACTATAGCCATCATCCTTATTATTTAATCAACATAATGTGCATTTAAAGACAGATTCTAAGTAGCCCTTTAAGCCCGTACTTCACTGGAACTTAGTCCTTTCACTTGGAAAGATAAAATGTATTTGGTGTATCTATGCCAAAACAGTCATGCAGTTTCAATAAAGACCTCCATGTACTTGAAACACACGCGTAATTGTTTTTGCTGGGCAGTATGACTTTATTCTTTGGAGTCAACCGGCCAAACAAGAGCATGTGGTTAGAGGCAACAACCTGCAGGGTTTCAAATGAGCCGTTCAAATAACAGTGATGATCAGGGGAGAGGGGTGCTTGTGTCATGGTCCATCAGGACTTTTGGGTTTTTGTTAGTTTGTCTCTTTGTTTTACCTCCCCTGTGTGATGTGTGCTTTGTTTTGGGTTTTGTTTCCCCTGTGTTCCTCTGTTTTCCTGTTTAGTTTGAAATTCCCTGCTACCTTGTGTCTGCTCACTTTACTTCCTGTGTTTCGTTAGTTCATGTGTCTCACCTGTGTCTTGTTCTCCTCACCTGTGTTTCATTTGTAATCACTGCCTGTGTATTTATAGTCCCGTTTTCAGTTCAGTCCTTGTCAAGTCGTCTGTTGTTTTCCCAGTTGCTTTCCCTGTTGTTATCCCTCGTGTTTTGAATGTTAGTTGTTAGAATAAACGGTCTGCATCTGATTTCGGCTCTGTTTCGGCTCTCTGCATTTGGGTCCACCGGTTCCTCCGCACCCCTGGCTTGTGACAGCTTGGTCTACTTTTGTTTTATGGAGTAAAAAGGGTGACCTTTCTGTTGAACGGTCTAAGCCAAGACACAATAAAGACAATACATCTGGGCAAGGAGGCTAGTGTAGACTACTCCTGCTTTTCCTGTTCAATAGTTCACCAAATATGTTGAGTATCAGGTCAAAGAAAAATCTACCATCAACAGGTGTCATCAATTTTTAGATACTTTTTTTGTGAAGTGCTACTACTGATTTTGACGAGTGATACAACAAAGCTTAAAATGTTTGGACAAAGCCTGGAATCTGGTCTTTTTTCCCAAAAAAGGCCTATTTAACTGCTAAACTGGGAGAAGATGAGGCTTGAAAAATGCTTGTTGCTGTAAGTCTGAATAGTAACTTGGGTATATGGCCTGAGGTATTGTTTCAATAGGTCTCCAAACATCCAGCGACTACAACATCAAGGCTCTAGCAGTTAAGTCAGTAGCCCTGTTAAAACAATCTCAGGTTCAGCTGAACTGCAACTAAACTACATTGATGATACACAGATGATCCAAGTATAGACCACAAAACATTGATCTGTGTTATTTTACTAATTAACATGATATTCATTAAAAATTGTTATATGGACATTTATATAGAATTTGCATATTCTCACAAATCAATTACTAAATCATCTTACTGTTAAATAATTTGCTTTTACAATAAAACAAATACAAGCTATTCCGTCTCACAATATACTTTTAGATCACTAATCAGTTATATCAGTCAGATATCAAATTGGTCCATCAAGTTAACATTAAGCTACTGTAGATGTTTTTGGGTTTCACTATTATTTAGAGCTCCATGTAACAAAATGATTAATTCATCTACTCACTACTAAGAAACATAAATCAAATATGTACTTTTTTCTCTGTTGCAATGGCTAATTTATGGTTCCAGTGATGACCAGTTCCCAACTGGATTTGCTGGTTCATTTAGATGTAGTTAAGGGATTTCTATAAGATCCAGCAAATATAGTCTATACAGTTAATAATAAACCACAGCTGTAGAAGAAACTGTAGGTATTGAGAAAAGCCCAGTTTGGTTTAAGAGACAGGTGATATACTCGTAACCATGCATTAACCCCACTGCCACAAAGACCAGCACTTTGACTGGTGGCCATCAACACCCACACAGAACTATTAATACAGACTGCTTAAGTGCAAATGATCTTGTGTGACTAAGTTTCGTTTCATCATTTCTGATCCAGGAGTTTGCCACTTAGACGACATTTGAGCTTGGGGCTAAACAACCAGCTATGTTGAGTGGCTTCTACATGTATCGTCTACTTGATTTTGGCATGGACTGGAAAGTTTAGGAGAATACTGCTGAACAAATACCGCCAACCAAATTGGTGTTTGCTCTGTTTGGTGTCAGCCATCCTCAGCTAGGTCAGATATCACTGGCTTACTGGAAATTGATCAACACACTCTCAAGTAGACAGAGCATTAAAAACTTATATGGTTATCTGATATATTATTAATATTTGTAAGAGAGTGAAATAAGTGAGAGGATCTTCTTTAGGTCTACTTAAAAAGACTAATGATAAATGCTGATAATGGTATAAGACAACCAGCAGCTTTTTTCTTTAGTGCTTAAGAAGTTGATGGTCTTCCGAGCCTGAAATGCCGATGATGTTTCAATTTGTTACTAAAGACAGTAATTTAGTGACTTTAAGCAGCCAGTTTGAGAGGAAAAATACTCTGCTCATACTTCCCTTTCTCTTTATTCATAACAGGTCATCTAAATAGGAGGGAAACGGTCATGTTTCAAAACAAAGGACAGCCTACTGCTGCTTTTAATTATAGCTGTTCCCCAGCTAATAGGTATCACTGCAGATAGTTTCCCTTGAAAACCAACGTCAGAACATTCACATATTCTTTCTAGGTACAGTGAAGGTTAGGGTTTGAATATAATTTCAAACTCTAAAACTAAACTAACTAAACTCAAAGTGTTTGTGTGAAAACTGAATGTTAATCTGTCAAATTAGCTAAACAACTAGCCACGTTATAGTTAAATCTAAAAGCTAACATTAGCTGGTTATTGAGCTAACTAGATATGTAAAAATATTGTGTTAGCATGCTAACATGCATGAAAAACATTCCTCTGCATGGGCACCAGCTGTATTCAGGCTGAATTACATCCACTATATTTACTTCTCTTTTAGCAAAGGTTAGATGTTTGTTTTATGGGCCAAACAGTTATGAGTGAATGCTATCACCAATTCGTGTTGTCTATCATTCACTTTTTCAGTTTTACTCCAATCCCCCCTCTTTTTTTCTCCTAAAAAACATTACCCTCATTTCTCTATGGTCCTGTCCCAGTGATGCCCTGGTAGGCTATCTATGTCTACTGCGGTTCAGCAGCTGGTCTGAAATGTCACCCACACTGGTCATTTGAGAACTGACATCCCAGTCATCATGCCAGCCAGGGTTTCTTCCTTGAGAAGAGACAAACACACTCATGCCATCTCTCCTTTTGGGAGAAAGTCTTTTTTGAAACCCATCCCAAACCAGCCCTTATTAGTCCGATTAGCTTGACCTTCTGGCTTGACTTGAAATGCTGTCATGTTCACTCGCAGACAATCTGGGTATTCACATAATGGGTGATATCATTGCCATGAGTAATAAGTGTGAATCAAGTGCTGGGAAGTTTTAGTCGATAACTACAAATTACTAATGCACTAAATACTTGCTGGTATCCAAAGTTAAACTATGAGGTGTTAAAATGATCTTTGTGTTATATTTGCTCATTTACTGATGGGAGTTACATTATCAGGTGGAGGTTCAGGTGGAAACTCACTTAAAAAGTTGTGTTACCATGCAACACTATGTAACTTCTATAAAGGCAGGCGTGATGCATACTGTATTCTGTGGAAATGAATGGAAATGAATGACAGCATGGAAGAAAGGAAAAATACATCCCAAACCCAGATTTCAGTCAGTAATGCAAAGTAGAGAAAAGGATAGACAATAAAATGGACAATAATTTGAAATGTGTTCTGTTTAAAATTTCCCATTTTTACATTTTGTAAATGGGGAGAACTTAATATTGGTACAAGTTACTCACCATACACATGATCATGCCCCACACACACAGAAAAAAATAGGGTGTAAATTATGACCACACACACACACAAACACACACACAGTTTTGGTTATCAGAGCACTACAGCAGTGAAGCTCTTGTCAGGGAAAAGAAATCTGAAAAAAAAAAATCAAAATTGCCACAACAAGGAAATGCTTCACTAAAAGTCTAACCAAAATATACACAAAACCAAATAAAGCAAGGTAAACAAGCAAACAAACTTAACTAAGTAACTTAAACAAATCAAATAAGCCTAAACATAGCCAAAAAAATGTATGCATTGGCACTGAACATTGGCTTTTGCATAAGTCATTAGTTGTAAAACAATCCAACATAAACATAAGTATAATCCACCTTGATCTTGAATGATCCTTTAAACTGCAGGTATTTACATGCACACATTACTGTGAACAATCAGGTTAGGGCAGAAAGTCAAGTGAGGCATTTCCATTTATCTGGCTGCACTAAAACTCAAGGTTAAGTCAGAAATCACATTACCACACTGCCCTCTGCAAAAATGATGTGACATTAGTTAATCCACAGTTAATGGAGATATTACAGTCAGCTGTTTCAGCTTATTTTATTAGATTTTTCATCAGGTTTAACACAATTAGTAATGGTCCTGAAATGCTGTCATACTGTCGAGTCTCAACATGCTAAATGTTAGGATTTCCTGTGTTTGATTATGCCATTTTTGTATATTTTCACATACGGGCCAGGCCTCCTCAGTATAAAACTAGCTGTGTTAACCCCCTTACAGCATGCAAACACACTGTAATGACTGTTACAGCTGTGCTAGTGTCACTGATTATGCATTCAGTGGTCAAATAACAAGTTTGATCTCACACAATGTCCTTGTGTGTAATTCAATACACTGAGGAGGCAGCCATCGCTTTGTGTGTTGGAGCGTTGATGGCAGTGATGAGGGTTGGTGCGCAGTCACAGTTTCAGCTTTGTCCAGTACTTTTCCACTGACTGTGCTACCGGCATGCACGTGTGTGTGTGTGTGAGTGCCTTGAGTGCCTGTGTGAAGAAAATGCAGCTGCACTAGCTGTACCTTATCAGGAAACCAGAAGAGACGACGACAAAAAAAAAAAAAAAAAAAAAAAAAGACACCAAACCTTTGATGGAGTCCTGAATTTAGGGGAGAGAACAGGAGGAGAGGGATTTAGAGACATTACACAGCCACACAGCACTTTGTGAGGACAAATTAGGCAGCGTTGCATATCAGTTAGTCATGTGTACTCGTTAAGAGGAGACAGCCGAGCCAACATTGCCACTTTAAAGTGTGCCTGATATGACTGGAACAAAATCTGAGGCAAAGGTGGTGTGGTTGAGAAAGTTTACTCTCCTCTTTCACTGCCATTTCCTCAGGCATCATAACAAGTTCTGATCTGAGTACGACTCTCAAACATGTGCATACGCCAGAGCTCTGACCTAGAAACGCATGCACAAACGATGACACATTGATGATAAACCGGGCTGATAATAAACACAGAAGCTGCTTCCCTTTCTTGATTAAAGCAACGCAAAGCACATGCAGACATGTTTTGGGTGGTGTGCATTTGATGTAATGATTAGTATCACGTTTCTTAGAATTTCAATAACATCCACAGTTGACTCATTTGGTTCAAAGGTGAGATACTATATGCTCAATTGGTTTTTACTGTTTGTGCTCCCGTGATTGTGTATTTGCTCCACCTGTAAGCAAATAGGACGTTTTTTAAGACTTTAGACCAGTCCACTAAAGAAAAGTGTGATGCCACTCCTCCTCTACACACAATTACATATTTCCCATACATATTTACGTAACACGCTAACACACCTCTGTGTATAAGACTTGCCCTGGTAGAGTTTAGATGTTTGTTGATGATACATCGGTTTGATAAAAGTCTGTTTAGACGGGACAAGAAAACCACCCAGGCTTATGTGTATCTTGCTATATAGGGTGTGTTTCCAGTCAGTGTGTATGTGTGTGTGTGTGTGTGTGTGTGTAACATGACAATGTTTAAGATTGCACAATCCTCAGAGATTTCATGACATGTTTTGTATGTTTATTTTAAATGCGTCACCCAAGAAAATGGTATGCAAACTCTGCAGACTGAGTCAGAAGTGATTCGAAAGTCTTTGAGCCACCCTTGAGCAGTGATGATTATCTCCCCCCTGAGAAAATGCAGACTAGTATCACAAACTCATCCCGAAGCTTCAAAAAACACTTAAATATCTACTTTATAATGTCTAGATACACTGAGACAAAAGTCTGTCATCATGCCATAATGAATATGTGTGCGACTAATCGATGTTTTGTGGTCC
Source organism: Euthynnus affinis (assembly GCA_029490765.1). Taxonomy (NCBI): domain Eukaryota; kingdom Metazoa; phylum Chordata; class Actinopteri; order Scombriformes; family Scombridae; genus Euthynnus; species Euthynnus affinis. Next base: position 32,619,193 of record CM055838.1, on the reverse strand, counting down.
TTTTTTTTTTCTTTTGGTCTTCACTTGCTGGATTATTTTGTCTCAGTCTCTCTAAACTGCACTTCTGATCTGGTTGTGCCATCACAGGACCGTGCACGTGTCTCCAGTGTCTACCCAAGAGACATTTTGATCCCAAGTGTGGACATGCCTGTGAAACAACTAAATCCTCAGTCTTAGCCACCTTCAGACAGGCAGTAGATTCTAAAGTGAAATTTGGTTTTGTGTGCAGAGCTAAAATGGCAGGTTTATGACCACAAAGAGGAACCACAGCTGGTTCTAATCACCACAGTGTGCAAAGTCCGGATAGCTGAATTGTTAACATTTTTGCACGGCCACGTTCCTGCAATAACCTGCAACTGGTCAACATTGTCATGTTACAGGCTGACCAGACAGGACCGTACAGATGGACTTTTATATTTTATGCCATTTTTTTCCTTGATTTGAATTAATTTACATGTTGCGTTCACTCCCATTTGAACTCACAGGCTCCTTCATCTGATAGGGACACATCTACTTAAACAGAACTGTAGTCACTGATTTATTAGTGCTATATTCAACAATAATCTGAGAAGACGCCACATTCACTTACACTGCCAGCTCAAATCAAGCCTGAATTACATTATTTGATTTTGGGTCACATTCACTCTTAAATATTCTTAGTCCCTACCTGCATGCATTATTTCTGGTCTGTGTCTCTCTTTCCCCTGCTTTAGATTGGTTTCCTCCATAAAAATCTGCTCTCTAGATGTACTAACAAGCTTTTATTGGTTCTTTTGGCTTTGATCTTGTGTTCCTTGTGTTATTTGCAAGGAAGACAGCATGTGACCCAGCCTGCTTTGACTACAGGAGTCATCTGTCACAGACTCAGATGAATAACCCTGTTACCTGTGTGGGGAAAGAACAACGAGCTAAAAGAGGCCAACAATGTTTCTATTTGTATCATTTGATTCAATGTTTATATCAACAAGATACAGCCACACTTAGCAACTAACTTCGGCACAGCAGTGTTTGGATTAACTGCTAGTCAGCAGGCTAACATGTTCACAGTGATAATGCAAACATGCTAATGTTTAGCAGGTATAATATTTACATGTTTACCATCTTATTTTAGTTTATTACCATGCTAACATTAGCTGATAGCACTAAACACAAAGTACAGCTGAGGCTGGAATGTTGTTAGCTTTTTAGGTATTTTGGTCAGTACTGTACTGAGAGCTGTCTAGTTTGTCTGCCCTGGTTAGCTTGACTTTTAGCTCATTCACAGTAACAGAGGGCTACACACAGCACAGTACAGCTATGTTAACAAAGCTAGCCATGCTAACTAGCTGCTAGCAGCCGTGCACGTTGGTAAAATGGAACCATCATGTCTCTGTATCTGTGGCTCGGTGCTCCTGTCAATGTGTGCTTTTAAAAAATATTTCAGGGCTGTGCTTACTCTCAGTCCTAAATTCAGTAGCTAACCCTAGTGCGCCAATTAACCTATAGACCAATATGCTTAACCAGTCAAAAATATTCTCGGCGGTTAACTGATTGACAGTTAACCGTAGACATCCTTAGTTATTATGTATACTGATAACAACATAGTAGAATACAGATGTGTTAATATAAAATATGTCTTCATAGATGAAGTTATAATTGTTGACAAATACTGTACATTAATATACTTGAAAACATCCATATATCTGCTTATAGCTACATTATAGTGTGTTATAAATCATTTATTTACCGTTTAGTGCTACTGTACAAAGTAACATTTTGACCTGATGATGGCACCAGACGAAAAGGTAAGGGATCACAACAAATTACTATGAGTCATCCAATAGTTGTTGAGATATTTCAGTCTAGACACAAAGTGGTGAACCAATATTACCAGTCCTAGAAATATTGATTGATGCATGTTTGAGTTTGACAAAACTAAACAAATAGATCCATGAAAATGGTGGAGAATGGGCACTCTGATTTACCCCAACCTGATCAAACATTGGAAAGCACTTGCAATTTTTTTCCTGTTGTATGTTGAATTCTGCCTCCATATGGTATAAATGGGTGTATCTTAGTACTCCTGTGGCACTTATGGCTTTTACTTATATTGACTAAACCATTACACATATACTTTTTTCTTGTTCATAGCCTATTGTCTAGTGTCTTTGCTTCTATACAACCTGTAAAGAAAAAAGATACATTGGAGAAGCACGTACTGTATTCTTTGTTTTTGAAATTTAAAAAAAAAAAGATGCCTCTCAAGACACTTATCCTGTAAAAATAAAGTTATATAATTTGTTTTGATGTAAAACACTGTGGTTTCCAGGGTAAACATGAAGATAGCTTTCCTGATTTTGGCGATATGGAACCTTGCACATCTATGACACGCCAAGCTGGTGATCATGAGGTGAGCCATGGATTCCATTACCATTAGCTGTCCTGTGAGTTATGTAGTAATGTGCTTGGGTTTTTCCATCCACCTGTTAAACCATATATCATTTAGAACATTGTAACTTTCAATTTCATATCAATAATATTCAACCCACAGACGCACCATTGTAGCCGGCAGGCAGCGTTGCACCTGGATTGTTGAAATATCCATTGAAATAAAGAAACGATGTATGACGATGAACATAGAACCCTACACCAGCTTTCACTAAACAGGGTGGGGATTTAATTGAGCAAGATCTTGTTCTGATGAATCATCTTGTGCTTGGGGCCAGGTACAAAATATCAATCCAAAGAAGGAACACCCTCTATTTACTGTGAGAAGTCAAGTTTAGACACACCTTTCCATTCACTTCCAGAAACTTAGTCCAAACTTTTGACTGGTACTGTATGTGGCACCTGGGACAGAAGTATGTTCCTGCTCTTTGATCTCCTTCAGCTGTGAGTAGAAGGTGAGTGACCCTCTACAGCACAGTGAAGACTACAACATTTTGCCATCTTTGTGCCACAGACATTAGAACTTCTTTTCAAATCCCATCCCACCCTATATGAGAACTCATGCTATCATGCTTTTTCATGTGTAAACATGCCAGACCATGAGGAAGCCCATTCATGGCATCCCTTATGGACAAAGTAGGTATTAAATCATGTGGACAGAAGTCTAAGGCGCCGCCTCTCTGAACAACCCGTACCAGGTGTTATTAGTATCAGGAATGTTTCTTGGAATGAAGATTTCCCTTACACACATACTGATCATGTGTCACTTAAGGTGATCCTACATCTTGTTTGATCACTTTATGTGGTTCTCAGGGATCCTTGAGAGGGTACTAGGGGTTCCCCAGCAAAAAAGCGAATAATTTACTTTAACTATGACTTCAGCCATCAGTAACACAGAATGTATGACTATTTTGGTCATGGGTTTCATACACTTTCTGTAATAAAACATCTAAAAGCAAAAATCTAATTTATGTCAGTTTAGGGGTCCTAAAAAGTTTAAAAACCACTGCTTTATGCAACCTACAATGTCACTTTAATTGGTGATGAGCCCATGAATGAGCTCCCTCACAAGTATCTTACATGCTTGTGATGCCAGAAGTTATGACTCTGAAGTTACACAATCTCACCTCTCTGAAATGTTCTTTGTGCAAATGATGAAACACTCAAAAACAGTGAACAAGCACAGTTCTCAGCCACGTCTCAGTCACTCTTCACCTATATTCCTGGTTTTGGCCAGTGGTCTCTGCAGGGTTGCTTTGAAAACACATATTTTGTATTAAGAAAGGATAGGAACCATAAAAACCTAGCCTTTTCTTCCACCGTCATGCTGTATCCCAGTCATCGTTTTGTGGTGTTAGTATGGAAGTTTACTGTAATGGTAAAACCTATAAACAACTAAGCTTTCTCATCGTATACTGTAAGATAGAAATTATCTGGAATGAAATGATGACTAATGACAGTAAATAAAGGACAAACAAATCCGTTAAAACGAAAAGATTGGAAGTATTATCATATACAGCTGCAGAGCCAAAGCCTGTGATTACTTCTGTCTTTACAAGACATTGTCAGAAACTATAACTGTCTTTTCCCAGTTCACCCTAACAAATCACTGTGTGGTTAGTTTAATCTGTAGTGGTTACATGGTATTGTTCCTATTTCTAAGAAAATATGTAAGAGCTCCTCTGAGAATGTGACTGGTACACTATGTACTAACTGTTCACAGGGACAAAAATCACAGCATTACATACCTGAGTAAATACTGGTACATTGCTTTTCAACTCAAGCTGTTTGTGTTCCTCTTGTACGGTGTGTTTCATTGTGTGATGTGGATTTAGATGAAAAAAGAAAACATGAAGTGTGAAGCCATTGCAAGTGATTAAGTGAGTTGTCCACTTTCTTGGTTGTAGGCTTCTGTATTTATTATATCAGTTACATCTGTAGTTAAGAGTTAGAAACTCAAAGAGCATTTATGTGAAACATAATTGACATTCCATACCTTGTCAGATTGGAAAGAATTATCAGCTAACATCAAGCACATTACTTATAGTAGTACTACTGAAAACACAGAATAAAAATATAAAACAATAAAACCATTCAAGGAAACGCAATTTCAAAAGAATGCCTTGTTAAGAGATTTGAACAAAGAAAGGTGGTTTACCTGTTCCCGTCAGGTCTTCACAAAGTCCTTTAAATTGCTGCAATATATTTTAAGTGACATAATCTTACTCAGAATTATCCTTTGGTTTGGTTTCTTAATGTTTCTGGGTTGTGTAATGATTCAGTTCTGTTTTCAGTTCATTTTCTTTTAATTTAGCTGTACTTTTCCTATTTTTTCCAGCAACACTTTAAGCTATTTGAGCATTTATAATAAGTATAAAACTGCAAATAAATGGCTTATGACACATGTAGTTGTAAGCAGACATCAGTTTATCATTTATTAATTGATAATATTATTTGTCAACAACTTGTGAGTACCCAAGTAGAAGCCAGTGTATAAATAGATAATGAATCACAATATAGTAAAACATATATGGGCTATATTTTTAAAACATGTTGTCAGAATATGGAATATTATTCAAAAAAGTGTTGACTGTGACTAAACTTGAAAACAGGGTTTTGTATCCGTAACTGTAGTTTTGTAAAAATGTACATTTATGTTTGTATCTGTAAATTCTGCGCTGCTAGTTTGCATAAACATACTTGCAGGCTGAACATTTCAGTGTCTGCCTGCAAACCTGTATTCATGACCTGTGAGGAAAAACACTGGTGCAGAAGTGTGTGCACATGCATAAGGATTTTGACAGGTTTACTGCGTGTTGCACATGTTGCGGTCATGTTGCAGTCATGTTCTGTACACTAAACTTTGTAAGAAGGAGGGACGGGACCTTAAACTCTTTACCAATCAGCCACAGCGAATCCAATTGGTTAGGCTGTTCAGTCAGTCATAAGACAGTTGACAGGACCTCTTCATTTATCAGTGTGAATGTGTGTGAACAGTGAAACAGGCTTCACGGGTTTACAAAAAAAAGGCTGGTTTGTTTTAAATCCTTTAGTCAGGTCCTTTGTTTGAAAATTATTTGCATATTTGCTTGAGCATACATACATTCATCATATTTAAGGGCGACATATGAAGTAAAAAAACAACAACCTTAAAACACACAAAAACACTGGCTATTAAAAATGCAGCTATTACACTTGCTGTCTGCAGGCACTGCATTAGAAAATGAAGCATCTTTTGCCTGGAGCTGCTAGCTAGAAGATCCTACTGGACCACACACAATTAAAGGTGGACAAAATAAAGAATAAAGATAAACTGACAACATAATGCTAGCATGGTGTTAGCATTAGCTTACTAGCAGAGAGCAAGGAAACAAAGATTACTCAGTACAGAAAAAAAAATATGGAGAAAAGAATGATTGACCAATTGGATTCACTTGTGGCATGTTAAACAAGGCTCATCCCATCCCACCTTCTTACATAGCTCAGTGTACAGAACATGACTGCAACATGTACAACATAAAGTAAACATGTCAAAAGTCTGTATGCGTCTGCACACACTCCCACTCGAGTGTTTTTGCCTCACATGTCATGAATACAGGCTTACAGTCCTGTAACTGAATTCACAAACTTGCAAAACAGAGTTTGCAGGCAGACACTAAAATGTTCAGCCTGCAAGTATGTTTATGCAAACTTGCAGCACAGAATTTACAGATACAAACATAAATGTACAAATTCACAAAACTACAGTTACAAATACAAAACCCTGTTTTCAAGTATACCTTTTGAATAATATAGTATTCCATGTCAGAATTGTTGACAATACTGTATGTTAATAATACTGTTGTTACGCTGCTCTACCAGTTTACATGTGTAGTAGTTTTCTACACAGTTTCTGTACAGAGTCTCATATAAAATGACTTTAATCAGTGATAGCCTAGATATGTTGATAGAATATAAAAAGTAAATTGAGCCTCTGCTCACATGGCCGGTTAGCTCAGTTGGTTAGAGCGTGGTGCTAATAACGCCAAGGTCGCGGGTTCGATCCCCGTACGGGCCACTTGAGCTTTTCTTCCTTGTATCAGATTGTTAACGCCATGAGCACGCGATTCCGTCCTTTTTTACTTTAATGTACGTAGCCACCTTCACGTTACCATTTTCCCTTGAGTTCGGCATTTAGACCGTCGCCATCTTGGATTTCTGGAGCCAGAATAGGCCATATTTGGACCAGAGGATGGAGCTAACCCTTACACTAGCTACTGGCTGGGTTGGTTAATTTAAAACGGTGTATTTGCAGTCTAGAGTTACCTGTGATCATGCTAATGCAAATTTTGGCTGAACAGGTTTAAAACAAAATGTAACGTTAATTACTGGAAAAAACTGAACAGTTGAGTCCTTAGAGGGTCTTTTAGTACAACCGAACACTGAAAGAAGAGTTTTACGCGTGACAACTACACTTATGCTCCTATTCTGGGGTTACGTTATCATACGTAATATACGTAATTTATCCAACGCTTCCGCTGTAGTAGGGGCATGTCAATCAGGGTAGTTACGCCCTAAAGCATTTATTGAAGAATGTAGGTCATGGATGATGCAGGTTTTGCGGCACTTCCGCATTGGCTTCATTTCTCAGATCCGGAGCTTGCTGCTTGGGGGTAAACAAAAAGGCTGACATTAGTTAATGTGGGTTACGTTAAAATCTGCAGAAACAGTAATTATTGATTTAAAAAAAAAAAAGAATATATATAATGCCCGATCAGTAATTACAACCACATGGAATAACATCAGCTGTTGATCGTAGTTGATTTCATAAGTTATTTAAGTATCCCCGTACATCAGAGGTGGTTCCATGGTGTAATGGTTAGCACTCTGGACTCTGAATCCAGCGATCCGAGTTCAAATCTCGGTGGAACCTGTATTTTTAACATGTTTATTTACGCTCTTCAAACATTGCTTCAAATTACAGTAACACGCTTACATTTTCTACAAGGTAATATTCTGTCTTGATAATCTGACATTTTAATGATACTGAATTTGATGACAATTAGATAACCTTTTAATATGCAGCAGTGGAGATCAACAATTAAAATAATAATCTGAGGTATTTAGCGTAATCACATTTCACATTGCATTTAAGAAATCCCACACATTTTATTCAAACCAGATAACATACAAAAAAATATTTTATTTTCCTTTTTCAGATTGATTCACAATCAGCAGTTTTTCTTACAAAACATACCACTTTACAAAACTAACTGAAATGTGAAAGTCTGATAAACACCCAACAACGGTTGAGAATATTGTCTTTAAATCATACCTATCCAGAGATATTACCTTTTACATGCTTTCACCGCTAAAATATATCACCCATCAAAGCATTTGCTGTATATTTTAAGCAGAATCCGTCTCTAAACTGATCCAAATGACTACAATGAAGAGGTAAACTCTGTGTTCTTGCAGTAAGAATCAAACACTTTGAAATGTTTCAGTACTGCAACATCAATGTGATCCCAATTCTCAGCTTATAGCAAGTAGGAATCACGTTTAGTCAGGTCAGGAGTCTTCATCATGAAGTGTGGCACGGCTGCAGATAAACAAATTGTCTGAGAGGTCTCTCTGACTGCAGTGAGCGTCTTTCATTTTTTCTGTCGTTTCTTGGAGGTTGCTGACCCCTTCTGGTTGGAACTGGATCCAGCATTTCTGAGAGCAAGAAAAAAAAAAAACATTAACCAAATAAAATAATAATCTTTGTGCCAAGTGTGCATATCTCATCTGTTGCTGCCTATAATCCTCCATAATGACTATAATACAGAAAAGCCATCTGGGGCACTTACTTGGGACCTTTGTCTGGTGTCTCTGGATGCAGTATGATCACTTCCTCCTCCTCACTGTCAGATATCTCAACCACATCTGCTTTAATGGAAACACAAAGGCTCAATTATTAGTTTTTATTTAAGACATCTTTGGAGCCAGAGTAACTAAAATAACTTTAAATTAAAAAAAATTAAATTAAAAATTAAATAACCTTCGCTACTCTGCCCCTTTCCATGTTGCTCCACTTCCATCTTCGTCACTTCCTCCTCCTGTTCCTCATCACCATCATCATCTTCTTCCTCTTCGTCCTCGTCTTCCTCCAGTCCCCAGGTGTTCTGCAGTCCCTGCCCTACCTGACCTACGCCTGGGACAGGCACCACTGGGGACGGCACCCTAGTGTACGTCTGGTTAAGGTCCCACAGTGGCAAAGTGACACAAATGAAGACAACGGATTATACGTTATGTCAGAGCTGTTGGTAAAGGATACGTCTGAGGCGGGGCTTCGGCTTTCTGGACGATGTCATTGGCTGTTTCTGTCACATCCGTCATCTCCACCGGAGTCTCGTCCATTTTCAGAGCTGTGATTCGCTCCTGAGGCATTGACTCTGCAAAACCACACCTACCGCCTGCCTTCCTGGAAAATTTTTAAACAACACAGAGCTCTTATCTGCCTTCTAAAGACAACGGCAGGACAGTTCAATAAGCGAAGTGTGGTCATGTGATGTTCCTACTCACCTGGCTTTCTTGTCATTCGCCAGGGCTTTGCTGATGAGTTCTGTGATTTCAGACACTTTGACGCTGGCTATTTTACTGCATCTCATAACCTGCAACACCACAGAGTCACTTCAATCAGTCGAATAACTCTTTCTTTTCCGTTTTCACCCTTGTTATTAACGCCACTCAAATTCATTCTTTTCTTACAGGATAAGGACTCTGATAACAGCACCGCAGTACATTTTTTAATATTTACCTGCTCTTTAAGCAACATGATGCCTCCGCTGGACTGGATGGAGCAGATTTCTCTGTGTTTGTTCATGGCGATCATCAACAAGCCGTCCATCACCCGCTCCTCCCGCTCACAGGGGTCCACCAGCAGATAGGTCCTGCAGAGAGAAGACGACCAGGAGTTTATAACAAGATGAGCGACAAAAAGTCTACCAGATCATCAAACTGACAATTTATTTCACTTGAACTGAATGTGTTGATTTTGCTTGTGTTACAGTGTGCAACTCATCTTTTATGTTTTGTTATTCAATACTTAATATTCATGTCATGACGCATATATGTAAAACTGCAAGTAAGCATGATTTTTTTGTTGTTTGCTGTTTGATACTGTTGCACTGATACACGGTGGTTAAAAGAAAAAAAATAGTAATTATAATAATACTATAATTATTTGAATTTCCTTAAAAAAAATGGGAGATATGTGCAGCAGGTTCAGAAGTCTGGACAGATATTAAGACTGAGTATACACTTGAGAATATTGGTGAACAGTGTGGATTCAAATGTAGTTCCTCACCCTTGCTGGAAGAAGGAGAAGCTGACACTGATGGGCATGTGGTAGATACTCAGTGGAATAGGGTCTCTCTCCTCTGGAGTGTACTACAGGAGCACAGGAATAAATAGACAAGTTACAACATGAGCATAGCACATCAGAACATGGCTGTTCTGATGGGAGTTATCTGGGCTGTGGTAAAGTTGTGTTGATAATAAGAAGATCTTTCGTTGCTCAGATAAAAACATTTCCCAGTAGATCCAGTGAAGCAGAGACACCACCTGCTGCCTTGGTGCAGACTCACCACAGTGACTTCATCTCCCTGGATGCCAACATCTGGGCGTCTGAAGTGGTACAAAGCGGTGATAGCGGCAATGCTGGCCGCATCCATCAGGTTCCCATCATGATTCAACATGTGAACGTCCACTCTGATCTGCCATACCTGATCACACACATATTATCTTCATCATCAAAGTGGATAAGGTTCTTTTCTCTCTTTTTTTTGTGTGTGTGTGTGTGTGTGTGTATATGAGTGTGTGTGTTTTACCTTTTCTCCAGACACCACACACAGGGACTCTGTATCAATGCACTTGGAGTTCCTCAAGCATCTCTCCAGCTGTCTGTTTAGCTTCACTGACAGCTCAGATTGTCTGGAGAGGCAGAAAAACCCAGAGCTGATTAACACTCTCTGCACAAACTACACGAACCAAGCTTCAGACACAGTTCTAGTCCAACATGTCCCTCAACTCCATCCAAAAAAACCCTAAAATGATCAAATATGTAGAGACATAACACAAGCGAACAAGAGGGAATACATTACATCTAATGTGTCTGAGGCATTAGCAGAAAATCTCTTCAGTTTTATCTCACCTGCCCTGTTCAAATGCTGGTGAGGCCATGGGTGACAGCTCTATGTTGAAGAACATGATTCCCTCGTTTGGTCGATTCTCTTTAGGAGCCACGAGCTCACAGGACACCTGAGCCATGACCCTGTATAGTATAGCACATTCATCTTACTAATCACATAATATATAACTTGGTAGTGTCAATGAATACAAAACTTTCTGCATGTATTTAGGTGCATTGTGCTCATTCTCAAGGACATAAAAAAAAATTCTCTTGCATGCAGCATGTCCAGAATTCTGCACAGCATCAGTGTTTTGTATGAAAGGCTTTATGCTCTTTAATCTCATTGACTCAACTAATCCAACAGTACAAAACCATGCTGAGTAAACAAGCGTAGCTCAAACCTTCCAAAAACTATTTTAAATTATTGTCAAGATACTATAAACATTCTACATTTTTCACGATAAAGGATCTTCTATCTATCTGATATAGAATGAAACATCGTGCAAATTACATATCGTATCTAAATATTTACTGAAAAGACAGACTATAAACTTGTTCAACAGTGCAAAATGTGTTTTTTATTTAACCTTGGTTAGTTCGGGGTAAATTTAAGGGAAAGCATAAAAAATATTTGAAAATATTTGACCACGGATTCACCTGGTTTTCCCCAGATCCACAAAGCAGCATCCATAGTCAGTCCCAAACGTGATCTTTATCTTTCTGTAGTCATAGGTCTGCCGTCCATCCAGACGCTGCAGGGAGAGGACAGAACAGAAGAGAACAGAACTTTATGTAGATACTAATATAGAACTGGTTAATATATAATAATAATAATAATAATAATAATAACTAATATCTGTACTGGAGCCTCTAGAGTTGGTGGTGGAGAGAAGGATGTTGCAGAAGTTGCTCAACATAATGGACAACACCACACACCCCCTACACAACTCAACAGCATCTACAATGACTCTCCTCTGTCCTGACATTTTACATTTAATCTGAACATTAATAGCAATATCTTGCTTTAAAAATAAATAAATAAATATATGTGTATATATAAAGTCTCTCTCTCTCTCTCTATCTCTCTCTATCTCTCTATGTCTATGTCGCTCTAAAAACAGGAGTTCATGACCTAAAATCATCCAGTCCGTTGACAACATTATGAAGACTTCCTCAGTGGCCTCTAACGTTTAAACAGTAAATCGTTGGGTTTCTAATAGAGACAGTGTAATGTGCAGTTAGGACTGAGTTCAGCATCAGTGTTGTTGGTATACAACCAGCAGAAACAAGCGACATGTTCAGAAAGCTGCTCTCACCTTTTTCTCTTCGATGGCTTTGAGCAGGAAATCCCGCTCACAGTTAGACAGCGGTGTGTCCTTCATACTGTAGCTTTTGTGTCTCTTAAACAGTATTTCAACTTTTCCATTCACTACCGCACCGCTACAAGCATGTGGCCGCCATCAATATTTTGTGAACTCTACCCCGGAAACGCATAACGTGTCACAGTAAAAGGGGGGAAAGTTTCCTTTACTTGTCTTAATTATAATTATTGTAGAAAATGTCCGTTATAGGAACCTACACATGTTTGTGTATTATTAGCCATACTGTCGTTCGTCCTGTTTCAGCACTTTTCGATACAATTTACTGAAAATGCTTCTACTCTGAAATAGTGGCGTTTCTGATGCCTTAAAATGATTATTTTAAACTCGTAATTGGGGACTTTGAGCGTTTAAAGTATTGACAGTATTCATTTATTTAATGTATTTTGAGGAATTTTGTTACGTGAACGTATCACGCAGTCGTACTTTTGTTGGAACAACAACAAAAAAATTGTAACAAAGCTGGTTGGGTGGCTGCATTTGGGAGTGTTACAGTGTCTGTGACTCTTCAGTATTTAACGTCGCTCTGGCTTTTTACTCATATTTCCTACTGTGTCAGTAAGCACGTGAAGGCACCATTCAGATGCCTTGCATCTGCTCGCAGTGCGCATGTGCGCTTCAGGACTCTCTGGCTCTCATCAGCCGCGCTCCGTTATCCCGGGCCGAGCTGTCATCCACCATCCACCGTCTTCAACTGACAACCGTTTTTTTCAACCAGCGGCACATAGTGGGCCTCGGAGACACTCTTAGTGGATCAAACGCAAGAAAAACTCTGTGTGTTTTTTTCCACTGCGGAGAAGGAGCTTCTATCGAGGATTTTCTCTGCGCAAGGTGTGTTTGTGTTGCGCTCATTCATCCTCCAACGCCGCGAATACAGCGAGCTAACCGTTGCTATGCAGTTGAGACATTTTCGGTCACCTTATGTTTTAAAATTAATAGTTGCAGTTTGTGTTCTCAACGCCAGCATGTGTTTAATTAGCGGGCCCCTTTTATAAGCCCATTAGTTTACTAGCTAAGCTTATATTATTGCTCACGTTGGCTGTTTGTGATTGGTTCAGCAGCCGGCTAACGGTTAGCTTAGCGGAGCATATTCATCTGCAGGGTCCAGAGGCAGCCATGTTAGCTCCACATCCCTGTCCTGGGACCTTCTTCTTTGTATTCTCTAGATCTTTGGAGTGCTGAGCGTTTCAGACATGATGAAAATGAAATAAGAGCTTGTAAACGTTAACCAGAGGCTGGTCAGGGCTGCTACTCAAGCATATATGGACCATAACTGTGTCAGTGTTGAAGAGCTCTGGATGCACTCTGTGCTGCTGGGAGAACATGACTTTTATATTTACCATTAGCAAGTTAAGCTCAACGGGAACTGGCACTGGCTATGCATCCTCATAGCATAAATGGGATGTGAAATTGTGTTTTAAGGAGACTAGTCACTTTTTACCTACACTTGGCTGATAATGATGATGGGTTGAGATGAGTATTTACAGCCAGTTGCTTCATTCACCAAAGGGAGACTTTATCTTTTTATTTATTGACATTAGGAAAAATGTTCTTAAGATACCACTGCCATTCTTAAGAGTTTTTGTCTGGTTGCTGAGTGTGTACTACTCCACATTTCTGTTGTTGATTTGCTGTCTTTGTACAATCAGATGTCAGGCTAAGCTGTGATGTCGGTTTCATGAAGGAATAGCCTAAAGCTGACTCACAGAAAGGCCAACGTTGTAATAATTATGTCAGAGCGATATTGATTTTTAGCTCCAGTTTATCTGATATGGATGAATTAACCTTTTTCCGCCTCCATCTCCTCGACAGAGTTGTAACCCTTGACTCACTCACCATCTCTCGCAGGCTTTATAGACATGAAATTGCACAGTAGAACAGGAAAGGCTGCTGGGTACGATGGCTCTCAGCTGAGGCGATGGCCTTTTTCCCTTGAAGTAAAAGTAAAGGTTAAAGGCCGATCATGTCAAAGTGCTTTAAACGTTCGTCAAGAGCTCTTTTATGGACACGAATAAAGAACGGACTGTTTCAGTTTCGGCTCCTGATGTCGTTGGTTGAGAATCAGCTGTGACTCATTCTTTTTAATGTCAAGAAGCCAATTCATGGAAGGGCCTCCATGTTTCTGTTTCTGTGAATGTGACCACATAACATCTTGACCACATTCTGCGCGGCAAAAAAGACGCTGCTGAACAGAATAACTGCATGTGTTGTTCCCACTTCTGAGACACTTGATGTTGTATTTGAACAACTGCATCAAGCTTCTGAGATTTGTATTATTATATACACATTTTGTACATCTTCTCCCTGCATGACACACAGCTCAAATTCCTTACAAATTGTTGCATCCAGACCAAAGACACAAACAAACAAATACAAATAAAATAGAGCAACAAACATCTCCAAGCTAACACGGCTCTTAATCTCTCCCTTATGTTCATCATGAATCCTTTTTGATCCTCCTGCACGCTGATGTTAGCAAATAGAGGAGCAGCACGATGGGAGTTAAAGTTGATTAGGAATTAAGAGAAGCGTGCCGCCGCCCCGTCTCCGGTCGTGCTTTTCATTTCCTGCTGCTTTGAAGAAGAATGAGCCGATGTGGCCCGATCAATAGGAGGTCATGGAGGCTGTTGTTTGTTATAACCCATCTCTGGATTGCAGCGTTATCCAGCTGATTATCTTTTAAGGGTTTCAAACGTATATTAGGACACGCGCCGAGATGGTGATCTTGCGCCTGTGCTGCTGTAAATTAGGATTAATAAAGATGTGTGAGAGGGGGAAAAAAAAGAGGCTCTAAAGCGGCTAGGTGTGTGTTTTAGATTGTGGAGGCGTGACGCTTCTGTCTCACTGTGTTTGTCTGGTGGGGAATGCTTTATAGCAAAGATTTGATAACGTAGGTCCCACCTCAAGTAGCACTGTGTACTAATGTGACCTTCATCTCTCATCACTTCTTTTTTTTCTGTTACCCTCATTCTCTCGTCCCTTTTATGCACTTCTGTATCTATTTATATCATTGACACCCCCCCACCGCCACACACACACACACACACACACACACATATCACTCTCCATAAATAACATCTATCTCACTCACACCTGCCTCTTGCCCCCCTCCCCCCTTCCCCCCTCTCGTCCAACCCAACACCACACCCTCCTCCCCTCCTCCTCCTCTCCTCTTCTCTGCTCACACCACGCTCATCCCTGACTCTCTTATCTCACACACGCCACCGTTCACTCTCCCCACTTTCTGCCCCCCCCCCCTTCTTCTTCTACAGATGAAGTTGGACAGGGGTTGGGTGTGGCGCGTGCTGCTCCTGTCCCTGGCTGTGGCAGCGGTAGCGGCCCATGAGAAGCAGTCGGAGGTGGACGTGTCAGATGTGGCCGAAGATATGGGCTTGGACGAGGAGGAAATGAAGGTTCTGATGGCGGCGGAGGAGGAGGAGGACGAGGAGGAGGAGGAGGCGACGGTGATGGACGAAGAGCATTCGGATGAGTCGGACGGCACGGGCGCAGCGAGCGGGAACGCCGGAACCGACGCAAATGTGTCCTTCCAGGTCAGGGATGAGTCATCATAGGTCAAGTAAAGGTCAAAACACTGGGATTTGAATATAATATGTAGATTTGAATGCATCACATGTTTTTATCCCGTAGGTAACGTACAAGACTCCTGTTCCCACCGGAGATGTCTACTTTTCGGAGACGTTTGATGACGGATCGCTGGACAGGTACGATGATGAGGTGCTTGCCAGTATACGCAACTCTCCTCTGACAGCATTGATTGAGCAGGATAAACGTACTAGAATCAGTGGGTGTGATTGTGATTGTTTGTGTGCAACTTTCCTCATGTGGAAGCTGAGCGTTGCGTCATGTTGATCTCCACAGATGGCAGCTGTCCAAGACGGTGAAGGGGGACGCAGATGATGAAATCGCCAAATATGACGGTTTGTTGCTTTTACCCCCACATCTGCTGATACAGAGGTGTATGTGAGGAACCTATCTCTTCCATGATGCCAATAAGCTCAAAGCAGGATATTTACAACCTGGCTTTTATATGTGTGTGCTTTATTTGGCCACCAGTGTTATTAGTTATGATAACACTTCACTTGGCAGGATGAGATACGCAGTCACAGCGCTTCAGCTTGAGACACGTTAACAGTGTTTGTGATGCCTTTTTGGTTATATTAAAGCTGTTTCACGATAACTGTTCAGCTTCTGGGTAAAATATTATCATAACCCATCGAAACGATCGGCCTTGACCGTGAAAATACGACTTCATGGTTGTTATATGCGTGTTTAATCGCAGGGAAGTGGGCTGTGGAGCAGCTGAAGGAGAACAAGGTTCCTGGAGATCAGGGCCTGGTGCTCAAGTCCCGAGCCAAACACCACGCCATCTCCGCCATGCTGGACAAACCTTTTGTCTTCCAAGATGAACCTCTTGTTGTACAGTAAGTTCACACACACACACACACACACACACACACACACACTCTCTCCTGTCGGTGTTCATAGAGATTGATTTGCTCTGGTTAGTGGATGTATGCTTGCTTTCATTATACAGGTAACAAAACTGCTGAAAATAATATAACCAACAGTTGCTTCTTCATGTTTGTGTCGTCTATTTCCATTCTAGGTATGAGGTCAATTTCCAGGACGGTATCGACTGTGGGGGAGCTTATATCAAACTGCTTTCAGACACCGATGATCTCACCCTGGTGGGTATACATGTAGCCCTCCTACTGTAATAGAAACGTGCTTGTGTATAGTTAGATCAGAGCAAGTGCATGCAGCACATAATCTGAATTAGTATAGATATAAACAGAACCCACAACTACTCATCTGTCTACACAGAGACTATCCGTGTTTGTCTGGTAAAACTGTAAACAGCTTGTGTGGATTAGAGCTAAACAGACGTGTCAGATTTACCCTCAGTGTTGTTCTGCCTCGTAGGAGCAATTCCACGACCGCACACCTTACACCATCATGTTTGGACCCGACAAGTGTGGCGAGGACTACAAGCTGCACTTCATCTTCCGCCACCTGAACCCTCTGAACAAAGACACGGAAGAGAAACATGCCAAGAGGGCCGACGTGGACCTCAAGAAGTTCTACACCGACAAGAAGACTCACCTCTACACTCTGGGTACAGAGACAGTTTAGAAAGAGAGAGTGTTGTGTGTATTTGTGTCTAATAGTGATTGTTTTTACTTAGAACATGCCTCATTGAAGTGTAATACATTTTAATATCCAATCTTCAGTGCTGAACCCAGACAACAGCTACGAGATGTTCATCGACCAGTCCAGCGTGAGTCGTGGCAGCCTGCTGCATGACATGGTGCCTCCAGTCAACCCGGCCAAAGAGATCGATGATCCAAATGACTCCAAACCAGAAGACTGGGACGAGAGGGCCAAGATTCCCGACCCCGAGGCCGTCAAGCCTGACGACTGGTGACTACAACCTTCATGCTTTTTTTTTAAGATTTTGTCACAGGTTTGATTTAGATTTGACCTTAAACGTGAACGTGTGTGTCTCAGGGATGAAGATGCACCCGCAAAGATCGAGGACCCCGACGCCTTGAAGCCAGAGGGCTGGCTGGACGACGAAGCAGAGTTTGTGTCCGACCCCAACGCAGAGAAACCAGAAGACTGGTAAACAAATACACAACCAGGCTTTGAATTGTTATTGTTATTCATAACCAAGGAACGATCCAGCCTGACAGCTCTCTCCTCTGTGCGCAGGGACGAGGAGATGGACGGAGAATGGGAGGCCCCGCAGATTCCTAACCCAGCTTGTGAGACGGCCCCCGGCTGTGGGGTGTGGAAACGACCCATGATCAACAACCCTCAGTACAAGGGCAAGTGGAAAGCTCCTCTGGTGGATAACCCCAACTACCAGGTAACAGCTGCTGGAAGGTTCGACTTTAAGAGTCCAGGAAAGAAAAAAAAACAAATAGAAAAATATCCTTGTAATAGCAAACCTACAACACTAATATTGAACTTAAGATTTTTCTGTGTTTTTCTGTTTTACTTTGTGGTTATTTTGAACTGTGGTGTCTGTTTTGACACACTTTGAAATTTGATATATCTGTAACTCTTAGATTCTTGTTTTTTTGATATAAAAGATGATGTGCACACTCCATGACTCAGCCGAAACACTGCTTACTCACCGTGTGACGTTTTATTTTTTTTTCCCCCTGCTTGTGCTGCAGCTGTAACCCTCTCATGATCTCTTCCTTCTAATCACTTTGCCCCCACATTCTCTGTCTTCTCCCAAGGGAGTCTGGAAGCCGCGCAAGATCGATAATCCCGACTATTTCGAGGACGTGCAGCCGTTCAGGATGACCCCGTTCAAAGCTGTGGGCTTGGAATTGTGGTCCATGACCTCGGATATCTACTTCGACAACTTCATTATCACCTCTCACAAGGAGGTGGCCGACCGCTGGGCCTCTGACAGCTGGGGGCTGAAGAAACTGGTAGCGAGTGCCAACGAGGTCAGTGATGGCGTGTGAGGGCAACGGGAACATAAAGCAGCACCTTCACGCACCCTTACACTATGTGCATAATTTACCACAGGGCTGTCAGCTGTTAGACAATGCTCACTGTCTGCACTTGTCTGTTGTCTTTCACTCCACCAGCCGGGGATTTTCGCTCAGCTGATGTTGGCAGCGGAGGAGCGGCCGTGGCTCTGGGTGATCTACATACTGACAGTAGGCCTGCCTGTCGGACTGGCGGTGCTTTTCTGCTGGCCAAAGGTGCCACAAACCTCCTTTTTTTTTTTTTATTATATATTGTATGTTTCCGACCATGTCCCAGCAACCCCTCTAAACCCCACCTCTCCCCATTTGTGCCCCAGAAATCCGACGACTACGTTTACAAGAAGGTGGATCTTCCCCAGGCCGACGTAGAAGAGGAAGAGGAGGAGGAGGAGGAAGAAGAAGAGGAGGCAGCCAAGGAAGACAGAGCAGCCGTGGCTACAGAAGGTGCACCAGCTGCAGGTGAGGAAGGTCAAACGCAGGACAAGTTGTACTTTTTACTGTGACACTGTTACTGATACTCTACCTCTCTCTCTAAAAAAAAAAAAAAAAAAAAAAGCAACAGAGGAAGCCGAGGAGGAGGAGGAGGATGACAATGGTGTTGATGCAGGAGGAGACAATCTAGGGGGAGATGATGATGATGATGAAGAAGAAGAAGAGGATGAGGAGGAGGAGGAAGAAGAGAGCAAAGCTCCCGAGAGAACATTAGAAGATGAGGTTGGTGGCACTTTATCTGCGTGGCAGCGTGAGCTGATGGTGTCTGGAGATATGTGAGGCTCCTGTGTGCTCTGGGATTTAATACCTGGAACCAGATCCTCAGATTTCACCACCCACTTCCTCCTCACTTCACTTTACCTTCATCTTTACACACTTCCACATTGTAGTTTCATTGTTAAATCAAATGACATTAATAGAACTTGTTCATTTGAAGGATTTCTATTTTTTGCTAATGCCATAATTCATAGATCCAAGCTGACTAAGACTGTTTACTGAAACTAAAGTGAAAATAAAAGTCTTTATACCTGATGAAGAAAGAAGAAGCTCGCTACCTGTTTTAACTTGCATGGTAGGGTTGCAGTGTTTTTCTCATGCTGAGGTCTTAGCTTTTAAGCTCTGGGTTTAAATATGATGTTTTTATATTTAGTTTCCCAACGTTTATCATGATTTATGTGTTTGTTTTATGCTGTTTTGCTAGAAGGAACTCAAAAGTACTGTTTGCCTCATGTAACCTAATGACAGGGTCTCTGCAGGCTCTTGATTTACATTCATACAAACTATTGAAATACAAGACTTTAAAGCTGCACACCATGAATCAAATGACCACGTGTAATGTAAAGATGTCACTCATAGTGACAAATCCACAGAAAGTGATCACCAGACTGTGCAGTTCTCTCAGCTCTACGTAGTGTTTTAGCCTCAATTAACTGGTTTTGGTTTTCCAGCCCACACTCCTCATTTCCAGTAAAAAAATCTTCGATAAACTCTGTGTACCCGACCTGCCCGTCAACAAACAGCAGACAAACACAGTGGAGCATTTAGCAGCTAAAAAGCCTCAGGGGTTTGGTGGAGACTTTATGACGTACATTCATCAGGTGGACATAAACACGACTCCAAATGGATGCTAATGCTGCTTCTCTGCTGGTTGTGTAAATAAGCAACTGCTTGCTAACCATGTAGTTGCAGGTCAGTGTTGTGTTTACGGCTTGTTTCCACTGCCCCCAAGTGGCCAAAATATCCGTCTGATGCAGGTTTAATGAATACGTTCTGTTCATTAAGAGCTGTTTACATGCTGCTGTTTGGTGTACTGTTTTAAGCAACTCATGTATCTATAAATAACAAAACCGACATGACATTAATTTTATTCAAACACTCAAGTTTAGCCTGCAGACTGGCTTCTGTTTAGACTGCTGACACTGTGTCTTTGTGCTAGTGAGAAATACACCACTTCTTCTTCTTCTCCTTTTTATTTTCAGTCTTTACACTTTAAAGAATGGTGGAAAAAGTATTTTAAAAAAATAAAATTTGATTTGGTGAATACAAGAGTGATGTTTTATGTTTGAACCATTAAATTTCACTATTCTTCTTCTTCTTCTTCTGCTCCGGTTTGCAGCCGAAGGAGGGAGGAGACGTCGCCGAAGAGAGCCACAAACAAGCTGTGAGAAAGAGGAGGGTACGGAAAGACTGAAGACCCTGACACCCTGACACCCCACCCCACCCACCCACGCCTACTGTCTCCATTCTCCCCCGACGGGGGAGGAGGTGGAAGGGCCGTCTCTGCTGCTCCCCCCCCCCCCCCTTCTCTCTCTCTCTCTCTTTCTCTCTGAGCAGAACAGCATGTGTTTCCTCCAAACCACCTCCTGGTAGCCTGCAGTCACCCCGGCTGCCCAACCACACGTCTCCTCCTTCACAAGTCCGCAGTCTTCCCCAAACACTTCCTGTATCATTCCCTCATCTCGTCTCTGCTCGTTCACCTGTCAGATGAATCCCCCCCCGCCCCCCACCCTGGAGGTTTTGTACGTTTTAGCTGTTTTCCCACCTTTTTATCCTCAGCTTTCAAGCATCCTTCTTTCCCCTCTCTCTTATCCATTGCTGTCAAAACACCCATCAGCCTGAAAAGCCCCGCCTCTTCCACCTCTGTTCCCGTTCGTCCCCTTCTCCGCCGCCGTCAAAAGTCTTCTCTCTGAATATACGCCATCGTAGATCTACCAGTCAGTCTGTCTCCTGAAAAGCGAAAATCAGCAGAGAGCGTCTGCGCTGCTGTCGACTCCGCTCGTCCATACAGCATATCATAGGGGCTCCATCTCAGACGTTACGACTTTATTCTCGTGTCCTTTTTTTTTGTTTTAAAGAACATGTTCGAGGACACAGTTTGACAAAAGTTCCTTCCTTGTTTTGAAGTTTGGAGAACAGGCCAGGAGGGAGAGGATGCCAGGCTGTGTGAGATGTTACTGTCGGGACATTTCAGCGGGAAAAGTCGCCTCAGCTTAGGTTTAAAAGATTACCTCTTTAAAAAAAAAAAAAAAATGGATCCGTTTAGATTTTAGATAGTTTGTAAGGAGTATTAGTTACTTTTCTGTGTGTTTTTTTTACTAAGTTATAGCAATTTTAAGGATGGAGGATTAGCACTGATAACTATATTTATTGGTTTTGTTTCAAATCCGTTTTATGCCAGTATGAATTAAGATTTAATAATGCAGTGTTTTGGGTGACTTGAAGCGCAGTTTTTCTTAAATATGATATGCTTGTTCTGAGCCTAGGTCCGTTTTAAAATGTTTTACCAGAGTAAAGTTTATGATCAAAGCGCTGACTTTGAACGCCTTGGCCATCATTCGTCAATAAGATACAATAAAGGTGGGTTTCTGCAGCAAAACAGCTGGACATCAAATCTGAAGACATGTCTCAGTCCGTACACAGCAGTGCTTTCCCAGAACATCTAGACTAGCTGGAGTTCTGACCCTAGATTGTTGCCTGGGGAAGATGATGATGCTAATTTATTTGTTTTGTTTTTTAATTATTATTATTATTATTATTGTCTCGAGCTTTTGTAGTTCACGTTCTTGCCAGATGCTGGCAGATATCCCTGTTTACATTTGTTTGCAAATTGTACATTGCTCTTGAAAATAAAACTATTTAATACAAAAAAAAAAAAACTGTCAGACATCTGATCAAAGGCACATTTTTCTCATTTTGTGAAGAATCTCCATTCAGATATGTTGATGTTTAAGGTTGTATAGGTGACAAATGACCCAGAGAAAAGAGTGATATTAGGTTTTTATTAAAACAAAAACATTTCAAAGCAAAGGTGCAGGGTGTCTACACACAGGACAAGATGGTACCGGGTTGTGTGTGTAGGTAGGGCATATTCAGCATGCCACAAAATGAATGAATGAAATACTGTACAACTGTTAAAAATATCAAAATAACGCCATTAAATTACAGCATATACAGTGTTCATAGCCTCCTGTAATATAAGCAAGTCCTCCCTTTTTAAACCGCACCAGTCACTCCATGTTTATACGTGAATTACTGCTTTCCAGACGTCAACTAGATCCTTTTTCTTTTAAAGGGAATAAAACCATTTTTCCCAAATTTAAATTTTCTCGTTTCCTTCTCATCTTTTTTTCCTCTGTGAGGCGGCGCTGGCGGCGGTCTTTGAGGACACGCCCTCCGTTCTGCCGCACAGCACATTTTACGGTCATACCATCCTCTGGCAGGCGATGTAGTGAAGGCCTGGCAGAGAGGATCAATAGCACTCAAGGCCTCTTAACTGCTTTTGTTCTCACAGTTAAAAGGGGAGAGCGTCTTATTCTTCTCTCCTCTGCTTCCTTCAGCCCCTTCAGCCCCCCCCCCCCCCCCCCCCCCTCCCCTCACCTTCATGGTTGTTACAGGATGAGGACACCAATATGCAGTGTTTGTTTGTCGTCCTGCAATTCAACCAGGAAAGACCTGAGCTGCGTTTATGACCCCGCCGTTTCCTGTCATTGTGTTAAATTATGCTTCGGGCCACAACACTCATTTATGACTTCATACGTTTAAATGATCACAAATACCTTTTAAGTACAGAAAGAAAATGTTGTGTCAGTGTGTGAGCGATTAAAAAAAACATCACTGATGTTAATTAAAAGATTTAAACTTCTAGTCGACACAACTCATAGTTTCTCTGTGCTTTTACTTCTATTGATGCTGAGCTTTCACTGGTACTTAAATGCATCTAGTATCCACCTACTGTTGTTAAAAACTTCTCAGCAGCTTTATACAGTATTATTGATTTAATAACATTTCATTAGATATGCAAACCTGTCCAACAAAAAGACATCCATACATGCCATTCAAATACATTTTTTTTTTCATTTTCAGTAATACTGTTTGCCAGCTTTAAAGGTGAAGGGATAGAGTCATGCTGTTTGACACATGATGACATCCAAGACCAAAAAAAAAAAAAAAAACCTCAGACCCAGCTGACGTACAAAATACTTTACAAAAAAATAAATAATAAACCAGTGTCAAAAATGAGGTTCACAGTTAAACAGTATTTGAAATATTACATAATAGATATATTATGGTTTGTTTTTTGGCCCACTTGCATGTCAGGGGGTCGGAGTTCAAGTCAGGAACACTGAGTCAGGAGGATCGGGAGAAACAGAAAAAAATCTGAAACTGTCCTCAAACAGTAAAACCGAGCAGGTAAAACAAGAGCTAAGAAGTTATTTTACAGATTCTAGTTTGACAGAGCGTTAAGAAGAGACTCAAGGTACATATGACCCCTAACCACTTCCATGCTCTGGTTATGTTTTAGTGTGAGTGGTTAAAGGGTGATGTCTACCTCGTCTGTAGTGTGGAGAGGAAGCTGCTGTAAAACAGACCTGGGGTCGGACTAACGTTATTATTAATCAGCTTATTTCTGAGTGACAAATTCAGTTTATGCTTTTGATTAAATTGTTAGTTTGGACTCAGATATGTGAGTGCGAATGGTTACAGAAAAAACACTCCCCAGGTCTGCTGAGAAAACAAACCCCCTCTCTCCACGTCTCTGCGCTGGGTTTCCCCTCCCAGCTGCTGGCCTGGGACTTCAGGCTTCTCCTGAGGCCTCCTCACTTCCTTTTGCTCTTGGTGTCGGTGGTCTGGAAGACGCTGGAGGCCGACATGAGGTTCTCGATGTACTGGCCGAGGACCTGGTTCTCCGACTTCAACTTCAGGTTCTCCTCTTTGACGGCATCCACTCGCGCTGACAGATCTGGAGCAAAAAGTAAGGTAACAGAAAGCTAAAACACAGCTGAAAAAAGCAATGATATCCACTTGTTATGTCTTAAGTTCTTCCAGCACTGACTTTTATTTAACAATGTGACTGTTGAAGCTTTAAGAAACTGAAGACCAGATGATAAAAGACTTGAAGTTTCTAAACAACCTCATAAGCTCTGCAGAAGGAAAATGGCAGGATATTAGCAAGTGAAAGTCACTAATGAAGTTCAGTCTGTTTTCTTCTCACACTGATAAATGTTAAACACCTGAATGCTTCACAAGTTATTACATCATTAATAAAGAGTGAGTTTATATCGAGGAGTTTTTGGCCACTAGTGGCGCTACTGAGCAGTGTTGTGATAAGTAGACTCCTTTTTTGTATCTTGTGCAATATTCCACTGGATGACTGAAACACAGATGTAAACAATGCAGGTTTCAAACTACTGGAAAAAAAGTTTTTTAAAGTGGAAAAGGCATTCAATATGATAGATTGGCCTTTAATGTAACTCATAAATATGTGGGACTTATTATCACATGGAATCTGCCACAGAAAGCCTTGGCTTTATGTGCAGATATTTGAGTGTGTGAAGAAGAGATGGAGAGTGAAACGAGCACTGAATATTCAGTATATACTTTTCATTATTTCACTTTACGATGGACTGATGATAGAAAGCTTTACAAAGGCAGTTGCTTCACAATCCAGATCACAAAATACACATTTGAAAGAAAATGTTCCCATGATGCATGTTCATCACCAGACTTATTTAACTTTGTTCACCTACAGTAAAACAGATGAGTTATGTGCGAGAGTGTTGTGTGTGTGTGTGTTACCTTCCAGCGTGTGCTGCAGTTCCAAGACCTGATTTATTAACCTCGTCTTCTCCTCCATCTCCACCTGGTTCTCCATGTCTCCTGAAACACACGTGAACAGTGACTCTCTTTACACACACACACACACCTGCAGCACATTGTGGAAAATATTATTTCATGATGCAACCATCCGACACAAGTTCTTTGACACACATGAGACGTACCGTCTATGTCGCAGTTCATGATGAAGAGCTCGTTCTCCTGTTTAGTATACAGGGCTGCAGATCCACAGTCCACTGAAACACAACAACGACAGACACTGCTGTGAAATATTTACACAATGAGATTTTTGATCAATAATAATCATAATAATGTGGATAAAGGCAAATAATAGGGCAGCTACAACAGTCTGCTAAGTTCAGAAAATGACATCACTTTACTGTAATGCAGCCTTCACAACCAGGAAAAGTAAAACACTTTTGCAAAATCAGGATATTATGATATCTAGTCTCATATCGCGATATTGATATAATGTCGTTATATCGCGCAGCTCTAAGTGTATCTATAATGTATAGTGCCAGTCAATACCAGAACGTGTTTTATCAGCTAAGAGGTCCAGGTGTGTTATCCCTTCATTAGGGTGGTGATAAATGAGCTGGGTGGGAACAGACACCGCACCCTGACTGCTGCTGCTGCTGACCCGCAACAGCTTTAGACATTCTTTAAATGTATAATAATGAGTGCACTTTATCGGGTCTGTTCTTTTCAAGAATCTCGTGAAATTTGCCAAAACAGCCACAAACATACAACAGCAGCGCACAGTTTCAAAAAAAAAAATCGGGCTAATGTGCTAAATTAGTGCATCAAATCTCAGTTAGAACATCAGTTGTATTATCGGACAGGGCACCCAGTTTCCGGGGGGTTTGAGTTCAACTATTTTTGTTCTGGCCCTTCATTGTTTGTCATTTTGTCTTTCGTGAACGGGACATCTTGCGTCTGTCTTCAGCACCAGGAAACCAAACCATTGCAGCTCTTTTACTAGCTTGGCTGAGCAGAGCTGTGCCTCAAATGTCCGTAAACAGAGATCATGTCCGCTTCATAACTGAGTCCGAAAACGTGCATGTGTCGCTACTGAACATCCAAATACATTGTTACATCCACTATAATGCAGCAGGTTGCTTTATGTGGAAGCTGTCAGCAAACTTTTCCAGGAAAAATCGGGACGTGTCCGATAATGGACGCGTTAGCCATGTAGCCACAAAGCTAGTTCGCTAACTACGCCAACGGAGCTGTGACATACAGGTTAACGCGAACTGCTTCAACGGCAACTGGGAGGTTAACAGCGGGCTTTTCTCCAAAAGCAACGGAAACTCATAAGTCCCGTTAGCTGGTTTCATTTTCAGCATTAATTCATTTAAAAATATGTCGCCGGACAGACTGAGCGCTGCTAATATTACAAGCTAACTGCTGCTGCTCGCTAGCTCGAGCTTCAAACTGAACTGTAAAAGCTGCCGAACATCTAACGACACTGATTCTTCATGATAACACAACAGCTCACATGTGACGATGCTCAAACTCACCCAAAGCAAGAAAATGTGTCCTCCGTTAATCGGAGAGTCTCACTGTAAACACACACACACAGGCTCTGTGATGATGGTGGTGATGATGATGATGGTGGTGGTGACTGTACTTCACCCATCAACGTCATCTAAAGCTCACTGTGTGTACGTAACCACGCCGACCGACAGGGGGAGCACACACACACACAGACACACACATACAGTCATGTTTCCATCACTTCAGAGGACATTACATTGACTTACATACATTTCCTGGAGACTTACCCTAACTTCAACATAATCCTAAACTAACTTTAACTTTAAACCAAGTCTTCACCCTAAAATGAATGATTTACGTTGAGGGGACTTGCTTTTTGTCCCCATAAGGCAGGCAAGTCCCCACAACATGAGGAAGGCCTGGTACATACACACTCTCTCTCTCACACACACACACACACACACACACACACACACACACACACACATACACATACACACACACTTGCTGCAGTACTAACAGATGCTCAGGCGTTCAGTCGTTCCCCCTGGTAGCAAATCACACACATAAGCAGACCGTCATAGCAGCAGTTGGCAATGAAAACCTGACCAGCAATGTCATCCCCACCAGACCTTTGTGTGTGTTTGTTTTTGTGCATCTAGCTCTCTGTCTGTCCATCTGTGTGTATGCATGCATGGAGAGGTCTCCGGCCGGTGTGAACATTAATATACTGCATATACATGTCTGTGTGTGGTATCTTTGCAGCCCATATGCTGCTGCTTGTTAGCCAAACCAAACCCCGGGGACGCTGCTGCTTCAGCCAATAGCCTTCTATGACCCGTCTACTCTCCCTCCATCTTTTTCTCGCTCTCATCTCTCGTTTGTCTTCTTGCTGGGTGTGTGTGTGTGTGTGTGTGTGTGTGTGTGTGTGTGTGTGTGTGTGTGTGTGTTTCCCAAATCCTGTGAGTTATCACTGACTGAAAGTGCCCAGACACTGAACCCCCAATCTGTCGCATCCAGCCATCCATTTCTGAAGATGTACTTTCCAACTTTTATGAATGACAATTTATCAATGACAAAGCTATGATTGAACACATGATAAATTCAAGCTTTAATTAATCTTCAAGTCAAGATTTGTGGGGCTGGAAAAAAAAAAAAAGGTTTTGAGCACTCAGTCATGAAAATCATTGGAACCAGAGCCGCTGGGAGTCAGACTTAAAAAAAACTGTTTGACAAAATAATCTTTAAGCACTTCCAACCACATCTTTACGACCATTAATAAAGTTGCCATCATGACACTGTCAACTTGGGAAATTCCATTCAGTGATGAAAACAGTGAAATGCAACTGAAAGCTGTGGAAAATGCTCACAGTTGGATTTGAGTTAAGATTATTTTACTATTTCCAAAATCAATGATCAACTTCCACACTCAATTGTGAACAGTTATTCAAAGCATCACTATGTAACTTTTGCTGAGCAGCCACCACTGTGGCCACAATTAATAGGAACTAACATATTATAGGTTTATGATAAAGGCTAAAAAAAATACTGTAGGAAGCTGAAACATTAAAGTCAGTTACACAACAATATCTATCTAAAGTTTGCCAAACATCAGCCACCATTAGCTGCTGGTCACACCAGAACAGCTGCAGAGACAAAACTCCTTAATGTATAAAATTGTTTGTGTGTAACGTATTGTTTCTTCTTTAAAAACTCTCATAGTCTCACTTTAAACTGAATGCAATAATATTAAAATACATGCAATGTATTTGTGACACATTTTTTTTCGCCTCAGTAAGTGATTTTGATGGATAGATTAAGAGATAATGTGACATTTCCACACCAGCCGTCATAT
The DNA here is from genome assembly GCA_029490765.1 of Euthynnus affinis. Classification (NCBI taxonomy): domain Eukaryota; kingdom Metazoa; phylum Chordata; class Actinopteri; order Scombriformes; family Scombridae; genus Euthynnus; species Euthynnus affinis. The sequence goes on along the minus strand of CM055838.1, from coordinate 32,590,744 downwards.
TTAGTAAAGTGAAATTATGTAATAATGACCCAGTCAGTGGGTGGACGTCCAGTGTTGATGAATGTAGGACAGAGCTCTCATCATGTCTTGCACAGTTTACATGAAACGACACGTGTCCCGAGCAATTGCCTGTTGAGCCTTTGCAAGACTAATTTTCCTCTTTTTTGTGTGTGTTCATCCTAAAACTCTCCTCTCCTAGATCCTGATACTCTCTTCAGTGTTTTTCTAACAGCTTCCAGGCTCTCGAGGATGCAAAAGACAAATTATCAACAACAGACTTCCACATGACAACATCTGTCTGTTCGGGTCATCGTCTGACCAGCTTTAACACTTGAATGATCTCGGTTTGTCGTGCTCACACGGTGTATACATTTGTGTATAATCACATGAAACGACAAACTAACTGACACACAGTAAACCTGAGGCCTGGCGGTATTCTTCCACCATTTGTTCCTGGACCTTCAGGCATATGATTTAACTGTCATGTGTAATCTGCTGTGTGCTCTGGTCTTAATGGGAACTTGGAGGTGACAGCGTACATACACAAGACAGCAGGAGGCGGGGGTTCAACAGGGGCCCGAAAGCACATTTTTCTTTTGGGCCTCCCAACAGATTTATGTAGGCTGATACACGTGTTACTGTTAAAGTCTTTTAGACAAAGAGAAGTAGCTTGACGGAACAGTGGCAGGATTACACTTAAGCTCAAGGTCAAGTCTTAAGGATTTTGCTCTTTTTTCTTATATAAACTGATCAAACTGACGGTGCACAAGTTTGATTATAGAAGAAAAAGAAGTCTAGATGCACAATTCCTCCTGCAGTCAGTCAGACCTTGATTACACTCATGATTCTGGTCTTCCTTGTTCTCAAAACTTCTTCAATGCTTACAAACATTTCCCTGTGCATCCTCAGTTCTTGCAGATTGATTATCATCCCCTCTACTTTATGTACTCTGCTGCAATTGTGAAAGAAAAGCTGGAGCGTATATATGTTTTCTTTGAGGTCTAAATGCAGCTTAATTGCAGACGTTGTAAATAAGTCACACATGTCTTTGTTTAGTGTAGACCAAAACAAAGCAATGCAGCTTTAGAGGGAGCCACACCTCACTGCTGTCCCAGCCACTCTGGTTTTACAAGCTGTTACTTTCTGCCTCGTTGCCCTTTGTTCAGTCACTTTAATGGTCTACCACATGCACTGACATTTCCTGCAAAAAAAAAATAATAATGCAGTGATAGGTTTGAACTTTGAACAGTATACACGTGTTCAGGTCTCATTTAGATTTACATTTTGAGAAGAATTTAAGAAAAGGAAGTCTTAATTTTAAGCTCCAGGTGATGTGAAACTCTGCTGCCTTGTGTTGTGTTCATATATATATATATATATATAAAAAAAGAAATCAAAAGGCTGAAGTTTCCCCCGAGGCTTTACCTGTGTCGTCTGTCAGAGAGATGTTAGTGAACGTCCCATCATCCTCGTCCACCTCGGCCTCCACGGCCTGACTTTCCTTTTCTTCCTCCAGTTTGCTTTCTTTCTTTTGTTTTTTTTTTATCTCACAGAATCAATCATTAGTGTCTGAGCTGTCCGGCGTTTCTCTCTTTCTTTCTTCAACTTCGCTCTTGTTTCTTCCTTCTTTCTCTCTTCTTGTCCTTTGGCCCTGCCTCCACACACACACCTGCTGCCTGAATCATTCACATCGTCGCAGTTACCTGCTCGACCTGACTGGCGGCTCAGGTTACAGGGTTGTCATGGGAATGGTTCACCGTGGCAACAACTGGTCCAAAACATGACACAGAAAGCCTTCGCAGGCAAACGATCATGGGTCAAACTTTGAGGTCCAATCACCTCATGTGACAGGGAGCCATATAGACCACACACACACACACACTCATGAGTAGATGCACACACTTGATCACACATTAACCTGAAAAGTAAGAGTGTGTGTAGCTCAGAACAACATGGATCTTTGTTATGAGAACTGGTGTATTTTAACCAGTTTAAAGCAAAGCCTTGTGTACAGTGGTGACATAAAATACCTGAAGAGGACATGAATGAGACTAGCTTCATTAGATTCAATTCAATTCAGTTCAATTCAAAAGGGCTTTATTGACACAGGAAACATATATTTACATTACCAACAGAAATGCGAAATAAACACCAAAAAATGTACATCCTATAATATACACTAGAATAAAGAAATATGTAAACAGTCACATTATAATTATATAATTATTGTAGTCAAATATACAAATAAGAAAAGGTTAAATTAACTCAAAATGTGTTGGTAAAGTAAAGATACCTTGAAATAAAATAGATAAATGTAGACATTGCAGTGCAATACAAACATGTGGGAAACGTATAAACACAGCAACATTCCTTTTAAGAAACGTATTTAAAGATATGAGTTCTGTATTTATTATGTGCCGTAAGTATGTTCATGTACAGAGAGCAGCACAGTGCAGATGGTCTGTGGGTGCAGCCTGCTCTCTGGTGGTTAATGTTGAACACTGCAGATCAGTGCAGCAACAGAGACTCCATCAAGATCCAGCTTCCAGCAGGCACACACACACACACACACACACACACACACACGCACACACACACTATATGCTGAAATTAAACAAATGATGCTGGCAGCTTGGTTATGAAAAAAATGAGTTCAGCCTCAGCTTTGGAAGCAGTAATAGTAAATCCAACCCTTTCTACTAGAAGTTCTATGTTTATATTCCTTATTTGCAACAGTGAATGTATTTTTAGAGAAATAAAATGACTCCTGGTGAATGTTTTTTTTATAATCATAATGTGGAAATGTTAATTAAAATCTCGAGCAGGCCACAAAATGCTTGTGTAAAACATATCTGCAAAACATTGACTGTCAACATCATTTTTTCCTACAAGATCCACTCTTCAAATTTAACATCTGCTCATAGCAACTAAAGCATAATAAAACTCTTTTATCCATGTTGGCAGTCTCATCAAATATGAGATGGATTATGGAACAGACATGCGTGGTCCTCAGAGGATGAAGCCTAATCACTTTGGTGACACCCTGACTTTTCCTGTAGCACCATCATCAGGTTACATTTCAAATTTGTCCAATACTTTGGTTTATGAATAAATAAAACGTTTTTTTTTCTAGCCATCACCAAAGTGCTTTTGTTGTTTTAAACTAACTAACATGTAAGAGTCAGGATGTGAAACTGGTCTCCAGTGTCAAAGTCCTGTGTTGTATACACCCAGCAACATAGGAAATGCTGCTTTAGTATTATGTGCTAATAATATTGGGAAGGGTTCAAAATAATATGTAATAATGTAACGTAATAATACAAAGAACAAAACAACACTCTAGCAGCCAAGCTAAGTCGAGTGCTTAAGTCTATCCAGCTGCAAATAACCACTCACTTACTCTGCAGATAGTATGAATTACAACAGTGTGCGGTTTTGTTGTCTGTAAGACGTAATATGTGTTTTCTGTGTGTGTGTGTGTGCGTGTGTGTGTATCTGTTCATGTTCACATTTGTGGGTGATTTAGTACATCACTTGAGCATCTGGACAATCATATTTGAGTGTGTTTTTACTTATATTTCTTTGTGTGTGTGTGTCTGTGTGTGTTCACATGATGTGTGGCTGATTCACCCTTCCCATGAAGCTGGGATGAAACTGACATTTATGGGAACAGTTTCAGGGGGAAGGGATGGCCATTAACACGCAACAGTTTGCCGATAATCCAAACCTTACCTTCAGACTGCAGCCAGATCAGCTCCCTCTGAGCCCCGCAGCTCATCGCAGATCAGCTTTATCACTCAGACAGTTAAAAAAAAATGACATGGCCAACAATACTTGGCTGGTGACACTAGAGCTGTGGTTCCACCCAAAACACTCGATCATCACTCAGAGGCGAGTAGAGCGCAAAGGTTTAGGGTCCAAAGTTTACAGGGTTGTAGAGGATGATATTTCATCATTTAGAGTTTTAGATGTGTACTTTTTAGTGTGTGTGTGTGTGTGTGTGTGTGTGTGTGTGTGTGTGTGTATGTGACAGTGGTGGAAAGTAACTAAGTACATTTACTCAACCACTGTACTTGAGTATTTCCATGTGATGCTACTTTCTACATTTCAGAGGGAAATATTGTTCTTTCTACTTCACTACATTTATTTGACAGCTTTAAATGAAGATTTGACACAATGGATAATATAACAAGCTTTTAAATAACAACACATTGTTAAAGATGAAACCAGTGGTTTCAACCTTTTCAGCTTTTGACATCTTACAAATAGCAGTGTGGAGTTGGGGTCACATTTCACATGTCTATGAGTTGTTAACAGCTCCACCAAATAGTGATTTTTCCCTCTAAACTTCTCACATGCTTTCATTTCAATAAATGTTCAAATGATCCAATGTTATATATATAATATATATATATATATATATCAGAACTTCTTCTTTCCTCTCCCATTAATCATCTCACGACCCCTCAGATTTATCTGCTGACCCTTTGAAGGGCCCCGACCCCTAGGTTGGGAACCAGTGGACTAAACTAGCTAACTGTATATAAAGTAGTGTAAACTAGCTCCACCTCCAGCAGCTACAACAGTAACATGCTGCTCTAACACTGATCCTTCAGTATTAATAATCTAATGATGTCATATATAATAATAATATATCAGTCAGAGGGATGAAATGCGTATTTTGATATTTAAAGTACATTTTGACACATGTTCTCTCACTTAAGTAGGATTTTTCATGCAGTATTTTTACATTCCTTTATTGTACTTTTACTTAGATAAAGGATGTGAATACTTCTTACACCAGTGATGCGTGTCAATGTGTGTGTGTGTGTCAATGTGTGTGTGTGTGTGTGTGTGTGTGTGTGTGTAATGTTTAGTGGCCTGCACGTGGCCATTGTGAGGCTCTAACACCTGCGGTACTTCAGGTGTCACAGTTTGACCCCTACACAACCTGGAAGCAGTCCACTGAAATACACACCGCACACACACACACACACACACACACACACACACACACACACACACAAACACACACACCACAGCTTGATTCTGGCAAAAAATGAAGCCACTGAGAGGCGAAATGTGTGTGACCTTTATTCTGGCCCCTGTGTGTGTGTGTGTGTGTGTGTGTGTGTGTGTATGTCTTCTGTCCGCCTTCCTTTCTATTTGTATATTACATTGTTTAGTGAAAACGTGCAAACAGTGTGCTCTTTCTCTTCTTTTTTGTTTTTTATTAGATTGTTGCTGTGCTGCAACATAGTAGAAGCAGAGTGTGATGTGTGTAAGGATTCATCTTTAGCCTCCACAGCTTTAGAACGAGAGAGAGAGAGAGAGAGAGAGAGAGAGAGAGAGAGGAGGGTGTGTGTATTGGTGTGACTGTTCTCTCCGCTCCTCTCTCTCTCTCCCCTGTGATAGTCCACAGACCAGATGCCCACTTTGGCACCAATGCTCTGCTAGTGTTATGCATACCACATACACACACACACACACATACACACACACACACATGCATGCATACACACTCGCACACGGGGAGGAGAAGAGGCTGTAAAAGAGCGCTCGTCCATCTGTCCATCTCCCGGATACTACGGTAGTGAGCACATCAGCATGTTTGTGTCCCCCTATGCGGTGTCCTCAGTGTATGTGTGTGTGTGTGTGTGTGTGTGCATGTGTGTGAGCATGTCTATGAATGAGTCCTACAGTGAATATCTGCAGTGTGGAAGCTAAATTCAGCAGCACTGTTGTCATCCAATATTCTGTAAACACAATCAAGTTGCACTGCAGTTGGTAATTTAATCACATAACTTATCCCCATCATCACAACCCCCAACCACACACACACACACACACACACACACACACACGTTGTGTAAATTGAACCACCAGTTGGAGACGCAGAAGTTTTAATGTAAATGTGTATAATCTCACACTCATACATAATTCCATCTCTATGGAAAAATTGAGATATTGATTTAAAGTTTCGCAGTCTCTAATGAGATGCATGTAACAGCAACAACGGTTGGAAAGAGAAAATCCACCAGTCGATTTAGAGATTTGAGTTTTTTAAGTTGATAACAGTTATTAGGAGACGGGTGGTTGTTGAGAATAATCACATTTATTTGACTATTTTTGAGTTGTTTTTAATCTGGGAATACGCAAAAAATTGTAATGAAAAATGACAAGTTTTGCTACATTAATCTTTCAAGAGAGAAAATGTCCAGAATCCTGGTGGGACTGATGAATGAGCAGGAGAACAAACCCTTCATTCAGACAGTTTGATAAGAAGAATATTAATATGTGTGATTAAAGTTAAAGTAAATGACTTGGACATCTCATCATTCACATCATTCATGTTCATCTCTACTCCTCACTAGGATTACTGTTTAGATCTCTATGGCAACATGAACGTAACCCCCAATCCCAAACATACCAACACTATACATTTATACTGATACTTATAGTATTCATACAACATGTGTGTACACTGACATCGATCAAACTGCAGCTTTACAAAGCCAGTTAAACTTAGAGGTTAATTTAGTCTGCATTCTTCCCAGAGTCAACACACTTCATACTCCAAACACACTTGGAATAAGTATACAGTGTCAGTAAAGAACTAAACAGACTGTTTCACCCCTGACATGACCTCTGACCTCTACAATCTGAAGTAGGAACGTCTCTTCAAGGGTCCTAAGAGTATAACTAAGACATTATTTGGTCCTCTATTCAATTTGTTGAATCACTTGTTCACCTACTTTTCATGCTTATGGCATTTTCAAAACAAACTGCTGTGTGCTCATATTTTTACAGTAATTAAGAAAATGGTTGGAGGATAGAACGAGAGGAGTCGTCTATTATCACTTACACATAACACATCTTTTACACACACACACTGACGTGGTGTAAATAAACCTCAAAGTGAGGAAGGTGTGATGACTTAGAAGTTTCAATTGTGTGCAATTTCGGCCTGCAGAATCACAGTTCAATGTACACATTGAGATCTGACCTTTAACCCCTTGACCTTTAACATGAACGATGGATTGGGGTTGTGTATTTATTTCTTTGCCAGGCACAGAAAAGAAGTCTGAAGTCTCTGCCGGTTGCTCGGAAACAAAAAACGGCAAATCGTCGATGTTACACTTCAGTTTTTGTTGGGATCAAACAAACAAGATGCAACATGTTAATCAATGAGCTTTAGAGGCGCTTGTAGGTGGATTTTGTTATATTTGGACAAAGCCTGACTAGCTGTTTCCCTCCATTTCCAGTCTTTATGCTAAGCTAAGCTAACCGGCTGCTGGCTCCAGCTACGTACTTTCTGTACATGTGGTATCAAACTTCTCATCTAACTCCATAAATAACAAGAAAATGTATGAGCAGGTTTCCCAAAAATGTCAAACCTTTTCTTTTAACTTTGTTAATAAATAAAGCCATAAACATTCCCCTCTATCTGACAAAAAAAAAAAAAATTCATCAAGGTTAAAAACCTCAACAAAGACTTTCAACAACAGAAATTCTGATTTTATTCCCATTAAGATATAAAACCCTGAACTCTGGTTTTATTCCAGACTCGACTGCAACAGGTGGAGACCAAGATGATAGGTGAATGTGTGTGAAGCTTACTGTCACACACACACACACACACACACAATGTCACTATGTGTCCATAAACTATGCAGCTCCACAAACGGGGTCACCGGCCTCCAACTAATAGAACTAATCAGCTTTCCCCTTCAATGTGCCTGTGTTTGTGTGTGTGTGTGTGTGCAAGTCATTATAGTTGGTGTCCATTTGTGATGCTAAATGTGTGTGTGTTTGCCTGTGTGTGCGAGTATGTGTGTGTGTGTGTGTTTGTCCCGCCTTGTAGCTTTATCCATCGACTAATTGAATTGCTCTAAAATATTCAGCAGCTCGCCAGTAAACAAGGCATTTGAATGAGGATGAGTGTCCTGCCTCATCCTTTCTCTCCTCTCTTTAGTGTTTTTCACTCAAGGAACGAGCGAAAACCTTCCAGGAAATACTTGAGTTTTTATGTGCTTACATGACACAGATTCAGTGAATTTGGAGGAAAAGCTCTGCGTCCTGCTCCAGTAGAAGTCCACTCCAGGGTTTGCAGGCAGCCATGTAAGGCTACAGTGTTAGTTTACGATCTCCACCATACATGTTTCCCCCACTGCTCCTCCCCTCCTCTCCTCTCCCCCTTCTCCCTCTCTCTCTATTCTTCCTGCCTCAATCTCATCCCACTCACACATGCTCTGCGGGGGGAGCACACACACACACACACACACACTAAGAATACTTGAGCGAGCGGAGTAGTTGTCTGCACTCTGAACTGCCATTTCTTTTGACTTGCTGCCTGCCAGAAACCACAGGACAGAGATTCATCAGCGGCGAAGAATTGCAGCTGCTATCAGCCTCACCTGCTCCAGAGTCTGCCAGACCAGGACACACTCACACTCCTTAGCACGAATGATTGTTTTGTTGTTGCATGGGAAAATACTTAAAAGAACATCGATTCTAAGTATACATTCCCATCATATCTCTTGTGGTTTGCATCAAATGATGGTCACAGTGTCAGTGCAGTGTGTCTGCATTAGGCAGATGTTTGGCATGATTTATGAATGTTACTCCCAATAAACAATTTGGCAGTTTTTTTTTAACACTGCACCTGCAATATGACCCATGTTACTATGAAAAATAATATGTCAAATTGATGACTGCCAGTGTTTGCAAATGTAAGTGCATTAATTCAGAGTTATAATTAAGGGGTATTCCAGCAATTTGGTGTTGGGAGACTTGGAACAGACAAAAAAAAAAAAGCCAGCCAAAACCCATGCCACAGTGTCCTGGATGTCCCCACTTTACACACAATCATTGTGGTTAATTGTGTTAAATGGAAGAAAAATAAAAATATGCGCTTCAGGTTTCAGTTACAAGTGCAAAAAATGCAAGCCAGCGCATGGCTGTATTGATTAAAATAGAAAGATCTCTGTTCCATCAGATGAACGTGACACAGACCTCTGAAACACTTTCTGTGTAGACATTCTGCTAATCTCTGCAAGGGTCAACCTCTGATAATCCTGGCTCCTACACATCCCATAATGCAACTCGATAGTGTTTTTGTTGGCCCTTTCCTGCCTGGTAAATGCTTCTTTCAAACTCCCCCTCCTGTGTTTATATGAAAGACTTTATGTTATAAATTTGTCTCCAAACCTGAGATGAAATGACCCTGATGACATCTTCAAGGTTATTTTCTCAGACTTTAAAAATCTCCCTCCAGAGCCACAGAAGCTATTATACAACAGCTGAATACTACTCCCAATGACAAATACACTTACTGTAATATGTAAAGTTGAGTTCACCTCTTATTTTATTTATAACGTCCAGCACTTTAAATGTAAGCATTTGTTGACAAAGTTCAGATGTGAAGGAACAAAAAACTTCTTTACGTGTGTTTCTTTGTAATGTAAGTACAAGTGAGACACACGCAACACAGCTCAAGGTAAATCCTAAAAGCTTGATAGTCAACCATGTATAGAATACCCAGCATGCTCTCTCTGTCCACTGTAACATCACTCGCTGTGTTTATCATGTTAAATTTTAATCTGACTTTAATTTACATATTTTTACATTGATAGAAAGATCAAACCAATTTCATAATATCTCGGCTGATTGAACTCCCTCAGAAATCATGGAGTAAACTTAATAAGACATGCTTGTTGCGCTAATAAACAGGGCTGTTCATCTCACCACTTGAAAAATTGGCATTTGGAAAGTACAAAGGCTTTTTAAAACACAGCACATAGACAACAGATACATTTAGGACCCTCTGTGAGTTAGGGGCCCGAGGCTTTATCCACCCACCCTCATTAGCTGTGTGGTGTAGAATGACTTCAACCAAATAGTAGTTTACCTCCTGGGGTGACTGCACTGATACTCATCTGTCTATAAATTTATCTAAAAGAGCTTTGAGTTTTAGGGGAAACACATCCTGTTCTTTAAGGAAATATGTGCTCAGACACACAAACTGACACACAGCTGTTCACTCACAAACACAAACAATCAAACACACACCTACAACATATGTACACAGAGATACATGCACACTCCAGAGGAACCCTTAAGTTAGTGACATTACATGCATGTCTGACAGAGATCGCTATTACAAGAAACAGTGGATGAGCCGTATATACACATACAACAAAAAAATATCCTATTTTTTCAAAGCAAGGCAATGGCAGCACACAGCAGCCAACTAAATTATAATCTAAGATCTTGAGTGAACTGGCCTGCATGTTTAAACATAAAGGGGCTTTATTTATAGTTTTGCATATTGAAAATCATCAAATCCAGCCATAGAGTTAGAGGTTTTAAGGGACATGCTGAAGCCATTTCAAATATCTTGTTAGTGGTTCATTTCACGATTTAAAGCTCTATGTATAGGACTTCAAAACTCTTCAGTGTCCCCTGGAATTGAACCAGGGACACTCGTGCAACCTATGCCATAATTTGAAGAATGCTATAATCACATCAAAATTATACACATAGAGGCTTTATACCTGCAATTACTACTTTTTTTTGGCCACTTGGGGGCAGTGGAAACAAGTTGCGAACACCGACATATCACATTTTACAGTGATTTGGCAAATTGGTTAGTTAGTTAGCTAGCATCAGCTAACCAGCAGAGACCGAGCAACGTTAGCATTCACATGGAACAAAATATTCAGCTCTTTAGCTGCTAAATGCTCCACTATAATCATTAGCTAGTTGCTAACTTTGTCAGTGCGGTGCTTAGAGTGAAGCACAGCAATAAAGCTAAACAAATGAGCTGAAAGATGCTTTGAGTGGGCAGGGTAGGGCAACCATTCACACAGTCATTTGATCCACTGTTACTATAAGAATATTGATTATAGCTGCTTTAAGTTTTTTTGCAGGTAGCAATTTATTCCCTTTGCTACATTTCAATCCCATTTAATTTCCATATTTAACAGTAAAGCACACAAGAACACAAAACTAATCTTTCAAACCTCAGTGGCTCAAAGATCTCTAACTCTTTGTAACAACCTTCTTAAACATTTTACAGTCCCCTGTGTACACCAATTAGTTTTCTACCCTGCTGATGAAGGTAATTTACATGACTGTTAAAATTAGTCTTTCAAATCAAGAAATTTAGACCAAAAAATCTTGTTAGTGAAGTTAGTGATTTTCATCACGGAGCTGCAGGTGGGCCACTTTTCTGTTTTTCTGTTTTCACATAGACAAAACAGTTGAATTTAATGTGTCTCTTTGCCTTGCGTCACCATGACATGGCAAGAAAGTGTCAAACAACAACCATTAAGGGATATTTGGTGAGTCAGTGTGTGTGTGTGTGTGTGTGTGTGTGTGTGTGTGTGTGTGTGTGTGTGTGTGTGTGGTCGTGGTTGCGGTATTGACATCAGTCAGTGGGTGAGCTTCTCCAGCTGACCGATGTGGACACGGAATGTCTCGATGGTGTCATGAAGACATAAACGCGCCCATGAAGTCATAAACACATATTATAGTCTAAAATTAGATGATTGCTACATTGTTTTGTGTCAGTGTGTTTGCACAAGCATGTGTGTGTGTGTGTCTCCTAAATCTTTGCTGTTTTTGATCCTGACATGAATAATTAGATTAAAACACGCTTGGCTTGATAAACCCAAACTTTACTTTCTCATTTTTACGGCCCATCTCTCATATATGTGTTTGTTGGTCTTGTAGAGTAGATGTGCTCACAGTATGCGCAGGTCTGCCTCTGTGTACATTTGTGAGGCGTGTGTGTGTTTGTTTGTTTTACGTAAAATCTGATGTCATAGTAATGTTAATAGCAGCCTTGTAAAACTCATCATTTCCACGTATATCAATCTCATATGCAAATAGTGCCTCATGTTATATCAGCGTGTGTGTGTGTAAGGTTAAAGATGTAGTCAACTGTAGGCACAGGAGCGATGTCAGTCATAATTGTGCATGTGTGTGTGCCTCTGTGTGTGTTTTTCCTTGTATGTCTCAGCAGCGAGTGCATGGTACTTAAGAAATTAACATATTTTGAAAGGAAAGAAGATGTCGTTCCTTAATGAGAGAGGGCATATGCATCTCATTATGGCGTCATTAGCATAATTACCCAGCATCCTTTGTGTTCGCGACACGCACATGTGGGTTTGCGCCTATGAGTGTGTGTGCGTGTGTGTTTGTATTGTTTACAGGGGAGATTATTTTTCTCTGCCTTTTTACTGTCATTAACAGTCCACCCCCACGTTCTGTGTGTGTGTGTGTGTGTGTGCGTGTCTTCCTTTCTCACACTCACTTTTTTCCTTCATTCATACTTTCTTTCTTGAAAATTAAGTCTGTCTCTTTAAAATAGTAATAAAAAAAACGATCGTGGCAATTTTCTTTATTTTTTAAATCTTTCAGTCGACTTTCAAACTGTTCTCATAAATCCTCTCTGCGTGTGTTGCTTTTCACTTGAATGGCTGTTCCAGCAGAAAACAATATGATTCTTCTCCCCAGCCTTCACGGCGAGTGTGGTCACCGCTTCTTGTTTCCTAGCCAGAGGTTTAGGCCGTCACGGGCACCATGCACTGGGAGTAAACACTGTGGTAATGTGTGTTTATGTGTGAGTAACAATAGCATTCCTGTATGAACAGCAGCAGTTATTGCAGCACATCAGAGACTAATGTCAGGCTATGGATGTGCTGCAGGGACTGTACGCACACGTACAGAATGCTCCTATCATGTGCATGGGACATATTTTCTGCTAAGATACTTTGGAACTCAGCTTTTTAAAGTTTGACATGAAAAGCTCACAGAATTGTAGCTGCATTGATTTCTGAGGGATTTCTTTTTCTTTTTTTTTTGTCTCAGAATGTTTCTCCATTTCCCACGAGACTATGTGCAACATGAAGTGAGACATCAAACGTAAAATGAGACCTGCTAGCTTGTCATAACGGTACATACAGACAAAGAATAGTCTCGTCTGATTGGGTTGTGCAGATCATCCTCAGTTTCGACAGCTACATGATGGTTGAAAGGAATGAGAGAGAAATAATCCAAATCAATCCACAAAAACGGTAGACCGGCTTCACACCCTAATTGTTGAGATTCAGGATATTCAAATGCTCACTCCAGTGCAAAGAGTGACTGATAAATATCATACAGAGTTGCAATAACGTTTGTCAAATCATTCACGTCTTTAACTAATTAAGATAAGATTTAAGAGAAAATCAGTTCGATTGCACATTTGTCAGCTCTGGTTTTATCATTTAATTTCTGAGGCCCTCTTCTCACTGGAAAAAATAGTTCATCTACCACGACTCTCTAATTTTGATTCTAATTCCCACAGCAGTACAGATGCCATATAGTTCCCTTTCTGGTCAACAGTCTGGGTAAAAGGTTCGTTTGGGTCTGGTAGTCCTAAGTAAAGTGGATGTGAGAGCATGCTTCGGCCTTGAGAATGAAGCCTGGGGTCCAAGTCACTGGGTGAGTTGGTTTGAGGCCATGGCCATGTGTTGTGGTTTAGGAATGGACCTTCCAGCGAGGATCACTGTTTGCAGCAGCCTGTCATGCCTAAAAATTACATCAATTGACATTTAGCTTTTGGTTCTGGAATTTTTAGGATAGCCTCCACTCTTTTAGGGCTCAGGAATTTGCCCTTCTCTGAGATCTCATGACCAGGAAGAGTCACTGTGGGCGATACAAGCTGCAATTTAGATAGGCTAGCCTTGTGACCATGTTCTGCTAAATATTTCAGCAGTGTCACTGTGTTCAGTTTTGCATGCTTCCTCTGTAGGTGAACAGATCATTATGTCATCTACATACTGTATCAAAACACTACCTGCAGGTAAACCCAAATCCTTTGAGTTCTGATGAGTTCCTTTGAGTCAATAAAACCCTGAGGAATGCGAGACCTTCTATAGGTTTTTACCTTGCCATGTGAATGCAAAACAATGCTGTGAGTCTGGATGTACTGGAACACTGAAAAATGCATTAGAAAGATCTACTGAAAACCACTCGCTGTCAACAGGAACCTGTGACGGTATGAGGTGAGGATTAGGCACATGAACTGCTGCGTTCAGGGCTTGTAAATCTTGTATCTTTTTGACTGGAAAATAAGGGTTGTGACAGGTGAGTCAAGACGATGGCGCAATGATTCCTGCTGATAGCAAGCTGTCGAACACTGGTGTGATCCCCACGACAGCCTCTGGTTTTAATGGGTATTGTGGCCAACAGTGCCCCCTTCACTCACCCCACATCATATTTACCGTTAGTCCACAGACTGTTTGGTACATCTTTTAGATCTGGTGAATTTATTGCCAGCTGTTACTCTGAGTTAGATCTCTCCCCAGTGAACAAACTCACAAATGGACACTCATTCTCCCTTATTTATGAATTTGTGTCCTGATGAGCACTCCAACATCCATGGGCCTAAATCCTTCCATGTCCTGTTAGGAGATTTGGCCGTTGACACGTGTGGGTGTGACCAGCGGATGTGGAAGAATTTGCTGACCGCAGTGGTCATGTTTACTGACAATGCACATATTTCACCATTCCAATAAGAACATTCTACTGCTTAACAAATGACTTTCCTGCCCCTTCTTGAACTAAGTCTTTTCGAAAATCTGTTTCCCCTGTTTCGCTCACCCTGGCCGTGCAATGTAGGACTGCTGTCTCATAAACATGTGGGAGTCAGACATCAGTGCGTGTGCTGTTGGTAATAGTTCTGAAGCAATAGACCGTGGACCAGTTGATATCAGGTCCCATTAGTAGATGTATAGGGGCTGGCTTTGTGCCATTTGCATAAATTGGCCCATGTTTGGTTGTTGCCTGGTTACCTTTTTGCTCTCTTCGGTGCAATAAGAATTAACCCTAGAGAACACATTAAACCCAGCATTTCGAGAACAGAAAAGTGTTTGTAGTGTATCTCTGTCACTTGTGGTGGTAGTATATCTCTCTTTCACTGCTGTGCCTGGTTCTCCTACAGTATAAATACATCCACCACTCCATTTAGGAGTAGTCATGAACTCACTTTGTTTTATAACTGATACTGTTGCCCCAGAATCTACCAGAAACTGGATATCTCTGTTTATTTTCAAAGTTATTTGTGGCATAACCTCAGAACTAGGCAATTTTGAACTGTTTATCATTTGA
The DNA here is from genome assembly GCA_029490765.1 of Euthynnus affinis. Lineage (NCBI taxonomy): Eukaryota > Metazoa > Chordata > Actinopteri > Scombriformes > Scombridae > Euthynnus > Euthynnus affinis. Next base: position 32,575,585 of record CM055838.1, on the reverse strand, counting down.
ATGTGTTTGTCTATATCCTGAATGATGTATGTGGTGTTAGGGGTGTGTTCACCAGAAGTTATGGCCTCCTCTGGCTCCACCGTCGGCCATGCCTCATCATCGTAGTGCCAGTCCCCCTGTGGGTGGCTCACCCTCACCTGTCTGGGAGGTCGTCTGCCTCTGTGTCTTTCAATTTTCTTGTGGACAGTTTCTGACCCAATGATTTAGGCTTACAGAATTCTAGCAAGTCTCTTCGTTTCTGCCATGAGGCACAATGAAGAGTGAGTGGACCCTGGAAGATCTGCTCCACCCCGCTGTGTTGGGTGGATGGCCTCTAACTGAACCATTTTGAGTCTTTCAGTTAACCTTTCCTTGCTCTGAGAGACTCTTGCTGTGGCTCATGTCTGGATTTTTTGGCAGGGATAGCATGGTCTTGTATTGTGTTTCAGTGACCTCTCTCCCACCCAGTGCAATGTTTCTATACTTGAGGGCTGATATCTGCATTCATGCCATCTAGAAAACAAGTCAGTTGTTGTTCCTAGGGTGTATCCTGCTGTGGGTTATCTGGTTTCTGCATGCCACTGTTGTCCGCGAAAACCTTAGTCAGTATAACAAGGTAATCAGCGACGGACTCTGTTTGTTGTTGTTTGCATGTCTTTATAGCATCCCAGCACATGGTCTTTTGGAAAGTGTTTCTTAGTCTCTCACACAATCCATCAACAGCTGTTCTGTATTCGGCACCAACCCTCATGTCATAATCGAGGAAGTCTCCCTGAACTCTCCCCCATTTTAGTTTCAAGTTCCACCGTAACATAGATCTGTTTTCATTGTCTGTCTCTATATTCAGCCTCATTTTTCCACAGCAAAAATGCCTTCCAATCCACTCTTGCTTTCTTTTTTCCTTTTCCTCGTTCCCATTCTTCAAGTCCTTTCTCAATTTGAATCAAACCAAAACTGCTGTTTCCAGGGAGCCCACAGTGATTAATCCACTGTAACTGCCTACAAGTTTACTCAATTACTCATTATTTTCACACTTCCTGATAGTTTAGGAATTTCTTAACTTTGACCTTTAACTGATTTATCATACATCTAACCCTTTGATTTGAATGGACATTATTCATTCATTCTTTTGTCAACAGATCGTCACCGCTAATGGAATGTTTTTCCCTATCAGACATCTTTTGTGGTCTTCAATACTGTATTCTTTTTTCATTTCAGATGCTGTGTCATTCAAACCATTGTCTATAATCATCACAGGCAGTCTATTCTCACTGTGGGAGTCATTAACAAGCCTTCCTCAGTGGAGGTTGACGTCCTGGGTCTTAGGCAACTTGTAGTCTCTTCGCCAGCTGTGCAGATTTGTCTTGTTTGGAGAATAGTCAAAGGAGTGAATGGATACCGGCGTCCCAGACAAGCCCGTTTATCGTGCAATTCACCTCTTGCATTTGACTTAACTTAAGAAAGACACAACTCTCAATATAGTACTGTCACACTTTCTTTAATGCTCTTAGCATGGCCCACTCACACTCGATACAGACATATGAGCTGGTGTAGAGGAATGAGCCCCCAACAGTGGGGCAAATACTTCTTAATCTGTTTCACACCAACCTCTAGGAGTTGCTGTGACTACTCTACCGAAACTGACATGTCAGAATAAGTTTCACAATAAACAGATGTTCTTTGTTTCTCTTTCACACAGTAACATACTGTCTTGACACACAAACATGATTTCTATGAACATCACTAAGCATTTTAACCTTTCTCAAGTTCACACAAGCATTAATACAATCATTTTCCTCACACATCCAGATCCAACAAGCTCAGACATGCCTCTAATGAACTTCACAACACAAATGATATAGAATAAAAAAACATACAGTAAAATGGAAATATGTACATGATAGGAACAGACTATATGTACAGGTCAGTGTTACAGTCAGCTCAGACCCAGCATGCTACAAAAGATAAACAAGTAATTTTGACATACTGGTTAGCTAGCCAGCAAGCTAGCTTACCAAGTGCACTATTTCATGTCATATAACCAATCTAGCAGTATAAAAAATGGATTGGAGGCCCAATTGATACACTTGTAAGTTATATTTTAACAAGTCAAAGTGTTCAAAGTAGGTTGAAAGAGATATTGGTCGCTGTAATCATTCAGTGGTATATTCGTCCGGGCCTGAGTGCGTGGGTTTTTTGCTGCTGTTGTGTTCCAGCAACAAACCTACATACGATGACCAGTACGTATCCCTCCGCCTCAGCTTGCCAAGGAAACGGTGTCCAGGGAAACAAATGTAAATGATAGGGGACAAAATGCAGAGTCCTCATTCTGTTAAAAAAAATAATTCTACAGTTCAGCTGAAGTTAACACGAGGCAGTCTGTGTTAGACAAATCAAGTGGGCATCAACCAAAGTTACAGATTTTTTAGGACGAAATTCCCTCTTCGTTAATATCCCTCCACCGCAGCTCAGCAAGGAAACACAAAGAGAGAATTTCATCTCAAAAAGACGGTACTTTTGGAACATACCAACTTGATTTGGGTTTGGATTTGCCTTCAACATTTTCGCAGACATTCACGACCCCCATAGGATCCATTGAATAACTTTGGTGATCTACTCACATAGGTCAACATTGGTTAATCACCAAAGACCTGCACAACTACTGACATTCCTCAGCTGTATTTTGTGTTCACATGCGTACATGATGAAGTGCTCATGAACTGGCATGTTTGAGTCTGTCAGGTTTTTAGAAAACAATGTGGAAACACAGTATCGGAACATTTGATCAGGATTAATGAGCGTGGACTACTTAAGAGGCTCCAGTGAACAGGATGGAAAAATTTGGGTGTGGACAGCAAACAAGCAACTCTTTACTTCCTCGCTAACTACCGTTGGTTTGCCCTCAAGCAAGGTTGTCTCTCAGGTCCTTCTATCCTCCCTCCTTCTTTTATTCCTCCATTTCTCATCCTTCCTCCATACTTCCATCCAATCTTCTACCCTCACTGTGGCTCATCAATATATCAACCACCGTGATTCTCCCTTTATCTCACTCTCAGAGGCAGTCCTGTGCACATTAAATATTTAGAGACAGACGGTCTAGTGCAACAGCCCAGCAACCTCCCCTCTGAGAGAGAGAGACAGCCAGAGTAAGTAGGATCCTCTCTCTCTCTCTCTCTCTCTCTCTTTCTTTTTCTCTCTGCCACTCCAGGGAGGGGAGTCTCCGGAAGAGCCCGAAGGGTAGGAGAGCCCCTTTCTCCCCACGGGTATCACTGAGCGTGTGTCGGGGGTCATCACAGGGTGAACAGCGCGGTCTGAATGTCAAAACGCTGTGGAAGTCGATGTGGCGAGCGCAGAGGAAGACAGAGAGGCCGCATGGAAAAATATGAGGAGAAAGAAGAGGAGGAGGAGGAGGAGGAGGGGAGAAAGAAAGAGCAGAGGAGATGTGTGGTGTCAGTGTGGGAGGAAATCTTCAAATTAGACTGAACACATTTCCTTTATTTTCTTTGTGGATGTTTGTGTTTGGTCTGAATCCATTTGATTGGTTTATGATGTAACAAAGAGAGCAACACGCACACACACAGACATCTTTGTTTGCCCTGTTGATTTTCACAGCCTTCACTACTTCCTTCAAGCTCTCCATTCTCAAACCTGAGTGTGACTCTGCGTGTGCGCGTGTGTCCGTACCTTTTGTGTAAACTCATTCTTTACCTCCCACACGTCATGAAGTCGTGAGCAGACAAACCGGCATGACAGTGAGAAAAGAAAAGAAAGAACTAACAACAAATGATCTTTTGTGCTTTTGTCTGAGTGCACAACGCAGAGGCAGATCCAGTGAAAACACTTATTAACATCTCTTAATAATCACTTTACCTCCTCAAAAACAACTCTCTCCTTTAATGGGGGATGACTGGCTAACTGCAAGTGTTAAAAGCCATCTGCAGCACTATTATACCTTTGCACAGTGTAGTATAAATATCTTTGTGGTAGCAGATAGCGAAGCATACAGGATCCTAGTGCATCACAAAGAGCTCTGGCTGTTGCTTTTTTACGGTGGGAAACCTGCATTTTAACTTAACAATGGCTGTTTCTGAGTCAAAATGAAGTTAGACACTCCCCCGCTCCGAAATCGTGCAAACATCCACAACCACCCACTCCCATAATGTCAGTGCTGACAACCAAAATGGGCGGAAAATGAAACCATCTAACGTTAAAACAAAAAAGAAAATCTGCCACTATTATGGCAGCAGGGAAGGAGAAAGAGAAACAGAGAAGACAGAGTAAAAATAGGTAAAAGCAAGTAATTGAGAATGTGGCTCATTTGTGCTGTGTGTGTGTGAGTGAGTGTGTGTGTGTGTGTTAGTGTGTGTGTGTGTGTGTGTGTGTGTGTGTTAGTGTGTGTGTTAGTGTGTGAGTGTGTGTGTGTAAAACAACATTCCATTCATTCCTAAAGCGCTAAGCTGACCAGACTGGGCAGCAGCACCAGAGCAGCAGTTACAGCCACACACTCAAACACACAAAAACACTCATACACGACCACCACACATCCACGCACACACAGCTGAGTCTCTTTATCAAACCTGTGCTTGTGGAGCTAGTTGGCCAGTGTGATGTGAAGTAGTAGTCATGGTTTGTGGCACACAGGGTAGTAGAAGAGGAAGTTGCAGTGATGTTGGGTAAAGAATGGAAGTCAGACTAAGGTCAGGTCAAATATTTGCAAAACTGTCTTTCAGTTTGTCTTAAATCTGGACTGAATAAAAAGTGAACAAGGACAATTTAATAGTGGAAAATAAGTTATAACGTTAACTCTAAACTACAGTTCTGTTGTTGTTCAAACCAGTCGAATATGATTCACATATGTTTGGTGTCATTGCTGACAGTTGTTGTCATTATGAGAGTTCAAATCCCATTGATTTGGAAGCTACTTGGGAAAACATGATGTTTGCTGCTGAAAAGGCTAAGCCATGGCAGCTCCTTCTTTTATGCGAGCATTGCCTAAAGCTGATTTGATCACAAAGAAATCTGAATAATGCTGCACAAGCACTGCAAATAGAAATTGTAAACCAATTAGTACAGCTAACAGCTGCAATGTTCATTTTTGGCCATGCTAGCGTCATGGCTCAAAGGACGGGAGTGTCAGTTGGTCAGTTACTTGGCTGTTCAGAAAAATCAAACTAAAAAACTATGGGGTGGATTACCATAAAATTTGATACATATATCCATGGTATCCAGAGGATGAATCTTAACGACTTTGGCGACCCTCTGATTTTTCTCTATGAGCACCACCAGCAGGTCATATTCTCTACAGACCTTTAGTCTTGTTCTTACATAATCTATAGATTATACCAAACATTATCTGTCTGTGGTTGTATCCAAAATCCTTCACTTATCACCCTATATCAGTGGTTCTCAAACTTTTTCGTATCAAGGACTTCAGTTAGACCACAGACCACCATCTGATAAGATTTTTGCTTTCAGATGTTTTATTACAGCAAGTGTATGTAACCCATGACCACAACAGTCAGACATTCTGTCATTGTGTTACTTATGGATGGAATTACAGTGAAAATAAATTATTCCCCCTTTTGCTGGGGAGCCTGTGGAACCCCCTTAAGGACCCCTGGCCCCACTTTGAGAACCACGGGTCTACATTGTAGATGGGCAGATAACAGTTAAGAGTGTGAAACCTATGAACAGAACAGTCATCTTATACTTGCTCACAGTGGACTAACTTCTATTCAATGAAATAATAGTGATATTAAAATATTCTCCATTTTTCTGAGGACCCTCTGGAAGTCCCTGGAGGACCCCCTATATAATAAATACTAAGTTTACTCTATAGTGAGCAGTATATTGAGACTTTCTGATAATAAACCTCATCATTTTACATCATCACTCACAGCTGAATGCTAATATTCACATCTATCATTACATTGCATTGATTTGTAGGATGAAAAGTATAGTGCCCAAAGCATGTTGGTGTACATGCCGTGGGCACTACCTTTCCATTGTGGAAATATTTGAGGGCACTGTGTGAATGAATGAATGAACATTTTTATATTAATACACCCATAAAGTGTCCAGCCCACATGGGCTTACAAGACACCACTTACATTGCCTACAGCTATATCTAACATGTACTGTAATCCACATCCATCTGTCATGTCAAACAAACCGGGATGTCCAGCACACATTTTCAGGAAAAGCTGAGAATCCCTCTCCACTCAAAAAATACTTGTTCCTACAGTTGGATGGTTGGGCTTCACTGTGCAGAATGATGTATGTGCAGAGTTTGACACTAGAAGACTGTTTTCACATTCAGCTGCTGAAAGTGGAAAGTTTCTCTGTGCTCACTGAAAATCAAACTTTTAGGGATGAGCCTACAAGCAAGTTTTGATGCCTTCAGTGCACAAACACTGAGAATGGACTTTTAAATGAAGTAGGAGACATCTTGTGTCTAGTGGTTAAATTTTTGAAATGAAATATATTTGCATATTTATAGATTCTGAGATTTTTAATGAGGGAGAAGGAGGAGAAGCCTTTTTAAGGACTTTTAAGTGGTGATTATTTTTGTGGGAAAACACATCAGACACATATTATTATTGTTCCAAACAGAGTATTTTTATATGTTCTGGTACATGTCTCACTGGGATTTTTACTCTAAGGTCATGATAAAATGGACAGTGGACAATAAAATGAATTAATTCTCAACCTCATCCAAATCACACAGGTGACACTTTCTGTCTCCTCTTGGTGAATTTTCACATTCAGAATTCAGGCAAATAAAATGGCAGGAATATAGTGCACTATATAGTAAACTAGGACATAAGGCACGTTTAAATTAGGAAATAACACAATATTAAAAATGTCTTCACAAGCTGCAAGAAGTGAAAGAATTATTTTGCAACTGTTGCTCCTGCTGTAATGACAACTGTCACTGTCAGATTTACACAGCTGGAGTTAATTAACATTAAATGAGTCAAACTCCAAAACCAAACCCTTACTGTTGTCTGCTTGTCTGCGTGCTGGTGTCTGTACTATTTTACACTTGGCCAAAGATGGTTTCATTGAGAAGTAAGCACCACCCTGTGTCAAGTCTGGACAAATGAATAATGGACTGTGTCTATTTAATGAAACAGAGTGATGAGAGTAACTAATTGCCTTTTAATTTACAGACAGCTAACGCTAGCAGCAACCTAGTTAGTAGCCAAATGACTTACAGCTGGTGGATAATAACAGATAATTGGAATCTCCCACTTTAACTTTTAATTACAATATCTTTTTTTTTTTTTAAAAGACGATCACCTTAAAAGCTCTGAATCTGGGCCTCCAGTTGGACCTGCTAGTCTGTCTTTAGCTTCAGCTGCTACAGTACACTGATGTACAACTAGTGGTCATAAGCTAAATATCAAAACTTTAACTTATGTTGCCAGATGTAACTTACCAGTAGTTTGTCAGTATTATCATAACTGGACAATTATGTAAGTGTTAATTACATAATTTGCAGGGTTATCATACTAATTTATTTCACATTTTATAGGTTTATACAAAATGAAAGTCATGAGGAAATGACCAAGTCATTGCTCTCACTTATTGGTTAAAGAACCAGTGTTCCAGTGTGTTTGTTACAAACCAAAGGATGAAAATTACTGGTTTGCTGTAGAAGGATCAATTGTTGAATTTCAATTCAGTCACTTACTGAAATCTGAAAGGCACTTTCACAGTCAAGGGATCACTTTCTCATAGGTGTAGTGCACTAAGCACGTCAAAAGAAGCACCAGCAAGAGTCATTTGAGCCAATATTTTGCCCAGGGCCAGTGGAGACATCTCCTTGCTCAACCCAGAACAACAACAAGCGAACCAAAGCCTTTGCTCCGTCTACAAAGCAAAGAGAAAGCCAAGATGTTCCCAGAAAATCCTCATGGCTTCAGGTCTGGCAGATGGGGAATGATGAAACAGTCAGAAACAGTGTAGGAATAACTTGCTTCTGCCACTGTTATTCTTTCCATGCCACTGTCATGTCACGATCAAAAGAGAATGTGAGGTCCCCCCTTTTTTTTTTTTTTAACATTTCGGTGATATCTTAAGCAGGCGTTGCTGTTATGATTTTGTTTACAGGAACTAACAAACAAATTATTCAGTACTATGAATCATTTTTCCAAGAATTTCCTAATGATTAATTTGAATTTCATGGACATTATTTTTTTTTTCTTTTTTTGCTCATTCAGCTCTTGGTAACCACTCTTAGTAGTTTCTTCTATTTATTTCTTTTCTATTTCTTCTATTTACTCTAAACAAACCGCTGTTGCCGCTGAGCCCTTCCTGCACTCGCCAAGGGACTTTCAGTGCTCAGCCACTGAATGACTAATGTGAGAAATCTGCAGATGAAACATTTATATGAAAATCTAAAAAGCACATTATTGAAAGAGAGAGGCTCACTTCACTTAACATTTCACCTGTGTGCTTCAGAATGCTGTTCACAGTTTGATTGTTTTAGCAGTGTTTAGTTGGAGAACAAACTGAAGTATTAGTCTGTGACAGTTTTTCCTAAGAAAACATATTTCTGATACACAAAATGATGAATATTTTTTTTGTCCAATCTTTGTTTTATTTCTTGTATGATTTCTTGGTTTTAACCTTCCAGACCTCTAAAATGTTTCAAATCAATCAACCTACTGGGGTAAATCAGTCTGACGCAGGGTTGCAAGCAAAAAAAGTTGGAAACGACTGGTCAGTGATATCTCACTGGATTATCTTGACATGACATGAATAATTGCCTTTAAAACACTATAGACATGGTGTAAAAACGTGGCTGCAGAAGTTCTGAAACACTTGTACTACATACCACGGACACATATTTGTGTTTGACAGGTAATCCTGATCACTGGTGCAAGAAAAGCATCTTAAATCATCTTTTAACACTAAAACTACAAACATAAAACACACCCAATGGAGCGATAGCAGACACACATGCTGTTCATGTTTTAATTGCCATGCAGACTGTGTGTACGTGTGTGTGTGTAACTATGTCTCTGTTGGTCCGAAGTATATGTGAGGCTGAATGACGGCGTGTGCGAGTATGTGTGTGTGTGTGTGTATGTGTTTGTGTGTGTTGGAGGGATAGTTCGAAAGAGACAGGGGAGCACATATGGCCTGAACAGTCGGGGGTGGAACTCCCACATGACATGGCAGATAAAAATAAAAATGGGAGGGAGAGAAAGAGAGACACAGAAACACAGAGAGATGAAGAGAGAGAGAGAGAGAGAGAGAGAGAGAACCGGCCCAGACTGTGATACAACATTGAAATGAATCGCATGCGTTTGTGAGAGATCTTCCTCCCAACAGCATCAGTCATTTCAACAAATGCCCAAAAACGACATTTGTTTATGTCCAAGTGACAAAGTCTTCTCGCCGCCGTGAGAGAAGGAAGTCAAGTGACATTATTGCAGAGCCAGAAAGACCACAGCGGGAGGAGGTCAGGGTGGATGGACAACATGAAAGATTGCTGTTAGTTTCCCGTATCCTACTGGCAGTCAATGCTGGTCTCTTTGAACCATGACTACGACACTTCCCTGAACTTATAGAGGAATTCTGCACATCAAAGGCTGTTTACAGGTGTTGGGGAGTGCCACTGCATATGTGAAAAGAGTCGCACAGATTTGGAAGTCACTGATAAATGATGTTGTCCTGTCGATAGGGGCAACAGATGAGAAAACTGTTGTTGCTCTGAAGGTGTCAACACTGTATTTAGTTGTTTAATTTGAACAGGTTGATGGCTGTGAGGATATGATTCACATTGTTGTCTATTTGTGTGCATGTGCAAGTGTGTGTGTGTGTGTGTGTGTGTGTGTGCGTACGTGCCTGTGATCATTCTTTGGTGCTGACTTTGTGATTGGGAAGAGGAGTGTCACTTATCGTTGTGTAATCTCTGTGTAACACAGCAGTGCCCGTGATTCACGATTTTACAAGCTATCAGCAGGCACGTGTTCGCTGCATTGCCGATCATAATTTCACATGAAATCATTATCTAAATGTCAGATCCTGAAAGAAGAAGAAGAAGAAGAAGAAAAAGGTGAATCACACGGTTGTCATAGAAGAACGAGCAGGAGCTAACATGACCATACCAAAGCAAATGCTACCCCTTCTCCATAATCTTTCCTCTCCACTTGCTCTTAAGTGCTCTCATCTGAAATAAAAAAAAAAATCTGATCTCTTATTTTCTTTCCTAGCACCTCTCCATGGAGGGTATATTTCTAACAGCTATTATTTAAGTGCCCTGCTTCTGTACTTCTCCTTATTGTTGGGGTCTAAATGGTAGCAATCTAGGAATTGAAACTACTTTTTGCAACAATTTTCAGTCATGCTTGATAGAAAAAAACACCTAAATGCCATAAACTTCTTCTCACTTTCCCTAACTCTTTTAAAAATAAAGCCTTATGATTAAGTGCACACCCAAGTATTGTAACTTTGCTGTGAGGCAGAACAGAAATGTCTATTTTCGGTGATGAAATGTTAAAAAATGCAAAAAAAAAAATGGCGATGTAGCATCTCTCCTCAGATGTTCATGTTGTGCTCAGAACCTGCGTATTAACATATGAACTGCATATCGACTTCTATATGAACACTCAGCGATGATTTATTACCATGAAACCATGTGTGAAACCCAAACAGTGCACTGCATGAGCACGTTGCCCAATGCTTACATCACAGGAAGGCTGTCAGAAAAACCTCTGATACGTCATTACTATCAGTTCCTGGTTGAATTTCTTCAGCTATGATTCATCAGCCACAAAAAAAATTTAAACCTTGTGTTCTTTGATTAATTTCTTGCAACTTTTCTGAGTCAGCTATTTCACAATTCTGGGAATATTATCTACATTCTGGAGAAATTATCAATTTAATGTTATGCAACACATTTTAGTCGTGAGTTGACTAAATGCTAAAGAAATCCTACAAGTTTGTGTGTGATGTGGGCATTAGTGTGTCATGTACAAGTTGTATGCTTGTGCACTAGTAAACTAATAAGTATATTAGTTTTTATTTCATTTTATTTTGTTACTATGATATCCATATAGCTTAACCACTAAAACTTTATTCAAATTAAAATAAGAAATAAAAATATGAAACAGGGTTGTCATGCTTCAGTGTCATGGCGGACATGCAGATGATAGCATCATTCCATAGGGTTACTATGGTCAGATTATGACAAGTTAATATATAATCAGTCTTTGTGGTGTGCAGTTGTGTAACACATTTTATCCGGTGGTTTAAGATAGCTTTATCAGGTCACTGAAACTATCTTCTGTAGCAGTTATTGAAACATGTTCATCCCTGCCTACATCACTGCCCTACTTCCTCTACTGGCTTCTCGCATGTGCTGCCAGTTATTCCATCTGTACTATTATTAGTGATGTATTATTGCGACTGTGTTGTCAATCCGTAGTAAATTAATCTCTGTACATCACTATCGTGGAAATCAACCAAATACATTTACTCAAACACTGCACTTAACTACAGTTGTGCATTTTGTGCTTCTTTATACTTAAACTCAACTACAACTCAGAAGCAAATATTGTACTTTTTTTTACTCCACTACATGTATTTGATAACTTTATTCAGTAGCTACTGTACAGATTAATAATAAAAAGAATAATCAATCATCTCTGCACATAAGATAAGGCTTTATTGATCCCTGGGAGGAAAATCACAAGCTACCCAGCAGTAAATAGAATAATTAAAATGAACTCCACCTTTAAAATATGCAACATCAAAGTGATGTTCACATTAATGGAGTAGAAATAATAATCTAATAATATAATATACATTATTCTGAAATAGGCTATTGCATAATGAGCACTTTAAGTGTATTTTGATGCAAACATTTTTGTACTTTTACCCAAGTAAAGGTTTTACTTGTAACAGAGCACTTCTGCTATTTTTACTTATGTAAAGCATCAGAGTACTTCTTCCACCATTGGTTAAATGTAATAAAAAAAAAAACATGTTCACGTTAAATAAAAACATTTGAAAAAATAACTTTTCCTCCAGTGGTTATTGTAGAAAGATGAGCATCTTGTCGTGGAACTAGATGGGGCAAATAACCCGCGCTGACCCATTTACACCAGTAGTAAACAGATTATTTTGTTCTGGTTTGCTGATTTGGTGTAACTTATTTACGTTACTAGAGCCAGGTCGTAGGTGGGACTAGACTGGTCCTCTCCGGGATACTCCACACTACTCCGCTCCGGGTTTTCCGTCCGTCCATCAGCGGGCTCCTCACAGCCTCTAGCAGGTTTTTACTCACCTCCTGTCCTGATATCACTCCGCTGGCATGGTGGAGAAGAGGACCTGATTGTTGTGATGGTGGCAGGCGGCAGCCAGTGACTACAGACTTCCACCACTGCTTCCCATATCCGCGTTTTACGCCGTCTGGGTGACTCTAGTTGCCTCACAACCGGACTACCGAGGGCGCTTGTGCTCTTCCCCCAACTCAGCAACATCTTCACCGGGATTTCTTTCAAACCAAAACCATATGAGATGCAAGTTCACTGGGAAACTCCGGAGCCCGTTCGGTTCAGGCAGCAAAACTTTTTCTCAAAGGACAACACCGTAAAACGGCGAGTGGACTGTTGCTGCTGCCGCCGCTGCTCCTCCGCGGGACGGTTGGCGTGTATATGACCGTTGAGTGCCTGCTAACGTTCATACCTTCACGGTGTTGTTGTTTTTTTCTAGCGGAGTTGTTGTTAGCAGCGTGGCAGCGGCTTTATTGTTGAATTCAGTTTGGGGCTTGCTCGAGTCTCACTCTGGCCGGGTGTTATTTGTGTTTTCGGGAGCGGTTTGTTTTGAAACAGCACCGAGGAGGGAAGAAGCAACGGTCACCAGCGAGCCACTAACTAACCGTATGACTGCTAGGCTCGCTGCCCTTTAAACCTCCCCGGTTGTCGCTCACTTCAGCGGCTTCTGCCCGGTCGTACCTCCCGTCCGCAGCCCGGCTTCTTGGGACCTTTCACCGCGGAGGACAGAGAGGGAGAGGACACTAGGTAGTGGAGGTGGAGGAGGAGGTGGCCGGAGGAGGAGGAGGTGGTGGCGGTGGAGACGGGGAGAAAAGTTCTTCCAAAATAGCAGCCACTCGGCCCAGTGATGGGGGACTTCGCCTCCCCCGCTGCCGGACCCAACGGCAGTATCTGCATCAACAACAGCATGAACCCGGCCGCCGGGAGCGTGGTGCCCGCCGGGGCGGTGGGCATACCTAAACACAGCACCGTGGTGGAAAGGCTGAGGCAGCGGATAGAGGGCTGCCGGAGACACCACGTAAACTGCGAGAGCAGGTACCAGCAAGCCCACGCCGAGCAGATGGAGATAGAGCGGAGGGAGACGGTCAGCCTGTACCAGCGGAGTCTGGAGCAGAGGGCCAAGAAGTCAGCCGGCGGAAGCGGCAGCAGCAAGCAGCCGCAGAGCAAGCAACCGGACCCGGACTCTGCCTCCTCCACGGAACAGAGGAATAACACGCTCATAGCGGTAAGGACGAGCTCTCAATCACGGCCAAAACAGTCCAGAGACACCCCTCCCACTCACACACTTAAACACAGCACACACTTCAGTATACTCTCTTTCATCCCCACTGCATTTCTCTGTCCCCAGTATTCTTGGACACCCAACAAGCTGCAAGCTGTGCCACTACTACTTGTTCACCGCTGTGAAAACTTGTTGAAAACACACACTTCACTTTTTCAAACCAGGGTGCCAAGTAGTGCTTTTGTTTACAAAGAAATCCAGCCCCTTGTTGAAGAAAACAGGCTGCTAGAGCTTAAATGCTGCAGTGTTTGGAAATGACAAGTCTGACAGCTGATATTTGATCTTTTGCAAGATCAGTGCTGGAAGTTTTCAAGGCGCTTCTAATTGTCAAGTTTTGATTTTCAGCGCAGAAACTTACTTACTTACTAACTTGTGGAGGATGGCGTCTTTTTTTTGTGCATGCAAACAACTTCTCCTTTCTTGTTCTTTGTTTTTTTGGTGCACATTGTTCTGCAAGACAGCATTAATGTTGCAATATTGCTTCCTTACTCTCAGCAGCAGCAGAGTATGCCCCAAGCCTTAATCTGTAACCTTTGTAACATACTGTCAAAATCAACATCCAGTCCCCACAGTGTTGCAAAAACCTAATCACAGTCTTCACACACACTCTTCACTGAAAGTAACCTGCCAACAGGCCTGGACTTTACTTCAGATTGCAGCCACAGTAGTTACTGAAACTTTTCTTAATTAACTGTGGAGCAAAATAATACATGGAACACATGATAAAGCTCACAAGGATGCAGCTTTTATACAACAAAAAACTGTATGTCCCTGCAAAATGAATGCAAGGATACCTTAGGAAATACAAATGCTCTATTTCTAATTGAGTCTCTGTATAAAGTGTGTAGAATTTATAGGAATGCTACAGTGATTTCCTGTTGGTAGGGGGCAGTGGTATCATATGGAGGATTGTTGGCTTTCTGATGCCTGTCCTATGAGGATCTTGGTTTGAGCTGTTTTTTCTTTTCTTTTTTTTTTTCTTTTTCTAATCGATGAGCAGGTCTAACAGATCAGCTCTTCTAATGACATGATTTTTTGTCATTTTCAAAGAAAAATATCCTGATGTTTGACTGTCGTTGTTTGCATGAGAGGGAATGAATCGGGCAGCGGCAAACTGTGAAGAGTCCCCCCTGTTCACACCACATCTCCTTTGGGCAAGCTCCGGTTTCCTTTAGAAAAGACCAAAGGATACATGTCGGGAATGTCAACATTGTTATCCCTTTTGTTGCTGCAATGAGCCCAGTTCCTCCCCTTTTGAAATGCAAAATCGGAATGTCTTTAATTTCTGAGGCAGCCTCGGTCGTTATTTAAGAGCCACGAAAGCCCGACCAGCTCCAGCTTGAGAGAGCAGCAGTGATTTTAATAGTGCAGGACCTCCCAGCGGCCCTTGTGAACATTAAACTGAACCGCCCATTAGATGGCCGGCAACAAATGCTCCGAGAATGGAGGGATTACTGCTTAAAGACACAGTGGCATCCCTCTTGCTCCTCTCCCAGTCACTGATGGTGACACCTCCTATGCAAACACACAGCATTCAGTGGCTGAAATACACAGAGCTGTGTGTTAATACCTTTTTTTTTTTTTTTTTTTACGCTACATTTCAAGTGCTCGGTATTGTTGAAACTGGAATTGTGAAGGAGATGAAAGGAAATGAGCGTCTAGCATCCCTCTCCTGTTCTTTTCCCCTCTGAAGAACAGAGCTGCAGCTAGATGGCTGTATGTAGTCACTGCAGAAGCACGGTTTCTAGGAAAGCCAAGTATGCTGTTGATGTAACTACACACACACACACACCATATGCACACACGCATACACAAATACCCAGTGGGCCTTAATCTGTAGGGGTTATGTTACAGACTGTACATAGTAGTGTGCCGTGTGAAGACGGTGTATTTGAATGCAGTTCCACACATGAGTGCAGTGGCAAATATGCTCATGTCATTAGAGTTGCCCCCTGAAACCCGGTCCTGAACTGGAACCGCTTCTAAAATGTATTTTTAACATCAGGTCTTTTATTCGTCCTTTTATATCTTTTGCTGCAACTTACGGTCGCGCTGCAGGCAGCTTCTCCTCTCCTGTCCTCTCCTCTGCTCTCTGTGTTGGTGTTTGACCGAGGGTGTGGCTCTGCTCCTGCACACACACACAGACACACACACACACAAACACACACAAACACACACACGCAGAGCAGACGGCGGAGCAGAGGGGCCGTGGTGGACACGGTGAACCAGGTGAAGTGAAAGATAACGTTTTTCTCGAGTTGACAACAGCTACGCTCCTTACTGTAAAAAAGTTTAGCGAGTATAAATCCAATATGCATTTTTATCAAACCACCTGTTCAACAAGCATGAACATGTAGGTAAGTGATATTTTCATGTGTTTTGCCCACAGTGTCCACCGCTGGTATGTTTTACACAACTACAGCATGCTGGCTAAGATAATGGCGAACAAGCTAAAACCAAAGCTGTACGTAGCAGAACTCTTTATCTTAGTTTGTGACGTATATTCAAATTTGGCAAATTGTAGTACACTAAACGACCGACTGAGATGGCGGCCCCTGCTCCAAACCAGCCCCTCCTCTGTACCAGTGGTACCTGCAGACAGGTCTTCTTTCTAAACTCCACACACACACACACAGGAACCGGACCTATAAGGAGATCCTAACAATACCATCCCTACATGTCATGATTTAGTCGTAGATGAAGAGGTTAAGGGTTATAAGGCTGAAATGAAACACGTTGCATGACATTGACATTTGTGCGCTGTAGTACTTGGTGTCAAATATGATAGTTGTTGATTTGAGAGTATCAGGAATGATTGTAATTTGTAAATAATATATTATCATATTCATGAACCAAAATGTAATATTCTTGAGCATCTTGTATTATCATGTGCATCCCAGCACTCTATGCCATGGTCTAATGTTTCTCAGACACACCCACGTCGGGACGGGGGCAAACCTATAATTATGGAAAGTGTGTGTTTGTGTTTATAGAGAAAGGCGAAGAAGATACCGGGAGCCCGTTCTGTCTTTCCCACCTTTTTTTTTTTTTTTGAACAGTGACGTAGGAGTATGTTAGGGAACTGCAAAACATTAAAAGGGCCATACGTAGAGAGGCCAGAAAGTGAGTTTGGAGGCAGACATTGGTGTAATGTCTTGTTGATGGACACTTGCAAACTTGTAATTGTCTGATAATGAGAGGGCTGCTCGAGGAAACACCAGACCACCTTTTTGCTTTCTACCAATAGCCGCGTATCCTGTTGTGCTGACACAGGGATAGTAAAGGATTCATGTCCATATTAAAAACTTCTACACTCTTGAAACAGACCAGCATGTTGCATAACTTGCAACATTTGTCCCCTTGAACGCCTCAAGAAAGATGATATAACAGTTTTGAAGCAAACAGACGGTGTCCAACTTACAGGCACATTGTAAAAGCCAATAATTATAGTTCCTTGAGGGAAATTGAAGGTGTGTTGTTAACTCCCTGTCCATTACTCATTACTGCATGGTGTTTAAAACTAGACTGATATGTGTGTATTGATAAGTCTGTTGGGCTCTATTTCAGTAGAGGATAGATGGATGTGGTGTTGGATCAAGGTTCAGACGGTTTTTGACTTTTTCTTCCTGCACAGCAGTGCAACAGCTCAACTCTCATCGCTAACAAGTGGATTACACCACTCAGCCATTAGAGCAGCAATCATAAAGAAATAGAAAAATCATTCTTCAATACTCTTCTACTACTGGCTGCATTACAAAGGTTATTTGATGATGATGCTCTCTAATTGACTTTTTTTTTTTTTGGTGCGCTCATCTTCCCAGAATGACATCTGACAACCCACAGGGAGCAGGTGTGAACTTGTTCATTACATGTGTTGGTGGAGAGAGAATTAGTGATTGCAGTAACAGTGTTTCACCACAAAACAAAACACATATCCTCAGGCTGTGTTGCATTCTGACCTGTTAAGGTTACGGCTGGTGGAGAAATAAATATTCTTGTTTTTCTTTTTCTTTTTTTTTTTTTTTTCTCCCCTTATTTGATTGTTGAATGATACTGAGATACACAAGACTTCTGCTGTCAAACTTTAATGAGGCTGTGCTCGATATCCTAACATGATGTGATGCTGTCTACTTATCTGAGGGCATAGGCAAACAACAAAAATATGTCCACCAGTAGTTGTGGTGTTTTAGAAGCAGGCAGATTTGTATGTCAGGATCCAGATGGAAGCATATGGGCTGCAGCGAAGCTCAAAACCTGTGACCTTTCTGTTTCTGGCACGTGTCTCTGAACCGACAGGCCACGATGTTGCTTAAAAGCAGAATCGTGACCCGTACTTTTTTTTTTTTTTTTTTTTTTTTTTGACAAAACATCCAGTCAGATCTGATTACCTAATCGCTAACAAGTTTACAGCTGCGAGGCCGACGTGCACAGTGAGGGGCTCGTTAGTTCCACTAAAACACAGTAGCTCAGGACAGTCTGTCTTCGGCTCTGCTCGCTCCTTGGCATCCACCTCGCCGAGGAATGTCTCTCTCTCTCACACACACACACACACGCACACACACATATTCACTCACTGTTGTCCTGCTCAACTCTTGGCAGCAGAGGCCGGAGTGTGGGCGGCTGAGTTTTCATGAATCCGAGGCCTTCCCTCTTCCCTCCTTCCCTCCAACCCTCTCTCTCTCTTTCTCTCTCTCCCCCCCTCCTCCCCTCTCGTTCACCACTTCTCTGGTTTCAGCTTTAGTAAAGCACTAATGTAGCGTAGATGGTCTTGGTGGCTATAGCATTGTTAATGTCAGCTGGGACGGCTGCCCAAGTACTATATTTAAACTACTGAGCTGGCATGGAGCTGACACTCACCAGTACGCACACACGCAGAGTGTGACGTCGACGTACAGCAGTGACATCACACACATGCTGTTTTCAACTCGTTACACATTTTGTTTAACTGCCTCCGTCTGGTTTTTTTTTTTGTTTTTTTTTTTTATTGACTGTCTTACAAACTCTTCCCCTTTTATCTTCGCTCTCTTGTTGTGTTCTTTTTATGTGCCATTTTCTATCACTCTTATGTCTTCATTTCTTTCTCACCCTTGTCCCTCAGTCCCTGCACACACGCACATACTGGATGTTTTTGATTTGGGGCGGCTGTGACCACATTCCCTTCCACCCACGCTTGTTCACATGTTCTACAGGAACACACACACACACACACACACACACAAACGTTCAGCGTAGACCCTTGTATAAGCGAGGGAGCCGTTTTTCCCTCCGTTTAGCCCGTTGGAGCAACAACCGACTTCTGTGCAATTTATACATTTTGACTGACTCACTCACTTCTAAATAAAGCTCAAAGCTGATCACACTAGTATTGAATAATAGTTAGCAATACGTCTGTCATGCACACACATACACTTTACACCCTACATGTTAAGACAGTTGTACTTACATAATCAGCTATGGGTTAACAGGGTATGGCAGAAAGCCTGCTTCATGTGTCAGTCCTCAAATATTTGCTCAACTAGTTTCATAGTTTTTTTTTTTTTTTTTTTTTTAAAGTCTTCTCATCTCTTGGCAACTTCTTGCATTGTATTTGCCTGTTAACACTTGACTGTCAAAGCTCCAGAGTGGGAGCATGTATCCATTAATGGCTGGCTGTAGCAATCAAGGACTTTTTTTTTGTTACTGCTAGTGTTTCACGATTATACGTACATTACACGTGTTCACACTCTGCAGCTGTCTGGTAAAGCCACTGTCCTTCTCCTTTAATCAACTTCCCTGTAGCCGTGCGTTTCGAAGGCCTTCTTTCTCCACTTTCACAGGATATTTAAGTGTTTTATTAGCTGCCAGTTCTTTTGCTCAGTCTCAGAGGGCGGTGTTATATTTACAGGTATCATCCGTGTAAATTGTCAGGTAATTCCCCTCGGTTATATTTGATATATCTTTGAATCAGCTTTGGTTGTTGCAGTGCATGAAAAAGCACAGTCATGCTGTGGCCAGTGGTGATACTATATGAATGAGCCACAATAACCATAGTTCATCACACTTATGATGTGAAATATATCCTCAGTAATTACAAATCCTTGTCAGAGTTTAATAAACAAAGAAGCACCAGAAGGACTGTTGTGTCTTATTCTATCTTATCTTGGTGCTCTCCCTTTTTGTTTGGGTTTTTTAATACTGTTGCTAGCTTGCTCTTTTGGGTACAATAGCTAGCTCATCTGAATGGCAGTTTATATTTTGCATTATTGATACTGGCGTGGTGGGAAGCCATCTTTGTTCCTTATTTCCTTTCACCCCTCATGTAGTCACACACGCACACAAACACTAAAATGGTAAAATATGGATGAGGTTGTTATCAGAGATGCCAAAGTGTGTGTGTGTGTGTTGATGATATTGTTGTTGACGGGGTCATCTCATTGGCTACTTTTTAAAAATATTTTTATACCTTTTATACATATGTATGTTGGATATTAATGACTATTTCTATGTTTTGCACATTTGAGTCCCTTCACAGCTCATCTTCATCTACTCAGCTGCTCTTTGCTTCCTCTTCCTGCCTGTCGCCTCTGCTTCAGCTACTTCATCAAGCACATCATCTGGTTATAAAAATATTTTAAATACTAGTAGATAGTGATCATCACTAGTAGACGTGCACCATATGAGGAAAATCTGTGATGTGCAATAACACATGCGATAAATAAAGAAATATTGAAGCGTGCATGTTAGCAAAACATTTCCTATGTCTCTCTGCTTTAATAGGTGCACTGCTAACATAGACCCTAAAATCTGACTAGACTATGTTCACTCACTGAAATGAAATAAATGATTTCAAACATGCTTTTATTAAGTAAATTACACATGAATAGCCAACCAATTAAACAGAACATTAAATTTAATAAGACATTATAACTACAAGAAATTAAAGTTTAATTTCCCCTGCTCCCTTTAAAATATTTTTTCTAAACTAGAAAAAAACTCTCACCATACAGTGTTGAAATTAAAAAAAAAATCTTGGGGAAAACAACTTAAATAATTAAATAAATGAAATTAAAAGAAAGTGTAATATCTCCCATTACAGTCGTGAAACTCAGACTAGGCAGTGCTGATCAAATATGAATCATGATTCTGGTACTGCATTGCCTATTTCCTGCCTCAGATGTTTTCACACATATTTCAGTCTTCTGTCGAGCTGTAATATGAGAAAGTTTGTGACCAGACGAGCCAAAACCAAGCATCGCCCAACTCGCAGTACGTCAGCACCAGCCAGAGCGGTTGGTGGTCTGGTGCATCATTGCCGGAGGCCGTCTGTCTGTACCTTAAACTGCTGATCAAATATTCACATGCTGAGTGTGAATGCATGGTGCATATAAATAAAACGATTGTTCTTATTCATGCTGGTTCAGGCGGTCTTCGGTTCTGTGTTTGACACGCACATTCACGTCACGATGGCGACGAAAACACGGATTTGTCGTCGGCTTTAAATACTAGTTCTAGTGATGTAACTGCAGAATAAACCATTGAATTAAACAAAACAAAAACCGACTGGTCGCTAAAGCCATTAGCCAATTCTCAGAAAATGAATCAACAACTATTTCGATAGTTGAGTAATCACTTTCATCTGCAAAAAAACATGCTGATTAATGTGCAGATTCACAGATGTGATGATTGTAAACTTCTCTTCGTCATGTTCATCGTAAATTGAATATTTTTGTTTTTTAGACTGTCGAACAGACAAAACAAGATATTTGATGACATCACCATCCACTCTAAGAAATGACAAAAGGCATTTGTCACTATTTTCTGACATTTTAATAGACCGAATGACTCATCAAGAAATGAATCTATGATGAAGATAATCATTCATTGCAACCCCAGTGACCAAAAATGAGGAACCCATATTACAACCAAGAAGGCTTTCTCAGAAACAAATTTCCCGCCCTGCACCACCATCGTCTGTATCAGTAGAAGAAGAGGACAAAAAAAAGAAAAATGAATCGTGCCTTTATGGGTGTGTGTGCTCACACATGCACATGCTGTGAAATACAAGAAGGAGGATGTAAAGAGATTACCTGAGCTGGATACATGGAAAACTACACACTTGTTTTGTTTAACATCTGGCTTGACATGAACATGTGTGTCTACGGCAGATATGAACACTGTATTGTATTAAACATGTTTGTTCAAGGTTGCAGTCAAGTGGGAGCACCATACTTTGAAGTAGTAGTTGGCAGACATCAGCTCAGTGCATTGTGTGGCAGCGACTGCTGGGTTTAGCTGTTCAGCTCCCTCTGACTTATTTTACTGTTAAATAAATTTAAGAGTCCATTTTGTTGGTGAATTTAATGAGAAATGTGACCAAATGACATAAAATCTTTAGTGTCCTTGCTTGTCGAGAGCGTTATTGTCGCAACATTATTTCCCTCTTTAAAAGGCCTCGCTCCACACAACTGATGACCCTCATTTTGGTCGAGACAAAAACACGTTTTTATTTATCCTCATGGTTTTGTTTTTTTCAGCTCTAATGCATGTCTGTCATGTCAGTAGCGGTGGAGAAATAACGCCTCTTTTACTGCCTGTTTTTCAGTTTCCTGTGAGTGTCAGGCAACAACTCCATGACCTTCCTGTTACCAGTTTGTCTGTTTAAACCCAGAATCAGTTAAAAAAAAAAAAAATTTCTAGCCCGGAATCAGTTTTCCTTCACCTTACACACATCAGCCTTTTCTAATTTCCAGCCAGGAACCTTTTCTTGTTTTCTCTCTCCAGTTCATCTTCTCTCTCCACCTCACCCTTCCATTCCTACCTCCATTTGACCTTTAATTTTCCCTCTTTATAATCTGCCCTCCCTTCTTTCCTCTGGATCACTCAGACCCACCCTTGCTTTTCTTCTGCTCTCCCTCTTCATCCCTCCCTCCATCTCTTGCTCCTTGTCTCCGGTGATCCCTGGTTCAGTCTCAGCTAGCAGGCTTAGTGCTCTAAAGCTCTCTCAGCGCAGGTCGGTGGCAGGGAGAAATCCTGTGCTAAGAGGGAATTACCTACCTCACACACTCCAGCAACACACACAGACTGTTACTGTATACCCACAGATCTGCACACGTACCTACAGATCTGTTCCGTCGCAGGTATCGGGTCAATATTAAGATTCCCTAATGTTTCTCCATGTTGGCATACAGATCTGTGTGTATTTCCGTGTGTGTGTGTGTGCGTGTCATACTGCATGCTATGTCGAGACCTGTATCATCTGCCTCGTCCCTCCTTTGTTAAATGACATTTGTTGTTCTTTCTAGGGCTGGCCAGACCCCCCACACCTTCCTACTGAGCCAGTGTCATGAATTTTTTATGAATGTTTGCGTGAGCAAGTGTGTGTGTGTGTGTGTGTGTGTGGCCCTCAGCTGCATCAATAGCCATTAGTGCAGCAGCCAGGGTAATTGTGCCACAGTGGCTGCAGTGCAGGGGGGGGAAACACATTATCTGATAATACTGCAGTGGGCAACATGGAGGAAAAAGATGGAGCGAGGACACAGTGGGGCCGAGCAGTCCAGTGTGAGAGAGGATATTAACTGTGTTCAGACAGTTAGTGACATGGTTGCTATGCTACTGTCTGATCACTGATTTACATCAGGTGATTGCATGCTGGAAGTTCTATGGTACTTCAGCAGCCATTGTCAGCTGATTTTTTTTTTTTTGCCTAATGCTAAGCCTAAATGAACCATCTAGTGGTGATCATTGCACCAATGCTTTTGAAACACTGCCCCCCCCTTTTGTCACTGTAAGAAGTTTGAGCACAGTTGTTCAATTGTGACCTTAGAAACAGCAGTAGTTTAACCAAAAAGATCCAAACTCAGAGACCCATTAATAGCTTTTCCCTCCCCAAATCCTTCAACTATAGTCTTGATGAGCAACCTCCAACTGAGCAAACTCCATCTGTTGAAGCAGACCTTGAATTATTATTTTTTTTGTTTGGTCAAAATGTAATAATGTTCGATGGTTCACTACACAAGACCCTGCCTTCAAAACACATCCGTAGTTCTGTTTTAGCCCATGCACCTTGAATCTATCACAAAAGGTATAAGGTGTTGTGATCATGTGGGTGGTTTCCATCAAGGCCTTCTTATTGTTGAACTTTGTACATCCCCTACTTTCCTCCAGGATTGAGAACAGGCCGTCAAACAACACGGAGTGATCGAACAGGAAGGCTCAAAAGTTCAGGAATGACTTTCAGAAGGACTTCATAAAAACTGGCAGCTGGACTTTGACACATATCAAAAGTAGCAGCAGGGAAACTGACAGTTACAGTTGTTGCTATTACTGTAACAAGATCAAATGCAGTGTGTCTTCAATGTTGGTACCTTTTTTTTTTTGTGATAAGCAGCTGCAGTGCTGCCTTGCTCAAATAACTGCACCAAAGTAAACTCAGGAAAGTTGTGTAATAGAAAAAACAAATAGAGATGTATATCCATAAAGACTCCTTCACTCCTTTTTCTTCCGCCCTGTGGGCACCTTCGCTCTAGTATAACATTCACTTCCACTTGTTTTGTTTCGTGATGAGTTGAGCCGTGTTTGCTTGTGCTGAATACTCTGTCAGCAGCCTGCCTGTACATCACTTCCTGAATGTTCCTAAAATAGCAGCAACAACGATCACAACCAAGGAAACACACCAGCTGGTCTTTTCAAAGCCACACTCACTTTCTGCCCTCTCTTCCTATGGTTGGGTATTATCAGGGTTTTTACCGATAGCTATACTACTATTAAATAATTCAACTAGAAAGTTAAGGTAACAGGTATAAGTGGATTGAGAAAGTCTGTGAATATTTATGTTATTGGAAATAAAAATTCCGTATAATGTCCTGTGTTTACTTTACAGGATTTGCCACATTTTAAACATAAATCACATTTGTCTGTTCTGTTTTTGTTTTTTTTTTTAAATACATTTTTCATCTGCTTGAATAGACTGTACCCAGACCTTGTCAATGCTTTGAACTGCCTTGTCATGATTGTGATGCAGAGAATGTAAACAGACAACGTTGACTGCTGCGTCACTGCATTCCTGCTAGAAATATTGACCATGCTGAAACATAGTGGAGATTCCCAAGATGTTTTTGTGAGGTTTAATAATCATGAATATGACGTTTATGAATTGCTAGTAATATAGTTTATCATGATGTTTTTTAATTTAAGTTTAGACCGAGTAAGAATTGCTCTTGAAACCCGAACCTACTGAACTCTGTCCACCTTAAAGTTTTTTCTCTCTCTCTTTGTGTCCACCTCTCTTATCTCCTCTATTCTCTGTTGCTCTTGGTTTACACTACCTCTTGTTTTTCCTCCAGTGCCTCATCTTTTCCCGTTTTTTTTTTTTTCATTCATTTTTTTTAGTCTTACTTTTTCACCCTCCTCTTCAGCTTGTCAGTCTTTACACTATCCTCTCACCCTTTACTTTCTGTTTTCCCCTCTTTCTCTTATTCTGTGTCTCTCCACCTTCCGGCCTCCTCTGGCAGAGACTGTGGACTCTACTGAGGAGACAAAATGGGCAGATGTTTACCCCGATCTTTGCTGTCACAAGCGGTTCACGTCAGTTGTTCCACGCAAAGCACTGGAACTCACAAGATGAGTGCGGTGTAGCAAAAATAGCCAAGGAAAACTACATCTCCCTGAAGAATTTGAGCAGATTTGGGTCAGACGTGGTATGAATTTTGTCATGCGAGCTCTGTGGAGTTAGCAGCTTAAAGCTCAGCTGAAACTCTTCAGTGATAATGCCCTTTAGTCTGTAAAAAGTTGAAACAGTTTCAAAATGCGGCACTTCCACTGAACACAGGAAAGAGCAGTGATTATGCTGTTTTCAAGCTTTGTAATTGTCACTTTTCCCTGTTCATGAAAACAGCAGGATTTTAGTTTTATTTTTGGCTTGTTGACAGTTAAGGAACCAATGAGTTTTTTAATGGATACTTAATGACTGCCGCACAAAACATAACAAAGAAAGCCCCTGAGGACCCTAACTGTCAGCCAGCGGAGGTCCCTCATTGTTGTGCACATGCACTAAATATTTTGGAACATTAACAGTATATTTTCCACACCATTGCCTTTCCAGTTCATTACACCTGTGTGCTAAGCAAACGGGTTTAGAAAAAACCCAATGTGGTCCCTGCAAATGTAAGCTGCTTTCAGTATGCAGACAGACACGGGGGAAAAAAAGAGAGTCCCATTTTAAATGTCTGAAGCTTTGCTGGAAGCAGACCCTTTTCCTGAGATGACAGCACAGCTCAACACCTACCCAGTGAGGGCAGCTCAAACCAAATGCTAAATAGTTGCTGTGGTTTGAGACACAGTAGAGACAAGGTGTCAGTGTTCAGATATATACTCTGTATACTTTGGATCACAGCTGATGAAGAGGAAGATATGCTTCTTGTCTTCAGTGTTTAAAATTGGATAATGTTATGCTACCAAAATATTTCTGCTGACATGCTAACTACCAAGTGATTAGTTCTGATATAGGACACGGTGGGAATAATCATCATCATTGATCATATTGGTAGTTATTCTGGTCATAGTGGATGTTTTCTCCCAAAGCTTACTACAAATAATAATCTCCCAAACAGTTTACATCACAATAACACACTGGAATTTCAGGCGAAAATTAAGATGAAACTTTTGAGTTAGCTGACTAGCTAACGTTAGACAACTTGTGCTACGAGACGAGTTGTGGTTTAGTACCAACAGTGTTGGCCTGCTGACAACACAGCCACCTGAGTGACTGTCTGCTGGACAATCTGGAGCGTCATTTGCCTGACTGTCATCCAGAAACACTGGCACCATATTTCTTTTGAAATTACCAATAGTGGATGTTGGTGTAGATGTGCATTGTTCAGTGGGATTGGTTGGGAGATTCTTAATCAAATTGTCTTTGCCACTGTTATAGGTCAGAACATACCATTTTGTATTTGTAGTCAACAGGACAGATTGTTAAGTATAGTGGTGCCAGTTATGGCACACTGGCATTTCATAGTAATGGATGTAACACTTTTCTTCTTTAGATATTAGAATTGTATTGTAAGTTGTTAAGAGTGGTGCGAGTTGATAATCTCTGCTGAGGTTAGGGTTGGGCAATATGACAAGGTGTACTACTTGTCAGCCCTCCGATCAGGATTACATGAATCCGTGGAATGCAGGCAGTGAATGACTTTACAGGCAACTTGAGGAAGTTTCAATTCATTGCTGTGTGGTTATAGACACTAGGCAGAAGATTCTTCAACAAAAAAGAACAATGGCTGGGGTCAGCTGTCTCAAATTAGACACTGTATGCAGAGGTAGTTCTTGCGGCCTTCCTCTGTTATCAAGCTGCTTGGTATAAAACATGGTGAAAGTTCAACAAAGTTTTTCAGATCTTGGCAAATGGGGTAGGGTGGATACCATCCATACTAATCCAGCCTGGTGGAACAGCTGTGAGTAAACAGACGGTTTTGCACCACCATCAGGTGATTGTTTGAAAACTGGAACATGAAATGTACAAGGATTAGCAATGTCTACAGGCAAATTGCCAAACATAGTGCAAGATATGGACAGAATGGAAGTTGACATCCTTGGAGTCACAGAGACACACTGGAAAGGAGATGCAGTCTACTTGACAAACATACCAACAGTTGAAGGCAGTTTCAGAATTTTGGAGGAAGAAAAATCAAGAAATGAAGTAGCTATTATCATGAATAACAAAGCAAGAAATGCATCAATGATAGAAATATGTGCATAAAATAAAATCAACACCAGTAAACATGAATAGGTTCAAAACTGATAAAGAATCAGCTGTAAAAGAAGCTGTCTATGAGCAACTAACAAAAGCAATCAAAAGCAAAAAGACAGTGAAAATGTCATAGTAATGGGAGAACAGAACGAGGGAAAGATTGTGGGACCTTTCGGTCTGGATGACAGAAATGAAAGTGGTGAAATTTAATATCCTTTTGTAAAGAGCCAAAATTGATCATCACCAACATCATGGAAGAACAAAAAATCAAACAGACTTTGTACTAGTCAGAGAGACAGAAATTCATTAAGAAATGCAAAAGCAAGGCCTGGAGCAGACTGTAGAGCAGACCATAACCCAGTCATAGTGACTTCAAAGTGCAAACTGAAAAAGTTACAAAAAGGGAAAAAAATTGAACTTGGATGAATTAGAACAGGAAGAAAGTAGAAACTAGTTAACAGAAATGACAGATGACAAACTAAAGCTGATAACCAACTTGAATGGAAAGACAGTGAAATGCACAAAAGAAGTGGCAGATGAGATATATGGTAATAAAAAGAGTGCAAACAAAAATGAATTAAAGTTAACATCTTGGGGAACAAAATGGAAAAAAGTTAGGAAAGCAAAAAAATAAAGAAAGTACCAAAACCTAAAGAGGGAGATACAACATATGTGCGGATAAGCGAATAAAAGGACATTTCAACCACCTGTGTAAAGAAGTGGAAGAATTGGATGGACAGCTTAATCCAAGGTGACGGATTTAAAGGGGAAAGCACCAGCAAATCACAATCAACAACAATAAAAGACAAACAAGGAAAAGCGCTCATTGAGAAAAACTGAGTGCTTAAAATATGGGCTGAGTATATCAAGGAACTTTATGCAGATCAAAGGACAGAAACACTGACAAATTGAGAAACAGATTACACAACCAACATAGAAATAAATGAAATCACAGAGGAAGAAATACAGGAAGTGATAAAGAAGCTACCCAAAAGAAAAGCATGGGGAGCAGATGGTATCCCAGTGGAACTACTTCAAAGTCTAGGACCAGAAGGAATAAGAAACATCAAAAATGTCATAAACAAGATCTACAAATCAGGAAAAATACCAGAAAAATTTCTGAAGAGCAATTACATTCCTCTACAGGAAGTGAAAAATACTTATGTGTGTGTGTGTGTGTGTGTGTGTGTGTGTGTGAAGAGCACAGGCTGATAGGTATTATAAGTCATGGGTCAATGATACTGTTGCAAATAATCAAGAGCAGAATCACCAGCGTCATTGATAGCAGGATTTCAGAATGCCAGCTGGGCTATAGAAAAGGAAAAGGAACAAGAGATCTTTATACTCAGAACAATTGCAGAGAAGATGATACAAAAGAACAAAAAACTTAACATGGTGTTCATAGACTATCAAAAGGCTTTTGATCGGGTACCATAAGTGACTAATTGAGATACTGAAAGAAGGAATTCCGGCACATGAAATAAGAATAATAGAAAATCTATATTGGAACCAGAAAGCAGCTGCCAGAAAATGGAGAAACTGAAGAAGTAGACATCTTAAGAGGTGTAAGACAAGGAAGTATCTCATCTCCAATTCTCATTAATTTGTACATGGAAAGAATGATCGAAGAAGCACCATAAGAGATGAGAGAGATGCAGATGAATGGGGAGAGCTTGGGGTGGCTGTGGCTCAGGACATCGACATGTGGACTGGAGGAGCTAGGGATCGATCCACCGACCCTCTGGTTGGTGGAAGACATGCTCTAAGTGTTGTTGGGCAAGATACTGAACCCCAAATTGTTTCTTTGGTGTGTAAGCGTGTATGTGAATGAGTAAGTGAGCATTAAAGACGTTGTAAAGCACCTTGGAGAAAAAGTGCTATATCACCCAATGAGCAGGCACCTTGCATGGCAGCAATGTTGTGAAGTGCTTTGAGATGTTGTGTAGAAGTTTTGAGTTTGACTAGGAAAGTGCTACGTAAATGTAGTCCATGAAGTCTATTTGTCAAACATCAGGTATGCTGATGATACAGTTCTTCTTGCAGAAAATGAGTATGAACTCTAAGAAATGTTGAAAGCTGTAAATCAGGTTTGCAAGGGATACAAAATGGCAATAAACAGCAAAAAGACCAAATCAGTGATTCTGGGAAAAGGTGAAATTGAGAAGATCAAAATTAAACTGGAGGATTCAGAAATCAAGCAAGTGCAAATACAAATATCTGGGACGTTGGATCTTCAAAGATGTCTGGAGGAAATTAAATGCAGAATTGGGCAAGTAAAAATGGCTTTCTTGGAGAATAAAGAACTTCTGAGAAGGAACATCAGTATCACAGTAAAGAAAAAGATAATTGAAATCTATAACTTTTCTGTTCTTACATATGGATTAGAGATGTGGACATTGACAGATGAAGTAAAAAGAAGGATAAATGCATTTGAGATATGGTGCTACAGGAGAATACTCAAGATCAGCTGGAGATGATTTATATCAAATGATAAGATTCTGCAGCTGTTGGGAGAAGACAGGTGTTTTTTATGAAGAAAGTTTGAGTTTGAGGGGAACATTCTGAGAGGGTCCATTGGGAGGCTGATGACGAGGGTTTTGGAAGGGATGATTGAAGGGAAACGAGGAGTGGGAAGAGAACACATAATGTAGCTTGATGACATAAAGAGATGGAGTGGAGAAAGAAGATATGAACAACTCAAGAGAGAGGCTGAGAAAAGAAACAGTTGGAGGACCATAAAAGCCAACCTTTGGATCAAAGACGGCACAAATGATTGATTGGTTATACTGTGGTAGCTATCCCTTTAATATCTCTGTATGTACTAGTCAAGTGTGGGCAATGTGGAGATCAGTTAACAGGACTTTTATATGATCATTGCAGTATGTTGATTTGTTTGGTATCATTTTCCCTCAAATAGTGGCCAGGGCCTTCATTTACCTCAACTGCAGAAGATACCAGGCCTTTATTGGAAGCAGGTTTATATTAGAGAGAGAGAGACCTTTATTTCTAATTCCCTCTGTTTGATTAAGTATATTTGCTCATAATTTAGTACAAAGCTTCCTTGCATTCCAATCTGCTTCCGTTTGCTTTGTTAAATTTTTGTGACTGCTTTACAGGTAATCCACTTACTCCAATGTGTGGAACAATAATTCTAGTGCTCGAGTTTGACCCGGAACATTTTAGTAGTGCACCACTTAGCTGTAGCATGTAGGTAGCATGCTCATGGATGTATGCTAGGTGGCTTAGCCCAGTTACCCTGGTTACCCATACTCATGTAGTGTTACTGCTGTCATTATTATTAAAATATGCACCATATTTAAAAAAATATTGCGTCTCCTCCATCTCCCTCCCATCTCCATGACGGTCAGCCAGAGGGATACACATAGACTACTGGAGTTACATCCAGGTAACTACTATTTATGCTTAACTGGCATGCACATTATATAACAGGCACCAGGAGTTTATCCACCCTTGGTTTTTTTAGCTTGTTTTTGGGGCTGGCCTTTATTTGTTTGTGTTGCCAATGGCCATAATTGGAGTCCCAGCTTTTAGTTGACTACTGTCTTTTATTTGATGAAATATGGTATTTGATTTGCTATATTAGCCCAAATCCAACATTCCCAGTTGGTGATTTTGTCTACAGACAGTATCTCAGTTGGTTTTTCCAAATAATGTAGTAGATCAATATTAGTGTTGTACATTCATCCCATAAGTGAATTATCATGTTCACATTCACTCTGATGTGGGGCAAAAATGCTGGCAGTGGGATTGCAATGGAAGTGATGCTGAAAGAAAAAAGTAATCGAAAATGTATTTTCTGAAGAAATTACAGTAAATTACAGTAAAGCCCTTTATGTGGTCACAATATCCCACAGTGTAGGTGCTGTATTGTGACTCTTAGGTTTTATCTCCTTCAGTGATATCATACATTTGAAAATGTCTCCATGGGCTTTGACTGCTTTGGACCTGAGTAGTCAAGACGGCTACAATAATCTCTGGTCTGGAGTCTTTTCATTTTGCAGCCTAATCTGCACTGATTATCAGATGTGAATGCCCCGAGCATCAAAATGATCCACTTGATGTTTGTACTGAAGAAAAATTGTATAGTGTGACCCGTGACCTAATCCTCCAGCCTCTAGTGTGTGTGATAGCATTGACGAGGAGAGGAAGAAAAGTCATGAGTGTGATTTTTTTTTTTTTCCTCTGCCCATGTTTATCTGTGACTCGCACTTAGACAAAGTCACAAAGGAAGGGAAAAAGAAATGTGACTCTGCTGTTTGTGAGCTTTTTTTCTTTCCTGAAGAGGGCAGGTAAAGGAAACAGACTTAGGAATCCAGCAAAGAAATGGCATGGAGCCCGAGCTGGTACAGCTGCACGTACACATGAGCTTTCCATTAGTCCCCCCCCCACCACCACCACCACCCCTCCCACCCCCCACTCTCTGTCTTTGTCTGTCTGTCTGTCTCTCCCTCTGTCTCCCCCCTCCCGAGTGGCTGTTTTTGTGGATTGTTCTCCTGCCGTTGTCATAGCGACTGTGATGCAGACAGCCCGAACAGGCTGCCTGTCTGCTTGGATATGTCAAGTGTGTGTGTGTGTGTGTGTGTGTGTGTGTGTGTGTGTGTGTGTGTCTGATAAAACGCCAGAGTGCTCTCGGCTTAGAGAGGAAGTGTTTGGAGAATTATGTAATGTCCTCTTTTTTTAAAGGGGGAAAAAAGTCAAGAAGAAGAAGAACAAATCCTATCTGTCCATCTCTCTATCTGGCTGTATGTATGTTTCTCAGTTAACCAGGGGAGAGTGAGAGAAAGTGTTTATGAATGCCATGCAATTTGGAGGAATAATTATTTCAGTATGTGTAAAATGAAGTGGAGAATATTTTTGCCTTCACTGAATCTTTACTGTCCCCTTTTGTGAGTAGGATGCAGTTTTTAAACACACACTCTCTGGCAGGCTGTGGGGGATTGACGCAAGGCTCTTTCCTGTGTGTAAAGTTTCCACTGAAGCTGCGGGCTCAGTGCCAGCAGCCACCCTGTATAGATGGAGGGGGAGAGGAGGGAGGGGAACAGGGGCAGAAAGGAGGAGGAGGAGAACAGAGGGATGGGATGGGAGGGGAAAGCAAAAGAGTAGAGGGAGAGGGTGGGATGAACCTGACGAGGGAGAGGGAGGGAGGGAGGGAGGTTGGGCCCGGTGCCAAGTGGGAGGTGTGTGAATCCTTGTGACGCTGCCATTCTCCCGCGGAGAGCCCTCTTATTGGACAACATAAGGGGGGCTATAAATAGACCCCTAATCTGCAAAAGAGAGAGCTAAAAATAGAGATAGAGAGATGCAAGAGGGGGATCAAGAGAGGTAGTGATGAGCTGTTTGATGATATAGAGTTGTGAAGGAAACAAAAAAAGTTTTGAAAAGTCTGGAAAAATGTTTTAAAAAAAAAAGTGTAGAAGAACTGCATCAAGACGGAAAAGTTAGATTCGAAAACAATCAAAGTTGTTTAGTCGTGATAACCTTCAGACCCACTGTGACCTTAAGAGACCACAGCAGTGCTTTTTAAAGTTTAACCCATGTGTGAATACTATATAACAAAGTGAAAACATCCCCTACGTTTTCAAGATAATTAGCATACCATGCTATGACAGTAACAAAATCATTATGAGTATTTAGTGTTCTTTATTTTTTGGTGAAATTATTGTCATGTGATCATGCCGACCGTTTGCTTGGTGGTGCATTTGAGGAAGCTCCGACTTTCTGAATGAGAGTCGGATGCGTTCTCAATAGAAGAGTAAAAATGTAATTTTATGATTTAGATTATTTAACAATGGAAGGAAGATGACACGGCTCATTGTTCCCTCAAACACAATTTGATACAATATGATTGTATTTGCTTCTTCCTACACACTGCAAGAAGCAACTAATCAGTTGAGCATTGAATAATAATTAAACACATGTGAAGCTTACACTAAGGCACCAGTTAGTGTTAATAACTTCATATTTAGTAATAATGATTAGAAGCAGCAAAAACGTCCTGGTACAGTATGCATGTGTCTTCGAAGTTGTGTTAATCCATCTAAACAGACTTTATAGGCATGTTGCCAGAGTCTGTTGACAAGTAAAGCAACTTTCTTCCTCCTCAGAATTTAGCTCCATACAGCGCCAGTCGAGATTTGTTTGCATATCGTTTTATTACCTCCATACGTTTCTTTGCACAGCTGTAGTCAACAAGCCTCAGTCCATGTTTTGATTCATGCGTCTAATCCAAAATTCCACCACAACTTGAATTTTAACTCGACAGGTGTTGCCTCAAGTTGAATCCGCTGATGTTGATGTACCATTTTGCTCTTGCATGTGTGTGTGTGTGCACAAATAAAGGAAGTGAACGTGTTGCTCGAGCTCTGCACTTTAAGCTTTGTTTCACCTGTTTTTTTTTTTTTTTTTAACACAGTCAAAACAACAATTACAGGCCTCATGAACGAACAGTGTTGCAGTCATGATGATAAGTGAATCATTTTTTCCCCCATCCTTGATAAACAAGCATGGCTGTTTTGAAACAGATAATGTCAGTCTAGTGATTACTTTCATTAGAAGGTTGTTAATCGGTTGTTGTCACACAAGGAAGAGTTACCAAGAGTCATTGCTCGAAACTGTTACCATGCAACGATAACATATCTCTAACAATAATAAAGGCCAATTAAATGTTTATTGTGATGATTAGTTGTGTCGAGCCAGTTTCATGTCTCGACAAGCCATGTCGTGCTGACATAATGGGAAAGCTGGTTGGAAGTTCTTTTAACATTCACTAAAACCTCCAGTAAAGAAACGGCCGTCTAGAAATGAAAAGTGCGCAGGAACTTCCATCCTGATCTTCAACAAGATAAAGTTTTTCATGTCTTCTAATCTCCTCTCCACCAACCCGCTCTTCTCCCCACTCATTCATAGCTTCCTCAAGTCTCTAATTATGTGCGCTCGCTGAGTGAGTTGGGAGGGTGGGAGTGTGCATATGTGTGTGTGTGTGTGTGTGTACTCTACATTTGCCCGCATGTTTAAGCCTGTAATTAGTGCTCTTTAAGATGACAAAAATTCTGAGAAAATGTTAAAAAGAGCAGGCCTAGGCGTGCGCGTGAACGTGCACACTGGCCGGCGGAGAGAAAACTAGGGGATGGGAGTGAGGAGAGAGAGGAGAGAGGGTGGGGAGGGAGGGAGGGAGGAAGGGAGGGAGGGGGGGGGGGGGGGGGGGCGCTTCTCTTGCATGACACTTCTCTTTAAAAATAATCTGTTTCTTTGCTCTCAGAGCTCTGGGGGAAAGGTCATGGAAATGTTGTAAAAAAAAAAAAAGTTGTTAAAAAAAGGGGAAATCATTTGTCATGAATTAACACATGTATATGTGTTGGTTAGGACTAAAAGGGACTGGCTGGCTAGTTACACAGAGAGTGGTGGACTTGCTGTGAATTTGAGTATAACAAGTCTATATTTACAGTTGTATATGTGTGTGTGTGTGTGTGCGTGCGTGCTTGTGCCTGTGTGTTTTAGAAAGTGACTCATCATTTGTATTGGTGCACGTAGAGTAACCCAACACCCAACCCAGCCCAGCAAAGGACCAGAGCAACACTCACTATTCCCTCTACCTCTCACTGGGCCTGCCTGTCTTTTTCTTTCTTGCTTGCTTGTGAGTGTTCATTTCTTTTCTTTTTTCTTTTTTTTGTCTTTTTGGGGAGGAAGTCTCTCACCTCCTTGCTGTCCTTTCTGTAAGTGTTTTCTGCTCATTTAGCCTCTCTCTGCAGCCTTGCTTGCAGTATGCGTGTGCTGTGCATATTCTCTTAATACCAAGTGGATTGTGTCTCAGTTTCGTCACAGGCAGACTGAAACCAGCTCGTCACTTCCCTCTAAGCTCCAGGTCGTGTGAGGTCACCTTAGCCTCCATTGTGGCTCAAACACTGTGTATATAGTTGCACTGAATGTGAGGTCACAGTCCACACACAGCCTGCACCTAGCTGTACTATTTAGTTAAATGATATTGTGTTTGAAGGGAATGATTTTTGATTTCCATACATTTGAACTTTAGCTTCAAATGATAGCTGTTTGTAGTTTCCATATCAGCAGAGAGAAGTGAAGTGAGTAGATACTGAACTTTACCAAGAAGGCTGCAGCAGTGACTTCTGTGCCTTTACTAGATGACTGTATAAGTCATTCTGTAATCCTAATAAACAAAGTAAAGTGAGACTGTTCTGTCATCTTCAATCCTCAAATTACTCAGTTATTACTGTGTAAGAAGAGAAGGCAGAGAAGGATAACTCAAGAATTGTTTATCAGTTTAGTTTAGTTTATTTGCACAATAATGAGGATACAAATTACATCCAATAGAAAAGACAGTAATTAAAATGCAGGAAAGGAAGGAAACCTAAAAGGCTTATTCAGAGTCCTCCTCTTATCTTAACACATAAAAATGACATTGTCTCTCATCAAAAATGAAACAAAACAAGACATAGCACAAACAATATTTTTTATACACAAAACACACAAGAAAGCATAAAAAGCAGTAAAAGAGCAGAGCATCTTACCATAAGGTTCAAGATGAAATAAGACATTTTAACTGTGTCTTAAAAGCTGGAAAGAAGATAACGACTTCAGTATCATATTAAATGAATTTCATGACTGTGGACCAAAATTTGATTAACAAAAAAAAGATGTCTTGATGTAGGACAATAAGATAAATTGAAATCGGTTTTTTTTTCACCTATTTGAATGTGAGTGAATGTCTGATGATAAAATATAAAAATTGTGAAAAGTATCTGGAAGGTCTTGCAATTGTAATGTATTTGAAGATATCAAACATAGTGGAAAACATTTACCTTATCTGTTGACAGCAGTGAATATTTTCTACGAAGAGGTGCAGATGAGTCATTCTCAAAAACCTCATATGAGTTACAAGTAGTTTGTAAGATATGATGCATATGAAGCAGCCCAAACAAAGAAGAGTTAAATGAGTGTCGTGTGAAATTAGTGTCGTCTAAAAATAATATAAGGAGAAGATTTTTACAGGTCATAGCCAAGTTATTGATGTTATATCAAAAATAATAAAGGGCCGAGGATAGAACCCTGGGGTACCCCAAAGAGTATTTTTAACTGCTTAGATATGCCAACCATTAATGGATACAAATTGTTCTCTATCATTGAAATAGTTAATACACTGCTTGAGTGCAACATTCTGCACACCATATTTATTAAGTTTGGAAATAAGAGTTTTATGGTTGACAGTATCAAATGCTTTGATCAAATCTAAAAAGACACCAAGCACAATTCTTTATCATCTAAAGCAGAAAAAATATTGTTGACAAACTGCAGCAGTGCTAGTTCAGTTGAATATTTCTTCCAAAAACCATATTGATGGTTGTAAATGATGTTGCTTTCAACTAAGTGATGTGAGATTCTTGTATAAACAAGTTAGTCCAGGATTAAAAAAAAAAACAGGGTAATATTGATACTGGGTGATAATTGCCAAATGATTGGGATCATTTGATTTATAAAGTGGTATAACTTTGGTAATTTTAAATTCATGTGGGATAACACCAGATTAAAAAAGATAAGCAAAAATATGAGTTAGAGGATCAATAATATAATCAATAATTTTCTTAATGAAACTGCCTCTATCTCCATCATGTCCTTTGGCAGATTTTTTTTAAAATTCATAATTATACTATGCACTTCTTTAGCACTGGGTGGCTCAAAACTGCACAACGAAGGAAACTGACCTTTAATTAAACTATAAGAGCTCTCATCAGAGTCTTTGATGTTTTATGCAAGAGAGAAGCCAACATTTACAAAAAATTCATTATAACCATCAGCTTTCTCTCTGAGGTTATGAAGAGTACCATCCCTCCCTCACACCTCAATAGATACTACTGCTGGAGATTATTTTTTTTCCAATTTAACGATTGATGAGGCTCCAGGTTGACTTTATTATGTCTTTTTGTCTGAAAATATTTCATTCACTGATTACATTTATTTTTGTGTTTCTTATAAGTTTCCACATTTAAAGGTCCGGGACTTAAAATAGATTTCTTACATAGTTTATGTTTTATAAAAGAGCATTTTTTAATTCTTCATCTTTTAGTAGAATCTTTCATATTTTTTGTAGTAATCAGTGGAAACATTTCTCAAACAAAATTAGAGAGCACTGAACATGTCTGATAAGCTTTTTCAACGTCTTGCAATTTGAAAACTTCACCCCATGAAACACCATTAATCAAAGACTTGAAGGACTCCATATTCTTTTTGCAAAATTTACAATATTTCATTTCCTCATGGACAGTGTTTTTAGA
The DNA here is from genome assembly GCA_029490765.1 of Euthynnus affinis. Classification (NCBI taxonomy): domain Eukaryota; kingdom Metazoa; phylum Chordata; class Actinopteri; order Scombriformes; family Scombridae; genus Euthynnus; species Euthynnus affinis. Next base: position 32,538,001 of record CM055838.1, on the reverse strand, counting down.
TTTGATATGTATATTTTCTTTGGTATGAATCAACTGAAATACAGGCAATTATCAGAAATATCAGACAACAATAATCCTGAAGTAATGTCAGAGTCCAGACAATTGATTAAGATGTTGTCAATAAGTGTAGCTGATGAACTTTATGAATCAAGGGATAAAAGGTTGAAGGTAGGTTGAATAAACATTAAGAAAGTCAACTGTAGATGGCAATTCACGTTTAAGAAGATTAATGTTGAAATCACCAAGCAATACACACATTTTATGTTCCTTACATATCATTTCCAGTTTATAATAAAGACCATCAATAAAAGTGCTGATATCAGAATGTGGAGGTCTGTAAATAAACCCAGTTATATATTTTTTCCCATCAACAAACAGTAATTCCATTTTGTTCTCATCTAAGTATTCATGACCAAGCTCTTTTTCTTCTATGAAATTAAAATTATGTAGCAGAGAAATTGAGGCAGCATTAAATTGTGACAAAGGATAAAGACAATATTGTAATATTGTCATTGAGCCCCGTTTCTGAAAAAAAAAAAGCATCATTGAAATGAATCATTTATGGGTGACAAATAATCTGTCAAGGGATGATAGTTTTTAGGCAGACTCCAGGTATTCAAGTGCAGGGTAGGTAAAGGTATTTAAGCCTTGATGATTACCATGTGGTTGATTTTGTATTAAATTACTAAACTGATAATTGGTATAATATTGGCATGATCATTTATCATTTTTTAAATGATCATGATTCATATCTGGATTAAAGAATTCATCATAAATGCCAACATTGTTGTTACATTAATCAAAAGGCTTGAAGGCTAATAAATCAGATACACAGGGCTCAGACTCTCCGGCGTTATCGTTAATGTTGAGAGAATTCATTGATTAAAACACTTTGAATGTATTTGAACCAACTAAAAAAAAAAAAAAAAAAAGTTCTCCTGCACAAAGAGGGTGAACAACCAACGTATGGTACTTTAAATAGGCAATATTTCCTCTCAGTTGTTCGGCTTTGAGTTGGGGCACCAGTTCCTTTCTTTTTTTCTGACACTATTGAAAAAGTCTTCATTGATAAAGAAGTTAGTAGCCATCAGATACTTTTCTCGCTTCAGAATTTCTTCCTTATCTTCAGTAGCTTCAGCACTATTGATCCTGGGCGTCCTGTGGGATCATATTTTCCTATGTGGTGTGCTCTCTCAATTTCAGTGAGTTTAGATCAGTTTTGAGGTGGTCAGTAATCAGTTTGTTTGTTTTTTTTTGCCTTGACCTCAGTATCAGACCATGATTCAATGTTATTCACATTAGCAAAAAAACATAGACATGACTTAAAGTTGTGATTATTTATTCAATTATTTTCTGTTGATGCTCCAATACAAGCAGAAGATCACAAAAATAATAGCAAGACATTTTAGGCTTCATTTGATTATGTGTAGTGTGAGTCATGATATTGGAATAAAGCTGTCAAGTACCAAAAGACAGTCAAATGTGCCATTATCCTGAGATTTAAATCAAAATGTTGCCATTATAAACTGTATTTATTTAGACTACTGACTAGAAATACTAAAGACTATAAAGATTAAAAAGAAGGATTTGAATAAATATTGTTTGGTAGTGCCTTGCTATTGAAAATGATACCAGCACTCATCAGAGAAGAATAGCTTGATGAACAGAAAGATGGTAGAAGGTAAGATCTCAATGGTACAAAGATGGCCGATGGTCCTGCTTTTATTCATTTAGCTGGGAAGAGAGGATGTGGAAATCTTTGTGTGTTGGTCAGTCTCGTCCTTCGCCTTCTTCCCATCCTTCTGTTTCCCCCTCTGCTCTATCTTTATCTCCATCTCTCTCCCTGTCTCACTCCCCCTGCTTCCCCTCTCTTACTGTCATTCCACATTCATGACCGGCCTGTGATGTGTACCCAAGACCGATGGGTCATGGCAAGATGGCCGCTGTTGCCCTGGCAACAGAATGGTAGAGCGAGAGAGTGAGAGATTTTTTTTTTTTTTTCATTTTGGTTGGATGTTCAGGTTATCGGAAGATACAGAGAATATGAGAAGAGGGCAGCAGAGACACGCAGAGACGGAGCGTCAGAGCCGGAGCGTCTCTGCAGCTTCACTGTGGACATCAGTACTAAAAACCAACAGCAGTGTTGATAATCAATGTCTTTTTGTACAGAGGATATCCTACTTCTGATATTTAGAGTGCAAATAGTCAGTGGTTTGACACAGACTTTGACATGTAGCACACAGTGACATTGTGTGTTTAGGAGTGTGTGTGTGCGCGCGTGTATGTGTGCGCGTGTATGTGTGTAAGAGTAAAAGAAAGCACGGGTTGTGGTCTTTCGCTGTCTGTCTTGATGCGGTGCTGGATTAGAGGGGTTACATAATGCGCTCTGACCTTCAAGCAGCATACGCCAAGAGGATTACCACAAGTCTACTAAAGATACTGGTCCACAGACACATATGCACACACACACACACACACACACACACACACACACACACACACACACACACAGTGCCACAGTGTGTAACTCTACACTAAAATATAGTGTCCACCTGCACGTACAGTACACACACACACACGCACACATAGAAGTCTTGTACACAACCTGAGTCATTTGTTTGGGTGCACATGGACACACTATTAACAGATACAAATAGAGACACACACACACACACACACATAGAGAATACCTCAGACTGGTGTTATGTAATACTGGGCTTCTCATCTCGCTCATCTGTTCTTCAGAGGGCAACAAATATCCACCAGCCACAAGGACCGATGGTTTTCACAAAAAAAAAAAAACATGAAAAAGCATAACTTTGTCGTCTACTTTAGTCTGAGATAGTTTACAATGAGCGACTGCAGATAAAATAATGGTTGGTTACACGTAAAACAAAAAGAATCACAGCCTTGTAAGAGATGAACTAACCTGCCACACTGAAACTAACACGTGACTTCAGCTACATGTTAAAGCTCTCTTATGTGGTTTTCCTTCTAAACACACATGTTGTTGTTGTTTACTTTCAGTTTTGCTCTCTAAAATGCACTGAATGTAACCTTCTCATTTAACCACATGTTAAATGCTTTTCCTTATTCATAGAACATCTTATTTAAAAAAGAAAAAAAGAAGAATTGACTTCTATTGTTGACATCAACACGCTGTCTTCATCTCCTCTATTATTGGCATATTATGTTACTGTTATTGCCCTCTGCAGTCGACAGAGATGTCATCCTGCACCTCCTCATCCTGCTGGAGTGCAGAACACCAAATACAAACAATATGGACCTGTTCATCCAAACATTGCTCTACAGCGCCACTAGAGGTCAAAAACTTGACAAAGAATCTAACATTCCTACTGCTAGTTTCTCTGCCTGTGTGCTGATTTTTTTTTTTTTTCCTCTGGATTGTCTTTATTGTCCCTCTCTCTTCCTCTAACTGCCCTCGCCTCCACAAACACACACACACAACCCAGCATTGTTTCATGTCTCTGATCCACTTGCGTATATTAACACGATCTCGCTCCTTTGCACACACTGGCATTTTTGCACATGTATGTAGACACAAGTAAGTACTGTAAGTCTCACCGTCGCTGCGGTTGTAAGTTGTCACCGTCTGTTGCCAGACCTCGATGCATGTGTAGCACCTTTGCCAACAAGACTAGTGTGTGATCTTGTTGTGGTTGCACATGAGTGTGTGTGTCTGTGTGTGTGTGTGTGTCTGTTGGTTGGCGTCCATTTGCCTTGCACAGAGCCGTTACTGTCTGTTGACTCAACACAATCTCTCCTCAGGTTTTGATAAAAAATATGAAGTCAATTAGATTATAATGAAGGCCGTGTATGTTATGTTCTGTACTTGCATATTGTTTCCCCACTGCACCAGTCCAATTGTTTATGCCTTTCTTGCTGGGGAACTGAAAGTAAGCATGTCTCATGCTGTGTGTGTCTTGTGGAGGAGGGGGAGGAGGGGGGAGGAGGGGGGCAGAGGGGAGGTTGCTTTGTAGCTTTTGACTATTGGTTTACTGTAAATCCACTTGCAGATTGTGAATGTGAATTTGTCCAGCTTCTGTGGGTGCAGCACACAGCGGACTGGGTCAGAGTTTAGACTGAGTACATGAACCAGACTAATAAAAGCTCATTCATAAATGTGTGTGTGTGTGTGTGTGTGTGTGTGTGTGTGTGTGTGGTTGGAGGGATTGGAAAAGGTAGCTCGGGGGGTGGGACAGAGAATCACTAAAAGAGGGGAAGAAAGACAGGGAAGTAGCAGGGAGGGGGGTCTTGGAGCAGCTCAGGCATTTTATAGATGCGTAAAAAAAGGACCCTCAAGGAAGGAAGTAATGACAGACCCAACCCTCCCCCACCTCTGCGTACACACACTCACACACACACTCTCACACACACACACACACACACACACGCTTACTCGCTCTCCATTTTCTGCAGTAATTGACCCATGTCTCTCCACTGTCCTTTATCCCCTCAATTAGACCATCTTTACCCCCTCTCTCTCTCTCTCTCTCTCTCTCTCTCTCACACACACACACACACACACACACACACACACACACACACAAACTCATACATATATACAATCGATGAACATCCTTTGACCTGTCACCAGATGTGAACAAGAGAGGGAGGAGGGTGAGTGGAAGAGGAGAGAAAAAAAAAAGAGACATGATGATGTAAAGTGTGAGGCTGAGGTGAGTCTGCAGACTGGAGCAGGTGAGAACCTTCACGTTATTGGAAAAGTGACACGCACCAAGAAAACTGCAACTTGCAGCAGTCCTTGTGATGTATGTTGATAGTGTTCTTTTCACATTAGTGAAAAATAAGGACTTTTAAAAAAATTAACATTGGAAAAATGCTTAAATAGCTGGAAAACTACAAAACGGTGCATTGCTGCCACCACCTGTTAAGGAACTTTGTTCAATGATAAACTCTGCTTCTTCACAAATTTGGTGTTTTAACATAAGACACTATCACAGCTACAGGTGTTGTCATTAACATGTTTGTCAAACCCCTATTTTATACATGTATTTGTCTGTATAAGTGTTAAATAGGTATTTGACTAGCAGTGCTAAATGCTATGTGCTAACAGAGAGTCCCGGCCCATTAGAATAGCAGGGTGCTCACATGAATACATTGGTGACAGTTCCTATTGTCCATATCTCTGAGCAGTTTATCACATAACAGTGAGACATGACTAATGTGAACGTGCCGTCTTTCCCACCTGAACTTGAGGAGTGTAACTCTGTAAACCTGTAGCTGTGGCAGCAGCAGCAGCTCTGTTGAGCAGGCCCACTGATCAAAGCGTCATGTCACCTCACCTCACTTCTCCCCTTCAAAGCAGTTTTCCTGAGCACTGAGGGATTAATACCAACATTTCAGGTGCGCTCACTTTAATTTTTACCTCCTAAATAAAGTGGTTTATATAATCCGGCTAAACTGTTAGCTTGTTTACAACGTGTCTGATCAACAGACTGCTCATGCGTCTTGCCATTTTTGACTTTTTTTTTTTTTTGGGAGAGATTTGCTGTGTTCCCACATCGCAGCAACTACTTTAGCAAGTAAAGTTATATCACAACTGACAGAAACGATGGACAAAACTACAGAAACAAGAACCAAGTTGTAATAAAGTGATTTTTTTTTTTCCTTTTTAATGGGATGGAACAGCACATTTAGACAGCTCTTTCACACAGACTGTGTCTGATGATTCAACATGCTGACTCAGCTAAACAGCCGCTGATAAAAGCTTACTAGAGCCAACAGTGCAGGACACACTGTGAAAATAACTGTGTGGTCAATGGCCACGGACGCTCTGACAACCAGTGGCACCCTTAGTCTGCTTAGGCCTGCTTTGACAGATGGTTTAGTACAAAGGAAACATCGCTGATACAGTTTGGAAAGTCTTTGGTAAAGAATTTGAATATTTCTGGTTTGGGAAGTATGAGAATAGCACACTGCACAGATTGGTTTACATACAAATATAACTGCGCATTTACGACGTGTTGCAAAGACTTTGTAAAGCAGACTGTAGTCCTCAGCAGGCCAGCGACAAACTCTGGAACAAACATGGACCACAATCTTCTCATCTAACCAACAAATATCTAGAAATAGCATAGAGAAGAAAAAAAAATACGGCTTACGCACATGTTTAGAAGCATTAGGGAACACCCTTGATAGCATCTTCATAGCATACTTTAGCGTTAAATATTTTCTGTGGCACCTCCTACAGCTGGGAAGCACCACATCTGCGACGCAGTAGAGAGACTAGCAAATAATAACAGCTCTGAACAGAAGAAGCAAGTAAAACAAAAACAAAAAAAATGTCATACTTGACTTTTAATTGTCTGGATGTTACAGATATGCAGCTAAAACTTTTGTAACTTATTTGATTACGTTGTTAGTCTCAACTTGTCTGTAACAGAAAAGGTTTTCCATCGTTTTCTACACGAGACTAAAAAAGAAAGAAAATGGGCTTCAACTTCTTCTCCTAATTGGCCGTGTTGACAGAATTCATAAATCTTTCCTCTCTGGGTTTCCATTCCTTCTCATGGTGTCTTTTTTTTTTTTTTTCAGTCTCTACTCTGAGCTCTGTGTAGTCTGTACAACACTGAAGTATGTTTTTCTCTCTCTCTCTCTCTTTCTCGCACAAACTCTCAGTTCTGAATCCATTTGCTTATATGCTGAATTTTTATTTCAGTGACTTTTTAAATATGACAAAACTTTTACCTCTCCTCATGCGAGCCTTTTTGTGTTTTCGTTTTATTTCTTGGCTGCCTGACTGGAGGACTCAGGTTTCCTTCAGTGACTACACAAAAACATAAAAGAGGAGGAGGAGGAGGGTGGGAAGGAGGGTTGAACTGAAGTAGCAGGTAACGTTTGGTACTTTAGTGAACTTTTGCTGAAGCTTTTCTTTCTTCAAAACCTTTTCTCTCTCTCCGTTTCTTTCTTTCTGTCACTAGTTGATCCCTTTGCTTTCCTCGTCTTTTCATTTCCTCTGCTCCTTCTCGTACTGCTTCTCTCTCTATTTCTCAATCTCTCTTGGTCTCACCCTCGGTATCTCTCTCTCTCTCGCTCTCTCTGTGTCTCTCTCTCTCACTATCTCCCTGTGTGTCTCTCTCTCTCTCACTCTGCGCCCAGCCAGCCACAGGAATGTATCTCGAGGAACGCCTGGCGAGACGAACTGGATCAAACGAGTTCAGAGCAGCGCTGGAGCCCGGCTGTCTCTTGCTCTCTCTCCTCGCTTCCATCTCTTCACCCGCTCTCTCCTCGGCCTTCCTCTCTACGCTCCCCCTCCCGTTCCTCTCTTGTCTCCTGTTCCATGTTTTCTCTCTGCTCACCCCCCCCCTCCTCCTCCTCCTCCTCCTACCCCCCTCCCTCCTTTCAGGTCTCCCTCTTTCCTCCTCGCTTTCCTGCAAACCCTTTCCCTTTTGCTCTTTTTGTTCTCTTTGCTCCCCCCCCCTCCAGTCCTCCTCACTTTGCTTCTCTCTCCCTCTCTCTCTCTCTCTCTCTCGTCTTTCTCCTCTATTTCTCTGGCACGATAGAGAGACAAAGAAATCTTTTGAATGCCTTCGCGTGTAGGAGGTGGACCTCAAGGGAGGGGATTGTGTGGATGTCTGCCCTGTGTGTGTGTGTGTGTGTGTGTGTGTGTATTTGTGTGCACGTTAGAGCCCTTTAGCCCAAAGCTTTAGCTATAAGAGAGGGGAATGCAATTTGATACAAAGACACACACACACACACACACACACACACCTTCTCCACATCAGACAGCAAGCCGTGTTGCGCTCTCCACCCCGTCTGTCAGTCACTCAGGCGGCACTCCTAATTGGCTTATAATGCCCTTGTTACCATAGAGGGACCCTTTTGCCCCACCCCCCACTTCTGTCTGCTAGCCTGTTTGTTGCTCTTCAAAATAGGCCGTCAAGCATGGGGGTGGGTTAATATCTGCGTGTGTTTGTGTGCGTGTGCATTCATGTGGGAGTTGAGGGGTGGGTGCAGAATCAGGTCTCCCCCCTGGGCACCAGGGCACAGGGATGCACTCCCTTCTCTGTCTGGGGGGACAATAGAGAGCTGTGTGTGTGTGTGTGTGTGTGTGGGTGTACGTGCGTATTCATATCTATACAATCATGTGTGCATGGTTTTTGATCTCTGTTTGCATGCTTCAGCTTGCGCGTGTGTGTGTGTGTGTGTGTGTGTGTGTGTGTGTTTACAAATCATATGTGTGTACACAGATAATTAGTGTCTCATTTGTGTATTAGACTGGTGACTCCTAACAGAATCCAAGGTCAAAGATCCTTCCTGTTTTGACTTGGGTTATTAGAGAGTAGCTTATCTGCTAGCCAGATGCTAGCAGACCTGATGTAATTCTATGGGCGAAACAGGATTGTTGTATTAGTGTCATTAAAAGTGGTGTTTTGTTTTTACGCTGGAGATACAAAATGAGTCACACAGATGTACGCCACCCTGCTGCCTTAAATACTCACTAGCACACAAAATGTGTATTAATCCACCGCAGAAAATAGTCCCCTACAAATTGCACTATTAACCCTGGTATGCTTTTTAATGCTAGTGAAAGGTGCTAGTCTTCAGTAGGAATGAATGGAGCTGCTGGAAATGGAAGTCGATGAGAGCCTTGAGACTGAACCAGACATTTAGGTACGGTGCAACCAAAACAATAAGCTGAAAGACACTACAATGCTTTGTTAAGCTGAGTGGAGAACTGCATGGTTTGTTACCACGAGCGACCCCTGTCACATTACATGGAGTCATTTCATCAATTGTTCATTATGAAGATATGAACGAGTGCAGTTTTAATTCGTCATGAAAGAGATTTTCTATCATATCATACAACTCTACTGACGGTGTGTGTGGACAAACTGATGCACCTTAGTAGGATTTCTTCTTCTTACTCAGTCACCTTATGAAAAGTTCATGCAGATAATAGTTGATAATAATAGGTGATAGTATGCTGTTGGTGTCCTATAGTAACCCGTGTTTACGTTTTGTGGAGTCATACCTTAGTTAAAGGGGGCAGGGCTACACAGCCAGGTTGAATTAACTCATGTTGACCCATTCATTCCAACAGCAAACTGGATTTTCCTGGGTTGCTGCTTTGTAGTGAAAGCTCTGTCTATAAACTGGGAACTCCTCCTTTTTTTTTTTTTCTATGTCTCCGTCTGTCTATTTTCCTCTCTGTGTGTAATTGTCCAATGCCTCTTTAAACCACATAACGTTTGAAATAAGGAAGTGGCTTTCTGTCTTCTCATTGGCTGCTTTAACGGGCTGTGGGCGGGTTATAGTCAATGCGACTGAGCACAGGATAAAAAGCCGAGGCGGCTTCTGAGCCAAGGCAGCCTGTGAGTTTCCAGATGATCTCCCAGTGGCGCACACACACACACACACACACACACACAGACACACACACACACACACAAGAAAAACAGTGTGACAGTTCAACAGAGATGAGTGAGCTGTGTCTGTGTGGGTGAACGGCAGGAAAGACAACAGAGATGAAGAAAATGTGGAATAGAAATGGAGGGAAGGGGTGGGATAGCTGACTCGAGGTAGGACGGGGATCATAGCGGAAAGGAGGAGGCAAAAAAAATGATGAGGCACAGAACAAGACGGGAGCGAGGGAAATTGGAGATGTAAAGGAGCGCAGCAGAGACGGGGAAATTAGAGTGAAAAGGTTGAGACGGAGGACATGTGGTGCTGGAGGAAAAAGCAAAAAAAAAAAAAGAAGAAGAAAATGAGGGAGGTAGGAGGAGAGATGTGCATGTCACAGCCCGAATGAACGAGAGGGAGGAAGGAGAAGGGAGGGAGGGAGGAGAGGAAAGGTACATGTGACAGGGAGAGAGGGATAGACGAGGTGGGAGGGGAGGAGGAGAAGAGCAGCGTATGTCAGCTAGAGAACAATAAGAGGCGTTCATGACACGTCTCCAGGGGTATCGACTCGACGTGTTCCTCCTAATAGGAGCTAAAATAATTAATAACTTCCTCTGTCGCTTTCTTTCTCTGCCTTCTTTTTAACTCTCTCTGTCACTCACTCACACACACACACACACACGACTCTCTTTTTCTCTTGACATACAAGGACCCATTCAGACACTGCACATATGTGTACACACACACACACACACACATTGGTGAATAAACGACAAGTAAAGGGCAAACTGATTGTCTGGCCGATTCCTCTGTTGATATAAACCATCTAATCTCACACCACACACACTTTACAGAATAACCTATAGCTGTAATTGTGTACTGCTAACACCCCTCTTCTTTAAAACACAAACACACACACACACACACACACAGCTGTAGTGAGATGGAGCGACAGATACAAAGAGGGAGAGTCCTGTTCTAATGTTCACTCACATGAATAAGTGATGGTGTTAAGAAGCGACAGTCTGGGTGGGAGGGCGGTCGGGCAGTGGGGGGTTAAGGGTGTGTGTTTGTGTGTGTGTGTGTGTGTGTGTATGTGTACGTGCACAGACACACACACTTATTTTTTGCATGAACGGTTCCTCAGGACCCCAGAACCAGCGCTCTGGAACAAAGCTTACCGCTGGTGTTCCTCAGTGTTGGTGGTGTGTGTGTGTGTGTGTGTGTGTGTGTGTGTGTGTGTGTGTGTGTTCATTGTGTTTCATGGCATGTGTGTGACATGCGGATGTTTATGGCCTGGGGGCATGAGGGGAGAGAGAGTAGGAGGACTACAGATAGGGAGGGAGGGAGGGAGGACCAGTGAGGAGAACAGGGTGAAAAAGAGAGAGAGAGATGTTGAAAGCGAGCTGCAGGCAGTCTGTGTGCTCTCTCTCCCTTTACCACCCCCCCCCAACCCTCCCCTCCCCTCCTCTCCCCTCCCACCACCACCACCACCCTCTTTTCTCTCCCTCTCCACTTTGTGAACCTGGAGAGCAGATAAAAGCCGTCCTAGTCTTGAGGACAATAACGGCCATCACGGCTGTGCTGCAGTCAGCGTCGCCTACCTGCCTCCCACCGCCTACCTCTCCTCATCCTTGTAGCATGAGAAAGTGTCTCATGCTATGACGGTCTGTATAGGTGCTGTGGTGCTTCCATCTGAGCACAGTTTGCCCTCCCACCCCTTCGTACTAATCACATAAGCTCCTCTCACACATGCAGCTACAGCACTGAGTTGGGTATGTGGGTATGGTAGCACTTTTCTTTGTTCACACATACTGTAGATCTCCTAGATGGAAAGAAATTCTTGCCCGTTCCAGTTCTTCTCTGGACAGATGAGATGTGTTTTTTGTCTGTTCACCAGGGGGGGCAGCACAGCTGGAGAACAGCAGCAAGTGAAAAAAAAAAAAATAACGACACTGCAGAAGGAGAGGGCTAATGACTTCTCACATATGTATAAGTACAGACAAAAGAGAACATTGATGTATTGTATTGATATATGAAGACATGAATTAAGTCAATATTTCTGTTGCTGCTTAAAGATTCCCTTAGAAAATAGAGAGCTTCCCTGTAGTAGAGTCAGCACTTTAAAACTGACTAAGAATTGTGTGAGCTGTCTATTTGATTAAAATAAACAAAAAATCGTCCATATTGTCAGTATAAATCCTTCCATGAGTTAAAATACCTCTTTTTTGAGGGATGTCATGATGTCTTCTGTCAGTGAGAAAAGCAACACAGTCTATGGTGTGTCTATTAACACTGAAATAAGCTGCACACATGTTTCCCAGAGCAGCTCACTGTATGCACCAGTGGATGGGTCTAATTCCTGGTATCTTGGTTGGTGATTCTTTCAGTGACAAACCTAAAGCAGCACAGGTTAGCAGCTGAGCTAACAATAAGCATCACTTATCTTTTTTTTTTTTTGTAGTCAAGTAGCCGAGTGCACCGTCTGACCCACTCTATAGCAAAACAGGGCCATAAGAGATCTTGATTCCTTGTTTATCCTTGTTTATTATTGTTGACCAGTCGCTTTCTATGCCAACACATGGCGTTTCCTCTTGAGGAGCGCTCGTCCTTCCCGTCTTTCCATCCAAACTTTTGATACCAACCCTGCTGACTGTTTTAAGAAGTGGCTTCCCTTGTTTCTATGATGTGATCAGCTTTGTCAGTGTAACTTAGTTTCTTGTTGAGGAAACGTTCGTTCTTACTGTCGTTCTGAGGTGTTACAGAATAACATTACAATAAATGCATGAGGCAGGGCAGCTAGTTAAAGAGTGTGTTCTTTCACTCAGCCTCCTCAGCATAAATAAAGGTTTCTACACATCATTAAGCATTAGAACAAGCGACACTAATTATTTGAAGTGGTCATGCAGTGTAACTTGATTTGGCTTCAGACTCACCTCTTAATCCACTAACACTGTGTTGTTTGTGTATGCTATAGTGTGTTTGTGAGCGTTATGTCCATAGCTGAAGGTTGGTCCTGCCCATCCTGCCACGCATTAATCCCCATCAGTGTGTGTCTATTTTTAAATTGTAAGGTGTGTGTGATGTGTGAGGTTTTTTGTGTTGAGCGTACACAATATGTGAAAGTCTGCTTCACTGAAATTATATGTAACCCATATCATATTTGCTTTGTGTGTGTGTGTGTGTGTGTAGAGCTACATTAGCAGATGTGTTTGGCAGGAAGTCATTTATATGGTAATGATGTCATTTACCTCTGAAATGCATCTTCTTCAACACTGCCAAATAGGGCTTATCCATACTGGCAAAGCTGTGTGTGTGTCTGTGTGTGTGAATATGGATTTGCCTTTGGAAGGATAGTGTGGGGGTGCGACACCTGTATCCTGCAATATATCAAGATGAATTGTATCTGCATGTGTGTGTTTATGAATGTATGAAGGCACATGTGTACCCGCGTGTGTGTGTGTGTGTGTGTGTGTGTGTGTGTGTGTGTGTGTGTGTGTGTGTGTGTGTGGGCACAGTGATTAAGTTACCTTGTGTTGAAAGGAATGTGAAATTGCAATTTTTTGGAGAAAGTCATTTGTCCAGAATGAGTCAAAGCCCGCAGCTACACAGCTTCACTTCCCTTTCCCTGATGGACAGCAGAGTGTGCCCAGACACACACACACACACACACACCCACAGCCATACCACACACCACTTAGCTATGTTTATATCAATGCAAAAAAAAAATAAAAGAGAGAGAGAGAGATCTAAACAGGCAGCGATCCCAGACTCTCTTGCAGGAGTTTTCATATCTTTATAGTCACAGCGCACAGATGACGTCACCGTTCTCATATATGGCAGCCATCAAGTATACCGGTTTGTGATACACATACACAGGTACACACACTTACCTACAGCAGTCCCGGGGAGATAATAAAAATGTGTGTAAGCTATGAACCCTCATTTTTATGACGGACAGACAGCAGACTTGACCCAACGAGCCCCAGAGCAGCACTCACCCTCATTAGAACACCAGCACGTCTCCATCCACCCTTGTAATGTGTGTGTGTGTATATATATGTGTGTTTATTTATCACTGTATGTATGTATGTGTGTGTGTTCAGACTGCCAGCCTCTTCACTGGTATCCACAGGCCTAGAATAACCACACAGAGCTTGTTGCTTTGGTGATAACTATCATTAACACGCTGATTACAGGTCTGAGCATCTTAAAATAACACATACACACTGGGGCAGTGGATCAATACTTGCATGCTGAGGTAATGACGGGTCTGCCTGCTCTGCACAGATGAAAGACACGATGCTTTAACGCAGGAACAGGATAGATGGGAAAGGATGTGAGAGGAGAGGAGAGGAGTGGGATAGATAGTGAAAAGAAGTGATGGGAGTGAAGAAAGATGATTGGAGGAGGACGGGTGAGTAAAAGACTTTTGGATTTGCTATGAAGAGTACAGCTGACATGAGGGGATTGAGAGTGACCACACACGTATAAACACAGTGAACACAGACATAAAAACCACAGCACATAGTCGCATTAAATAGAGATCACTCTGCCATGAGATGGGATCAATGGGATGGATGAGTGAGAGAGAAGAAGAGGGAGGGATAGACAGAGGTGTATAGTTGAGTTCTTGATAGATTAGTCTTTCCATCTTCTGGCTTCTCTCATGATTTCTGCCCAGAGGCAGAGAGGGAAACAAACACACACACATTCATGCCAGCCATGAACACGGAGATCCATTTACAGTGTACACTGACAATACAATTAGTCAGACCCTTTTACTAGGTAAAAGCAATTCCATAAGGGAAAAACAATATCAGAAAGGAAAAGGTTCTGCATTCAGAATCGTTCTTCACTGAAAGTATAGATTGTATAAAGAGTGTGTAGAGATTAGCAGTAACATGTACTTCATTATTGAAAGGAGAAGTGCTTATTCCTCCAGAGTGTTGAAGCTCCCGTACACCCACACAGGTGTCTTCAGTGACTCTGGCTGATTAGACCTCTGCTCTGGTTGAGGGTTGGAGGAGCTGCGCTAGAAACTACATGATGTCGCCAAACTACATGTAGCTATGAGAATGAGACCGGTCCATCAGAGCAGGAAGAAGCTTGCTGACAAAGTCTGTGTCTGAAATCACTCTGTGTTTACTCTACTTTGCAATACATGTACCCTCCATCACTTTATTTGAGTTAGGGCTAACATGCTAGCCACACTGAGCTGCTAAGCTAAGATGCTACAAACAAACGGCTAGCTTTCTCAGTCAGTAGCAGGTCACATGTTAACTAGTATAACTCCTTATAAATGAACAAAGTTTATCCAACATATATATATTTATAGTGTTGAGTCATGTCCCACTACTGCGGAGCATGCTGCTTCTCTGTTATGTAGCTCTTTATACTCAGCTAATATGACAGCTTCCCATTTTGTACTCTGCGGTTTGCCGTTCCCTCAAAGGTCAGTGCAGGTGTAACAGTTCTGTTATATTCACATGTCAAACTTCACAATAAGTTGAACCAAAGCTTTGTTGTGAAGCTCCATGTGGATTTACTACCTGCGGGAAAGAGTCCACCACAACTCCACTGAAATGAATCCATTTAATTCCAAAATCATAAATGCAGGTCTAATCAAGACCTGATAAAAGTGGAAGTGGTCCCAGTCCAACAGGTATAACAGAGGAGTCATACACACACGCCTAGATCTGTGTGTGTGGGTGTATCAAGGATGTGTAGTGACTTTAAAATATTGATGCATTAACCCGTAAGAAACAATTAATGTCACACGTGAACTACTCTGTCTAGTCTTTAGACTACTCTAACTTCTCCACATCTAAGTGTTTCACAAACAAAGTACAATGTACAAAGTCTGAAATTTCATGTAAATTCCCAAGCAGAGTGTCAGTACTTCATGTTTGTACTCAAACATGAAGTATGTACAGTACCAGAATGTGAGCAAAGTCTCAAACACACTCAAAAGTACAGCAGAGACACACCAGCTCACAGGTATACTACCTCCCCCACATGGCAGCCCCTTATAAACGATGTGTGCATGTGCGTGCGCGTGTGTGTGTGTGTGTGTGCGCATACTTGGATCTTGCATTTGTTTCCTGAATGCACGCATACCGGGTTGGACTTTGTTCTTTCCAGGTCTGGTTGAAATGTGTGTTTAGGCTGTGTAAACATATGCACACACACACACACACACACACATTCAAAGAAACGCACAGCGGCAAGGCAACAACAGTCTACTACTGCATGACCTAGTTATGCACACAGAAAAATGAAAAGAGAGAGAGAGAGAGAGAAGACAGCTGGGAAGAGATCAGTGGAACAACATCATTTTATTCAGACAACATGTTGCCGGCGTCTCATCAGCAGGGCTGAAATGAAAAGGCGAGATGATCAGCTGATCGGTCAATCTGCAGGAAAACATCTTAAAAGAGAGGAAGAGTCCCGCAGCTTGGATGTACATGAGACGGAGAGTGGAATAAGAGAAGGATGTCGTGACTCAAGTTGGTGGGATGTGCTCTCGTGTGGCCATCGATCTGCACGACTAAGGACATCTGGAGCACACACACACTCACACACACACACACACACATAAGCTCAATGGGTTCATTCCCTCCCAGAAAAAGCTCAAACACACGCGCACACTTCCCCATTCAGCATGTCTTCTGGTCAACACACACTTAACACACACTCATTCACATTGACGTGTGTGCGCAGCCAGCGAGACTCTGGTGTTGCTGCCAAGTAGCCATCAGGGCCCCCCACCCCACACCTCCCCCCCCTCCTTCCACCCCACTCGCTGCCACAGTGATCCGTTACCATAGTAGCCTCTCTCCTTCACTGTAGCTCTCTTGCTCTCTTCCCCCTCAGCTCAGAGGCAACAGTGTAGAGAGGGAAAACTGGTGAAAAAAGAGGGAGAAAAAAAACTGTCACTCCTGCTACTAGAGCATCCATAAATCTGTGTGTATGTGTGTGTGTGTGTGTGTGTGTGTGTGTGAGTGTGAGTGTGTGTGTGTGTGTGTGCGTGCGCGCGCACCGGTCTGCCCTCACGACAGGCTCTGGCAGAGGCAGAAGCCGACTGGGTTTCAACGCAGCCAATCGTACGCTCGCCTCCTGTGGCACATTGCACGACCTGGCCAATCAGAGACGCCCCCTATGAAACACACACAGATGTACAAATACACTCAAACACACACACACACACACACACACACACACACACAAGTACAGACTAATGTTAACAGTACACACATACACACATTCTTTGTTTTTGGCTGCAGATGTCGTCCTCAGCATGTGTGATAATAGGAATGAAGTAACAGAGGTGAAAATCCTCCCACTAGTTTTCTACCTGTGTCTCATTTTTTTTCTCTTTTTCACTCTGTGTCTCTTTACCTCCCCCCCTCTCTCTCTCTCTCTCTTTCTCTCCTTCTTTCTATGTTTCGCTCTGTGTGTTTGATGTTGTCCATGTTGGGTTTAGCAGGCCTTTCTTGTTCTCTCTTTTGTTGTTGTGTCCTGGGAGGACAGGTGTTGGACACAATCTGTCCCTATCTCTCTCTCTTTCTCTCCCTCTCTCTCTCTCTCCTGCGCACACTCTCACATAGAAACTCATACAGACACACACACACACACACACATACACACACACAGCTGTCAGGCCCCTCCTGGTGACCATCTGGCCATGAAGCCAGGAGTCTCCCCTTCACTCTTTCTTTTCTTCTCTTTCCTCTCTTGTTGTACTGTTACCTTTTTCATTTCTACCTTCAGCAGCTAATAAATATTATTTGATATTTACAGTATAATAGCAAAGACCGGACACTTTACAACATGACGGACAGGCCAGAGAAAATCACCAGCAGAAAAAGACAAAACGATCAAGATTTTGGGCACCATCCCATCCTGACTCATTTAATGTTGAGTGTGTGCTGATATAGAGTCTCCATCTGATATTTCTTTTTTTTTTTCTACCCAAACACAACACAGCTGAACACTTGGCCTGGACTAGACACACATTAATATCAGTAAATCCAGTTAAGGTTTTGGTTTTTGTGGTAAAAAGGTTTGGACAGCCTGTCTTCATTCCCAGCATGAACAAAATAGCAGAGAGCAGGCACAACAAGCTACAGGAGAGTTTGGGGAGGTGTTGGGTAAAAGTAGTGTTACTAGAGCTGCACTGATTATTTGATTAATCGATTGTTCAATCGGAAGACAATTAATCTTCATCCAAATTTGGCAGTTTGAGCTTCTCAAATGGATGAATTGGCTGCTTTTACTGAATGACTTTATAGTAAATTCTTTCTCTTTGGGTTTTGGACTTTTGCTCAGACAAATGTATGTGGTTCTTGCCCCAGTTGATTGAGTATAAATTGACTTGGCTTCTTGCTCTTATTATAAAGTAGCTGACAAACATGAGAGTTCTTTTACATCTGCTGTCATCTGATCAAATTATCACTGAATCAGGAGGATTTATTTGACTCGAGTGCAGCTGTTAGCCTGTTTAGTATTCCACAGACACCTGCAGTGATGCATTATATTTGGCTTCAAAAAAAAGTAGTGCAATGAAAAGCATGCTAAGCTAATCTGTTCCCCTGCACGTCCTCCGAAGCGAACATCACATTTTGAGCAGGAATATACTTGAAAATACAAATAGTTTCTCTTTCAGGGAACCAAAACTCAGCTCCCCAGTGTGTCTCGCTCTTTAAACTGCTCTCCCGACAACATTAGAGAGGTTTCATTCACACAGATATCCAGAGCCGACTACTCATTTAACTACTTTATTTTGTTAATGGTTGTATAATAAAATAGGTTTGATTAAAAAGTTGTGATTCACTATGTGTGGAAAATATGAACAGCTATTTACAGACTGTGAGGGCTAAAACATGGAAGAAGCCTTTATATTAATTCACTACATGTTTACAGTCGGGTAGGCAAACAATATACAATAATTAAAATCAGTGTATATGATGGTAGAATCTGCCAGATGCCACCAAATTTGGGCGTTTACAGCCAAAACTTTCATGCGGGGGGCGTGACCCCGGACCCCGCCGGCTGGCTGCTCTGTATCCTTGTGGAAAGCTGTGAGATAGCACATGATCTGAAAAAGATATCAGGTCAATCTTTGCTGCCGTTAGCTTAGCGGTTTAATCTCTCTCTCTCTCTCTCTCTCTCTCTCTCTCTCTCTCTCTTTTTTTAAATCACCAGTGTCCCACTGTGCAACACAACTCTGTAATTTCACCATCAAATATAAAAATATCCAACTAATCATCCTTTAGCACTGTTTATTTTTTTCTGTTTCTTTCCCCTCGTTCTCCTTCTTTGGTGTGTAGTTTTTTTTTCGTAGCTGCTAGCTAAGCCCATGTTGGTGAGTAAGAGAGGGAGGGGGAGGAAGAAGGGATGGGTTAGGAGGGGGAGAAACAGAGAGGGAAAGAGAGAGCGAGAGAGAGAGAGAGAGAGAGAGAGAGAGAGAGAGAGAGAGAGAGAGAGAGGGGGTGGATCTGTTGATTTACTAAAGACTCAAATACGACCAGTCTCCCCTCCCACACACCCACTCACACTTCCTCCCTCTCCTCTTCTCTCCCTTTCTCTCTCTCTCTCTCTCTCTCTCTCTCTCTCTCTCTCCCCCACCCCCCCCACCCCCTCCTGGCGTGATGGTACAGCTCCAGAAACAGGAAGGAGCCGCAGCTCTATAAATAGAGAGGAGCTGCTCAGCCAGGAACCACACACACACACACACACACACACACACACACACACACACACAGTTTCCCCTCTCTTGTCCCCTCATTTTCTCTCTGTGTTACTTCTCTGCTCTCTCCCTGCTCGCCCTCTTTCTTACTTGCACTTTATCTCGAAAATGTAAACACACACACACACATACTGAGATGCACAAAAACACAGTGATCGGCACAGAGCTGCACACACAGTACACACGGTTCTTGACTCGGATGATAATTAGTTGTGCGCCGTTTAACGTTAATGGTGTGTAAATGTGTCTGTTAACACACACTACTACTTAGCCTACTCTTTTTTTTTTCTTACTATTTTTCTTGCACACACACACACACACACACACACAAAGGTCTCTGTTATTGAGTTGGGGATGGAGGTGGGGGGGATGGATAGATGGAGGAAGGAAAAAAAAGTGATGATTTTCTGTGGCCACTAGGTTTTTATGTCAGGTCAGCAGGTTTAAACTGCTGATGACACACGTACATGTGCGTGCTCACACTATTTATTTCCTACACGTGCACATGCACACACACACACACACACCCATATAAGAAAGAGCTGCAATAACCCACACCACAATAGTGTTTATACTGCGTGTGCACGTCACAAATCTGTGTGTGGATGAGTGTGTGTGTGTGTGTGTGTGTGTGTGTTAAGTCTTCTACCTGCCACTTTAAGTTCACACATACACTGATAGCAGCTGGCCAACACTGACACTCTGTCAGCTTTTTAAACACTCCACTCATTTTTTGTGTTTCCATCCAAACGTTCTTATATCTTTTACAGACAGTAATATATCCCAGAGTTTCCCCTATTGTTCAAATTTTTTTTGGACATTTGTAAAGGAAACGCTCAAAATTCCAGCTCTGCCCCAACTCTGAGCCTCGGCATGAATAAGAATACAAGTATGTCCTCTCATGTAGTTTTTATTTTGGCAGAAGGCTAAAGAAGTTCTACTGTCCAACAAATATAAGAGCCAGTGGTGGAAAAAAAAAACTCACTTCATTTGCAGAGCTGTGAAAGGTAAAAATTTAAGCATTGTTTAGAAGATTAGAAGTGTGTGTGTGTGTGTGTGTGTGTATTCAAATCAGGAGTGTATAGGCCCCCTGTGTACAGGAGGCAGACTGGCAGGCGCTTTCTTACACACACACACACACACACACACACACACCCTTCTCTGGGATTGCAGCCAAATGGTTCTTTTGTTTGTACCTTCCTCTTGTCACTTGGAGTTTTCTGTCCTTCACTCCCACAGACTCTTTGTTTTTTTGTGTTCTGTCCATCTATTGCCCAACGTTCAGGGATCTGGTCAGGGACTAAAGACTGTGTGTCTGAAGAGGTTCAGAAACAAATCTTACAGCAATCACAACAGTGTGATGGTGTCAGAGTACTGTAGGGGGCAGTAATGTTGGTCCTAGTCAGAAGTCCAAAGCCAATGTTTAACACTTGAAGCAGATTCACCGGTTTTTAAATATAAGATCAAAACCAGACCCAAACCTTCAGAACACTCAGAACCTCGTTTCAGATCTCTCTCTAGGTCCTTTGGAGCTGTGGCCCAGTTTCAGACCCTTGATGTCAAACTCATTGGCAGAAAGGCTCTTTCAGTGACCTGCTCAAGGACACTTCAGCAGGATGGATGCCTGCTGACGCGTGCTTCAACCACCATCCTTGAGTTGAAGGACAGACCGTCTGACACCCCTTCTTGTTTTCCTTCTTGATTCGCCCGTCGTGATCCTCCCAGTTTCTCTACACTGATATGACCTGAGTAGCAGTGAAATTAGAAAAAAAAAAACCTTGTATTGTGAGCACGCCCCACTAGTTCCTGGTTAAGACACATGCCACATATAACCACAGTGTCTCTGGTTTGATCCTGGCAGCGGACCTTTTGTTGCATGTCACCCCCTTTTGTTTCCTGTCGACTCTCCCTGCTGTATAATATATAATGTATGATACAGGCACATAAATGCTCTGTGTCTGTCTTTTTCTGCCATATGATATGATCCATACCTGCCTTATTCACCTCTGCTCACATGTCTCATGTCATCGCGTGCACGCCTGGCTTTTAAGAAATCTCCTTCCTCCCTAGAAAATAAATCCCTCAAAATCCAAATAAATGATCCAAGTACGTTTCGACCAAATGTTTTTCTCATGATGTTCGAGCTACATGTCGAAAACTCAGACGTGCAGGTGTTTTCTGAGCCGTGGAAACATGTTAGTCATTAGAGACAATTTTGTGTCGCATGTTAGACGCAGGCAGGTTGTGGTTGGAAATACAGGGATACATACCAGAGCTTCTTTCCATTGCCAGTCAGTCAGCACACACACTTACATATTAAAGACCTGTTTGATTTAATTGACTCATTTCACAGTCTAGTGGGCCAGACCAAGAACAATCACACATGCACACACTCACAAGCAAGGTACATGCTGGCCTGCAGAACGAAATCCAATTGAAATTTGGACAATTATGACACATCTTTGTGTGTCCAGGTGTGTGTGTGTGCTTTTGTGACTATATTCACGCCACATAATTCTGAAGCTGCAACGATAAGTTGAATTTTTTTCAAGCAGAAATGTCCAGCTTCTCAAAACTGAGGATTTTCTGCTTCTTTCTATTTTATCATCATTGTAAATTGAATTTGTATTTTTAACTGTTTTTGGACACTTGAATAAGTTACCTTAGACTCAGGGAAACTGGGACGGGATGTTTATTGCTGCTTTTTGACACATCATAGACTAAACAATGCATCAAGAAAATTAACTTGCAGATTAATCAATAACAAAAATACTTATTAGTTGCATGATTCTCTTTGTTACTTACATAACTTAAAGCCAAACAAATACTTGAATATTCTCAGATTTGGTTAGAAATGCAGACGCTGATTTAGTCTCTTCTCTTTTGCATGAACAAAAATCTCAGAATGACTAAAACAGTTTTGTAAGATGATGAGTTCACTGCACACAGTGGTCGGGTCCTACAGTTACAGCACTGTGGTTATATTGCGTAGCATGTGAGCTCAGTTAACTCCTTAATGATGCCGGGCTCAGGATCTGTACACATCTGCTGCTCTGTACTGACTTCTCTACAAGAATCTTATGGATCAGATAAACTGATACTTAAACAATTAGATGTGATCACTAATGAGAGCAGCTTTGAGTTAAACTACTCTTTTGGTTTTTCTTCAAAACCAATCAGAAGAATGCTAAAAATAGTGCATCTGTATGCCTCATATCTCTCTTTGGTTAACTAGTTTCTCTTGTACAGTGGTCATTGTGTGTGTGTGTGTGTGTGTGTGTGTGTGTGTGTGTGTGTGTGTGCCATATGCTGCCTATCAGCAGGACTGTGCCCTGCAGTCAGAGCAGAGAAAAGACTGAGGAGACGATGCAGAGGTGAGGAGAGCAGGAGTGAAAGAAAAAGGGATAGAAAGAGGTAAAAGAGGGTGAGAGGAGTGTCTACACCTCCAGTGATGAAGATTAGGAGGAAGATGTTTTTCTTGCTGGAGACAAACGGTTACTGTTGACCTCATATTGAATGTTATCTTTAGTTTTGAGAGGCGTGTCTGCTTGATACCTCCACATTCTGTTTGTTTGTTGCAGAATGACCAGAATGTATTGTAGTCCTTTTTAAATGTTGAGACTTTGGTTGGAATTTGATATGATGCTCAACCTTCAAAAGGAGGGAGGAGAAGGAAAGGAGAGGAGGATGAGAGGTAGATGAGGAAGGAAGAGAGAGGGAGAGCAGGCAGGGTGGCGGAGAGTGAGTAAGTGAGCAAGAGGAGGAGGTGGAGGAGGAGGAGGAAGAAGAAGGAGGATGTAGTGCACAAAGCACCAGAGCAGCAGGTTGCTATAACAACAGCACCTTAGTGGTTCCATCTCTGTCTCTCTTCTCTCCCTCCCTCTCCCTCTCTGATCACCCTCTCATCGTTTGCTCCCCGCTGTCATTTGGCGTGCTATGCCTTTCCATCAAGCCACCTATCTCCTCCCCCTCCTCCCCTCCCCTCCCCTCCCACCCCCCTCTCTACCTCTCCTCTCCTTCACCATCTCTCCTCCCTCATGTTCATATTCTGGTAGCTCCTCCACTCAAAGGAAAAAGACCATCTGCCTGACAAATAAATCCGTTCTTCCTCCTTCTGTATATGTGTGTGTGTATGCGTGTGTGTGTGTGTGTGTGTGTGTGTCTTACCTTTGTCTCTCTGTATCTTTGTCAATCTCTCTCTCTGTGTGTGTTGTGGGAGCAGACAGAGGAGCAGTCAGCAGGTGTTTATGTCAAAGAATACAGAGAGACGCGGGAGGGGAAACAAGCAGCGCTCTCCTCCTTTCTCTCTCTCTCTGTCTCTCTCTCTCTCTCTCTCTCTCCTGCCTTTGCTCTTTTACATCCTCTCGTCCTTTTATTCCGATGCTCTTTTCCTCTCCTCCCGCTAAGCACTCCAGCTTGATTAAACTACTTCAAAATTCTTTGTCTCTCCGATTTTCGATATCTTTGTCTCTCCTTTCGCCTGCCTCCGATTCCCTCTCTCTCACACGTGCAAACACTTCTCGCTCAGTGTAGTATTTTATTGCACTGATTGTCAAATGAATGAAAATATTGTCGGCTCCGTTTACAGTGCATGGCAGGTATATTGCTGTAATTCAGGGGTGTAATTAGGTCGCTAATTGTGTTAAAAGAAACAAATGATTAATTAGCAACAGTTAATATAAAGCATTTTGTACTGGCTCACAGTTTTGTCATTCATCCTGTCACGTTCCCTCAGGCTATATGGCGTGCTGACTCATACAGTACTGAACAGACAAAAACCACAATCCATCTCTCTCTCTCTCTGTCTGCCTGTATTTTTCTATTTCTTTGTTTCTGTCTCTATGTTCATGATTTTATCCAGGAGGTTAAACTGCTAATGTTTTTTTTTTTTAAAAGTGGGTGTGTATGCAAAATCCCTGTGTATGTGTGTGTGTGCGCGTGTGTGTGTGTGCGCAGATGCATGTGTGGGTGGGTGCTACAGTTCACACCACCTGGATAATTATGGGAGTTTTTATAGGTGGGCTTTGAAAGGCGAGTCTGTTATTATCAACATGAGTCACTGGCATTTAGGGAAAGCCTGTAACACACACACACACACACACACACATACATGCATGTACACACACACGCAAACACACACAAACACCACTATATGCACACAAAACCAAACCAGTATACAGGAGACCTGAATTATTTAAACCCATTGATTGCAGGACCACACACACAAACTCACACACACACACACACACACACACACACAGTTGATGAAGCTGTGTCGTGACAGTGGAGACGTGTGTTTTCCTGTGTTTTTCTCAGTTGTTCCTCTAATGGCTACACCGGCATAAGAGTTCAAGCCACACACGCAAACATACACACACACACACACACACACTGTACACACACTGTACAGTAGTTTTGGCTGTCAATACTAATAGTGTTTATTATGCTATAAAGATAATTAGGCTGACTGTCAGTCACGGCAGAGAAGAGAGGGAAAGCTAACCTGACAGCCCCACCCCACACATATTCTTACACACATTCACACACCAGCAAACCCAGAAAGTCAAGAAAGGATGATTTTTGTATTCTATCTTGTGTGTGTATATGTGTGTGTATATGTGTGTGTGTGTGTGTGTGTCTGCCAGCTTGAGTGGGTCCACCTCAGGGTCAGAATACAATCTGAATATATTTTGTCTGTTGTTCCATCTGAATAACAAAGAGCTAGACGTGCATTTGCACACATATATGTATCAGTGGTGTGTGTGTGTGTGTGTGTGTGTGTTTGACTCTTTCACATGTGACAGCTGAGAGCATAAATTTCATAAGATATTTTACTGCATCTCAGCTCTTATCCAGAAGACTGTTTGAAGTGTAGATGTGCAGGACAGACCTACTGTATGCAACTTGTACATTTTTGTCAGTATTTCATCCTTTTTTTATTTTTTCTATTTGTTTTTACATTGCACATTTTATTAAATGTTCTCCATGACAGAATTTGACCCTTGATCTTTCTGCAGTTTTGAACGGTTTTGTTTAACTTTGCTTCATTTAGAAAGTTTGAAAATATTGAAAGATGGTGTTCTTTGACAAATGATATCATTGAATAAGTTCATCAACTTAGCTGTAATTGAGCAATCTCCTATGACCTATTCTTTTTTGAGGGCCTCTTAGGAATTTAAGAAGAAACGTTATTTAAAAAAAAGACTTCCTCCATCATTTATGTATGTAAAAGAAAAAGATCAAACAATACCTTTCTACCTTCACCACAGATTTTATAGCAAAGATCATTTCTGTATAAATCTTGAACTGTGGGTCGGAGTGCAACATTCGGTGCCATGGTAGCCTTTCATAAATGAGGTCGCTGCTTCCCATCACTCATTTTAATCGCATCTGCTGTTTCTCTGCCAACTCCATTAGGGTTTAAAATGAACAAGTTAGGAGTAAAACCGAGATTGAGTTTATCAAATTGCACAGAAACTTGAAATTGTATGTGCTTTCCCTCCATATCATCCCAATTTGGTTGTTGCCAATTCCCAGTGTTTACTTGAGTCTTTAGCTGCCAACTCCCTGCTATCATAAACAGATCAGTGGGGACCACCATGTGCCCCCTCTACATGAAGTCACCAGCTTCGTCTATCCACCTGAATAGAGAAGAGTGTAATGCATGTTCATTATTAAAGGTGTGTTGCAGAATGGGGAAAAAAAGATTTCAGGCCATGTCCTAGCTGGTAATATTTGGACTGGCAAAGTGATATTTCGGTGGGATTCATGCCCACTTTCCTCAGTGTAATTTACACCAATTGTCAACAGAACAACTGGTGCTGTGAAAGATAAGTTGAGACTCAGGGAATCCAAACCTTGCTGCCACTTCCAGCACAGCAAGGGGCATGAATTTTAGGTTTGGGAAAAAGTGAGTTCTTGTATTAGATCAGTATTCAGTATCAGCAGATATCCTGACTTCAGGTATCAGAATCAGTATCTGGAGAGAGTTGGATCCCTATCCTGTGGGCATGGATGATCTTACTCTGCTCCTTGTTCAGTTTCTGCTCGCTGTCCCTCCATACCTCCTCTCCCTTCCTCTCCCACCCAGGTCTATGATAGTGATTACCTTAACTGCCAGCCAGCATTTGTTAGCACCCTGTCGTTATCTTGTCTGTGCCATAGCAGAGGCAGCAAGACTATTAACATAAGCGGACTGTGCGGTGGCTGCCTTCAGTAAGGCTAAGACTGAAGTGGGGATTTAGATGGAGCAGCTTATCTGGCCATTGGTTAATGCTAATGATGGGGAGAATACTACAGATGGAACGAGCTGTTCTTTTGCCTCCCTCCTCAGGAAAAAAAAAAACCCAGAGTCCAGCCTGCTGGGAATGTTCTTGGAGAGGGCTGCTAGTCTTCTCATTGCTTTGGCCCATCTTTTACCTTACGTTTAGGAGAATGTGTGCTTCTACACACACACATATGTGCACAGTGTACAGGATATACTCCACGTGAGGAATCGGTAGTGTGATCATTATTTCGGCCAGATTGAATCCATACTAAAAGAAGAATTGATTTGTCTCTGTGATATTTTGAATTTCAGCACACGCCCTGCCTTTTCATGACAGTTGTTGATGTGTGTAAAATGGAAGCAGCCTGTTGCCTTATTGATTTTGTTATCCCATTGTTGCACCCTGAAGACTACAGAAAAGTTTTTCAATCACCACCATGTCCCATCTCTGGTGCCCCTCCAGGCCTAATCCATTTTCTTTGTCCTTACTGTTACAGCTCCAGGAGACTGTGAAGAGGAAACTGGACAGCGCGCGGTCGCCCCTCAATGGTGACCAGAACGGTATCTGTGATAAAGGCAGCTACTCACCGACCACCAAACGGGTACGGAAGGAGGGCTCAGGTGGTTTGGACTCACTAACAGGTCTCCCTAACAACAACAATAACAACAATGTTCCACCCATCTCTCCACTGCATCACCAAATGGACATTAAGCCCTTACTTGGTGGGCCTAACACTTCCACCGGAAACAACACTACAAACAGCAATGGCAACCACGTAGGCCGGGCATCAGATGAGCTGGGGAAGAACGGTGGCAGCCATCTTCCAGACATAAAGTTGAACGGCTCGCTGGACTTGGAGGACAGCTTCGGCCTCCTCAAAGACCTGAAACAGGAGCCACTAGATGATGGAGGCGGTATGGAGTCGTCTGATCCTCAGTCTCTGTCCAATCAGAACAAGCTGTTCTCCGACATCAACCTCAATGACCAAGAATGGCAGGAGCTG
This sequence comes from Euthynnus affinis, assembly GCA_029490765.1. Classification (NCBI taxonomy): domain Eukaryota; kingdom Metazoa; phylum Chordata; class Actinopteri; order Scombriformes; family Scombridae; genus Euthynnus; species Euthynnus affinis. Next base: position 32,510,592 of record CM055838.1, on the reverse strand, counting down.
ATTGATGAGCTGGCCAACACTGTTCCAGAGGACGATATGCACGACCTCTTCAATGAGGACTTTGAGGACAAAAAGGAGGCAGAGTTTGGCAGGCCGGCAAACAATCAGACACCAGGTCCACAGGAAGCAGCTGGGAATACGACAACACCTGGAGGGGGTGCGGCGCCAGCAGCAGCCCTGCCTCCTCCTCCTCAGCCTCCACAGGGTGGCCCGCAGGTTCCCATGGGTTCACCACAGGTCAGTAGCCCCAGGGTCGACATGAAGTCCTATGGCACGGGTATTTAACCTGTGTCATTCAGTCACTTGTTGATATATCTGAGATATTTGTCTTTCTGTTTTCTCTAAAGGTGTAATTACACTACATTTAATGAAATGTGCATCATTTTAGAGTACCGTGTTTGTTATCAGACAGACATACAATAGATTGACATGTAGCAGCAACCAAAGATGAACAATGTATAAACTGCATGCACAGCACAAATCATAGTTCACGATCCGTTCCTCATTAAAGGTTTCCACTTTATGAGTAGAAGATGCCCATTGAATAGATTTTATCGATTTATTTCTATTGTTGCTTCTGCTTTTTTATTCCTTTTCTTCAAGAATCAGATAGTTTGAATATAAGAATGTGAACTGATTCTTGATATTCATTCATAGTAATAAAATCACACAGGTATGTCTTTCACTTTACAGTTCATAAGGTTCTGAAACGTGAATGCAACTGTAAATTATATGTGCAGAAACAAGAAACATAATGCTTACAGGTTGTGTTTGGGTTAGAACAGGGCCTTGTAAGCTAGCGTGAGGTATTTCAGTCTGAGACAGAAAACTGAAAAAGAGCAAACTCATTAACAGAGTTTCATTAACATGATGATTGTTTTGAAAAATGTGGGTTATTTTTTTAGCAATATGTTGTCTTTTAGTCTGAATGTGAAGTCACATTGTTAGCCATCTGTAGGCATTTTGTTAAAACCTGGACAGCCAGGCTAACAGTTTCTCCCTTCTTGAGAACTCTTGGACGGAAAGCAAATAAGCCCATTTCCCAAAATGCTGAACTATCTTTTTAAGAGTTAATAGTATGTGAGTCTTACAGGACTTTTTTTGTGTTTGGACTCCTCTCCTCAGGTCCGACCATCATCATCAGGCCCTCAGTTTGCCACCACTGCCAATGGAACGCCTCCTCAGCAACCTTTGCAGCAGTCTCCAGCCGTTGCCATGGCATCAGGTTCCCCATTACACAATTGTGTGGCTCGCTCTCCTCAGACCCCAACCCAGGCTCAGACGCAAGCAGTCTCCAGGCCTGGGAATGGGTACATGATGAACCCAGGCCCAGGTGTTAGTCAAGCGGGTACAGGACCTGCAGCGGCTGGAGTTGCTCCTGGAGGTCAGCCAGTAGGTCCAGTAACGCCTGAACTTTCTCCAGCAGAGCAACTAAAAGCAATGGCTGCGCAGCAACGTGCGAAACTGCTGCAGCAGAAGCAGCAGCAACAAGCAGCTAACTGGTCCCCAGCAGGCCCTCCAACCAGTCCCTATAACTCTGGTCCCTTTAACCAGGAGAAACCCAACAGCCCCATGATGTACCCACCGCAAGCCTTTAACACACCACAGGGCCCTCTTGTGGCTGGGATGGCCCCCAACAATGGGCCCAAAGCCCCCATGAACAACTACCTCCCTCACAACCACATGGGCATGATGGGCCAACAGCAGCCGAACAGCATCAGCCAGAACGCCCTGTCCAAGCAACAGCAGCAACAGCAGCAGCAAACAGCAGCCATGTTGTCCTATAACAACACCAAACCGCTGAGTCACTTCAGCGGCAGCGGGGTTGATCACATAGGCCAGAGGATGACGCCACCCATGGGAGGTAACAGTCAGGTCAAGAACCCCATGATGCCTCCTTATATGGGTGGTGGGGGAGGTGGAGGCCAGGGAGCAGGGCCAGGGCAGACCCAGGGGCCGATTCCAGGGCAGACAGCCCACCTGAGTGAGGAGCAGAAGAGGATGTTGCTGATGAAGCAGAAAGTATTGAACCAGAACATGCCCTACAGCGCCATGCAGCCTCACGGGCAGGTAAGAGAACTGTTTAATGCTCTCCATTACAAATTTTAATCAGGTTGGCTTGGCAGAGTTGTTAGCAATAAATTGGTGCTGAAGTGTAATCAGAACTCATGCCAGACCTTCTACTCTGGTCCAGGAGGAAGGTTTCCTTCTCCGTTGATAGTCCTTGAGCTTGGATTCCAGGGTCATTCCTACACTGAGCAGCTACTGTAGAGATGAGTGCCATGTTTAAGTGTGCTGTTGTTACAGAGCACTCAACTCATGACCTTGGGAGGAGAACAAACCCCCCCCCCCCCCCCCCCCCCCCCACACTTTTTGCTTGTCAATCCTTGAGGAGCTGTATTCAGGTGCTGGCTGTGCACTGGAAGACTTCTGTAAAATTTACAGATAAAAAACTGCCCAATGGCAACAGTTCAAAAATAAAAATAGCAGCTAAGGTTATTTAAACAGTTGACCGGGAGAGATTGCAGAACATGAATTGCTGTTTTATAAAAATCTTCCAGAGGTGCAGTCAGGGAAGGTAAAATGGCGGTAGTTGCCCCAGCAACAAGCCAGGGCTGGGAATAGGCATAGGAAAATGGCCTGTCGAGAGTGTATTGATGCCTCTGCAACACTAGCAGCACTGATAGCCCCCTCCCCTCCTCCCCCAGACACACAAGCGCATGCACTCCCACACCACGCCAAACACCAAAGCTAAACGGCTCCTTAGCTCATATCCCCAATCTGTCACAGCTGACTGATGGCTGAGATTGGACCACTAAACCAAGCTAGCTGCTGTCATTACCGCAAGCCCACCCCGGGCAGTTTGTTTCTTGAGTCCAGCGACCAGCGCGGCACACACTGAACGCTCCAGCGGTTCAGCCAGGTGTCAGGTGTCCTTAATAATCTACCGGACAGAGGATGTTAAGGAAGTGTGGGTGGACTGTATCTTAACACCTACACTAGTGATGGCTCACACTCGTATGGGCCTTCTCATGGTGTTGCTCATTATCTCAGCAGCATTGTACTATCACCAGTAGAAAGCGTGTATGTGTGTGCATGCATCTTTATGATGCACTTGTCAATGTTGCCTTTTTCTTTCTTTATCTCTCTCAGTCTGCCTCCCTTGTGTTGATGATATGGCCTCAGTCAGTCAGTCACCTCCTCCTCCTCCTCCTCCCCTCTGGTGATCTCTGCATCTCCTGTCCTGCTCCTCCCCCTTCCTCCTTCTCTCTTTCCCTCTCTCTGTCTTTCTCTCCCTGCCAGAGACACTCAGCACCAATAAAGGAGCAGATTTATTAATATGGGGCCTTTGTGGCTGCTGCCTGGAGGGCTGTGTGTTTGTGTGCGCGAGTGAGCGCGGGTATGTGCACATATATGTTTGTGTGTGTTTCATAGATTTACAGGGGTGTGGAGGGATGGGGTGGGAGGGGGGGGACTGGAGAGATTTATTTGAATGAGTAGAGGAGAATTGGAGACCGGGAAAGAGAGAGGAGAGCGATGTGCAGAGCAGAAAAAGAACGACTTACAGGAGAAAGGCAAATGCAGAAAGAGAGATTTATTGTAGAGTGAAGATGGAGCATATTAAAAAGAGTCGAGGGCTCGGAAAGAAAGAAATAAGTGAGCAGTGCAGAATGGAGTGTCTGAAATGCAAAATACTCACTGTTCTACTTGCATCTAGCACATTAATGACTCAAATTATTTAGTAAGTAAATTTATTTGTAGTGAATAGTCACACAGGTCCCAAATAACATTAGCAGATAGACAATAAAGCATATTAAAAAGATAACAATGATAATGATACACCGTTCTTTGTTAGAATAATTTGTCATCACTACTGGCTTTGTTTTTATAATGATCGTAAATTAGAGTGTAAGTGGGTGCAGATGAGTTTTACATCAACAATTACAGGATGTGGACTACTAGTAACAGTTAAAGGGTAAGTCCGCCAATTTTACACATCGGGCTCAGTTTACAGGTCATGTGCAGCACTCCTCAGCTGTGGCTCTGGAGGAGCTTTGTCAAGCCTGACACGGTGTCCTAACAGCGAGAGAGCGTCCGACCATCTCGTCACATCGTATAAGATCTGACGCTCTCTGTCCACACTGAATCCGTTAAATATGCACCTGTTACGTCATGTAAACAAACGTCATGCAAAGCTAGAAAGATATGGGTATTTGGCAGGAAGGGAGAGCCTAACAAATTGCATTATGGGAAGTTTAGGATCCAATGTTTTCTGAGATTGACAATACAAGACACAGGAAGTCAGGACATTTCAGCTTCAGCTGCATTAATGTAGACAATATATTTTAAACCTGTCTCCTAAATTCTCAAACTTTATTGAGGTGCAATACAAAATGATTGAATTACTCTTTGAATGGAAACAGATTTTAATGCTGAAGTAATTTAATTACAGTCACTGTTACAGAGGTGGGTCATATTAGATTGAATGCCAATTGAAAATATTTTTCAGCCATACAAGAGGTCTGGCAATCAGCTCTTTAATATTTTTCTAACCATCTGTGCCCAAATTGTTGGCGCATTAGACAAAAAGCTACAATATTCTTCAGTATGTTAAGGTGAGAAATATTAAAAAATAATGACAACATGCCAAATGTAACAAACAAGGAGGTGCTGCAGTCACAAGCTGAAATTAAGCAACATGCATTTCAGAAAAAGAGCGATGAGGAAGAAGGTCTGTCCCCTCACTTTGGATCTGTTATCACTTGATCCAAATGGGTATTAAACAGACACTGTCCTTTAAAGATAGATTGTAAGCAGTGTTTATTATAAGAATTGCTTTTAGGTGTATTCAACAGTGTTCCTGCTGCACAGCTAGCATCAGCTTAACTAAAGCTAGTTGACACAACAGCCAACAAACAGATTTCTAATGGTTCAACATCTCATTCCTGTCCTACCAGACCTGTTAGCCTGTTGGTGCCTTTATGTCATTAGAGTGTGTGCTGTGTTTAGAGAGCAGCTTTTCACACGCTCTGTTTACTACCAGTAATTATATCTTAGTTGAGTGTCCAGCCAGAGCCCTGGTTGGACTGCAAGGTAGATAGAGGACTTGTTAGTGATGCAAACAGGATGCTAAAACCACTATCTTTTTCAAATCTGCAAAAGCTCAGCATGTGCAGGTTTATGTATGTTTGTGTGTCTAGACATTGTTGGTAATGGTGTTTGTTTGTGTTTGGTTGAAGTAACACTAGCTGTGTTTAGATTCCTTTTTTTTGTCTGCATTAGTGTATGTGTACATTAGCCTTTGGCTTTGGCTTTGTGTGTGTTGTCTCACAGGTGGTGCTTAAACATCAGTGTCTCTCTGCTCCATCCTCTCTCCCTCTCTCTCTGTTTCTGTTTCTGTGTGTGTGTGTGTGTGTGTGTGTGTGTGTGTGTGTGTAGGATAATCCAGTTAGTAGCTGCTCGGGGAAACTTCAGCCTCGCTCCTCAAAAGCTCGTTAGTCAAGCTTTAATTGTTGCTCCCTCGCTTTGCATATCGCCATGACGCTAATTTATGCCCGTTGTCGCGGTTACTGTCGCCACGGTGGTGGATGTCTCAGTGGAAGCAGCAAGTGGGGGAGCAAAGGAGCATGCATGAGTCTGTGGAAGATGTTTGTGTGATTGTCTGTGTGTGACGGATGATGTGGTGGCCTCGGTGTGTGTGTGTGCGTGTGTGTGTGTTTGTGAGACAGAATGATTGTGAGACGGATGTGGCTTGTTGCACAAGTGTGCGTGCAGCTGTATGAAGCTAGCAGTGTGGGGGTGGGTCTCTGTGGTTATCTGAGTGATGATTGGAGTAGAATGGATTGACAGGTGTTGGCCTCAGAGGAGAGCTTCTGGTGTCATCCTGATAAATTGGACCGGGAGGTTTGAACGTTTGTACGTGTGAATGAGGTGAATGAGTCCATGTGTGTGTGAGCACATGTGTGTGCTTGTGCATGTAGGAGATCACAGTGTCACACAGTGACTGCAGTGCACGAAGGAGCCGGCGCCGGTGCTAATAGCCCTGTGAGTCACGATCCGCCCCCTCACACATGTACGCACGCACACACACGCACACACACACGCACAAACACACACAATCACTCAACAAATAAACAGGATCTGAAAAACACCCACAGGCTTGCATACTCTGCTGAAGCCCTTCCTGCTCTCTACCTTCTCCAGCCCTCTTTCCAGAGGTAAAGCCTCTCTGATCGTTCTCTTTGTCCTCTTTCTCACGTCTCTCTCCATCCTCTTCTGCTCACAAGCCTGACCTGCACAAGGTCTCAGGGCTGTCAGACACACCCGCACACACGTTTCTCACATGTACTGAACTAGAACCCGATCAATGCAACACCTGGGCCAATATTACATTATATTATATTACATTATTATAACAGAAATATCAGTATTGTATATAATGGATTCCAGTCAGATCTTTGCTGAAGCTTGTGTCACAGACACTGTCTCTTCCTTTTTAAAAATTCAAACCAGTGTTCAAACATGGGTAACAATGTAATATTCAGTATGATACAATCTGTCTGCATTTACAATGTAAAAGCACAACGGGCCATGCCTTGTACTCCAGCAGTGATGCTAGTGAATTACCTATTCATTGCATCGCATTCCTTGTTGCCTGATCAGTAAAACAAACGATAGCTTTTCTCCTTATTTATGCAAAGTAGAGGCAACTAGCAAGCTGTGTTGATCACGGCACCAAACCAACCTCCACTAAAGCAAAGTAATGTGTGGAAGTGTTTTGGATTCGGCACACCAAACTGTTGATAAAAAATTAGGCTGTTTGCTGCGTTTTTAAAAAAACCCAAAGTGCTTTAGGCTGGAGATATACTTGCTTTCTAAGCACATATTGGTGTAGACAAGCACTGCCTCATGAACATAATTGTTCACATACTTGTCTTTGCACTTTACATTTTACTGGACAACTCCTGGACTTGCGTGATGTAAACCGCCAAAAAGTGCGAAGAACAATAAGAAAGAAGCGTGATGTAAAAAAAACAAACATGGCGACACTCAAGGAGGTTACTACTGTGTTAACTTGCAGCACTGTGCAGCGTCAACAAGGCATCGTACAGATGCAGCTGATTGTGGACTTGGTCTATTAACTTGTCTTCAAAACCGTCCTCTGCCGTTGTTGCCGCTGCTTTCGTGCGTGCCTTCTGACCTTTGACCCTGTCACATCCCTACACTGCCCCAACCGTTCATGTGTGTATTGCATCTTGCAGACACATCACTTTAATTTCTGTGCACAGCCAACACTCTAAAACAAACGCAGGATACACGAGACACTCATCACGCACATCAAAGCGTAGTTAATAGGAAGTTAAACTCCAGTCTTTTTTGTATTTGGAAAAAATAAGAAAATTGTAGAATAACATCAGCCTCATCAATGGGGAAGAAAAAATTAAGCGATTTAATATGTTATTATGAGATGCAGATATCCTAAATATCTATCTGTATTGGCCTCAAAAATCCAATATCTCTATTACAAACCACATAGTGAAGGATGGAGGGAGGAAACAAAGAGGGTGGAGTGAGAGAGGAGGAAACAGAGAGAAGAACTGGGGACAGCAGAGCCCCAGACCAAGTCATTTCTCTCTCTCTCTCTCTCTTCTCCCTCCATCTATCCCCAGGAGCAGGAGATATTACCCTCACTCACATACACACATTTCATCTCACTGTCTCAGAGTCACACACATGTACACAAGTGAACATTCCTCACTCTCTCACTCCTCTATCTCTCTCTCTCTCTCTCTCTCTCTCTCTCTCAGGCTGTGAAGGAGTGTTCAGGTGATGTAGGGAGGTGCAGGGTGGAGACTGCTGGTGTATTTGCTCTCTTTCTGTCTTCCTGTTAAGACACACAAGACAGAACAGCTCTCTTTCTCTCTCTTTCTCTCTCTCTCTCTCTCTCTCTCTCTCTCTCTCTCCCTCTCTGTGTGTGTGCGCCTGTTGTCCATTTTTTCCCCCTCATATCTGCTCTCCTTTCTCATCCGTTCTCCCTTCTTCCTCCTCCTCCTTAACCACTCTGCCTCTCCTGTGCTTAGAGGGAGCTATGAGTGCCGAGCTCCACTTCACTACTCAATAATCAATATGTGTGTGTGTGTGTGCCAGCATATGTGTGTATGTCGTTGCTCCTGCATGTCTCTGATACAACAGTGTGTACATATTTATGTGATTTACGACTGTGTGTGTGTGTAATGTAAGTATAATGTAAGATTGTGTGTGTTACGCTATAAGCATGTATGATAGCGAGTGTATCATGCAAATGCTTCTACATTTCAGATGAGAGTGAGCACGCGTGTGTGTTTACATATATGTGTGTGTCTGAGCAGCAGCGGGAGAGAAAACGATTCCCAGGCTCCCCTGAGCCACCCCTCACCCCCCCGACACACACACACACACACACACACACCAAGGCTGTTTGGTTCACTCCGACAGTGCCAGAGAAGACACACTGAGGCAGACCATCTCCACCCATTCGACACGCCCGGGGGGTGTGAACACACAGCCCGCCCTCGCAAGAAAAATGACAGTATAGGTCTATAAGTCAGGCTGGCAAAACGACCTATACTTTATGCCATCTAGCGGCCATAGTAATTATGACCTGGAGAAGTGACGCGGTTCAGATGACGTCAGTATAAGGTGACTTGATAAGATGATTGGAGGAGGAGGAGGAGGAGGAGGAGGAGGGTTGGCTGGATGATTAGATGGCAAAAAAATGGACTTTGTTCAGGAGAGATCACTGTTCGCTTCCCGCCTCCAACCGCTAGCGTCATGCTTCCAACCGTGAGTTGGGACATTTTTTTTAAAAAAAGACGCTGTTGCGTTTACTGCTGCCATGACAATGAAGGTTGTAACTTTAAGAGAGTATACAATGAATGACTCTTCAAGTCATCATTTTAACTTGAACCTTGGTCTTTCCCTGACCAGCCCTTAACCACAGCGGTGTCAACCATACAACATCATTATTTTATAACAGTGATTTGTAACGGTTTTGGAAAGTGGCATATTATGATCCTTTGAGTCGTTCTGGAGGTCCTCTGGTCGTTCTTACTACAACCGCTTGATGGTGTAAACGTAACTGTAGGCCGTTTTTTTTTTTTTGCCAGCTGTCGTTTAGTTATGAGGACATGTTGGAATAGAATGTTGGAGAGGAAATATCAATACTCACCTCCATCAACAGGCTGCTTTTTTCAGAAGAATGTCACTGTAATATCATGTGTTCATTACCTGTGTGTGTGTGTGTGTGTGTGTTGTGTCTCTGCCCACATTTTGTAACGTAATCAAGCCCTTTCCAATATGAACCTAATATGTAATGTTGACCTGAAGGCCTCACTGTGGAACAAACCAGTCATGACACAATGTGTCTTCAGGCACATGGTGTCTGAGTGTATGTGTACGTGATTGTATGTGCATATGTAGAAGAGTAACCACAGCCAAGTGTGTGTGTGTGTGTGTGCGTGTGTGTGCACTGGGGGGGGGGGGGGTTGTGTGTGTGTGTGTGTGTGTGTGTAGATCATTCTTATGCTGTGTCTGTGGGCCAAAGGGAGGGAGGGAGATGCAGTCAGAAGGCTGCATACTAAACAGACTGCTGTCACCCCGCCAGCACATTGCACACACACACACACACTCTCACACAGAAACATAAACGCATGCTTGGTTGCTCTACCTCTTATATACACACTCACAAACAGTCCACACACACACACAGACACACACAGACAACATACACGCATGCACACACTCTCCCCATGCCAGCTCAAACTTTGGCTGCCTTACTCGGCTGCCGGTTGCCATGGAAACCATTGCCCACAGCACCTTACAGCCCAAATCAATGGCAACTCCAAGACGAGGGTAGGCAGGGGTAGCTTGTGTGTGTGTGTGTGTGCGTGCGCGCGCGTGTGTGTGCGTGCATGTGTACACGCGACAGCCTGTCTCTGTTTAAATGTTCAGCCTATAAGCAGGTTGTACTTGTGTATAGTTTAGTGATAAATATGGCATAAGGCTCAGCCACAGATTGCATTAATACCGCACTATCAATGTTTTACAAATTGGATATGAGCCTGGAATAAACAGAATATAATTTATGTGGACATGTTGAAGGAGACGGAGAGGAAAACTGATGGCTATTAGAAAGCGTGTGAGGTCAGTCCTTTTAATTTAGACTAATAATGTGTTTGTCCCAACTCGCTAATCACCTTGTTTGTGTTGATGGCTCTAAATGTGACCACCATGCCAAGTGAGACACACACACACACGCACACACACACACAAAGACGAACGGGAGGGACGACACAGATGTGACCCCGCCCTTGTCCCCAAAATGCACTCCATCCTCCCCATCTGCTCAGTCAGATGCTAACACACACACACGCTGCCACTTACCATTAACACCACTCACCGCTGTTTAGCGACACGCTCCAGCAGGTATACGCACACACACACACACACACACACACACACATAAAAACACACAGTCTTGTAGAGTCGTACGGTTCACCCACGTGTGTCTGTCAGAGTGTCTGCATTCGCATGCCAACCCTTCCTCTCAACCCCACCCCACCTCACCCTACCCATCACACACACACGTCTATCACTCCTCACTCCTCTGTGTGGGCTGAAAGAAGGAGGGAGAGAATAGAGGAGGAAAAAGTGAAACGGAGAGAGAGAGAGTGAAAGGAGAAGGCAGACAAGAGGGGGTGCAGGACAGGGGGAGGTGCGGTAAGGCTCTTTGAGGATTAGATTGAGAATTTTGACTCTGTCTTACAGAAGAGGAAAGAGGAGGAAGGAGGAGGAGGAGGAGATGGTGCTGGTGGTGCTGGTGGTGGTGGTGGTGGTGGAGGGTAGATCGACTCCTTGGAGCAATTTACCTCAAACGGCTCCGACACAGCTAATCCGCTCTTAAAGGAGCCTAATCCAACAGTCTTGTACCTGATACTGAGAAAAGAGAGAAAGGAGAGTGGCAGAAGGAAGACAGGAAAACTGAGAGAAAGGGGAAGGAGGGAGACGCATGAGTACAGGGAGAGAGTGTGTGTGTGTGTGTGTGTGTTAGACTGAGCGTATACTCCAACGAAATCTAACATGCAGCGTTCACACAGGCAAAATGGTAAATTTGCAATCAAAAAGAAATTCTGGACAAGCTGGACGGCCAGACTTCATGGAAAAAAAACCTCTCCACTATACACACAGCTGTCTGCAGTCCAACAGTCACTAGTAGTATTTTTAAATTCTTCTATTTTACTTCTTGTTTTGAGGAGCTTGAAAGTTAGTCACACCTGCCACAGAACATAAGATCTTCTGTCTGGCATGAAGTTCATTAAACAGACTTGAGGTTGCAGTGAGTTGCACTAGTATGCACACAAGAGCTGTTTGATTACCCTGAAAAACTCAACCAATCCCATTTTTTTTAAAAACTATTCTGTTCTCTTCTTGTGTGCTGTCTATTCTGAGGCAGGAAGTGACAGATGCAGTGTTTTCCAGAAAATAAGGTGATTGATCCAGGACCAAGTAAAACCATTGTTTATACTTGTGCAAGACACCGTAGTGCATTCGTAAATGGCGTATTCCAAATGAGGCTTTATTCTGTATGTAGTGTTTTCTGATTGTGATATGCTGGTATTATTCTGGTTATAGACGAGGACGGATGGGATTGGTTAATATCCTGACATGCAGCCACGGACTGACGGTGACGACTCAGCAGTGTAGTAAATATCATGGGAAAACCTCGGTACTTCATGTGCCTGTAACTATACATTCATAATATCTATATCAAGATCACTTCTAAATATCAGGCAGCAGCTCACTAATGTTTTTCACCTCGCTGGTTTGATTCACTGCCTGTGGAGATCTTGTGATTCCCGTTCCTACTGGAGCAACACTGAAAACCCTCCGCATGTAAACGGGAATATTATTTTTTTGGAATAGGGGTAAAAAAAAAACAGAATATTTTGTGCATGTAAACACGGTCAACGACACAACTTCACTGGTGAAAAAGAAAAACTGTAAGAAAAGCTACAACAAAAGACTCGCACACATGGCGAGGCCACGTTGTTTGTGTAGCTCCTTTCAAACACAAAGGATTCACAATCTTTTCACTGAAGGCCAAGAACAATATTTAAAAACAATGAAAAGCAAAATCGGATCAATTAAAATAGAATAAACCAATATTTGAATTTGAAGAAAATTACTCTTCTGTGCACATTAAGCCTGACATACTGCCATCTACACTAACATGCCAAAAAAAACAAAAGAACATGGCATAGATTAGCGTCTGAATCAGACTCGGAGTCGTCAGGCAAATATTCAACGTTTTATACTTCGACATTGACTTCAGCCTCAAGTTGTGGAACTTGACCTGTTTTTAATGTCTTTTGATAATCAAAGGCATTAAAATAAAAGCAGAGCACATTGTAGCAAGCCTCTCATACAGAAAGCACCGTCAGCTGAAATGTTGACCACACTGAAGGGTAGTACGCAATGCTAACATCTGGTTTGCAGTTTTAACCAACTTTTGCTAGCATTAAGTACCTGACAGTAGGCTTGCAAATGTTTATAGCTCGCCACGCTGTTATTCATTGGTCTGTGTGCAGTGATGCAGCTAAAAAAAAAATGATGACTGACAAAACAAGGTTCAAACAGGGGGGCTTTGATAGATCAGTGCTGAAAATAATATAATGTAACATGATACCATACAATGAGAGTCAAAAAGTGCTGTTAAATCGGATTTGGGGAGGGTGAGAGGGAGAGAGGGGGGGGTACAGAAAAAGAGAGCTGGATGATAAAATGGTTAACAGAAGGAATGAATGAGCTGAATGGCAAGAAGGGACTGTGAGTCATATGTTAGTAGAGCAATATGGGATGGAGAAGTGGGCTGCACTGGAAAAAAGAGAACCGGAAGAGAACAAGGGAAAGACAGGCGCACGGGTTGTTGTAGGCAGAGAAGGTACACGGCGGAGAGATGGAAATTGATCTCAACATGAGAAAGATCAGATCATACGAGAGAGGGAGAGAGAGAGAGAGAGAGAGAGAGAGAGGGAAAAGAGAAAGGCAGAGAAAGTGAGAGTAACCTACATACAGATGTCCAAATTGTTATGAAGAGCGACAGCAGCGCAGGCGGAGAGCAGGAGGGACGGAGTAGTGATTGAGGAGATGGAGACGGAGGGAGTTCTGGTCTCTCATTAGAGCTCTGAGACAGGCTGCGGACCCAGAGGCACACACACACACACACACACATTCGGAGAAAACACACATTGATTCTTGCGCTTTGCTTATGGCTCTTCTCTTCTCTTCTCTTCTCTCTCTCTCTCTCTCTCTCTTTCCATCAGGCTCTTGTTGTTAGGGCTGAAACACGTTACGACAAAGATAAACACAAATGTAGGTGTAGCGTGCACAGCAGCTGACGCGCATTATCTCACAAATCTCTATCCAGGAGTTGAGTGTCTGTGTCTAGTGTCGGGTTTTATGTTTCCTGTACAGTCAGGTTTGCTAAATACAACACTAGTGTGCCCTAGTGCACACGTTTAACATGGTGCGCCCATGCTTATACCAACGTCTGTGCACAATCTCCGCACATATTTGCAGAGTCGTAGATGCAGAAGGGTTTTTTTTTTTTTTTTTTTTTTTTAAAGCTTTATTCTCCCTTTTTCCTCCCCTCCCCACACACATCTTCTCTCTCTCTCTCTCTCTCTCCTTCTTTCTTTCCTGACTTCTCTGCCCTCTCCCCTCATCTGTATCACTGCCTCCCTCCTCATCCTCTCTCACTCCCAGGTAGTTTCCCCTCCCCGCCATATATTCCTCTCCACCTCCTTTTCCCCCTCCCCGTGCTGTTTTCTCCCTCCGTCTTCCCTCTCTTTCTCTGTTCCCCTGGCTCCTCTCCCTCTCTCCCTCTCTCCCTCTCTCCCTCTCTCTCTCTCTCTCTCTCTCTCTCTCTCGTGTGCTGTGTATTTCAAAGAAAAATGAAGCCAAATAAACTTGAACCCCAAGAAGGTGATTGATGGTTGCGCAAAGCTCCCTCTCTCCATCTCTTTCCTTTTTCTCCCTGTCTTTATTCCCACACTCCCCACCTCCCTCTCCTCTCTCTCTCTCTCTCTCTCCCACTGGCACTGTGGCTCCTTCTCACACATAACACACAACACACACCGAAGCAAACACACTCAGTTTGTATAGTTTGATTAATTATTCGGGTCTACAGCATACAGTCATGCTCATGTAAGTCATTTTTATATACTGGATTGTTTGCCACAAGACGCTTCTGATAATAAAAACCCCGTGCTTAGTTGGTTAAAGTAATGATCTGCAGCATTTACACGTACATAAATGTTGTTTTTGTGCTTCTCTGTGTCGTCTGCTGACTTGACGCAGCAGTCATTCAGTCCATATCCAGTTCATAAAAGTGACAAAACCCAATAGGAAGGAACTGAACAGACAAGAGCGCCACCTACAGAAAAAACTCAAACCACAAAAGACACCACAGGACTGGACACGTCACTAGATTACTTAGTGATCTATGACATCAAAAAATATCCTCATCGTCTGCCAGAAAAACTATTGCAAAGGCATGAAGGAAAGTTCTTATTGCTCCAAATCTCTTCATACCCTGGATGTGAAATTGACTGCACTCTCTATATGGATAAATTGTAGCCATGAATGCAGTATTTTCTCTATAAGCAACTTTATGAGACGTTCAAACAGCGCTCGCCGGTCTGTAAGCTGATTCTCTTCTGAGAGTGTCTGGTGAAATTTGGGATTCATTATCTAGGCTGTAACCTGAAGACAGAAAGTCTGTTTCCTTGTTTGCGGCCATTATCGCGTCTGCACCAGCAGCAGCAGCTCGAGGATCAGACTTACCTGCTCCCAGCATGACCTCAGCTCTCTTATCTGAGCAGTTCATGAGATAGGATGAACTTTATGTATCCCGTAGGGGGGGGGGATAATATTACTACAATAGTAACAAAAGGGATCAGGGATCCGTTTATGTTTATAGATAGGTAAGATATGATTTTCACGCAAAATGCTTTATTTAGACATTTACAGAAGTAAATGAGCTGATATACACATCAGACAGGACTCATGTTTCCTGTCTGCATCTATACTGTCAGCTGTCAAACAAAGGTCTAGCCACATGTGTTTGTTTTTTTAAATTATATTGTCAGAATTATTAATAATTATCAATATCTTTATAAATGGTAAAAACTAAAAGCTATATCTTCTGTCTATTCAAACCGTACATCCACACAGGTGTTTCCACTTGTGGCTGATTAGAGCTCTCCTCAGGGCTGTGTGCTCATGTGCAGACTGTGCATGATTGACGTCCTCCTCACACTCTTGTTAGCGCCGTCGCACCTGTTAGGGCGGGACGACATGCACGTTTAACATACTTATTGATGTATGTCGTTTGGTGACCTCACATAATTCCCGGTATAGCTCTGCTGAACTCAACGTGGACACAAGTCTGATCAGCCAGAATAAGTAACAACACCTGCCTCTGACTTCACAGCAAACCATCATCCATGACCATGAAAGCTGGATTTACAGTGATCAGGCTGTAACATGCTGCCCTGTAAGGCTACCGAGCTGTCTCGCTTGGTGTTACTTTTTTGACGCTACATTAACTTTTCAGACACAAACTAACAGGGTAGGTTTAGCGTTACAAGACAACAGATGACAAACAACAGCTTATTTTTACAGTTCAGCCTATTAACAGGGTTCATATCTACAGGCAGCGTTGTCATTTCACTAACTGAAAGTGAGAACACGGCTAACGTTAGCCTCTTACAGACCGAGTGGCAAAAATAAACCTCTAAAAGAAAATAAAGCAGTTGAAGATAAAGTTAAATGTTACATTTAGGTTTAATCGTGGCTTTGACTTTATCTTTTATTTTATTTTACAATGTCAGGTTAGTGTGCAGAACTTAATAATTTGCTGAATTATTAATAAATACTTGTAATTAATAAGTATCAACCTCAATAGCAAGTAATTACAAATCAAATATATCCGTTAATTGGTCTGTGGTGAGGCTAGCATGATGTTTCTTCTCCTCATGGTCAGCAAACACATCTTGTTTCTGTGTGTGAACCGTACCTCTCCATGAGTTTGTACGTGTGTGTGTGTGTGTGTGTGTGTGTGTGTGTGGCTGCATCAGGTCCATCCATCAGCCTGCGTGACAGCTGCAGCAGAGGGAGGCAGTGTTATCAGGCATGGCACAGGACACCTATCATGGGTCCTATTGTCTCATCCGCCATGATAAGACACAGGAAAAGAGAGAGAAAGAGAAAGATGGAAGGGGGGAGGGACTGTCATGGGCGACCAGTGTGACGTTGAGGACCACTGTTTTGACTGTCTTACACAAACACATAGTCGAGTACACGCGCGCACACACACACACACACACACACACACACAGTACACATATTTCACAGTATCAGAGAAACAGGGAAGCAGGGAAAAAGAAAAGAATGCGTACCATATAAAGATGGTATAAAATTGTGAGATATTCATGTTATTTGGTCCGCTCTCTTGTAAATGGCTGTACTGTAACGCTCAACCTATATATTCCAACCCCCCCCCCCCCCCCCCCCACCCCCGTAAAAGTGTCATTTTAACTCCCTGCATCTGTTATTTCACAACCTTATCTCATTATTTCTCAAGCTTCCCAAAATCCCGTCCAGACAAACACATAAACACACACACCCTTACCAGGAAAGATGCGCTGTCACACTAATTCCGGAACACATTCATACACACCCCAAGCATTACAACTTAAGGTTAAGGGGCTGAAACACAAACACACGCACACACACACACACACACACACACATACACACACGGAGCAGTGAGGCAGTCCCAACGAGCCAAAGATAATTCACTTTAGACACAGAGTTTCAATTTGACTGCACTGAGCGTCAGTCTCACATGCTTCATGTCACTGTGTGCTGCATTTTTCAGCAGCAAAATCCAATTGCCTGGTATATGACTGTGTGAGTGTGTGTTAAATGCAGTTGCAGATGCTATTTTTGGTCTTGTGCTCTGCATATTTCGATGTGCTTGTTTCAAGTTTTTCAGCTATATGTACTTTGTAACTGTCTGCTATAGATATTGGGTGTATATAGAGTGGTGGGATAATGGGTGGATGGCGGCATCTTTATCAGCAGCTTCTCTGTAATAGCTCTGGTTTCCTGTTTTTTTTTTTGTGTGTGTTTTTTTTCCATACACATCAGTATACAATTACACACCCTCAACTTTCCACCAAAGCGTCTGTGAACAACAAATGACTTCATAAGGATCCATTCCTATCACAGCTTATTTTTCGTGGTCTGTGAGCAACGTACGACTGGATAAAAGTGAGGAGTATCCTTCATAGTAACAACATCATGTCATAAAACCAGCGTTCTGTGGCTTGAACAGAACAAGCAGCTTCACAACATCACATTGAAGTCACTGACATGAAGTCCTCTTGGACAAGCACAGAACTGCACACACTGTGTCATCATCACTTTAACTGATGAAGCCACAGGTGGATATAATTTTATGTTGAATCTTATTTTGAACATTTAGATGCTTTTAGTTGTTGGATATGACACGCAACATGGTTCATGTGCTGGAATCAAACCAGGGACGTTGTGGTTATATGACATGTACAGTAACCATTCAGCTACTGCTGTGCTACAATGTCATTTTTTTCTCTTCAGTTCAAATGTCATTAAAGGGCTGAACTGATCCCCTGCAACACACTAAGCACCTCATTTAGGCCACATTATTACATTTTGTAGACAAACTCCACTGTTGTAGCTGTTCTGTGTATCAGGAACTTTCTGTAGAGCAGCAACTAACAATTACTTTCATTATCGATTCATCTGCTGGTTATTTTCTCAATCGATCATTTTGTCTGTAAAATGTTAGAAAATAGTGTTAAAATTTTTCAGAATCAAAAGTAAAATCTTCATGTCTTGTTTTATTTGACCAACAGTCCAAAACCCAAAGCTCAGATTATCAACATGCTTGACAAAGAAAAACTACAAATTGTTTTATCTGATAAGCTGAAACCAAAATCAAAATAGTTACTGATTAATTTTCTGTCAATCAACTAATCAATGAATCAACTAATCATTGCAGCCATACTTTTTTGTGTCCAGATATGCAAAATAATAATATTTGATAATGGCACACAGTAACTTCCTGCAGGCTTCAATGAGTTTGTAATTCATATTTTAGTAATACTGACTAAACTACATCATACAATCCTTCTCTGAAGTCAGCCAATCTGTGCAGAACTTCCCCCCCTTCACTCACAGTACATGACTATAAATACTTAATGATTTCTCATTTCCCTCAACTAAATATGTTTATTAGATCCAACAGAGTAGAGGTTAAGATGTGTAAAGAGCGTTGTCTTGATGCAGGTGTGCTGTCACATGATTCAGGTCTACCTGTGAGCAATATAAAGTATGTGTCCTGTGCTGCTGCCGTTCCTGAGACACTGAGACAGTAAGGAAAGAGATCTCACCTTCCCCATATATTTTCTGACCTTCTCTCGTCTACCATCATTTTGTTGAAGGTAAGCACTAAAACATATCGCCATTCTCTTTGCTCCTCTCTCTCTCGCTCTCTCTCTCTGTCTCTCTCTCTCTCTCTCTCTCTCTGCCCTCCCTTTCCTTCTCTCTCGCTCTCTCACTCCCTCCCTTATTGTAGTTTTTGCGCAAGAAGGCAGAAAATCTGCTTACCCTACACACAGGGATATTTGCCAGTCTCACACAAAGTTCAAACTGCTTGGGAAAGCACAGCTTTACCTGCACCATCAACAGCAAACCTGCACGCGTGTGTGTATACTCTGCCGTGGCTCTATATGTGTGTGTGTGTGTGTGTACAGTAAACAATACCTGTACATATTTGTGTGTTTATGTGTGGACAGGTTGCTTCTGCCTCGAGGGCATACACCTTCATGTGGGAACAAGATGATAGACTATTAGCACCTTTTACTGAAGATTAGATTTCTTAATTGACAGTTCAGCACAGTTAAAGCACAACACAGAGCACGCCATCGCATAAAGTGGTGCAAAGTCATCGGACACGCTTCTTTTCTCCTGTATTGGTGAGTACAATAGTGAACAATCTAGCCATCACTCTGAGACGTAATGCCAAAAAAATCTCAGGCCCAGTATGAAATACATTCAAACTAGTGGTGACAGCACCAGAGTCTGATATCAGCACAGGGATGAACAAGAGGAATAGAAGCTACCACAGTGTTGCCCAGAAATGGCACTATAAACAAACAACAGCAGAATTGACTGTCAAACGTCCCTAAAAATATATCAATATTTGAGACAGCAAATCCCCTCCGCAGTGGAGATTGTATTCTGTCATTGTTGGCGATGCCAGTCAGCACGCCGAGTACCCCGGACAGCTCCCACATCCCTGGTGGTCCCAGGACGAGCACCTCGGACAGCAGCTGTGACATACGGAACATTATAAACGATCCACCTGCACTAAAACTAGCGACTAAAGAAATTTAAAGACGGGGCGGACCAGGGAGAGACGGAGATAGCAGATCTATTGCTCTGTATAAATAAGCTGAGCAGGAGGACGTTATGGACTGTAGGGTTGATCTATTGTTGCTCCTCATCCGTAAAGTTTTCACTTTGCTGTTTCAGACACATTAACCTGAACTTCTGCTCATGACTCTGCTGGAAAATCAAATCACAAGGAGAAAACTAGTTCCATGCTTTAAAAAAATATATATAGATACACTTAGCTCATTAGCAGTGTTTTGCTTCCATAGTGCTCTGCTGAACAACGTTTTTAGTTGTGATGGTGATAATTAACCCTGCTGTTTGACTGTACAGTTGTGGTGTGAAAGCAGCTAGCAAGTAATCATGTAGTGGATTCCTGCTCAGTTAGCAAAACAGCAATTAGGATCATATTGTAGAGTGTCCTGGTACATTAGTGTGTGTGTGTGTGTGTGTGTGTGTGTGTGTGTGTGTGTGTGTGTGTGTGGTGGGAAATGTGCAGAATATGGAAAAAAAGGTAACTGTTATCACTGTTTTTACACTTTGGAGCTGTTTGAAAACACACTACTCTTCAGGATAAATGCATTTGTCACTCATTGTTTACTTGATTTGACTGATTGACGTGTTCCATGACACAGAGAGATGAGATTTATCAGGCTTTAGATGATGATTTGAATGCAAGAACCAACTATACCCTTTAAGATACAGTACTTCTGTCATGGTGGATGTATTAAGTGCATGATGGGAAATGTAGGAAGGCATTTTAATATTCTGTAGTTCAGCAGCTTATCCAGACATCGTTTAGAAATTCATTCCCTGTTCCATTTTCAGTTTTGATGGTAAAACTGTGATGATGTTTTAGACATTTTAGAATCTTTTGGGAGCAAAAATATGTGCTGTGATAGGAGAGCATCAGCAGTGGTAGGAAAATCATATCTACTGAAAACCAGAAATGCTGTTTAATATTCTTTTAATACATTTAATCTACAACAAGTACATTTACGTAGGTTAGCCTACAACAGCACAGACTACTGCTGTAGAGCCTGGTTCTGCTCAGTTAGCTGGAAGGTAATAGACTACAAATCCTGCTGACAGTATCGTTCAGAGGACTATTTCTGGGCATTAGAGGTTACATGTTTCTGTTTTGAGACAGACAACACACACACACACACACACACACACACACACTTACCCACCCGTAGACAGAAGCACCAATGAGCCACCATCAGTCTTCAGTAAGTGTTTGACACCTGGGCTCTTGGCTGACTGCTATTTTGCGTCACACACAAGGGCATTTGGGTCTCTCTTGCCCCGTTTTGGACACTGTAGCATCACAGAAATATAGACACACACACACACACACGCAAGGTCACAAGGTCATCCTCAAAGACCTGAAATAGAAATGTGGCAGTAGCAACTGCTGACCAGGTGTCACATGGTTGGAGAACACACACACAATGGGATAGATAGACGTAGCCTCCTAATGTGATCTCACATCATTTATCCTCTCATCTCTTTATGTATGTATGGACATGTAACCATAATATATTATAAAAATGAAGGAACCTTATCCATATTTCCTGCTATAACCCTTGAAGATGAGCCATTCCACTGTGGCCATTAATCAACACACAGCAGCATTAGGTTGTTTCATGTGGTTAAGATACATACCTGCCCGCCACAGTGATTTTAAATGAGCTTTTCTCGCCGCAGGAATTCCTCCCAGAATCCTTGAACTTTTCTCAAGAATGAAGTTCACTTTTATTTGCCACAGCTCTAACCCCTAAATAGATAGTAGGCCATGGGGGCAGTGGTAGTAGTTTTTGATTGGTCACAGTCCAAAAGAAAAGTGGTGTAAACACGACTAAACATCACAAGATTTACGGGTTATACAGCAAACCTTACGGGCGGCAACGTGATTGAAAACATAGCAAGACGAGCAAGACATTCAAATGTAAGGAGAGAGTTCAAGATGGCAACCAAATTATAGTCTGTCATTTCTGCACTATGTGACTTGCTTAGGTCATGTGCAATCTGCAAACCCACACGACTCTACATCCCTATTGCTCCACTGATTGCTGGATGTAGACGGAGAAAAATATAAATCATTGGAGTGTGTGTGTGTGTGTGTGTGTGTGTGTCCGACAGGTATTCCAGAGTCACTGCTCACCGGACCAGTGGTTTGCTACTAGCACATCTATTTGTTTTCCTACTCCATTTCACCTTGACATGGACGGCAGGCATGGGTTTATGACATTGTGTGTGTGTGTGTGTGTGTGTGTGTGTGTGTGTGTCTTTCAAAAGGCAGGCTGGTATATGTTTCTCCCTCTCTTGTGAAAAGCAATCTCCCAGGTTGAGCTCATAAATCAAGGTGGGGGGATGGAAATAGGGATGAAGACTGTGTAAGTGTGTGTGTGACTCTTTCACCATGCTCATACCTGTCTTTAGTGGGTGTGTGTGTGTGTGTGTGTGTGCGCATCTCCTCAGATGTTGTATTTGCTTAGCTTGACGTCAATATGGTATCAGCCTCTTTGTCCATGACATGACCGATCTCTCTCTTTCACTCCTGTATGGCCTCCCATTTCCTCCTCATGGTGGGATTAGACCACAGGGCGCCCCACTCAAAATGAATAGCGATTTAGGAAACTAATGAGCTGTAATGGACAATGTGCCCTCAGAGCAACGGTAATGCAGTCACTCATAAGGCAAACTCCTCCCATTCCCCCTCCTAAGTGTGAGATGACAGAGACCTGTGATCTGTGTGTGCGCGAGAGAGAGAGAGAGAGACTACCATGTCTGCTTTTGCTGATGAGGTGACCTGCCTGCTTCATCTTTCCTCTCTCTCTCTCTCTCTCTCTTTTTCTTTCTCTCTCATCCTGTTGACTTCGTATTTCGGTCATAAAATCATTTTACAGTCTGCACAGAGCACACCCTCCATGATGAATGTACAAGTCAATGCGACTTGATATCAAAACTTCATATCAAACTGCACACAAAAAAAAAAAACACGGAGATGTGATCACTTCCTGTGTGAATGGCAGCAGGGATCCATATTCTAGTTTCCAACATCAAGACGTTGTAACATTTCAGGGGAAACGCTGCTACGGCTGAGCTGTGAATGAAAGCGGTAACACTGCAGAGACAAGTGGAGCGAGTGAACCAATCACATGACTCCGCTGACGTATTTGAATCTGCAACTTGTTTACCGGTTGCCTTGCCAATGCTTTCACGGGTGATTTGTTTCATAAACTTGATGAACATCACTAGAACATTGACAGCAAACAGCTCCTCGCCCGCCATGTTCCTGAAAGTAAGACATCTTCCGCCACATACATGTACAATCCCGCCTTGCCCCATCCTCTCTCTTCTTCTTCTGTTGAGCTTTATGGTGGTTTGCATCCATAAGTGTGACCACTATCTTCTGGACTGTCTTTTGCCCATCTATTCCAGCATTACCATGGCATGTGTGAAAAGGCGCAAGACAAAAATGTTCCTGAATGTAGCTGCGTGCCTGAAAGTTTATCCCAGTAATTTACCAGGAACTATGTGTGAAAGAGGCTTTAATCAAACTAGGGCACAGGCCGAATGCTTATTAGTTCTCCAGAACCACAGGAATCTGTATCAACAGACAAATGTATCAGTCAAAGTGATAATTAAATGATGTAAATCCAGACAGAAACTTCACCAATGAGACGAAACTGAGGTTGAACCATAGAAGCAGTTTTCAGCCTTCCACTGGTTGATTCTGCTGCCAATCAAACATGTCTGTGCTCCTGTTGGCTAGCTTTACTACCTCCAACTCTGTTTTGTTTTTTTCTCCCGTGTATGATCGTTCTTCTTCGCATAACAGCCACCAAACTTCATGTGCTACTTCAGGCAATGCCACCAATCACTCACTGAATGGCGCCTTGACCCTCACAGGCCTTTTTATTCCGGAGGTCAGTGCCATGTCTGCATATATATATACATATATATGTATATATATGTGTTGGTCTTGTGACTCAAGACAACAGCTACTGTAGCTAGCTATCATCTGCATTAGTATTTGATATAGTAAGAAGATATTTTATGCATCATACCAGAGACGTGATCTGATCTACTTGAGCGTATCAGCTTCAGAGTTCTGCATTTAGACCTCCAGTATTTGGATCAAGTAGCTTGGATGAATAACTTTGTTTTATGTCTTTTCAAGAAAAAAAACCAAACAAAACATTTCTGTTGCGAGTGCTTCATAAAACATTGTGACCTAACCTGGTTTTACTTAATGGAAAAGCAGGCTCTTTGTTGTTTTTAGTGGCCTGTACCCCTGTTAGGTTTTCCTTTTTTTTTCTGTGCTGGTGTGTTATTCAGAAAGCATGTTAGCAGCAGTGCTTAGCTTGAAGGATGCTTGTGTACGGTTTGTCTGGTTTAATACAATGTAAGCTCTCCTGTCTCACAATTGTCAAGGAGTCTTAGGAGTGCTTCTTATCCAAATGCTACACCACTGAGCTGATTAGTGAGGAAGTCCGTATGCGTACCACTGTGTGTGTGTGTATTTGTATGTTTGTGTGCAGTTTGTGTGAATGTGCATGCGTCTCTCTGCTTTTACATTATGTTAGCTTAGCGTGTGTGTGTGTGTGTGTGTGTGTTTGTATGTGAAAAGCCTCATTCCTGTAACACCTCAAACCCTGTGTCTCAGTGAGCGTGTGTGTGTGTCTTTTGAGGCTCCTCAAAAGCTGCCTTTTTCTCTCTCATGTGGCTTCTCTGGTATGTTTGGTATTTCACAAAGCCTCAGATCCTCCTCTCCTCAAAGGCTGGGGGAGGTGTGTGTGTGTGTGTGTGTGAGAGAGAGAGAGAGAGAGGGGGAGAGAGAGAGAGAGAGAGCAGGATGCTGGCTAACACAGACACGCGTGGATCTTAAGTGTCATTTCTCTGCCTCGTATTCTTGTGTCGAGGGGGGTAGGGTTGTAAGGGAGTGTGCATGACACTGTGATTAACACACACACACGCACACACACACAAACATACTGTATATACACACACATGCTGTGGCTCTGTCGCTCCAAGTTCCTTTCCTTGTTAGCGTGCATGGTAGGGATTTCTTGGTTGGCTGGAGAGGCAGCCATTATGTGTTTATATGCACATATGCTGTGTGTGTGTGTGTGTGTGTGTGTGTGTGTGTGTGTGTGTGTGTGTGTATGGGTGTGTGGGTGTGGGGGTGTGAGTGTGAGTGTGTGTCTAAGGAGACCAGGATGTAATTAGACACAATGGCAGTAGCTAATGGAACAGCTGCCTCTTTGTAAATGTTGCTTGCTGCTGCCATGTGGACGCACGAACACACACACACACACACACACACACACACACTTTCTGTGACCCACCAGTCGCCTAGGGCACCTCACCGTGCCTTGTCCTTCATTTTTCTTTCTTTCTTTTTCTTTCTGTCTTGCTTTCTTTCTTTCTTTTCCATCTCTTCCAGCCCTTTCTTTCCTCCCTCCTCGCTTGTTTTTTAACTTTTCGCCTTGCTTTTGCTCTCTCTGATCTTGTGTACAAAGCTCCCTGCCTTTTTTTTTTTTTTTTTTCACTTTCTGCTGCTCTCTCTTTCCCTTGCCCTCTTTTTCCTCTGCCTGTCTCTCTTTCTTTGTGTCTGCTCTGTTCCTTTGTGTGGCACTATGTCTCTATCTCTGCTCTCTCTGCCTCACTTTTCCTTTTCTCTCTCCCTCCCTCCCTCCTTTCACTCCCTCCCTTTTTCTTGGCTATCAGACCATTTTTCCAGCAATGAGACTCGTCACCCCTCCCCCTTTCTGTCCTCTCTCCCTCCCTCCCTCCCTCCCTCTCTCCCTCCTCTTCCTCCTCTTGTGGCAGAGCTCCTATCAGAGAAATGATAACACTACGTCACTCTGTAATCTGGCAGAGGGGGCTGCAGCAGCACACACACTGAGCTCTCTTCTCTCTCCATCGCTGCCGTAGCAAAGACTAAATCTGTCTCGTTTTCCATCTATCACTCTCTCCCTCTTTTTTTTTTCTGTGTGTGTGTGTGTGTGTGTGTGTGTGTGTGTGTGTTTCACTCCCTGAACTAGAGACCTTGACGTGTGCGTCTGTGTTAGATAGTCACAACAGTCGCCTTGGACGTCATGCTGCCATAGTAACGTGACCTTGCCCATCACAGCCTTTCATCTCATCCATGTTTCCATCTTTCATCTATCCCTCTTTCTGTCTCACTCTCCTCTGACAGGCAGCTGTCTGCTCCGATTGATAAGGAAGTAAATCTCTCTTTGACCTCTTTGTGGGCGGGCCATGCCGTCGCTCTACCACTGAAAGGAAGCGAGAGAGAGAGAGAGAGAGAGAGAGGCGATAATAGCAGGGGTGGGGTTGTTTGTGTACATGTAACAAGAGGTCACTAATATATACACACACACACACATATTTTTGGCCCTGTCTCCTGTCATACCTTTGAGCGAACCTTCAATCATCTCTGTGTCTGAGCCGTTTAAGAGTCACTATCAGGGACGCTCCCCGTGTGAGCTGAGAAATGACTTTAATTGAGCCTCGGCTTGATCGTGATGTTCCAGCGCCGCTGATCGTTTGTTAATGTCTGCCACTGCCATGTCACCCCCGTCTGGAACGGCACAAACAGTTCTTGCTGAAATTGCACAAACTTGCCCTCCCCTTTCCTCCTTCTCTCCCTCTCTCTCTCTCTCTCTCTCTCTCTCTCTCTCTCTCTGTTTCTTTCCTCGTCTTACCCTCTCACACACTCGGCTCTGTAGTTGAGTTGAAACTAGTCTGCTTTATCTTTCTGTCACGCTACCTCTCCAGCTCAGTCGAGCTGTTTTAATACTATGAATGTTGAAAACTAGCTCTTTAATAATTCCAGTTTATTCCAATTTAGAACACTTTCTTTTTTTTTTCTTGCCATCACTCCCTTTGGTAATGAAACCATAGTACTCACCAAGTTCATTTCTGAGATGTGGGAATGCTTTGACATGACTAAAAAGCAGTCAAACAGGGCATGAAATAACAGTGTTCAGAGATTTATGCAGGTTTGAAAGTAGCTGTTTGTCATTTCGGGAAATAGTCGTATTCGCTCTCTTCCCAAGAGCGAGATGAGACGATTGATACCACTCTCACTCTGATGCTAGAGCCAAGAGAGGATTAGCTTAGCATAGCATAAAGACTGTAAGCAGTGGGGAAACGGCTCAAATCAGGTTCAAACATCTACCTGTAAAAATTGCGTGCGGATTAAACAAGATACAAAATGTTATTGAATGAGCTTTAGAGGTGTTTGGTAGACATCTTTTTTTTTTCTTCAGTAAGCCAGACAAACTGTTTCCTTCTGTTTAATGTTTATGTTAAGTTAGACTAACTGCTCCAGCTCCGTACTTGACATACAGACAAGTGGAATTGATCTTCTCTACTCGTTCTTGGAAAGGAAGCAAATAAGCATTTTTCCCAAACAACGGCATTCAGACGGATTCTCTACTTTGAAATCCCAGTTGTGCAAACACACAAGTTTGCCGTCCAACACGGGATTATTTCTGACATTTTGGGTGCTCACCCTCAGATTTACCTCCAGATAACACCATGGTTAATCTGTCAGCTTGTTTACAAGCTGTCTGATGATCTGACAGCTCATGTTTCTTGCCTTGTTGGACTTTGTTGTAGCGATGTTGCTGTTCTCCCACATCTCAGTGGTGTTGTAATAATGGCTAAAAAAAAAAAGGTGTCCAACGCTGTGGAAACAGAACCCAAGTTGTAATAAACAGAAATCATCCTTTAAAACAAAAATGTGTTTGCATTTCAGGCCCTCTCAGTGCACATGTTTCACTTCCTGGAGAAGGAACACAGTTGTGAATCTAAAGTGTTTCTTTTCGAAAAAAACAGATCTCTGCAGGGACGATGTACTTTGATCAACATCACTGTAAATGTGCCAATGCTGGACAGAATCTGTCCGACCAGATGTTGAATTATGCAGTAAAATAAGAATAAAGCAAACAACAGTCTGAGGAACACAACACACTCATGCACAATAACGCAACACTGTGGGAACCATGCCATCAACACATTTTCCTGTGTGTGTGTGTGTGTGTGTGTGTGTGTGTGTGTGTGTGTGTGTGTTCTTGCACCCATGTGAGCATGCAATAAGGGGTGGGGGTATGTTTTCATTCCTCTTACCTTGTGTTTTTTTTTTTCTTCCTTATCATCCCCTCTACTCCCTCCCTCTCATCTTTCCCTCCCTGCTTCTTTACTTCCACTAGGTCTACTCCCTCTCTCTTTCAACATTCCTCCCCCCCCCTCCCCTCCCTCCCTCCTCCGCCCCCCCCTCTCTCCCTCTGCAGAAGGTCAGGGATATGAGGACGAGTGGAGAATCACATGATAGTTTCCCTGAGTACTCAGGCTCTGAAATCTTCCACATTCACCAGCATGTCAATGAGTGGAAACTTTTATACACACCGCAGCATTGATTCCTTTCGACCAGCCTCACTGGTAGCCTGTTGTCTTGAGTTTAGTACTTTTTTTTTGGTGTTTTTTTTTATGGCTTGTAGAAAGTTTGGGATCATCATTTCTGTATATGTCAGTTTCCCACCTCTGTCTGTCTCCGTCTTCCTCCAGTAGCAGCAGCAGCAGGAGGAAACAGTATTATTCTTCTCTGGAATGTCGCATCGGGCTAAATTTAGAGCCTTTAGTTTCCGTTCTTCCTTCTCCTCCCCTCCCGCTGCTCCTTTTCTCCCTCCTTGCAGATGAGACTGAAATAGCCGGCGTCGTGTCTTGAGACTTACCTGGGAATACGGTGGCCCCAGAGGCTCCCCGTCAGTCTCCACCTCCCTCCGGCCCGCTGACTTCTGTATCAGAGCGCTGGGCACCGATACTGACCTTGTCATACGCGTGTGTCACGTGACCTCAGCTACATCAAGTCTGGTTTAAGCTCAACAAACCATATCCAGTGTTTTCCCTTCATGATACAATGCAGGACTGTCAGTTTCCAATTTTACTCAGGAGGGGGGGTAAGGAGGGGATCTGCATGAGCACACATGGGAATACAGCGTTTAAGCGGTTAAGACGCCTGCACAGTGGGGCCACCGTGCCATCCAACTCACATACCCTGTAGACATTCATGTTTATTGTTTCATTGCCTGCCAGGATGTCAGCGATGTCATCTTTTGAGCAAAGAGTGATTTTGTTGTCACCTTCTCGTCTCGTGAATTTGCACGAATTTGAGTCGGCGACATGTGTGTAACTACCCTTTACACATTCAAGTTAATAAACAAGACGCAACATGTGAATTCAGAGTTACTGGCGGGCATGTTCCCTTCATGTTTCTCTCAAACTTCAATGAGGTGTAGGGTACAGTCCCGCATAAACCCTGAGCACCTTTTGCTTCCACGTAAAGCGACATTACGGTGCTTATTTTGTAACGTGTCACTTCTTTACCTCATGATTGTCAAGACAGAGGATAAAACGCCTGTAAGTAGTAAAACCCTGTCTGCTTGCATTATAAACCTCTGTACATTGTTTTCGTGTCTGAAAAGCCTTTAAACCCGCGGATCTGTTTCTCAAATCGGCTTTCCTGGATCGAATTTCATCGCTTCACAAACACCTGTAACAGCACAAGCCCTCGCGTTTCTCTTTTTAACACAGTGCCATTTTCAACCTGAATGCCTAGAAAGAGCCATGAAGACAAATAAGAAAGGAAGTAGCATGGACCTTCCTACGATGTACCTGATTGGTTCTCAACATGAACGGTTTAATGATCGAATGCGTCTTTGTTTCCTCCATCATGTTGTAAGCAGACATACAACCCTCGAACACGGATCTGGGTTTTTGTAGATATATGGCTCTAATCATGTTTTGCTCCATGCTATGTGTGTGTGTGTGTGTGTACGTGCTTGTACACGCGTAACAATTTATCAATACAGCCCCTCTCTCGTAGCCATTACCACTGATTCATGCCTCGCTCCTAATGGTCAAATCATTAACATTATTTAGACCACAGGCCGTTTGTGGATGTGAGTGTGTGCATTTCTCTCCCTCCATGTTTGCCCATAGAGGAATGTCTGTTGGCTCATATTGTGTACGTGTGTGTGTGTGTGTTCACATTCAAGCTTTTGCCTTGTTTTGTGTGTGTGTGTGTGTGTGTGTGTGTGTGTTTCTGACTGTCCTCAGGCCGCTCTAAGTATTGATCTCCATATGGTCAATGAGCAAGGCTAACGACGCTACAATATGCCGCTCTCGTCCACCCCCGATCAATCTCAGCAGCCGCCACACAAATGGCCCTCTCCGGTCTCTGAGAGGACTTGACGCATTAGCCCACCTCGGCCGCCATTAGCCTCCACTATTGAACACCTCCAGGTTTGAAAAGGCGTTGTCGCTAGGAAGAATTAGCGAATAGGTAAGCGTACTTTATCTCCGTAGTGACGAATCATCTGGTTATCCCTCTGCGTTTCAAGGATGGAGACGACGTACAAACATCCACTAACAAGCAGCCATAAACATGCTATGTGCACACGGACACGCACACACGTGTTGCTAACCTCCCTATCGCTGGTTTTTCTAAGGTGCTGGGGTTGTGTTGTCATTGATTTCTCTGCAGCAGAAACTGGAGGCATAACATTAGTCTCTCAGGACAAACACACACACACACACGCACACAGAGAAAAGTGGAACTTATCAATACACTGGGTCAATAATCTGGGATATCTCATCTGTTTGCAGTAGCATCCGTTTATGCCACAGATGGAAGACAGAAAAGGTGGAGGCAGGGAGAGGAGAAATGAGATGCAGGGATATCCCTTCTTTCCTTCCACAGTGTGTTCGTCTCTTCCTACGTCTCTTGAGGCTCATACAGAAGCATTAAACAAAAAAAACAAAAAAAAAAAGAAGCAGAAACAGAGAAAGAAATCAAGAGACAGAGAGAAGTTAGTGGTGCGCTGGTAGCATTAGCTTCAGTGTAGCTCCCTGTAGATTTCCCTATCACTCACTAACACCAGTACGGCGCAGTTAAACACTTACACGCTCGGTGAGTCATTTGCTGCTCTCTTTTACTCCCCCCCCCCCCCCCCCCCCCCCCCCGCCCCCTCTTCCTCTCTCTCCCTCTCTCTCCTCTTTTCCTCCAACTGTTTGAGGTCTAAATCCCTCCATACTCAGCGACTTAACCCCTCTCTTTCATTTTGCCCCCTTCACTCGTGCTTGGATCTACCAGTAACCATTAGCTGCAGCATGTGTGTGTATGTGATCAGTAAACTAATGCTTTGTCGAGTGCCACGTTCCTGGCACGTGGCGTACCTCACTGCCAGAGTAAAAACTGCAGGAACTGCAAATGAGCTCTCAGTATAGGCAGAAACACATACACACACACACACACACACTTCCTCTTTTACATATGTCTTTCTCTTTCACATACAAACTTAAAGTGGTATGTACGTTCTATGTACATGTAAGCAGACATTTACACCAGCAACAAACCTTATTCACTATTGAATACCATGAACTGAGATCACAGTAAGAGTGTTTTCTGGGAATTCTTGCCTCTGTTCCTTTTTCACAGGAGAAATACCTGCAGGGACTCAGGAGTTTTAGCATGTGTGTGCTTGCGTACTGAAAACTATCATATGTACCAAAACAAAGATGTCCTCTCAAAAACCTCATTAACTTTATCATTGCAGCTGCAGCCTCAAAATGTTGTTTTTATGACAAGATCACATTTTCATTTGCATATCTTCCATCCACTGGGTTTTCTTGTTAAAAAGGCAGCTTACAGTTCAGATGAGTGGCAAAATGTTGTATAGAAAATCTACAGACGAGAGTGCAGAAGACACCGTACCCCCAAACGTTACAACTTAACATCCAAGAGCAAACCCCCTATGCCTCGAAACAACACACAGCGATGGCTGCGTACGACACATTTCTTCTCCACCAATGCATTCAGTCACAACCTCAGGTTAGCATTGCATTGCTCTCATATGAGCGTTCTGACATATTGAAATATATGCTGAAAAACAGAGAATCAAAGCCGTTGGCCATATGGTTGGTATTGTGTGCTTTCAACCTCAAAGATACTTTCAAGAGGAATTTGCGGTTTGATAAAACCCCTCCCCAAACAGCCACCTTCTCCAATCATAGCTTAGCAACCATAACTAAGGCACAGCAGGCCTGTCAACCTTTGGATTTCTCCACATGCTGCAACAGTGTTCATGGATGTTTAGTAAGAGAGATACTTGCTATCCTAAAGAGTTTGGAGGGTCATGTCTTTTTAAAAAAAAAAAACTCTTTACCAAAACAAAAAGTACAAGAGCAAAAGCATGCTGGGCTAAGTAGTTACCTAATGTTGTAATCTAGGTTAGCATTACCTCCAAAGCCAACAATATTTTATCTCTAAATATAAAGTTTACAGATGACTTACAGATGGGTCCTCCTGTTTAGGAGTGACCCATTCCACTGTGTGGGAGCCGGGATAGCAGCAGTTCTGGAGGCCATTAATATCACAGATATATAGATAACCAGATCAGAGTTTAGGAAAACATTAGTGGCTCTGTTCTGTCTGCACAAGACAACAATAAATCAAATCTTTTCCTCATGTAACAGTGAAAGGTTTGAAAATCCCAACAAAACAGCAAAAAATCTAACCTTTTGTGTTGATTGTCAACTAGTTAAGAATAAACACAGAATAAATATGATGTGTTGAGTGCTTCTTCATTTCATTGTCCAAGGAACCTATTATGTATTTAAAATGAAATGTATGAACTGTTATGTTACAAGCAAGCAGTCTAATCTTGTTATAATTATCATATGTGGGTCCATCAGATGGATGTTCAGTACCTTTTTGAAAGCGTAAACTGGAATTAAAAAGCAGGCTGTGAAGTTAGTTAGCTAACATTAGCCAGCTAATGCAGCAGCTGTTGTCATATCAGCCAGCAAAATTGTCAGAACGCTGACTAGAAACATTAATAAGTCAGCTGGTGAAAACGTTTCCGACCACCTCAATGCAATTTATTTTAGTTAGCTAATCTTAGCCAGCTAAAGCTATAAGTCTGACAGCAACAGCTGTCATTTCAGCTGGCAAAGATGTCAGAGGCCTGACGAGAAATGAGAAGCTGCTTATGTCTTCTTCTGTCTGGAGTTAAGAACCCATTGTTTAAAAAAAAAATGAACATGAATTTTGAGTAGTATATCTGCCACTGATATCATTACTGAACATTCATATGTGCCATGCGAGAACGGAAAGCTCGACAGTCACAACATATCTCACCGCATTACCTAACAGAGGCGAGGGAAAAGGAATAACGCAAGAAGATTGGATCCACTGTAATTTATGACTAATTATCTGCAGTTGAGTGGTTCAAATCAAACTCATTTGTAGTGAGAAATCCCAGGCAGAGAGTGACACGTTCACAGGGAGACCCTTCATCCATACCACCCACATACACCCACTGCTCCTGTCTTTTATAAGTTAGCAGTTATTAGAAGACAGTCAATGTTTTAAAGATGACTTCCCCTCATTGACATGCCAGCGTGTGCATTATCTGCATTGGGTAAGAGCCTAAATGAGGGGCTTTTTTAATTGTTAGTTTATGTAAAAGCTGTTCAATGCATGGGTAAACAGACATCACAAGTTTGTCCCCTGGGGTTTTTTTTTTTTTTTTTTTTTGCTCTTCTTTTCTCTCTTTCTCACTTGATGGAGTGGTTTCAGATAACTTCAGACCCACATCACAGCCACCTCCTCACCCCCTCCCCCTCCCCCTCCTCCTTCTCTTTCTGCTTCCATCCATCTCCTTGCATCCGTCTCCCTTACCCCCCTCCCTACCTCCATCACTCCCTCTCTTGTTTTTTCCTTCCCTCCATCTTTCCCTCTCTCCTCCGGTCCCTCCCACCCGAGCCATCAGGGTAGTGTGAATCCTTTGGTAAAACGTCTGGTGCCTTGCAGAGCTTGTCAGTAAAGCCAGAGCTAATTAGTGGAATCACAGAATAATTAGTTTTTCTTCTTGTCGTTTTAATTCCCACCATCACCCCATCCCTCTCCTCCCGCCTCGCCTTAGTTTTTTTTTTTTCCTGCCGTCAACAGTCAACACTGTCACAGAGCTTTAACATCCCTTCACCTTCTATCACTCTCTAAATATCTCACGTTCTCTGTGTCTTTTTTCCCGTTTATCTATCGCTCTCATCTCTCCGATCACTCGATACGTCTCTTTCCTTCTCTCCTCTTTTTCTCTTCCTACATGTCACAGCGCCTGTTTCCCTTCTACATCTGTCTCCTCTCTCCCTGTGGAGTGTTTTCCCGCCCACACCCTTTTCTCTATTGAGGTTTCTCTTGCCGCTGTTGACTTAAACACATGGTCGAGCTTGTTTTCTCACTCCGTGCCTTCCTCCCACTCCGCTCCCATCTTCCCCCTCCCTCTTTTCTCTCTCTCTCTCTCTCTCTCTCTCTCTCTCTCGTTCGCTTTCACTGGCTCACTCCTTGTTTGTCCCTATAGCCAGTGTTTGTTTACACATCTATTTCTCCCTCTAGGTTGGCCGACAGTCCCAATCCTTCAAAAACGATTTCCCCCTATATATCCCTCCCCTCCCCTCCTCCCGCAGTTTCTCTTCATCTCCTCAGGGTGACTGTTTGCTCCCTTCCTTTATCAACAGCTTTCCTTCCATCCCCTTCCCCCGTGTCATTCCTCCACCCACCCTTCACTCGGCTCCCTCCCTCCCTCTTAACCACTCCTCGATTGCTCTTGTTTTGTAGAAATGATAAGGCGGAGGGAAAAAAGGGTCTCTGGTCACAACCAAGGTAATTGGCTCTTCACGGCTCAGTTTTGTGTGGAGAGCGCTCCAGTTTAGTCTGGCTTTAGAAGCCTCGCTAGCAGAGCCCCCTACCACGTCACGTCAGCCGAACCACAGCGAAGGTCTGCTGTTATCTATACAGGTTGACTTTCAAAGAAGCTAAATGTGAGCATAAATGAACAGATGGATGCTCTTTGATGAGCATTTTCCACAACACAGTCTGTTCATTTGTGCTTTCCTCCTACACGCTAGTGAAGTCATCATAGGCACACACACACACTGTGCCCTCTATGTGATACATGCTGTAGCTTTTAATATTGTAATACTATTTGTGAGGCTTTACATATTTTTTAAAAGCTACATTAATCAGTCATAGACGGTGCGGTATTTGCAGCTCGTGATTCAAAATTGGGATTAGCATTACCGTTAGCATCAGCATATGCTTTATAAATCTGTCTTATCTAAATGCTGTTTCAGAGGCCTTTTCACATTTCTAGCTGCGCAGTTCCTGGTAACTGAGGCCCAACCTAGAAACCAAATATGGCCCGCTCCAAAATCATTCAGACCTCTATTTGTCACCCTGACTTGAGTAAAAACCCTTGAATAGATAATGAACATTCAATCCATAAGTTATTTGCCCTTTCCAGTGGCGGGAGGTGCTGTCATTGAGATCATTTTTGAACTGCAGTAAATGGCCTCATGAAACCTCGGTGTGAGTGCTGCAGGACGACACAAACACAACAGTACCTCACCTCCCAGCACTCCGGCCTCCGTTTTAAACTAGACTTGTCAACCAGGACAGGTCAATCACTCACTATACTGATGAACAAGAAACGCTACTGATTCCGGCGTTAAAAAGATTTTAGCTCGCAGCATCTTCCATCTGCACCACACCACATGCATTTGCACACCTAACAGACACACGGCATAGGATCACGTAGCCCTTTTGTTCTGTCTACCACTGTACACCTCTCTTTCTCTGTCCATCTGTTCTGCTGAGTCGTAACGATCGGGAGAGGGTTCCATACACTCACCTCTCCAACTCCCCTGGACCAAACGTGGTGGAGGAGGGGAGAACGGGACGGGGGGGAAGAGTGGCCTGGTACTTTCTCTCTTTCTCTCACACACTCTCTCAAACCCCCCTCCGCCACCACCACCACCACCACCATCACACCACCACACCACCACACCACCAGCAGCAGCCTGTTAACAATGACGGCAAATTGTTTTTCCTGCCTATTTGTGGTACACTGCTGATTGGAAGGTCCTCTCTCTCTCTTGTGTTTGTTGCACAGTCACATCCACGCAGATCCGTGTGTGTATGTGTGTGTGTGTGTGTGTGTGTGTGTGTGTGTGTGTCGCCAGTTGGATTAGCGTTTTAGCTGCATTAGGAGTAGACTGAGACCAACACTTAGTTTAATGGAATATTTCCATTTTCCCCCTTTTTTTGAGAACAGGGTGTTATCTGATGACGTATCGACACGCTCGTCGAGAGTCAAATAGGAGAAGAGAGGGCGATAGAGAGACAGAGAGAGAGAGAGAGAGAGAGAGAGAAAGTGAGACGTGAGGCAAGCAATCCAGAGGAACAGAGTGTGTGATTGATGAAGGGAGGGGTATCACCAAACAAGCAGAGAGAAAGAGACAAACAGAGTGAAATAGAGAGAATTTAGAGAAAGACACAGTAATGCACCGAATATGGGAGGGAGGGAGGCAGACGGAGAGAGAGAGATGAGTAGAATGCAATAATGTGATAAAGCAGCTGAGGAATGGAGGTTTTTCTACACTCTGACGCTTTTAGTCCCATTTCTACTTTTTACGGCAGATTTCATCATATTACCAAAGGCCATTTTGGCTCTATTGTGGATAATAGGCTGCTGTGGAATTATTGGAGATGCTGGCTTAGATAATGGTCATTCTCTTTCTCTCTCTCTCTCTCTCTCTCCATATCTCTCCCTCGCTCCGTCTCCCCTGCATTAGAGAGGGAAAGGTAAGGCAGAGGAAGTAAAGGAGAAGGAGAAAGATTAATGGCATACAAAGATGGGCAGAGTCGGGGGCGATGGAGATAGCTGAAGGTGCAGCGCATAAAAAGGCAGCTAAATGTGTAAGACAAAAGGAAAATAAGGATAGGTTGTGCTCCGTAGATGGCTTTTGTGTGCGCGCTCAGACTGATTTGTGAATGTTTGCTTCTAATACAATAAGTGGATAAGAAAATTGGATTTATTCGTCATTATATCCCTTCTCCAGAGCAAATAAACCACCAGGATTCTACAGCAAATGTGTTCCTAGAGGCTTACAGTATGTTTTAAAAAAAAAATCCCCACAGGTCATTGGTTAAATGTCTGTTTCTTGTGCTGAGCTTATTCAAGCTTCTGAGCAGAGCTACAATCATTATGCCATTAAACAAATCTTAAGTCAGGAAAAAATGCCAAATGTTTGATGGTTCCAGGTTTTCTAAATTCTCTTTCATTACAATAAATTGAATATTTTTCATGTTTTGGACTGTTGGTCTAACGAAACGAGACATTTGGTGACATCACCATGTGCTCTGGGAACTTGTGTTTCTCTATTTTCTAATATTTTTTAGACCAAAAAATTGATTAGTAAAGAAAATAAGTGTCAGATTAATCAATAATGAAAATATTTGTTGGCTGCAGCCTTAATAAATGTCCATAAATGGGAATAGATTTTAATATAACTGGTTCATATCCACAGATTGGCTGTGAAACATATTGCTGAAAAGATTAGTTGATTGACAGAAAAAGAACCTGCAACACTTGTGATAATTATCTCTGCCAGGCATAAGCCTGGAGGGGATCATGCCTTTGGTCGTGTGTGTGTGTGTGTGTGTGTGTGTGTGTGTGTGTGTGTGTGTGTGTGTGCGCATGTCCTTGTGTCTGTGTGTGTATCTGTCCGCAGCTAATCTCACATTCTACTGGACTCATCAACCTAATATTTTTTGTTCACATTTATGACTGTATGCTCAAGGACCTCTCATGGTTGCAGTGATTCACAATTTTTTGAAAAAGCCTTTTATATAAAAAACCATTGACTGCTCTGCTCTGTCTCTGTCTAAGTCTTCATCAGGGTCAGGCCCTGATGAAGACTCGAGAGTCGATACACATCGGTCTGCTTGATTGCCTATACTTGAAGAATAAATTCATAACATTATTTAGAAGTGCCTTCATTTTTTTTCCCATGGTTGTCTGCACCACTTAAGGAGAAATATCAAGCAAGACTTCCTGAATTTAGTTTTTTTTTTTACTTTCCTACCTTCAGCACTAAAGAGCACCTGTCATATGAGCCATCAGCACTTCCTCCTCCTGTATTAAACTGTTGGTTGAACAAAACCAGCAATTTGAAAACATCACGTTGACCTCTAGGTAATTTTGATGGACATTTTTCATTATTTTCTGACCTTTTATACACTAAACAATGAATCCATTCATTGAGAAAAGAATAGGCACATTAAACAATAATGAAAATAATTGTTAGTTGCAGCCTTAATCCATTCTCTTTAAGTTAGGTTGTCATAGTTACAATATATTGTAGTGCAAAAACATTTGTGCATGGGTTTGTAGTGCTCTGAGAGAGTGTAATAAAGCCATAGACGTATATATACACAGTATAGAGTGGACCCCACAGATACACAAGTCTATCTCACTGGAGTATGGTAGCATAGAGGGAAAGGTGGGGGTAGTTGGAGGGATGGAGAAATCAAGATGGAGGGAGGGAGCAGAGGATGGAAGCAGAAGGGAGTCTGATGATGTGAAGACGTGAGGACGGGGGGGAGGAGAGGGAGAGGGAGGAGAGAAAAGAGCGCCTGAAGAAACACAGGAAGAGAGAGACAGAGAGACTGAGGAGGAATGGCAGAGGGGAAGGAGGGAAGGGAAGGGGGAGCCTATTGCCCTGAGACTACAGCACAGAGAGAAAAAGAGAGGGAGAGAGCACAAGAGTGATAGCCTTACAGCAGCACCTAATGGCTTCTCTGGAGAGAGAGGGAGAGGGAGGGAGCGGAGAGGAGAGGAGGAGAAGGCATAATGAGGGGGCTATGACAGAGGCAGAGATAGATTTAGAGAGGTAGATGCAGGGAGAGACAAAGAGAGGTAGAGGTTATACGGCCGTTCGGTAAAGATGGAGTAAAAGAAAACAGGAGGTGAAGAAAAGGAAATGGCGAGAGGGGAGGGGGGAGGAAGATGAGGGAGCAGGAGTGATAGCCGCCGAGGACGGATCCAGACGTTAAATGAGCAACAGCGAGAATAAAGATGGATGAGCGCGGATGTAGACAAACAAATGTGAAACAGGTAGAAAAACAAATGAAAGCTGGAGAGAGAGAGAGAGAGGAGGGGGGGGGGGGAGAGAGAAGCGCTGCTGGCGAATGAAGAGGAAGGATCAGCCCTCGGGGTGAACAAAGGAGGAAGGAATGAGGGGAAGATGGATGGAGTCGCAGGGGTGGACAGAGAACGAGGGAGGAAGGGCGAAGGAGTGGCTAGATGGAGGGATCTGAAAAGAGATAGAAAATAAGGGAGGGATTAGAGGAAAAATGGAGATGAATGAGAGAAAAAGATAGAATGAGGTGAGGAAAAGAAGGAGGGACGGCTTGAGTGTCGGAGAGAGAGAGACAGGCAGGCAGGCGGCAGGCGAAAAAAAAAGAGAGCGTGTGATGAGACGATAAAGGACGAAATTGAAGAGGAGGTTGTTGAGAGGGATAGAGGATGGTTTGATGGATAAAACGGCAGTTTACTGTCATAACGAGAGAGGGAGAGAGAGAGAAGGAGGGAGGGCGAGGTAAACAGAGATGGGAGGATGGACGGACGTGTATCTTCACCTCCGTTAACAGCCGTGTAATAGCACTGATCGCAGCTGTGAATAATTCAAACCCTCTAGTTGGGAATTCTCTCCGGGAAGAGCCCGAATACTCGCCAGGGCCATGTGATAACCACACACACACACACACACACACACACACACACACACACCATATACACAGGCCCTTCACTAGAGAGTGATCGAGAGAAAAAAGATAGAGAGAAAAGAAGAGAAAGAGCAGTCCACCTGCTGTGGCTCCGAGTTGTCACTCAGACGTACCATTCTCAGCCGCCATGATTAGATTACATAGAAACACATCAATCTCTCTCCCACCCACACACACACGCACACACACGCACACACACACACTATTCTCCTGTTTTAAATACATACACACACACTCACAGACACAGCCGCTCTCCGGCCCTTTCCCGTGCGAGGGTCTGCACGTGTGTCTTTAAGGTTTCCATGGTGACCGTTTCCAGGGTGATTTACTGTAGCACCTGGTCCCTCTCAGGGTGGTACGCTCGTCTGCTCGCCACAATCACTCCCCGGCCACCAATGATCTCATCCCTTTGCTCCGCTCACACTCCCTCCTCCTCCTCCTCCTCCTCTTCCTCCTCGCTTGTTGTCATGAACATGAGTTGGTCCTGTCTGCCGTCCTCTCACCGCTCGTCATATTCCACCGTCTGTCTCAGGTTATCTTGTTTATAACAAGAAACAACAGCAAAGCAACTCTAACAGGCTGCCTCTCAAGATCCATCACACGTTAGCCTATAGTAGTGCTGAAACACCAAGTCCTTTAATCGATTAGCTGATCAGCATAAAATCAATCAATACCAGTTTTGATAATTGTTTAATCGGTTATCACATTTCAAGCAACAATGTCAAACATTCGCTGGTTCCAGCTTCTCAAATACAAAGATGTGCTGCTTTTCTCTCTTAATTATGACAGAAAATGAAATATTTCAGTTATTTTGGACTGTCGGTCAGACAAAACAAGCTGTTTGAAGACATCACTTTGGGAAAAAGTGATGACCATTTCGTAGTCATTTTTGATATTAAGTAAGGGATATTATAATAGGAAAGAAAAGTAGTTACATAAAATGAAATACAACAATACAACTCCTATGAAAACATCAGCATACACTAACGTCCGCACAGCTTCAATATGCAGCGACTCTTCTGAAGACAGTCGTCTTGGCAGCAAATGAAAACAACTGCTTGCTGCAGCTACTGCTTTTTTATCTCATCTCCATGGATAACTGATGGCATGATTTCACATTTTCACATTTAAATACTTTGAGAAGTTACAATGAAGTATTGTAGCAGACAACTCATCTATTGTTGGGTTCTAGTCTCAGTTCAAGGACGTCTTCCAGACTCGCTAACATTGGTAAACTATACAATAGTAAATCATTCCAAACATTTAACTAACAGTAGCCTTAAAAGGCTGAATTTGAAGCAGCACCAGAAATCTTTGAGTACAGGCTATAGATCTACAGCCAAGTTAGTAGCTGCTAATGCTCTCAGTGACAATGCTAACATGCTAACGTCATCACGTCCTTGGTCAGAAAAGTATTTGAGTAGATTGGAATCAAGACCTGATGATGGCACCAGTTAAGGAATCACAACTTCATCAGTAGAAGGAATTACGTGACGATCCGTCCAATAGTTGTTGAGATATTTCAGTTTGAACTGAAAGTGATGTACGACACACCAAAGTCCAGAGATGACGACATGGACAAAGAGGTCTGTAGATTTATAAGCAAATGTTTTGAAGCCTGTTTACCACACAAACACTTGGTGGTGGAGCCTGGGTGGAGCTGTGGTGAACGCAGCATGTAGAAATCAACATAACTGAGTGTGTAGGCTGAGAAACCTGTCAGTCAAAGCAGTCAAACCCCCCCCCAAATATACCCCTCTTCCAACCATAATATTATATTCATGCATCAGTGAATTACAGTGGAAGTAGACTTTTTGTGATATATATGTGCATGTAAACATTCCTGCATGCACACAGTAATAAGTCATTTAGGGACCGTCAAGGGACAAGCGTTGCAAATTAGTTTTGGCTACGACATGTTGCACTAGTCTATGGTATGAATGTACTATATCTAGCTATAAAAATAAACATCAATGAATCAATAAAGTTTTTTGTATACACTTTGTTTTACAACAGTTTTCAGTGTGGACTGAAATTCCAGGCTCTGTGCTGTTGGTGGGTGGTTTCCTATACGTGTGTGTGTGTGTGTGTTGCAGAGAAATCCCTTGGTTAAGCACAGCGCCTCCAAAGAGCATTCATGCTACAGGGATTCATTTACTTAAATTGATCCACTCCTGCATGCCCACATGCATTTCACAGCATCACTGCATGGCATCAGGTTGGTTCAGTTATGGTTAAAGGATGATCCCTGTTAACCCAGTCTATTGTTTCTGAATCTGTGAGTGGGATTTAGCAAAACATGAGGGGTTGTGTGTGTTTTTCACTTTGACTTTGCCCCTTATATTCAATGTTTTCATGGTTATATACAATGTGTGTGTGTGTCCGTGCGTGTGTGTATGTGTGTGGAGATTCAGAAATAGGCCAGTTAGGGTTTAGAGCAGAGAGATGTTAGAGATTAAACAGACCTCTGTGGGGAGCAAGACTCCTCTCCAGCAGTTTAAATATAACTGTCTTCAGGGAGAAACAGAGTGTGTGTGTGTGTGTGTGTGTGTGCATGCATGTTTGCACGTGTGTGTGTGTATGTGTGTTTGAGGGGGTGGGGTTAGGGTAAGTGGATGTGTTCTCACAGGAGGGAGTGGCGGCTCAGAATCAAACGGCTGGTTTCATAGTTCCACCTATCCTTGTTACTCTGTGTGTGTGTGTGCGTGTGTGTGTGTGTGTCTGTGTGTGTGTGTGTCTGTGTGTGTGTGTGTGTGTGTGTGGTCCAGGTATTTCTCAGGTTGCGAGGACATAAATCTGTTAACACAGTCATGTTGTGGGGATTCACCTCCCTCAAGTAAATCATTCATTTTAAGGTGGAGACTTGGTTTAAAGTTAAGGTTAGTTTGGGGTTATGTTAAGGTTAGGATAAATCACCAGGAAATGAATATGTCCTCTGAAGTGATGGAAACACAACTCTGTGTGTGTGCATGTGTGTGTGTGTGTGTGTGTGTCAATGTGTGTCTTCCGTACCTTTGGCACTGTGGGGATAGTTTAATATTGCGAGGCCTGGCTCCAGCATCTGCTCAGGGTTAGTGTGTGTGTGTTTGTGTGTGTGTGTCTTTATGGATCAGTCAGCAGGTGCAGTATCATACTTATGTTGTCACCTTAAACATGTTCTTTCCTCCTATAGGGTGACTTAAGATGGGAACAGACTATAAGAATCCCAACCATGAAGACTGTATTTATCTTCTGCCTTTTTCAGATTTGAGACTCAGATTTGTGTGGATTGCAGTCCGAAGAGTAAAAGAAAAAGACATATGACATCATTCTTATCTGCGGCTCATTTGGAAAGCAACATAATTATATCCTTGATGCACCTCAAGACAACAGCTGCTGACTGTCCGCGGTTACCTGCAGCAGACCAGTGCACAATCATTTTTCATGACCAGTTTGAGGTTATAATCTGACTTTAAAATCATGGTTTAGTTTGAGTCACAGGTTTAGTCTTGTGAGCTTGTTTTTTTTGTCAAACACTTTGCTACACAAAGACTGCAAGCAAAATGTCTTGATCCTCTGTGTTGGGGCTTCAAACAGTGGATCAGTGAGTCTACCAGTGACACATTTCTTGCAATAGTTCAGTGACTCTCTGATCCAAAGCAACATACAGCGACAACCTGGTCGATATTTAGTATTTTTCTTACAGACACTTGATTGTTGATGTGGCATACACACTAAATCCAGTGTGTGGTTATCTGGAATTTCATTTTTCTTCGTGCTCCTGGACTACAGTGCAGTGTCATGTTTGTTATCCATCTTCATGTCACAGCATGTTGTAGGTGTTGTACATATTTTAGTGTACAGTTTATAATGAAGATCTATTGGAAATCAAATATACTATAAAATGTAGAATTTGTATGCTTTTTATATTTAGATACATTGTGATTTGTCTTAGAAGATTACAGCTATTTTCATAGATGTGAAGCAATAATAGTTATGGTATTTGGTGTTTGTATGTGGTGATTGCTTCATGTTGAGTATGTACTATAGTTTTTGTAAACATCAACTACAGTGAATGCTGTATGTGGTCTATACACACTTTATTGGTGGGCTGAAACAGAGAGATATCTTTAAATAAACTGCATGCCTGCATTGACACAAAGAACTATGACAGCTGTCAATCAAACTGCACTTGCTATCTATACATCCATCTATTCAAAATACCAAGTGCAGAATCTCTACTGAGTCAAAGCAGCCTGTTCTTGTGAGAGATCCAGTCAGCATATTACCACCAGTCAAGCCTTCCATTCCCACACCTCTCACACACATCACCAGAGGGGTCAGAATGCAAGGTCAACCACTGTGAAGCTCA
The DNA here is from genome assembly GCA_029490765.1 of Euthynnus affinis. Classification (NCBI taxonomy): domain Eukaryota; kingdom Metazoa; phylum Chordata; class Actinopteri; order Scombriformes; family Scombridae; genus Euthynnus; species Euthynnus affinis. The sequence goes on along the minus strand of CM055838.1, from coordinate 32,466,991 downwards.
AGGACATTCTAACACTGATGAGTTCTGGCTGCGAAAGAGATCTGTGCACCTGTGACCTTCAGGCTGGCTGCGCTGACACCAGAGACGCGGCTTTTAACGGGCCGTGCATCTGTACGGCAAAACCGTCGAGTGCCGCAGCATCCGTCACAGCAGAATGTGGGCAGATGTACTCTGTGTTCACTTTCTCAGTCTGACTGCAGCCGTAGTCTACAGAAGAGTCTAATGAAGCATCTCCTCATCTATACA